>CP106726.1:72344694-73804743 GCA_025506655.1 Gossypium rotundifolium | reverse complement strand
ATAAATTAGACCAATAATTGTATTCTTTACACCACCATCTAATGCCTTGTTGTTTTAACAAGATCATTGAAAGAGGAGTGAGTTATCCATCCAACAAAAAATCTTAAAGGTCTTTGTCCCCGCCAAAATATCTCATCCTCAATTTTAATAAAGAGAGGTCAATGGTTGAAATTTTAGTTTTTGAAGGTGTTGAACCCCTGTGTTTGGCAATACCTCATCTGAAGACAAATTACATATAGTTTAGTCTATTCATTTATGTAAGTTCCCCGCATGCCAAGTTAATCGTGGTCCAATAAACCCCAAATTTCTCATACTATTGTTGAACATAATTCATGAAACATCTTACAACTTCCATGATCCATTATTACTCACCCTTTCCTTATTAAATTGTAATGAATTGAATTAAAGTCCATGTAATCTTCTTGGACTCCTATAGACAATAGTAAGGGACAAAGAGGTTCCCTACGTCTCCAAGGGTACTTTATAGTGTATGGAATGGAAGTGATTATAAATCACAATAAGAGTAATAGGTCAATTCCAACACACCCAAATGTCTCTAAGCATCCTCTAGCTTCTATTCAAAAAGAGAAATCAAAACGTAATTTTCTGATAACCTTATATGCCTTATTACCACTAATACAAGTTTCCATCAGTGCTACAATGTCCAACTTAAACTCTTGCAAGTATGCTCTTATTGTTTTTTAAAGCATGGACTCTCACATCCATAGTAGCTCAACACAAGTATTCATAAATTCATAAAAGTGGAATATATGTACAATAAACTAACCTTTGTCAACACTCTTGGAAGATATTATTTTCTTGATTCATCCTCAAATCTTTCAACTTGTATCATCTTCCATCACCATATCTTCACCTTTAAATGCATCTTCCAATTGTTCACTGATCAGTTGCATCTTTCATCATCTTTATCTTCACCCTAGTTCCTTTTATTTGTTTATGTAATTCTCCTTAATTAAATATAGTACTTTTAGATGATAAAATGGAAGATAAGTCATCATGATGTACACAAACACTCTCACCCCTTTATTCTGTATTTGAACACTCTAAAAATTTAGGTCATTATTTTCATCAATGTGCACTACTGTATGGTTCTAGGGAAAACTTGCAAGTGCAAAGTGTTGGTTCCTCAGTTTTTGTAAGGGACATTTCAACCCACAGGGATAGAGTCTTACTAGGATGCGGTTTCTGGGCTACTTGAGCCTATATCATTTATTTTACCATTTTTATTATTTTTGGGATCTATATGAACTTTTTTTATACCAATCCCAAATTCTTCCTTATTTTTGGTTAAAGAATCTCCTTCTATATTAGCTCCTCACTATTTTTAAAAAATCCATCTCGATTTTATTCTGACTTCCCATACTCTTTCTTGAAATTTCTCTTCCTTCTCATCTCCATTGACATTTATGGCCCAAAACTTTTGACCACCACTTTCTAGCTTATCTCTTCTACTATCTAACTTTTGATCTCCAATGATTCAGTTGCTGGCACGAAATCTTGAATTTTAGGATAAATCACTTTAACATGGTCATACTTGTCACCTTCAAAATAGTCATTCAGTAAACCTTTGTATTCCACCCGTTGAATCTTATCTTTAACTGTAATCTTGTATATTAGAGGTTTCCATAAATCAATTAAAATTTCCATTATCACAAACTTTCCTTATGCCCTATTGTCTGTGTTATAATCTATCGTCATAATCCTGCCAATGGTATTTCCAACTACCCATAAAAGGCTCCTTTTGTATAATGCACTTGATAAACCAGGGAGACGTATTCAAACAACCACATCATCAATGTTTAATTGTGAGGTGATAAAAGTGGGAGTCTAAGGTTGCACAATAAGGTATTTCCCAAAGATAACCAAAGGTTCATAAAAAATAGCTTATTAAAATCTTCTCTAGCTTCAAACTTCATTAAAAAATAATCATTTTCTAAATTAATTAATTGAAGTTAATCTTATGGCCCAGTAATTTGATCTCCACAAATTTGGACATATTGTACTCCAATAGTTTGTGAACTCTAAAAAAAAACTTATTTTTAGAATACATCAAGAACACTAATGATAAAGTCACCCCCATTAATTCAAAGTCGACATACTCATTGTTCACACAAGATTTCTCAATGGCCCCAAAGAAATTCATAAGCTTATCCTTGAATGATGTTTTATGATCAATCAAATTTTCAACCACCATGCCTACTACATTAAGATGTTCATATTCTTTAGTCGTACCTTTTTTGGTTGCCTTTTTGCCGCTATTACTGCCCAAATAATCTTGCATATAGGTGTTGAAGTTGAGTTATTTAATAAAAAAACTACTTTTTTACTTTATGTTTAGTGATTATTCGTATTAGGTTTTTTAACTACTATAATTATCATGATCAGAAGGAAAAATATTGATAGCTCTTTCATGGAAAAATTATTATGACGTATTTCTTATTGCATCAACCATGGTATAATGCTATATAAGGCTACAAATGGCCATGAAATGATTTTAGAAGAGTTGGGAAAAGATGGTGTAGCCATTGAGGAGGATACAATTAACCTCAATGGTGAAGATTGATTATGTGAGGTTAGATTGTTTTTATACTTTGAATCATATTAATGGAGTTGAAATATTTTTTTTTTTAGAGTAAGCAAGGATATAGGCATTCTTGATATGGTATCTTGAGGAAACTTTTCGAAGTTGTTGGCTAAGTGCCAAGCAGAAGTGGCCACTTCCATCAATAATGGGGCATATAAATACCTGCCATATTTGAAGTTATAAATATATTGAAACAAAATATTTGGACCACGAATGGTGCTACTATTTTAAATGTATGAAAACTCGAATCTGAAGACCATTCCATTTAATGCAATTTTCTTTAAATATTTGAATAGATCAAGTATTAAGCAATTGGATCCTTTGGATGGCGGAGAATGGATTGAGATAGCATTGGATATACCATTGAATAATGAATCTCCAACAGCCACTTTAAATTGATCTTTATTAGTATATTGTATTTAACTATTTAATTGTTGTTTTTATTAAGGGATTGGATTGTAATTGATCTCCATTATGTTAGGAAGTCTTAAAAACTTATATATATTAAGAGATTTGTATAGGTTTGTGTACAAAGAATTGAAAGCACTAACTTAATGCATTATAAAGTAAACAGTTTGTGTATACAACATATCTTAGGGGTAAGTGACCTAGGTTTTTAATATACAAAACTGAGGTTTCTAAATAGGAGAGTGATAGTACTTATATCACTTGTGTTGGGATTAAAGAAAGGGGATTTACTCATTGAGCTAGGCTCTGCAAACGTAGGAAAACCAAGTTGTGTAAACAATATCTTGTGCCATTTATTTATTTTGTTTTTAGCTTGTTTAAAATAGTGGCAGCCAAAATGGTCACTACAATCAAGCATTTTCATTCAAACCTAATAATTCTAAGTAATTAACAATTGTTCAATTCAACATTTGGTATTAGATATTCCTACTTAGTGTATCTAGTGGAATTTCCCAATATCGATTGCTAGATATGGAAGGATCTTCAAATACTCATCATACTATGTTAAATCGTGAAAACTATGCCTATTGAAAGGAAAAGATGAAAGTCTGCATCAAGTTTACTGATGAAAAGTCATGGCATAATTTTTTCTCTGGATGGAAAGCACTTATGTTTGAACCTAAAGTTGGAAGAATTCCTAAATCTGAGTTGGAACTACTGATGAGAAATGTCTAGCTAATACCAATTCTAAGGCATTATATGTTATCTTTCGTAGTATAAATTAGCAAAACTTTAATAGGGTTTCAAAATGTATAGTTGCCTAGGAAGCATGGTGATCGTGTCAAATAGTCGAGTTTTAATATTTGTAAAGAATGATCGAACCTGTAGACTGACTGTGACAACAATAGAGGCAAGTGCACCTATCGAACAGTAGTATAGCTCAGGCAAGAATATCTTATCGAACCCAAGGGAACCTAAAAGTACTACTACTCACTTTCTTTTTATTATTTAGCCTAAAATATGGAGAGATTAGATTATTAAACTAACGAAATACTTAAACTAAATGCAAAGACAAAAGAATGAATTGGAGAAAGACTTTAAGAAAACTTAGTTGATAAAGACGATACCCTCAGGAAGAATCCACCTATGACTTCACTTATTATTTATTCCCCAAACCATATGATTTCTTTACTTAGCTTGATCCGTGAGACTCTCTAACCTATATTAAACCCTCTCTCGAGGCAAATAACGTATAACCTTAGGTTAATTAGTGGAACTCTCGTTCTCTTATAATAACCCCTAAGGAAACAGTAAATTGATCAATGGATTCCCATATTAGGTTTCACCCTAATCCGGCAAAATCTCGTAACTCTATCTCTAGGTGCCCGATCAACTTCGCTCAATTATGCTAGATCTACTCATAGGTAGGGTCTATTCCTCCTCCACCTAAGCACATTAGATTGAATTAAGTGACATAATTAAGAACAAACCAAGTACTTATCATATAATTTAGAAATCAAATAACAAAATCCATTATAGGTTTCATCCCCTTCAGGTATTTGAGGGGTTTAGTGCATAACTAAATATGAAAACATCTCAAGAGTAAATAATAAACAAAACATAAGAACTCCATAAAACCCCCTGAAGGAATTGAAGAAGAGATCATCCATCTTGAATGGAGTTCTGACTTCTTGAGATGGATCAATTGGCTATCTTCAAGTGACTTCCTAAAAGATGAATGTTTCGGCAAAAAAGCCTCTGCCCAAAAAGCCCTCTTTAATGTCTGCCTTGGGTTGTTTATATAGGCTTTGGGATGCTATACTTGGCTCCTAAGTATCTTCTTCAAGTAGAATTACTATTAGGGTGTTCGAGTAGACTTAAGAGTATGTTTCTTTGGCTTCAAGCATCCAATTCCGAGTGAAATTGCTCATTCCCGCGGCAGGGGCACGCCCATGGCACACGCCCGTGTAATTTTAGGGTTGGGCCGTGCCTTGATTTTGTCGTTTTGGGCACGGCCATGTAGATCACTAGGCACGCCCGTGTGTGGTAAAGAGATGATGCACTGTTGTGCAACTCGTGAGTGGGGTAGTGCTCTAGGTAATTGTCGAGACACGGTCGTGCAGGCTTTGGGCCAGGCCGTGTCAGTTTCTTGCTAAGGCCCAATTACTTCGTTTTAAGCCAGTTTTTTGTTCGTTTTATCCTCGGGTGCTTTCCTAAGTATAAACATGAAAAGAAAGGATTAAAAGCACCTTTTTACATAATTCAAGGGCTAAATCATCCAAAAGCCTATTAAATATGGGGTTAAAATATGTTACTTTTACGGTTTATCAAATACCCCCATACTTAAGCTTTTGCTTGTCCTCAATCAAAATTCTCAACTTACAATTAAAACGAACTTTCCATAATTCATAATTCCTATCGACAATGTCTTATCATAATTCATAGATAATTTATACATGGATAATTCAACTCAAAGAACCCTTAAGATTCAATTACGATAAGTCACATTTTTATGGCATGAAAACATAGGTATCTCCCCTTATCTAAGTGATTACCTTTAATTCAAAGCCGATAAGGATTGACATCCTCACAAAAGATTCACTCAAATCACTCAAAGGTGTTTAAGGTTCAAGAATAAGTGCTCTAAGTCGAACCTGAAAAGTTAATCCCATAAGCTTGCCTGAAAATCAAACCTCCACCACTTTATATGAGATGATACACAGATCAAAAGGTCTTTAATCAAGGTTGTAATGGGGCTAGGGTTAAAAGGTGTGGATGCAGGCTGAATTAGAGGTTATAATCAAGATTGAATTGACTAATTAACTAATCTAAAAATAATGAACTAAATATGAATATTTACATCGAATGAAAAACTAACAATATCTACTATTGATAATTACTCTATAATAAGAGTATTTTCATCACTTAAAATTTTATAATACTTTAATACGAGCTTTTTCTTCAACAATTGGAGTTTAAATGCTCTAAGCTTTTTATATACTACTAATATTAAATATACTTGGATTCTTTTTAGAACAAACTAAAATAAACATAATAGAAGGAACTTTGAAATAACCTAATTGAAGAATTGATCAAATCAATTTTCGATAAAGGGTAGTCAAAGGAATGTTGATAACAAATACAAAGGGATTTTGGGTTAATATTAGTGGGTCACCAATAAAAAGGTTGTTAGGATTCAATGGGGTTCACTAGGGTTAATTTGTATGGGTAGGCTTTTTAGTGCGGTGAACAAAGTTAAAACGTAGGTGCCTTTATCATCTCAATGTATCAAATCATTAATGTGGTCTCAACATGTATAAGCGAGGAAAGTTCTAGAATAACGGTTCAAAGTTGACACACTCATAATCAATTAAAGTGAGCACGAAAAAGGGTACATGCTCTATAAGGCTCAAAATCTCACAAAAAATTATGGGTGTTTTGACATCAATCCTTATAAATTTTGAACTTCAAGGTGATACTCAAATTAGGTTCAACAACCTATCAATTTTAATTTTAGAAAGTAGACTTATCATGCTCGATTCTCTAGTATTATTCAAATTTAATTATCAATGCACAATTAACTAAGACTTATTCTAAAACATATCAATAAAAATCATAAATCATTAGAAATTTCATCGTAATTAATAATATGAGAAAAATACTTAAGATCAAGACTAATTTTAGGGTTTTGAGAATTATGCAAATAGTTAGGCACTATTATCCCCACACTTAAGATGTACATTGCCCTCACTGTACAAAGATAGATAATGAAATTTATGTGCCAAATCAAAAAGATAAGTGGGGAAAGTAATACTCCCTGAAATCTGGATGAACCCTAGCGTCTTTAGTGGCGGTGATGGTGTTTTCTATAAGCCCGGTGGAGTGGCTACCGAAAAGCAATTTGCTAGATGAAGAAATTGGGTAGCTTGTGAAGATATAGCCAAGAGATCTAGGGTAATAATAATATTATACTAATAATATAATTAAAGATTAAGGAAATAAAATGAAGGAGAATAAGAAGAAAACTGAAATTAAAAGAAAATACTAATGGACTAAGGAGTCCTTATTGTTGGATGGTTCGCGAGGTGAATGTGACCTCGAAGGCTATGATGCGTGATTCCAAAGCAGCCTTTAGAACCTAAAACCAAGAAACTAATATGAAATAAATTAATTTAAGCAAGAAATAAGTAAATATAAGGAAAATAAAGGAGACGAGAAAAGAAAAATAGAACCGATAAGGTTTCTGAGACCCTTGGCGTGTCAATTAAGTGAAGCTATCGGCATGAACTCATGTTGAGGTCTCCTTTAAGGAGATGATGCTTACGTTTCTTCGGCATGATATTTGTGTTGCTCAAGTGTCTTAGATCTTTTCTATGAATAGGAAGAAAAATTTGAAAGAAAAAAGAAAGAAGGAATAAGAAAGAAGATGGGACAAAGAGGACGGGCTGTGGGGATTTAAATAGGATTTCAAATCTGGCACGTTCTAATGCCCGTGTACCGAGGGTGTGTCGATTCACACGGCCGTATCGCACGGCCGTGTTGTGTGGTGTGTTGTCCTTCCATGCCCGTTTTGTTGGTTTGCACGCCCGTTCCTAAAAAGCCAGTATAGGAGCACGGTTGGACTGCACGGGCGTGGTCTGCCCATGCTAAATAAGTCAGTATCTTAGCACAATTGTGAGGCACGGCTGTGCTATTTTTGTCGGTGCCCGTACTGTGGGTGGTTGGATCCATGACGTTAGGGGGTGGTTGGATTGACTTGCACGGCTCTGCTCTGTCAGTGTGGTGGTTCTGGTGGTCCACACGGCCACGGGCACAGCCGTGTGTAAGGCCGTGATTCCTGGAAACCTGCATCTTTGTTTTAATTATGGAGAGAGAAGAGAGAAAAGAAAAGAAAAGAAAAATAATTTTGAGAAATAAAAAGTGTTAGAGCTCAGGTTGCCTCCTGAGAAGCGCTTGTTTATAGTCTTAAGCAGCGCTCAGGTTGCCTCCCGAGAAGCACTTGTTTATAGTCTTAAGCTAGACTATCTTAGGCTTAGAAAATTTAGGGAGCTTCAAAGGTTTGAATATTTTCCCTCTTACTGACAGTTTTATTTTTGTGACAAAGTTTATGTCGAGAAGAGTTTACCTTGAAATTGCTGAATACCTTGACTATTTCGTGTGGGAAAACATCGTGTACCTGAAGGAGTATTTCTTCCTATTTCTTCAGTTCTATTGAACTGATGTAAGGATTGGCTTTATCTAATAGCACTTGATCTTCTATTTTAAAGTGATTTGATGTCCCTATGAGCTCTTCTGGTGGTTCCTCAGATTTTATTTTGTGTGGATCCGGCTTTTCTTTGGTGTGTATCTTCTGCTCTTCTAAATTGTTGATCGTATGATTTTGTGTTGGCATAGTTTTGATGCTTTGTGATGTTTTCTGCGATGAAGGTTGAATAATTTGATTATCTATTGAAACGACTTTTTTACCTTCATCTTCTGTGGTTCTGGCTGATTCGAGATCTTTAAGATTGACTGATTCATCTCCTACACGAAGTATGAGTTCTCTTGTGGCAACATCAATTTTAGTCATGGCAGTTGCAAGAAAAGGTCTTCCTAAAATTAAAGGGATTGAACTTTCCTCATCCATGTCTAAAACAACAAAATCTACTGGGAAGACGAATTTATCTATTTTTACTAAAACTTCTTCAATAATGCCCCTAGGAATTCTAACAGTTTTATCAGCTAGTTGGATACTCATCCTAGTTTGTTTGGGCTTCCCTAGACCTAGTCGTTTAAACAGTGTATAAGGCATGACATTTATACTTGCCCCTAAATCAGCTAACGCATTATCAATAGTTAAACTACCAATTAAACATGGAATCGTAAAACTCCCTGGATCTTTTAATTTCTGTAACACCCCAAACCCGGCCCAAACATCATGACCGGATCTGGCATGCCACCAAGAAGAATTAGTAAAAACATGTCGCATTTTTGGAAAACATTTGTCGAGTTTAAAATATATTCTGGGAGGACTTAATGATTTGATAATTTATAAAAGATATAACTTTATAAGATGCCTTTAAAAAAACCCCAAAGTTTAGTACCTATCTTAGTTTAATTTAAACGTAAAATTTTACATGTCCATTAGCGATGAAAGCCAAAAATAAAACTGAGACAAAATATAAAGCTAGTGGCCCATAGCCTTATTACAACAAAATATAAAACCCATTAATTAAAAATATTAAAAATAAATAAACTAAATGAAGTCTTCTTGCTGTAAAATAGAGTCTCTCGCATGGCCACCTTGCGCCCCTCTCCAGCCCGGTCCGTTGCACTAGGTGCTATCTAAAAGATGTTAAATAATAGGGTGAGTCGCGAGACTCAGTGTGCAACCCTCACACACCATTAGATTGGGCCTTAGCCCACAGAACAAATAACAGAGCATAATATATCAGAAAATATGCAAAGCCCAACCCAATCCTAGGTTTCCATCCGCTACACACCACCCTTACCTGCCATTCACACCATTGGGGATTTCTACAATCAACCCACACCGCTACACACCATCAGATCATGGCAAAAAGCCACTACAATAGATCATGGCATAAGCCACTACAATAGATCATGGCATAAGCCACTACAACAAATCACTTCCCCTTTCATTAATCACCCAACCCCGTGCAATCACAGAAATCGGCATCCATGTTTATCGCATCAAATCAACAGAACCATTCACTTTAGAATGACAGAGATCACTAACCTGGTGATTCGCCTTTACCCTCATCGAGTTTCAACCATTATGCCGGGATTTCAGCTTTTAATAGAATATAGTAGATTTATAAACATGTATTAACAAACAATCTAGATGGTGTGGAAAGTTACACACCTGATATCGCGTAGTACTATACTCTTAGTCGATATCCTTGCTATCCGGATCTAGTATCCTCAGTTGGTTTCAAGAAATACTGGAAAAACACGAAGATTTGGCCTCCCGTACATTCGGCCAAGGGTTAATAAATACCCAAATTTACACGTTAAAACTAATAGATCTCCTTACCTAGAAATCTCGAAAGTAACACAATTCGTGTGTTACTGAACCCCGACTTAGAGATCTAAGTGATTGACTCCTCTTCAAATCCCGGAACGTCGCAAATAAGAGAGAAAAAAGAGATTAATTTTTAAATAGCCATTTGGCTAGAGACTTTGAAAAGCCGAAAAAGATTTGGGATCTCTCGAATCAATACTTACCTAAAATTTCCTTCAGATTTCGGCACAAGCAGACACCCCAGAGTGATTTCGGCAAACACAGGAGACGAGATCTCACGATTTCGGCTTTTATGAAAATCTCGAAAAAGATGAACTGATGCGATTTTGGCTTCTAGAAGTTCTGAGTAGTGTGTTTCAGCTTAAGAGGAATCCGTTAGAGGATTGAAGATTCGGCTAAAGTGTCTGAAAGAGATGAGAAAGGAATCTATCAGAGGATTCGGCCAGCTGAAGAAAAAGAAATGAGAGGGAGAATAGAGTAGGAATTTCGGTAGAAAAAAGAGAAAAAAGATAAGAACTTTGATAGCAAATTTCAGCACATACTCAGCCTATACTAAATCGATTCCCCCCTTTACAGAGTTTGATTTTTGGCCAACACTTGCCTTCCTGATAGATCCTCATCCTATCCCTTATCCCTATCAAATACCCATCCAAAAGAGATCTACATCACACCACTTCCTCCCTCTTTATTAACTTATATCATGTATATTTTAAACACTAAAACTCCTAAACTTTAGCCTTGTGCCGTCCCCTCCTAGCTTCCTCTTTGGGTGCCGAATTTGGCCCAGAAACATGGGCTCCAAGTGGCCAAAACTTGGGCCTCCTTCTTTTCCATTAACGCCAACTCCCTTTCCTCTTAGTGGCGTCATTTTGCCACTGGCCACAAGCCCATAATGTTAATTAACCTAACAAAACTTTATTTTAAGCACTTGAGTGTCTAACAAAATATTTAATCTAGGCTTCATCCCAAACCTGAACCCCTTTCTGGACCCCTAAAACACTTCTCTTAATCTGCTTATGAGGCATCATGCTTGAGACTAGGGTCCGCTAAGTAAGAAAATAAATTTTTCCTATGGTCTCCCCTAACTCTAAGGCTTTAAATAATCCCGATAATACCTTAATATTATTAGTCTAAGTGCTACACATACATATTAATTCCCATGCATAGAAATTAAAAGTTTCAGGATTTTTACGGCGTTACAACCCAATAGGCCCAAATCTACTAGGCCCAAATTCGAGATGTTACAGATCTACCCTCCTTAAAGAAATTTTGTCCTTAAAATTTTCAACTAACTATCAATTGTACTACCCAAGTCTCACCACTACGCTTTCGCTGTGCACTCCAATTCTAAAAATAAACACTCAATAAACTACAGTAGGGTACGCACCATTATTCGCATCTGAAGCATCTTCGTCCCTTTGGCGATGAGCTGCATAGACCAAAGTTGGCTGCCTCGCCTCAACATAACCTGCACCTCTACCTGGTGCTCCACGATCGCGTTCATTACCAACATCGCCCCTGGCTTGTCCACTGCCCCTTGGTGGTTGCTGACCTCCTCTTCTAACCTGATCAGAACCTCGTCCTGCGGGCTGTGCCTACTCCACCTATAGACAGTCCTTAATTATATGCTCCATGGATCCACACCTAAAGCATCCACCGATTCTCCATCTACACTCCCCATAATGCAACTTCCCACACGAAGGACATGGTCGATTCTGACCCGTCGGAGCACGAGCTAGCCCATCAGACCTAGGCCTTTTCTGAACATTTTCGAATGATCCCGACGACCCAAAATTCCTCTTATTCCTATTCCTATCCTTATCCTTATTCTGTTTCTCAGTCCGCTTAACCTCCTCAGATATCTTAGCTTTCTCAACCAAAACCGCAAAGTCCCTTTCTCGCTGCGGTGCTACTAATACCCTCAGCTCATCCCTTAGTCCATCCTCAAATCGCACACAACGCTCATGGTCAGTCGCCACAATCCCTCGAGTGTAACAGCTCAACGGTAGAAACTCTGCCTCGTATTTAGATACAGACTTACTTCCCTGTACCAAGTTCAAGAATGCCTTTCTCTGTGCATCCACATAACTGGCCCCAATGTACTTTCCCTAAGACGACTCTTTAAAGAAGTCCCAATCAATGCGATCTACGGAAGTACCCTCCTTCACCGTGAGGCACCACTGATAGGCCTCGTCTTGAAGAAGAGACACGACCCCCTTCAACTTTTCCTCTACAGTGAAATCAAGGTCATCCATAATCCGCTCCATTGCTTCTAACCAGTACTCAGCGGCATTAGGAGCTATTCTAGAAACTCCCCTAAACATCTCTGCTCCGTTGGCTCGGAGTCGTTCAGGTACAGATTTTCAGGCTCTTATGCCTATGCCTACTCCGGTAAATCTCTCCAAAACCCTTAACATAGCCTGAGATACAGCATCACCTCCAGTCTTCTGATCTTGAAATTCCGCCTCCATCGCTGACGGCACTGGTACCTCATTCCTGGACTCATGACCCGACCCTACGGGTTTTGATACAGCAATCTGGCCTCTACCTCTACGACACACACCACGTCCTCTAGTGCTCATTCTACCGTTCGCGATTTATCTGATTAGAAATTTTATGAAGTAATAATTCTTTCCACTGATTATCCACGAACAATTTTATGAAATAGTAGTTTGATAGTGGTTCTTTCGATTTTAGATTCTATCTACCAGTTCAGTTCTCAAATCAGTCTTTCCTAGTTCTAGAGTTCACATTCAGTCATACAAACAACATCCATGAACTTACATTCATCATCTAGGGGTATTTGCGTCATTTCACTACCCAGGAGTATTTTCGTAATTTTACCTACAGGGGTATTTTTGTAATTTTTAAAATAAGGTGTCTTGGTGATTTTTCAAGATAGGGGTATTTCGATAATTTTACAATCTAGGGGTATTTTGGTAATTTTGTAATCTGGGGGTATTTTGGTAATTTTGCAATTTGGGGGTGTTTTGGTAATTTTGCAAACTAGGGGTATTTTGGTAATTTTGCAAAATCAAGGGTATCTCGATAAATTTCCTCAACCTAGGGTTTTTGGGATAATTTTAAAAAATTAGGGCCATATAAGTAATTTTACAAAAATAGGGTACTAGTCCCTTTCGGGTTTTAGTTATAAATTTTAGCCTGTCAACAAGTCCATATGGCTAAGGCGAACAGTCACTACGCACTAGGTAGGATTCCAGAAAAGAGGAGGTGAGTCACTAGGACTGCTTAAATACCAAGCTCTTCTTGGATCCAATCCTAGACATGCATATGCTTGTTTCCACACCTTAACCCTGTGACTTACTCACAGACATGTTTAATTTGGGAAATTAAGTTTTATGAAGGGTAAAGATTTGTTTAAGCTAAGCCTAAAGTCCATCAGATTCTAATTAAACTAGTCTACGTCCCATAAAGCACATCGAGCCCACAGATACTTAACACACAATGGTTCAGAATACTTACCTCGCAGACTTGGGCCGAAGACGTAGGTGCCATGCCGAGTTAACAGACCTGTATCATTTATAAAAATGCATGTTTCAAAACCCATCTTTAGAAAATGTTTTGAGCCTAAAACCCCAAAGTTGAGTTTTATACCGGGCTCTGATATCCATTTGTAACACCCCAAACTCGGCCCAAACATCATGACCAGATCTAGCATGCCACCAAGAAGAATTAGTAAAAACATGTCGCATTTTTGGAAAACATTTGTTGAGTTTAAACATATATTCTGGGAGGCCTTAATGATTTGATAATTTATAAAAGATATAACTTTATAAGATGCCTTTAAAAAAAACCCAAAGTTTAGTACTTGTCTTAGTTTAATTTAAACGTAAAATTTTACATGTCCATTAGCGATGAAAGCCCAAAATAAAACTGAGACAAAATATAAAACTAGTGGCCCATGGCCTTATTACAACAAAATATAAAACCCATTAATTAAAAATATTAAAAATAAATAAACTAAATGAAGTCTTCTTGCTGTAACATAGAGTCTTTCGCATGGCCACCTTGCGCTCCTCTCCAGTTCGGTCCATTGCACTAGGTGCTATCTGAAATATGTTAAATAATAGGGTGAGTCGTGAGACTCAGTGTGCAACCCTCACGTACCATTAGATTGGGCCTTAGCCCACAGAACAGATAACAGAGCATAATATATCAGAAAATATGCAAAGCCCAACTCAATCCTACCATCCGCTACACACCACCCTTACATGCCATTCACACCATTAGGGATTTCTACAATCAACCCACACCGCTACACACCATCAGATCATGGCAAAAAGCCACTACAACAGATCATGGCATAAGCTACAACAACAGATCATGGCATAAGCCACTACAACAGATCATGGCATAAGCCACTACAACAGATCACTTCCCCTTTCATTAATCACCTAACCCCATGCAATCATAGAAACTGCCATACATGTTTATCACATCAAATCGACAGAACCATTCACTTTAGAATGACAGAGATCACTAACCTGGTGATTCGCCTTTACCCTCCTCGGGTTTCAACCATTATACCGAGATTTTAGCTTTTAACAGAATATAGCAGATTTATATACATGTATTAACAAACAATCTAGATGGTGTGGAAAGTACACACCTGATATCGCGTAGTATTATACTCTTAGTTGATATCTTTGCTATCCGAATCTACTATCCTCAGTTGGTTTCAAGAAATACTGGAAAAACACGAAGATTTGGCCTCCCCTACATTCGGCCAAGGGTTAATAAATACTCGAATTTACACGTTAAAACTAATAGATCTCCTTACCTTGAAATCCCAAAAGTAACACGATTCGTGTGTTACTGAACCCCGAGTTAGAGATCTAAGCGATTGACTCCTCTTCAAATCCCGAAACGTCGCAAATAAGAGAGAAACAAGAGATTAGCTTTTAAATAGCCATTCGGCTAGAGACTTTGAAAAGCTAGAAAAGATTTGGGATCTCTCGAATCAATACTTACCTAAAATTTCCTTCAGATTTTGGCACAAGCAGACACCCCAGAGTGATTTCAGCAAACACAGGAGATGAGATATCACAATTTCTGCTTTTATGAAAATCCTGAAAAAGATGAACTGATACGATTTCGGCTTTTAGAAGTTCTAAGTGGTGTGTTTCAGCTTAAGAGGAAAGTGAAAAGAAAGCAAGGAGAGGCTTGAAGATTCGGCTAAAGTGTCTGAAAGAGATGAGAAAGGAATCTGTCAGAGTATTCGGCCAGCTGAAGAAAAAGAAAAGAGAGGGAGAATGGAGTAGGAATTTCGGCAGAGAAAAGAGAAAAAAGATGAGAACTTTGACAGCAAATTTTAGCACATACTCAGTCTATACTAAATCGATGCCCCCTCTACAGAGTTTGATTTTCAGCCAACACTTGCGTTCCTGATAGATCCTCATCCTATCCCTTATCCTTATCAAACACCCATCCAAAAGAGACCTACATCACACCACTTCCTCCCTCCTTTATCAGCTTATATCACGTATATTTTAAACACTAAAACTCCTAAATTTTAGCCTTGTGTCATCCCCTCCTAGCTTTCTCTTTAGGTGCCAAATTTGGCCCAGAAACATGGGCTCCAAGTGGCCAAAACTTGGGCCTCCTCCTTTGCCATTAACTCCAACTCCCTTTCCTCTTAGTGGCGTCATTTTGCCACTGGCCACAAGCCCATAATGTTAATTAACCTACCAAAACTTTATTTTAATCCCTTGAGTGTCTAACAAAATATTTAATCAAGGCCTCAGCCCAAACTTGAACCCCTTTCTGGACCTCTAAAACATTTCTATTAATCTGCTTATGAGGCCTCATGCCTGAGACTAGGGTTCGCTAAGTAAGAAAATAAATTTTTCCTATGATCTCCCCTAACTCTAAGGCTTCAAATAATCCCGATAATACCTTAATATTATTAGTCTAAGTTCTACACATACATATTAATTCCCATGCGCAGAAATTAAAAGTTTCGAGATTTTTGGGGCGTTACAACCCAATAGGCCCAAATCTACTAGGCCCAAATTCGGGATGTTACAATTCTGTGGTAGTCAGTTTTGTAGCATTGCTGAGCATGTTGCATTAAGTTCCACATGATGCTCTTCATCTATTTTGCGTTTGTTTGTTAAGAGCTGTCTTAAAAATCTCCTTTAGTCGGGCATCTGAAAAAGAGCTTCAAGAAGAGGTAAGTTAATGTGTAACTTCTTTAGAAGTTTTAGAAACTTACCGAATTGTTCCTCTGAATCATCACTTTTCAATGCTTCAGGATCAGGTATTCGAGGGTGGTACTCTTTAATTATCAATTTTTCTTGTGCTACCTCTATTTTACCTGTTTCTTCCTTGGTTTCTTGTACTGAGTTGGGCTTGTCTACCTTTGTATCCTCTTGAGATGTGATGGCTTGTATCCATTCTTTGGGGTTTATTTCTGTGTTACTTGGTAGACGTCCTTGTTGACGTTCTGAAACAAGCTTTGTAAGTTGTCCCACTGACCTAGTGATTTCCCCGACTTGTTCCTTGATTTCTTTGATCGATATTCCTTGGTTATCAAGTGTTGTATCAGTTTTTTGGAGACAGGCATCTGTGTCTGCCATGAACTTTTTCAGCATCTCTTCAAGACTTGGCTTCTTTTCTAGTGGATAAGGTTGATTTTGGTAATTTGGAAGAGGTTGCTGCCTTTGATTTCCTTGTCCTCCCCATGAAAAATTTGGGTGGTTCTTCCAACCTGGATTGTAAGTGTTACTATAAGAATTATTATTAGATATGAAATTGTTACCTATATAGTTTGTTTGCTCATTTTCTACTCCTGGTTGGTAAGGTGGGTACTCAGAATTTGCCATATTCCCACTCCCTTCGCATTGCACGACTGGATGTACCTATGAAGAACATAAATTATCAAGCTTTTTATTCATTAACTCCATTTTTGTTGACAACATTGTCACTGCGTCAATGTTGAAAACTCCGGCTGATTTTGTCGGTTTAGCCCTTGTAATTTGCCATTGATAGGTGTTCAACGACATCTCCTCAATAAAATCATAAGCCGCTTCAGGAGTTTTATTATTCAGAGTTCTACCGGCTGATGAATCAATCATTTGCCTAGTTGGAGAATTCACACCATTGTAGAAAGTTTGGACTTGAATCCACAAAGGTAACCTATGGTGTGGGCATCTCCTTAGGAGATCCTTATATCTTTCCTATGCATCATATAATGTTTCTGCATCATTCTGCACAAAAGAAGATATATCATTCCTAAATTTAGCCGTTTTGGCTGGTGGAAAATATTTTAAAAGAAACTTTTCGGTCATTTGATCCCATGTGGTGATTGACCCTCGTGGAAACGAGTTCACTGCTTTGCTTTGTTCCTTAATGAAAAAGGAAATAACCGAAGAAGTATGGCATCATCAAAAATGCCATTTATTTTGAAGGTATCACAGAATTCTAAAAAATTAGATATATGAGTGTTTGGATCCTCATTCTGCAAACCATCAAATTGAACGAATTGTTGAATCATTTGTATTGAGTTAGGCTTTAATTCAAAATTATTAGCAGCTATAGCGGGCCTAACAATACTAGATTCTGCTCCTGTCAAATTAGGTTTAGCATAATCATACATAGTACACGGAGCATTCTGTTCTTGCATATTTGGTGGATTGTTCTCGTCCATCCCTTCAGTAGGATTGGATCTTTGCTGTTCTTCTCTTTGATAGTCTAGGGCTCGTTTTATTTCTCTACGATTTCTGCGAGCGATAGCCTCAATGTCACTTTCGTATTCTAATGGTCCTCTCGGATTTCTTCTAGTCATAAACTAGAGGTACCTGATATGCAAAGAAATAAAGAAATTTAGAAAAAAAAATATATGTATAAAAGAGAAATTTAAAAATAAAAATAATGGCTAAAGTAATAGAAGTAGAGCTTTCTTAATATTTTAGAGTTCCCCGGCAACGGCGCCAAAAACTTGATCGTGTCAAACAGTTGAGTTTTAATATTTATAAAGAATGATTGAACCTGTAGACTGACTGCGACAACAATAGAGGCAAGTGCACCTATCGAACAGTAGTATAGCTCAGGCAAGAATATCTTATCGAACCCAAGGGAGCCTAAAAGTACTACTACTCACTTTCTTTCTATTATTTAGCCTAAAATATGGAGTGATTGGATTATTAAACTAACGAAATACTTAAACTAAATGCAAAGACAAAAGAATGACTTGGAGAAAGACTTTAAGAAAACTCAGTTGATAAAGACGATACCCTCAGGAAGAATCCACCTATGACTTCACTTATTATTTATTCTCCGAACCATATGATTTCTTTACTTAGCTTGATCCGTGAGACTCCCTAACCTATATTAAACCCTCTCTCGAGGCGAATAATGTCTAACCTTAGGTTAATTAGTGGAACTCTCGTTCTCTTATAATAACCCCCTAAGGAAACAGTAAATCGATCAATGGATTCCTATATTAGGTTTCACCCTAATCCGACAAAATCTCGTAACTCTATCTCTAGGCGCCCGATCAACTCCGCTCAATTATGCTAGATCTATTCTTAGGTAGGGTCTATTCCTCCTCCACCTAAGCACATCAGATTGAATTAAGCAACATAATTAAGAACAAACCAAGTACTTATCATATAATTTAGAAATCAAATAACAAAATCCATCATAGGTTTCATCCCTTCTGTATCTCGAGGGTTTAGTGCATAACTAAATATGAAAACATCTCAAGAGTAAAGAATAAACAAAACATAAGAACTCCCTAAAACCCCCTGAAGGAATTGAAGAAGAGATCCTCTGTCTTGAATGGAGTTCCGACTTCTTGAGATGGATCAACTGGCTATCTTCAAGTGACTTCCTAAAATATGAATGCTTCGACAAAAAGCCTCTGCCCAAAAAGCCCTCTTTAATGCCTGCCTTGGGTTGTTTATATAGGCTTTGGGATGCTATACTTGGCTCCTAAGTATCTCCTTCAAGTAGAATTACTATTAGGGTGTTTGAGTAGACTTAGGATATGTTTCTTTGGCTTCAAGCATCCAATTCCGAGTGAAATTGCTCATTCCCGCGGCAGGGGCACGCCCATGGCACACGCCTGTGTAATTTCAGGGTTGGGCCGTGCTTTGATTCTGTCGTTTTGGGCACGGCCATGCAACTCGTGAGTGGAGCCATACTCTAGGTAATTTTTGAGACACGGTCGTGCAGGCTTTGGGCAGGTCGTGTCGATTTCTTGCTAAGGCCCAATTACTCCGTTTTAAGCTCGTTTTGTGTTCTTTTTATCCTCGAGTGCTTTCCTGAGTATAAACATGAAAAGAAAGGATTAAAAGCACCTTTTTACATAATTCAAGGGCTAAATCATCCAAAAGCCTATTAAATATGGGGTTAAAATATGTTACTTTTACGGTTTATCACATGGGATATACTTTAGACAACCCATGAAGGTACCAACACAATTAGACAATCAAATATGCAAATATTAACTAGTAAATTCAAGTCTCTAAGAATGCAAGATTCATATACCATTGGAGAATTCTACTGTAAACTTTGTGATTTGTCAAATTAGGTGTTTTCTCTTGAGGAAGAGTTGTAACACCCCATACCTGACCCGGTCGCCATGTCTGAGTTACAGGATGTCACATTCATTGCCAGAACAACTACGATCAATTACATTCTATTATATACCATTAAAAAATTAATTACAAGTAATAGAAGTATATAATAAAATAGACAAACATTTCTAGGTCTTATACGAGCTTATGAAAGCTCTATCGCAAACCCGAGGTTGATAATTTGTAATGTTTTCAAACTTTAGCCTTGATGTCATGACTTCGAGGGTTCCTCGTTGGGATGCCACATACTGACTTGGCCTCGTTGTAATGAACATTGCTTAATGTCGTGGTGTGACATATGGATTTGATCTTGTCACGTAGTAACATAATGTTTCCAAATGGTACCAATTTGACACCACTTGCAATTACCAAAATAACTAATATGCACTTCCATAACCTATTTTCAACCAAACATTTATTTTTAGCAAGTTCAATTCTAACCAAATCTACCTTAAACATGATTTTACAATTAACATACACCATTTGTAACGTTGTCATACAACATATAAAGCTCAATTCATGATATAACCAATCACAACATCTAGTATGTGAATCTATTCAAAATAGCCTTACCATAACTGCATTTTGAAAGCATTTCAAGCATTAAGACATTCAAATACATGATATAATCATTTGGTATCCTCAAAATACCAATTCTAGTTTCAACTATAAACATATTCATACCAATTACCCAAAACCAACTTAACCTAGCTACATGACATACTAAAAACTAAATGGGATTATACAAATTTTCCTGAGTTTGAGATATCTTCCTGGATGTTGGATCTACTATTCGCACTCTCGATGATTGACTATTCCTACGCACAGAGAAAATAAATCATACACTAAGCGAAAATGCTCAATGGTATTTCCATGATTCAAGACAATATAAACAAGTATAAACTAATGCAGACATTCAATTCAAATTCAATTTATAACCTAATCTCATGCCATTTCATATTGAAACACTTTCACTTTCACATTGATAAATATATAACTAATCTTACACACCAAACCATTAGGTATGCACACATGCTTAACAGTTCTCAACAATTTCCCATACCATTTGATTCATCTATAGTTACATACATATTCTTTCATTTATCATCATTAGTATCTATACACATATTTCTAATTTCATACCAACATTTCAATCATTTCCGAGCCTATTGGCTCATTATTTATCGATCAACCTCCAGGGCTCGTTTTAACTTATTTCATATGCTGATGTATATCATATTTCTATCACAATTCATTCCATATATCATTTAGCCAATTCATGTGTTTTTGACCCTATTAACCATACTCAGACTCAGAATGTATACACGGATGCATCACCTCTGGTTGCCCGACAACAATGGTTTTTACAATCTGAATATCATGCCACCCCAGATTTCTCAAGAATGATGACTTTATGTAACATCCCAAACCTGGCCTAGACGTTATGGCCGAACCCAGAAGTGTCATAAGAAATGGGTTGAAAAACCATTGTCGTTAAGTTAAAACATTTCCAGTTCATTAGCCATTATCGCAATTATTAAATTCAAAGCTCTCTTTCATTTTATCATTTAGAGATAAAACGTATTTGTAGCGAAAGCTTGTAAAGTCGTCGTGTTTAGAAAACCGTTCAAGATTTTAAAACCCTTGCTTTTGGTAAACCATCATAGTTATAAGTAAGTAAAAAATAGAAACCCAAGACCAACGTCAAAATTTTAAAAATTCCAGAGTTCCAGAAAATACAACCTCAATGCCAAAACTTAATAACCCAAAAACAAAATAAAGTAGTAAAATAGGTGGTCACCATCGAGTCCTTCGCTACACCGATCTGTCTAAGACTGTGGATTACCTGTACAGAAAAATAGAGAACAGGTGAGTTTACGTAAACTCAGTGTGTAACCCAATAGAATTAAGCATGTACCTGAGCCCAAGTCAGATACAGATACAGATATGCAAATCAAATAATAGAATCTTACCCCCATCCTCTACACACCATCTCTGACCATCCCTATACACCATGTGGGGTTTAAAACACCCACCCAACCCTACACACCTTGCTGTATTGATGTGCCACACATTAGATATAATGCAGTTATGCTGCCAGATATTAGGCATAATCTTCCTTTCAGAACACTTCCTCCAATATTCATCATCCCACCCTAATCACAATAACAGAGCATGCATACAAAATTAACAAATAAATCGTTCTTAACATGCTTTCATAAACAGTTATCAGATAAACAAACATAGGCATGCTCATAACCATAATTTAGTCTAACAGGTCATTTGGTTATAGGTTTAGATAGCATTTATCAACTCCATGGTAGGCCCACAGTTGATTAGGACGACTCATACGACCCTACGAAAAATTTTAGTAGAATGGGCCCACACGCCCATGTGGGTTGCCCAAATTGGCCTAGCCCGTGTGAATCACACGGCCTAGCCAAGTTATCACATGCCCGTGTGGCGTGCCTGTGTGGGCCACACGCCCAATTCGGTCTAGCCCGTGTGGTCCATACAGCCACACTCCAGCCATTACACAGTCGTGTCATGTGCACAGCCTGGCCTTCATCGATCACACGACTGTGTCATCGCACACGGTCGTGTGACGTCGATAGTGAGGCTTTTCGGCTTTCGCCAAACCTCATTTTTCTACATTCTGGGTACACACCTGGTATGTTTTTGATGTGGAGACACTCTCGAAGCCTTGAAACCTAAGAAAAGAGCACCCAATAGCCATTTAGCAGTCAATTTTACGAATTGCTGCCAAAACACGAAGTAACGCTCAAAACTTACTAGCGACAAAAACACCCACTTAAATCGTTCGAGCAATCAGTGTGAAGACTCACTGTTCACAGCCTTTTCCTACACCAAAACAACCATAGAAAAATCAACCCCCCGATTTTACTAATAGAAACTAACGCAAACAAAATTATCTCGAGAACAAACCGAAACCTTTACCTACTCAACAACACAGAAGACAAATTGAATGAGAATAAAAAAACAGAAAGCCAAAATCGGAAGTGGAAAAGCAGAGAGAAAACGCCAGAGACAAGAATTTTTGGGAAGAAGAAACTGCTAGCAAAATTCCCTAATTTCTTTCCACTAACCCACTAACCTACTAACCAGCAACCACTCAGAATCCTAACTCCACTAGAACTCTATCAGTTAACAGAGCAAAATTATAATTCCCCCTTGCTAACGCAAAGATTTGAACATAGGACCTACAACACACTGACTCCCTTACCACTTGAACCAGCAGGCTTAATCTGATATCCAATAGCAACAATTAAAAATAAACCCATTCACCAAGGGTAAGGCTTAATTCCAAAAATAACAATTTTTGCTCAAGGTAAGGCTCAAACTTGGGATCTCTCACACATGCCCAAAACATTTAACCATTGAATCAGATACACAGTTGTGTCAAAGTTTTACAAAGGCAGGAAAATAAAAGTTTGGGTGTTACATTTTATATGTACAATCTACCACCCTGGGTTGCCCGGAAATGATGGTTTCTAATCAATATCCTGACCCTATGACATGTCAACTATATCTAACCTTGTCCAAATAGATAATAGGATAATCAAATTTGCAATTATGGTATATTTTTGTTTCATAATACATCATTTACATTTCATTGATATTTCATCAGTTCATCATATCACATAGCATGTTTCAACACAATTTGATACCATATATCATATATAAATCAAATCATACTACTTCCTATGCTATTCAATTTAGTCTCTATCTAGATGTTCAATCTCAACCATAGCAATTCAATTCAAATAACCAAAAAAAACTCACCTCAACATCGTATAATGCAAAATAACTTGAATATGTAGTAATTAAATTGGTCTTGAATCATAGAAATACAAATCAAAAGTTTGCGTCACTCGTCGTTGGCTCTCACTTTTCCTTTCCTTATTCATGACGCGTTGTATTTAGTATGAATAATAATTCAACTATAACACAATATCAATTTCCATCCAATTCACATTCAAATACAAAGCCATCATATTTTTCAATTTATTCAATTAAGTCTCTAAATTTGGGACAAGGATAACTCTCGGTTTAGAGCTTCAGATTAAAATTCGATTTCACATATACTCATTAAGGACCCTCTACTTTCTATTTTGACATCAATTTCATAACAATTTTTTATTTTATTCAATTTGGTCCCTAATGTACAAAACTAACAATTAATCTTTACAATTTAGTCTTTTTTTATAATCTATGCTTAATTTCTATCAATTTCAAACCTAATTCATCGAAACTTATCAAAATTTCAAATTTTGAAAAAATTGATACATGGACTAGCTAAATGAAGCTCCCATGATCCAAATCCTATACAAAACAAAGAAAAATAAATTAGGGACTTACTCGAAATTATTGTAGAAAGACTAAGGGTTCTGAAGCTTTTTTCTCACTTTATAAATGGTGGATGGAAGCTTAAGGTTGAAGATGAAGTGCCTTCATCTTTTTTTCCCACTAACTTTATCTTATATAGGTTAATTAGGTTAGTTAAATCTTAATTAACATGTTTGATCATACTTTATTTAATTAGTTTATCATTAATTTAAACTAATTACTCATCATCATCATTATTCACTAAAACATGTTAAATTTTGGTTTATTTACCAATTTGATCCTTTAGATAACTGCTATCTAAGTCCCCAAGCCTTATCCTAATTAAAAATCTATAACGATTAAACTTTTAAAATTTATTCCCTAGGTCTTAGTTAACTATAATTTTGACTAAATTACTTATCTATATTTCAATTCATCTATACACTAACTCTGTAAATATCTCTATTTAATATTTAAGAACTCGTTTTACAAAAATGAGGTTTCGAAATCATGTTTTTCAACTCTACTGGAATCTGGGTCATTATAATTATCCCCCTTTAAAAAATTTCATCCTCGAAATTTCCCTAAAAAGAGGTGGGGATACTGGGATTTCATTGTATCTTTCGAGTCCTAGGTTTCTTCTTCTACGCTATGATTGCACAAGACTTTCACCAATGGCACACATTTATTTCTCAACTCTTTCACTTCTCAAGCTAATATCTCGACCGGTTCTTCTTCATATGACAAATCAGACCGACTTCAATTGCCTCAACCGGTATAACATAAGATGGACCAAACCAATATCATTAGAGCATAGATATATAATGTGTCTCTAGCTAACTACGATCACAATAAAGGCAACCGTACCTATCGTTTAATAGTATAGTTATGGTAAGACCAAAAATATCGTATCCACAAGGACTAAGAGTACTAGTAATTACTATCTTCATATTATCTAGCCTAAGATTTGGAGTGATTTCTTTTAAACTAAAATTAATTAAAAGCATGATAAAGAATGGATTGGGAAAATACTTTTAGAAAACTATCTGAGAGAGGCAATACCCAAGGAAGAATCCACCTAGACTTCACTTATTACTTTTGATTCATATGATTTATTCACTTGACTTAATCCATAGAAATCCCTAATCTATGTTAATATCTCTTTCAAGACTAAAAACAACTAACTCTAGGTTGATTAATTGAAATTTCTTTCTAATTATAACCATTATTGTCGCATTAACTCGATCTATGGACTCCCTTATTAGATTTGACTCTAATCCGGCAGATTTACGTCGTCCTATATCTAGGATTGCATTCAACTCTGCTTAATTGTGTTGATCTACTCTTAAACAGGGACTTTCGCTCCTCTGAATAAGCACATTCGACTTGAATCAATAACCTGAATTATCAAAATAAGAATAAGAACTCACAATTAAGAATAAGAACAAGTATTTATTTTATAAATCAAATAGTAATAAGATCCATCTTAAGTTTCATCTCCTAAGGTATCTAAGAGATTTAGTTCATATTGATAGAGAGAAACATCTTAAAATAAGGAAAACTACAAAACATAAGAAAACCCAAAAAATTCAAGAGAAATTGATAGGAGATCTTTAGTCTTGATGGAGATCCTTCTTCCAAGCTACTCCCGACGGCTGTTTTTGAGTGTTTTCTGCTTTCTACTCTGTGTGTCTCTTTAGGTCCTCCCCTAGGGTGTTTATATAGGCTTTTGAAACACCTTTCTTGGCCTAGAAGTGGTCTTTTCTGAAAAGAATTAGACTTGGGTTCAGCAAAGACACGCCCATGTCTGATAGCTTAGGCCGTGCTTGGTTCTGCTCGTCACACATGGCCGTGTGATCTTTCCGTGTGCTATAGTTCAGGCCGTGTTTGATTCTGCTCATAACACACGATCGTGTGGTCTGCCCGTGGGCTAAAGTCCAGACCGTGTTGATTTCTGAGGTAGGCCCATTTTGTCCCTTTTTGGCCCGTTTCTCGTTCTTTTCAACTCTCTAAGCTCTCCTAGGTGCAAAACATGAAATTAAAGGATTAGGAGCATCGAATTCATCAAATCTAATGAAAATTCATTAAAAAAAAGCTAAGCATGAGATCAAAATATGTATAAATTATGGTTCATCAATATATGAAATAAATCGTGAATCTTTTGCAATTTCGACAGGAGAGCTAGATGTTATGCAACTAGTTTAATTCTTTTGATGATCTAGTATGGCCCGATACACCTAGGACTCAATTTCTCTTACAGCCAAAGCGTAGGATCTTTTTTCATGGAGGAACCTTCAAGAATGCCTTATCACCCAAATAATACTCGATATCTTTTCGTTTCATATCCGTATACGACTTCTACCTATCAGAAGCCACTTTCATTATGTCTCGGATCAAATTTAATATATCTTTTACCTACTGAATTATTTTTGGCTCAATTAACTTCTTTTCACTCAATTCCGACTAGCATAGGGCACTTTACACCCCGGCCATATAATGCTTCATATAGAGCCATTTGAATACTTGAATGGAAAATGTTGTTATACACAAATTCAACTGACGGTAAATAACATTCCCAACTAGATTTAAGATCAACAACATAGACTTGCAACATATCTTTCAGCACCTAAATAACTCATTCTGATTGGCTATCAGACTAAGGATGGAAAGTTGTGTTGAAATTCAATCTCGTACCTAAAGATTCATGCAACTGCTTCTAGAATCTCTAGGTAAAGTGAGGGTCTCAATCAAAGATAATAAATAGAGGCACGTTGTGAAGTCTAACTATCTCAAGAATATATACTTCAACTAGCTTTTAGAGTGGCCAATTAGTCTTCACCACAAGAAAATGTGCAGACTTCATCAGTTGATAAACTATCACCCAAATGACATTTCTTTTGCTCAGTGATATTAGTTGACCAACTACGAAATCTATTGTGATCTGTTCCCATTTTCATTCTAGGATAGAGATATGTTGTAACAACCCAGTAGGAACTTGGTGCTCCACCTTTACCCACTGGCAGGTCACGATAAATTTTCGCCCCACCAGGATGCATAACAAAGGAACAATCGTAAGCCTTGCACAGAATCAATTTTTTCATTTCGACATCATTACGAAAACAAATTCGATTGCGAAACCGAAGGCAATCATCCTTACCAATGCTAAAATTTTCAATATCACCTAGCTAAACAATCTTAAATTTCTCCGCCAATTTAGCATCGATGAATTGCGCCTCATTAATCTGATCAAGCAATATGGGCTTAACTTTCAACACAGCTATCAAGCTGGCATCTTCAAAGATATTGAGCTAAGCAAAGATTGCTCGCAATTCAAATGTTATTTTTCTACTCAAAGCATAAACTACAAAATTTGCTTTCCTAGGAAGGTAATTGATCATACAATCATAATCTTTCAGAAGCTCAATCCAACGACATTGTCTTAGATTCAAATCCTTTTGGCATAGGAGGTATTTGAGACTTTTTTAATTTGTATAGATATGACATTTGTTACCATAAAATAATGCCTCCAAATCTTTAAAGCAAACATCATAGCAGCCAACTCTAAATCGTGCGTCGAATAATTGTGTTCATGTTTTTTAATTGACGGGACATATACGCAATTACTTTACCATCATGCATTAAGACACAACCTAAGCCGTTCAACGACACATCATTGTATACCATGAATTCTTTCCCCAATTTGGGTAAGGTCAAGATCTTTGCTTCTGTCAACATTTATTTTAGCTTCTCAAAACTTTCTTAACACTAACTATTCCACTTATATGGGATGTTCTTTTGTAGAAGCTTCGTCATAGGTAATGCTATTTTAGAAAACCCATTCTCGAATCTCTTGTAATAACTGACCAAACCAAGGAAGATTCAAATCTTTGATACATTTTTCAGTACTTTCCATTGGAGGATAGCTTCAAACTATTTAGGATCAACCTAGACTCCTTTGCCCAAAATAGCGTGCCCCAGAAATACCACTTTAGATAACCAAAACTCACACTTACTAAGCTTTCCAAATAGTTTTTTCACATGCAACACTTGCAATACGATTCTCAAATGCTTATTATGCTCCTTATCTGACCTCGAGTATATCAGGATATTATTAACAAACACAACAAGGAAATAATCTAGATAGGGCTGAAAAATGTGATTCATGAGATCCATGAATGCCGCAGGTGTATTCATAATCCAGAATGGCATCACAAGACATTCATAGTGATCGTACTACGTATAAAGCCTTGGTCTATGAGATCTTGCAACTAAATTTTTAGCTCTTTTAACTCCATTGATGCCATACGATATGAAGAAATTGACACGAGTTGTATCGAGGTCAACTTCAATTGCAAATTCAACCTCAGAATCAGGAGGCAATCTTGGCAATACCTCTAGAAAAACATCTAAAAACTCGCCCACTATTTGAACCTTTCTTATCTATCTTTCATTAGGGTTCGAGTTAATAATATAGGCTAGATATGTTTTATTGCCTTGATTTAAGAGCTTATTAGCTCAAACCAATGAAATGATACAAGTCAAACCACTTGATTTGGTACCTTTCACTTCCACAACATCACCTTTTTGGACTTTGGATAGAAAAATTCTTTTTAAGACAATCTAAAATCACATCATGCTCTATTAACCAATCCATTCCTAAAATCACACCAAAATCGCCAAACGACATGCTAAATGGATCTACAATGAATGATCTGTTATGGATTTCTAATGGACTATGTCTACAAACTTGGTCAATGAGCATGGTTTATACCAACGGACTTGATAAAACCATTGTTACTTTTGAAAATTAAGATTTCAAATTCCCTAATTTCACAGACCTAGAATTTATCTAAGAATGGGAAGAATTAAGGTCAATCACAGCATATACGAGTGCTGAATATAGAAGGAATATACTTGCTACGACATCGATAGCATCACCCTCTTCTCAAGTAAGTACAACGTAAGCTCGTGCTAAGGCTCTAGCCTTGAATTGTTGAACTACTAACTCAACCTATTTTCTTAGGTTAGCCCTCTCTACAGAAACACCACGAGGATTTCCTCGACCCCTAACAACAAGAGTGAACCTCTGGGTGGTAGCAAGAGAAGCATCATCTTTCTTTGGATAATCTCGAGCAAAATAGTCCAATGACCCATATCAAAAGCACACCTCGATCTTTTTCCAATACTCACTCCTATGCCTTTTTTTGCATAGATCACGACTCGTAATATCAACATCTCTAACATTACCTACTGACACTTACAGTTGTCGATCCTGACCTCTATCTGTTTTGGCAGTCCTTGGAGCTGACCTCCAAGATTCCTAAGACTCCCTAGCCCGCTTAGGCAATAGATGTGAGCTAGAGGTCCCAACTTGCTTTCCAAAAGCTCAGAGATTAAATAGATAAAAGATGATATTTTTCTCTCACAACAAAAATATGAGGGGAACTCAATAAAGAATTTTTGTGTCGAAAGTTGTAAGCCTTGTATGTTATATTAATGTTGACTAGGCTAGGAAGATTGATGGTCAAAAGATTACATTAGGTGGACACTTATACTTGGGGTCGTACCTAGTACTATGGTATAACAAGAAGCAGACCTCGGTTTCACTTTTAACAATAGTGGCAGAGTACATAGTTGGACGAAGTTTTCTTTGCACAATTACTTTGGATGAAGCAAGTGATGCAGGATTTTGGAGTAGAAATGCTAGTGGGCATTGTATACTATGATAACACGAGTACTATCAACATATTAAAGAATCCAATAATGCACTCGTGAACTAAACATATTTAAATTAGGCATCATTTCATTTGAGAATTTGTTGAGATTGGTTCAATGGAATTGAAGTTTGTGGCAACTCACAATCAATTGGTTGGCTTGTTTATCAATGCTTTAGACTCAACCAAGTTCAAAAAATTGAAAACTCAATTGGGTTGTGTCAAGCTTAAATACTCGACAATGGAGTGAAGGGAACCAAACGCCCACACCTAATATTATTTTGGTTAATTTTGGTAATTGAAAATTTTAACACCAAATCCATTTATTTTTGGCTAGAAAATTTTCAATATTTTCTCTCCATATCTTACAGGGAAAGTGAGTATGGAGATGGTTACTTCTTTTGGGATAAATACCTATGGTGAATTAAGATTTGATACATATTCAAAGCATTCTCAGCAACCTTAAAGTAGAAAATTTTGTAGCAAAAGCTTAGTTTATTTCTTCCAAACCTTTCAATCTTTCAAAATTTTTCTTTCTTAGATTTTTAATGGCCAAAGTCAAGATCACATCTCACAAAGAGCATGAGAAGGATCAACAAGAGCAACTATCTCATGGTGTTCTTATACTTCTAGTTCTGGTGATCTGGTTAACCCTCTCGTATAGGCAACAAAGGTACAAGAGAAAAAGGGTGAATCAATTATAGAGCCCTATGTTCAACAAGTTGTGGAAAAAATTGATGACTTGTTAGAGAATCCACCTATGCCAGAACATCAATCAATGTTAACAAACAAGATCAAGGCCCTAATCTAAATAGTTACTAATCAAGGTGATATTGTTTCTTATATCGATGAAATTTGGTAACCTTGCTACCAATCTTTACCTCTGAAAGTCATGTTGGTAAATCTGAGTTTATAACCAACATTACTGAGACTATTCTTAATGTTCTTAGGTCTAAGATAGTTTCCAGTCAAAATGCTATAGGAGAATAAGATGCAGAATTGAGATTATCTAAATATGAAATTGAGAGGACCATAGTGGCATTTGTAGTGCCCACTTCCACTGCCACTACCACAACCGAGTATATGAGAACATGCTCTGTTGTCAATAAAAAATCAAAGGTTTAGCCATATCCAAGAAAGTTGCTAAAAGGAAAGCACCTATTCAATTAATAGCTTCTTAGTAAATAAAATTTATAAAAGAAAAATTGAAGCCTTATCTAATTCATCTAATAAATCAAAGACAGATTACGATCCCAAATTTATAGATAATGTTCCTATAAAGGAGATCATTAGTGTCAAAGCTTGCTTCTAAAGTCAAAATGTCCTTATGATTGCTCAACATAAGAGGCTAAAGCTAGCCAGAATACCCTTAATGCTTGCTAAAGTTGCTACCAAGGCAAGGGAAGAAGATGCAACTCTACTAGAGAAGTAAGAACAAACATTCCTCTCCCTTACTTACTCCAAGAAGTTCTTTGCCTTGTTGAAAAAAAGCTTCAGCATTGATGAAGCCAACTTTGCAAAACATGGATTTAACACCCTTCTTCATGATAATAGGTTTGATGGGCATAGTTATCTTTGTTAAGCCCTATGCCAGGCAAATGGTACTCGAATTCTATGTTAATCTCTTGAGGAGCATCACTGATGATCAAATCAAGATGTATCATAAGGTGTTTGTTCGGGGAAGGTGGTATGATTTTAACCCTACTGTAATCAAGAAGGTGATGAATTGCTATTTCCAGAAAATGGTTGATCTGGAGGATTCTAGGAATACATCTATTTCAATCATCACAAATATTACTTGGCCAAAGAAAGCTAATATCCAAGTCCCATCTCTTTCAAAAATATATGTAGCTTTGTTTGGAATTGTAATAAGTAAATGGTTGTCGAATAGTGTTGCCGATATTCGAATGACTTGCAAGTGTACATAGTCATAAATAAGTAATAAAGTAGTAAGTATAGAATTATCGTCTCCATAGGGATTGCATATGTAAGTCAGTAATTGCTAATTTATTTATCAACAATTTGGTAAGTAATAAAGAATTGGATGTAAGGATTTAATTAAGGACTTAAACTAAATTAAACTAAGTATGCAAGTAAAGAAAATAGCAACACAAAAGAGAATAGCAATGGAAAAGTTTAATACTAACAACAATGAGATGAAAGGCTAGAATAATTATTTTTCCTTATCATGCAATCATTAAAAACAATGCCATTAAAAGTTACGATGAATTTGTGGCAATATGATGATTTACTAATCCAATTTTTGCAAGTTGTAAGCTTCTCTTGAATTCCTATATCAATATTTTAGTTACCTAACAAATATCTATGCTAAATTAACAGAAAGGTCACCTTTTCAGGCATCATTCATAAGGTCTATGCATGCAACAATTATCTTTTGATATCATCTCAACATGCACCATTCAAGTTGTGTGTCTATCAATTGTTACCTCTTCTCAGATTAAATAATTAATTCAATTACTTATCAAATCTAGTTGTGCATTTGTAAGTTTAACATGGAAATTACTTGAATGAGTAAACAATCATCTGCACAAACATTAATAGCAAAGAATCAACAACAGCATATCAAAGATCCATAATTATTCTAGCAAAAAAACATTAAGCCATGATCAATAAATTGAAAGCAGGAAGACAATTTGCAATCATGCTCATCAAAATAACAACACAAAAAAAATAAGATAAAGGAAATATGAAAGATGAGCCAATGGTTGTCCTCTACGACTAAACGTTTAAGAAGTTATGATAGCTGAATCTAGTGGTTCTCTGTGGCTAACTTTTGCTTTCTCTTTCACAGTGGCTCTCTTCCTCTCCTAGGTTTCGTTCTAACCTTAGTGCTCTCAAGTTAGTGTTTTTCTTTTTCGCTCTCAAATTTTGAGTTGAATGCTCTCAATTGTGGTGTGTGGTGGTACATTTTCTCTCAACTATTTGCCCTCTATTTATACTAGTTTGAGCTCCTTTTAATCCCTTTCCATAGTGGATGATTTCCATGATTTGGAGGGTAGGTTGCTTGATTTTCTCCATGGCTGATTCGGTGGTTGCTTGATTTTCTCAAATTTGGTTGGTTGTTGCATGATTTCATCAATGTAGTTGAGGTAGGTAAAGACTAAGTCCTTTGGACTATTTTTTGGCATGTAGGTGGATGGTTTGGGCTCTCCATGTTTGATGGATAGTTGAGGTTGTCCATGTTTGTTTTTCCACTACATCATTGGGTTAAAAAGAGGTTTGAAGTTCAACAATGTTGAAATGAGGCATTCAAAGATGTGCATTTCTAGGCTTGACCTCGTTGGTCCAAGGCTGCAACAATGTTGCAATATTCAACATCAGCATGTGAATTTCAATTCCATCTTTCCTATGAGTCCACCAGCCACTTTCATGGATGAAAACTTCATGTTCTGGCATATAAATTGATCAAAGTGAATTATTCTAATAACAATTTACAACTAACCAAAATTAGAATAATTATAACAAAAATCGTTATCAATCACCTTTGACTTGAATGAAACTGTAAGCTAAAAGGTATTAAAATAACTCTATGTTTTAGAGTTATCAAATAGTCAGAGGGATGCACTGAGCAAAAAAATAGTTATGCTAATTAGGAAAGTGGTGAAGATGGTAGAGTTTGACCCTGGCTAAATAATTTATTAAGAAGTGGTGAAACATGTAGAAAAGGTTCATGTTAGATACCTACTACCTTCTCCCTCTCTAATTTTTTAAGTGATTATTAATCAAAGTCCAAGACTTGTTAGAGCCACTGAACAACCTAAGAGAGTTGTTCTTGAGCTAAATTCTCTCTCAAGTGGCTTTTCGTAAAGCACATCTCTACTGATCCTGCTGATGAATAAGAACCTACTACTGAAGCAACTGAAAAGCTCCGAAGTTGGCAACTGTCATAGGCACTTCAAGTGATCCAATAAGGTTCAACAAGAGAATGATTGATCAGTTTTTCTTCTTCATTCAATTATCATAGTCGAATCATTGCCAAGCTATGATCAGATACATGAGGGATCTAGCAAATTAGACACAAGGAGATTACCTTATGCAATGATTTGCTAGATGATGTGTTGGTTGTTGCTACTTTAATTTTGCTACTTCACTATTTCATATCCGCTTGCTCCCGTGCACAAAAAACAAACAATTTATATAACAATGTAAAAGTGATTTTTAACTGTAAGCATATAGTGTTGAGTTGTTATGTAGAAATTTTTTCAATAAAGTACAAAATTATTGTGAGGATCAAACCAAATGGAATGTCAAATTGGTAAATGCGTTTGTCAAACTAATTATAAGCCAGAAATTACTAATCTAATTGAGTTGGAAATTATTAGTTAAAACCAAATATAAAATTATATTGAGACTAATCCCAAATTATTAATTGAACTATTTAAACTAAACTTTCTTTCTATTGCCTTCAACTATGCAAATGACAAAAAAAGATGGTCGGTTGATTAATTGATTGCTAACTCAGCCGATAACATATCCCAATTAGATTTCTTGCTACCCCTAACTAGGAATTTTCTCTCGGTCTCTTCCTAATTTGAAATTACCAATTCAGTTCTCCTCTCAACCTCACTACCCTGTCCAATTATATCAAACTATCCAGGATATACTCTCCTCTCGGTCTCATTTATCTAAATATTCCACTAAAGATGACAATTATAGCATATTCAACAATTCAATATAATTGAAAAACAAATTAATCAAGAATAGATATCAACTTCATCAAACAAATAAGTAATCAATCAACCAAAAATCAATTTAGCACATAATCAAATTCAATAATACAATAAGAATTTTATCAAACACATGGTACACAATATACAAAAGTAAAAAGGTTTAAGAAAATGCTCAATTAATTTATGTAGATCCAATAAAGCCCAAGAGTTTGATCATCTATCTTTTGAAAAGTCTTCAACAAGAAACGAAGAAATAAAAAAAGAAATCTATTATAAAAATGAGAAGAAAAGAAAAGAAAAGAAAATGATCTAATGTCTAATGTGTAACCTAATTTTCTATTCTCCTTAAAAGACCTATAAAGTGATATTTATAGACTTTTCTCATTTAATCTACGATATACAAGTATGCTGTCAATTAAAACCTAATTTGAGACTTATTTAACTGCCAAATGCCTTTAAGAAATTTTCCTCGATAAGGGTCATTATCGCAACACCCTCAATAGTTGACTCAATTGGGTGCTTTTGGGATTCAGTGTTGCAACCATCATTCTTTGGTGTCGCGACATGTTATTCATACAATTTGACTTCTTCATCTTTAAAGGTTGTAATTGGTGCTACGACATCATTAGTCCAATGTTGCGACCACGAGTACTTGTGTCACGGCATTAGCTCCTAGGTGTCATGACCTTGGAAACAGTGCATTCGATTGTCCCATTTAATGAAGTCCAACTCCTTAGTCGATGGCAAAGGCATTGGAGTTGCTAGATTGACTATTCAATGTTGTGACTTCGGCTCCAAATTAAACTCCTACTTTCATTTTTGCATAAAAAAAGTACTTGAAACAAGCTCAACTCAAGTATTAAGTCCTTAATGGCATATGCTTTCCATTATTCAAAAAAGCGTTAAAATGCGATAAAAACTAAAACTAAACATGAAATCCATAAAGCGTAGAAAAAGTAATAAAAAACAGTACAAAATACTTATGAATAATTTATTTAAGTGTTTAAAGAGCTTAATTTGTTGGATGTAAATATGACAGATCATTTCATCACTTCACCATTATTTTGGTTTTTTTGGTGCATTTACATTTTTGTGAAAATGAAACTTTTGAATATTATTAAGTGGTTGTATGATTATACATTGGTGCACATTTTCTTATTCACGTCTTAGTTAGAATTAAAGTATTTTGATTGTTGGTGAAAATTCTAGATAAAACATTGATAGCTAATCTGCTTAATTGTGTTCTAAGATTGTGTTCTAAGTTGTATTGAGGGAGAGCTATAAGTAATATGTTGATTAGGCTCTTGGCTTGCTTGGTTTTGTTCAAAAAATTTCTAAAGGGAGAGATTGATTAGGCGAATTTTTGAATTGGCTGGCTAAGTGCCAAGTAGAAGTGACCACTTCCATTAACACTACGACAAACAAATACTTACCATATTTTGAGTTGGAAATTTATTAAAATATATTATTTCAGCTTTTAATGGTTATGATATTCTTAATATATGCAAGCCCAAAGTTTAAGACTAATCCATTTAAAGCAACTTTCCTTGAAAATTGGATTGTCTTGATCAAGAAATCAGATCCAGTACATAATGGAGAACGAACTGGGATAACATTGAAGATACCGTTACAAAATGAATCTCTGTCAGACCCATTTGCATTGTTCTTTATTAATGTAGTATATCTATTTATTTTATAGCTTTTATTATTAAGGTATTGGATTGTAATTGATCTCTAGTATGTTAGCAAGCCTCAAAAACTTTTTTATACTAAGAGACTTGCAGAGGTTAATGTATAGAGAGTTGAGAGCACTAATATGTTCATTGAAGAACAAACCTGTGAGTACATATGAGAGTTCACAGTTTTTGTTTACAACCTAACTTCTTAAGGGGGAACTAAGAGGTGAGTGATCCAATATTTTAAGATACAAAAGTGAGGTTGCTATACTAAGAGTGATGGAACTTGAACCACTTATTGTATTGAGGATTAAAGATAATGGATTTATTCTATCGACTAGGCTCCGTAGATATAAGGAAATCGAGCTTCATAAACAATCTCTTATATAATTTGTTTACTCTATTTTTAGTTTGTTTAACACATTGGCACCCAAAGTGGCCACTACAGTCAAGCACTTCCATTCAAACACTACGCATTCTAAGCAATTAGTGATTGTTTGATTCAACTTGATATATTCATGAAGTAATTTATTAGGGAATATGGTCATGATATAATATCTTAAGTAGAAACAAGAGTTAGTGAACTAAATTTTATTTACTACCAAACTTGGTTTCCAGAAGTCTCATCACGTTGAATCGAATGGTTTCTTAAAGAGAATCTGAAGTTGCTAGAAAGAAGTGGTGCCAATAAATGTGAAATACAGTCATTCACTATTCTTTCAAGCCAAAATATCCTGCCCCAATCTTGCCAATTCATTTTCAATGACTTTTTTTTTATGGAAATCCACTTGTTTCAAAATGGAAGACTTTAATACAATCTTGAGTGAAGATAAAAAGAAAGGGGGAGCAACAAGATGTAGTAAAGGTTGCTAGCTCTTTTAACAATTTATCTTTGACAATAATTTTCAATATGTGTTTTAAAGACTCAGTTTTTATTTGGACACATCGATGCATTTTTTTTAATGTTTAAATATGGTAATTTGTAATATTGAATGCGATTTGGAAGCCCCTAGACTTTGGATCTCTTTCATGTATGAAAGAGTTTTTAAATTCTATAGGAATAATGGACACATTGGTCTTACTTTTCCTTATTGTATTTTTGATAATGGATCTATTAAAATGCCATTAATAATCAAATTATAAAAATTCAACACATGTTGGGTTATGAATATGTTGTGGAATTAGATCATATTTGATTTTCCTATGAAATTAAGACATTCTTAAATAAAAACAATAGAAGAACTACTAGTGTTATCTACAATGAGATTGGTGACTGTAATGTCTTCCTTGAGCCTTTACAATGCTATCTTTGAATATATTCTTGAGGGAGCACCATCTATTTCAAACATGTAGGATTTTGAATAGGTTTTAAATGTGCCTTCTATTGGAGAAAATAGTCACGACTTTCCTTTTGGTATTCAAAACCAAATCTATGATAAGAATCATTCAAGTCTTAAAGACTTTGAATAAAAAATAGGGGCAGATTACCCAATTAATGATGAAGGTAACTCTCCTAATGAAGTTCTAGATTAGGGGAGAGGAAGATGCACATTACGTTGGATCAGGTATCTTGAGTGTAGTTTATTCATTTGTAAACTTGTAATTTTTTCGAACAATTTAGTTAATAAAATAATTCATGTATTACATTAATATACTTTATATAATGTCCTCATATGGTTTTTTTGTGCAAAGCAAAATAGAACCAAATATTGGCTTACTAGTTGTCTAATGTTTAAATTAATACTAAGCATATTACGTGGCAAGATCGTAATACGGAAATATAGCTTATATTATTAGAAAAATCTAAGCATGTCTTTAGTCTAATTGGAAATGAGCAAACCAATTGAAAGACTAATTTCGTCTATCAAGTCCAACTAGGGAGACTCCTTGTCTTGGGCATCGGAGCGGATGACTCCTAGAAGATAGAGGCATAGATGTGACTTAATATACTGACAGCAGATTAGACTAAACCAAAAAATAATAGATCCTAAATTTGTTTATTGATTTATTCACTTGTGACATTCAAAGTGCATCATACCTTAATCCCGAGTGGATTATGGACTCAAAAGCTTATCCAAGGACATTGTAGGCTTTTGGGTTGCAAATAACCTTAGGAACAAGAATCTGACGCTTGCACAACTCATGAAAGAATTACAATCCTATGAGTTGATGTTGAATGACAATCAATCACTCCGAAAAGAAAAAGCAAATTTAGTTGTTACTTCTTCCTCTAAAGGGAAGGGAAAACACACTAAAAGAAACAAAGCTAAGTTCTCTAGGCCACCTAAAATGGAAAAGAAGAGAACCAAGAAGCCTAAATACTTATCCAAGTCTAAATGTTTCTTTTACATCAAGAAAGGGCACTTCAAGAAAACTACAAAGATTACCTAGTCATTTAGGTCAAATTTATGGAGCTCTTTATGGTCGAAGCTTTCTTAGTGGAAGATTCAATAGACCACTAGGTCATTAATTCTAGATCCAGTAAGCATGTGTGTGTTTCTCTACAGGGTTTTGAGGAAACAAAATATCTTCGAGATAAAAGTCTATCGTTGCATATCGAAAATGGGACAACTGTGGCAGCTGAAGCAATGTGAGATGTACATATTTATTTTGATAATTTTAGGAAAATTATTTTAAAAGAGGTATTCTATGTACCAAGTTTCAAATGAAAATTTATTTTTACTACAGGTATATTTAATGATGTCTTGACCGTGACTTTTAATAATAATATTGCAATATTTAGAAATTGAAAACTTATCTGTAATGGATAGATGTCAAATAATAATATTTTATCAAACCAATGATGTACACACTACTTGAAAATGAAATTTTGAATAAAAGACTTAAAATTTCTCACTATAATGAGGCATACCTTTGGCATTTGAGACTTGGTCATATTAACCATGAAAGAAACACTAGACTTGTGAAAGATGGAACCTTAAGTTCATTTAATGAATTTGATCTTCCACAGTTTGAATCTTTCTTGAAAGGTAAGATGACAAGTGATCTTTTAATGCAAAAGGAATGTGGGCCATGAAATCTTTAGAACTTGTGCTCACTAATGTATGTGGCCCCATGAACGTTAGTGCAAGATGTGGTTATGAGTATTACGTAACCTGTATAGATGGTTATTCTAAATATGAGTATTTGTACCTAATACACCGTAAGAGTGAAACCTTTGATAAATTAAAAGAGTTTTGTGTGGAAGTGGAGAAACAACTAGATTTACCCATAAAGGCACTTCAGTTTGATCAAGGTGGGGAATATTTATCAGATAAGTTCTTAGGGTATCTCATAGAGAATAGGATACTATCCCAGTTAACTGTATCGGGCACTCCATAATAGAATGGTGTGGCAAAGAGAAGGAATCGAACTTTGTTAAACATGGTTCGATCGATGTTAAGTTATTCGAAGCTGTCAATTTCTTTTTAGGGATATGCATAAAAAAACTTGTTATATTCTGAATGATGTTCTAACTAAAGCAGTATTTAAAATTCTATATGAATTGTGGCACGCTAGGAAGCCAAATCTAAATCATTTAAGGATTTGGAGATACCCAGCCCATGTATTAGATAAAGATGCGATGAAGTTGGATTCACAGACATTAATGTGCATGTATGTGGGATATCCTAAAGGAACAAAGGGTGGTTTATTTTATAACCAGAAAGAGCAAACAATGATAATGTTAACTCATGCCACTTTCCTTGAGAAAAGTTATGTGAATGGCTTTAAACCCTGAAGTAAAGAAGTACCTGAGAAACTTTCAAGGAATGCACACAGCCCTACAATAATGTTTCCAGAAACAACTCCTAGACCTGTAAATAATCAGCAGCATAGGATGCTTTGTCACAGTGAGAAATAGCTATGCAGAAAGTGTTTTAAAAAAATAAGTCTGTCAAATAGGAAGATGATGACCCACTCACATTTGATGAAGTGATGCAGAGTGCTGCTTCCAAACTCAAGGAAATAGCTTTGAAAGTTAAAATGGATTCTATGAAGTCCAGCTCAATGTGGGAAATTGTAGACTTACCGAAAGGGATCAAACTCGTAGGGTGTAAGTGGATCTACAAGAAGAAAAGAAATGCAAATGGAAAATTGGAAACTTACAAAGCCAAACTTGTAGCAAGCAATTATACATAGAAAGAAGGTAATGATTACGAATAAACCTCATCTTTGGTTTCCATGCTCAAGTCAATCTGCATATTTTTATCCATTATGGTGGCTCTTGATACGAGATCTGGCAAATGGATGTTAATACAACATTCTTGAAATGCTATCTTGAAGAGATTATCTATATGATGTGACTCATAAGATATATGGCTAAAGGAAATAAGTATAAAGCTTGCAAACTACTTAGATTCATATATAAACTTAAGCAAGCATACCACTTATGGAATCAAAGGTTTGATCAAGCGATCAAAACTTTTGGATTTGAGCAAAATATAAATGAATCTTTTCTTTATAAATGTAGTGGAGATGGAAAGGTGGTCTTCCTCGTTATGTATTTCAATGACATTCTACTCATTGGAAATGATGTAGGGACATTGTCAACAGTTAAATTATGGTTACCTTAATAGTTTAGCATGAAGGACTTGGGAGAAGTTAACTTTGTTTTAGGTATTTGAATCCTAAGGGATTGGAAGAAAAAAGTGACAACATTATCACAAACTTCATACATAGATGAGATATTGGAACATTATACAATGACCAATTTTAAGAAGAGAACTCAACCTTTTGTATCGGGATTTCATCTTCTTTGGAGGACTGTCCTAAGACAGTGAAAGATGGAGAAAACATAAGAAAGGTTACTTATTCTTCTATAGTAGAAAGTCTCATGTATTTTATGCTATGTACACATCCAAAAATATGTTTCGCAATGGGGTTAGTGAGTCAATATCAGGCAAATCCTAGTCTAAGTCACTGGTAAGCAATTAAACATATACTCAAGTATTTACGGAGAATGAAATATTATATGCTTTTGTATTCCAGGGAAGATCTTACTTATGTCAGATATACTAATTCTGACTTCAAAATGTGTCAGGATTCATTGAAATTGACATGTGGCTTGTCTTTTTCCTAGGCAACGAGACCATAGTGTGAATAAGTGTCAAGAAGGGTTACACTACTAATGTAACAACCCGTTTTTGGGTCAAATCGAAACAGTGGTTTTGGGACCACAAATTTGAAGTTAAAATTTTTATTTTATTATTTTATTAAATTTTAAAGCATGATAGAATTATTATGTGAAAGTTTCGTAAAGAAATTTTACAGTTTGAATGCTTAATTCGGTAAAAAGCACTAAATCGCGTAATGTGTAAAAGTGGAGTTCTATTAGCTAAAAGTATCCAATAGCTATATAACATTAAAGTAAAGGTCCTTAAGTGATAAATAGGTCATTTATGAGTTATTGGATGATAGTGGAGTGGCATTTGGTGTAATTACTAATGTTTTTAAAGGATATTTTGATAATTAGTTAATAAAGTTAATGTTTAATAAAATCAAATTAAAATCATCATCTTTTCACCATTTCTCCATCGAAAATTAGAAATAATGGCATCCATGGGAGAAGCTTTTGGTTCAAGCTTTAAATGCTCAATTAGGTATGATTTTAGCTCCATTTTTAATGATTTCTACGTCTTTGAGATCGTTTCAACCAGTACTAGCTAGCCCGTGTCATCGATTTCAAAACTGTTAAAGATTTTGATAGTTGCCACTGATGAGCTTATGTTTTCTTTGATGCTTAATGGTGAATTATGAATATTTGATGTTAGATTTTCATATTTTATAAAGTGATTTGAAACAACCCAAACCCAGCCCACAAGCCCTGACCGGATCTGGCATGCTTCTAGGAAAAACCATTTGAATCTTATTTGAATCTTTGCAAAAATTTTTCGTGTTTTTGAAAACAGTTGATTAGGGTTCAAGTTGAAAACATAGAAATTTTTCAAAGATTTTGTTTTGTTAAAAGTTCGTGGTTATATTTTAAAACCATGAGTTACCGTAAAAGTCGAGTCTTTAAAGTTTGTTAATTAAATTGAAAATCATTTGTATTTTAGATGTCAAAACATTTTTCATTTATTATTAAGAAAATTTACTTACTTTAATTCGATAAGTATCGTGCCATAATAAAATAATTTAAGTGCATGCATGGACAGTTCATACTATAGCCTTATTACATAAAAAATAAACCCAAAATAAAATTTAAAGTACTTAAATAAAATAAAATGCCCAACTAATAAAATTCGTGCTGAGCATGGTCACCACTAAGCTCCTGTCGACCCTATCCATTACTGAGCGTCACCTGAAAAATATTCCCACAACGGGGTGAGTCAAACAAACTCAATGTGTACAACCAACACTAAGTCCCAACAGGTATGGCATATCAAATCATACATATTCATATAGCATTTAAATAAAATGATGCAATCTCGAACCCAAACCTAGATGCCATCTGCTACACATCACCCGTACCAGCCATCACACCGTGGGGACTACTAAGTCAACCCTCCATCCGCTACACACCATCGAAGGCAGTCGCTGCAGTCGACATGCTCATCGCCCTTATAAAAATCGTGGCATAGCCACCAGATAATTATTTCGTGACATAAGTCACCACATTCAGATTTCATGACATAAGTCACCACATTCAAATTACGTGACATAAGTCACCACATTCAGATATTGGGGTATAAAACCACCAATTCACTTCCCCTTTACATATCACCCATATGCCCCATGTCATACAAAACATGCAAATATTATGCCTTATGCTTTATTCACATTCTTATAGTTGCACTTATGTGCCATAACAGATATTTATCACTACACACTCATAGTAGGAGTAGGAAAACGTACCTGAGTACTTTGTACCATTACATGGTACCTTAGCCATAATCTTACACTTTTATATTAACACATATAGTAAATTAAAGCCGTAAATCTATCAAGATTTAGTGAGTTTACTGAAAATCCCGAAAACCCGATCTATCGTCCTAGATCCTTAATTCCTGCATTCGGCCAACCCTACACATGTTAGCAAAGAGCCATTCGGCTATCTAGCCAAATCCCGAAGGAAAATCTTACCTGGATACCGATTTCTCTACTAATCAAATCCCGAAAACCTTGTGATAACTCTTCTTGCAATTGGCTAGATCCTGAACCACTGAACTAGTTAGTTTCGGCTTTTTAAACAAAGTAAGAAATAGATCTAAGACTCCAATATGACCTTGGCCGAATATACATAGTCACTCACCTTGCGATTTTAGACCCCGAAAGTAGTCTCTTGGCTAAAAAGATGTCGAAATCCTACAGGATATATGTTAGATCCAATTCTAACATTCAAATAAATGGCCTTCGGCCTAATCTTATACCTTGCTTACCTTAGATCTGAAATCCCGAATGGTTTCCTTAGAAGTCGGCTACTATGGAAATCCCGAAATTCACCTTCCAACTTTTGACAAACAAATTAATGGGATTAGTCCTTAGCTTTCAGCTAGAGGAAAAAGATTGAAGATCAAATCACGATGGATCTTACCCTTAATACTGTAGTTGACTACTCCTTGTTGAACCCACAGAGATTCGGCTATGGCTAGATGTTGAGCATACAAATTCTGGCTTTTGATTAAGTGAAGGAATCGGCTTTACCAAGAGTGAAGAGGAAGGGTATGAAGCTTTTAGGGGTTTCGGCAATAGTGAACTAGGGAGAAGGAGGTTTCGGCTTAGAGCAAATAAAAGAAAAGGAAGACTTTGAGGAAAAGAGAAGTGGAAATTCAACTAGAGAAAGAGATGGAAAAGAAAGCAAAAAGATGAATACTTTGCTACTCAAGTTCGGCTAGAACACAAGGCATTTCAGCTTTGAAAATAAAAGAGAAGAGAGGGTATTTGCTTAGAGATTTTGGCAGAAAACTAAAGAGTAAAGAAAATAATGGAGAATGGCCTCACTCTTCTCTTTTTGCCGAAACTGCGACACCTAGAGTCCCTTATTCGGCCAATTCTTCCTCTCACTATCAAATCCCTTATTTTTCTCTCCCTTACCCTTTCAAAAATAATTTAAAAATAAGTCATCACTTATCTCCTACCTTAGCCAAAATTTCCAAAGGAATTAGACCTCATCTTAAACTCCTCCAATAAACTCCCCATGCCGTCCATTACTTCCCTTTGTTGCCGCAAAAATAAAAGCTTTATTTAGCTTCCCATGCGACTCGAACCTTGGCCCATTTACACCTGTTGGTGGCGTCATTTACAGAGGCCCTAAGTGGCGCCTCCAAGCCACTTAGACAAGCCCATCTTTGTGTCTAATTTCCCCCATTTATTGTCTTAAGGCCTATCAGGCTTAACTCCCTCTTTTAGACTTAAAATTAAATAATTTCTAAGGCATTCACCTACACACTAAGGTTCATAAAATTCATAGAACACATTCAGAATATTCATAAGCATGCTGTTTCACACAATTTAGCAATAATGCATAAGGCATAATCCAGGATATTACAGTTCTACCCCCTTAAAATAGTTTCGTCCTCGAAATTACCTGGCTGAAATAAGTGAGGGTATTTCTGTTGCATTGCTTCTTCCGGCTCCCACGAAGCTTCTTCTGCTCCATGATTACGCCATAAAACCTTGACTAGCGAAACTGACTTCCTCCGAAGCACCTTCACATCTCGCTCCAGAATCTGAATCGGCTCTTCCTCATAAGACAGATCTGGTCTCAGCTCTACCTCTTCAACCGGAACTACGTGAGATGGATCCGATCGATGTCGATGTAGCATGGAAACATGAAATACGTCGTGCATCTATTTCAATTCCAGAGGCCACTCCAACTGGTATTCCACTGGTCCAACTCGCCTTAATACCCGATAAGGTCCAATAAACCTTGGACTTAATTTCCCTTTGCGACCAAATCTCATTACCTTCTTCAAAGGTGAAACTTTGAGAAACACTTGATCTCCCACATCGAATTCTATTTATTTCCGTTTGAGATCTGCGTATGACTTTTGCCTGTCAGATGCCTCCTTCAACCGTGCCCGGATTACCTCCACCTTTTCTTCAGACTCTGCCACCATCTCTGGACCCAAAGCTCGACGTTCCCCTAATTCTGTCCAACACATAGGAGTGCGACACTTCCGTCCATACAACGCTTCATATGGTGCCATCTGAATGCTGGCTTGATAGCTGTTGTTGTACGCAAATTCCGCTAAAGGCAAATACTCTTCCCAACTTCCTCTGAAGTCTATCACACAGCCCCTCAGCATATCCTCCAACACTTGTATTACTCTTTCAGACTGCCCGTCAGACTGTAGGTGAAAAGCCATGCTGAAATCCAATTTAGTGCCTAAAGCCTGATGTAATGCTTTCCAAAATTGAGATGTGAACCTCGGATCCCTATCCGAGATAATCGACACCGGCACTCCATGCAACCTGACAATCTCAGCTACATACAACTTTGCTAGCTTCTGGAGAGAATAGTTAATCCGCACTGGAATGAAATGCGTGGACTTTGTCAATCGATCCACTATCACCCATACCGAGTCCTTCTTAGTAGGCGTAAGGGGAAGCCCACTAACGGAGTCCATGGTAATTCTCTCCCACTTCCACTGCGGAATTTGTATTGGCTGAAGCAACCCTGAATGAACTTGTTGTTCAGCCTTAACTTGCTGACATGTCAAGCACTTCCCTACAAATTCGGTAACTTCCCACTTAAGACCAGGCCATCAAAATTGTTCCCTTAGATCTCTATACATTTTACTGCCTCCAGGATGCATAGCATAAGGAGTACTATGAGATTCCTGAAGAATTCTCCACCTTAACTCCTCGTTCTTTGGCATACAGATCCTACCCTTAAAGCACAATACTCCCTCGTCATTAATACCATAATCTTCCAACTCTCCATTCTGTACTTGCCATAACTTAACCCTTAGATCTTCATCCATTAACTGACTTTCCTTCACCTCACTCAACCATGTTGATTTGGCTTGTAATTCTTCCAGTAGACTTCCATCGTCATACAAGATCAGATGTGCGAACATCGCCCTCAAATCCAATACAACTTTTCAACTTAGGGCATCTGCCACCACATTTGCCTTGCCCGGGTGATGCTCTATGGAACAATCGTAGTCTTTCAATAATTCCACCCACCTTCGCTGTCTCAGATTCAACTCCTTCTGAGTCAGCAGATACTTCAAGCTTTTGTGGTCCGTGTAAATTACTGACTTTTCTCCATATAAGTAATACCTCCACACTTTAAGAGCAAAGACCACTGCCGCCAATTCCAAGTCATGCGTCGAGTAGTTAACCTCGTGTGGCCTTAGTTGACGAGATGCATAAGCGACTACTTTCCCATCTTGCATAAGGACACCTCCTAATCCTGTATGGGAAGCATCACAGTACACTACAAAATCCTTCCCTACCTCAGGCTGAATCAAAACTAGAGCGTCGGTCAAGACCCTCTTAAGCTTCTCAAAGCTCTCCTGTTGCTTATTGGTCCATACGAAAGGCACTTCCTTTCTCAATAACTTTGTCAGAGGTGCGGCTATCGATGAGAACCCTTCTACAAACCTTCAGTAATAGCCTGCTAGTCCTAAGAAACTCCGAACTTCCGCCACAGACTTAGGGGGTTTCCAATCCAAAACTACCTCAATCTTTCAAGGATCCACCCTTATTCCCTCAGTAGATACCACATGTCTTAGAAACGTAACCTCCTTAAGCCAAAATTCACACTTGCTGAATTTGGCGTAGAGCTTCCCTTAACACTTACAACACAACTCGGAGGTGCTGATCATGTTTTTCCTCAAACTTCAAATACACTAAGATATCGTCTATGAACACAACAATAAACCGGTCCAGATAGGGTTGGAAAACCCGGTTCATCATGTCCATAAACGCGGCTGGGGCATTTGTCAATCTGAACGGCATTACCAAGAACTCATAATGCCCGTACCTTGTTCGGAAAGCCGTCTTATGGATATTAGCCTCCTTCACTTTAAGCTGATGATATCCAGACCTTAGATCTATCTTCGAGAATACTGCGGCCCCCTTAAGCTGATCGAACAAGTCATCTATTCTTGGCAATGGATACTTGTTCTTGATGGTCAGCTTATTCAACTGACGATAATCTATGCACATACGCATAGTTTCGTCCTTCTTCTTCACAAACAAGACCGGTGCTCCCCATGGAGACACACTGGGTTGAATAAATCCACGGTCTAGTAATTCTTGGATTTGAGCCTTGAGCTCAACCAACTCCTTTGGTGCCATTCTGTACAGGGCAATTGACACAGGAGCTATACCCGGCAGCAACTCAATACCAAACTCCACTTCCCTATCTAGGGGTATTCCTAGTAATTCCTCCGGAAAGACATCCACAAACTCCCTTACCATTCTAACTCCACTAACTCCCCCTTCGTTCATATCCAAAGCACTAACGAGAGCCAGAAATGCCTTACACCCTTTCCGTACCATCCTATCAGCCTTCAAAGCAGAAACTACGTTAGTCAAGTAGTTCCTTCTTTCTCCTATCATAATTATCACCTCATCCTCTGGGGTCTTTAACTCTATTCGTTTAGCTACACAATCTAACACAGCCCGATGCTCCACTAGCCAGTCCATGCCAAGTATAAGATCAAATTCCCCGAAGCGTAATTCCATTAAGTCAGCATGAAATACCGCTTCCTGAAGCTCCAAAGGCACACTCCGAAATATCTTGTTCACTACTATAGTTTGGCCTAATGGGCTTACTACAGTTATCTTCCTATTAGAAAGTTTAGAGGCTATTTCTAGAGTTTCAACTACTCTACATGCAACATAGGAATAGGTCGAGCCCACATCAATCAAAGCAACATAAGGTTTGCCAGATATAAGGAACGTACCGGTTATGACGTCCGGCGCGTCTCCATCCTCCCTCCGACGAATCGCATAAACCAAACCCAGCTGCATGGCCTTCGTGTTACCAACACCTCGACTTGGTGTTCCCCGTCCTCTACCAGCACCGTTACTTCTGCCATTCAGTCCACGACCCCATTGAAGCTACTGTCCTCCTCTTCCAGCCTGATTAGAACCTTGACTTACTGATCGTCCCCCTTCGGTTCTCATAGGACAATCCTTAATCATGTGGTCCTTGGACCCACACTTAAAACATCCTCTCGTCTTCTTCCAACATTCTCCTAAATGCATCTTCCCACACTGATCACAAGTACGATACTACCCTCCAGTAGTAGCTTGTTGACCTCGCGGCCTATTAACTCTAGGCCTCTTTTGCTCATTCCTAGATGGCCTTGATGATCCAAATCCTCTTTTCTACCTATTCCGATCGGTGTTCTGCCTTACAGAATCCTTGATACCCTCGGCTACCTTGGCCTTCTCCACCAACACAAGAACTTTCGCTCTTCTTTGTGGAGCTATCAACGATCTCAAGTCATCCTCGGCCCGTCCTCAAACCGGACACACCGCTCATGCTCAGTTGACACTATGCCTCAAGCATAATGGCTCAGCCTTAGGAATTCAGCTTCATACTCCACCACGGACTTGTTCCCTTGAACCAGCCCCAAAAATGCCTTCCTCTGTGCATCAATGTAATGAGTACCAACATACTTCTTCTGGTATGCTGCCTTAACGTAATCCCAAGTGAGTTCCTCAGCTGTAGCACCATCCCGAACCGTGAGCCACCATTGATATGACTCATGGCGGAGAAGCGACACCATTCCTTTTAGTTTTTCCTCGGTAGTTAAATCGAGCTCATCCATAATCTGCTCAGTCGCCTCTAACCAATACTCAGCGGTACTGGGTGCTACACCAGATACACCACAGAACACCTCAGCTCCGTTGGCTCAGAGTTGCTTAGGTACCGACTTCGGAGCTCCCATGCCTCGACCTACTCCAGCCACCCTTTTTAAGACCCACAGCATCGCTTGTGACACTGCGTCATCCCCCGTCTGATCCTGATATTCCACATCAGCGGTTGGTGGTGGTGGTGGTATTTTATTTTTAGATCCTTGACCCGATCTAATGGGTTCCGACACAGTCATTCGGCCTCTACCATGGCCTCGCACGTTACGGCCACGTCCCCTTGAATTCATACTTCCATTTTGCGTTTATCTGATTAAAGAATTTTATAGATTAGTTTTGTTCCACTGATTTATCACGTACAGTCTTATGTTCAATAGTTTTTAAAGGGGTAGTTCTTTCGAATTCATTCACACACAGTCTCAGATCATTCATTCAATCACATACATGAACTTGCGTTCATTACAGAGAAATGTTGTAGTTGTCGTTGTTTGTTGTTTTCACTACCGGGGGTATTTAGTAATTTTATCCTATAGGGGTATTTTGGTAATTTCTCTTTTTTGTTTTTTTTCCAAATTAAGGTATTTGAAAATGTTGCAAAATAGAGATTGTTGATGTTTCACAAAATTAAAATACTTGCTGGAAAAATTTCAAGAGTGAAATGGTAATTTTATACACTAGGGGTATTTTTGTAATTTTACAAGCCAGGGTTATTTCGGTAATTTTTCTGAAAACATGGTTCCTGGTGACTTTTCAAAACAAGGGTATTTTTAAAGATTTCTAATTTGAGGGTACTTCGGTAATTGTCCTCTCTGAGGGTATTTTGGTCATTTGTACAGGTTAGGGGTAATTTGGTCATTTTGCAAATCAGGGGCAATTTTCGTAAATTTTCCAAGTCAGGATATCTTAATATTTTTAAAAATAGGGTTTTTGGATAGTTGTAAAGTAAGAGAATCTTGATAAAAACTGTGGGTAGTATGGAAATTTTATGAACCAAGGGCATTTTAGTAGTTTTTTCCAACCAGGGTTATTTGGATAACTTTGTGAATCAAGAATATTTTGGGAAAATTTTCAAAATAGTTTTCCTACATATCAAAGGGATAATTTGGTGGTTTTTAAAACTAGGGTTTTTATAAAGATATGGCTAGTCCCTTTCGGGTTTTAGTTATTGGGTTTAGCCTGTGGCTGAGTCCTCTTGGTTAGGGTGAGCCGTCACTCGCACTGTGTAGGATTCGAGTGGAGAGGAGGTGAGTCACTAGGACTGCTTAAATACCAAGATCCCACCGAAACCAATCCTAGACATGCGCACAATGGTTGCCACACCCTAACTCGGCGACTTAGACACAGGTTTGTTTAATTGGGCATTAAAGTTTTATGTAATTCTCATGTTGGGGTAAATTAGTCCTAGGATTTGATTCCTAGTCCACTAATCTACATCCCTATGTATTCCCATATACAATTCACAGAAGAGTTGGGAGTACTTACCTGGTGGACTTCGGGCTGGAGACTCAGGTGCCATGCTAGAAAACCTGCTTATTCCTTAGTAAAACCCATTTTCAAAAGAGGGAAACATTTTGGGCCCTAAAAGCCCTCAAGGTCGAGTTTTGAATCGGGCTCTGATACCAAACTGAAACACCCCAAACCCGACCCACAAGCTCTGACTGGATCTGGCATGCTTCTAGGAAAAACCATCCGAATCTTATTTGAATCTATGCTAAAATTTTTCGTGTTTTTGAAAACAGTTGATTAGGGCTCAAGTTGAAAACATAGAAATTTTTCAAAGATTTCGTTTTGTTAAAAGTTCGTGGTTATATTTTAAAACCATGAGTTACCGGTAAAAGTCGAGTCTTTAAAGTTTGTTAATTAAATTGAAAATCATTTGTATTTTAGATGTCAAAACATTTTTCATTTATTATTAAGAAAATTTGCTTACTTTAATTTGATAAGTATATAAAATAATTTAAGTGCATGCATGGATAGTTCATACTATAGCCTTATTACATCAAAAATAAACCCAAAATAAAATTTAAAGTACTTAAATAAAATAAAATGTCCAACTAATAAAATTTGTGCTGAGCATGGTCACCACTAAGCTCCTGCCGACCCAGTCCATTACTGAGCGTCACCTGAAAAATATTCCCACAACGGGGTGAGTCAAACAGACTCAATGTGTACAACCAACACTAAGTCCCAACAGGTATGGCATATCAAATCCTACATATTCATATAGCATTTAAATAAAATGATGCAATCCCGAACCCAAACCTAGATGCCATCCGCTACACATCACTCGTTCCAGCCATCACACCGTGGGGACTACTAAGTCAACCCTCCATCCGCTACACACCATCGAAGGCAGTCGCTGCAGTCGATGTGCTCATCGCCCTTATAATATTCGTGGCATAGGCACTAGATAATTATTTCGTGACATAAGTCACCACATTCAGATTTCGTGACATAAGTCACCACATTCAAATTACGTGACATAAGTCACCACATTCAGATATTGGGGTATAAAACCACCAATTCACTTCCCCTTTACATATCACCCATATGCCCCATGTCATACAAAACATGCAAATATTATGCCTTATGCTTTATTCACATTCTTATAGTTGCACTTATGTGCCATAACAGATATTTATCACTACATACTCATAGTAGGAGTAGGAAAACATACTGAGTACTTCGTACCATTACATGGTACCTTATCCATAATCTTACACTTTTATATTAACACATATAGTAAATTAAAGCCGTAAATCTATCAAGATTTAGTGCGAGGTCCACACCTGATTCACTTAGTGAGTTTACTGAAAATCCTGAAAACCCGATCTATAGTCCTAGATCCTTAATTCCTACATTCGGCCAACCCTACACATGTTAGCAAAGAGCCATTCGGCTATCTAGTAAAATCCCGAAGGAAAATCTTACCTGGATGCCGATTTCTCTACTAATCAAATCCCGAAAATCTTGTGATAACTCTTCTTGCAATCTGCTAGATGTTGAACCACTGAACTAGTTAGTTTTGGCTTTTTAAACAAAGTAAGAAATAGATCTAAGACACCAATATGACCTTGGCCGAATATACATAGTCACTCACCTTGCGATTTTAGATCCCAAAAGTAGTCTCTTGGCTAAGAAGATGTCGAAATCCTACAGGATATATGTTAGATCCAATTCTAACATTCAAATAAATGGCCTTCGGCCTAATCTTATATCTTGCTTACCTTAGATCTGAAATCCTGAATGGTTTCCTTAGAAGTCAGCTACTATGGAAATCCTGAAATTCACCTTCCACCTTTCAACAAACAAATTAATGGGATTAGTCCTTAGCTTTTGGCTAAAGGAAAAAGATTGAAGATCAAATCATGATGGATCTTACCCTTAATACTATAGTTGACTGCTCCTTGTTGAACCCACAGAGATTCGGCTATGGCTAGATGTTGAGCACACAAATTCTGGCTTTTGATTAAGTGAAGGAATCGGCTTTACCAAGAGTGAAGAGGAAAGGTATGAAGCTTTTAGGGGTTTCGGCAATGGTGAACTAGGGAGAAGGAGATTTCGGCTTAGAACAAATAAAAGAAAAGGAAGACTTTGAGGAAAAGAGAAGTGGAAATTCGGCTAGGGAAAGAGATGGAAAAGAAAGCAAATAGATGAATACTTTGCTACTCAAGTTCGGCTAGAACACAAGGTTTTTGGACTTTGAAAATAAAAGAGAAGAGAGGGTATTTACTTAGAGATTTCGGCAGAAAACTAAAGAGAAAAGAAAATAATGGAGAATGGCCTCACTCTTCCCTTTTTGCCGAAACTGCTACACCTAGAGTCCCTTATTCGGCCAATTCTTCCTCTCACTATCAAATCTCTTATTTTTCTCTCCCTTACCCTTTCAAAAATAATTTAAAAATAAGTCATCACTTATCTCCTACCTTAGCCAAAATTTCCAAAAGAATTAGACCTCATCTTAAACTCCTCCCATAGACTCCCCATGCCGTCCATTACTTCCCTTTGTTGCCGCAAAAATAAAAGCTTTATTTAGCTTCCCATGCGACTCGAACCTTGGCCCATTTACACCTGTTGGTGGCGTCATTTACAGAGGCCCTAAGTGGCACCTCCAGGCCACTTAGACAAGCCCATCTTTGTGTCTAATTTCCCCCATTTATTTTCTTAAGGCGTATCAGGCTTAACTCCCTCTTTTAGACTTAAAAGTAAATAATTTCTAAGGCATTCACCTACACACTAAGGTTCACAAAATTCATAGAACACATTCAGAATATTCATAAGCATGCTGTTTCAGACAATTTAGCAATAATGCATAAGCCATAATCCAGGATATTACATGATTTTTTATGAAAACGTAAATTAGGGATTAAATTGTGAAAAATTAAAATTATGTTGCTAAAAGTGTGATTATTTGGAAAATGTGGGCTGATAAGGCAATAAGAAGAATTTGACTAAGCATGGGTAGGATGATATTGCATGAATTGTGATTTTATGTGATTAGGACTAAATTGTACAAATGTGAAATAATAGGGGCAAACGTGTAATTTTGCCAAAATGTGTAAATTGTGTTAAATTGAATGAATTAATGATTAAATAAGCTGATTTTTTATTATCAATAGATTGAAAAAAGTGAAATACGGGATTAGATTGAGGAAAAGATAAAGTATCAGACTAGTCGATCAGTTCTGTCGTTTTAACGATCGAGGTAAGTTTGTATGTTAATAAATGCTGTTAAATTGTGCTATAAATTTATTATTATTGTTGAATTGAATTATAATGCTGATTGGAAATGAGTACGAGCACAATCGACAGAGTTATGACGTCCGGAAGTCCTGTACGAACCTCAGGAATAGCTTAGGATCTAAATGCCATGACATTAGGATTACCAAGATGTGATTTCGTGTAAGACCATGTCTGGGACATTAGCATCGATATGAGATTTGTGTAAGACCATAGCTGGGCTATTGGCATCGATATACTATAACATGTAAGACCATATCTGGGATATGGCATTGTATGAGTTATATTAGATTTTCAAGTATCCTTAGCGATTCCGAATGGTTCAATAGGCATAGTTAAGACGAGAATAAAAGTAAAATTGAATTAAGTAATACAGGTATGTATAGAACCTAAATGAGAATCAAATAAAGGTAATTTGGTGAGTTTATAATGTATCATGTATCCGAAATGTGAAAGATTTATGTATAAAGTATGTTTCATGCCAAAATGTGTTTATTTGGCTATAATGAGGTATGAATTGAATGATATGTGAGATATGAGTTATATTTGTGTTAATTAAATATAAATATGGCATATATTGTGCGAAATACCGTTATTTGATGATATTTAACATGATTCATATTTACTAAATAAGATGTGTTGGAAATTGGATTGAATCAAGTTATTTATATTTATATATATTTGTTGATGTACATGTAAATGTGAATGAATTGGTGAGAATGTGATAGATCTATATGAGAAATGATATGAGTTAACATGTGAAACTCCTGGTTAAATATGTAAATGAATTCATGTTATAAAGGTGAAAGCATATGAGGACATTATAATTTATGTAAATGTTTAATATGTGTTTATTCAATAAGTTGAGTTTGATACCTTACGAACTTACTAAGCTTTATAGCTTACTTTTTTTTCGTTCCTATGTTTTTAGAGTTTCAGAGGCTTCCTCGGGTTGGAAGTCATCGGAGATCTCATCACACTATCCAGCTATGGTTTGGTATTTATAAGCTTTGTGATGTTGGTTATATGGCATGTATAGACTATGGTCATTTTGGTATGGTTTTTAGATATGCATATGGTCATTTGAAATGGCTTAATAATGATTTTGATTGATGGATATAATGTGGCCTTATGTTTTGGCATGGTTGGTATAAAATGTGTATTTGGCTTATGTTATGTATTTGTGGTTTGGCTTGGAATGCAAATATGGTAACAATGTGGTTTAAGAAATGGCATGTATTTGTATGAAATTGAGATGTTGAATTGGTATGATTTTGAGGCTTGATTTTATGGTGTGTATTGGTAAAAAGATACATGTTTGAAATAGATTAAAATTGTTGGTAATGGTATATTGTTTTAGTAAGTTTTAGATTATGATTTGAGTAGTGAAATAGATGGATTTTAAATGGCATGATTTGTATATGAAATAGCATGTTTTGGTTGCCTATAAATGTGATGAAATGGTATTATTTTTGGTTGTTTAGGTGAGCATGAGAAAGGGTGGAAAATTGGCCTTGCAAATTGCCTATTCTTGTCCACACGGGCAGAGACACGGGCGTGTGTCTTAGCCGTGTGCGACACACGGTCATGATACACGACCGTGTGTCCCCTGGTGTTGATATTGAATTGAAGTCAGTATGCTCCACATGGCCTCACACACGGGCGTGTGACCGGCCGTGTGGCATAAGTCAGTATACCCCCTAAATGGCACACGGCCTAGCACACGGGCATGTGTGGCCATTTCGAAGGGCACACGGCCTAGACACACGGGCGTACAGTCAACCATGTGACCTAAGTCAGTATGTATGCCCTGTTTTCACATGACTTGGGACACGGACTTATCTGGAGCCGTGTGAGGCACACAGCCTGTTCACATGGGCGTGTGACGCTTGTATGTTTGAAAAATTTCTAAGTTTTCAAGAATTTTAGTATATTATCGGTTTAGTCCCAAAACATTTCTAAAGCATGTTTAAGGCGTCGTAGGCCCTTATAAGGGACAATGTGAGTATGACTGAATGGTGTTTGAGAATGGATGCATAAATGTATGTCTATGTTGTGATTTGATCGGTAATGCCTCATAACCCTATTTCGGCAACGGATACGGGTTAAGGGTGTTACAACTAACTTCACTATGGAGGGTCGAATATATAGAGTGGAAAAACCTATGACCTTATAATAGTGTGGATGTAGTTAAACCTTAAAGAAACCACATGAGGACAAAACACATTGATAAAAAGTATCATAAGAGATATGGTAGTGATTTACGGAATAATGGATGTAGTCAAAGATCACATTCATGGACAAACCTTATGGATTTTTTTACCAAGACTCTGCTAGATAGAGAGTGCTTTGGAAAACATATGAAGGGCATGGGAATGCAGAAGATGACCCATCTACTTCACTAGAGCAAGTAAGAGACTATTGGATCTGGTGCCCTAAGTGTAGTATTTTCGTCTATGTACACTTTTAATTTTTTTTGAACAGATTTGTTTAATAAAATTATTCATTAATTACATTAATATCATTTTTATATCGTCTTCATGTGCTTTTTGCATGTAAAGCAAGATAGAAGCAAACATTAACTTATTAGTTTCTAATGTTTAACTAATACTAAGTGGTATTACGTGATCGGATTGTAATACGAAAATACAACTTATATTAGTAGACAGACATAAACATGTTCTTATTCTAATAAAAATGAGCAAATCAATTGAAAGACTAATATGTCATCTATCAAGTCCAATTGTAGAGATGTTTTGACTTGGGCATCAGAGCGAATGACTCCTAGAAGATAGAGCAGATTAGGCTTTCCTTTTTATTCAAACAAAAAAATTTTAATGATCATTAACCACTAAGAGGAAAATAATATATAATCTTAAAACATGATTTTCTCCTTGTAACACCCCCAAACCCGTCCTAGACATTAGGGCCAAATCTGGTCTGTCACATTGAAGTGTTTTTTGGAAACCATGTTTTCATTGAAAACCCTTCTTGAAAATTTAAAACTTCTTGTCATTTAAAACTTGTGCAAAACCTCAGTTTGTGTTTGTTTATTTTCAATTGTGGTTTAAAAAGTTATTCCCTTTTAAAAAGTTATTACCTTTAAAAACTTATTTGTTGCGGAAGCTTAATTTAAAACAAATTATTTACGAAAACGTGATATTTAAAAATTAAGTTGCAAAAACGTAGCATTTGAAAATAGTTATTGTTTTTGAAAACCTTGTTCTACTTCTAGCATGTAACACCCCTAACCCGTAACCGTCGCCGAACTAGGGTTAAGAGGCATTACCGAATCATCGAAACATTTCACATTCACTTCACGACACAAAGTCAATCATCAATCACACATACTCAAATACGAGCATATAGTCCTTTATCTAGGTCTACGAGACCTTAGACACATGATAGGAAGAGGTCAGGACTAAATCGAACACTTATGGAAGTTATTGGAAATTTAAACATTTTTCAATACTGCTGAGGTCACACGCCCGTGCAGTCAGGTCGTGTGCCTAACACGGCTACCAGACACACCCATGTGTCCAGGCCGTGCCAAAATAGAGTATACATACAGACTTATACCCACGGCCACTAGACACGCCTGTGTACCATGGCCGTGTAAAATTAGGCTAGCTACTGACTTGATCACACGGCCACCATGCACGCCCATGGGCCTCGGCCGTGTACCCTATCCAGACACACTTAGAAGTGATCCTTAAACCACACGGTAGAGACACACGCCCGTGTCTATTGGCCATGTATGCAAAATAGGCCATTTGCAAGGCCAATTTTTGCCACCCACACAAGGGTCATTCCCTATAATCACAATTAAGCATTATTCCATGTATCAATAGCAACCAAAAACACATCAAAATACTCATCTTGACAACCCAATTCAATCTCATTTCTATCATATCATCTTATATGCTAAATAGATCAACCAATTCACATGTAAAACCAAGCATGATTCATCCTCAATACCACTAGATCATAATAGCATCAATTCATCACTAATCTTACCAATCATAAGACATTTTTATTGCCATCAAGCCATACCATAATATGCATCATATACCCAATCTATTCATACACATAGCCAACATATAGCTAGCCACATCACATGGCTATTTACACATCTCAAACATGTTTCAAAGCAACTAGCCTATACATGCCATATTCAAATATACACATCTTCCAAGGTACTAAGACAGATTGCCGATAGTGTGATTGAAATACTGATGATCCTCAGATCCGAGCTAGCTTTACTGACATTGTAAAACAGAGAAAAAAATCACACAGTAAGCTATCAAAGCTTAGTAAGTTCGAAATAGAATACAATTAACTCATTGAATCAAATCAATGTACAAATTGAACTATCACATAGATAAGTTACCAATGATACACAATTTCAACTATATCCAATACTCACATAGCATTCCATTCATCTACTTTCAATTTCACCAACCACATAGGTATCATACATACCTTTGCCAACGCTTAATTACTCACTAACCATGCTATCCAAACATCACATAGATAAAGACACAACTAAGCACATTATCAATCTCAACCACATTACTCAAATATCTATTCATTCAACTCTTAAATCTATCATCAACCACATAGGTTCAAACATACCTTGATCAACACATAGTTACTCACCATTCATGCTACTCAATTTCTAGATATTACCTCTCGTTCAACCTTTACTATTCCTTTGATAAATTCGCACACTTAGTGCCAATTTCATAACCGAAACATAATTGTCATCGTACACTTAGTGCCAGTATGTTAAACCAAACTTATATCGGTATTGGAAACACAATGCCAATTCAATAAGTCAAAGTTTCTATCTTTTTGCACACACAGTGCTAATCATTAAAGCCGTAGCTTCTATCGTTTCACACACACAGTGCTAATCAACTCTATATCAACTCAATTTCATACACTTAGTGCCTCAATACTTGAACTCGTATATAACACATTCTATTCCATTAATATGCATTCATTCATTATTCATCACATAGATACTAGTTTAATAGCAAGTATTATATCCGAACTTACCTCGGACGTCGATACACCGAAACGGTCGATTAATCGAGCACTTTATCTTTGCCTCGATCTCAATCTGAAGCTCTCCTTTCTTGGTCTATACACATTCAAATTCAACCCATTCAATCACAATTCATTCAATTTAGTCCACACATACTTATTTAAGGCATTTTATAAAATAGCCCTCACATTTTCACATTTCGACACTTTAGTCCTTATTTCACAAAATCATCAAACGCACATAATTTCTTTTCATATAAGCCTAGCCGAATTTCCCTTGTGTTCATAAAAGCCCACACATTTCATTTATTTCAAAATTTATTCCTCTAATTTACACTTTTTTCAATTTAGCCCAAAATACTTAATTACACCAAAAATTCAAATACAAACTATGTTAACCCAGCACCAAGCTTTCATATCTCACCAACTAACATTACGAAGCTCACATATTCATCAATGGCACATCTCAAAATCTCTATCAATTTCTAAAATTAAAGCATGGGTTGGCTAGAGCACAAAGCAACGATCACGAAAACGTAGGATTTAACAAAAATCGAAACAAAACTAACCTTGAATCAAGTCAAATGCTAGCCGAAATTACCAAAACTTTAAACCTTTCTTCTTTCTTCAATATTCGGTGGAAGAAAAGATGATAAAAATGGCTACTAAATGTTTTTTTTTTGTTTTATTATCATGAATACATCATTTACCTTTCTATCCCTTTTATTATTACTCTATTTCCACCATCTATAGGTTTTTATGTCCATCCACCACCCAATAACTATATAATGGCTTAATTGCATCATAAAGTAATTACCGATTTTGGATTTTCTTGGCTTACCTCAACCTTACCTTCATTTACCGCAGTTCTTGCCTTGGCTCAGGTTCAGAATCTACTAACCTTTCACTATTCTAAGCGGTTATGGCTTGAAGTTGCTCTTTTGGGTTAGTCTCAGTGTTACTTGGCAAGCTACGTTGTGGTCGTTCAGAAATCAGCTTAGCGAGTTACCCTAACTGGTTCTCGATTCCTTTAATCGATGGTTGATGATTTTTAAGTATTGTTTCGGTGTTTTGGAAACGAGTTTCTGAACTGCTATGAATTTTGTCAGCATCTCCTCAAGATTTGGCTTCTTTTCTTATGGGTAGGGCTGTTGTTGGAAGTTTGAAGGAAGTTGATGTCTTTGATTCCTTGACCACCCCATGAGAAATTGGGGTGGTTCCTCTAACCTGGATTATAAGTATTACTATAAGGGTTATTTTAAGATCTGAAATTGTTACCTGTATAGTTTATCTGTTTGCTTTCCATGCCAGGATTGTAGGATGGGTATTCAGGATTCGCCACACCTCCTAGATTTGAATCACATTGCATTACTGGGTGTACCTGCAAGGAACCACACAAACCATCAATCTTTTTATTTAACATCTCTACCTGATTTGATAGCATGGTGACTGTGTCAAGGTTGAAAACTCCTACTGTTTTTGTTGGCCTTGTCCTTGTAACTTGCCACAGATAGTTGTTCAGTGACATCTCCTCTATAAACTCATAGGCCGCCTCAGGAGTTTTGTTATTCAGGGTTCCGCCGGCTGCTATATCAATCAGTTGTCTCGTTGAAGGGTTCACACAGTTGTAAAAGGTTTGGACCTGTAGCCACAAGGGTAATCCACGGTGTGGGCACCTTCTCAATAGATCTTTGTATATCTCTCATGCATCGTATAGTGTTTCTAAATCCATCTACACAAAAGAAGAGATATCATTCCTTAATTTGGCCGTTTTGGCCGGCGAAAAATATTTTAATAAAAATTTTTCAGTCATTTATTCCCATGTAGTGATTGATCCTTGTGGAAGAGAATTCAGCCACTGTTTAGCTTTATTCCTCAAAAAGAAGAGAAATAACCGAAGATGGATGGCATCATTAGAAATGCCATTAATTTTGAAAGTATTGTAAAATTCTAGGAAATTTGCCAAGTGATTATTTGGATCTTCATCCTGCAAACCATCAAACTGAACAAATTGTTGTATCATTTGTATAGTGTTAGGTTTCAGTCCAAAATTATTAGCAGCAATAGCAGGTCTAACAATACTTGACTCTGTTCCTGTTAAATTAGGTTTAGCATAATTATACATAGTTCAAGGAGCATGATTTTCGGCCACCTTTGGAGGTAGCGGATTATTCTCAGTCATCTCTTCGGTAGTATTTATTTTGTTCTCTTGCTCTTCTTGTATGTAGTTTAAGTTTCGCCTTATTTCTCTATGATTTCTGCGTACCGTACCTTCGATATCACTGTCTTAAATTAAGGGTCCCGTCGGGTTTCTTCTAGTAAAAAACTATAGGTACCTACTAGGAAAAGAAAAAGAAAAAGAAAATTAGAAAAGTAAAAATAAAATTTAATTTTAAAAATAAAATAAAATAAAATATGGCTAAAGTAATAAAAATTGAGTTTTTTTAATATTTCAGTTCCCCGATAACGACGCCAAAAACTTGATTGTGTGTCAGAGTTTTAAAAATTTATAATATGAATGATCTAGCCTAAAAACTAACTGTGACAACGACTTGGGGCAAGCGCACCTATCGAATAGTACTATAGTTTAGTGGCAAGACCGGATTGTCGAACCCAAAGGAACCAAAAGTACTAATGCTAACTTTCTTTTTTATTATTTAACCTAAGAATTAAAGGATTTGTTGTTTAACCTAAAATTAACTAACTACTAAGATAAAGATGCTAAGACACAGAGAAGGAATTGGGAAAATACTTGAGGGAAAAACCAATTGATTGAGACAATACCCGAGGAAGAATCCACCTAGACTTCACTTGTTATCTAACTCTGAACCAGAAGATTTATTCACTTGACTTGATTTGTAGGATCCCCTAACTTATATTAATACCTCTCTCGAGGCTACTAACGTCTAACCCTAGGTTTATTAAATCTCTTTCTAATTAAAACCCCTAGAATTGCATTTACTCGATCTATGGACTCCCATATTAGGTTTGACCCTAATCCTACAGATTTTTGTCATCCTATCTCTAGGTTTGGATCCAATTCGCTTAACTATGCTAGATCTACTCTTAGACAGGGTCTATTTCTCCTCTATCTAAGAGCATAAATGCTTGAATCAATATCATGAATTATCAAAACAAGAATTAAGAACACATAGTTAAGAACAAATCAAGTATTTATCATACAGCTCAGAAAACAATAACAATATCCGTCTTAGGTTTCATCCCCCTCAAGTATTTGAGGGGTTTAGTTCATAATCATAAAAGAATACATCTCAGAAGAAAATATAAAACAAAACATAAAGAAAACCCTAAAACCCCCTGAAGGAATTGAAGGAGAGATCCTCAATCTTGAGTATGATTCCAGCTTCTTGAGATGAATCAACTGGCTTTCTTCAAGTGAATCCCACAATTCGGCCTCTCTGGCTTGGCTCTTTGGCCTAGCTGAACGTCGCCCAAAAGTTTGGCCTCTAGGGTGTTTATATAGGCTTTTGGAATGTCTTTCTTTGCCTCTAAGTACCCTATTCGGAATGAAACTCTTCTTTGTTGTGACAAGGACACACTCGTGTGACACGCTCATGTAATTCGAGTTATAGGCCGTGGTCGGTCCTGCTAAAGAGGCATGACCGTGTGACTCAGGATCAAACCATGTGGATTTCATAATTTGGCCCATTTCCTCCATTTTTGGCCCGTTTCTTGTTCTTTTCATCCTCCGGTGTTCTCCTGAGCATAAAACATGAAAATAAAGGATTAGGAGCACCTATTTCCATAATTAGAGGGATAAATCATCCAAAAGTATGCTAAATGTGGGATTAAAATATGTGTATATTATGGTTTATCATAAAGCCTCCATATTTAAAAGACAATAACAATTTGGCACTTATAAATCAGCACACAGCTTATATACTTTATGCATTAAGTCCTTTTCGCAATTTAATCACACAATCAATAAAATCTTCACATAGAAATTTCACACAGGTTAGTTCACATACTTTAAACATAGAAAATAATATTAAAATATTATTCTGACCTTGAATTTGTGGTCTCGAAACCACTGTTCCTACTAGGGTCTAAATCGGGCTGTTATAACTCTCCCCCCTTAGGGATTTTCGTCCCCGAAAATCTTACCAGTGAATAAAGGTGGATATTGCTCTCTCATAACATTCTCAGGCTCCCATGTAGCCTCTTCAATTCCGTGCTTGTGCCACAACACTTTCACTAAGGAAATTCTTTTATTCCTCAACTCTTTGGTCTCTCGTGCTAAGATTCGAATCGGTTCTTCACTATACGAAAAATCTGAATGAATTTCGACCTCAGTAGGAGCAATCACATGAGACGGATCAGATCTATACTATCGATGCATCGGCACATGAAAGACATTATCGATCTTTTCTAACTCAGGTGGCATCATCAATCTATAAGTAACCGGCCCAACTGATTTAATGATCTCAAATTCAATATCTTTTCTTTTCAAGTCTACACAGGACTTCTAACGTTCAGGTGCTGCTTTCAAGCTATCACGAAGCACTTTTACCTTCAGTTCAGTCTCTTTAATTAAATCAACCCCATAAATCTCACAATTTCAGTGATATATAATTCAACCAATCAATCAAGTGAATAGTTTGTTCTCACCGAAACGAAATGAGCTGACTTTGTCAATCTATCAACTATCACCCAGATTGCATCTTTCTTTCCCGGAGACAAAGGCAATCCCGACACAAAGTCCATAACAAACCGGATGGAACCTGATGTTCAGCTTTAACCTGCTGACAAACTAATCATTTTGACACATAGTCAAGGATATCTCTTTTCATACCATGCCACCAATAAAGCTATTTGAGATCATTATACATTTTCGTACTCCCCGGATGCACAGTCAAACGACTATTATGAGCTTCATTCAAGTTTAACTGAATTAACTCTGAATTTGTCGGAACACAAATCCGATCTCTAAATCTCAAACAATCAACACTATTAACTCGAAATTTTGAATCCGAATTCAAATCGCATTGATCTCGTTTTGCTATCATTTCATCATCACTTTTTTGGGCAATACAAATCTGACGTACAAACATCGGCCTTACTCTCAACTCGGCCAAAACTGAATCATCATCACTTAGATCTATCTGAGTACTCATAGCTCACAAGGCACATAAAGACTTTTGACTCAAGGCATCGACAACAACATTAGCTTTGCCCAGATGATAATCAATCACAAGTTCATAAGCTTTCAACAATTCTAACCATCTTCCCTATCACAAATTCAATTCTTTCTAAGTCATCAAGTACTTCAAACTCTTATGGTCGGTATAAATGTGACATTTCTCACCAAATAGATAGTGATGCCAAATCTTCAATGCAAACACAATTGCTGCTAATTCAAGGTTGTGCGTCAGATAGTTATTTTCATGTGGCTTCAACTGCTCGAAGCATAAGCAATGACTTTTCCTTCTTGCATCATTATACATCCCAAACCATTTAACGATGCATCACTATAAATTATAATTTCTTTGCCCGATTCAGGCTGAACTAACACCGGCGCTTTCGTCAACTACGCTTTCAACTACTCAAAACTCTGATGGCACTTTTCTGACCACTCAAATTTAACATCTTTCTATAGCAACTTCATGAACGGAGTCGCAATCATCGAGAAGCCTTTCACAAACCTTCTACAATATCCTGCTAGTCCCAGAAAACTACGAACTTCAAACACATTTCTCTAAGGTTTTCATTCTAAAATTTTTGAGATTTTACTCGGATTAACTCGTATTCCCACAGCTGATACAATATGCCCAAGAAATCCAACTTCGCACAACCAAAACTCACATTTACTAAACTTTGCATACAATTGCTTTTCACGTAGAGTCTGTAACACAATTCTCCAATGCTTGGTATGTTATGTCTCATCACAGGAATAAATCAGAATATCATCAATAAACACTACAACAAAGCAATCCAAATACGGTCTGAATATCTAATTCATCAAATCCATAAACATTGCAGGAGCATTCGTTAGTCCAATAGGCATCACTAAGAATTCATAATATTCGTTCCTCATTCTAAAAGTAGTTTTCGGCACATCGAATTCTTTAACTCTCTTTTTTGACACTTTTGTATCAATCACATATGCCAGTAGGCTTAGCAACCCTTTCTCACATATTTCAAATCTTTCACGGCAGATACAATAGCTGGTAACCCTTCCATATCACTGGATTCAATTCGAATTATCACACCATTTTGACTTCTCAATTCAATACTCTTTCTTTTACAATTTACAATGGCATTATGCAAAGTGAGCCAATCCATACCCAGAATTATATCAAATTCATCGAATGTTAGTAACATCAAATTAGCCGAAAAGCATATATCCCGAAACATCAATGAGCAATTCTTGTACACTTTATCCACCAAGACACACTTGCCTAAGGGGTTCGATACTCTAATCACAAATTTAGTAGACTCAACAGGTAGAATCTTACTTGATACTAGATTCACACACACATATGAATGAGTAGATCTTGGATCTATTAATGCAATCACATCAGTATCAAATGGAGTAAAAGCACCAGGAATGATATCTGGTGACGACGCTTCCTCTCATGCACAAATAGCGTAGGCTCGGGCAGGTGCTCTCGCCTCTGATCTCATAGCTGTATCGATAGTCCCTCTTTGACTTCCACACACACTCCCGGTGTTTCTGGGTGGTCTACCCCTTATCATCACATTGCTCGATCTCATGTTCTGAACATTCTCTTCTTCAGCTAACTTTGGACAATCTTTAATGAAGTGATCCCACGATCCACACTTATAACAAGTTTGATTATTATATTTGCCCCAGCATTATCCCACATGTCACCTTTCACACTATCTACACTCAAGCTTGTTGCTTTTGGCACTATTAACACTTGATTCTATTGGAGCTTGAGTTCTCGGACCAACACTTAGTCTCACACGATCTCTACTCGTATATCCAAATGAAGCATTTGATCAGTTACTTGTATCTCTGAACCTCTTCGTCGAAGGTTGAGATGACTTACTCATCAATCTTTTTCTTTCATCACGAGCTTCAGAGTCGGCTTTCTTCTTTTCTTTACTGAGCTCATTTGCTTTGCACGCTCTTTCGATTAACACAACAAATTCATTTATTTCAAGTATCCCAACCAGCAACTTAATGTCCTCCTTCAACCCTTCTATGAAACATTTACACATAGCAGCTTCGGTCGAAACACATTCTCGTGCATACTGACTCGATCTCACAAATTCCCACTCGTACTCAGTAACTGACAAACTGCCTTGTTTCAGCTCAAGGAACTCTTTACTTTTCTAATCAATGAATTGTTGACTAATATATTTCATTCTGAATTAAGTTTGAAAGAAACCCCAGGTGATTATATCTCTCGGAACCACTAATATCAATGTCTTCCACCAGTTATACGTCGTATCTCTCAACAAATAAACTGCACACTTAATATACTCATTGGGGGTCAACGACATCTCATCGAATACCCGAATTGTATTCTCGAGCCAAAACTTGGCTCGCTCAGCATCATCATCAGCTGTGGCCCTAAACTCTTCGGGCCCATACTTTCAAATCTTATCCACAGGAGGCTTATTCAGTCGGATCGGATCTACAACATGTGACACGACAGGTACTTGTACGGGTGGAGGTTGTGGAGCAGTCGGATTCGTTCGAACGAACTCCGAAAACCACTCACTCATCATTCAGAAGAAGGCTTGCATAGCTTCTCCTCCCTCACTTTTTTTATTCGGCCAAAATGTGGCCTTTGAGCGGCAGCAGACGCATTACTCTCAACATCATCAGCAACTACTCGATCGGGATCCATTACTATATGAAAACAAATTTATAACTGTCAGAATTCATCACACTATCGCAATTTCATATATATGGCATGTATAGCGAAACTTACACATGCTACGTTAGTTCGAGAGTCGACTAAACCGTAGCTCTGATACCAATAAAATGTAACACCCCTAACCCATAATCGTCGCCAAACTAGGGTTAAGAGGCATTACCTAATCATTGAAACATTTCACATTCACTTCATGACACAAAGTCAATCATCAATCACATATACTCAAATGCGAGCATATAGTCCCTTATCTAGGTGTACGAGACCTTAAACACATGATAGGAAGAGGTCGGGACTAAACCAAACACTTATGAAAGTTATTAAAAATTTAAACATTTTTCAATACTGCTGAGGTCACACGCCCGTGCAGTCAGGCCGTGTGCCACACACGGCTACCAAACACACCCATGTGTCCTGGCCGTGCCAAAACAAATCATATATACTGACTTATTCCCACGGCCACTAGACACGCCTATGTGTCATGGCCGTGTAAAATTAGGCTAGCTACTGACTTGATCACACGACCACCATGCACACCCGTGGGCCTCGGCCGTGTACCCAATCTAGACACACCTAGAAGTGATCCTTAAACCACATAGAAGAGAAAACGCATGTGTCTCTTGTCCATGTATGCAAAATAGGCCATTTGCAATGCCTATTTTTTCCACCCACAAAAGGGTCATTCCCTATAATCACTATTAAGCATTATTCCATGTATCAATAGCAACCAAAAACACATCAAAATACTCATCATGACAACCCAATTCAATCTCATTTCTATCCTACCATCTTATATGCTAAATAGCTCAACCAATTCACATGTAAAACCAAGCATGATTCATCCTCAATACCACTAGATCATAATAGCATCAATTCATCACTAAGCTTACCAATTATAAGACATTTTCATTACTATCAAGCCATACCATAATATACATCATATACCCAATCTATTCTTACACATAGCCAACATATATCTAGCCACATCACATGGCTATTTACACATTTCAAACATGTTTCAAAACAACTAGCCTATACATGCCATATTAAAATATACACATCTTCCAAGGTACCAAGATAGATTATCGACAGTGTGATTGAAATGTTGACGATCCCCAGATCCGAGCTAACTTTAATGACACTGTAAAATAGAGAAACAAATCATACAATAAGCTTACAAAGCTTAGTAAGTTCGAAATAGAATACAATTAACTTATTGAATCAAATCAATGTACAAATTGAACCATCACATAGATAATTTACCAATGATACACAATTTCAACTATATCCAATACTCATATAGCATTCCATTCATCTACTTTAAATTTCACCAACCACATAGGTATCATAAATACCTTTGCCAATAGTTAGTTACTCACTAACCATGCTATCCAATGATCACATAGATAAAGACACAACTAAGCACATTATCAATCTCAGCTACATACTCAAATATCTATTCATTCATCTCTTAAATCTATCTTTAACCACATAGGTTCAAACGTACCTTGATCCACACATAGTTACTCACCATTCATGCTACTCAATTTATCGATATTACCTCTCATTCAACCTTTGCTATTCCTTTGATAAATTCGCACACTTAGTGCCAATTTCATAACCAAAACATAATTGTCATCGCACACTTATTGCCAGTATGTTAAACTAAACTTATATCGGTATCGCACACACAGTGTCAATTCGATAAGCCGAAGCTTCTATCTTTTCACACACACAGTGCTAATCATTAAAGTCGTATCTTCTACCGTTTTGCACACACAGTGCTAATAAACTCTGTATTAACTTAATTTTGCACACTTAGTGCCTCAATACTCGAACTCGTACATAATGCATCCTATTCCATTAATATACATTCATTCATTATTCATCACATAGATACTAGTTTAATAGCAAGTATTATATTCAAACTTACCTCGAATGTTGATATACCGAAACGATCGATTAATTGAGCACTTTTTGGTCTCAAAACCACTGTTCTGACTAGGGTCTAAACCGGGCTGTTACATAGCAGATATAAATCACAATCAATAAAATCCAAACTTTAAAATCCAAAAATTTTATAGGCCTTATTACAACCTGAATCAAAATGAAAGTGCTTAAATAAATGAGCAAAATAGAATAAAAGATGTGCAGTTGTGTGGCCCTCTCTGAGTCCCTCACAGCTCTAAACTGTTTAACGCTAGGGATTTCCTGAAAGGTTAAAAATAGGGTGAGTTTACGAAAACTCAGTGTGTAATCCCCTTATTAAAGAAACAGTCAGTATACAGAAACAGAATTAGTCTGGGCCTGATCCCTTTAACATTAACAATACAGTTCAGTTTAGAGTATATATGGGCCAAAGCCCAAAACAATGTCATTTGGGTCACAGCTCATAATAGAATAAATTGGGCCTAGCCCATCACAGTAACAGTCTCAGTATGAATGATGCATGATGCATGCAAACCCATCCAATCCTGCACTTGCCTCTATCCAACCCTGCACTACATGTGAGGAAAAAATCACCCACACCATCCCTACACTTACAATGTTAGCATCGGTTGCAGTACTAACCGAAATCGCAGCAAGGTTTTAAGCCTTCAATAAAGGTCTCATAATTGGCACATAGCCATCGGTAACTGTAATAAGATCGGTACATAGCCATCAGTTACAGTAATATCATCCGCACACAACCATGGGTAAGTATGATTGTAACACCCCAAACCCGACCCATTCACTATGACCGAATTTGAAATGCCACTGCGGAAGATATTTGAAAAACTTTTGACTTAAAGTGAAAAACATAAAAATTTGTTGTTCTTTGTAAAACATTGTTTGTTTAAAATTCTAAGTAAAACTTTATTATTACAAACTATCCGAATTGAAAACTGTAATGCATATTTTTAAGGTATAAATTACCGAGAATAAAAACATTTTCAAATAATACTTTAATCGTCAATCCACTTTAAACATAATAATAAACCTCAAATCCCTTAAAAGGCCCTTATTACAATAAACCTTACTTAAAAATTACTAAAAATATAAAATACGTAAATAATTAAATAAAACATCTTCTGCATGGGCCACCTCGTATCCACTCCAACCCGGTCCAAGCTTTATGCATCACCTGCGATATTGGTAAAAATTGGGTGAGTCAAACAGACTCAGTGCATAGTTATTTCACATGTCTCCACATATGGGCTTGGCCCACATCCACACATCATTACATATCAGATGATAAGGCAATATATCCATATAATTCCACATATTGGGCTTGGCCCATATCCACATTAATCCACATCATCAGTCATACAAAATGCATAAATATGCAACATGAAGCCCAACCCAACCTATTGTCCGTCCGTCACACCTACCTTGGTAAACCCGCTGCCCAAGGCCGTGGCTAATCCACCTATTAACCAAGTGATCCACATATCTTACCTTGGTAGACCTGCTTTGCACAAGGTCAGTGGTGAGCCACCGATCACATAAGTGATCCCACATATCAATCACCCACGGTGATGCACACACTATCAACCGCCGAGATGTGGCACCTAGCTAACACCTCCCTTGATGAGGCACATAGCCAACATCAAGCGCCAATGTAGCACAAGGCTAACATTAGACCACGTACATAAAGTACACCCTTTCCTTCGATAGTCACATCCCAAGTCCCATGCATACATATATATCATGGCAATATATCACTTGAACAATTATACATCACATGCCATCACATTTCATACATATATCAAATGTAAATCAACGCCATAAAATATCGACTGGTTGAACGATTACCCATCATGGGTATCCACCATTTTAGCCCTTACTTCGGCTACCATTCACATCATATCACATATACATATATATAACACATACACACAACATGAGAACAGTGCGATAACTACACACCTTTTTTTTGGCACAATCGATCAAATCCCGAAAGTTCCTCTTAATCACTGTTGATCTGACCCTAAACATCCATAGTCCAAATCGGTCAACACAATAAACCTAATGGCCTATGGCCGAATATCACAAACCTCCTTACCTTACTAATCTAAATCCCGAATCACCACTTGCCCCTTAAATAGTCAAAATCCCTGCTTAACAACCATTAGAATCGGCTTAGAACATGAAAACTCTAAAGATGGCCCTTGGCCGAATACCTTTTTAACTTACCTTGGCTTACCTTGATTACTTCCAATCCCGAAAGACTCCTTTGATGCTCCCTAATGTCGGCACTAAACAAACACCCTCAGAGAAACGGCTTCTAGATCCCAAAGAGAAAGAGTTTCGGCACTTAATGGTGAAGAGAGAAAATGCAACAATGGAGAGGGTTTAATGTTTAGAGGATTCGGCTATGGTGTTTCCAAATGAAGATGTAATATTCGATAATGGCAACCTTAAAGGAGATTTTGATTTAAGCAAAATAAAAGAAAAGAAAGAGATGTGAAAGAAGAAAGAAAATACATGAACAAATGGTTCTAACTTTCAGCTCTTGTCAAAGGAAAATAAGGTGCAAATTTCAGCAACACACCAAGATGAAAAGAAAGTTTGAAAGAGAGAATTCTATGGCCAACAATTTCGGCAAAAAGAAAATGAAGAAAAAGAATTACCAAGAACTGATCACCCCTATTTATATTACCCAATTTCGACACACCTATTTCCTATCATATCCCTTATTCTCTCCTCATTTATCTCTTATCCTATCATATAAAATAAAGCCACAATTTTCTCCTAATCTTCCTCCTATCCCTTTCAAAATTCAACCAACCCCTCTAGCCCCAAAAATCGACCAGGTTCACGGCCAAGAGAGTCAACCTTTGCCAACTATTCTATCCATAACACATTCCTCAATTCAAGCCTTATGCCCCCTTATCATTCCATACCTTAACTAATAACTTGCCTTATTCCTTTAGTCTACTATCCATAAATAATAAAGTCCAACCTTATCTTAATTAGAGTTGACCAACACATGCCATACACATGCAAAAATAAAAGTCACCTTATTGCCATTCATGGGATTCGAACCTCTTCCCTAATGCAATTACTCTTGCGCGAACACCACTTTACTACTAGCTCATTTATGCTAACATTAAACACTTAAATTAACTTAAGCATCATAATCACTTGATCCACTTCACTAAATTCTCCTTACTAAAAATTATTCTAAACCAATTAATTCCAAGCCTTCCCTTTTTTTTTTTTAATACTTAAAACCAAATTTTCTCCTATAGCTCAGGCCTTCCCTTAGCTTATAACTAGCACCTAAAATATATCAATCAACACCACAATGACCACACTTATGCAAAATAATTTAATAAAATTTAACCCCTATTTCAGGATGTTACAATGATCGACACAAAGTCATCAATAATTATAACCTGGACACAACCATAGATAAATATGATCGACACAAAGTCATAATCAAGATGGCACAGAGCCATAATTACGTTGGCACAGAGCCATAATCAAATTAACTGGCTTAAAGCCATCGGTAGGTCCACAGTCGTCTCGTGCAACCCGTGTGACCTTATCAGAACAGTACTTCCTCCATAACCAATATCCCAACCCCATGTAGTATGTCATGTATGCAGAATGTCTGGCCCACAAATTATCATATCATTCACAGTTAAGTCAATCAAATAATAGTCATACAATCACAGTCAAATCAGTTAAATCATAGCACAAGTCATTCATTTACCCTCGAGGGGCAAAATAGTCATTTACCCTACAGGGGTATGACGATCATTTTACCTTAATAGGGGCATTACAGTCATTTTACCTTACAGGGGTATTATTGTCATTTTACTCTACAGTGGTATTATGATAATTTTATCCTACAGAGGCTATACGATCATTTTACCCTACAGGGGTATTACGGCCATTTTACCCTACAGGGGTTTTACAGTCATTTTACCCTACAGGGGCATTACGATTATTTTACCTTAACAGGGGCATTACGGTCATTTTACCCTACAAGGGTATTACAGTCATTACACACATTGGGGTCCAAGTATGTGTATCAACTTATCAATAGATCTGCACGACTTGTGCAACATTTAACAATCAAAAGGTATAGTTGGGCCTAAAGCCCAAAGTATGGCCCAAGTGGGGCCCACATGCTCGTGGGGCCCACTAAGCCCAATTTTGCCTTTAGCCATGTGAACGGCATGGTCGAGCTCATTATTTCACATAAGTTCATGAAGTTCACCTTTGTGGGGCCCGCGAGCCCATTGGGCCCATACGGCCTTTTTCAACCCATTTGACCCAAAAACGGCTCAAGACCATGAGACCGCTCATGGTGGCCTCTGTCATTGCATCGACTTTCCCACATGAGAGTTCGTGCGCTCGTATGGTAATCGCTGCCATATTTTCAGCTTTTCGGCATTTCGACATTTTGATATTTCGGCATTTACCGATCTACAATTGGAGTGGTGTGTGTACACACCTGTTAACGAACACTTGTGATAATCCTTGAGCACCATCCTACTTTCATTCCAAGCATTCAATCAGTTTATCCATTCATTAGCGTTCAACAGCACTTAATCCTCAAATCTGTAATCACCACGTACCTTGACAGAAGATATACGATTTATTTCACTTAAATTGCTGACTAAAATCAATCGCACACTGCTTGCTGATTCAGTGCATAACAACAGATCTTGTCAGGTAGGATCAACTATAGATGTGGCTTAGATCCACACGCCTCACCTTACAGAGTCCTAGGGAAAATTCGGCCTATACCCAAGAACTAAGGTAACGCACTTACCTTGGTTGGAAGATGGGAAGAAAGGTTTTGATCGCTTCCAAAACACCCACACACCTTTACTCCTCTAAAAATACCTAGCCCCCAACGAGCATCACCTCACGATGAAAGGCAAGAAACGCAAACAGAGAATGTAAGAAAGGAAGCAGTCGGCTTTTCAGTAAAAGGTAAGAGAGTCAGATTTAAGCGAGAAAAGGAGATATGAATGCCTATCGCTTGTCAGGAATCCCTGCAGAACTGAAATAATATACCACAGCATAGTATGCGGCCATCCCAAGGATTAGCAGAAGAAGCACTTCAAATTAAACTTAATAAAACGTCAAAAACAAATAGAGAGGGGAAGGTATGTTGAGTTCGGTCGAAAGAAATTAATCAATGGAGCAGATACGATCAGGATATTCGTCCAAGGTTGACAAAATAGAGAAAGTAAAGAAGGGAAATTTTGGTTAAGATTGATGCCAAAGAAAGAACAGAGATAGACTTTGGCAAGAGTAGCACAAAATGTCGGCGGTCAAGAATATGCAAAAAGCAGAAAGGAGAAAGAAAAGAAAAACAACGAAAGCACCTACCCTACAATCAATCTTCAAGAACAAAAACCAAAATTGAACAAATGAGCAAAGAACAATACCCCAAAATCAAAAAAATACCCACAATTTTCCCCTAGCTGAATTTCTCACTCCCAGTAGTTCAAATTCGGCACAAAAACTTTCATCCATAAAACTCTCCCCTTTTTTCAAAACTACCTTGATTTTCTCCCTAACAACTAGAATACCTCCACAAATCCCTCCTCAACCTCCTCCTTGACTACTTCAAATTCCAACTTGCAGAGTTCCAGTCAGACTCCACTTCTCCTGCTGCAAGGAAGTAAAATAAATATTCCCTTGTGCATCATGAGACTCAAACTTGAGCTCCCTTACAACCTTAAACACGCGACTGCTGCTGGACTACAAGCTCAACTTGTGTCATAATTCAGCCATAATTTCTTTTAAAGCCTACATGCTAACACCAAGGTTCACTTAAGAGAAAACCAAAATTTTGAAGAAGCCAGGGCTTGAACCCAGGACTTCTTAGACACTCCCAAACACTCCTAAATAACTTAACCATCAAAGCAAACAATCAATTGTGTCATTTTCTTACGCACATAAACTTTTATGTGTTCCGACGCTCAAGACCTATTTCCTTCTAGGCCCAAATTCGGGGCGTTACAATTCACAAAAAATTTATCCCTGAAATTTCATCTGTCAGCATAGTCGCTCCACATAGACTTCACCACCACGCTCCCGCTGCGCACTCTAATTCCAAAATATTATTACAGCCTTTTGAACCACGTCCGCTTGTATCTCTTGTGCTCATTGTTTATTCGTGCTTTATTAGAACTAACAGTTTTATGTGTATTGGTTTGCAATTTTAGTGTTTATTAACAAATATCTTATAGAAAGCAGTATCAGTATTTAAGAGCTTGTTTTCGTAGATCATAGTCTCACTACAGTTTTCAGTTTCCTATAGTTTCAGATTGCTATATCTAGAGTGGTATGGTCTAATTTCTAAAGTAGCCACAGTACTTCCTAACTTACTGCATTTCAATTTCTAAATAGACAAAAGTATTCAGAAAACTTACAGATTTGCCGCCGGAGACTCAGTGTGCCACACTTTACAGAAAAAATATCTCAAACACTTCACCTATTGAAAAATAACTTATTGAAATCCTAAATTTGAAAAACCCATTCCACAGCCGAGTTTTACAACTTGGCTTTAATACCATTAAATGTAACACCCCCAAACCCGGCCTAGACGTTAGGGCCAAATTTGGCGTGTCACATTGAAGTATTTTTTCGAAACCATGTTTTCATTGAAAACCCTTCTTGAAAATTTAAAACTTCTTGCCATTTAAAACTTGTGCAAAACCTCAGTTTGCGTTTGTTTATTTTCAATCGTGCTTTAAAAATTTATTCCCTTTTAAAAAGTTATTACCTTTAAAACCTTATTTGTTGCAGAAGCTTAATTTAAAACAAATGATTTACAAAAACGTGATATATAAAAATTGAGTTGCAGAAACATATCATTTGAAAATAGTTATTGTTTTGGAAAGTCGTGTTCTACTTCTAGCAGATATAAATCTCAATCAATAAAATCCTAAATTTAAAATCCAAAAATTTTAGAGGCCTTATTACAACCCGAATCAAAATCAAAGTGCTTAAATAAATGAGTAAAATAGAATAAAACATGTGCAATTGTGTGGCCCTCTCCGAGTCCCTCGCAGTTTCGAACCGTTTAACGCTGGGGATTACCTGAAAGGTTAAAAACGGGGTAAGTTTACAAAAACTCAATGTATAATCCCTTATTAAAGAAACAACAAGATACAAAAATAGAATCGATCTAGGCTCGAGCCCTTTAACAATGTGAAGACAGCTTCAGATTCGGAGTATATGTGGGCCAAAGCCCAAAATAATGTCATTTGGGTCACAGCCCATAACAGAGTCAATTGGGCCTAGCCCATCATAGTAACAGTCTCAGTGTAAATGATGCATGATGCATGCAAACCCATCCAACCCCGCACTTGCCTCCGTCCAACCCTGCACTACCTATGGGGAATAAATCACCCATGCCATCCCTACACTTATAGTGTTAGCACCGATTGCAGCACTAATCGAAATCGCAGCAAAGCTGCTAGTATATTTATGGCTTTAAGCTTTAAGTAATGGTCTCATAATTGGCACATAACCATCGGTAACTGTAATAAGACCGGAACATAGCCATCAGCTACGATAATATAACTAGCACACAGCCATGGGTAAGTATGATTGACACAAAGTCATCAATAATTACGATCAGCACACAGCCATGGATAAATATGATCGACACAAAGTCATAATCAAGATGGCATAGAGCCATAATTAGGTTGGCATAGAGCCATAAAAAGATTAACTGGCTTAAAGCCATCGGTAGGTCCACAGTCATCTCGTGCGACATTAACAGATCATTACTGGGTCCACAGTCGTCTCGTGCGACCCGTGCGACCCTATCAGAACAGTACTTCCTCCATAACCAATATCCCAACCCCAGGCAGTATGTCATCTATGCAGAATGTCTGGCCCACAAACCATCATATCATTCACAGTTAAGTCAATCAAATAATAGTCATACAATCACAGTCAAATCAGTCAAATCATAGCACAAGTCAGTCATTTACCCTCGAGGGGCAAAATAGTTATTTACCCTACAGGGACATTACGATCATTTTACCTTAACAAGGGCATTACGGTCATTTTACCCTATAGGGGTATTACGGTCATTTTACCTTACAAGGGCATTACGATCATTTTTCCCTACAGTAGTATTATGATCATTTTACCTTATAGGGGCATTACAGTCATTTTACCCTACAGGGGCTTTACAGTCATTTTACCTTATAGGGGCATTAGGGTCATTTTACCCAATAGAGGCTTTACGGTCATTTTATCCTACAGGGGCATTACGGTCATTTTACCCTACAGGGGCATTACGATCATTTTACCTTAACAGGGGCATTACAGTCATTTTACCCTACAGGGGTATTTGATAAACCGTAATATATACATATTTTAATCCCACATTTGGTATACTTTTGGATGATTTATCCCTTGAATTGTGGAATTCGATGCTCCTAATCCGTTAATTTCATATTTTATACTTAGGTGAGCATAGGAGGATAAAAAGAATGAACGGGCCAAAAACAGAGAAATTAGGCCAAAGTGAGAAATCAACACGGCCTGGAGTTCACCACACGACCGTGCCATACAGGCGTGTCCTTGCCGTGACCGTTTTAATTCTATGAGGAAATGGTTCCTTAGAGGCGAAGAAAGACATTCCAAAGCTTATATAAACACCCTAAGTGTGACCTAAAAGGGAGAGGCAAAGGAGGCGAAGCCAGAGAGGGCTGAATATAGGGAATTACTCGAAGGAAGCCAGTTGATCCATCTCAAGAAGCAAGAATCACGCTCAAGACTGAGGATCTTCCCTTTAATTCCTTCAGGGGTTTTAGGGTTTTTCTTTATGACTTTTTATTGAATTTCTTCTAAGATGTATTCTTTTATGAACATAAACTAAACCCCTAAAATACCTGAGGGGGATGAAACCTAAGACGGATCTTGTTATTGTTTTTTGAACTGTATGATAAATACTTGATTTGTTCTTAATTATGTATTATTAATTCTTGTTTTAATATTTCAGGATATTGTTTCAAGTATTGATGTGCTTATTCAGAGGAGCAAAAGTCTCTGTTTAAGAGTAGATCTAGCATAATTAAGTGGAGTTGATCGCACTCCTAGAAATAGGATGACAAAAATCTGCTAGATTAGGGTCAAACCTAATATGGAAGTCCATAGATCGAGTTAATGCAACACTAGGGGTTTTAATTAGAAAGAAATTTCAATTAATCAACCTAGGGTTAGACGTTAGTAGCCTCGAAAGAGGTATTAATATAAATTAGAGAATCTACGGATCAGGTCAAGTGAATAAATTGTCTGGTTCAAAGTTAAATAAAAAAGTGAAGTCTAGGTTGATTTTTCCTCGGGTATTGTCTTGATCAATTGATTTTCCCAAAAGTAATTTCCCAATTCGTTCTTTGTGTCTTAGCATCCTTAGCTTAGTAATTACTTAGATAAAATCTCCTTTATTTTAGGCTAGATAATAAAAAGAAAGTCAGTACTAGTACTTTTGGTTCCTTTGGGTTCGACATTCTGGTCTTACCACTAAGTTATACTACTGTTCGATAGGTGCGCTTGCCTTAATCGTAGTGATAGTTAGTTTATAGGCTCGATCATTCATATATAAATATTAAAACTCTCAGCTCACAATCAAGTTTTTGGCGCCGTTGTCGGGGAGCTGAAATATTAGGAACACTCAATTTTTATTACTTTATCCATTTTTCTTTTATTTATTTATTTCTAATTTTTATTTTTAGTTTTCTAATCTCTCTATTATTTGCTCTGATAGGTTTTTGTAGTTTATGACTAGGAGGAACCCGTCAGGACCATTACTTTTTGACAGTGAGATTGAGGCAACCGTTCATAGAAACCGAAGAGAAATTAGGCAAAGTTTACAATACATAGAGGAAGAGCAAGAAAACATCACCAATCCTCCTGAAGAGATGGCTAAAAATCAAAATAATCCATTACCTCCAGTGGCTATGGGAAATCCGGTGAATCAAAACCTTGCTCCTCGTACTATGTATGATTATGCTAAGCCTAGTTTAGCCGGTACTAAATCAAGTATTGTTAGACCTACTATTGCTGCAAATAATTTCGAATTGAAACCTAACACTATACAGATGATACAGCAGTTTGTTCAGTTTGATGGTTTGCAGGATGAGGATCCTAACACACACTTAGCAAACTTTTTGGAATTATGTGATACATTTAAAATTAATGGCGTTCCTGATGATACCATTCGGCTTTGGTTATTTCCCTTTTCATTGAGGAACAAAGCTAAACAGTTGTTGAACTCATTACCACGAGGATCAATCACCACATGGGAACAAATGACCGAAAAGTTCTTATTAAAATATTTTTCGTCGACTAAAAAGGCTAAGTTGAGGAATGATATTTCTTCTTTTGTGCAAATGGATCGAGAGACACTTAACGATGCATAAGAGAGATACAAGGATTTACTAAGAAGGGGCCCTCATCATAGGCTACCATTATGGCTACAGGTTCAAACCTTTTACAACGGTATGAACCCCTCAACTAGGTAGTTGATTGATTCAGCCACTGGTGGAACCCTAAATAACAAAACCCCTGAAGTGACTTACGAATTTATTGAAGAAATGCAACTGAGTAACTATCAGTGGCAAGTTACAAGGACAAAGCTGACAAAAGCTACCAGTGTTTTCAACCTCGATGCAGTCACTATGCTATCAAACCAGGTAAAGCTTTTGAATAAAAAGATTGATGGTTTATGTGGTTCTTTACAAGTACACCCAGTGATGCAGTGTGATATAAATGGAGGAGGGATAAGCAATACAAAATACCCGCCTTACAACCCGAGCACTGAAAACGAACAAGTTCACTATATGGCTAACAATTCTAGAACTCAAAATAACCCTTATAGTAACACCTATAATCCAGGTTGGAGGATCCATCCCAATTTCTCATGGGATGGTCAAGGAAATCAATTACAACAACCCTCTCCAGGTTTTCAACAACAGTCCTACCCATAGGACAAGAATCTGAACCTTGAGAAGATGCTGACAAAATTCATCCCTGTGTTAGAAATTCGTTTCCAGAATACTGAAACAGCACTTAAAAATCAACAAGTATCGATTCAAGGGATCGAGAATCAATTAGGACAACTAGCTAAGCTGATCCCTGAACGACTAAAAGGTAGCTTGCCAAGCAACACTGAAACTAACCCAAGGGAACAACTCCATGCTGTCATATTGAGCAATGAAGAAGGGTTAGTGGAATCTAAATCTAAGCCGATGCAAGAGAATATGGTAGAGGAAGGTAAGGTTGAGGTAAGCCATGATTAACCAAAGCTGGTAATTACAGAGTACCAACCTCGTGTGCCATACCCCAATGTGATGAAGAAAGACCGCACAGATGAACAATTCGGTAAATTTCTTAAACTCTTGAAAAAAATTACATATTAACTTACCATTTTTTGAAGCTCTTTTGCAGATGCCTAATTCAAAAAAAATTTTAAAAGAGCTCTTAACAAATAAACGGAAGTTAGACGAGGCATCGCATGTGGAGCTAACTGCAGTGTGCTCGGTAATCTTACAAAATAGACTACCACAAAAGTTAAAAGATCCAGGGAGTTTTACGATTCCTTGCTTAATTTGTTGTTTATCTATTAATAATGCTTTAGCTGATTTAGGGGCAAGCATCAATGTTTTGCCTTATAAAATGTTTAAGCAGCTAGGTCTAGGGAAACCCAAACAAACTAGGATGAGCATTCAGTTGGCTAATAAAACTATTAGAGTTCCTAGGGGTATAATTGAGGATGTACTGGTAAAGATTGATAAATTCATATTCCTAGTAGACTTTGTTGTCTTAGACATGGATGAGGACAATAATGTTCCTTTAATTTTAGGAAAACCCTTTTTAGCAACTGCTAAAGCTAGATTTGATGTTGGTACAAGTGAACTCACACTTTGTGCAAGTGACGACACAATCACTCTTTAGGCTCTTAACTCGGCTAAGACATCGAGTAATAAAGGTGATAACATAAATTCTATTAATAACCATGTGGTTCCACCCTCTTTTCAGGAAGCACTACGAATTTTCACTACTGAGCCAGATCCTAGACCTCGTGCTAACAAAGAAATAACTCATGAGGAGCGAAGGCTTCAGATCGATGAACTAGACGAGTGGAAGATACATGACGAGGAGAAACCGGGAAAACACGATGAACCAAACCAAAACCATGTCAAACTTAAGAATAGGACAAACCAATTTAAGATCAAATATCAGGTATTGTTGGATAAGAAAGACCTTCGAATCGCCACTTCGGACCTTAATACAAACAAAGAGATCCCTTTCAAGCTACTGAATGTCTTCCCATACGGAATAGTCAAGGTAACTAATCCTACATTCGGCACTTTTAAGGTAAACACCACTAGACTTAAATTATATATCTATAACCGAATTGATAGCTGGAGAGAAGAGTTTCAACTCTTCAAACCACCATGATTATGCGAATGAGAGGTAAGTCTAGCTTAAGACTTTAAACGAGCGCTTCTCGGGAGGCAACCCGAGCACTAACCTTATTAATTTTTATTTTCGATTTTTAGCACCTAACTAGAAACTAACAAATTCAATAAAAACGCAGGTTTCCCTACCACACAGCCTTACATATGGGCGTTGTCGTGGCCATGTGGACACCACTAATTCATACACCGGAGTGGCAGAGATCGTACGAACCAAGGAAGAAAAATCTCCAAACCACCGGTGGTGATAAAATGCCACGGCCATGCAATACGGCCGTGGTTGACACTGATTTATCAACATGGGCGTGGTGACCACTATACAGGCATGGGAGAAATGAGCGAAGCACAACACGGCCTTGCGATACGACCGTGTGACCCAACACGCCCATGGTACATGGGCGTGGGCAGCCACCAGGACCCTGTTCCTATTTAAACCCCCCTTCTTCTCACTTTCTCCCCAAATTTCTTATTCTTCCAAACCTTATCCAACACACCCCTCTCTTTTTCTACTATCTCCTTTCATATTCCTTTTTCCCTTTCCCTCACTCTTTCTCTACACCACCATCCCCATAGTGAAGAAGTGGAAGGACCATAGCACAGCCTTCCTGTGCGCGACCACTCTACATAAGTTCATGACGGTCGCTTCATTCCCTCGAAGAGACAAGGACCTTTGAGTCCATTTAATTTTTCTTTTTCTTTTCTCTTCTCCTTTATTTTCCTTCTCTTTATCTTTCTTGTGCTTAATTTATATTATTATATTTTGTTTTCTTTGATTTATGTTTAAAAGGCTGCTAGGGAATCACCATGATAAACCATAATATACACATATTTTAATCCCATATTTAGCATACTTTTGGATAATTTATCCCTTTAATTATGGAAATAGGTGCTCCTAATCCTTTGTTTTCATGTTTTATACTCAGGAGAGCACCGGAGGATGAAAAAGAATAAGAAACAGACTAAAAATAGAGTAAATAGGGTGAATTATAAAATCGACATGACCTGGGCCCAAGACTCCACGGTCGTGCCTCATTAACAGACCCGGACACGGCCTGGCCTCGACTTACACAAGAGTGTGCCATGGGCGTGTCCCTAACGTAACCTGTTTGAATTCTATTCGAAATAGGGTACTTAGAGGCAAAGAAAGACATTCCAAAAGCCTATATAAACACCCTAGAGGCCAACCTTTAGGGGGTGTTCAGCTAGGCCAAAGAGCCAAGCCAGAGGGGCCGAATTGTGGGATTCACTCAAATAAAGCCAGTTGATTTATCTCAAGAAGCCGGAGTCATACTCAAGACTGAGGATTTCTCCTTCAATTCCTTTAGGGGTTTTAGGGTTTTCTTTGTGTTTTGTTTTATATTTTCTTCTGAGATGTATTCTTTCATTATTATGAACTAAACCCCTTCAATACCTGAGGGGGATGAAACCTAAGAAGGATCTTGTTATTATTTTCTGAGCTATATGATAAATGCTTGATTTGTTCTTAATTATGTGTTCTTAATTCTTGTTTTGATATTTCAGGATATTGATTCAAGCACTTATGCTCTTAGGTAGAGGAGGAATAGACCCTGTCTAAGAGTAAATCTAGCATAGTTAAGCGGAGTTGATTGCAACCCTAGAGATAGGATGATAAAAATATGCCGGATTAGGGTCAAACATAATATGAAAGTCCATAGATCGAGCTAATGCAATTCTAGGGGTTTTAATTAGAAAGAGATTTCAATTAATCAACCTAGGGTTAGACGTTAGTAGCCTCGAGAGAGTATTAATATAAATTAGGGAATCCTACGGATCAAGTCAAGTGAATAAATCGTCTAGTTTAGAGTTAGATAACAAGTGAAGTGTAGGCGTATTCTTCCTCGGGTATTGTCTTAATCAATTGGTTTTTACCTCAAGTATTTCCCCAATTCATTCTTTTTGTCTTAGCATCTTTAGCTTAGTAGCTAGTTAATTTTAGGTTAAACAACAATTCCTTTAATTCTTAGGTTAAATAATAAAAAAAAAGTTAGTATTAGCATATTTGGTTCCTTTGGGTTCGACAATCTGGTCTTGCCACTAAACTATACTACTGTTCGATAGGTGCGCTTTCCTCAAGTCGTTGTCACAGTTAGTTTTTAGGCTAAATCATTCATTATAAATTTTTAAGACTCTAACACACGATCACACCACACCATGACCCTAGTATCCACCTCCACCGGAATAGCCTCCTCCAACTTATCTTACACCTCCGAATCAAGTTTCCACACTTCCAACTCAAGGAATCCATCCAAAATTCAAGAAGTTTCATTTCTACCTCTCTCTTATGATATCATGCTACTAATCTCTATATATATCTATTTTTGTACATTGAGGGTAATGTACATCTTATGTGTGGGGGTGAATTTTATTCAGAAAAGTTCCTAACTTTTTGTATTATTCTCAATTCCCTGAATTTTGACTTTTCTTTCTCATATCACTATTAGAACAAATTCTAATTTACTTATGATTTTTATTGATATGTCTTGAATTAAAATATAGGTAGTTACGCATTGATTGTTTAAACTTGAAGGCTTTAGAGAATCAAGCATGATAAGTTTATTTTTGAAAAATTAAAAATTTTCTAAGTTATTTCCCAAGTTTAGGTATTATCATGAAGTTTAAAGTTCACAGGTTGACATCAAAAGCCAATAATTCTTGTGAGATTTTGAGCCGTTAGAGCGTACATTCTTTCGTGCTCACTTTTATTGTTGATTTGAGTGAGTCAATATTGATCTGTTATTCTAGAACTTGCCTCGATTATGCATGTCAAGACCACATCATTGATTTGATATACTGAGTGGATAAAGGCACCTAGGATTTAACCCACTTAATTCCCAAAAGGCCTACCTTCATAATTAACCCTTAGTGAACCCCTTTGATCCTAACAAACCATTCATTGATTTACCCTTAATATTAACCAAAAATTTACCCTTTTTGATTCATTAAGAATTTTCCCTATTATATTAACCTTTTTGTCGAGATTTGATTTGATTAGTTGCCTAACTATGTTCTATATTTTAGTATGTAATTATTACTTGATTTGTTCTTAAAAAAAAGTCGAAATATATTTTTCATTAGTTCTATGTTTTTATGAGCTTAAACAGTAAATTTCACATCTTTAGAAGAAGCTCGTGTTATTATTGTAATTATTTAGTTTTAGTCTATTTTTCTAGTTAGGTAATTTGTCAATTCGATCTCAATTCTAACCTCCTCTTTCAGCTTGTAACCCCACCCCCTAACCAAGCCACATTACAACCCTTCTTAAAGACTTTTTAATCGATGTATCATATCAATTTACAGTGGTGGAGACTTGATTTTCATGCAAGCCTATAGGATTAAATTTTCATGTTGACTATTAAGTGCTTAATTTATTGTCCCTTAAACACTTCGAGTGATTTGAGTGGACCCTTAGTGAGGATGTTAACTCTGTGATATTTTGAATCAAAGGTGATTAATTAGATAAGGGGGGATACCTATGTTTTCCATGAACAAAATGCTCAACTTGGATTGTTTGAAACTTTGATGTTCTTTTAGTTGAATTCTCAATGTATGATTACCTATGGATTATTTCAAAACATTATTGATAGGAGTTATAAGTTGAGAAGAATGAATTTTAATTGTGAGTTGAGGGTTTTGCTTAAGGACAAGCAAATGCTTAAGTGTGGGGGTATTTGATAAACTGTAATATATAAATATTTTAATCCCACATTTGGCATACTTTTGGATGATTTATCCATTGAATTGTGGAATTCGATGCTCCTAATCCTTTAATTTCATGTTTTGTACTTAGGTGAGCATAGGAGGATGAAAAGAACGAGAAACGGGTCAAAAATGGAGAAATTGGGTCAAAGTGAGAAATCAACACGGACTGGAGTTCACCACACGGCCGTACCACTTTAGCAGACTCGAACACGGCCTAGGCTCGATTCACACGGGCGTGCCACACGGGCATGTCCCTGTCGTGACCTGTTTTAATTCTACACAGAAAATGTTACTTAGAGGCGAAGAAAGACATTTCAAAGCCTATATAAACACCCTAAGTGTGACCTAAAAGGGAGAGGCAAAGGAGGCGGCTGAGAGGGTCAATATAGGAATTACTCGAAGGAAGCCAGTTGATCCATCTCAAGAAGCCAGAATCACACTCAAGACTGAGGATCTTCCCTATAGTTCCTTCAGGGGTTTTAGGGTTTCTCTTTATATTTTTTTATTTACTTTCTTCTGAGATGTATTCTTTTATGAACATGAACTACACCCCTAAAATACCTGAGGGGGATGAAACCTAAGACGGATCTTGTTATTAATTTCTGAACTGTATGATAAATACTTGATTTGTTCTTAATTATGTGTTATTAATTCTTGTTTTAATATTTTAGGATATTGATTCAAGTATTGATGTGCTTATTCAGAGGAGAAAAAGTCCCTGTTTAAGAGTAGATCTAGCATAATTAAGCGGAGTTGATCGAACTCCTAGAAATAGGATGACAAAAATCTGCCGGATTAGGGTCAAACCTAATATGGGAGTCCATAGATCGAGTTAATGCAACACTAGGGGTTTTAATTAGAAAGAAATTTCAATTAATCAACCTAGGGTTAGATGTTAGGAGCCTCGAAAGAGGTTTTAATATAAATTAGGGAATCCTACGGATCAGGTCAAGTGAATAAATCGCCTGGTTCAGAGTTAAATAACAAGTGAAGTCTAGGTGGATTCCTCCTCGAGTATGGTCTTGATCAATTGATTTTCCCAAAATTAATTTCCCAATTCGTTCTTTGTGTCTTAGCATCCTTAGCTTAGTAATTAGTTAGATAAAATCCCCTTTATTTTAGACTAGATAATAAAAAGAAAGTCAATACTAGTACTGTAACAGCCCGATTTAGGGCCTAGTCAGAATAGTGGTGCGAGGCCACAAATTCGAGGTAAATTTATGAGTTTTTTTTTTTAAGGTTTATGCCATGTTTGCATGCTAGTGTGAAAGTTTCATGAAGCAATTTTGTTAAATTAAGGTTGAATGGTCCATTAGGACTAAATTGCAAAAGTTGCAAAATATGAGTTTCTAGAAGCTTTTTGTATGAAATAGCTTTAGAATATTAATTAGAAGTCCTTAAATAGCAATTTTCCAAAATTATAATTTTTGGACAAAAATGGACATGAGTTAGTAAAATGTGAAAATTTTTAAGAGAATGGCATTTTGGTCATTTATTAATTAAATGATTAAAATAGGAAAAAGATGATAAAAATCTCATTCATCTTCTTCCTTGGTGCCAAAAATTTGAAGAACCCCATAGCTAAGGTTTGATCATTTCTCAAGCTTGCTAGTAAGTTCATTTTAGCCTCATTTTTAATATTCTTCGTATTTTTGAAGTTCCCGTATTATGAATTAGCTATTTTTAGCTATAAAATGAGCTAAGATGCAAGTTCAAAAATCTACCCATGAATGATATGCTTGTAAAATGATATTTTAAGGAAGTTTATGAGAGTTTGATGTTAGATAAACATTTTTTTTTCTAAGTGAATTTAATGAAAAATGCTAGTCGGGACTAGTTTGTAACTTTTATGGAAATTTTTCATACATGGTAGAAATAGTGAGAATTTGTTATTGCTATAGTTGAGATAAAGAATTAGCTAAGCATGAAGTTTAAGAAAGTTGAATGAGAATCATTTTACGAGCCTTGGGGTAAAAGTGTAATTATGAGAAAGTTTAGGGGTAAAATGGTAATTTTACCATAGTAGGATTTATGAGTCCATTTAGTTATTATGAGTATTAAATGAGTTAAATTATTATAGATCAAGTAAAACGAAGCTCGGATCGAAACCGAGGCAAGAACAAAGTCGAGGACTAAATTATATATCTACATACATTTTGTACATTGAGGTAAGTTTGTAAGATTTCTAAGCTTTATGATTTATATCATTGAAATGCTTAATGTAATGTATAATAGAATTATGAAAATTTTTAATGTTATGATAAACAAAGAAATCAATGAGATTAAGCATGAGAAAGTCCCGATTGAAGATGAATTACCTACGATACTCGATCTACCACATGAAATGAGAAAGTCCGTATAAGACCAAGCCAAGGCATGGCATCAGCAATCAAGCAAGTTATCATGTAAGGCCAAGACAAGTCTTGGCTTTGAATAGTTATTAGGAGATGAAGACCCTTATAAGCCCAAGCCAAGGCATGGCATTGGTGAGTCTCCAAGCAAAAATGTCATGTAAGTCCAAGACAAGTCTTGGCATTGAAAAGCTAGAAAGAGATAAAGATCCCATGTAAATCCAAGCCAAAGCATGGCATTGGTGAGAACAAGGAAGATTTCATATAAGACTAAGCCAAGGCTTGGCATTGATCAGTTCATGAGCAAAGATACCAAGTAAGACCATGCCAAGACATGGCAACGGTAAGTTCCCAAGGGAACACACGAGAAAGACTTCGTATAAGTCCATGTCAAGACATGGCCTCGACACCAAGATGAGAAATTCCATGTAAGACCGTATCTAGGATATGGCTTTGGCATCAAGTCATATGTGGGTAGAGATCTAGTATACTCGGTTATTCACAAAAATTTATCGGGCAAACGAGTAAAGCTCAAATGAGATAATAAGAAAGCTAAGTAAGTAAAGCTACTGTTAAGTTGGAAATGAGTATTACCATGTTATGAGTGATGAATGAAAGATTATGATTATCATGTTAAAGTATACTGATCAATGTGATCAAGTGATACAGGTACCTTATTTATCTCACAAGTATGAGACTAGTAAGTATCATGAGATATGAAAGAATCAGTATGAGTAAGTAACCTTTATAGCTAAAATTTATGATACCATTGTTTATATCAAATGGTTTATATTAATCAAGCATGTTGCTATGTGTATTATATGCAAACTTACTAAGCTAAATGCTTACGTCCTTATTTCTTTCTTTCCATGTAGTCCCACCAAGCTAATCTCGTGGATCATCGTCATCGGAGCTCGGAGCACACTACCAATCACTATTTTGGTATAGCCAAGTTGTTTATGTGAAGTATTGCATGTATAGAAAACACTTCATTTGAATATATTTTAAGAAGAGCCAATGTATAGGCTATCAAGTTTATTATTCTTTTGTATATGGCTAAGTGATTGGCCAAAGTTGACTAAGCATGTATGTTCAATGTTATAAATGAAGCATGTAGTATTATTCATGAAAGATGTAGTAACTTGAGTTGTTGAATTGAGTATGAGATTGACCTTGATTTCAGGATGGCAATTGATTTGGTTAATAACCTTCAAGTGCCCACACGGATAGGTACACGGGCGTGTGTCTAGGCCGTGCGTACCCTGTACCTTTATAATTGAAGTCAGGATAGGCAACAGGCAAATCCCACGGCCGTTTGTTTAAGTCGTGTATGACACACAGTCTGAACATGGGCGTGTGCCCCAAGCCGTGTGAAATAAGTTAGTATATCAAGGTATAGTACACATCGACGTTTTCTCAAAAATCTTACAACGATTTTTTTTCCTAAAACAAATCAGTTTCCAAACGTTTTCTTTTCTGTGGCACACCAGATTAGGTTGTAGTATTTAGACTGGGTTTGGGGTGTTACATTTTGGTATCAGAGCCCGGTTCAAAAGCTCAATTGTGGGCTTAGGGCCCAAAATATGTTTTAAAAGTTTGTGAAATGGTCATTTTTCTGGAAAGCATGGCACCTGAGTCTCCGGCACCAATCCACCCAGGTAAGTACCCTAACTCTTGTTGTGATATATATGTTGGGCTTTGTGGGCTTTAGACATAGTTAAGCATGATAGTACTAATGGACCATAGGGCTAGTTATACAACTTCTTAATTAAATAAGATTTAAGCATAATTGAACAAACCTGGGAGTAAGTCGCTGAGTTAGGGTGTGGCAACAGCCATGCGCATGTCTAGGATTGGATTAGGGAGAGCTTGGTATTTAAGCATCCCAATGACTCACCTCATCTTCGCTCGAATCCTACAGTGCGTAGTATTGCTCACCCTAACCATGAGGACTTGTTCACGAAAAAATCCGATAATTAAAACACGAAGGGACCACCACCTTGTTTTGTAAAACCCTAGTTTTGAAATTACCAAATTACCACTGGATTTGTGAAAACTACCTTAGATTTGGAAAATGACCAAAGTACCCCTGGTTTGTAAAATTTTCAAATTACCCCTGACTTACAAAGTTACCGAAATACTCCCGAGTTGTAAAATTACCAAAATACCCCTACTTTACAAAATTACCAAAATACCCTTATTTTGAAAAATCACCCGAAACTTTATTTTAGAAAATTACGAAAATACCCTGTAGGTAAAATTACGAAAATACCCTCGAGTAGTGAAATGAAAAAAATACCCCTGTTCATAGAATGTGGTATGTGGATGTTGTTTGTATGATGAATATACTTAGAACTAGGAGATAAGCTTGAAACTGAAACTTTAGATAGATTCAAATTCGAAAGAATCACTTTAAAAACTATTTTCATAAAATTGTTCGTGGATAAATAGTGAAAATAGATAATAATTCATAAAATTCTTAACCAGATAAACGCGAACGAGGAGATGAGTACAAGAGGTCGAGGACGTCCGCCGCGTGGCCAGGGTAGGGGTAGGATAGCCTTGTTGGAGCCAGTAGGGTCTGGCCATGGGTTCGAAAATGTGATGCTGGGATCTACTGTGACGAAGTCGAAGTTTCAGGATCGACGGTGGTAACGATGCAAGATCTCGAGCAAGATTATGAAGTTTTGGAAAAAGTTGTCGGGGCAGACGCAGGTGCAGGAGCCTTAAAATCTGTGGCTAAGTGACTCCGAGAAAACGGAGCAGAAGTATTTAGGGAAGTTTCTGGTGTGGCTCCCAACACAGCTGAGTACTGGTTAGAGGCAACAGAGTGGATAATGGATGACTTAGACTTCTCGGCTGAGGAGAAGTTGAAGGGGATAGTATCTCTTCTCCGGGATGAGTCGTACCAGTGGTGGCTCACGGTCAGGGATGGTGCAGTGGCCGGTGATATCACCTGGGATTATTTTAGGGCAACCTATCAGGGAAAGTATGTGGGGGCTGGTTATACTGATGGGCAACGTAGGGTGTTCTTGAATTTGGTACAAGGGAATAAGTCGGTACCCAAGTACGAGACTAAATTTTTGAGGTTGAGTAGGTATGCTCGGGCTATGGTGGCTACAAAACATGAGCGCTATGTTAGGTTCGAGGACGGGCTAAGAGATGAGCTGCGGGTGTTGATTGCACATCAATGTGAAAGGGAATTTACCGTTCTCATGGAAAAGGCCAAAATAGCTGAGGAGGTGAAGCGGACCGAGAAGCGAAATCAGGATAGGGGCAAGGATAAAAGGAGTTTTGGGCCATCAGGGTCTGGTGGAAGTGCTTAGGAAAGGGCTAGATTTGGTGGACCGAATCAAGCTGCAAAGCCTGCTGCTGCTGCTCAGTGGCCACCTCAGTGTGCTCGATATGGGAAGTCTCATTCGGGAGAATGTTGGGCTGCTAATAGAGGATGTTTTGAGTGTGAGTCATTGGAGCACCGGGTAAGGGACTATCCGCGGAAGTTAGCCAGGACTCAAGCTGAGGGTCAAGGATGTGGTCAATTCAGAAGAGATGGCTAGCAACCACAGAGGGGTCGAGGGTGTAGAGGTGGTAATGATATGTGAGAGAAGGAATTACCTATCTAATGTGGTGTCCACGCTGAAAGCGGAGAAGATGGTAAGGAAAGGATGTGAGGCGTTTGTAGTTTATGTTTGTGCTTTGGAAGGTAAGGAACTGGCTATAGGAAGTGTTCAAACAGTGAATGAGTTTATTGATGTCTTTTCAAAAGAGCTTGGGGGTTTGCCCCTAGATCGGGAAGTGGAGTTCGGTATAGACCTTCTACTGGGAACTGCGCCAGTGTCAATTGCTCCGTATAGGATGGCGCCAAAGGAATTGGTGGAGTTGAAAGCATAGATTCATGAGTTGCTAGATCGGGGTTTTATCTGGCCAAGTGTTTCACCTCGGGGAGCACCTGTGCTTTTTGTTAAGAAGAAGGACGGGTCAATGCGGATGTGCATAGCCTATCGTCAGTTGAATAAATTGACGATTAAGAACAAGTATCCTTTGCCTAGGGTAGATGACCTGTTCGACCAGCTTAAGGGAGCATCGGTCTTTTCCAAGATAGATTTGAGGTCTGGGTATCACCAACTTAAGGTAAAGGAGGTGGATATCCATAAGATGGTGTTTTGTACTCGATATGGGCACTATGAATTTCTGGTAATACCGTTCAGGTTGACGAACACACCAGCAGCATTTATGGATATGATGAACTAGGTCTTTTAACCGTATTTGGATCGGTTTGTGGTAGTATTTATAAATGATATTTTGGTGTACTTAAAATCGGAGGAGGAGCATGACACGCATTTGTGAGTGGTGTTGTAGATTCTTAGGGAGAAGCAGTTATACGCCAAGTTTAGTAACTGCGAGTTCTGGTTGAAGGAAGTTACCTTTTTGGGTCATGTGATGTCAGCTGAGGGGATTAGAGTGGACCCTCGGAAGATTGAGGTAGTTTTGGATTGGAAGCCACCAAAGTCTGTGGCGGAGATTCGGAGTTTTCTGGGTTTAGCAGGGTATTACCGAAGGTTTGTGGAAGGGTTTTCTTTGATTACGGCACCATTAACCAAGTTGCTGAGGAAAGGGGTTCCGTTTGTGTGGTCGGATAAGCAACAGGAAAGTTTTGAGAAGTTAAAAAGGATTTTGATGGAAGCTCCGGTGTTAATTCAACTGGAGGCCGAGAATGAGTTTACAATTTATTATAATGCGTCCCATACAGGATTGGGATATGTGCTGATGCAAGAGGGGAAAGTAGTAGCATATGCTTCTCGGCAGTTAAGACCTCATGAAGTAAACTACCCGACGCATGATCTAGAATTGGCTGCAGTGGTTTTTGCCCTAAAAATTTGGAGACATTACTTGTATGGAGAAAAGTCTATCGTGTATACAGACCACAAGAGTTTAAAGTACCTTCTTACGCAGGAGGAGTTAAATTTGAGGTAGAGAAGGTGGATTGAGCTGTTAAAGGACTATGACTGCTCGATTGAGTACCACCCGAGAAAGGCTAATGTGGTAGTGGATTCCTTGAGTCGTAAGGTAGTGGCAGAGTTAAGAGCCATGTTTGCTCATCTTAGTCTGTATGATGACGGAAGCCTGTTAGCGGAATTGCAAGTGAAGCCAACATGGATTAACGAGGTTAAGGAAAAACAATTGGTGGATGAAGTTTTGAGCGCACGAAGGTTACAAGTGCAGAATGATGGATTGGAGGGGTATAGTCTGAGCGGCGATAGAGTGTTATGTTTTTGGGGAAAAGTGTGTATGCCTATGGATGTGGAGTTAAGGCAGAATATTTTGCAAGAGGCACATAGCAGTCCATATGCTATGCATCTGGGAGGTAGTAAGATGTATCGAGATTTGCAAGAGCAGTTTTGGTGGCCGAGCCTTAAGCGAGAGGTAACAAAATTTGTGGGTAAGTGTCTGACATGTCAGCAAGTCAAGGCTGAACATCAGTTGCCGTCATGTCTGTTGCAACCGATTAAGATTCCACAATGGAAGTGGGAAAGGATTACAATGGATTTTGTGAGGGGGCTACCCCTTACACCTACCAAGAAGGATTCAATTTGGGTGATTGTAGACCATCGTAAGTCTGCTCATTTCGCACTGTATGTATGGATTATTCTCTTCAGAAGTTAGCAAGACTATATGTAGCGGAGATTGTGAGGTTGCACGGGGTGCCAATGTCAATTATTTCAGACAGAGACCCTAGATTTACATCAAGGTTCTGGAAGGCTTTACACCAGGCACTAGGCACAAGTTTGGATTTCAGTACGGCATTTCATCCCCAGTCAAATGGACAATCGGAGAAGGTGATTCAAGTTTTGGAGGACATGCTAAGGGGTTGTGTCTTGGATTTCAAAGGCAGTTGGGAAGAATTCTTACCGTTGGCAGAATTTGCGTATAACAATAGTTATCAGGCAAGTATTCAGATGGCACCATACGAAGCGTTATATGGTCGGAAGTGTCGTACCCCTACATGTTGGACGGAGTTGGGGAGCGGCAGTTGTTGGGTCTGGAGTTGGTTGCTGAGATAGAAGATAAGGTGGAAGTGATTCGAGCTCGATTGAAAGAAGTGGCGGACAGTCAAAAGTCTTACGCCGATCTTAAACGAAAGGATATAGAGTTTGCAGAAGGTGACAAGGTTTTCTTAAAAGTGTCACCGTGGAAGAAGGTTCTGAGGTTCAGTATGAAAGGCAAGTTGAGCCCTAGGTTTATCGGGCCTTATCGGGTGTTAAAGCTAGTAGGACCAGTGGCTTACTAGCTTGAGTTGCCACCAGATTTGAGTCAAATCCACGATGTGTTTCATGTTTCTATGCTTAGACACTATCGCTCAGATCCGTCGCATGTTGTACCAGTGGAGGAGATTGAGGTGAGCCCATACTTGTCTTTTGAGGAGGAACCAGTGCAGATCCTGGATCGAGATGTTAAGGTTTTACGTAGAAAATTAGTTCCTTTGGTGAAGGTATTATGGCGGAACCATGGATCAGAGGAAGCGACATGGGAGCCAGAAGATATTATGCGACAGCAATACCCTTAATTCTTTTGACCAGGTAAATTTCGAGGCCAAAATTTATTTTTAAGGGGGGTATAACTGTAATATCCTGATTTTGGTGGGTCTGTGCTTTTGGTATATTTCATGGATAAGTTAGTAGGTTAAAGGCTTTGAGGTGTGTATTGGGCTCAGGGTTGGGCTTAAATCTGGGTTAAATTGAATAAAAACAGTGCTAGTAGTAATTTATTTGTAAATTATTATGTTTAGTAGCAAGCTGGGCTTGTGGCCCAAAATTTGGAGGTGCTTTAAGTGGACATGAGGGTGGCGTCACAAGGGGGAGGAGTTTGGGCCTGGTGGGGCCCAAATTGATGGGCCAAATTTTGACACTTCAAGGGGAAAGGGGTGGACGGCATAGAGGCTGCATTTTAGGAGCTTTATTTCTTTTATTTTAAGTGTTAAAAGCTGATAATTAAGGGGGAAGAGGTGGTTTTAAGGTGGGCTCTTCTAAAGGTAAGATAAGGGATGTGATAACAGATGGACGAGATAAGGAATAAAGGCTATCAGGAGAGGGGAGAGTTGGCCGAAACTCCAACTCTGAGGTGTGTACATGTGTAGCCGAATTTTGTAAGCCAAAGTGTTTATCATTCTTTCATCTTTTTATTTTCTAATCTTTCTCACCTACTCTGCTAGCTGAAAATCCTCTCCTCCTATTATCTCAAATTTTCTTTGCCGCCACTCTCCAACACTTTCTTTTTCTCTTTAGTCTTTTCTTTCAAAGCCGAATACCCTGGTCCCCATCATTTTCCTCCATAGCCGAATCTACAAGAGTGGGTTCTTTTTCCTGAAGGTGCACCATAAGCCGAATACTCCTCTTTAATCTGGTGACTTTCAGGATTTTTCTTCTCTGCGATTTCTCTATTTTTATCAAGTTCTAATCCGAATCATTTGTTCCAAAGGCCCTGTTGATTTCACTCTCTACCCCTAGAAGCCGAATCCTGTCTTGCTATAGTCAGAGGTGTCGATTTGGTGAAAAATCCGAAGGTAGGTGGTGGTAGGTTCGGCCGAATGGCCCTTCTTATTCTTTCCCCTTTGGCCGAATGTGTTATGGTACTCAATTGGTTGCGCTTCAGGGATTGATTTAATATATGGGTGTTGGTCGAATGTAGGTAGGTTGGTGGTGACGTTTTCGTAAAGACTTTCGGGATCCGAAAGCTAGGTAAGGGTTTCATTTAAACACTGTGTTTATTTATTAAATCTCATCGGGTTGATTGGTTTAGTGACCAAGGAGTTATCATGGACAATATTAACAGTCAAGCAGTAGGGGTTGGATCTGTAAACCCAACACCAAAGTACAAGAAACGATCAGTTTCGGGAGTGCGAGATTGGCCTTTGGAGTGTGGGCCGACATCGGAAGTAGGTCGTAGGTCGATAGTGGTAGTGTCGAGTGATAGTAGCGTAGAAGCAGTAAAAGCGTTATTACGAAAACCAGGTGTGTAACTCTTACACACTTTCTATACTTAATATGTAAATGTTGTGTGTTGTTAAAAGCCAGAATGACGGCAATGGTTACTAAATTACCCTTGTGGGTAAAAGCGAGGATGCCGGGTAAGTTGTTACTATTTCTCGCGTTGATTGTGATCTATGAGAGCATGATATTTTGTATGCATGATTTTTGTATGTTAAGCATGATCATACTGATATTGTTACCATAAATATGTGTTATGGGTGATGAGAGGAGGGGGAGTATGATTTATCGATCGTCACCAATGATTTGGTATCACACAGTGGGTTGACCCCACATATTAAAAATTGTGACTAAGTCTCAGTGGTTTGACACCACCAGTGGTTTGGTACCACATATGATATTTTTGTAACTTCGATTACCAGTGGTTTGGTGCCACATATGATATTTTTGTAACTTCTGCTACAGTGGTTTGGCACCACCAAAGGGTTTGGTACCACAAGGGTAAATTTGGGAGACCCGGATGGATGCTTAGGTTGGATGGGTTGCATGACTTGCATATTAGTGTATGAATTTCTGTAAGAGTATAACTTCTGTTGGGATGGAGATTTGAACACTGAGTCTAGATGACTCACCCCTTCTGTTACATTTTGCAGATCAGACCTAGATCGTGGATATGGAGCTGGAGCGGACTCGAGATGGCCATGTACAGCATTTGGTTTATTTCAAAGTTTTCCATTCGGGCTTAGCTATTTTATTAAATTTTGGTTTTCATTTCTGTAATAAGGCCGCTTAAGTTTTATTTGGGTTCTTTTATTTAGTTGATTTTAAAGTTTCTATTTAATATGTTGATTAAGCTATGAAATGGATGTTTTCAAAAGCTAAATAAATACTTGTTTTTTTTTTGTATACAAAGACTAAGTAATTAATACGGAGTAACAATATGACAACTAAGGTTCTCCAAACCAAGTTTCAACATCTTTTACACGATACAAAATATATCGACATTTTCTCAAAAATCTTACAACGATTTTTTTCCTAAAACAAATCAGTTTCCAAACGTTTTCTTTTCATGGCACGCTAGATTCGGTTGTAGTGTTTGGACCGGGTTTGGGGTGTTACAACATGTTTTAAGTGAGTTCAAGCATGGTAATGTCTCATATCCAGTCTTAACATCAGACGCGGTTATGGGGTGTTACATTTAGTGGTATCAGAGCTACGGTTTAGTCAGTTTTAAGACTAACGTAGCACAAGCACGAGTCTAGCTATACATGCCATACATAAGAATGTTTTTATAATGAGAGTGTGACGACTCCTGACGACTTAAATCATGTTTATACATATAGTAAATAGATCTCGAAAGAGTTGAGGTGGATGATGTAGAAAGTAATGCTCCAGCTCCTGCTGTAGGGATGGTGCCTGATGAGAATGAAAATAGACCACTACGGTGAGTTAAGGAAGAGGAGAAGAGGCTAGAGAAGCCTTCCTCCATATGATGAATACGTGGTACATGGAATTCGTTCGTACGAACCCAAATGTACAACCCTCTCCACCCCCGCCTGTTCCACAACCTATCCCTACAGCCCCTTAAGTAGTAGAGGTGGTAAGAGGAGACAAACTTCTAGCTGATAGGACCAGGAAACATGGGGCAGAAGAATTTCGGGCTAGAAAAGATGATGATCCAAAAAAGGCTGAGTTCTAGATAGAGAATACTATCAGGGTATTTAATGAATTGTCATGAACACCTGAGGAATGCATGAAGTGTGTAGTTTCTCTTTCAAAGAGATGTTGCCTATCAATGGTGGAACACCTTTGTGTCAATAGTACCAAGGGAAAAGGTCACATGGGAATTTTTCCAAGAAGAGTTCAAGAAAAAGTATATCAGTCAAAGGCTTGTAGACCAGAAAAAGAAGGAATCCTAGAACTGAAGCAAGGCAAGATGTTAGTGCCTGATTATGAGTGTGAGTTTGTACGACTCAGCAAATACGCTCGAGAATGCGTGTCCATTGAAGCCATCATGAGTAAGAGATTTGAAGATGGACTAAATGATGATATCAAGTTGTTTGTTGTTGTCCTTGAATTAAAATAATTTGTGGTGTTAGTGGAGAGGGCTTGTAAGGCCGAAGAGTCAGTAAAAGACAAGAAAAAATCTGAAATGGAGTCTCGTGACTCGAAAAAGAGACAATGGAATAAGTCCTTTCACCCCTCTTCTAAGAGTCAAAAGATTTTTCCACCCGATCGGCTACTTCCACTGGGTTTTCAAAGAAGGATAAGAGTAAGAAGTATTCGGGAATAAAGCACAGACTACTTCAGTCTCTAGTGTGGGGAATGTTCGATCTGATAGACCTGAATGCCCACAGTGTGGTAGACGTCATCTTGGAGAATGCCGAGCGCATGAAAATGCTTGTTTCAAATGTGGTTCCCAAGATCACTTTATAAAAGATTGTCTTGAGATGACGAAAGAAGAGAGAACTTAAAACCCGAGATCTGGGGGTATGGTCAGAGGCCGACCGTAGAGGAACCTTGGAAGTGGGACAAGTGGTAGAGGTAACCCTAGAGAGCAGGCTACAAGACCCGAGGATAGGGCACCTACGAGGACTTATGCCATTCGCGCTCGCGAAGAGGCATCTTCTCTTGATGTTATTACGGGTACCTTTTCTCTTTATGATATCAAAGTTATTACTTTAATAGATCCCGGATCCATACATTCTTACATTTGTATGAAACTAGTATACAGTATGAATATGCCTATAGATTCTATAGAATTTATGATTAAGTTGTCTAATCCTTTACGCAAGAATGTGTTAGTTGATGAAGTATGTAAAGATTGTCCATTGATGATTAGAGGTCATTACTTTAAAGCAAATCTTATTTTGCTACCATTTGATGAGTTTAACATCATTCTTGGTATGGACTGGTTGACCACCCATGATGTAATAGTTAACTGTGGGAAGAAATTCATTGAGATGAGATGTGAGAATGGGGGCACTCTTCATATAGAATCAGATGAACAGAGTAGATTGCCGGTAATGATTTCTCATATGGTGGCACAGAGATATATAAGAAAAGGGTATGGAGCGTATCTGGCTTTCGTGATGAATGCTAAAGAAACATAGCTAAAGATTAAGTTAGTACCGATAGTATGTGAGTATATGGATGTTTTTCCCGAGTAATTACCAGGACTACCACCAGTTAGAGTGTAACACCCCCAACCCGAGACTGTCACCGAAAGGGGTTAAGAGGTATTACCGATCAATCATAACATTTAACATCTAGAATTTATGACACAAAGTCAATCACATTCAATTACAATCACAGTGTCCCTTAAATGAGTCATCAAGACCCTAAGCATGCTTATAAACTAAGTCGGGACTAAACCGAAACACATATAAATTTCATGAAAATTTGAAACTTTTCTAAAATACAGGGGAGACACGCCCGTGGGAGGAGACCGTGTGCCCTCCACGGCTTTTAGACACCCCCGTGTACCCTCCATGGCTTCTAGACACCCCCGTGTGTCCTTCCGTGTCTATATACTAACTTGGTCCCCATGTGCCATGGCCGTGTGCTCTTAGCTAGCTACTGACTTGTGCACTACAGTTAGCTGACACCCCCGTGTCGAGGCCGTGTGCTACTAAGTCAGAATCGCCAATTCACCCACAGTGCATGAGGGCACTTTGTGTGCCTTAACCATGTGACATTATAGGCCATTTTCCAAGGCCAACATGCCACCCACTTAGGTCAAACCTACAAGCAAGACATACCAAAACATATCATGCACATAAGGCAACCAAAACTTACCAATATGACTATCCAATCTATGCATTCAATTCCCATTCCAACCATAACAAATTCAATACCAAAATCTATCTCATCACAAGTATAATACATTCAATACCAAACATCATTCCTTCTCAATTTCACTAATTCCTACTAGCATTTTACCAACACAAAGTTATCATTCAATAGTCAATTTCTCAACCCACAAATCATGCCAAAAGATGCATCACATATATCAAATTCACTCATGTTAAGACTAGCACATATCTAGCCACATCTCATGGCTACTTACAAACATCAAACATGATTTAGATGACCAGCATATACATGCCATATTTTAACTATGTACATCTTTCCAAAATACCCAAAATATATTGCCGATAGTGTGACTGAGATGCTGACGATCCCCAGATTCGAGCTAGCTTTACTGACACTGCAAAGCAGAGAAACAAATCACATAGTAAGCTTTACAAATCTTAGAAAGTTCCAATTATAAACAATTAAATCGATGAACCAATTCAATATACATATTAACCATCACATGAATAATTTACCAATGGTACACAAGTTCAACTTTATCCATTACTCATATAGCAATCCATTCATTTACTTTCAATTTCATTAACCACATAGGTATCATACCTACCCTTGCCAACACTTAATTATTCACTAACTATACTATCCAACCATCACATAAATAATGGCACAACTATCAACATTATTAATCTCAACCACATACTCAAGTATCTATTCATTCAACTTTCAAATCTATACTTAACCACATAGGTTCAAACATACCTTGATCAACACATAGTTACTCACCGTTTATATAACTCAATTTCTTGATTTTTCCTCTCATTCAACCTTTGCTATTACTCAAATAAATTTGCACTCTTAGTGCCAATTTCACACCTGAAACCTAATAGTTATCACACACTTAGTGCCAATATGTTAAGCCAAACTTATACCGGTAACGCACACACAGTGCCAATTTGATAAGTTGGAACTTCTATCTTTTCACACAATCAGTGTTATTCATTAAAGCCGTAGCTTTTACTATATCGCACACACAGTGTTATTCATTAATTATAATCGCACACTTCGTGCCTCAATTCATAGCCAAATCTTAAATGACATCGCACACTTAGTGCATTACTACAAAATCAAACTCAATTCGGTATCGCACACACAGTGCCAATCACAAAGCCGAAACTTCTATTATTTCGCACACACAGTGCTAATCTTCACGGTTACATTCCCAAATATGCGCACTTAGTGCCCCATAGATCCATTTCTCACATAACGTTTGTAATTTAATAATATCATAACAATTCGTTTCATAACATTTAAACATAGCTAACTACACATATTATATCTGAACTTACCTCGAACGTTGATATATCGAAACAGTTAATTAATCATGCACTTTGTCTTTACCTCGACCTCGATCCGAACCTCTCCTTTCTTGGTCTATAAAAATTCAAATTCAATCCATTCAGTCAACAATTCATTCAATTTAGTCCACACACACTTATTTATGGCATTTTACAAAATAGTCCTCATATTTTCACAGTCCTAATTCATCAAATTACAAAATATATCAAATTTCTATTCACATAAGCTTAGCCGAATTCTTCCCATGCCAATACAAGCCCACACATTTTATTTATTTTACACTTTATTCCTCCAATTTGCACTTTTCACAATTTAGCCCAAAATACTCAATTTCACTAAAAATTCAAAGACAATACATGTTCATCCTTCACATATCTTCCATATTTCACTATCAACTAATACATAGCTCAAACATCCATCAATGGCTCATCACAAAAACATCATCAATTCACAAAATTATTACATGGGTTAGCTAGAGCATGAAGCTACAATTTTGAAAAAGTAAAAATTATCAAAAACCGAGCTCAAAACATACCTCAATCAAGATTACCAATGGCCGAATGACTCAAGCCCTAATTCTTTCTTTTTCTTCTTCAAAAATTAGCTAAGGAAGATGATATAATGTCCATCTTTTGTTTTGTTTTAATATAATGACATTAATAAACTAATTTCCATTTTTACCCTTAACAAAAATTGATAATAACACCTTATGCCATGCTATCATCTTCCACTAACTATTTAATGGTATAATTTCAACATAAAGGCCTCTCCTTTAATAAGCCATGTCAAATTAGCACTTTAACAATCAGCACACAGCTTTTACAATTTACGCAATTAAGTCATTTCTCTTAATTTGACACACAGTCGATAAAATTATCACACAGAATTTTCACACAGACTATGTCACATAGAATCAATACAAAAAATAACATTAAAAAAATATTATTTTGACCTTAGATTTGTGGTCTCGAAACCACTATTTCGACTAGGGTCTAAATCGGGCTGTTACATAGAGAGGTTGTGTTCAATATTGAGCTAGCTCCCGGTACTATACCGATATCTATTACTCCTTATAGAATGACTCCAACAGAGTTGAAAGAGCTAAAGATACAGTTGCAAGAGTTGACAGATAAAGGCTTTGCTACATCGAGTTGTTCTCCTTGGGTGCTCCAGTTTTATTTGTGAAAAAGAAAGATGGCACCATGATATTGTGCATAGATTACCGTTAGCTTAATAAAGTGACAGTGAAGAACAAGTACCCATTGCCAAGGATCGATGATTTGTTCGATCAATTGAAAGGAGCCAATGTGTTCTCTACAATAGACTTCAGATCAGGGTATTATCAGTTAAGAGTAAAGGATTAAGATGTGTCCAAGACAACTTTTTGAACAAGGTATGGGCACTATGAATTTTTAGTCATGCCCTTTGGTTTGACTAATGCTCCTGCGGTATTCATGGACTTAATGAACCGCATCTTTAGACCATACCTCGACAAGTTTGTAGTCGTTTTCATTGACGACATATTGATTTATTCTCATGATGAGAGTGAGCATGTTGAGCACCTATGGACAGTTTTACAGATTCTACGAGAAAATCAGTTGTATGCCAAGTTCAGTAAAAGTGAATTTTGGCTCAAGGAAGTAGGATTTCTAGGACATATTGTCTCAGGAGATGGAGTCCGAGTGGATCCAAGCAAGATTTCAGCTATAATAGACTGGAAACCACCGAGGAATATCTCTAAAATTAAAAGTTTTCTAGGCTTAGCCGGTATTATAGACGATTCGCCAAGGGGTTTTCCATGATTGCAACCCCGATGACGAAATTGTTACAGGAAAAAGTGAAGTTTGAGTGGACAGAACGATGCCAACAAAGTTTCGAGAAATCGAAAGCAATGTTGACAGAAGCTCCAGTTTTAGTACAACCTGAGACAGGGAAAGAATTTGTGGCAATGCATCCTTAAACGGATTAGGCTGTCTACTTATGCAAGAAGGCAGAGTTATTGCTTATGCCTCCAGACAGTTGAAGCCTCATGAGAAAAATTATCCGATGCATGATCTAGAATTAGCTGCCATAGTCGTCGCTTTGAATATTTGGAGACACCATTTATATGGTGAGAGATGTCGAATTTTTACTGATCACAAAAGTCTGAAGTACTTGATGGCGCAGAAAGAGTTGAACTTAAGGAAACATAGATGGTTAGAGTTGATAAAAGACTATGAGTTGGTCATTGACTACCATCCAGGAAAGGCGAATGTGGTCGCCGATGCTTTGAGCAGGAAGTCCCTTTTTGCATTAAGGGCAATGAATTCACGGATAACCTTATCTGACGATGGTTCTATTCTAACTGAGTTAAAAGCTAGACCAATGTTCCTCCAAGAGATCACTAAAGCTCAAAAAGAAGACAAAGAATTGCAGGCCAAGAGAACTCAGTGCGAGTCAGATGTCGTATTCTAGAATTTCGAGGCAGTTGGGAAAAGTTTCTTCCATTGGTAGAATTGCCTACAATAATAGCTTTCAGTTGAGCTTAAAGATGGCGCCTTATTAGGCTCTATATAGGTGTAAGTGCAGAACGCCTTTATATTGGACTGAACTCAAGGAAAACCAAATTCACGGAGTTGATTTGGTTAGAGAAGCTGAAGAGAAAGTGAAAGTGATACGAGAATGTTTAAAAGCTGCATCAGACAGACAAAAATCCAATTCAGACCTAAAGAGAAGAGAGATAGAGTATCAAGTCGGGGATAAAGTTTTCTTGAAAGTGTCACCATGGAGAAAAGTTCTTAGATTTGGCCGAAAAGGCAAGTTGAGTCCACGTTTTATTAGACCGCAAGAGATTACCGACAAAGTTTGGTCGGTAGCTTACAGATTGGCTTTGCCATCAGAGTTAGAAAAGATACATGATGTGTTTCACGTGTCAATGTTGAGACACTACCAATCAGATCCTTCACATGTAATTACCCCGTCAGAGATAGATATTCATCCCGATATGACTTATGGTTAAGAACCAGTCAAGATTTTAGCTCGAGAAGTCAAGCAGCTAAGAAACAAAAGTATTTCTCTAGTGAAAGTATTGTGCCATAGGCATGTGATAGAGGAAGCTACATGGGAACCAGAAAGGAGCATGAGAAACCAGTACCCAAACCTATTAGTTCGTAAGATTTTCGAGGACGAAAATCCCTAAGGGGGAGAATTGTAATAGCCTGATTTAGGGCCTAGTCAGAATAGTGGTGCGAGGCCATGAATCCGAGGTAAATTTATGAGTTTTTTTTTTTTAAGGTTTATGCCATGTTTGCATGCTAGTTTGAAAGTTTCATGAATCAATTTTGTTAAATTGAGGTTGAATGGTCCATTAGGACTAAATTGCAAAAGTTACAAAATATGAGTTTCTAGAAGCTTTTTGTATGAAATAGCTTTAGAATATTAATTAGAATTCCTTAAATAGTAATTTTATGAAATTATAATTTTGGACAAAAATGGACATGAGTTAGTAAAATGTAAAAATTTTTAAGAGAATGGTATTTTGGTCATTTATTAATTAAATGATTAAAATAGGAAAAAGATGAAAAAAATATCATTCATCTTCTTCCTTGGTGCTGAAAATTTGAAGAACCCCATAGCTAGGGTTTGTTCATTTCTCAAGCTTGCAAGTAAGTTCATCTTAGCCTCGTTTTGAATATTCTTCACATTTTTGAAGTTCTCGTATTATGAGTTAGCTATTTTTAGCTATAAAATGAGCTAAGATGCATGTTCAAAAATATACCCATGAATGATATGCTTGTAAAATGATATTTTAAGGAAGTTTATGAGAGTTTGATGTTAGATAAACATTTTTTTTCTAAGTGAATTTAATGAAAAATGCTAGTTGGGCTAGTTTGTAACTTTTATGGAAATTTGTCATACATGGTAGAAATAGTGAGAATTTTTGATTGCTATAGTTGAGATAAAGAATCAGCTAAGCATGAAGTTTCAGAAAGCTGAATGAGAATCATTTTACGAGCCTTAGGGCAAAAGTGTAATTATGAGAAAGTTTAAGGGCAAAATGGTAATTTTTTCATGGTAGGATTTATGAGTCCATTTAGTTATTATGAGTATTAAATGAGTTAAATTATTATAGATCAAGAAAAATGAAGCCCAGATCAAAATCGAGGCAAGAACAAAGTCGAGGACTAAATTGCATATCTATGTACATTTTGTACATTGAGGTAAGTTTGTATGATTTCTAAGCTTTATGATTTATATCATTGAAATGCTTAGTGTAATGTATAATAGTATCATGAAAATGTTTAATGTTATGATAAACAAAGAAATCAATGAGATTAAGCATGAGAAAGTCCCGATTGAAGATGAATTACCTATGATGCTCGATCTACCACATGAAATGAGAAAGTCCGTATAAGACCAAGCCAAGGCATGGCATCGGAAATCAAGCAAGTTATCATGTAAGACCAAGACAAGTCTTGGCTTTGAAGAGTTATTATGAGAAGAACACCCTTATAAGCCCAAGCCAAGGCATGGCATTGGTGAGTCTCCAAGCAAAAATGTCATGTAAGTCCAAGACAAGTCTTGGCATTGAAAAGCTAGCAAGAGATAAAGATCCCATGTAAATCCAAGCCAAAGCATGGCATTGGTGAGAACAAGGAAGATTTCATGTAAGACCAAGCCAAGGCTCGGCATTGATCAGTTCATGAGCAAAGATACCAAATAAAACCATGCCAAGACATGGCAATGGTAAGTTCCTAAGGGAACACATGAGAAAGACTTCGTATAAGTCCATGTCAAGACATGGCCTTGACACCAAGATGAGAAATTCCATGTAAGACCGTATCTAGGATATGGCTTTGGCATCAAGTCATATGTGGGTCGAGATCTAGTATCCTCGGTTATTCACAGAAATTTATCGGGCAAACGAGTAAAGCTCAAATGAGATAATAAGAAAGCTAAGTAAGTAAAGCTACTGTTAAGTTGGAAATGAGTATTGCCAAGTTATGAATGATGAATGAAAGATTATGATTATCATGTTAAAGTATACTGATCAATGTGATCAAGTGATACAAGTACCTTATTTATCTCACAAGTATGAGACTAGTAAGTATCATGAGATATGGAAGAATCAGTATGAGTAAGTAAGCTTTATAGCTAAAATTTATGATACCATTGTTTATATCAAATGGTTTATATTAATCAAGAATGTTTCTATGTGTATTATATGCAAACTTACTAAGCTAAATGCTTACATCCTTATTTCTTTCTTTCCATGTAGTCCCACTAAGCTAATCTCGTGGATCATCGTCATCGGAGCTTGGAGCACACTATCAATCACTATTTTGGTATAGCCAGGTTTTTATGTTAAGTATGGCATGTATAGAAAACACTTCATTTGAGTATATGTTTTAAGAAGGGCCAATGTATAGGCTATCAAGTTTATTATTCTTTTGTATATGGCTAAGTGATTAGCCAAAGTTGACTAAGCATGTATGTTCAATGTTATAAATGAAGCATGTAGTATTATTCATGAAAGATGTAGTAACTTGAGTTGTTGAATTGAGTATGAGATTGATCTTGATTTTAGGGTGGCAATTGATTTGGTAAATAACCTTCAAGTGCCCACACGGATAGGCACACAGGCGTGTGTCTAGGCCGTGCGTACCCTGCACCTTTATAATTGAATTCAGGATAGGCCACGAGTAAATCCCACAGCCTTTTGTTTAAGTCGTGTATGACATACGGTTAGAACATGGGCGTGTGCCCCAGGCCGTGTGAAATAAGTCAGTGTATCAAGGTATAGCACACGGTTTATGTCCACGGGCGTGTCAAGGCCGTGTGTAAGTAGTCAATGTCGACCACGGGTGGAAGACACGGGCATGTGTTAGGGGTACACGGGCGTGTCCCAAGTCACATGGGCATGTGACCCCTGTTTTAAGGAAAAGTTTTCCTTTGAGTACCGAAAGTTTTCAGATACGTGTTTAAGGCCTCGTATGCCCATGAAAGGTATGATTTGACTAAGCAAGAGAAGTTTTTAATATGGAACAAAATTTTATAGCCCATAAGAACATGTTTTAAGTGAGTTTAAGCATGGTAATGTCTCGTATCCAGTCTTAGCATCGAACTCGGGTATGGGGTGTTACAAGTACTTTTGGTTCCTTTGGGTTCGACATTCCAGTCTTGCCACTAAACTATATTACTGTTCGATAGGTGCGCTTGCCTTAATCGTGGTGATAGTTAGTTTCTAGGCTCGATCATTCATATACAAATATTAAAACTCTCAAATCACGATCAGTATTACGGTCATTACTCACATTGGGATCCAAGTATGTGTATCAACTTATTAATAGGTCCACAGTCGACCCTCACGACTTGTGCAACATTTAGAAATCAAAAGGTATAGTTGGGCCCAAAGCCCAAAGTATGGCCCAAGTAGGGCCCACACGCTTATGTGGCCCGCTAAGCTCAAAACTACCTTTAGCCATGTGAACGGCATGGTTGAGCTCATTATTTCACATAAGTTCATGAAGTTGAACCTTGTGGGGCCTACAAGCCCATTGAGCCCACACGGCCCATTTGACCCAAAAGCGGCCCAAGACCATGAAATCGCTCATGGTGGCCACCATCATTGAATCGACTTTCCCACACGAGCGTTCGTGCACTCGTATGGAAATCGTTACCGTATTTTTAGCTTTTCAGCATTTCGGCATTTCGGCATTTTGACATTTGTGATATACAATTGGAGTGGTGTGTGTATACACCTGTTAACGAACACTTTCGATAACCCTTGAGCACCATCCTACATTCATTCCAAACATTCAATCAGTTTCTCAATTCATTAGCGTTCAACAGCACTTAATCCTCAAATCAGTAATCACCACCTACCTTGGCAGAAGATATGCAATTTATTTCGCTTAAATTGCTAACTAAAATCAATCGCGCACTGCTTGCCGATTCACTGCATAACAACAGATCTTGTCAGCTAGGATCAACTATAGATGTGGCTCAGATCCTCACGCCTCACCTTACAGAGTCCTAGGGAAAATTCGGCCTATACCCAAGAAGTAAGGTAACGCACTTACCTTGGTTGGAAGATGGGAGGAAAAGTTTTGATCGCTTCCAAAACACCTGCACACCTTTACTCCTCTAAAAATACCTAGCCCCCAACGAGCATCACCTCACGATGAGTGAGAAAAGAAGATATGAACGCCTACCGCTTGTTAGGAATCCATGCAGAACCAAAATAATATACCACAGCAGAGTATGCGGCCACCCCAAGGATTAGCAGAAGAAGCACTTCAGTTTAAACTTAATAAAATGTCAAAAACAAATAGAGAGGGGAAGGTATGGTGAGTTCGGCCAAAAGAAATTTATCAATGAAGCAGAGATGATCAGGATATTCAGCCAAGGCTGACAAAATAGAAAGAGTAGAGAAGGGAAATTTCGATTAAGATTGATGCCAAAGAAAGAACAGAGATAGACTTTGGCAAGAGTAGCACAAAAGGTCGGCGGTCAAGAATACGCAAAAAGAATAAAGGAGAAAGAAAAGAAAAACAACGAAAGCACCTACCCTAAAATCAGTCTTCAAGAAAAAAAACCAAAATCAAAAATTGAGCAAAGAACAATACCCCAAAATCGAAAAATGCCCACAATTTTCCCCTAGCCGAATTTCTCACTCCCAGTAGTTCAAATTCGGCACAAAGACTTTCACCCATAAAACTCACCCCTTTTTCAAAACTACCTTGATTTTCTCCCTAACAACCAGATTACCTCCACAAGTCCCTCCTCAACCTCCTCCTTGACTAATTCAAATTCCAACTTGTAGAGTTCCAGTCAGACTCCAATTCTCCTGCTGCAAGGAAATAAAATAAATATTCCCTTGCGCATCATGAGACGTGAACTTGAGCTCCCTTGCAGCCTTAAAAACGTGACTGCCACTGTACTACAAGCTCAACTTGTGTCATAAGTCCGCCATAATTTCTTTTAAAGCCTACATGCTAACACCAAGGTTCACTTAAGAGAAAACCAAAATTTTTCAAAAGCCAGGGCTTAAACCCAAGACTTCTCAGAAACTCCCAAACACTCCTAAATCACTTTACCATCAAAGCAAACAATCAATTATGTCATTTTCTTGCCCATATAAACTTTTATGTGTTCCAACGCTCAAGACCTATTTCCTTCTAGGCCCAAATTCGGGGCGTTACACTCCTTTATCTATAAGATTAAAATATGTGAAACATATTTTCATATTATTTTAATTGACCCCTATATATATATTTGCGTCAAGTATGTACATATATTATAATTTATTTTAAATTTGTCAAATTAAATTAATTATTAGAATATTTTTATAATTAATTTAACTTTTATGACATGTTAAACACAATCCCAACTTTCATTACATTATGATCGTCCCAGCCAAAGGGTGTAATCCTATAGGATCCTATAATGTTGTAAATAACATTAAACAATTCTAATGTTGGAAACCGTGGGTGGCATCTAGCAATACATCACTACTACCCAAGTTGTAGAAAGTCATGGTTCGACATGGTCTTCTATGATAATATCATTATGTAGTATATCTTTTTGTCTTTTATATCTAGATTGAACACAAGTCATGTAATAATCACACTTGTATAGTCTAATCTATTGTTTCTTGATTCCCAAGTAAACTAAGATAAACAAATAAGTGTGGTATCTCATATAAACTAACTTGAGCATGGTCATGCACTTCTAGTCTCACTCGATCAAGAGACCTGGATATTTCTCCCATTATATAGGAAGGAAAAATCTTATCTTAGTCACTCACATCCTACTACACAGATTGTGGCACACCCAACATCATTCTTTATAGTACAATCATTTACCAAAGATGTTTGACTATGTCAAAGCATACGACTTGCGATGTTGGAGAAATGATGATATCAAGTCTAAGGCTCATACATACAATTATCACTATGAAAATGTTGTGAGTGTTACATAATAGTCCAAGAAACATTTTCATGGCGGGTTAGTCCAATACATTGTTCTCTAACAAATACTTATATGTTGATATGATATCATATATACTTGTAATCACTCAAGCACATATTAGTCTCAATGTCTTCTTTTCCAAACCTAAAATAATACTTGACTAATGATATTTTAGATTGATTATATCATTCTTTAGACATTATCATTATACAATTTATTTAAACATAGAAATAAGTATTGAAAATAATAATAGTAACGTCTTTATTAATAAACTAGCTAAAATCATGTTATTCCAATTATCATATGATTAGTATTTACGTAAACTCTAATAATATTTTTGTAGGATATATGGCATAAAATGGGTTGTACCTAACGAACCCAGTGCAATTTTTTAATCTAAAAAATGGTACTTTCGTTGAAGTATTGCAAATGTGTGGATTATATGGATGTGTAGGAATGATATTGTGTTTACTGGTAAAATTCTAGACTGTCTTCGACTGATAGTTATTGCTAAGTAAAAGGCGTTAGGTATAGGATAAGTGGACTGATTGTAGTAAACAATGTGTTGAGGTTTTTATATTTCTAAATATGTTTAAGCCTTTTTGCAAAGTTGAATGAAGAAAAGAAAAACTTCGGTTGGACAGCTCCCCCACTATTTCACTGAAAGTTAACATAGATAGCTCCTTCACTAGAAATCTCAGCGCAGGTGTATAGGTGATTTTCTATGAGATGATATAAGTTCTATTCCAATCTTCTTTTTCAAATTTATTGGGATCGTCAACGTGATACTTGGTTAGATTTTAGCCATCAATGAAGCAATGTCCATCTTTGCTACTTTGAAATGGAATTTTCTCAAAAGTTGATAATCGAGAGTGATTATTGTAATGCTATAAGATGGATTAATGACCCCCTACAACTGTCAAAAGGCTAGAACTTTAGTCTCGCAATCATGCGGCCTTAGGTGATTCCTTGGTTTCAAATCTGCCTAAGCCAACATAACTCTTGCAAAGTAAGAATTCTCGATAGAAATTCTCCAAGGCACTATAAATAAAGCATAAGCAACTAAAAATGAAAGAGTAACAGTGTAACGCCCCGAATTTGGGCCTGGAAGGAATGGGCCTTGAGTGTAGGATCAGCTAGGAGACTACACATAAATATTTATGTGTGTAAGAAAATGACACAAATTGATTGTTTGCTTTAATGGTTAAGTGATTTAGGAGTGTTTGGGAGTGACTGAGAAGTCCTGGGTTCAAGCCCTGGCTTTTGCAAAATTTTTGGTTTTTCTCTTAAATGAACCTTGGCTTTTTCATGTAGGCTTTAAGAATATTTGTGTTCAAAATATGACACACAAAGAGCCTGTTGGTATAGTGGTTGTGGCGTTACAAGTGTGGCAATGGGTCTGAGGTTCAAGTCTTGGGATGAGCAATGGTGTATTTTATTTTGCAACATGGATCGGCCTATGGTTGTGTTACAGTGAAATTCTGATGGAGGAGTTGTGGAGAGATATGAAGAGGGATTTAAGGAGCGATATGGGGAGTGATATAAGGAGAGGTTTATGGAGAAAAGGTAGGAATTTGAAGTGTGTGGGATGTGTAGTACCGAATTGGGAGTGCTAGTACTCAGAATTTCGGCAAAGGTAGCTTTTGAGAGTAGTTCTGGTTTCGATTTTCTTTCTTTTAGACATTTTACTTCTTTTGTGTTTCCTTCTGGCCAAATGGCTGTTGTTTTTTGGTAACGTAAAATCATTTTGGTTAATTCCTGGTAAGTCATGTGCATCTCTGTACCTTTCAGGTTTCTTTCCTTTGCTATTCTCATTTTGCCGAAAGTGTCAATTACAGAAACCTCTCCTTTTCTCTTCTCATTCCCATATTTTCCCTTTACAGAAATGATTCTTCTCCTCTTAGTTCTCCTTCATTTTTCCCTTTTAGCTGAATATAGTCTCCTTCTTCCCTAATATTCTATTCTTCCTTCGGTCTTCTTTGAGCCGACCATCCCTTCTTCTTCCCTTTCGGGTTCTTGTCTGCTACTTAGTGTTTGGTGGATCATTTCGGTGCACTGGGGGTGGTGGTTCGGTCTTGCTGAAGTTTTAACAAATCAGTGGGGTGCGTTGGGGTAAGAGATGCTGAGGAGCAAAGTAGGGCAAAGATGATTCAATTCATCAAACTCCGTCTCTCGTTAAGGGCAAGATCACTACCATACTCTTAGATTAGGCCGAATATTCCTGTGGTTGGTAAGTTAGCATTTGTGGATTAAGGCCACATATTTGATCACTATTTTGGTTAATAAGATCGGTTTTGATACAGATATTCGGCATAGGTGTGTGATCAATCCTGATCGGTGGTCTTAAGAGATTAAAGTCAGTCGTTAAGCAAGGTTGGTACTTGGAGGTTTCTCGCGTGATTCCACAAACAGCTGTGTATCTGTACACTGTAAATCATTACTGTCGTAAAGCCAAAAAGTGTGTGTAATCGCACTATCTCTGCTATGAATCGGCAAAAGCCGAAAACCCGAAAACCTGAAACTTTGGCATTTGAGGCCTCACGAGCGTGCAATCGCTCGTGTGGTAAAACCAAGCCCATAATCATGGGCGGTAGACTAATGAGGCCACCACGAGTGTTCTCGTGCACTTGGTTCGTTATAGGCCTCGTTGGGTCGTGTGGGCCCCACACGGACAAAGTTTATGGAAAGTGGCAAAAATTGGACTGGGCTATAACGTTCACATAGCCGTGACTGAATTTGGGATAAATGGGCCACACGAGCGTGTAGGCCCACTTCGGCTGAATATTGGGCCTTGCGCCCATTTACACCGTTGTGACCATTTAGGTTTCTTGTGTTGCTCGAGGCGACTGTAGACCTTCGGAGAGGTTGTTATCTACACCGAAGCCCCAAAATAAGTAAAATGACTAAAATACCCCCATAGGGTAAAATGACCGTAATGCCCTTGTAGGGTAAAATGACCGTAATGCCCTGTATGGTAAAATGACCGTAATGCCCCCGTAGGGTAAACTGATTGTAATACCCCTATAGGGTGAAATGACCGTAATGCCCCTATAGGGTAAAATAATCGTAATGCCCCTGTAGGGTGAAATGACCGTGATGCCCCCGTAGGTAAAATGACTGTAATACCTCTGTTAGGTGAATTGACCGATATACCCCCAAAGGGTAAAATGAATATTTTACCCCTCGAGGGTAAATGATTGATTGGTCTGCGATGTAAATGATTGATTTGTCTGTGACGTAAATGATTGTTCTGTCTATGATTTAAATGACTGATTTGTCTGTGATTTGTATAACTGATTCTGAACATGGCATTTTTCATACACGACATACTGCATAGGGTTGGGATATTGTTATGGAGGAAGTACTGTACTGGTGGCTCTGCCACAATCACTGTTACTGGTGGCTTTGCCACATATACTCATTACTGGCAGCTTTGCTGCGATACTGATTAGTGCCGCAACCGGTGTTGATATTGGTGTGTTGGCTAGGTGGGTCGATTTTATCCCCACATGATGTGTTGGTTGGTACGGGTGGTGTGCTGGCTGGATTGGGATGGGTTGCATGATTGCATTGTTGCATTTCTGTTACTGCTACTGTCAATGTGTTGGGCTTAGGCCCAGATGTATTCTTTCGATTACGACATTGTAATGGGCTAAGGCCCACACTACTGCTATTCTTGTTTTGGGTTAAAGCCAACATTGTTACATTCTTGTTAAAGGGCTCGAGCCCGGACTAATTACATTTCGTATCTTGTTGTTTCTTTAATAAGCGGATTACATACTGAGTTTTTCGTAAACTCACCCCGTTTTTAACCTTTTAGGTAATCCCCAGCGTTAGATGGTTCGGTGCTGCGAGGGACTCGAAGATGGCCACACTATTGTTCCTATTTTCGTTTACTGGGATTTTATTTACTATTAGTTTTAAATGCAGGTTTTATATTTGTAATAAGGCCTCTCCAATTTTATAGCTTTCGATCTGAGATTTTAATCATTATGATTTATACTTGTTAGAAGTAGAACGCGGATTTTCCAAAATAATAACTATTTTTAAACGCTACGTTTCTGCAACTCAATTTTTAAATATCAAGTTTTTGTAAATCGCTTATTTTAAATTAAGCTTCCACAAAAAATAAGGTTTTAAAGGTAATAATGTTTTAAAAGGGAATAACTCTTTTATAAACCACGATTGAAAATGAACAAACACAAATTGAGGTTTTGTACAAGTTTTAAATGGCAAGAAGTTTTAAATTTCAAAGAAGGGTTTTCAATAAAAGCATGGTTTTCAAAAAACACTTCAATCTGACACGCTAGATTCGGCCATAATGTCTAGGCCGGGTTTGGGGTATTACAAACGGAAGAACAGAAAATGTTGTGTTGATTTTTAGTTTTTTTAAGTAGTAGTAATTTTAGTTTTGGTTTTAGATTTTAGTTTACTCTATTTTTTTTTTTTAAGTTGTGTTGATTTTTATTTTCTTTTAGGTTTAAGATTTTTCATTTTTAGTTATAATCACGCATATATAGGATTTGTTTAAGTAAAGGTGTTGCTAGATTTATTAAGAACTATTATTGAAGGATTTTGTCATATGATAGAACACTATGATGATAATTGCAAGAATGGACTTTGAGATGATGATGAGGAAAGATCATTTGAGACTTAGTTTTTCATGCATTACTAATGCGGTGAAGTCACTTGGGGGCGTTTGACAAGGGTTAGTTGGTTTGCCAGAGTTCATCTCTAGATTATCTAATGATGGCAATGTGATGATACAATTATCTGTGGTTAATCAAGGTAATATATCTGTAATTTATTTCAGAACCTTCCAAGGTTGTAATTACTTTCAGTCTACCTTTCTCTTCTGTTGGATTCTTTTTACAGATGATGGTATTTGTTTAGCAATTTATAGTGTTTTATTGTGGTCTATACTATATCTCATGTCTATGTGTTACTATTTTTTATGAGTCTTGAAATTATTTTTGCTAAAAAACCAAAATGTCCTAATTTTATTTCAATATTTTAAATCTAATTTAGTGTTTTTCTTTTTTTGTCTTTTTCCTCCGGGAGTTTGGCGGCATTGATTTATGACATTGAACTATTATATTGGGGCTATAAGTTAATTGTAAATCAATTCAGTTCATGTGATATAAAATTTAAGTATAATTATGAATAAGGGAGGCTAATGAGACACTGGGTTAATTGCAAAATTGAGGGTATGAGAATATTTAAAGTTTTAGATTTGAGTCCACCTTTATATAAATCTATGGATTTTTTTCCCTAAATTTATTTTAAGTTGAGTGATTTAAGTTGAGTTAGTTATTCAATTCAATGCTTATAATGATCAATTCAAATTGAGATTGTTGATATCACGGCAGTTGGTCCTGTTTAGGTACCAATTATACCAGCCGATACATTTAATCTTGGACATAAATCGGAACCATGGAGCATAAGTTTCATTCTGGTTTAGATTCTAGCCTATTACATTTGTATCAGAATATTCGTAGATATTTCACTTGTACCGGCAGAAAATGATGTTGTAGTCAAAACCTGGATAACTTGGTTTTTCCCTCGACACTATGGTTTCTATCTCTTACCGTCTATTTTCCCTCCATTTTGGGTCCCTGCAATTAAACGTCAGAAGAAAGAGTGGTTATCTAAATCTCTATTTTGGTGTTTCGCTAGTACTATCGAAGATGAAAGAGACAACAATGAGAGAAAGAGCAGCACTGAAAACAAAAAAATGAAATAAAGTAGTTAGGGTAATCGTTTTATCCTTACAAGCTATAGGGTTTTTAATGATTTGTTGGGTTTAAAAATTATAGGCCGACAATAAATTTTACATAATAAGTTCAGCCCCCCCAAAAAAAACTCAAATTGGTATAATATTTTATAAAAATATTTACTATGCATTGGCCTATATTAACTATAATCAAACCAAGAATTCATAATATTATGTCATTAATGAGTATTTCAATTTTATTTGATATTTATAAATATTTTTTTTTGTAAAAGTAGAACATCGGTAATGACAATATATTACAAAGAAAAAGAGAAATGAAAATAAAAAACCCTTTTGGGGAAAAGACCATGCACTACAATAAAACAGGCTTACCGCAACATTTTTTTGACCTAAGATGACATAAAAAACGCTGGCATAAGTTTCGCGACACTTCTCCTAACGCTTCCAAAAAGGTTGTCTATAGTACATTTGGCGTAGGCTCTGCTACGCATTTGAAAAAGCGTTGGCATAAGTCAACATAAGTCGACCATTATTGAAAGGTTGAGAAAGACTTAGTCAATGCCAACCTTTAAAAAAAATTGGAATAAACCAATCTAAAGCAACCTTTTAAAAAAGTTAAGATAGACCTTATTTGAGACAAACCTTATTTAAGGCTACCTTTAAAAAAAGATTAAGATAGACTCGTATAAAAAAAACACTAAAAAAGTTGGAATAGACACATTTAAGGCAACCTTTAAAAAAAGTTGAAATAGATCCCGTCTAAAGCAACCTTAAAAAAAGTTGGAATAAACCTGTCTAATAAAACCTTAAAAAGATTAAGATAAACACGTCTAAGACAACCTTAAAAAGGTTGGGATAAACACGTCCAAAGTAATTTTTTTCTATTTTTATTATTTCAATATTAATATATTTTCATAAAAATTTATAGTGAATAATGATAAAAATTGTGTTTTAAATACAACTAAAAAATATAAAATTAAAATTTAATTAAAAGTTGAATATTCAATACAAAAATCAATCCAACAACCAAAATACACTAACATTTAGCTGAAATGTATACCACCCGTACTCAACCCAATGTAAAAAAGTAAACAAATAAAAAAACACCTAAGACGATGGACATTGATATTGATATTGTATTACATAAAAGCTAATACAGTTTGAAACTGCAACTTCAATTCCTAGAAACTCTACTGATCTCTTATTTTTATTAGGCTAGCCTCAAGTAGTGAAACATTTTTAGATCCAAGTACACTATATACCCTAACAATCCATTTTGTTTACTACATACTTGTAAAGTCTTCTTTTTTCACCATTATTGATTCCCGACTCTTCGCTAGATTTAGCGTTATCCCTCGAGTCGCAGCCTTGCTATAAACCAATTGCAGACCTCATTCAACCTCAAACTGTTATAGTAAAATATAGCGAATTCAAAGGTGCATTAGATATGAAATAGCAAATCAAATGAAACATCTCATTTTCTAAGCACAAGGAGACAGCTAAAATGCTTTATTGAGATTTGATGAAGGTATAAATAAAGCCCTATATGCAAACATGATTTTCCAGCTACATTATTGACTGACTATTATAAGATATATAAATGATTATTGGTCGACTATTATAAGATAATATTAGTACCAATAGTCATGTAATGATTATTTTTATTTTTCTTGTTTATACGCCACATACATTGCCTAGAACCTGCATTCGAGCTAGCCAATATTAGAACAATATATCTTAAAAGGGGTAGCATTTCTGCACCATCCAATCTTTTATTGCTAATACCGTGTGTTCTTTTATTGCTAATGCCATAAAAATCAAATCTACTTTTGGCTAATGCCATGTCTTCTTTTATTGCTAGGACTAAGCTCTAGAGTATCATACTCTGTATTCATTAACATATCAAAAGCAAAGGGAAAACATAGAAAAGAAAAAAAATCAATTTATCTTGAGAGAAAGTCTACTTACTGCTTCATACATTAGGCCATCATTAGGATTTGGCTCACTGAGCAATAGCCTTATACTTGTAAGCACTGTTGCAATGTTCAATGATGGTTGCCATGCCCCCTGTTAAGATGAGGACCATACTCTTCATGTCATATATCAGATACTTTAAAGAAACAAATCTTCCATTTTAGAAGTGAAATAGAAGAGAAATCAATGAGGCAGACATGGCTTTTTAGCATAAAATTTTCAGAAAAAGAAACTTAAACATCAAACATAATCTATTCTTCATGTTTAATGGTTCCTGTACACAATTGAAAGTTCAATAACCTTAAACTTGGTTCCACTCGCATGAAGATCAAGGATCCATTATATTGCACATACGGTCAACAACATTCTTTGAGTGAATATAAATCTAAAGTTTTAAAGTTGGAAACCTAAACAAATGTCAAGATCTCATCTTTCAAGTTTATCCCCCTACCATACTTGTCTATCAATTCATGCTATAATAAAATCAAACTTAAGAAATTGTTTTTCCAAGACTTGTACGCATAAAAATAGAAACAAGCTACATCAAATCAATGAAAACATTTATGATTCAAATTTCCAAGCAGTCAATAGCATACAATAAAATAAAGACAATGAAGAAACAAGAAATATAGATTCCTGTTTGCCTAAAATTGCATCAAATATTAACATCAATGAATGCTTAAATAAACAATCTCCAGAATAAAGGGAAACCAACAAAAATTGTCAAAACATCAATGTATCTGAGAAAGGACTAACCTTTATTGTAAATCTTTAGAAAATCTGAGATGGGTATGAATTAAAAACCCCCTCCAAAAAATAATAAAAGAACCAAAATAATATTGATAATGGGATAATGTCAAGGCAAATTCGACCTCCATTATCGATGTTCAGACGATAAGTTGGCATCACAAAAGTCACAATCGGAAGCTGAAGCGGATACCTTTAAGGCAAAAAAAAAAACCCAATAACCTCCTTTTAATAAAAGAAAATGCGAAATAAAAATTGAAATTCATTGTGCAACTTAAGATTCCTTTACTATAAAAAGTTTCTTCAGGACCTATTTCTATTAAACAACATCCAGATTTTGGATATTAATAAAAAAAATGATTTTAAATCATTTTTCGGTGAAGCGAAAGTGAGAGGGAGAATGAACATTCGGGCATGGATGGAAGAGAGACCAGTAATATCAGATTGTGAAGAGAGGGTAGGAAAGGAAGCGCCATGAGGAGGATCGACAAGCTCCTTTTGCATTCTCAGTTTTAGCCTTGCTTCTTGTGCCATTTACTTCTTCTGGTTTAACCTTTTGTTTTTTGCGCTTTAAAAATGAAATATTGGGGGCTTCTGATTTTTTAGCGGGCAGCCAAACCTTTTCAAATGTTTTTTTCTTTTCTTTTCGTGGTTTAACCTTTTAAAGCTCCCACGTAAAAAGAAGGTGAAGATTATATACAAACACAGTAATGCACTTATGGAATTTTGTTTTGGAACTGATTTGGAAATAGGGAGAGCAGACCGGAGGTAGAATGGTAAACCTAAAAATTAAAGGTAATTAAAAATAATAAAGAATTAATAAGTATATTTTCCAATTTTTCTTAAAAATCGAGATATGAGTAGATTTTGCAAACATTAAAAAAAGTTATTTAAAGGTATAAATTTAAACAACTCAAAAAAGAGTTGGTGTAGTCCAAAAAGAGTTGGATTAGCTTTTTCATAGGGAAACACTTTTATATAGTTGGAAAAGGCATATCCTAACCCTTAAACAAAGAGTCAACCACAGCATATGTCAACAAGTCTATCCTAACACTTAGGAAAGTATCGGCCCAATAGGGTCGGGATAATGTTGGACAAAATTGACTCTTATTTAAGCGTCGCCTTAAGCATACATATCCCAACCCTTATATAAAGAGTTGGCCAAAGCATATGTCAACAAGTCTATCCCAAGACTTAGGAAAGTGTTAACTCAAAAATGTCAATATAGTGTTGGACAAAGCTAACTCTTATTTAAGCGTTGTCTTAAGCGTGTATATCCCAACCCTTCTACAAAGGTTTAGCTAAAGCATATGTCAACAAGTCTATTTCAACACTTAGGAAAGTGTCGACCCAAAAGTGTCGGCATAGTGTTGGACAAAGCCGACTCTTATTTAAGTGTTGTCTTAGGCATACATATCACAACCCTTATATAAAGAGTTGGCCAAAGCGTATGTTGGCAAGTCTATCCCAACACTTAAAAAAGTGTCGGCACAAAAGTGTCTTCATAGAACTATTTTGTTGTAGTGACGAGTAGAGGAGAAGAAAATTTACTATGTCAAATTTGAAGAATTACAAGAGGAGTTTCGACTACATCTATTTATAGGTTAAAAAAACCTAATCCTAAACAAAGTCAAATATATTATGCTAATAAATGCTAAATATATTATACTCATAAATATTAAATCTTCTAGAAAGAAATATATTTTGTTTAACTTGACTTGCAAGCAATCTGTTAGAATTTGAGTCACACAACTCTAACAATCTCCACCTTGACAAGAATTCTCAACAAACAAAGTTTTTCACTTCTTCCATAAAATCCCTTAAGGGTTTAACTTCAACATTGAACACGAACCAAGTCTAAGCAATGCTCAAACTTGATTATAGGAAGTGACTTAGTTATCATATCTGCAAGATTTTCATGAGTACTTGTCACAGCCCAATTTCGGTGAAATCGAAACAGTGGTCTCGGGACCACAAATTCGAGCCGAAAAATAAAATTTATTTTTATTTTATTATATGATCCATATTATACTAAAAATGTCATGTGAAAATTTTGAAAAGAAAATTTTACCGATTATGTGCTTTATTACGAGAAGGACCAAATCGCATAAAATGCAAAAGTTAGATTCTAATAGCTAGAAGGATCAAATAGCTATGGAATTCAAAACTTAAGGTCCTTATATGGTAATTAGACAATTAACAAAAAATTTTGTGGATATTTTTGGATGATTCATCCATGGAAAATGAGAAAATGCTAGGGACTAAATTGGAAACTAAAAATATTAATTAATTAAAAAGATGAAAAGAAAATAAAAATCATATTTTCTCATATTCTTCCCCAAAAATAATCATGGAAACCCTAGGGGAGAGAGAAGAGACTTTCATGGCCAAATTGGGTAAGTTTCCTTGTCTTGTTTTTAGTAATTTTGATATTTTTGGAATCGAGATAGCTTAATCTCTCTATTTGGGGATTAATTTGAAAAGTTATCAAAGTATGAAAATTGTTCATGGATGTATATGTTAGAAATTAGAAATGTAACACCCCAAACCGGGCCCATATGTCATGACCGGATCTGGTATGCTACGGGTTGAATGTTGAAAACTTTGCTTGTAGGGTTTCGAAGAATCTCAGTTTATTTTAATCGATCAATCGTCAATTGTGATATTTTGAAGAAACTTTAGTATTTGCATGAGTGTGTTTGAAAATCCTATTTTCTTCTTGCTTTACAATTTAAGTTTTGAAAACCTAAGTTTATAAAAATGTGGCATAATAATAAAGAAATAAATAAATAAAGAAAAAAAATAACATAAGTTATGGAGCCTTATTACAAAAATAATCCCAAACTTAAACTTTAAGGAATAAAACGGAGATAGTCTATAAAGATAACAAAAACTTGATGGCCCCTCGAGTCCGCCTTGGCTCCCATGTCCACGATCTACTATTCATCTGAAAAGTAGGGAAGGGAAAAAAGAAAAGGGGTGAGTCACCAAGACTCAATGTGCAAATCCCGAAATCACTTAAACGGCTTAAGGTCCAAAAACACATTCTGGGCCCTGGCCAATGGAAAATAGCATTAAAATAAAAATACATGCAGAAATGACCCAACCCACCTAGGGTTCCATCCTCTACACGCCAACCCTTACCAACCATCACACCTCGGGGATTTCTACAATCGACCCACCAACCTCTACACGCCAATCTGACAGTCATGCTGTCGATCATAATATTCAGGAATCAGGATATCAGGATAACGTGGCATAGCCACCGATCACTATTGTGACCTAAATACATGCTCTTTCCCTTCATCAAATCAAACCTATATCCCATGCATACACACATGCCATATCAAAGGCACTAAACCATTTACTGGATAACAGGATAACACATATATCGAGACACATAGAGATAATACTATGTTTACGCACCTGGCATTCCTAGCCCAACCCTTATGGGTTATTCGACTGTCACACAACCTTTTTTCGACTTTTTAGCCCATAATAGATATTATACAAGAGACTAAAGTGATAAAGATCTACACACCTGATTACTGACAAGATGATACTGTCAAAGTCGGCACTATCGATAACCGCTACGGTTGCTAATAGCCTAAGATTCTGTTCTGAAACTGGTCCACAACCCGGTGGCCAATCACGAACAGGAGACACCGCGCGTTTCTTGAACTCTAGGGCTGGGACTACAGATCCAACCCCTTCCTTTAATTTGCTGACATTTGAGTCCATGAATGATCTTAGTCAGAAGGTACTATGACGATTGCTTAACGAAATGATTGGTTAAGGGCACGAATAACGAAAAGAAACCGATTGATAACTCTTAAGGAGAATCAAAATCCTTACCTTAAAATCCCGAAATCAGAGACTAATGATTTCCGACTTTTAGATCTACTTGATCTACTTCACTTCTCGAATGTCGCCAAACACATAAAATACATGAAACCATTAAACCATTAGCTTTTTGGCTTTGTCTTCTAGAAACCGAAAGAGAGATCTTAAGGACAACAAAAATCGACACTTACCTTACTAGAGAAAATTCCGCTACTCCCAGAGGATTTCGGCTTTTGAGAAGATCAAGAAGAGGAGATAATAAGAAGAAATCTAAGTAGTTTCAGCTTTTAGTTAAAGAAATTTACAAAAGGAATAGGGATTATTCGGCTATGGAAATGAAAAGAGAGTTCAGGGTTTCGGCTTTTGAAAGAAAAGATGTTGAGAAGATTGGGACGTCTCAGCTTTTGAAGAAATCAAAAGAAAAAAATTGGAGAGGAAGACTGAGAATTTTTGAAACACCCCACACCCAGCCCACGCGCCTGAACCGGATCTGGTATGTTCCTAAAGTAAACCGGTTTCAAAGATTTTCGTTACTTAGAGAAAATTTGTAAAATTTTTGGAAAAATGTTGTTGTGGATTGGGCTTAGATTGGAAACCCATTTAATTAATCTTGTAAATCTAAATTTTGTTAAGGTGACAAAATAATTTTTAAGGTTTATAAAATATATATATATATCACTTTAACTTTAGTCATAAATAGTTCGTAACAAAATAGTTAAAAGTAAAGCAAAATAAAGAAAATCCACTGGGCCTTATGGCCTTATTACATCAAGTAAAACCCAAAAATGAAATTAAAGGTACTAAATAGAAATAAAGTCCAAATTTAAATAGAATCTTCAAATGGAACATGGCCACCTCAAGGTCTCACGTCCCATTCAATCACTTGTTCATCACCGAAAATATTTCCCACAACGGGTGAGTCAACAGACTCAATGTGCACACAGTACTAACATTCAACAAATCAGGCATACATGTTCATATCAAATTCATATTCATATATAAAATAAATGATGATGCAACCCAAACCCAAGCCTAATGGTCCATCCGCTACACACCACCCGTACCTGCCAGTCACACCGTGGGGACTACTAAGTCAACCCTCCATCCGCTACACACCATCGAAGGCAGTCGCTACAGTCGACGTGCTCATCGCCCATATAATTTGTGTCATTAGACACCATATTCAAATAATGTAACCGAAGTTACCAAATTCAGATAATGTAACCGGAGTTACCATATTCAAATTTTGTGACCGTAGTCACCATATATCGTTGGTGAGACCGAAGTCAACACCTTCTTCCCCTTTCACATAAATCCCGAATGCCCCATAAATTTTATATCATGCATAACATACTTAATTCCACATTCATATATATATATTTTCACATGTTATAAAATAACATATTTCATAATCCTATCAGAAGTAGGAAACGTACCTGAGTACTTTTGGTACCACATTAGGGTACTTAGCCATATTCACAATCATATAGTTAATATTTCCATATAACGTATTGAAGGTTAGTATGGGTACACACCTGATTTGCTTAATAGATTCCTTGAAATCCCGAAGAACGATCTACCGATCTAGATTTTTAACTCCTATATTCGGCCAACCATTAAAACATATTAACAAACCTATTTGGCTTAAAAACCAAATCCTAGTAGGATTTGTATTACTAATACTTACCTTTCTTGCCAATTTGATTGATAATCAAATCCCGAAGATTTGTGTTCTTCTTTCTTGAAATCGGCTAACCACCAAACCAAGTAACTTATGTCAGTTTCTAACTTTTGAATAAATGGAAAAATAATACCAAAATATTCCTAGGCTGATTGGATCTATGCACTTACCTTACAAATTTCCAAATCCCACAAGTTTCCCTTGCCTTGAATATCTGTCGAAATCCTACAACTTCATGTCGGTTTAATCTAATGTTGAGACATAATCATAACCTTGACCGAACATCTATATTTCTTACCTTAGACCCTTGATCCTTCTATTCGATAATGGTAGAAACACGAGAGACCCTTTGCGAAATTGGCCAAAATTGCTAATAGGATTAGTACCACGATTTTGGTAAAAAGGAAAGGAATAGAAATTGATTGACCACAGATCTTACCCTTTTGATGTTGTAGTTGATTGCTTCTTTACTTAGAATCAACAAAGATTCGGCTTTGACAAGAAAGCAGAGAAGAAAATAGAAGAAGAGAAGATGGATTTTGCTTTAAAAAAAATTAGGCAGAGAGGGGGAGAGAGCTAGGAAAATTTCGGCACACTTAGGAAAGGATGAGAGAAAAGCCTTTGGTTCTCCTTCTTTAGCCGAAATTATCAATAGGAGATCCCTTTTCTTGGCCACTACTCCATAAATGATAATATTATCTCCTTTAATTATCACCTAATTAAATTAAAAGTATTTAATCCATCCTTTATCTCCTCATTTATCTTATTAAAAGAAAATTCTTTATTTATCACTTAATTTATCAAGTTTTAACAGAAATAAAACTCCTCCCTTTCTAGAAAATAGGTGCCGTCCACCCTCTTACTTATGGAAGCAAAAATAAACCTTCATTATTTGCTTCCCAAGTGACTCGAACTCAGGCCCATTCCTCTTACACATGGCACCATTTCCATGGGCCCTAAGTGACACTTTCAGGTCACTTTTCCAAGCCTGTTTGTGTGTCAAATCTCACCAACTTTTTCTTTTAAGGCCCTCTTGCCCTTATTTCCTATTTTAAACTTTAAAATTTGACATTTCTCGATTATTTCTAAGTTTCCTAAAATTTTCGATTGGCTATGTAACTTGCCATTTTTCTTACATGCTCAAGTTTCCAAAATGTTCAGGTTTCCAAAATGTTCAAGTTTCCAAAATGTTCAAGTTTCCAAAATGTTCAGGTTTCTATTTTCATGCATTTCCAGGTTTCCAAAAATATCAAAAATTTATTCTTAGTGCTTAAACTTGTCATTTCATACAATTAAACTGAAAATGCATAGGCCCTTTTCAGGATGTTACAATTTTGGCACGGGGAAAGAAGAAAAGAGTAGGGTTCAAATGCCGAAATTGATGAGCTGCCACCCCTATTATAGGAAATTTCTGCACTTACTTATCAAAACCCAAAAGTGTGCTTCCTGATAGCTAAAAATTAAATAAGGAATAGGGGAAAATTGACACCCCTTAGCTATAAAGAAACTGATTCCTTTACTCCTCTTAGAGTCAAAATTTTGGCCACCACCTAGCCTTGTAGATAACTCCTTGATTTTCTCCTTATCCTCATCTGACTACTCATCTACAGTGTCATGGATGACACAACCTCTTCATTCCTTTATCAGCACATTATCTACCTTATTATCACATTGCAAAATTTCTAAATTTAAGCATCATTGCCGAACTCCACTACTGCTCTTTTAAATGCCAAAAATAATTAAAATAAAAAGTACCAGGCGACTCAAACCTTGGACCTTCAAATGACGCCAACTCCTTTCCCTCATTGTGGCGTCATTTTGCCACTGGGTCACAAGCCCACTTGTGTTTTAAAAACACAACTAATATCTGTTATACCTTAACTTAACAAGCTTTCCACTAAAGTGCTCAAACAAGAAATTTTAACTACAGCCTCGGCCCAAACCTAAGCCCAATTTGAACCCCTAACACTTAATTTAACACATTAAACATATCCCCAAACCAAACACATAGGCCCAATAGTTCAGGATGTTACAAGAAATTTATGGTAGAAAATGAAAGATTATTGATAGATAAAACTTTTATAAAGTGATGTTTGATGAAAACATGATTTAGGGACTAAAATGAAAAGTTGTAAAATTTGATGAAAACTTCTAAAATTTTATGATGACATGTGCTGTAAAATTTGTAATGAGGCTTTGGTTAGGCTTGGAATAGGGAGTAATTTGCATAAGTTTCATTTTCCAAGCCTAGGGACAAAAATGGAATTTATAAAATAGGTAGGTGCAAAATAGTAATTTTTCCTAGGATGAAAATTTAGTCCACATTAATTTAAAATATGATAAATTGATGTTAAATCTACTCGTATATATATGGATAGACCAGATTTAGAGTTAGAACGCGGAATAAAGAAAATGTCGGATTAGTATATTTTACGTACACGAACCTTTGTCGAGGTAAGTTCGTATAACTAAATTGTATATGTTGTTATGCTTGATTTAAATGTTTTGTTTGTGAATTTTATCAACTTCATAAATATGTGAAATGATCACCTACTCGATATAGCCCGATAAATGAAAATGCCCGATAAAATGGTAAATGAATAAAATGTTACTTGCATGCTTGACGTGAATGTGGAATGTGTTTTTCTCGAATTACATAAATGTTATGGAGGTATGAAATAATCAAATGCCCGATGATGCTTGAAAAGTGTTTAAATCCCAGTTGAATAAATGAAAAACTAATGGATATATGATTTCCCGAAATGAAATAGGTCCTGCATTTGTTGCGGAGAGGATTTACCTCGGATAAGTAATCCTTTGACCTCAATTCTGATAAGATTTAGCCCAGACGGGTAATCCTGATATAAGTCCTCTCGAGCATACATTATGGATTGGATTTAGCCCGGACAGGTAATCCTGATCAAGCTCTTTAGAGCATATGTCATAAAAAGGATTTAGCTTGGACAGGTAATCCTGTAGTATATATATATATGTGGCTCGAGAGTGTACTCTCTGAATTAGTACCTTATGGGTACCATTGAATATGAATTGACGGATCTTGATTCATACGCCTCGAGTGTACTACTTATGTATCCATCGATAATTCAAATAAATTCAAAGGGCAAGGTTCTGACAGGGGCAAATATAAATCTAAGACAAATTGACATGGAATGGTGTATATGATATGGAAATACGACATGAAAGAATATTACATGAAATGCAAGAAAATGATGATACATGACAAGTGATATATGAAATATGAGATGATGATATTTGTATATGGAAACTAATTGATGAGAATGTTCATTCTTGATTATAGCCTTGTACACCTAGAGTGTACTAATTGGGACTTTGATATTCCGAGTAATATGTGTAAAGTTCTGATGTGAAATGATCTGAACTCGAAATAAACTATTATGAAATTATACTCGAAATAATGAGATGAATTATGTATGTTGAATGAATACATGGTGTGGAAAGTGTCGAAACCATTTTTAAATGTGGATTTAAAAAACGAGGATCGACTTAAAAACAAAAATGGGGGCCGCCACCAATCCATTTTTAATTAGGTGGGATTGGATCACCTTATAAGACGTTTTATTTCAAAACATTGATTTTTGGTCCACAAAATACCAGAAAATAGGTTCGGGAGTCAGTTACGTATGAGGAAGGGTTAGCACCCTCGTAACGCCCAAAAATTGGTACCTAATTGATTAATTAATGCCCTTATGTCGAGAATTTGAAAAAGATTTGTGAATATGATTTCTTTAAAAATTTGAACAATTTGGGTTAAAATTGGAGATTCCTTTGTTCCGAAAGCATACAAACATCACATCCAGCACGTTAGGACATGATGTTTTAGATCCTCGTGACCAAAATCATCTCATGATTTACAAAATTTATTGAAAGGATATTTAGTTATTTGGATGAATGAAAAACCGAAACCCAGCACGTTAGGGCACAATTTCTCAAACTTCCAAACACGAAACATTGCCTTATTTTCTGAAATTCTTATCCCAAGATAACAAATCGTCATATCCAGTGAGTTAGGACACAACAATTTTGAATTCTCGAGGATAAGTTTTTATTTAAAATTTATAGGTTTTAAAAAAGGGATACTTGATATTTTAAGTTCTACGAGAAAAAAATCAAAACCCAGTAAGTTAAGGTATAATTTTCCTCGAAGTCCCCAAATATCATATATCGCTGTATTTAAAAGTTTTTGAATAAAAGCATAACTATAATTAAATGTATTTTATAAAACAAATGGTTTTGGAGTAGATATGGCAACATACATATTTAATAGAAATTTTGCACGACTACAAATCATATTAACAATAAATAATAAAATAATATAATATGAATGAATAAATAAATAAAGAATTTTGTTAGTCAATAATAAATAATTAAAGAGACATAAATAAATAAATAAGTAACGATAATTAGGATCTTCGTGAAATAACAAAATCAAATGAGAAGGACATGATATATTTAAACTTTGAATAAAAAATAAAAGAATATGATGATTTTAAAATGATTTAATATACATATAAACAAAATAAAAATTTAAAGTTTAAAAATAAGAATATTTATAAAAATATCTAGTTTAATACATATAAATAATTATACATAATAAAAGCAATTAATAAGCAGTATATAATAATTTTATAAAAATATATATAATACAAGAATCATAAAAATTTACATATGTAAATAAAATAGGTTATATAAATAAATTTTATAAAATAAAATTTTAAAAATAATATATGATATAATACTATATAATATACAAAATAAAAAAGCATAATATAATAATTCATATATAAATCATAATATAAAATAATATTTAAACCAAATAACATAATAGATAATAAATAATAATTTAATATGTATAAAGATAATACATAAAAATATATATACATAAATACATTAATATATAGATAATAAAGAAAATAATATAGACTATTTAATATAATAAAATAGTTTAATGGAATGAAAAATAATAAAATAAAATAAAACAAAGAAAATAGGGGTTGAACAGCAATTAAGACAGATATAAAAGGACTAAATCAAATCGTGTGTTAAATCATAGGTGTTAAAATGGCAATTAGACCAAATTTAAAAATGACGACGTTTTGATCTTTAGCCTTTAAAGAGCCTGAAGGACTAAATTGGAAAGTAAATAAACTTTTAGGGCCAAATTAAAAATAAAAAATTGAAATTAAATGGAATTAAAAAATAAAAATGCGGGAGGACTAAATGGCAATTAGACCATTCATCAAAAACGCGCGGATCCTCCCTGGGTATTCGGGTCAACGCGCGGATCCCCTGCTTAAAACGACGTTGTTTTATGCTTATTGGATTAAGCAAAAACGATGTCGTTTCTATATTGGTATATAAGTCAAAATCGGCTTAAAATTTTCATTTGAACACCGAAATAAAAAAAATCTGAAACCTCCTTTTAGATTCTCTCTGACCTTCTGTCTAAGGTAGGGGCTCAGGTCCAGTTCTGGCGATGGACCGCCCTACGCGCCGTCACACTCGCCGCCTTAGACGGCGGTCAGAAGGTCAGAAGCCTCTCCTTTTAACGCCAATCCAAATGGTAAGTCTCCTTTTTTTTTTTTTTTGCATTTTTATATAAAAATATGCATACATAAAAAAATAAAAAGAATGCGAGATATTTAAAAAAAAAATCACCTTTGTACTGTAAAAAATTTGTTCTTTTTATTTCTGTTCTCTTTTTTCTTTTGTGTTCTCTTTGTATAAAAAATCATGTGCATTTTTGTATCCTTTGCTATATGTAGTTACAAAATAATCAGGCTTTTATAGCCTTGAAAAAATAAAATAAAAAAGGAAAACGTTGTTACCATTCTTGTTGTTGTTTCTTTCCTTTCTTTTGCAGGTGAATGAGGAGAACGCGGCGGAACACCATGCGCGCTGATTGCGACGTGAGGACGGGCTGAACGAGAGGCTAATTTGCGGCGCAAGGGTTGTTGAGGCATGCAGCGCCTAGGGTTCTACAAACCTTAGGCCTCCTGATTCTGCATGGGCATTTGGGCCCTTTTGGGCTGCATTGGTTTGGGTCTGGGGGTCTAGTTAGGAATTAGGTTATTGGGTTAGTGGGTTAGGTTTGTTTTGGGTAGTGGGTTTATTTTGTAATTGGGCTGCTGTGAATTGGTTTTGGGTCAAAATTATTTGGGTGTTATTGGGCCACAGGTCTGTTGTAAAATGGACTGTAAAAATAACAAAAAAAAAAATGGACATTTTTATATTTTTTTATTGTATGGGCCCGAACAAAAATGGGCCATTACAGCTGCCCCTCTTTGCTCATTGTCGTGAAACGAGAATAGAGCAAAGACTATATAGGACCAATTTTGCCCGGTCTTGGCCGAGCTTCGACTTCTTTGTCCTCGTCTTCTTCAAATAGCTTCAAACTCAACTGCAACTTCAACAGTATTGGAGCTTCATCTTGATTTCAATAAGTCTGATGGCTTTAATCTGCTTCGTGCAACTTCAAAAATGGCAAGTTTGCTATTTTAATCTACTCTCTGCGAACTCAGAGATGCTAGACTGATGTCTTCGATCTGCTTCCTGTAACTTTAGGAATGCCAAATCTGATGTCTTCAATCTGCTTCTTGCAAATTTAGGAATGCTAGATCTGCTACCCTCAATCTGCTTCTTGCAAACTCAGGCATGACAGACTAATGTCTTCGATCTGCTTCTTGCAACTTCAGGAATGTCAGATCTACAATCTCTAGTCTGCCCCACTACTATCTCGAGAGGACAAAATCTGAAGTTTTCGGTTTACTTCCTTACTATCTCAGGAAAACTTCAATCTTCAGTCTGCTCCACTACCATCTCGATAGAACAAAATCTGAACTTTCTAATTTGCTTCCTTACTATCTCAAGAAGACTTCAATCTTCAGTTTGCTCCACTACCATCTCTAGGGAACAAAATCTGAACTTTTTAGTTTGCTTCCTTACTATCTTCAGGAAGACTTCAATCTTCAGTTTGCTCCACTACCATCTCTAGGGAACAAAATCTGAACTTTTTAGTTTGCTTCCTTACTATCTTCAAGAAGACTTCAATCTTCAGTTTGCTCCACTACCATCTATAGGGAACAAAATCTAAGCTTTTTAGTTTGCTTCCTTACTATCTTTAGGAAGACTTCAATCTTCAGTTTGCTCCACTACCATCTCTAGGGAACAAAATATGAACTTTTTAGTTTGCTTCCTTACTATCTTCAAGAAGACTTCAATCTTCAGTTTTCTCCACTACCATCTCTAGGGAACAAAATCTAAGCTTTTTAGTTTGCTTCCTTACTATCTTCAGGAAGACTTCAATCTTCAGTTTTCTCCACTATCATCTCTAGGGAACAAAATCTGAACTTTTTAATTTGCTTCCTTACTATCTTCAAGAAGACTTCAATATTTAGTTTGCTCCACTACCATCTCTAGGGAACAAAATCTGAACTTTTTAGTTTGCTTCCTTACTGTCTTCAGGAAGACTTTAATCTTCAGTTTGCTCCACTATCATCTCTAGGGAACAAAATCTGAACTTTCCAATTTGCTACACCATCGTCTGATGGACATTTCCTGTAGACTCGAATACATTATGGATGACATTTACATGAATGCAGAATGTCATGAGAATGACCTCATTTTTTAAATGTATAATGATTAGGATGCAATGATCGAAATGAATATAATGCTTCTAACTAGAAGTGTATGAATGATATTAAGGATGACATTTGCATGAATGCAGAATGTCATGAGAATGATCTCCCTCTTTTTTATTATATAAAACAACGATTAGGATACAATGGTAGGAATGAATCAAATGTTCCTAATTGGAAGTGTATGCATGAGAATAATTCCTTTTTGGGTTGTCACTACTCATAATTCATCAAGGTCCTAACACTGATGCGTTACCCTGTTTTCTCGTTCAACTGGTATCTTTGACTAGAAAACCCAAAGAAACGGTTATATTCTGCTCAACAAGCTTGCCCCGCTGTAATTTTAGAGTCCCTTCCCTTGAACCTTAGGACATAAAATTTGCATCTCCCACCGTAACTTCAGGGGAATAACATTTAGTTTCTTCCCTCCATCCAGTTACCACTCAGAGGTATAGAATTTGTATTATCTTCAATCAACTTGATCTATTACATCATTCCCTGGGTGTAATGTCTGGATGTATGTGCTTGAAATTTGTATGAATGCGGGGTATCTTTTTTCTTTCTCGAGAATTATCCTCTTCTACACCTGGTTTAACACTGCTCGTCATTTGTCGAGATGGTATCACTTGAAAAAATGTATTGTCTTTTTGTCCAATCAATAAAAATCCAAATGAGATAATCATCTTTCAATATTTTCAAACCCTTAGACCTGGTGAGTTTTAAACAATAGTCCTGTTTCAGGTTCCTGTACTATTTAGAAAATTTCCAGAGTAATGTACAAAACTCCTTTTATGAAAATATTATTAGTCTAATAATTGCTATTTTAATATAAAATGCTTGAAAAAGATCACAACAATGGACAAGAAAGAAATTAATCAGGAGCATAGCTCGAAACAAATGAATTAATCAAAGATAACCAATGCAATAAAAGAAAATTGATTTGGGATTGTCTTGAAAAGAATAAAGCAATCAAAGATAACAAATTCAAAAATGGGTAAGATAGAAGCTAGGTGCCTTAGATATTGCAGCCTGAGCTTCTCTGTTCAAACTTCTTGAGGACCATTTTAAGCTCAATATGTGTTTAGGGGATCCAGAGTACTTTGTCAATGCCCCAAGACGCAACATACTTCCTCATTGTTAATTCAAGCATAGCAATACTTCCACATGTCCTATCTTTGATCAAAATTTGAACCGCCCTTTTGGTTTTCAGCTCAAAACCCCTTTGGTCTCAAAGCGCCCTTTGCGGGTTTTTGCTTTGGCCTCTCCTCTTTTCTTTCTTTCCTTTTTTTTTTTTGAATTTGAACTCAAGGCGCCCTTTGCGGGTTTTCACCTTGGACTTTCCCTTTTCAGGTAAAGCACTTCTTGTCTGAACCTGAATTCACCGGATTGGGCAAGTCTTTACCATCCGTCTCAATTAATATCAATGTTCCTCTAGAACAGGCCTTACATAAAGGTCTTTCCCTAGTTTGACATCTGTTTTCCTCATAAATCCTTTTATATAAGAAGGATCTTCCTCAACATCAGGTTCCCCTCGTGGAATTCTCTAGGATGAACCTCTTTGTCGTAAGCTTGCATCATCTAACCCTGATGGATAGCTTTTAACCTTTTTTTCGATCAGGTTCAATTGGCAAAACTGTTTCTATTCCAATGTGTTGCCCCAGCGAAGGTTCTAGCCGACATTCGATAAGACAGATGACAAATGGTAGCTTCTTTATACCAATCTTTACTGGTCCTGTTCATCTTTTCTATAATCTTTTTTTTGCTGCCTTTGTTGCTCAATGATATAACGTCTGATCTTTGAATAGACTACAAGCTTTTGACTTTGTCCTTTTTTGGCATTCTTTGTTGGCGCCCTTTTTTTAAAGAATTTAATGACTTCGACCTTGTAACATTAGCATATGAAGATACTTCCACCCTCTTAGTGAAATAAACGATGACCAAGACGATGAATCGATATCGACTAGAAGCTTTCGATGAGATCGATCCCATAAAATCCATGCCCCACATATAGGAAAGTCCGTGAAGAAAATGGAAGAGTCATATAGATCTTGTCTTCTTCAGAATTGTGCGGTATAACTGATGCGATCCCCTTCCATGGTAAACCAACAGTACCTGATCCTGATATTTAGCCCATGTCTTAGTAGCCTAGGCATGTCTTGATATGATCACACAAAAACATCTTTGAATTAAAAACAACTCAATAATATCTTGCTTTATTTCTATGGTAGGCTAGGCTTTGATCTTCACCCCTTTCCTAGGCTCATAATATCCACTAACCCTTTGTAGAGCAAGGTCTGTTTTTCATCTTGTTTCACCATTCTTAACAAATCAAAAGATAGGTTACAATCTCTGTTATTTTCAAACTCCTGAGATCCCTCTAGCCACATATCTCATTCAAAAAGGGAATCAATAACAACGTCACTCATGTCGTTGATATCTGGGTACCTAGGTATGACGGTGAGAAATGCAAAGAATAAATGATTCTAAGGATGATTATATGTATGGTATGGTCATGAATAAAGAATGAAAGAATATTTTAAAAAAAAGTCCAAAGAACAAAAAAAAAAACAATTGTTTGTACAGTATGAAATGGAAAAAATAAAAGAATATTTGCTAAAAAAAACATTTTGTTAAAATAAAAATTCTGGACACAAGCCTATTTTACAAAAAAGGGTTCTTATTGCCTCTAGGCTTAACGTAACAAGCGTGTTTAGAAAATTACTCTAGATCAAATCTAAAAATACAGGGATCTCTTCCACAGTCTCATTATTCAAAACACTCCCAAGTATGTAAGGGTAGATGCTTGGAAAAATCTGGTTCTTTCTTCAGATACGTCTTTAATATTCAGATTTCCCAATATCAGGTCTTGCACTAAAGCCCTGAACCCTATGAATTCTTGAATCTCATAGATCTCACCCATTTATCTAAATGGTTGAGTGACAAATTTTCTGCCCCAGAAGGATCATCGAATTTGACAATACCCATTTTGATAAGTCTTTCGATCATCTTTTTGAAAGTGGTGCAATTCTCGATCAAGTGTCCTGTGATTCCCGCATGGTATTCGCATTGAGCATTCGTGTCGTACCATTTAGGGTATGGAGGTTGTATAGGTTTTAAGGAGAAAGGGGATACTACATGTATATCAAATAAAATTTGATACAACTCTCTATACGTGATTGGGATGGGTGCAAAATAGGACTTCTCTGAGTTTAATCTTGGATTAGGTTCTTGCCTTGGGGAGACTCTATGGCTGGTAATTACCATCCTTCACTGGCTTACTGTAATCGGCTCTGAATAGCCCTTGTTATACCTTCTCATACTATTCGCTCCTTTTTCTTCAGGGCTTTTAAAGTACATTCTTCTTTTCCTTTTGTTTCTGCCAATACAACTGGTTTGGTTCGAACATCATCCGGTTTAACATTTGAAGCCCTCAGGAAGTTCAATAGGGCCGAAGTATCAGTATTACATTGGGGTCCAATAATGCCAGATACCCCATGCAAATGCACGCTTGGTTGAGTTGGAACACCTATTGGGGAATAAACAATGTCCTCATCATCATCAGCACTGTTGTCCACTGAGCCACTCCTTTTTTCAAGTCCTTCAACTAGCAAATGGCTTAACTGTCTAATCACATTCTTTTGGAATTCTCGCATGTCTTGTTGAATTTTGGTCAATTGCTCATGCATCTATATTTGTCTTTGTTCTAATCTTTCCAATCTTTGTTCCATGTTTTCCAAGTTAACTCAGTCTCTTTCTTTCTTCTTTCTTCTATAATAATTTCAACTAATTAGGCCCTCTCTACAAACTCAAATGCATATGATGTGATGTAATGCAAATGTATGCAATGCAAAGGAGTGAAATGCAAAAAGAGAGGTATTGATTCTGAATTCAATTCCATTAGAAAAACTTTACTAGAAAATAAATTGTGTAATCCAGCTTTGTCCTCATAATCCAAGTGAAAACATCAACCTCCTTCTTCGCAAAGGTCAAATCTTGCAAACTTCTAATAGATGCCTCCTCTAGCTCCTTTTTCTTGATCTGGGTCGCGACTCACATTCACTTATTTCCATAATGCTCGTTAGCCTCTTCAAGAAAATCGAGATGTGGTAATTCTCAAATAGTCTTTGTCAACTTGAATCCTTGGGTAATAAGGTCTTGTATTCCTTCAAGGACTATCAGTCTTCTCTCATTGTGTTCACTTGGACTATATTCGGATGACCTTATTATAATCCACTTTATTAAAAAATCCATTTTCTTATGACCAACTCTTCTATTTAGTAATCAAATTTGAATCAACATCTCTTTTCTATGATGTGAATGCAATGCAATCAAAACAAAAGAGAACGCATTAGCACAAGAGAAATAACATAGAACACCTATTTGGGTGACCACTAAGGTTTGACATAGTTCTACCAAAGGTGGGCTCTTAGGGTTCACTATATGCGGTTTAGTTCTAAAGTTGAGGTACCTGAACCAGCAGATTCCTCGATCCTCACCCATTATAGGTTTATATGGATCGAGTTCGATTCAGGGGAATACATTTCCCTATGGTTATGCGGAGGTGAAAACCTCACGAAGACATAGGTACGGATGTATCCCGGAAGCAGTCCACTAGCCCATGCGGAGGTGAAAACCTCACGAGGGCATAGTTTCTCACTCCCACTTAAGGGTGTGACCATAACGGTCATGTAATGCAATGTGTGCATGAAAACAATAATCATATGTTCAAACCAAAATTTTTAAATTTTCAAATCAAATCATTCAAATTTTTGACAAAGGACAGAAAATAATCAATTTTACGGCTTGACTCTTTTTATGTCCCTAGCGGAGTCGCCAAGGTGTTGAAACCATTTTTAAATGTGGATTTAAAAAACGGGGATCGACTTAAAAATGAAAACGGGAGTCACCACCAATCCCTTTTTAATTAGGTGGGATTGGATCACCTTATATGACGTTTTATTTCAAAACATTGATTTTTGGTCCACAAAATACCAGAAAATAGGTTCGAGAGTCGGTTACGTACGAGGAAGGGTTAGCACCCTCGTAACGCCCAAAAATCGGTACCTAATTGATTAATTAATGCCCTTATGTCGAGAATTTGAAAAAGATTTGTGAATATGATTTCTTTAAAAAATTGAACAATTTGGGTTACAATTGGAGATTCATTTGTTCCGAAAGTATACAAACATCACATCCAGCACGTTAGGACATGATGTTTTAAACCCTCGTGACCAAAATCATCTCATGATTTACAAAATTTATTGAAAGGATATTTAGTTATTTGGATGACTGAAAAACCGAAACCTAGCATGTTAAGGCACAATTTCTCAAACTTCCAAACATGAAACATTGCCTTATTTTCTGAAATTCTTATCCCAATATAACAAATCGTCATATCCAGTGAGTTAGGACACAACAATTTTAAATTCTCGAGGATAAGTGTTTATTTACAATTTATAGGTTTTAAAAAAAGGATACTTGATATTTTAAGTCCTACGAGAAAAAAATCAAAACCAAAGAAGTTTGGATATAATTTCTCTCAAGTCCCCAAATATCATATATCACTTGTATTTAAAAGTCTTTGAATAAAAATGCATAAATATAATTAAATGTATTTTATAAAACAAATGGTTTTGGAGTAGATATGGCAACATACATATTTAATAGCAATTACGCATAACTACAAATCATATTAACAATAAATAATAATATAATATAATATGAATGAATAAATAAATAAACAATTATGTTAATCAATAATAAACAATTAAAGAGACATAAATAAATAAATAAGTAACGATAATTAGGATCTTCACGAAATAACAAAATCAAATGAAAAGGGAATGATATATTTAAACTTTGAATAAAAATAAAAGAATATGACGATTTTAAAATGATTTAATATACATATAAACAAAATAAAAATTTAAAGTATAAAAAATAAGAATATTTATAACAAATATCTAGTTTAATACATATAAATAATTATACATAATAAAAGCAATTAATAAACAAAGATATAATAATTTTATAAAAAATATATATAATACACTAATCATAAAAATTTGCATATGTAAATAAAATAGGTTATATAAATAAATTTTATAAAATAAAATTTTAAAAATAATATATGATATAATATTATATAATATACAAATTAAAAAGCATAATATAATAATTCATATATAAATCATAATATAAAAATAATATTTAAGCCAAATAACATAATAGATAATAAATAATAATAATTTAATATGTATAAAGATAATACATAAAAATATATAAATAAATAAATTAATATATAGATAATAAAGAAAATAATATAGACTATTTAATATAATAAAATAGTTTAATGCAATGAAAAATAATAAAATAAAATAAAAGGATAAAAATAAAATAAAACAAAGAAAACAGGGGTTGAACAGCAATTAAGACAGATATAAAAGGACTAAATTAAAACGCGCGTTAAATCACAGGTGTTAAAATGGCAATTAGGCCAAATTTAAAAATGACGATGTTTTGATCTTTAGCCTTTAAAGAGACGGAAGGACTAAATTGGAAAGTAAATAAACTTTTAGGGCCAAATTAAAAATAAAAAATTAAAATTAAATGGAATTTAAAAATAAAAATGTGGGAGGACTAAATGGCAATTAGATCATTCATCAAAAACGCGCGGATCTTCCCCGGATATTCGGGTCAACGCGCAGATCCCCTGTTTAAAACGACATCGTTTTATGCTTATATTGGTATATAAGTCAAAGTCGGCTTAAAATTTTCATTTGAGCACCGAAATAAAAAAATCTGAGACCTCCTTTTAGATTCTCTCTGACCTTCGGTCTAAGGCAGGGGCTCAGGTCTAGGTTTTGGCGATGGACCGCCCTACGCGCCGTCACATGCGCCACCTTAGACGGCGGTCGGAAGGTCAGAAGCCTCTCCTTTTAACGCCTATCCAAATGGTAAGTCTCCTTTTTTTATTTTTTTATTTTTATATAAAAATATGCATACATAAAAAAATAAAAACAATGCGAGATATATAAAAAAAATCACCTTTGTACTGTAAAAAATTTGTTCTTTTTATTTCTGTTCTCTTTTTTTTTTGTGCTCTCTTTGTATAAAAAATCATGTGTATTTTTGTATCCTCTGCTGTATGTGGTTACAAAATAATCAGTCTTTTATAGCCTTGAAAAAAATAAAAATAAAAAAGGAAAACGTTGTTGCCATTCTTGCTGTTGTTTCTTTCCTTTCTTTTGCATGTGAATGAGGAGAACACGGCGGAGCACCATGCGCACTGATTGCGACGTGAGGACGGGCTGGACGAGAGGCTAATTTGCGGCACAATGGTTGTTGAGGCATACGGCGCCTTGGGTTCCAGAAACCCTAGGCCTCCTGATTCTGGTTGGGCATTTGGGCCCTTTTGGGCTACATTGGTTTGGGTATGGGGGTTTATTTAGGAATTAGGTTATTGTGTTAGTGGGTTAGGTCTATTTTGGGTAGTGGGTTTATTTTGTAATTGGGTTGCTGTGAATTGGTTTTGGGTCAAAATTATTTGGGTGTTATTGGGCCACTGGTCTGTTGTAAAATGGACTATAAAAATAACAAAAAAACTGGACATTTTTTATATTTTTTTATATGGGCCCGAGCAAAAATGAGCCATTACAGAAAGCATATGCTCTTGGAAACTTGATTATTGTTGAGCCCATACATGTCTTGATATTACTATGGATTATATGACTAACAAGGGCAATGAGGATGTGTGTAGGGCTTGAGATCAAAGTGGTTGATTATACCTTACTTAGTTACCTCAGATAGGATGAATGGTAAGTTAAGTACCATGTTATACGAACTTACTAAGCATTTTATGCTTACTCTATTTTATTTTCCCTTGTTTTAGAGTAATCGAAAGCTCGTTGGATTGGAAGCTTGGCGAAGATCACTCACACTATACATCGGCCCATGTCGGTATAGTATGGTAATTCAATTGCGGTTGTAATGGCATGTAACACCCCAAACCCGACATAGACGTTACGAATGGATTTGACGTGTCACATCGAAGTGTCATTTGAAAATCGAGTTTGTCGATAAAAGTTAGGTACTAAATTTTAAATCTTTTTAAAATTGTTGGGGTTGTACACTCAAAACTAGATGTTCACTTGTTGGTCATATCATTTATTAGTCAGGATTAAATTTTGTGGAAGCTTTCCAAAATTAAACTTTAAAATTTGAAAATGTATGATTTTCTTTGAAAATAGTTATTATTTTGAAAACCAGTGTTTCCTAGACTAGCAGGTTGAAATAACGATAAACACTAAATAAAAGTTAAAAATCCAAAATAGCCTTATTACAAAATTATTAGCCCAATATCTAAATAAAATAAAATAAAATAACTAAGTTTAAGTTTAAATCATATCGAGTGTGTGGCCACCTCCGAGTCCCTCACAGCTCCAAATCATCTAAGGTCGGGGATTACCTGCATAGTTAAAGAAAAGGGTAAGTTACGAGAACTCAGTGTGTAATCCCCAATCATGCAATAATAGTTTTGGCCTGAGACCTATTCAGTATCAATTCAGTCTGGGCTTTATCCCTATACAGTAACAATGTTGGCCTAAGCCCAAATGATCACAGAACAGAATAGTAATGCAACCCAACCCAATCCAGGCAACACACCACCCGTACCAACCAACATACCATGTGGGGACCAAGTCGACCCACCCAGCCAACACACCAAATCGCAGCATAGTAACGCAGCAAAGCTGCTAATGATAGTAAACATGGGCCAAGCCACTAAAATCAAAATACGTGGCGAAGCCACTAGAGCAGTAAAACGTGGCAGAGCCACTAGTATAGTACTTCCTCCAATTACAAATCCCAACCCAATGCAGAATGTCGTGTCATAAATAATTCGTGTATGTAGTATGTCACAATCATAATCAGTCATATAAATATCACACATTCATCACTTAACTACCACTAGGGGTATAATGGTCATTTTTTCGGTTAGGGGTAAGACGGTAATTTCACCCTTTGGGGGTATTTCGATAATCTTCCCCTTCGAGGGTATTTCGATAATTTCACCCTTCGAGGGTATTTCGATAATTTTAGCCTTCAAGGTATTTTGGTAATTTTACCTATCGAGGGTATTTTGGTAATTTTACCCATCAAGGGTATTTTGATAACTTTACCCATCGAGGGTACTTCGATAACTTTACCCATCGAGGGTATTTTGGTAATTTTACCCATCGAGGGTATTTTGATAACTTTACCCATCAAGGGTACTTCGGTAATTTTACCCATCGAGGGTACTTCGATAATTTTAGTCATATAACAACCTTTTTAAAGGCCTACAGTAGCCTCAAGCGACACAGATACCCTTTTTGGTCGAAACGGTACAATTGGGCCCAAAGCCCAATTTTTGGCCCAAGCGGGTCCACACGCTCTTGTGGCCTACTCAGCCCATTTTTGGTCGTGGCTATGCGAACTTTGCAGCCAAATCCATTATCTGACACATTTGTGAATTTTACCTATGTGGGGCCTATCTCGGCCCAATGAGGCCCATTACGACCTAAGCCCACGAGAATGTTCGTGGCAGCCTCAACGGTCTATCACCAACGATTGTGGCTCAGTTTATCTCTACGAGTGCTCGTATGCTCGAGAGTCCTGAGATACCAAAGTTTCGGCTTATCGATTTTTTGGCTTTAGCCGATTCACAATCCATCAGGGGTGTGAATACACACCTTCATGCGTCATATTGACAGAACCAAAATTGGGTGTACGATTAAACACCTGTTATGGGTTGTGGTTTGAAGCACTTTCAAGGCACCGACGATAACAACCGCCCCACTAGTTAGTCTCAGCCTTTGATAATCCATAATATTGAAATACTTTAATCAACTAACTTCACTTACCACGAAACACGATCTCCTATAGTGTAACAGTAATCGGCCTATTCCTTGGTTAATGAAAATGAGTCCCTAGCAACATTTGACGAGAAAGAGAGTGTTAGCAAAAATTGAATAAGGAGAAAATCCAGCCTAGATATAGTCACCACTTACCAACCAATCGAAAAGATTCAGGAACAGTTAGAACGAAGAGGAAAAGATACCTAGGCCCTAATAAATTTGGCCTACACAAAAGAATCAGGGTTTAGTGTTCGACTAGCTTTACAAAGTAAAGGGAAGAATAACGAGAGGAAAAGAAAGGTTGTGTTCGGCCAAAGGAGAACCGAAAGGAGAAAAGGATTCAGCAGCAAGCAGACAGCAACCTCGAGATAATGATAAACAGAATAAAAGAAGGTAAAAGAGGAGGGGCCTATCAATTCGGCAAATAGCAAAAAGTGAAGAAGAAAGAAGGGAAGGAGAAGAAGTGAATTCGACAGAGGTCAAAATGAAAAGAAAAAAAAACCTGAAACGTCAAAATGTACCAAAATGCAAACAACCCCCCAAAAAAGCCAGTGAATATTCGGCACTCCAACGCTCTCACAAGCCGAAAATGCACCCCAAGTGGCAACCCTTGGCTAAAATTCCCTACTCATCCTTCCCCACATTCGGTCAACACTCCCATACACATCCACTTCCTTAATTCTCTCCATCAAATCCTCTTTGAATTACTCCCAGCCTCCCATTCAAAATTCTTGACCAAGTCTTCAACCTCCTCTGCAGAGTTTGATCCAAACTCTACCTCTTGCACCCTCAAGACATAAAATAAAAGCCCCCATTTGCTTGCCATGGGATTCAAACACCACTCCCCCTTGCCATCTCAGTGACACTACAGCCACCAGGTCACAAGCTCTCTTTGTGTCATAGAAAACACATAATTATACATAAGTCCTACTGCTAACTGCCAGTTTCACTTATGAGAAAAATTTAAAATTTTTCCAAGGTTCAAACTCGAACCCAGGCTTAATAAAAAACCCCCAAACACACTCAAATAACTACCCGTTCAAGCACATCATGGAATTTAAGCAAATTTTGCAAACTCCTATACCACACATTTTTGGGGCGTCACAACTCTACCCCGTTTAAAGAAATGTCGGCCTTGAAATTTACCTGGTCAGAAGATGTGAGGGTACTACTATCACATCGCCTCTTCAGGCTCCCATGTGGCTTCCTCTGAGCCATGATTACGCCACAAGACATTGACAAACGGAACAGATTTCTTCCTCAACACTTTAATGTCCCGATCCAATATCTGTACCGGTTCTTCCTTAAAAGTCAGATCAGGCCTAACCTCGGTCTCCTCCACCAGCACTAAATGAGAAGGATCAGAACGATATCGCCTTATCATGGAGACGTGGAACACATCATGTCTCCAGTTCAACTCAGGAGGCAACTCAAGTTGATAGGCGACCGGTCCCATACGCTTTAATATCCAGTAAGGTCCGATGAATCTAGGGCTCAGTTTGCCTTTCCATCCAAATCTCAAAATCTTCTTCCATGGTGAGACCTTCAAGAAGACATAATCCCCCGTAGAGTACTCTATCTCCTTGCGCTTCAAGTTAGCATACGATTTTTGCCTATCAATTGCTTTTTTTAACTGATCTCGATTCAACTTTACCTTTTTTTCAGTTTCAGCAACTAACTTGGGTCCAAAAACTCGCCGCTCACCAAGTTTTATCCAACAGGTAGGGGTACGGTACCTAGGACCATATACCACCTTGTACGGTGCCATTTGAATACTGTCTTGGTAGCTGCTGTTATATGAAAACTCTGCTAACGAAAAATAGTCTTCCCAACTGCCTTTGAAATCAATTACACAGCTTCTTAGCATGTTCTCTAATATCTGGATCACCCTCTCTGACTGACCATCAGCCTGAGGATGAAATGCCGTACAAAAATCCAATCTTGTACCCAAAGCTTCGTGTAACACTCTCTAGAATTATGATGTAAATCTAGGGTCTATGTCCGAAATGATAGACACTGGTACCCCATGCAGTCTCACAATCTCAGCCACGTATAACTTATCCAACTTCTGCAACGAATAATCAGTATGGACCGGTATGAAGTGGGCAGATTTAGTCAGTCGGTTAATAATAACCCATACTGAATCTTTCTTAGTAGGCATCAGGTGTAGCCCAATACCAAAGTCTATGGTTACTCTCTCCCACTTTCAGAGTGGAATTTTAACAGGTTACAGTAATCCAGAAGGCAGTTGATGCTCAGCCTTAACTTGTTGGCATGTCAGACACTTACTCACGAAATCTGTAACCTCGCACTTAAGCCCTGGTCACCAGTATAGTCCACATAGATCTCAGTATAACTTGTTTCTGCCAGGATGTATATCGTATGGACTACTATGCGCCTCTCACAGTATAGACTGCCTTACTCAGAATCCCATAGTACACAGACTCTCCCACGGAAGCATAATACCCCCTCACTATTTAGCCCAAAATCCGTAGTCTCCTCCTTCTCAAACAGTCAAAAATAAGGAACCAACGATTCATCCAGCAACTGCTTTTCCCTAATCTGATCAATCCAGGTCAGTCTCACTTGGAGTTTAGCCAACAGACTACCATCCTCAAACAGGCTGAGACGAGCAAACATTGCTCTCAGATCATATACAACCTTATGACTTAGTGTATCCACTACTATGTTAGCTTTACTCGGATGGTACTCAATCGAGCAATCAGAATCCTTAAACAACTCTATCCATCTTCGTTGCCTAAAATTCAACTCCTTCTGAGTAAGAAGATACTTGATGCTTTTATGGTCGGTGTAGATAGTAGACTTCTCATCGTATAAATAATGTCTCCATATCTTCAGTGCGAGTACTACCGCAGCTAACTCCAAGTCATGCGTAGGGTAATTCGCCTCGTGAGGCTTAAGCTGGCGAGACGTGTAAGCAACCACCTTACCCTCTTACATCAACACACATCCCAGTCCAGTATGTGACGCTTCATAGTAGATAACTAACTCCTTTCCAGACTCTGGTTGAATAACACTGGGGCTTCAGTTAGGAATTTCTTCAGTTTCTCAAAACTCTCTTATTGCTTTTGAGTCTAATTAAACGGTACCCCTTTTTGCAGCAACTTAGTTAGAGGTGCAGCAATCAATGAAAAACCCTCCACAAAACATCTGTAATACCCAACCAGACCCAGAAAACTTTTAATCTCAGATACAATCTTTAGTGGTTTCCAATCCAATACAGCATCGACTTTCTGAGGATCAACCCTAATCCCCTCGGCAAACACCACGTGACCCAAAAATGTCACTTCTCGCAACCAGGATTCACACTTGCTGAACTTTGCATAAAGATACTTTTCCCTTAGTATTTGCAATACAGTTCGAAGATGCGAATCATGCTCCTCCTCAGTCCTTCAATACACCAGAATTTCATCTATAAACGCCACTACGACCTGGTCTAAATAGGGCTGGAATACTCGGTTCATCATATCCATAAAAGTAGCTACTACATTCGTCAACCCAAATGACATGATCAAAAACTTGTAATGCCCATAACGAGTCTTGAACGCGGTCTTGAACACATCTGCCTCCTTAACCCTTAGCTGATGGTACCCAGATCAAAGATCTATCTTGAAGAAAATCGACGCTCCTCGCAGCTGGTCGAACAGATCGTCTATCCTTGGTAAAGGGTACTTGTTTTTAATCGTCAATTTGTTCAGTTGACGATAATCGATGCACATGCGTATGGACCCATCCTTCTTTTTCACGAATAATACTAGTGCTCCCCAGGGAGACACACTCGGCTGAATGAAACCTCGATCCAGTAGCTCTTGAATTTGAGCTTTTAACTCTACCAGCTCCTTCAGTGCCATCCTATAAGGGGCGATGGACACCGGAGCTATTTCAAGTAAGAGCTCGATACTAAATTTGACCTCACGATTTGGAGGCAACCCAGGAAGCTCTTCAAGAAATACATCTGAAAACTCCTTCACAGTTCTGACATCCCCAACAGATGGACCTTTAGAATCAGATATGCTGACATAAGCTAAAAATGCCTCGCAACCTTTGTGAACCAGTTTCTCGACCCTTAATGCTGAGTTTACATTAGACAGATAATCCCTTCGCTCCCCTATCAGAACCACCTCCTCATCCTCAGAAGGCTTCAATACCATACGCTTAGCAGCACAATCCAAATTTGCACGGTGCTTCACTAGCCAATCCATGCCCCAAATAAGGTCGAATTCGCCAAATGGTAGTTCTATCAAATCCGCTGAAAAGACAACCCCTTGAACCTCTAGTGGCACGTCTCTAAACAACTTATTCACTCTAATCGACTGTCCCAGTGGACTTATCACTGACATTTCATTATCAGTAATTTTGAACTAAAAACCCAACGCCCCTGACACGATACATGCAACATACGAATGTGTAGACCTAATATCAATTAAAGTGGTATATGGTACATTATAAATGAGGAACATACCAGTTATGACGTCAGGAGCGCCGCCATCCTCTCGATGTCGAGTAGTACAGACTAACATTGGTTGTCTCACCTCAAAGTTACCAGCACCTCTGTCTAGTGCTCCACGACCTCGTCCCAAACCATTTCCACCCCTGGCCTATCCACAGTCTCTCGGTGGCTGCTAACCACCTCTCCCAGTAAACATAGCCCTAACCTGCGGCTTGCATCTAACAGGCCTCTTCGTACAGTTCTTAACCTAATGGTCCTTGGACCCACATCTAAAGCACGCCCTAGTTCTTTTCCAGCACTCACCCTAGTGAGATCTCCCACAATCAGTACAAGGCTGCGGTCTAGCAGCAACAACAGAGACCCCAGCTCGGACTGACATATCAAATCTAGGCTTCCTTTCAAGCCCATCAAAAGAACTTGAGGGTAAAAAATCCCTCTTATTTTTGCCCCTATCCTTTTCCAGGTTCTGAAGCTCAGAGCGTTTCACCTCCTCGGTAATCTTTGCCTTCTCAACAAGGGCAGTAAAGTCTCTTTCCCTATTTGGAGCTATCAGCACTCGCAACTCGTCTTGGAGACCATCATCAAAATGCACACAGCGCTCATACTCAGTCACGACTATGCCCCGAGCATACCAGCTCAATTGTAGGATCCCTGCCTCATACTCTGTTACCGACCTATTCCCATAGACCAGACTCAGAAATTCCTTCCTTCGGGCATCCACATAACTCGCCCCAACATATTTTCCTTGAAAGACCGCCTTAAAGAAGTCCCATGTCAAGTGGTCGACCTGCGTGCCTTCTCTCACAGTGAGCCACCACTGATATGCCTCATCTCGCAGTAAAGACACTGCTCCTTTTAATTTTTATTCCACCGTACAGGCAAGATCATCCATTATTCGTTCGGTAGCCTTTAACCAATATTCTACCACATTCGGGGCTACTCCAGAAATACCTCTAAAAATTTTTGCTCTATTAGACCAGAGTCGCTCAGAAATCAACCCTCGGCCCACTGATCCAGTACTTGCTCCAACAACCCTTTCCAAGACCCGCAGCATTGCTTGAAATAGTGCATCATCTCTAACAGCTCGGTCATGAGACCCGTCTCAATCACTGGTGAGGCTAGTGCCTCCTTAGCAGGCATATGCCCCGATGCTGAAGACCCAGCCCTAGCACCTCGGCCTCTACTACGGCCACGTGTACCCCTTCCACGACCTCTTGTGCTCATGTAGTTATTACGTATTTATCTGTTTTAAGAGTTCTATGCATAAGCTTATAATTCCAATAATTAATGACGAATATTTTATGACAAACTGTAGTTTAGAGTTGTTTTTGCATATCAAGACCACTCTACAGTTTTCAGTCTCCTACAGTCTCAGTTTACTCTAGCTAAAGAGTTTCAATGCACTACTATTATCCTTAGTAGTTTCTCAGTATAATCATTTCAATATATCACAGGAAACAGTGTCAGAAAACTTACAGATTTGGTGCCGAAGACTCGGTGTGCCACACTTTCAGTAACAACATTTCTTTCCAAACCAAAATTTAGGTAGATTTAGAAAATTTTCAAAAAAAAAATCTATTCCATAGCCGAGTTTTGCAACCTAGCTCTGATACCACTAAATGTAATACCCCAAACCCGACCTAGACATTACGATTAGATTTGACATGTCACATTGAAGTGTCGTTTGAAAATTGAGCTTGTCGATAAACGTTCAAAATTAAATTTTAAATCTTTCTAAAATTATTGGGGTTGTAAACTCAAAACTGGATGTTCACTTGTTGGTCATATCATTTATTAGTCAACATTAAATTTTGTGGAAGCTTTCCAAAAGTAAACTTTAAAATTTGAAAACGTGTGATTTTCTTTGAAAACAGTTATTATTTTAAAACCAGTGTTTCCTAGACTAGCAAGTTGAAATAACGATAAATACCAAATAAAAGTTAAAATTCCAAATGGCCTTATTATAAAATTATTAGCCTAATATCTAAAAAAGATAACTAAGTTTGAGTTTAAATCATATGGAGCGTGTGGCCACCTCCGAGTCCCTCACAGCTCCAAATCATCTAAGGCCGAGGATTACCTGCACAGTTAAAGAAAAGGGTGAGTTACGAGAACTCAGTGTGTAACCCCCAATCATGCAATAATAGTCTAGGCTTGAGCCCTATTCAATATCAGTTCAGTCTGGGCTTTAGCCCTATACAATAACAGTGAGGGCCTAAGCCCAAATGATCACAGAACATAACAGTAATCCAACCCAACCCAATCCAGCCAACACACCACTCATACCAACCAACACAACATGTGGGGACCTAGTCGACCCATCCGGCCAACACACTAATATCGCAACATAGCTGCTAGTAGTAATGCAGCAAAGCTGCTAATGACAGTAAACGTGGGCCAAGCCACTAAAATTAGAATATGTGGCAAAGCCACTAGATCAGTAAAACGTGGCAGAGCCACTAGTACAGTACTTCCTTTAATTACAAATCCCAACCCAATGCAGAATGTCGTGTCATAAATAATTCATGTATGCAGTATGTCACAATCATAATCAATCATAAAAATATCACACATACATCACTTAACTACCACTAGGGGTATAACGGTCATTTTATCGGTTAGGGGTAAGACAGTAATTTCACCCATTGGGGGTATTTCAATAATTTTCCCCTTTGAGGGTATTTCGATAATTTCACCCTTCGAGGGTATTTCGGTAATTTTACCCATCGAGGGTATTTTGGTAATTTTACCCATCGAGGGTATTTTGGTAATTTTACCCATCGAGGGTATTTTGGTAATTTTACCCATCGAGGGTATTTCGATAACTTTACCCATCGAGGGTACTTCAGTAACTTTACCCATCGAGGGTATTTCGATAATTTTACCTATCGAGGGTATTTCAATAACTTTACCCATCGAGGGTATTTCGGTAATTTTACCTATCGAGGGTATTTTGGTAATTTTAGTCCTATAACGGCCTTTTCAAAGGCCTACAGTCAGCTCGAGCGACACAGATACCCTTTTTGGTCGAAACGGTGCAGTTGGGCCTAAAGCCCAATTTTCGGCCCAAGCAGGCCGACATGCTCGTGTGACCCATTCAGCCCAATTTTAGTCGTGGCTATGCGAACTTTACAGTCAAATCCATTATCTGACACATTTGTGAATTTTACCCATGTGGGGCCCATCTCAGCCTAACGAGGCCCATTACGACATAAGCCCACGAGAATGTTCGTGGCAGCCTCAACAGTCTATAGCCAACAATTATGGCTCGGTTTATCTCTACGAGCGCTCTCTTGCTTGAGAGCCTTCAGATACTGAAGTTTTGGCTTATCGATTTTTCAGCTTTAGCCAATTCACAATCCATCAGGGGTGTGAATAAACACCTTCATGCGTCATATTGACAGAACCAAAATCGGGTGTACGATTACACACATGTTATGGGTTATGGTTTGAAGCACTTCCAAGGCACCTACGATAACAACTGCCCCACTAGTTAGTCTCAACCTTTGATAATCCATAATATTGAAATACTTTAATAAACTAACTTCACTTACCACGAAACACGATCTCCTACAGTGTAACAATAATCGACCTATTCCTTGGCTAAGGAAAATGAGTCCCTAGCAACATTCGACGAGAAAGAGAGTGTTAGCAAAAATTGAATAAGGAGAAAAACCAGCCTAGACATAGTCACCACTTACCTACCAATTGAAGAGATTCGGGAACGGTTAGAATGAAGAGGAAAAGATACCTTGGCCCTAATAGATTCGGCCTACACAAAAGAATCAAGGTTTAATGTTCGACTAGCTTCACAAAGTAAAGAGAAGAATAACGAGAGGAAAAGAAAGGTTGTGTTCGGCCAGAGGAGAATCGCAAGGAGAAAAGGGATTCGGCAGCAAGCAGGCAGCAACTGCGAGATAATGATGAATAGAATAAAAGAAGGTAAAAGAGGAGAGGCCTATCAATTCGACAAATAGCAAAAAGTGAAGAAGAAAGAAGGGAGGGAGAATAAGTGAATTCGACAGAGGTCAAAATGAAAAGAAAAAGACCTGAAACGTCAAAATGTACCAAAATGCAAACAACCCCCGAAAAAAGCCAGAGAAAATTTGGCACTCCAACATTCTCACAAGCCGAAAATGCACCCAAAATGGAAACCCTTGGCCAAAATTCCCTACTCATCCTTCCCCACATTCGACCAACACTCTCACACACTTCCACTTCCTTGATTCTCTCCACTGAATCCTCCTTGAATTACTCCCAGCCTCCCACTCAAAATTCTTGACCAAGTCTTCAACCTCCTCTACAGAGTTTGATCCAAACTCTACCTCTTGCACCCTCAAGACATAAAATAAGAGCCCCTATTTTCTTGCCATGGGATTCGAACCCCACTCCCTCTTGCCATCTCAGTGACGCCACAGCCACTTGGTCACAAGCTCTCTTTGTGTCATAGAACACACACAATTATACATAAGTCCTACTGCCAACTGCCAGTTTCACTTATGAGCAAAAATTAAAATTTTTCCAAGGTTCAAACTCGAACCCAGGCTTAATAAAAGCCCCCCAAACACACTCAAATAACTACCCGTTCAAGCACATTATGGAATTTAAGCAAATTCAGCAAACTTCTATACCCCATATTTTTTGGGTGTTACATGGCATATATAGGATATGTTGGCCATATTGGCATGTAAACATAAACGATGCTTGTAATCTAGCCATTGGAATGGCTAGTAGTGATTGTTTTGATATACTTGTAATATCATATTATGTTAGCCACATATATGTTAAGTAGTTGATCAAATTATGTCTAACATAAGGACATACCATGGTAAGATTGTAAGCATGTATGCATGAAATGATATGCCATGATGATGGATGGAATATGCTTGATTAGAATGCTTGAAATGGTTAGTAATTGTATGTGATGATATATCATGTTAAATAGTAGAATTAACTTGAATAAAATGCTTGGATTTGTTGGGTTATGAATGCAAGATGTGGTGTAGGATTATGGCAAAGATTGGGGTGAGAAATAAAGCTAGGAATAACTTTATTTTGTCCACACGGCCTGGTAACATGGGCATGTGGTAAGATCGTGTGTCCCTTGCACCTTAATTTTGAGAAACAAAATGCTCAGAATTAAGTACACGGGCAGAGACACAGGCGTGTGTCATGTGAAACCTGCACTTAATTTGAATTGAATTAATTAACCACACGGTCTAGCACACGGGCATGTGGCATGACCGTGTGGCACAAATGATCGCTGAAATCAGAGCTTTAAATTTATAAACAATGAGATCGAACCTTGAAACTAACTCTGACAATGATTAAAGGCAAGTGTACCTATCGAACAGTAGTATAGCTTAGGCAATACCAGATTATCGAACCCAAAGGAACTAAAAGTACTAATACTCACTTTCTTTTTATTATTTAGCCTAAAATATGGAGTGATTGGTTGATTTTATCTAGTTTAACGACTACTAAGCTAAAGACAAAGACAAAAAGAACAAATTGGGAAATAACTCGAAGAAACTCAATTGATTACGACGATACCCTCAGGAAGAATCCACCTAGACTTCACTTGTTACTTATTACTGAATCATATGATCTCTTTACTCAGCTTGATCCGTAGGACTCCCTAACCCATATTAAACCCTCTCTCGAGGCGAATAACGTCTAACCCTAGGTTAATTAGTGAATCTCTCGTTCGCTTATAATAACCCCCTAGAATAGCAGTAAATAGATCAATGGATTCCCATATTAGGTTTTACCCTAATCTGACAAAATCTCGTAACCCTATCTCTAGGTGCTCAATCAACTCCGCTTACTTATGCTAGATCTACTTTTTGGCAGGGTCTATTCCTCCTCTACCTAAGCACATCAGATTTGGATTAAGCAACATAATTAAGAACAAACTAAATATTTATCATATAATTCAGAAAATAAATAACAAGGTTCATCTAAGTTTCATCCCCTTCGGGTATCTGAATGGTTTAGTTCATAACAAATAAAAAAAAACATCTCAAGAAAAAAGATAAAACAAAACATAGAAAATCCCTAAAACCCCCTAGAGGAATTGAAGGAGAAATCTGCCGTCTTGAGTATAATTTCGGCTTCTTGAGATGGATCCACCTGACTATCTTCGAGTGACTCCCACAAATGTGATCCTTCTGGCTCGGCTCCTTGGCCTAGCTAACCGCCCCTTTTAGGATGCACTTAGGGTGTTTATATAGATTCTTAGGATGCTTTACTTAGTCCCTAAATGTCCTAATTCAAGTCTGCTTCTTAATTGGTGTTTGAATAAGCTTTGGAAAGTGTTTCTTTGCTCTAAGTATCCAAACCCAGGTGAAATTGCTCTCTCCTGTAACAGGGCCACGGCCATGTCACACGCTGGTGTAAATCGTGGTTGGGCTGTGTCTCGATTCTGTCATCTTAGACACAGCCGTGTAAATATCTAGACATGCCCGTGTGTGGTAATTTGATGATACACAGCCATGTAAATCATTGGTTAGATCGTGTGGAATGTTTCCATCTATGCACGGCCGTGTGGCTTAAAGTCCAGGCTATACCGATTTCCTCTTTGGCCTAAATTGGCCCGTTTTAAGCCCGTTTCTCGTTCTTTTCATCCTCGGGTGCTTTCCTAAGTATAAATATAAAAAGAAAGGATTAAAAGCACCTTTTTACATAAATCAGGGCTAAATCATCCTAAAAGCATACTAAATATGAGGTTAAAATATGTTACTTTTACGATTTATCAAATACCCCCACACTTAAGCTTTTTCTTGTCCCCAATCAAAATTTTCAATTCACATATAAAACAAACTTCCCATAATTAACAATTCCTATCGATAATGCCTCATCATAATTCATCGACAATTTATACATGGATAATTTAACTCAAAGACTCCTAAAGATTCAAACAATATAAGTCATGAATTTTGTAGTACGAAGGCATAGGTGTCTCCCCTTATCTAAATGATTACCTTTAATTTGAAACCGAAAAGGGTTGACATCCTCACTAAGGATTCACTCAAAGCACTCAAAGTGTTTAAGTATTAGGGAAAAGCACTCATAAGTCAAACATGACAAGTTAATCCCATAGACTTGCCTGAAAATAAAATCTCCACCACTGTAATATGAGATGATACACAAATCAAAAGGTCTTTGATAGGGTTGTAACAGGGCTTAGGTTAAAGGTGTGGATAAAGACTAAATTAAAAGGTTAAGAATCGAGATTGACCTGATAAATTACCTTCATCAATTGAAACTTTGAAACTAATAACATGGGCTCTTTTGCAGCAATTGGAATTTAAACGCATAAGCTCTTTTAACCATATACTAATACTTTGAATATACTTTAGTTTTTTTTTAAGAACAATCTAGAAACATAATAGAGAGAACTTTAATACTTAATTCGGTAACTGATCAAATCAATTCTCGATAGAAGGGTAGTCAAAAGAATGGTGATAACAAATACAAAGGTTTTTTGGGTTAATATTAATCATGTAATTCAATAAAAAAGGGTTGTTAGGATCAAATGGGCTCACTAGGGGTTAATTATGTAGGTAAGCTTTTTAGTGGAATGAATGGGTTAAAACCTAGGTGCCTTTATCTTCTCAGTATATCAAATCATTAATGTGGTCTCGACATGTATAATCAAGGCAAGTTCTAGAATAACATATCAAAGTTGACACACTCATAATAAAGTGAGCATGAAAAAGAATATATGCTCTATAGGGCTCAAATCTCACAAAAATTATGGGTAATTGACATCAATCCTATAGAATTCAAACTTCAAGGTAATATTCAAATTTAGTTCAACACCCTAAAAAATTTCAAAAAATAGACTTATCATGCTTGATTCTCTAGTATTCTTTAAGTATAAATCATCAATACACAATTATCACTAACTTACTCAAAAACATGTCAATAACAATCATAAATCATTAGAAATTTCACCCTAATTAATAATGTAACATCCTAGATTAGGGGTTATGCGTTTGTGCATAATTCATGAGTAGTAGGTTTTGGCAGTGTTTGGAAGTGAATTAAGGGTTTTTAAAATCCTAGGATGGAAGAGAAAGCTTTGGACAATTATTGGTTTTTAAGTTAAAAACAAGTAGTGATGTGGAAAAGTGGCAAGGGACGCCACCTAAGGTGCAAGGGTTATGGCATCAAGTGAAGTACTTTGAGGGAAGAGGTTCGAATCCCATTGTGTGCATTTTTGCTTAATTTTATGAAATAGCATGTTTACTTTGATATGTGGTGTGCATTTTTAGAACCTTGGAAATGTAAGGAAATGTATGGAAATGTATGGAAATGTAAGGAAATGTATTGAAATGTATGGAAATGTATGGAAATGTAAGGAAATGTATTGAAATGTATGGAAATGTATGGAAATGTAAGGAAATGTATGGAAATGTAAGGAAATGTATGGAAATGTATGGAAATGTATGGAAATGTATGGAAATGTATGGAAATGTATGGAAATGCATGGAAATGTAAGGAAATGTAAATGTAAGGAAATGTAAGGAAATGTATGGAAATGTATGGAAATATATGGAAATGTAAGGAAATGTAAGGAAATGTATGGAATGCTAAGTTAAAAGAGGAAAGTGAACATTTATGGAAACTAGGAAAATGATTTAGAAATGATTCAAAGAGGAAAGTGAACATTTATGGAAACTAGGAAAATGATTTAGAAATGATTCAAAAGAGGAAAGTGAACATTTCTGGAAACTAGGAAATGTAAGGAAATGTCAAGTTTAAAGAGCCAAACAAAAACTTTTGGAAACTTACAAATGACTTACAAATGTCGAGTTTTAAAGTTTAAAAGAGGAAATTAAGGCAAGGTGGCCTTAAGAGAAAAAGTGTGCAAAATTTGACACACAAACAAAGCTTGGAAAAAGTGGCTGAAGATGCCACTTAGGGCCTCTGAAATGGCGCCACATGCAAGTGTATTTGGGCCGGGGATCGAGTCACTTAGGAAGCAAATAAAAGAAGTTTTATTTTTTCTTCTAGAAGCACAGAGGTGGACGGCACAAGGCTTGCAAAAGAGGAGTTTCATTCTCTTTTAAATTCAGCTAATTAGGGCATAAATAATGGATTTATTTTAGAGAGATAAATGAGGAATTATTCTTTAATTAGGAAAATAAGGGAGAAGTGATGGCCAAGTAAGGGACTTTGAGTTTAATAATTTCGGCTAAGTAAGGATAATTGATGAATTATCTTTTATTTTAGGTGATAATTAAAGAGATAAAGCTATCAAAATAGAAGAGTGATGGCCAAGTAAGGGATTCTAAGTTAGTAATTTCAGCTATAAAAGGAAAAGAGAGGCCATTCTGCATTATTTTCTTCTTTGAAAGTCTCTGCAATTCTCTTCACCAAATCTTCTTCTTCTTTTATTTTTGCCAAGTCAAATACCTTGTGTTCTAGCCAATCTTCCATCTTTATTCTTCCTTCTCTTTTCTTTCTAATCCTTCCAAAAGCCGAAAGTTGTGAGATCATCATCTAGCCATAACCGAATCTCTGAAGGTTGAAGTGAAGGTGCAATCGATTTCTTCAAGTAAGGATAAGATCTCATTCGGTTTCATCCTTTGTCTTTTAAGATTTGTCGAAATCTAGGACTAACCCCATTAATATCTTGTTGCCGAAACTTTGAAGAGATCTTTTTGGGATTTGTTTAAGTTAACTACAAGAAGGAAAAGTTCTTTTCCCAAAGGTACACCATAGGCCGCGTGTTCCCTAGTTATTCGGTGAATTTCGGGATTTAAAATCCACAAGGTAAGCACATAGGTATGTTCGGCCAAGGCCTATTTTGGATATCTAGATCTATTTCATAATTGTTGAAAAGCCAAAACTAACCTATGTAGAGATCCAAAGTTTGGTGAATACAAGGAGAAGAATAACAAAGTTTTCGGATTTGAGTAATAAGCAAATCGATATTAAGGTAAGTTTAGTACACAAATCCTACTAGGATTTGGTTTTATGGTCGAATGAGTTTTTCATTAAATATTTAATATGGGCGAATGTAGGGAGTTAAAGATCTAAGATCGAAATTCGGATTTCAAGTGAAATCGTTAAGTTTAATCAGTGTGTACCCTACTCTAAGTTTTAATATGTTCATGGCTATGTTTTAAATTAAATGTGTTAATATGAAAGTGTAAGAATATGGCTAAGGTACCGTGTGTACCCCACACTAATCTTAATAGATTTATGGCTTAAACTTGATATATGTGCTAATATGAAAGTGTAAGAATGTGGCTAAAGTACCATGTTATGGTACAAAGTACTCAGGTACGTTTTCCTACTCCTACTAGGATTACGAAATATGTTATGCTTAACATGTGGAAAGTGACATGAATGTGAATTTAAGTATGATATGCATGACATGAATAATATGGGCATTCGGGTTATTTGAGAAAGGGGAAGTGAATGTGATGACTTCGGTCTCACTATCTGAATGTGGTGACTTCGGTCACATTATCTGAATGTGCTGACTCCGGTCACATTATCTGAATGTGGTAACTTCGGTTACATTATCTGAATGTGGTGTCTCATGACACAATTATCTGGTGGCTATGCCACGAATTTTATATGGGCGATGAGCACGTAGAATGCAAATGACGCCTTCGATGGTGTGTAGCGGATGGAGGGTTGACTTAGTAGTCCCCACGGTGTGCAGGATGGTACGGGTGGAGTGTAGCGGATGGCATATAGGTTTGGGTTTGGGATTGCATATTATCTAGAATTATTATATAAACATGATATGTATGGTATGCCTAATTCTATTAAACTTAGTGTTTGTGTACACATTGAGTCTGCTTGACTCACCCGTTAGGGAACTTTTTCTTCCAGTGACGATTAGTGATGGACCAAATGGAAGAAGCTTAGGATGGCCATGCTCAAGAAGAAATTTACGACTTGGGCTTTTATTTTATTTTAAGTAATTTAAAGTTTATTTTGGTTTTAATTTTGGGAATTATTTGATGTAATAAGGCCTTAGTAGAATTATTTTATTCTGCTTTTTATTTATTGAGCTTACAAACTTTTATTTATTAAAAGATTAAGTAAATATATTTTTAAAACAAATCCCAAACGCTTTGTCACCTAAAGTAAAGGATTTTAACAATGAATTAAACTTGTTTTCAACTCAAGCCCAACCCAAAACGATCTTTCTTCCAAATCACACAAGTTTTTCCTAAGTAACAAAAGAATTTGAAACGGTTTACACCGGGAACATACTAGATCCCATCAAGGCTCGTGGGCGGGTTTGGGGTATTTCATTTGGTATCGAGCCCGCTTTTAAACTCTCGGCCTTGGGTTTAAGGCCCAAAACGTTTTCCAAAGTAAGCCCAAAAGGAATTTTCTGAAAAATTTTCAGGTTTTTCTGGCATGGCCCACTAAGTCTCCGACCCGCAGTCCACTAGGTAAGTACTTCTGACTTCTGAAGTGATTTGAATATGTGAAATGTATGGGCTTTTATGGCAACATTGATTAGTTTGATAAGTATTTGAACCCTAGGACTAGTGTACCCCAACAAATACATAAGACTTAAATATCTAATTAAACAAACCTGTGGTTGAGTCGCCGAGTTAGGGTGTGGCAACCATGGTACGCATGTATAGGATTGGTTTCGATGGGAGCTTCGTATTTAAGCAGTCCGTGTGACTCACCTCCTCTCCACTCGAATCCTACCTGGTGCGTAGCTACGGTTCACTCTAACCAAGAGGACTTATACACGGGCTAAACCCCTAACTAAAACTCGAAAGGGACTAGCCGTATTTTTATGGAAACCCTAGTTTTAAAATTTCTAAATTACCTCTTAATTTGAAAAGATTATTTTATAAATTTTTCGAAATATTTCGATTTACCAATTTACTAAAATACCCTAGTGGTAAAATTACAAAAAAATGCCCTTGGTTTATGGAATTTCAAAATATCCACAGTTCTTATCAAAATTTCACTACTTTGCTTAAAGGAACCCTAAATTTTCAAAATATCAAAATACCTTGATTATGGGAAGAAAAAAAATTATTTACGAAATTACCCCTACCTTGCAAATTATCGAAATACCCTCGAGTTACAAAATTACCAGAATGACCCCCGGTCTTCAAAAATTTTTGCAACAACACTGATTTGGAAAAAAAAAATTCTCAGAAATAACCTTCAAGTTTTGTAAAATTCCAAAATATCCTTGATTTATTAAGATTTATAAATTTACCTCGGTTTATTATCGAAATACCCTGTAATTTCAAAATTTTGAAATACCCTGGATTTCAAAATTACCAAAATACCCTTATTGACAAAATCACCAAGGAACCTTATTTTGACAAATTACAAAAATACCCACGTAGGGTAAATTACGAAAATACCCCAGGTAGTGGAAAACAACAACAATGAAAACTACAACATTTCTCCGAATGAACGAAAGTTCATAATTGATTGATGGATGTATGAATGTAAAGACTGTGTGCATGTATGAATACGAAAGAACCACTTCTAAAAATTCTTTCCATAAACTTCTTCGCTGTTAATCGGTGAAACAAAATTTTTAATACATAAAACTTCTTAATCGATTAAATCGCGACGTTAGAAATGAGTTCTAAGGGACGGAACTTAGAGATTGTGCCCGAAAGTATGATGGTTCTATTAAGATCGAGTCTTGCAGCGTAATTCATGATGGTTCTATTAAGATCGAGTCAAAGATAATTCATAGTCTTGCAGAGGACTAAATTATTTTTAAGGAGGGTAGAACCAGAACATCCTAGATTAGGGGTTATGCGTTTGTGCATAATTCATGAGTAGTAGGTTTTGGCGGTGTTTGGAAGTGAATTAAGGGTTTTAAAATCCTAGGATGGAAGAGAAAGCTTTGGACAATTATTGGTTTTTAAGTTAAAAACAAGAAGTGATGTGGAAAAGTGGCAAGGGACGCCACCTAAGGTGCAAGGGTTATGGCATCAAGTGAAGTACTTTGAGGGAAGAGGTTCGAATCCCATTGTGTGCATTTTTGCTTAATTTTATGAAATAGCATGTTTACTGTGATATGTAGTGTGCATTTTTAGAGCCTTGGAAATGTAAAGAAATGTATGGAAATGTATGGAAATGTAAGGAAATGTATGGAAATGTATGGAAATGTAAGGAAATGTATGGAAATGTATGGAAATGTATGGAAATGTATGGAAATGTAAGGAAATGTATGGAAATGTATGGAAATGTATGGAAATGTATGGAAATGTAAGGAAATGTAAGGAAATGTATGGAAATGCTAAGTTAAAAAGAGGAAAGTGAACATTTATGGAAACTAGGAAAATGATTTAGAAATGATTCAAAAGAGGAAAGTGAATATTTATGGAAACTAGGAAAATGATTTAGAAATGATTCAAAGAGGAAAGTGAACATTTCGAAACTAGGAAATGTAAGGAAATGTCAAGTTTAAAGAGCCAAACGAAAATTTTTGGAAACTTAGAAATGACTTAGAAATGTCGAGTTTTAAAGTTTAAAAGAGGAAATTAAGGCAATGTGGCCTTAAGAGAAAAAGTATGTGAAATTTGACACACAAACAGGCTTAGAAAAAAGTGGCCTGAAGATGCCACTTAGGGCCTCTGGAAATGGCGCCACATGCAAGTGTATTTGGGCCAGGGATCGAGTCACTTAGGAAGCAAATAAAAGAAGTTTTATTTTTGCTTTTAGAAGCACTGAGGTGGACGGCACAAGGCTTGCAAAAGAGGAGTTTCATTTTCTTTTAAATTCGGCTAATTAAGGGATAAATAATGGATTTATTTTAGAGAGATAAATGAGGAATTATTCTTTAATTAGGAAAATAAGGGAGAAGTGATGGCCAAGTAAGGGACTTTGAGTTTAATAATTTCGGCTAAGTAAGGATAGTTGCTGAATTATCTTTTATTTTAGGTGATAATTAAAGAGATAAAGCTATCAAAATAGAAGAGTGATGGCCAAGTAAGGGATTCTAAGTTAGTAATTTCGGCTATAAAAGGAAAAGAGAGGCCATTCTGCATTATTTTTGTTCTTTGAAAGCCTCTGTCGAATTCTCTTCACCAAATCTTCTTCTTCTTTTATTTTTACCAAGCCGAAATACCTTGTGTTCTAGCCGAATCCTCCATCTTTATTCTTCCTTCTCTTTTCTTTCTAATCCCTCCAAAAGTCGAAAGTTGTAAGATCATCATCTAGCCATAACTGAATCTCTGAAGGTTGAAGTGAAGGTGCAATCGATTTCTTCATGTAAGGATAAGATCTCATTCGGTTTCATCCTTTTTCTTTTAAGATTTGCCGAAATCTAGGACTAACCCCATTAATATCTTGTTGTCGAAACTTTGAAGAGATCTTTCGAGATTTGTTTAAGTCAACTACAAGAAGGAAAAGTTCTTTTCCCGAAGGTACACCATAGGCCGCGTGTTCCCTAGTTATTCGGTGAATTTCGGATTTAAAATCCACAAGGTAAGCACATAGGTATGTTCGGCCAAGGCCTATTTTGGATATCTAGATCTATTTCATAATTGTTGAAGAGCCGAAACTAACCTATGTAGAGATCCAGTGTTTGGCCGAATACAAGGAGAAGAATAACAAAGTTTTTGGGATTTGAGTAATAAGCAAATTGATATTAAGGTAAGTTTTAGTACACAAATCCTACTAGGATTTGGTTTTATGGCCGAATGAGTTTTTCATTAAATATTTAATATGGGCTGAATGTAGGGAGTTAAAGATCTAAGATCGGAATTCGAGATTTCAAGTGAAATCGTTAAGCGAATCAGGTGTGTACCCTACTCTAAGTTTTAATATGTTCATGGCTATGTTTTAAATTAAATGTGTTAATATGAAAGTGTAAGAATATGGCTAAGGTACCGTGTGTACCCCACACTAATCTTAATAGATTTATGGCTTAAACTTGATATATGTGTTAATATGAAAGTGTAAGAATGTGGCTAAAGTACCATGTTATGGTACAAAGTACTCAGGTACATTTTCCTACTCCTACTAGGATTACGAAATATGTTATGCTTAACATGTGAAAAGTGACATGAATGAGAATTTAAGTATGATATGCATGATATGAATAATATGGGGCATTCGGGTTATTTGAGAAAAGGGAAGTGAATGTGATGACTTCGGTCTCACTATCTGAATGTGGAGATTTCGGTCACATTATCTGAATATGGTGACTCCGGTCACATTATCTGAATGTGGTAACTTCAGTTACAGTTACATTATCTGAATGTGGTGTCTCATGACACAATTATCTGGTGGCTATGCCACGAATTTTATATGGGCGATGAGCACGTAGACAGTAGCGACTGCCTTCGATGGTGTGTAGTGGATGGAGGGTTGACTTAGTAGTCCCCACGGTGTGCAGGATGGTACGGGTGGAGTGTAGCGGATGGCATATAGGTTTGGGTTCAGGATTGCATCATTATCTTGAATTATTATATGAACATGATATGTATGGTATGCCTAATTCTATTAAACTTAGTGTTTGTGTACACATTGAGTCTGTTTGACTCACCCCGTTAGGGAACTTTTTCTTCCAGGTGACGATTAGTGATGGACCGGGCTGGAAGAAGCTTAGGGATGGCCATGCTCAGCAAGAAATTTACGACTTGGGCTTTTATTTTATTTTAAGTAATTTAAAGTTTATTTTCGTTTTAATTTTGGGAATTATTTGATGTAATAAGGCCTTAGTAGAATTATTTTATTCTGTTTTTATTTATTGAGCTTACAAACTTTTATTTATTAAAAGATTAAGTAAATCTATTTTTTAAAACAAATCCCAAACGTTTTGTCACCTAAAGTAAAGGATTTTTAACAATGAATTAAACTTGTTTTCAACTCAAGCCCAACCCAAAACGATCTTTCTTCCAAATCACACAAGTTTTTCCTAAGTAACAAAAGAATTTGAAACGGTTTACACCGGGGAACATACCAGATCCGGTCAAGGCTCGTGGGCCGGGTTTGGGGTATTTCAGTTTGGTATCAGAGCCCAGTTTTAAACTCTTGGCCTTGGGTTTAAGGCCCAAAACGTTTTCCAAAGTAAGCCCAAAAGGAATTTTCTGAAAAATTTTCGTGTTTTTCCGCTTGGCCCACTAAGTCTCCAATTCATGATCCACCGTAAGTACTTCGACTTCTGAAGTGATTTGAATATGTGAAATGTATGGGCTTTTATGGCAACATAGAATAGTCTGATAAGTATTTGAACCCTAGGACTAGTGTACCCCAACAAATACATAAGACTTAAATATCTAATTAAACAAACCTGTGGTTAAGTCGCCGAGTTAGGGTGTGGCAACCATGGTACGCATGTCTAGGATTGGTTTCGATGGGAGATTGGTATTTAAGCAGTCCGTGTGACTCACCTCCTCTCCACTCGAATCCTACCTGGTGTGTAGCTACGGTTCACTCTAACCAAGAGGACTTATACACGGGCTAAACCCCTAACTAAAACCCGAAAGGGACTAGCCATATTTTTATGGAAACCCTAGTTTTAAAATTTCTAAATTACCCTCTTGATTTGAAAAGATTATTTTTATTAATTTTTCTAAAATATTTCTGATTTACCAATTTACTAAAATACCCCTAGTGGTAAAATTACAAAAAAAGGCCCTTGGTTTATGGAATTTCAAAATACCCACAGTTCTTATCAAAATTTCACTACTTTGCTTAAAGGAACCCTAAATTTACAAAATATCAAAATACCTTGATTATGGGAAGAAAAAAATTTATTTACGAAATTACCCCTACCTTGCAAATTACCGAAATACCCCCGAGTTACAAAATTACAAGAATGACCCCCGATCTATAATAATTTTTGCAACAACACTGATTTGGAAAACAAATTCTCAAAAATAACCTTCAAGTTTTGTAAAATTCCAAAATATCCTTGATTTATTAAGATTTATAAATTTACCCTGGTTTATTATTGAAACACCCCTGTAATTTCAAAATTTCTGAAATACCCCCGGGATTTCAAAAATTACCAAAATACCCTTATTGGCAAAATCACCAAGGAACCTTATTTTGACAAATTACAAAAATACCCTTGTAGGGCAAATTATGAAAATACCCCTGGGTAGTGGAAAAATAGCAACAATGAAAACTACAACATTTCTCTGAATGAACAAAAGTTCATAATTGATTGATGGATGTATGAATGTAAAGACTGTGTGCATGTATGAATACGAAAGAACCACTTCAAAAAAGTTCTTTCCATAAAACTTCTTCGCGGTTAATCAGTGAAACAAAATTTTTTAATACATAAAACTTCTTAATCGATTAAATCGCGACGTTAGAAATGAGTTCTAAGGGACGGAACTTAGAGATTGTGCCCGGAAAGTATGATGGTTCTATTAAGATCGAGTCTTGCACGTAAGCATAGTCTTGTGAGAAGGATTGAATGATCATTAGTAAGTAATTTCGAGGACGAAATTATTTTTAAAGAGGGTAGAACCGTAACATCCTAGATTAGGGGTTATGCGTTTGTGCATAATTCATGAGTAGTAGGTTTTGGCAGTGTTTGGAAGTGAATTAAGGGTTTTTAAAATCCTAGGATGGAAGAGAAAGCTTTGGACAATTATTGGTTTTTAAGTTAAAAACAAGAAGTGATGTGGAAAAGTGGCAAGGGATGCCACCTAAGGTGCAAGGGTTATGGCATCAAGTGAAGTACTTTGAGGGAAGAGGTTCGAATCCCATTGCGTCACCTCTAATCCATCAAAGCACCGAGTATTTTCAGCGAAATGCATCTCGAACCTATCAAGTCGAGCAAAAATGTCTGCTAATGATGTTGCTGCTCGGTGTGGATTTTGGCTCAGGTTCGGTGCTTCCTCTGATGGTAGTGGGACATCGTCGAAATGTTCTCATCCTCTCCCTCGTTGGTTGGTGTCTTTAGTTTGTATTGTGGGGTGTCGGTCCCTCGACGTTGTTTGATAATCCTCATATGTAGCATCGTCTGGATGCCTTGAGGTTCCATGTTCCCCATCAGTGTGAGGGAGGTGATCTGATCGTCGGAGTTGAGGAGGTTAAAGTGCCTAGCTAACCTCTTAATGTATGGTCCCATTGACAAAATCCCCTTCTGATGTTGCTCTGTCTGATGTTGAATCGCGCATGCGATAAAATATGCTAAGTCAAAAACATGTCCTTCAGACATGCATGATAGGAAGTAAACGTCTTGCTTGTTTACAACGCCTGTGCTTTCTCTGCGCCCTGTGATGGTGTGTGCGAGAATGGCATGAAGATACTTGAGCGCTGGTAGAAGTACCGACGCTTAGAGCGGTTGGGGTCATAGGTGTTTGTCGTGGGGCTTAAGCTGCGCCAGCATTCGCGCGGAGTGCAGTGAAGCTCACAATTTAATCCATCAAGTGGTTTTCTTCTATGAATTTCGGTGTGTAAAGGCCGAGTGCCATTCTGAATTGTGGTACACTTAATTGATACATTGAGCCCCTAGACGGAATTGGATGGTACCCGGGTCGTCGAACTGAGTCGTCACCTCTTGTAAAGTGAAGGTGGTGCAGAATTCTAACGTAAGCTCCAAATATGTGGATTCGTTTATTTTGAAGAAGTTCTCCCATGGCTCGGTTGAGAAGAGTGCCTGAATATCAGTTGTGAGCCTAACTTAGCGTATTGCATCCCAGTCGATACGTCTACCAGTGCCTATGGGTCTCCCCCGGATTGCTTTGTACCTTTTGTCTTGAGTTGCTTGAGGGAAACGAAGGAATGGGTGTCAAAGTTCAGTGGAGGCACTTGCGGGTACTGATTCGGGCCCCTTCCTTTTCTTGCTTGGGGTGGATCATTTAATTCGTGATGTCGACATGGTACCTGAAAAATAATCGGATAATAAAAATAAGTTTCGTATCAAATTATAATCAATATATATGCCTAAGAATCAATCAATCAGCAACCAAAATCAAATTATTCATGAATATTGTGAGAATAATTTCTAACTGAAAATCAGGATTCATAAAGTTACAACTAAAGTATTATGGGTATTAAAATAAATTTCCTAAATAAATATCATGCTTTGTAGGACTAAATCTATAAAATCTAAAAATAAAGAAGAATGCCATCAAAGATTATGTCAAGAAAAGGGAACCAGAGATGGGGAAGACGATCAACACGGGCGGAGCACGGCGGTGGCATGAGTGTGTGGGTGGGTAGCACGGCTGTATTGTGGGCGTGGGGTTGATTCTGAGTGATTTTTGGAGAGAAACGGTGAGGGAGGGTGACAACGAAGTGGTGGCCTGAATTGGGGAGAAATGGGGTTTTAAAAACTGATTTTTAGGTTAGGTTTTGGGGGAATGACGGTTACCTTTTATTTATAGAGGAGGAGACATGGTCTGTGGCCATGCCCGTGTTATTTTGAAATTTCCCGTGTTTTTCACCTTTTCAGGGTTAGGCGCATTTTAGGTTGATTGGCACGGTCGTGTATTATTTGGGCACACCCGTGCTGTACAAGTTAGTAAGTTGGCACGGTGAAGTCGAACAGGCGTGTATATCCCGTGTGTGGTAAGTCAGTATCTCAGCACGGGTGTTGGGCAAGGCCGTATTTTGCATGTGGTGTGTAAGTCAGTAGCTTCGCACGATTGTGAAGCACGGGTGTGGTCTGGTATCGCAGCCCGTGTTGACGATAAAAATTATTCCTGTTTGGGCACGGCTCTTGGCATGCCCGTGGGTCATCCCCTATTTTATACACAGCCATTGACACGCCCTTGTTTTAAAAACCTGCACTTTTGTTAGACTATTTTAGTGTGGCATTTAGAAGAATATATAAAAATAAAAACAATGTTAGTGTTTTAGGGCTCGAGGTGCCTCCCAAGAAGCGCTTGTTTATAGTCTTAAGCTAGACTCTCCCTGTTTTCAGTTTTAAAAGAAGGCTCATGGAGCAGAAACTTCTCTCTCATGTCTCTAGGGTCTGCCTTGTTATAAACTTTAAGTCGGTGACCATTTACCTTGAATGTGCCATTAGCGGGATGGGTTACCTCGATAGTGCCATATGGGAAAATTATTTTGATCATGAATGGGCCTGACCATCTCGATTTTAACTTTCCCGGAAATAATTTAAGTCTCGAATTGTATAGTAGGACCAGGTCTCTTACTTTTTATTCTTTTGCTCTCTTGAGACAAGCATTGTGACGTCGCTTTGTTGCTTCCTTGTATAGTTTTGTGTTCTCATATGCTTCCACTCTCCATTCTTCTAGCTCGTTCATCTGCATCATTCTTCTCTTTCCTACAATTTTGAGGTCAGAAATTAAAAATTTTGTTGCCCAAAAAGCTTTGTGTTCTAACTCAAATGGTAAATGACAACTTTTTCCGTATATAAGTTTGTATGGGGATGTCCCTAGAGATGTTTTAGAAGCTGTTCTATATGCCCATAAAGCATCATCTACTCTAACTACCCAATCTTTTCTATTTGATTCAACCGTTTTTTCTAGAATGTGCTTAAGTTCTCGGTTTGCTACTTCAACTTGCCCGCTGGTTTGGGGGTGATATGGGGTAGCTGTCCTGTGGTATACTCTGTATTTCTTTAGGACTCTTTCGAATTGGGTATTACAGAAATGAGTATCCTTATCACTAATGATAACTCTTGGTGTGCCAAATCAGGAGAATAATTTTTTTAGAAATTTAACTACTACCCTGGCATCATTTGTAGGGAAAGCTTTTGCTTCAACCCATTTTGACATGTAATCAACTGCCACTAGGATGTACTTGTTTCCAAACGAACTAGGGAATGGTCCCATAAAGTCTATACCTCGTACATCAAATATTTCACATGACAACATATATGTTTGAGGCATTTCATCACATTTAGAAATATTACCTGTTCTTTGGCATCTATCACATGAGGCAACATGCCTGTTGGCGTCTTTAAATAGAGTGGGCCAATAAAAACCTGATTCGAGTATTTTGTGTGCTGTCTTAATACCACTGTAGTGTCCTCCTGAGGGTCCTGAATGAAAATACCCCAAGATTTTACTTGCTTCCGCTTCCGTAATGCATCTTCAAATTACCTAATCTTCACAGATGCGGAAAAGGAAAGGATATTCCCAAAAATAATTTTTCACATCAGCAAAGAATCGCTTCTTTTGGTGATGTGTTAATTTTCTTGGTAAGATATTAGCTCCTAAATAATTTGCAATATTTGCAAACCATGATACCTCGGAATGTGTTATAGAAAAGAGTTTTTCTTCGGGAAACGAATCATTTATTTCACTTTTATCGAGTTCTTTGGTGTGCGTATTTTCAAGTCTAGAAAGGTGATCTGCTGCAAGATTATCGGCTCCCTTCTTATCTTGTATTTCCAGGTCAAATTCTTGTAAAAGTAAAATCCATCGTATGAGTCTGGGTTTTGCATCAGACTTGTTTAAAAGATAACGAAGAGCCGAATGGTCAGTGTAAACGACAACTTTAGACAATATTAGATACTATCTAAATTTGTCAAAAGTAAAAACTACAGCTAGCAATTCTTTCTCTATAGTGGCGTAGTATTCTTGTGTGGGTGTCAATGTTCTGCTAGCGTAGTAAATTGGCTGAAAATGCTTGTTTCTCCATTGTCCCAAAATCGCACCTACTGCAAAATCACTTGCATCACACATTAGTTCAAAGGGTAAGTTCCAATCAAGGGCAATTATAATTGGAGCATTTATTAATTTATCCTTAAGGATATTGAATGCATCTAAACATTCCTGATTGAAATTAAAAGCAACATCTTTTTCTAGTATTTTTGTCAAAGGTTTGGCTATTTTAGAAAAATTTTTAATAAATCTTCTATAGAATCCTGCATGTCCTAAAAAGCTTCTAATAGCCTTAACTGAACTAGGGGGAGGTAATTTTTCTATAGTTTCAATCTTTGCTTTATCTACCTCAATCCCTTTTCTAGAAATCTTATGTCCAAATACAATTCCTTCTCTAATACCTCCATGATATCTTCCACAAGTTCGTCAAAGATTGCCAACATGCAATGTTGAAAAGTAGCAGGAGCATTACATAATCCAAAAGGCATTCTACGATAAGCAAACATACCGTGTGGACATGTGAATGTTGTCTTCTCTTGATCTTCAGGAGCTATGGGAATTTGGAAGTAGCCAGAGAGTCCGTCCAAGAAGCAGTAGTACATATGCCCAGATAGTTTTTCTAACATTTGATCTATGAAGGGTAGAGGGAAGTGATCTTTTCTAGTGGCATCATTAAGCTTTCTATAGTCTATACAGACTCTCCATCCTGTAACTGTTTTTGTGGGTATTAATTCATTCTTCTCATTGGGCACCACCATCATACCTCCTTTCTTTGGGACTACCTGCACAGGACTTACCCAAGTGCTATCAGAAATAGGATAAATTATAACTGCATCTAGAAGTTTAATTACCTCAGCTTTGACCACTTCTTTCATGTTGGGATTTAGCCGTCTCTGGGGTTGCACACTCGGCTTGTATTCTTCTTCCATTAAAATTTTGTGGGTGCAGAATGAGGGGCTTATACCCTTTATATCAGATATTTTTCAAGCTATGACTTTTTATGTTCTCTTAGTACCTTTATCAAATCCTCTTTTTCCTTAGGTTCTAGTTCTGAAGAGATAATTACCGGTAGCATAGAATTGTCTCCTAGGAATGCATATTCTAAGTGTTTTGGTAATTGTTTCAATTCCAGACTGGGTGGCTCATCAATGGAAGATTTCTATTTTAGTTCGTCATTATTTTCAATGCTTTCTTTTTCCACTTGCCTGAATGATGTTGTATTCACATTCATATCATAGCCTTCATCTTCTCCCCCCTCTTCTTGAGTCAGGCATAGTTCCATGTTGTCATTATGTATAATTTCCTGCAACAAATTTTGAATGATAAGGTCGATAGTATCAATAAAATAACAAGAATCATCTTGCTCTTTAGAATACCACATGGCATCATAAATTTGAAACATAATTTCTTCATCGCCTATCCTTAATGCGATTTTACCGTCACCTATATCAATAACGGCTCTAAAAGTGGCTAAAAAAGGACGTCCTAAAATTAAAGGAACATTAATGTCTTCTTGAATGTCTAGCACAAAAAATCAACAGGGAAAATAAATTTACTGATTTTTACTAAAACATCTTCGATAATTCCTCTAAGATATTTAATGGATCTATCGGCCAATTGAATACTTATCCTAGTAGGTTTTGGTTCCCCAAGATCTAAATGTTTAAACATTTTATAAGGCATTAGATTAATATTGGCACCTAGATCAGCTAATGCTTTCTTAATATTCAAGCTACCAATTAGACAAGGAATAGTAAAACATCCTAGGTCTTTTAATTTGGTTGGTAACTTGTTCTGGATGATGGCTGAGCATTCTTCATTAAGTTCCACTGACGATACTTCTTCAAGCTTCCCTTTATTCGTCAGGAGTTCCTTTAAGAATTTTGCATATTTTGGCATCTGTGAAATAGCTTCAACAAAAGGTAAGTTAATATGTATTTGTTTAAAGAGTTCAAGGAACTTACCGTATTGGGCATCTAGTCGTTCCTTCTTTATCTTTGTTGGATATGGGATTGGTAGTTTACTTCTTTTACGTACTGGATTTACATCCTCAATACCTTCATCTCTTGCTTTGTTATTTTCGTGTGGAATTTGTTTATTTGATTCCACTAATTCCTTTCCACTTCTTAGTGTAACTGCTTTCACATGTTCTGTTTCTTTAGAAAAATCTCAGCCCGCATTTCACAGATCATCTTAGTAAATAGTCCAATCGACTTAATGAGCTCCCCGAATGACTCAGTGAGCTTTTCAACTGATGCTTGTTGATATTTAAATGTTCTCTCAGTATCTTGGAAGCTTTTTTCTGTGTCTGACAAAAATTTTGTCAGTATCTCTTCGAGGGTTGGCTTCTTTTCTTGTGGATAGGGCTGATTTTGGAAATTTGAAGGAGGTTGTTGTCTTTGATTTCCTTGATTTCCTTGGCCTCCCCATGAAAAATTTGGGTGGTTTCTCCAACCTAGATTGTAAGTGTTACTATAAGGATTATTATTAGATCTGAAATTATTACCTATATAGCTCATCTGTTCGCTTTTTGCGTTCGGTTGGTAGGGTGGGTACTCAGGATTCACCACAGTTCCACTTGCGTTGCACTGCATGACTGGATGTACCTACGAAGAACATAAACTATCAAGCTTTTTATTCATCATCTCTACCTGATTTGACAGCATGGTTACTGCATCAATATTGTAGGCTCCAGCTGATTTCGTCGATTTTGACCTTGTAACTTGCCACTGGTAATTATTCAACGACATCTCTTCAATGAATTCATAGGCTGCTTCAGGAGTTTTATTATTTAAGGTTTCACCGGTGGCTGAATCAATTAATTGTCTCATTGAGGGATTTACACCATTGTAGAAAGTTTGGACTTGAAGCTATAATGGTAATCCATGGTGTGGACATCTCCTCAAGAGATCTTTGTATCTCTCCCATGCATCGTATAATGTCTCTAAATCCATCTACACAAATGAAGAAATATCATTCCGTAATTTGGCCGTTTTGGCTGATGGGAAATATTTTAATAAAATTTTTTTTTTTGTCATTTGTTCCCATGTAGTGATTGATTCTCGTGGTAACGAGTTCAACCACTGCTTGGCTTTATTCCTTAATGAAAAGGGAAATAACCGAAGACGAATGGCATCATCAGAAACACCATTTATTTTGAAAGTATCACAGAACTCTAAAAAATTTGCTATATGAGTGTTCGGGTCTTCATCCTGCAAACCATCAAATTGAACAAATTGTTGAATCATTTGTATTGTATTAGAATTTAATTCAAAATTCTTAGCAGCTATAGCAGGCCTAACAATACTAGATTCTACTCCTGTCAAATTAGGTTTAGCATAATCATATATAGTGCACGGAGCGTTCGCCACATCTCGTGGTGGATTATTCTTGTCCATCCCTTCAGTAGGACTAGATCTATTTTCTCGCTCTTCTTTTGTGTAATTCAGGACTCGCCTAATTTCTCTGTGATTTCTCCGAGCGGTAGCTTCAATTTCACTATTGTATACTAGAGGTCCTGTCGGGATCCTTCTAGTCATAAACTAGAGGTACCTGCTAGGAAAAAGGGAAAATTCAAAATTTTATAAAAAATAATATAAAATAAATTGCAAAATAAAAAAATAATGGCTAAAGTAATAAAAATAGAGCTTTCTTAATATTTTAGTTCCCCGAAAACGGCGCCAAAAACTTGATTCCTGAAATCAGAGCTTTAAATTTATAATGAAAGAGATCGAACCTTGAAACTAACTCTGACAACGATTAAAGGCAAGTGTACCTATCGAATAGTAGTATAGCTTAGGCAAGACCAAATTATTGAACCCAAAGGAGATAAAAGTACTAATACTCACTTTCTTTTTATTGTTTAGCCTAAAATATGGAGTGATTGGTTGATTTTATCTAGTTTAACGACTACTAAGCTAAAGACAAAGACAAAAAGAACAAATTGGGAAATAACTCGAAGAAACTCAATTGATTACGACGATACCCTCAGGAAGAATCCACCTAGACTTCACTTGTTACTTATTACTGAATCATATGATCTCTTTACTCAGCTTGATCCGTAGGACTCCCTAGCCTATATTAAACCCTCTCTCGAGGCGAATAATGTCTAACCCTAGGTTAATTAGTGGAACTTTCGTTCGCTTATAATAACCCCCTAGAATAGCAGTAAATCGATCAATGGATTCCCATATTAGGTTTTACCCTATTTCGGCAAAATCTCGTAACCTTATCTCTAGGTGCTCGATCAACTCTGCTTAATTATGCTAGATCTACTCTTAGGCAGGGTCTATTCCTCCTCCACCTAAGCACATCAGATTTGGATTAAGCAACATAATTAAGAACAAACTAAGTATTTATCATATAATTTAGAAACTAAATAACAAGGTTCATCTAGGTTTCATCCCCTTCGGGTATCCAAATGGTTTAGTTCATAACAAATAAAGAAAACATCTCAAGAGAAAAGATAAAACAAAACATAGAAAATCCTAAAACCCCGGAGGAATTAAAGGAGAAATTACGCGCCTTGAGTATAATTAAAGCTTCTTGAGATGGATCCACCTGCTATCTTCGTGTGACTCCACAAATGTGACCCTTCGTGCTCGGCTCCTTGGCCTAGCTAACCGCCTTTTTCGTGATGCACTTAGGGTGTTTATATAGATTCTTAGGATGCTTTACTTGGTCCCTAAGTGTCCTAATTCAAGTCTGCTTCTTACTTGGTGTTTGAATAAGCTTTGGAAAGTGTTTCTTTGGCTCTAAGTATCCAAACCCGAGTGAAATTACTCTCTCTCGTAACAGGGGCACAGCCATGCCACACGCCCGTGTAAATCGTGTCTCGATTCTGTCATTTTAGACACGACTGTGTAAATATCTGGACACGCTATACACGGCCGTATAAATCATTGGTTAGACCGTGTGGAATGTTTCCATCTATGCACGGCCGTGTGGGTTGAAGTCTAGGCCGTGCCAATTTCCTCTCTGGCCAAATTGGCCCGTTTTAAGCCCGTTTTTGTTCTTTTCATCCTCGGGTGCTTTCTTGAGTATAAATATGAAAAGCAAGAAAAGCAATGATTAAAAGCACCTTTTTACATAAATCAGGGCTAAATCATCCTAAAAGTATACTAAATATGGGGTTAAAATATGTTACTTTTACGGTTTATTAGCAAGTCAGAGAGCTACCTAGTTTTGAACACGGCTTGCAGCACGGGCGTGCCCATTGTCACACGAGCATGTCCCTTGGACCACACGGGCTGGCGAGCCCTGCACTTTGGAAAAGTTTAGAATTTCACGAAAAATTCCCTGAATTCTTGATTTAGTCCCAACTTGATTCTAATGCTCGTATTGGGCCTCGAGGGTCCATTTAAGGGACAGTTTGAATGGCCTCGGTGAATGAATAGTAACTTGTATGAATTAATTGATAAATGTTTTGAATGTTCTGGTAACGCTCTAAAACCCTGTTTCGACGACGGATACGGGTTAGGGGTGTTACAGTACTAATTTTGCTCACAACAAAATCACCACAAGCAATAATATCAAGAACAAAATGATACCGAACATCAATGTGTTTTGTTCTCTCATGAAACATTTGATCTTTTGTAAGGAAGATGGCACTTTGGTTATCACAAATTATTATATTGTTTTGAAAGTCTTCATTGAGTTCACTAAAGAGTCCCTTCAACCAAATAACTTTTTTACAAGCCTTAGTAATCGCCATGTATCCAGCTTCAGTGCTAGACAAAGTAACTGCAGTTTGCAAAGTGGCTTTCCAACTGATTGCACAACCTCTGATTGTAAAGACATAACTTGTGAGAGATCTTCTTCTATCAAGGTCTCCAGAAAAATTAGCATCAACATACCTAATGACTCCATCTCTAGTTCTTCCAAACTGTAAGCAAACATCAGTAGTACCTCGTAAGTATCTTAAAATTCACTGAACTGCTTTCCAATGTTATTTATTGGGATTCGCCATGTATCTGCTAATTGCACTGACTGCATATGATAAATCTAGACGTGAACAAACCATAGCATACATGACAAATCCCACTACACTAGAGTATGGAACATGTGACATATACTCAATTTCATTATCTAATTGTGGAGACAAAGCCGATGAAAGTCTGAAATGGACAGCTAAAGGAGTACTAACAGGCTTAGCACTCTGCATATTGAATCTATAAAGAACTTTCTTAATATTTGCCTTCTGACTTAGGTACAATTTACTTGCTTTTTTATCTTTGAGAATCTCCATACAAAGTATCTTCTTTGCTGGTCCCAAATCTTTCATCTCAAATTATTTACTTTGTTGGGCTTTAACATTTCTTGTCTCTCCTTTATCTTTCATTGCTATCAACATGTCATCAACATAAAGGAGTAGATACACAAAAGAACCATCATTTTTTCCTTAAAGTAAACACTACTGTCAAAGCTACTTCTTTTGAAATCATGAGGAGTCATAAAGGAATCAAACCTCTTGTACCACTATCTTGGTTACTATTTCAAATCGTAAAGGGATTTTTTCAGAAAGCAAACATAGTCCTCTTTTTTTGAGATTGTAAAACCCTTTTGTTGTTGCATGTAAATATCCTCCTCAAGTTTTCCATGAAAAAATGCAGTTTTTACATCTAACTTCTCAAGCTTCAAATCATGCATGCCACAATACCAAGCAAAGCTCGAATCGAACTATGCTTCACAACTGGGGAGAATACATCTGTAAAGTCCACTCATGGAATTTAACTGTAACCCTTTGCAACAAGCCTTGCTTTATATTTGGGTTCTTCAACTCTTGGAGTTCCTTCTTTCTTTTTAAACACCCATTTACAACGAACAACCTTTTTACCTTTAAAAAGTTTCATAAGATCCCATGTTTTGTTTTTGTGGAGTGATTCCATTTCCTCTTGCATAACAAACATCCACTTTTCTGAGTCTTCACAGCTAACTGCCTCCGAATAATTAGATGGCTCTTGGTTTGCATCTATATCTTCAGCCACATTGAAAGCATAAGCAACTAGATCAGCATTGACATTTTTTCTTTGGAGGTTTAATTTCTCTTCTAGTTTTGTTTTTGGCGATAGAGTATTGTGGTGAAGAAGCAACTCTATTCTGAATTTTTGTACTAGCTTGAGGAGCCGACTCTGTTGTAGATTCTGGATTAGTTTAATGCTCCACTACTTTTGATTTTCTTTATTGGAAGTCTTTAATAGATAAGTTAGGTAGCATAGCAGTTTCATCAAAAACAAAATCTCTATTAATCACAACTTTTCTATTTCCAAGACACCATAACTTATACCCCTTTAAAACAATTTTATAACCAAGAAAAACACATTTAATGGATCTCGGTTCCAATTTTCCATTATTAACATGAGCATATGCAGGACACCCAAAGATCTTTAAATCAGAATAGTCAGCAAGATTACCATACTATACCTCTTGTGAAGTCCTTTTCTCAATGGCAACGGATAGAGATTAGTTGATCAAAAAACATGCAGTAGAGGCTGCTTCAGCCCAAAAAAACTTTGGTAAGTTGGCATTTGAAAACCTATATCTAACCTTCTCCATGATCGTTCTGTTCATTCGTTCTGCAATGCCGTTTTGCTGTAGAGTATGGCGAACTGTCAAGTGTCTCACGATCCTTTCTAACTTGCACAATTTATTAAACTCACCAGAATAGAACTCTAAGACATTATTTGCGAGGAGGTATTTTATTTGTTTTCCCATCTATTTTTCAATCATAGTTTTCCAAGACTTAAATGCGGAAAACACATCGATTTTCTACTTCATGAAGAACACCCAAACTTTTCTAGAAAAATCATCAATAAAAGTTAGCATATAATTAGCTCCACCTCTCGATGGTACTCTGGATGGTCCTCATAGATCAGGATGAATATACTCCAATGTTCCCTTCGTGTTATGGATTCCTCTAGTGAATCAAACACTCTTTTTCTTTCCAAAAATGCAGTGCGCACGGAACTTTAGTTTGCAAATTCCTTCCCCATCAAGAAGTCTTCTTTTACTCAATTTTGCCATGCCATTCTCACTCATATGCCCTAGGCGCATATGCCAAAGTTTAGTAATATCATCATCTGACAAGGAAGAGGAAGAGACAACTGCATCACCAATAATAGTAGAACCCTGCAAAACATATAACTTGGCAGTCTTTCTCTTCTCTTTCATCACAACAAAGGAACCTTTGAAAATCTTCAAAACCCCACTTTCAGCTGTATATATGTACCCTTTTGAATCAAGAGTACTCAACAAAATTAAATTTCTCTTCAATTCTGGAGCATGTCACACGTCACTAAGTGTTCTGATAACTCTGCCAAACATCTTAACTTTAATCGTTCCAGCACCTACAATTTTACACGAAGCATTATTTCCCATCAAAATAATACCTTCAGACACTATTTTGTAAGTTGTAAACCAATCCCGACTGGGACTCATGTGAAAGGTGCAGCCCGAATCAAGGATCCACTCCTCGCTCACTTTAGAATTGTTGATAGAAGTGACTAGAAGTTCACCATTGCTATAGTCTTCTACAACCTCAGCTTCATCGGAATTTTCTGGTTGTTTTACCTTTTAATCCACAGCCTCCCTTTTGATCTTATTCTGTAGCTTATAACACTCAGATTTAATATGCCCTTTCTTCTTGCAGAAGTTACAAGTTTTACCGCTGTTTGAAAACTTCAGTCTACCTTTAAATTTACCGTGAAAATTCTGTTCCTGTGTCCTTCCACGACCATCATCAGCATTTCGTTCTTGTCTCCCACGAATAATGAGACTCTTTTCCTTAGAGCCAGGTTTAAGCACAAGATGCTTCATCTTATCATATGAGGTCAAAGAATCATAAACCTCATCAATTGTGAGAGACTCGTGGCTATATAAAATCGTGTCTCTAAAGGTTGAATAAGACGTGGGCAATGAACAAAGTAGAATGAACCCTAGATCTTCCTTATCATATTGAACCTCCATGGCCTCCAAGTTTGAGAGAATTTCTTTAAACACTGTTAAGTGTTCGTGCACAGATGCACCTTCCTCCAAACAATGAGCATAAAGACGTTGCTTCATATGTAACTTGCTAGTTAGAGTTTTCGACATATATATTTGCTCCAGCCTCTTCCATAATGCAGTGGCGATCTTCTCCTTCATCACATCCTACAAAATTGCGTTAGACAAATAAGATGTAATTGTGTTAACACCTTTCGATCCTTACGCTTCTTCTCTTCATCTATTAATGTCAAAGGCATCTTATCTATCCTTAGCAGGGCATCCTCCAAATCCATCTGCGCAAGAACTGCTTGCATCTTAATTTGCCACAACGCAAGTCTAGTGTTGTGATCCAACAGTAGAATTTCATACTTCAAAGATGCTATTACCATGATCAAGATGAACAACCTGAAAGCTTTGATACCAATTTAGAAAATTAGAACATCGGTAATGATAATATATCGCAAAAAAAAAGATAAATAAAAATAAAGAACACACAGATTTTTGCGTGAAAATTCTTTCAGAAAAAAACCACGGGCAGAGGAGAAGAAAATTCACTATGTCAAATTCGAATGTTTACAAGAGGAATTTCGACTACATCTATTTATAGGATAAAAAAACCTAATCCTAATCAAAGTCAAATATATTATGCTAATAAATGCTAAATATATTATACTCATAAATACTAAATCTTCTAGAAAGAAAATATATTTTGTTTAACTTGACTTGCAAGCAATCTCTTAGAATTTAGGTCATACAACTCTAACATTTTTAAAATAAAATATTGATAAATCTAAAATGATACACCTAAACATATTAAAATATATGCTACATATCAGTCCCAACAGAAAAAATATGTCCATTAATAAGGTTCTAATTCCCTTGATTAACATATCCTAAAATTATCTTAATTTAACCAATCTTTTATTCTTTTATCAACTAATCAAGGAAATTACAGAATGAATATTAATGCACTTAGGAGTGTTGAAAAGGTCAGTTCGATTAAAACTCGAACTAAATTATCATTAACTGATGACGCTCATCAATAACTCTAAATTTGAAAAAATCTAGCGTCATTTCCAGATTCCTATCTTAGAGTCCTTAACATCTAAGCATATAGTACCTTCCAAATCTTCGAGTGTTGCTTTTAGTGAGATAATGGAGACACTGAACGACTGAAACACCCCACACCAGGCCCACGAGCCTAGACCGGATCTGGTATGTTCCTCGATGTAAATCGGCTCAAAATTCTTTGTTGCTTTGAAAACTGTGTGTTTTGAAGACAGTTTGTTTGTGGGTTGGGCTCGAGTTGAAAACAAGTTTATTTTTATATTGAAAATCCATTTATTTCAGGTGACAAAATATTTAAAGTTTATTTTAAATTAAATTGACTTAATCTCTAAATAACATAAATTCGTAACATAGTAATTAAAACAATAATAAAATCATCACTATGGCCTTATTACATAAACAAAACCTAAATAAAATTGAAGAGTACTTAAATAAAATAAAATGTCCAAATTAAATAAAACTTTAAGCTGAGCATGGCCACCACAAGTTCTGCCATCCCGGTCCATCACTATTCATCACCTGAAACATGTTCCTACAACGGGGTGAGTCAACAGACTCAATGTGTAACCAACACTAAAATTTAACAGATTTAGGCATACCATACATATCATGTTCACATAATAATAATGATACAATCCCGAACCCAAACCTAGATACCATCCGCTACACATCCCCGTACCAACCTGCACACCGTGGGGACTACTAAGTCAACCCTCCATCCGCTACACACCATCGAAGGCGTCATTGCAATGACGGCGTGCTCATCGCCTATATAAAATTCTTGGCATAGCCACCAGATTAAATAATTGTGTCATGAGGCACCACATTCAGATAATGTAACCGGGTTACCACATTCGGATAATGTGACCAAGTCACCACATTCAGATAGTGAGACCGAAGTCACCACATTCACTTCCCCTTTCTCATATAACCCGAATGCCCCATATTATTCATATCATGCATAACATACTTAAATTCACATTCATGTCACTTTTCACATGTTAAATATAACATATTTTGTAATCCTAGTAGGAGTAGGAAACGTACCTGAGTACTTTGTACCATAACATGGTCCTTAGCCATATTCACATTCTTATAAACATGCATATATTTATTATAGCCATGAATCTTATTAAAAGTAGTGTAGGGTACACACCTGATTCGCTTAACAATTTCACTTTAAATCCCAAAATTTGATCTACTGCCTTAGATCTTTAACTCCCTACATTCGGCCCATATTAAAGGTTTAATCAAAAACTCATTCGGTCATAAAACCAAATCCTAGTAGGATTTGTGCACTAAACTTACCTTGTTGCCGATTGAATTAAAAATCAAATCTCGAAAACTTGTATTCTTCCCCTTTGAAATCGGCTACTCACTAGATCCCTTGAATCAGTTAGTTTTCGGTTAAAACAAATAGATCTAAGTACTTAAGATAGGGCCTTGGCCGAATATGTAAGTACACTTACCTTGAAATTCTTAAATCCCAAAACTTTGCTTATTCTCCTTCCTTGTATTCCGCCAACTCTAGATCCTTTTAACATATTAGTTTTCGGCTTGTAAGATAATAAAAGATAGATCCAAACACTAAAATAAGCCTTGGCCGAATGCTATAGGTACTTACCTTGTGAATTTTAAATCCCCAAACTCACCGAATAACTAGGGAACACGCGGCCTATGGTGTACCTTCGGGAAAAGAACTTCTCCTTCCTTGTAGTCGACACTTAGTAAATCCCGAAAGATATCTTCAAGGTTTCGGCAACAATATATTGAGGGTATTAGAATCTTAATTTTGACAGACTTAAATGAAATAGAATGAGAATCGAACCTAATCTTACCCTTACTGAAGAATTCGATGGAACTCTTGCTTGAACCCTTAGTACTATTCGGCTATGGCCCTGATATGTATCACAATTTTGGTTCTTGAGGCTTAGTGAGAAATCGGCAAGGGCTATTGGTACTTTCGACTTTTGATTGTGTTTGTAATAGAAGAAGAAAAAAAAAGAGAAGAAGAGAATAATGGCAGAGAGAATTCGGTAGAGGAAAGAAAGAAAAGAATAGAGAAATTTGCTAGAGAATTTTGGCAGAGGCTTCCTTGAAGAGAAAAGAATGAATGAAGAATGGCCTTATTTTCCTTCTATTGCCGAAATTCCTAGGCTAGAGTCCCCTACTTGGCCACCACTCTTCCTATGTGATAAATTTTTATCTTTTAATTATCACTTTATTCAATAATCCACTTAAAGTAATCTAATATTAAATCTATTATTTATCCCCTATTTAGCCAAAATTTTAAAGGGAATAAAACTCCTCTTTTAAGAGCCATAATGCCGTCCACCTCTCTGCTTCTGGAAGCAAAATAAAATTTCTTTTATTTGCTTCCCAAGTGACTCGATCCCTGGCCCAAATATACAAGCTTGTGGCGTCACTTGCTGGGCTTTTAAGTGGTGCCTTCAAGCCACTTTGACAAGCCTATTTGTGTGTCAAATCCTTCCTATTAATTTTTTTAAGGTCACCTTGCCTTAGTTTCCTCTTTTTAAACTTTACATTTCCATATATTTTCCAGGTTTCCAAAATGTTCACTTTCCTCTTTTAACTTAAGTTTCCAAAATGTTCACTTTCCTCTTTTAGCTTAAGTTTCCAAAATGTTCACTTTCCTCTTTTAACTTAAAATTTCCAAGTTTCCAAAATGTTCACTTTCCTCTTTTTGAAACTTAACATTTCTAAATCATTTCTTACATTTCCAAGTTTCCAAAAATGTTCATAATACATTCATAACACATAAGACATGTCATTTCGTACAATTAAACCAAAAATGCACATGCCCTTTTCAGGATGTTACAAGGACTATAAAGTGAAAAAGATTGTAGTGTGGAGAATGGGTGGGGTAGACAAAACCACTTTAGTCGAAGAAGTCGACCATGACGTGGAATGATTTGATCGAGCTGTAATGGTCATGGTGTCTAAAGCTCCAGACATTTCAAGAATTCAAATGAAGATTGTAGAAGACTTAACAATTAAATTTTGAGAATACTTCCAAACAAGGGAAAGCAACAATATTATGAAGTAGCTTTATTGTCAGGAAGTTTATTATAATTCTCGATAATCTATGGAATCAATGGGGGTGACGAGGACTTGAAAAATATAGGTATTCCATTAGTTGAAATGATAAGGGTTCTAAAGTGATTTTGACAACAAGGGAACCAAAGTATGCAAATATATTAGATTTGAACATATACTTCAACTGAATGTTATGGATGACAATAAAGCGTGGAATTTGTTCAACATGAATGCAAACCTTGATGGCGCTTCTCTAAAAATTATTGAAGTAGCTATGGAAGTTGTAAAAGAATGTGGAGGTTTGCCTTTAGCTATTGTTCCATTAGCAAAGGATTTAAGAGGTTAAACCCTTAACGGATGGAAATTAGCCTACCATAAAATCAGTAGTTCCAGATTAATGGATATCGAGGATGTCCCAAAACAGAGAAAAGAAATGCATACATGAGCCTTGAGATGAGCTACAACAATTTAGGGAGCAAGTCAAAGAAATTATTTTTGTTGTGTGGTTTATTTCCTGAAGATTCCTTAATTACTGTGGAGTTATTGGTTCGATGTGCTTGGGGTTTGAAGTTGTATCCCGAAGTAGTCTCAATTAAACAAGTCCAGTTTGAAGTGCCACGCCATTAAATTTTAAAGATAACAAAGTATTATTATACATCCATCTATATCTAATATGTTCTCCAACATAATTTAAATTTAGTTAAATTACTTAAAATAGTTAATTTTTTAAATTATAAGCAAACCCTTTTTCTTCTTTTACAAATATTAGTCATTTTCTATTTTTTTTCATAAGTTAAAATTTTTTTGTGCAACTTTTGTGCAAATTTTTCTATATTATTGACACAAGTTTGTTAATTATTTTACCCTAACATAAAACATTGAATCTTGAACCTTGAACCTTGAACCCCAAACCCCAAGGTTCTGGCTTTGGGTTAGGGATTTAAGGTTTATGATTCAAGATTTAAGGTTTAAAGTTTAGGGTTTAAGGTTTGGGTTTAAGATTTAAGGTTTAGGATTCATGATTACGATATTAGGGTTTGGGTTCGAGTTTAAGGTTCAACTGTTTGACATTATAGGTTTGGGGTTTGAGTTTAAGGTTTAAGGTTTTATAATTTGGGTTTAGGATTTAAGATTCTAGATTCAGGGTTTAGGATAAAATTTATCAAAATCATGTGTCAATAACAAGAAAAAGTTGTTAAAATGTCATTAAATTATTGGAAATGGACCATGCATAATGTGGTAGGAAAGGTCCATAAAATAATTTCTCTATGGATAATTGTAACACCCCAAACCTAGCCTAGAAGTCTAGACCGAATCCAGGATGCTACATTGATCACCGAAGTGATCGTAGGAAAATTTAACAAAAACCTGTCATTCAAAATTCTATTTCTAAAAATATTTACCTCAAAACAAACCAAAACGTTCAATCGTTTAAAAATACTATTCGCAATCATAACAAAACATAATGTACGAACAAAGTTTAAAACAGTAATGGTACCACAGTATTATAAATCTTTAAAGTTCAAAAACAAATGTAAAAACTAGAAAACACAAACTGCTCAATTGTTGTTCACAAGCATGTCCGAGACCTCCTCGTACTAAGCCCAACTACAGAATCCATAACTGTACCTGAAAGGGTAAAAGAATAGGGGGTGAGCTACTTGAGCTCAGTGTGAGATCAAACCAGCTAAACTACAGAAGCAGAAATAGAGAACTAGAAGCAGTTCAAAAGAAGAACACACTTACAGACAGATAACAGTGAAGTGAGTTCGCCCAACATCAAACACACACCATATGTTCCTTACAGTTATATGGAACAAACAGACATACCTAACCTCACGTGCTATTCAAATACAATAGCAATAGTTCACAAGTCAGTCACACTATGACAATAACAGTTCAGTCATAGTATCACATTTAGCCCAACTGATCAATCAGACATTTCAGTCGAATAGCACAATCACATTTAGTCACATAGATTCATTCAGTTGCATATGAGTGTAAATGAGTTATAAAATAACCCACCCATCCAGCCAACAGACCATCTCTGTCCAACCCTACACTTACTGTGGGGATTTAATCAACCCACCCATCCCTTACTCCGAGTAGGACATCGAAAAGCCCATCCGACCTTATAGCCCATAGAATGTCATCTCGGGTTGCCTAGCAACGATGATCATCAGCATTGTCCTCGACCCTCAGGGAATTGGGACCAATCAGTGTGTAGATAAACTGCTAGTCTCATATATTATGCATCAAGGCTAGTGTATAAGTCATGCACTGCATAATACGGTAAACTGCGATCTGATACATGCGATGAACGCTAGATCAGATAGTGGTACGTAGCGTAGTTAACGTACATGTGGTACAGTGTAATACGGTAATCCGCTATACCGATGAGTTGCAGTAAAACTGCCAGATCGTAAATCTTCCTTCTCTTCAAAATCCCAACCCGAAATACTTTATATGCAGATGTATGAATACAAATGCACCAATTCAGAATACAATTTCAAGAAGTCATTCAAAAGTAGTCACTTACAGTCAGTCAATCAGTTACAGAAACGTGCACACTTATGCACTTAGATTCAGTACCTAGCATAACACACATTCACTTACAAGCGGTATATAATTCGAAGTCAGAACAGAATCCTATTCACCCTCAGTAAGCTTACTCCATGGGTTGGAACACATAGACTCACAATGGCATTCTATTTGCCCTAAAATCAAAATTTGGCGAGTTAGGGCCACACGCCCTTGTGCTCAACCCTGTGGAGTAATCCAGGCCAGTGGGGATCCAAATGCCCGTGTGAGAGGTGGCTCACAGCCGTGTGACAGAGGCACACGCCTGTGTGGTGTAGGGACACGGCCGTGTGAACAAGTCGTGTAACTAATTGTCCAATTTTGATAAAATTAAGTGTAGGGCAGACACGACCGTGTGAGGATCTTACACGCTCGTGTGGACTCCCTAGGCCCCAAATTAGTCACACAGCCGTGCGGCCAGGCCGTGTGACTCCAGATCCTTAATTCCCCAAACTCACATGCCCGTGTGCTCAGAGGACATGGCTTTGTGGATTCCGACAAAAATTCCCAAATCGGCCACACGCCCATGTGGCTAGGCCGTGTGGCACCCAAAATCGACTGAAAACCCTAATTCACAAATCCACACGGCCGTGTGCCTCGACACACACCCGTGTGGCGGTCGAGGAGGCTATAAAACCACCCCAATTCAGCCCCGTAAACACCATTTTGGTGACCAAAATTGTCCCTAACCTTTGCCCTATCAAGGTATACCGAAAAGTGGAGATTTCTCATCACTTCCATCGATTAGAACTCAAAATACTCGGTTTAACATTCACTCAAAAAAACCCATATAATAAGTTTACAAAAACCCTTAAACAATGTAGTTACATTTTGAATCACACACCTGTTTGCGATCAGAGAAGATGGCAGAGGCACAAAATTCTCGAATCCACAAACCAACCGTTCAGAGAATATTTAGAAAGCAAAAGAGAGGGGAGGAGAGGAGAACGTGAAAACAGAAAAGCTAAAAAGTAAAAATAAAAAGAAAAAATAAAATCAGCTTTAGTCATAAAACTAATAATTTAATAATTATAAATAATTATAATTATTAACTAAAAACAAAATAAAATAAAATACCTACCAAAACGTTCACACTAAGACTCGAACCCAGAACCATGAGGTTCCCTAACACTCTCTAAACCACCAGACCAGCAAGCCCATTCTAACACAAAACTGCACAACTTAACTTATGTGTGCAACCTCATCGCTGTCACTACACTTAAAACCCAGAACTTCTAGGCCCAAAATTTGGGGCATTACAATAATTGTATAATAATATTTAATGTCTTTAAAATTTGATGACGTGGCAAAATTTTATTCATGCTTAAATACCTTTGGATTGTCCTTATGTAAGTTATTCCCTAAAAAGAAATTATTCCTTTTTATTTTATTCATTAATTAGATAGAAAGGAAATAAAACACTAAAAATATTGAGGTTGTATAATGAATCATCAATATCTTAATGAGGGCTCAAATTGTACAGACCAGCACATACCTGCAATGTAGAGAAGGGACGAATTAACTTTTTCCTTCTCAACAAAAAACACAAAAAATTCATAGAAAAAAGAAGAAGAAGAGAGTAATTCATCTTCAACTCTTTGCAAATACTAAAAACTTGTCACGACCTTACCATTCAAATCATCCTTAACCCTCATCCCTCATCATCACCATTGCCATTCACCCATTAACTTACATAAATAACACACCTTCATTACCATCACTTTCCAAAGCTTCATCGATGAGTAAACCCAACACCATTTCCCGCAACCTTTACTAACTCCAACCTTCATCACAAAATTCCAGCATTACCACTATCCCCCCTCCTTCCCGACGTTTAAACCTTGAACCCTTAACAACCTAATCAATAGTCCACTGCCTTTGCCATTTACAACATCAATAGGCCCTTTCCATCACCATCTCAACCCATGACTCTCACCACCTAAAGCTCCCACAAACAACATCGTAAAAACCGCATCAAAACCTACTACCTCTCCCGTCAATGTGATTGAACCATAGGTACCATATCATTTGCGGTGGCGCTCAATTTTTGTTTTGTTAGTAGGGCGAATGAGAAACAAAAAAAGTCTTTTTTGTTAAATTGTTGCTTTAAGATTTGAAATTCCTCCCTATCTTTTCATTTAAGCCCAGTACCAAGGAAGCTATTCGGTCTAGCAAATCAACTCACTCAGTCCAGCAGCAGCATTACCTTTGGGCATTGGTATAATCTATCCCTTATTTTGTTTTTGCAACCTAGTTATTTAATACGATGCAAACATTTTTTTTTTTGAATATTTGAATTAAATATGGTTCATTGATTTGTCCCATTCATATATTATCATGCATGTTTTTCTTTAACAGAATTGTTGTTGAAAAATAATTTTAAGTATATTATTTCATAAAAAAGTTAAAAATTATTAGGAGAAATGTAAAATAGATTTTTGAAAATAATTTAAAAAGAAGGGAATAAATTATATTAGGATCAACCCAAAATGTAACATCCTAGAATAGGGGTTCTGCATTTTATGTTTCTGTGTGTTTAGCTTGCTCTGCTTGTTAATTGGGTGTGTTTGGGGGTCCTGGAAAGGCTCAGGGTCAAGCCAGGGCCTTGGTAAAAATTTTATTTTTGGGCACTTTAGGGGGGAAGCTAGTAGGAGCAGGCCTAAAGTCTACTTGTGTGCAATTGATGACACAAAAAAGCTTGTATCCAGATGGAGGTAGCATTACTTGTAGAAGCTGAAGGGGAGGAGTTCGAATCCCATAACCCTTATTACGAAGCTTTATTTTTGGCACCTGGATGGGGAGAAGGTAGATTCGACAGGGACTCTTCAAGGTTGTTGGTTGAATGGGTCAATGTGTTCAAATGTGTGGACATGAGGGGCTTGTGGAGTTTGAATTGGTCAAACCAATTCAAATGGATGTTGGGGAGTGGAAGCAGGAGGAAATCAAGGAATGTGCCCATGGTAGAGGTGTTGGCCAAATGTGGGAAGCTTGAGGAGGGGGAGAATTCAGTTTAGTGCTAGCATAGGTGGTGTGCCGAAATTTCATAGGTCTTAGGCAACTATTTCTTTTCATTTTAACATATTCGGCCATTAAGTGAGGTGACTGCCAATTTTGCTAGTCTCCTTGAATTCTTCTTTTCTCTTATTCGGTTTCCCTATTCCTCTCTGTGCCAAAATTGTCAGCTTCCTCTGTTCATCTCTTTTGCTTCTTTGACACTAGCCGAAAGTTTTGTGACCACCCTTTTTCTTCTTCTTTTCTTTCTATTTCCTTTGTTCTTCAGCCGAACCCTTTCCCAACCCTCAGCCGTATATTTGGTTCCCTCTATTCATCTCTTCCACCTTTTCTTACTTCTTTTTCTCAAAAGTTGAAACCCCCTACTTCTTCTTCTTCTACTCCTTTTGTCTTCTTTTTCTGGCCGGACTTCAGTGCTCGTCCCCTTTTTGTTTCTTTTCCTTTTATTTTGGGAGTGAGCTGAAACCTTCTTCGCATTGTCTGCTTCTGCTGAATCCTTTAGGACTTCATTTGGTTACACTCTGATTAAGGTAAGAAACTTCTCATTCTTCTTATCTTGTTACTTCTCCTAAGGTAGCCGTCCACTCTTTCTTTTATCATAAATCAGTTTTGAGGTTCTCTGCCAAAGCAGATTATGCCATAGTTGTAACACATTTCTCTCATCTTTCTTTGCTACTAGCCGCATATCTGGAAGCATGGTGCTAGGAGTCTTGGGCCGTAGGAGGGTCTCCTCTTCAATCGGTTTTGTCGGTCAAGCTAAGGGAGACTCTGTTGATCCTTTTCTTTTTACTTCCCTTCGGTTTTGTATGGTCATAGTCGAATGGCTAATTTGCTCTTGTTATTAGTTCGCGACTAATCTCTCCCTTTCTTCTCTCGTGTTGGGAACATTTACTCCGAGAAGGCTCAGTAGTCAAACGTGTCGTAGTCCACCATTCCATTCAGTTTCTTAAGGTAATGAGTTTCTTTAGTCTTACATGTTTTGAATCCCTTCCTTTATACTCCGTATTAATCGAATCTTTTGGTTAGCCAATCAAAGGTTTTTCTCTGACCTCTGATCAAGTCTATTCATGGATGCAAGTGTCGGTCAAGCCGGGGAGGAGAGTGGACCCATAATCTCTGCTCCCAAGTTTAAAAGACGTGTTGTGTTGACGGTTCAGGACTTTTTGCTGGGTTGTGGCAGAGAGCCAACTTTTGCTTAGGATAGACAAATTGCAGTCGTTCCTGTTAATGAGAGCATCAACGTGGAGAGTCTAGTTTTATGCTTAATTAGGTGTGTAATGCTCACACTTTACTTGTTAATTAATTCATGTTAATGGTTGTGGTGGCTGAAAGTCAAAATGATTGATTTGATGTCGATATACCCTTATGGGTAAGGTTGGAGACAGCGAGTAAGTTCCGCTATTATGTCACTTACAGATTATTTTGTGTTTTAACCAAATATATGCTATACATTGAAAGTATGTTGCATTCATCACAGTATGACAATATGTGCATGGGCGTTTGGGAAATGATTAAAGGGGAAGTGTGATTTTGTGACTCTGTCACGGTGGTCTGGAACTACGGTGGGCTGGCCCCACGTAATTATTGAGCGACTATGTCACGGTGGTCTGCGACCACGGTGGTTTGAAGCCACGTATACTTATCAGTGACTTATCTCAATGATCTAGAACCACAGTGGGTTGTCCCCACGTATATTATTCAGAGATCGTCACGGTGGTCTAGGACCACGGTGGGTTGGCCCAACGTTTATATAATTTGTGACTCAAGTGGTCTGGGACCACGGTGGCATAATGCCACGGGTGATTGGATGATTCAGGTGACCTAGAGGATGGAAAACTAGGTTGGGTTCAGGCAGCATTGCATGCATGATTATTTTGTTGTATTGTGTGGGCTAAGGCCCAATGGGCCTATGTGGGCTTAAAGCCGATTGAGTTATAGGGGATTGACACACTGAGTCTCGATGACTCACCCCTATGCTAAATTTTGCAGGTAATCCTTAGATCGCGATTTTGGGAGCCGAGGTGGACTTCGAGGTGGCCAGGCAATGTTTCTCGTAAACTCATTTCTTTTATTTAAACTTATTTTAAGTTTGGGATTTTATTATGTAATAAGGCCGCTATAACTTAAATTTGGGTTTTGATTTATTGCTGATATTATATATTCTATAAACTATCTAACATGGGGTTTTTTCTAATGTTAAAACATAAGCAAATAGACATAAGAAAATAGTTTTCAAAGTGTTAACAAAAGATGGGTTACAAATAACTAATTAACTCGGTGATTTTATTAAAACCGCAACATCGTTTTCAAATGTCACGTTTATGAATTTCCTTGATTTTGGTAAACAAAGTTGTTACAACGTGTTTGATCAATTTAATATAAAGACGGTACGAGACCTTTAAACAAAAGTGTTAAATCGTTATAATATAAAGACACTCAACAAAATATTTTTGGGGAATTCAATGTTTCGTTAAAATTTCAAAACCTCTTTTCCTGTAACATACCAAATTTGGTTGTAACGTATTGACCTGATTTGGGGTGTTACACAAAAAGTATAGTTTTTAAGCACCAATAAAATAGTGTCACATCATTAAATCTTAAAGATAACAAAGTATTACTATACACTAATATATATCTAATATCTTCTAAAAATTAATTTAAATTTAGTTAAATTACTTAAAATAATTAATTTTTTTAAATTATATACAAACATCTTTTCTTCTTTTACATATTTTAATCATTTTGTTTTTTTTTTCATAAGTTAACTTTTTTTATTTTGTGCAATTTTTATGCAATCTTTGGGCAATTTTTTAACACATAATTTTGGTAATTATTTTACCCTAATCTAGAACCTTGAACCTTGAACCTTGAACCCCAAACCCCGAACCTTATAGTTTAGGATTTTTAAGGTTTAAGGTTTAAGGTTTAAGGTTTGAGGTTCATGATTTGAGGTCAAGGGTTTAGGGTTTATGGTTTAAGGTTTAAAGGTTTAAGGTTATGAGTTTGAGGTTTAGGATTTGAGTTAGAGGTGTAAGTGTTCGGGGTTATAGGTTTAAGTTTAAGGTTTAGGGTTTAATATTTTTTGTTTAAGATTCGAGATTTTACATTCAAAGTTTAAGGCTTGTGGTTTAAGATAAAAATTTATCCAAATCATGTTTCAATGTTAAGAAAAAATTGATTGTCAAGAAGTTTCTCATAATTCTTGATGATATATGGAATCAATGGGGCGACGAGGACTTGAAAAATATAGGTATTCCATTAGTTGAAAATGATAAGGGTTCTAAAGCGATTTTGACAACAAGGGAACAAAAAGTATGCAAATATATTAGATGTGAACATTTGGTTCAACTAAATGTTATAGATGACGGTGAAGCATGGAATTTGTTCAACATGAATGCAAACCTTGATGGTGCTTTTCCGGAAATTATTGAAGTAGCTATGGAAGTTGCAAAAGAATGTAGAGATTTGCCTTTAGTTATTGTTCCATTAGCAAGTTGCAAAAGAATGAGCCTTGAGATGAGCTGCAACAATTTGGGGAGCAAGTCGAAGAAATTATTTTTCTTGTGTGCTTTATTTCCTAAATTTCCTTAATTAATGTAGAGTTATTGGTTCGATGTGCTTGGGGCTTGAGGTTGTGTAACACCCCATACCCAAGTCTAATGCTAGGTCTAGATATGAGATGTTACCACGCTTGAACTCACTTAGACATACACTTACAAACCGAAGACATTTCTTTCTGACTTAACAACTTATCTTTCTTAGTCTAATCATATATTTTATAGGCCTACGAGGCCTTAAGCATAACTCTAAAAACTTTCAGAACTTGATCGAAAACCTTTCTTAGAAGTAGGGGTCACACGCCCATGTGGCTTGGGACACGCCCGTGTACCCCTTGACACGCCCATGTCTTCTAACCGTGGGGAGTTACTGACTATATTCACACGGTCTTGACACGCCCATATCTTCCAACCGTGGGGAGTTACTGACTTGATCCACATGGCTTGGGTACACGCTGTAATATCCTGATTTAGGGGTTATGCATTTGATGTGTTTCGTGTGTATGCTCTATTTAATGTGCTAGTTTAGGGTGTATGGGAGTCTAGGAAAGGCCCAGGGATAAGTCGGAGCCCCGGCCAAAATTTTCTTTTTGGGCACTTTAGTGGGAGAGCTAGCTGGAATAGGACCTAAGGGTGATTGTTTGTTTTTGATTGACACAAGCAAGGTGTTGGTAAAGTGGCAAGGTGACGCCACATAGGGGTTAGAAGGTGACGCCACAAGGGAGTAGAGAGGGAATAGGTTCAAGTCGCATGAAGCTCATTTTGGGAATTATTTTTGGCGTCAAGAAGAGCAGAGGCAGAATTTGACTGGGACACTTCAAGATGGGAGAGGAGACCTGGTCAACAAATTCGAATGAGTGGCTGGGAGGAAAAAGTTGAGTTTGAAGCATTCAAAATAATTCAAACAGGTGATCAGGAGGAAATTGAGGAGAAAAGAAAGGGATGGGCATGTGATCAAGGTGTTGGCTGAATTTCAAACACTTGGTATAGAGGGGAATCAGTTTTGGCCTGTGTTGGGGTGTGCCGAAATTCACATTGGCCATAGGACCTTGTAGTTTCTTTTTTGTATAATTTTTGGCTTTGGGGTTTATAGGTGCCAAATTTTGGTTAGCTTCAACTCTTTGTCTTTTCACTTCTTTTTTTCTTTGTCCCCCACTTCTTCTTCACTTAACTGAAACCTGTTGCCTCTTTCTGGAACCTTTTTCTCTTTTGCATCACTCAAAATCGAAAGTACCCACCATTTCTTCTGTGATCTCTTTTTTCGGTTCTTTTCTTTATTTATTCTTTCTAAAAGCCGAAACCCTTCTCCATTTTCGGCAGAAAGCTGAATACTCCTTGTTCATTATTCTTTTCTCTAATTTCTTCTACTGGCCAAATCTCCCTAGCCATTCTCCTATATTCCTCTCTTGATTTCTCTAAAAGCCGAAACTCCTAAGCCTCCATTTGAAGTTCCTTTATTTTCATTTTTGATTCTTTCATCTTGTTCTCTTCTACCATAGTCATTGTCGAATCTTCTCTACTATTGTGCTTGTGCCGATTTCCCTTAGGTGTTATTCGAATCTTCTGTGTTAAGGTAAGAGGCAATTTCTTCTATTTTTTTATCTCCCTTTTGATTTTGGAAGCCAAAGCCGAATGGCTAATTGGCTTGATGAGGCCATTGTTTGAACTGACATTTTCTATCTTCTTGTTTCTCTTTGGGGGGCGCGTATTTCAGGAATTCAAGCAAATCAAATCATCTAAATCTCAAGCCAAAAATCGTTAATCTCTGAGCCCTATATCTCTTTTTGGGATTTCAAGGTAATGGGTTCTATTTAGATTTTTGTTTAGGTTCGCTTATCGTATTCGTTATCTTAACCCTGTGTTGTTGTTAAACAACCATATTTCCTTATTGTACCTTCTGACAAGATCTTTTGATGGAATCCAATACCCATCAGGCAAAGGAGGTGGTTGGACCCGGAAACCTAGCCCCTAAGTTTAAGAAACGTGCAGTGTCAGCAGTCTGAGATTGGCCACCAGGTTGTGGACCAGCTTCAGAATAGAGTCGTAGATAGATAACTATCATTTCTGCTATCGATAGTGTCAACGTAGAGTATTGTTTTGCGTGTTACCAGGTGTATAATCCCTAAGACACTTTATTTTAACTATAATATTAATTGGTTGGGCTGAAAAGCCAGAAAAGGCAGTGTATACAGTCGAAATACCCGTATGGTAAGGCAAGGAGTGCCAGGTTTATAACTATATGATAAACCGTAAAAGTAACATATTTTAACCCCATATTTAAGAGGCTTTTGGATGATTTAGCCCTTAATTTATGTAAAAAGGTGCTTTTAATCCTTTCTTTTCATGTTTATACTCAAGAAAGCACCCTAGGATAAAAAGAACACAAAACGGGCTTAAAACGGAGTAATTGGGCCTTAGCAAGCAATCAAAACGACCTGGCCCAAAGCCCACACGAACGTGCCTCACCAATTACCTAGAGCACAGCCTCAAATACGTAACACATGGCCGTGCAGCATCCATTCATCACACGGACATGCCTGGTGATCTACATGGCCGTGCCCAAATCGACAGACCTGAAGCACGACCAGTATCCTGACTCACACAGCTGTGCCCAAAATGATAGAATCGAGACACGGCCCAACCACGAGTTATACGGGCGTGTGTCATAGCTGTGCCCCTGCCACGGGAGAGAGCAATTTCACTTGGATTTGGATGCTTGAAGCCAAAGAAACATACTCCTAATTCTAGTAATTCTGCTTGAAAGAGACACTTAGGAGCCAAGTATAGCATCCCAAAGCCTATATAAACAACCTAAGGCAAACATTAAAGGGGAGCTTTTTGGCAGAGGCTTTTGCCGAAGCGTTCATCTTTTATGGAATCACTTGAAGATAGCTAGTTGATTCATCTCAAGAAGTCGGAACTCCATTCAAGACGGAGGATCTCTCCTTTAATTCCTTCAGGGTATTTTAGGGATTTCTTATGTTTTGTTTATTCTTTTCTCTTGAGATGTTTTCGTATTTAGTTATGCACTAAACCCCTCAGATACCTGAAAGGGATGAAACCTATAATGGATTTTGTTATTTGATTTCTAAATTATATGATAAGTACTTGGTTTGTTCTTAATTATGTTGCTTAATTTAATCTGATGTGCTTAGGTGGAGGAGGAATAGACCCTACCTAAGAGTAGATCTAGCATAATTGAGCGGAGTTGATCGGGCGCCTAGAGATAGGGTTACGAGATTTTGCTGGATTAGGGTGAAACCTAATATGGGAATCCATAGATCGATTTACTACTTCCTTAGGGGGTTATTATAAGAGAACGAGAGTTCCACTAATTAACCTAAGGTTAGACATTATTCGCCTCGAGAGAGGGTTTAATATAGGTTAAGGAGTCTCACAGATCAAGCTAAGTAAAGAAATCATACGGTTTGGGGAATAAATAATAAGTGAAGTCATAGGTGGATTCTTCCTGATGGTATCATCTTTATCACTGAGTTTTCCTAAAGTCTTTCTCCAATTCAATCTTTTGTCTTTGCATTTAGTCTAAGTATTTCGTTAGTTTAATAATTCAATCACTCCAAATTTCAGGCTAAATAATAGAGAGAAAGTGAGTAGTAGTACTTTTAGGTTCCCTTGGGTTCGATAAGATATTCTTGCTCGAGCTATACTCTTTGTTCGATAGGTGCACTTGCCTCTATCGTTGTCACAGATTAGTCTACTGAGTTCGATCACTCTTTTATAAATATTAAAACTCGACTGTTTGACACGATCAAATTTTTGGCACCGTTTCCGGGGAATCCTAAAATATTAAGAAAGCTCTATTTCTATTACTTTAGCCATTATCTTTATTTTTAAATTTCTTTTATTTTTATACATATATTTTTGTTTTTCTAAATTTCTTTCTTTCTTTTCATAGCAGGTACCTCTAGTTTATGGCTAGAAGGAATCTGAGAGGACCATTAGAATACGAGAGTGACATTGAAGCTACCGCTCACAGAAATCGCAGAGAAATTAGACATGCCCTAGACTATCAAAGAGAAGAACAGTAAAGATCCAATCCTACTGAAGGAATGGACGAGAACAACCCACCAAATGTGCAAGAACAGAATGCTCACGTACTATGTATGATTATGCTAAACCTAATTTGACAGGAGCATAATCTAGTATTGTTAGGCCCGTTATAGCTGCTAATAATTTTGAATTAAAGCCTAACACAATACAAATGATTCAACAATTTGTTCAATTTGATGGTTTGCAGGATGAGGATCCAAACACTCATATATCTAATTTTTTAGAATTCTGTGATACCTTCAAAAGAAATGGCGTTTCTGACAATGCCATACGTCTTCAGTTATTTCCTTTTTCATTAAGGAATAAAGTAAAGCAGTGGTTGAACTTGTTACCACGAGGGTCGATCACCACATGGGATCAAATGATTGAAAAATTTCTTTTAAAATATTTTCCACCAACCAAAACAGCTAAATTTAGGAATGACATATCTTCTTTTGTACAGAATGATGCAGAATCATTATATGATGCATGGGAAAGATACAAGGATCTCCTAAGAAGATGCCCACACCACGGATTACCTTTGTGGCTTCAAGTCCAAACTTTCTACAATGGTGTAAATTCTCCAACTAGGCAAATGATCAATTCATTAGCCGGTGGAACATTGAATAATAAAACTCCTAAAGCGGCTTACTATTTTATTGGGGAGATGTCGTTGAACACCTATCAATGGCAAATTACAATAGCTAAACCGAAAAAATCAGCCGAAGTTTTTAACATAGACGCAGTGACAATGCTGTCAACACAGGTGGAGTTAATGAATAAAAAGGTTGATAATTTATGTTCTTCATAGGTACATCCAGTCATGCAATGCGAAGCAAGTGGGAATGTGGCGAATTCTGAGTACCCACCCTACCAACCAGGAGCAAAAAATGAGCAGACCAACTATATAAGTAACAATTTCTGATCTAATAATAACCCTTATAGTAACACTTATAATGCAGGTTGGAGGAACCACCCAAATTTTTTGTGGGGAGGACAAGGAAATCAAGGAAATCAAATGCAGCAACCTACTCTAAATTACCAAAACCAGCCCTATCCACAAGAAAATAAATCAACCCTTGAAGAGATGTTGACAAAATTCATGGCAACTACAGATTCTCGTCTCAAAAGACTGAAGCAATACGTGATAAATAAAAAAATCGATCAAAGGAAGCGAGCATCAACTTGGAGAATTTACTAGGTCCGTGGGACATCTCACAAAGGCGATTTCTGAACGTCAACAAGGACGTCTACCAAGCAACACAGAAATAAACCCAAAAGAGCAAATCCAAGCCATCACAGCTCAAGAGGATACAAAAGTAGACGAGCCCACCTCAGTAAAAGAAACTAAGGAAGCAAAAGGTAAAATAGAGGTAGCACAAGATAGGCAAAAATCGGTATTCAAAGAGTACCAACCTCGCATGCCTTACCCCGAAGCATTGAAAAAAGATGATTCAGAGGAACAATTCAGTAAGTTTCTAAAACTTTTAAAGAAATTACATATTAAGTTACCTCTTCTGGAAGCTCTTTTTCAGATGCCCGACTCAAGGAGATTTTTAAGATGGCTCTTGACAAATAAACGCAAAATAGATGAAGAGCACCATGTAGAACTTAACGCAACATGCTCAGTAATGCTACAAAATAGACTACCACAGAAACTAAAAGATCCAGGGAGTTTTACGATTCCATGTTTAATTGGTAGTTTAACTATTGATAATGCGTTAGCCAATTTAGGGGCAAGTATAAATGTCATGCCTTATAATCTTTTTTAACGACTAGGTCTAGGGAAGCCCAAACAAACTAAGATGAGTATTCAACTAGTGATAAAATCATTAGAATTCCTAGGGGCATTATTGAAGATGTTTTAGTAAAAATCGATAAATTCGTCTTCCCAGTAGATTTTGTTATTTTAGACATGGATGAGGAAAATTCAATCCCGTTAATTTTAGGAAGACCTTTTCTTGCATCTGCCAAGACTAAAATTGACGTTGCCACAGGAGAACTCATACTTCGTGTAGGAGATGAATCGGTCAATCTTCAAGCTCTCGACTCAGCCAAAACAACAGAAGATGAAGGTAAGAAAGCCGTTTCAATAAATAATCAAATTGTTCAAACTTCATCATAAGAAACATCACAAAGCATCAAAGCTGAGCCAACTCATAGTCCTCAAGTCGTCACAGAAGAATCACACTAGAAACAAAACTAGAAGACCGACAAATTAGAAGAGCAGAAGATACAAACCAAAGAAAACCCGGATCCACACAAAGTAAAACCTAAGAAACCACCAGAAGAGCTCATAGGGACATCGAATCACTTTAAAATAGGAGACCAGGTGCTGTTAGACAAAGCCGATCCTTACAACAGTTCAACAGAACTGAAGAAAAAGGAAGAAATACTCCTTCAGGTACATGATGTTTCCCCACATGAAATAGTCGAGGTAAGCAATCCAATGATCGGCAATTTCAAGGTAAACGATTCTCGACCTAAACTTTGTCACGAAAATAAAACTGTCAGTAAGAGGGAAAATATTCAAACCTTTAAACCTCCCTAAAATCTTCAAGGTCTAGGACAGTCTAGCTTAAGACTATAAACGAGCGCTTCTCGGGAGGCAACCCGAGCACTAACACTTTTTATATTTTTTAAAAAAAATTATTTTTTTCTTTTCTTTTCTTTTCTATTCTCTTTCCACATTTAAAATAAAGATACAGGTTTCCAGGCCACACGGCCTTACACACGGCTGTGCCCGTGGCCGTGTGGACCACCGAAACCATCACACTGACGGAGCAGAGCCGTGCAAGTCAGCCAACCACCCCCAACGTCACGAATCCAACCACCCACAGCACGGGCACCGACAAAAATAGCACAGCCGTGCCTCACAACCGTGCTAAGATACTGACTTATTGAGCACGGGCAGACCACGTCCGTGCATTTCACCCGTGCTCCTACACTGGCTTTTTAGAAATAGGCGTGCCCATCAACATGTCCAGTTCAAAATGCCATGTGATTAAATTTTAAAGATAACAAAGTATTTTTATACACTAATCTATTTCTAATATCTTCTCCAACTTAATTTAAATTTAGTTAAATTACTTAAAATAATTACTTTTTAAAATTAAAAACAAACATCTGTTCTTCTTTTACAAATTTTAATCATTTTCTACTTTTTTATAAGTTAATTTTTATTTTTGTGCAATTTTTTGCAATTTTATTGACAAATGTCCATGTTATTGACACATAATTTTGGTAATTATTTTGCCCTAACATAGTTTTTGTAATTAATTTTATGTATTTTTTTTTTTTGTAATTCTGGGTTTATGATTTAAGGTTTAGGGTTTGAGATTTAAGGTTCAAAGGTCAAAGGTTTGGGGTTTAAGATTTGAGTTTAAGGTTTAAGGGTTTAAGATTATGGGTTACGAGCTCAGGGTTTAGGTATCGAGTTCCAGGTTTAAGTGTTTGAGGTTATAGGTCTGGAGTTTGAGTTTAGGGTTTAAGGTTCTATAATTTGGGTTTAAGATTCAAGATTCTAGGTTTAGGGCTTAGGGTTTAGGGTTTAGGTTTTATGATAAAATTTTCTCAAAATCATGTGTCAAAAACAATAAAAAGTTGAAATGTCATTAAATAATTGGAAATAGACCATGAATAATATGGTGGGAAGGGTCCATAAAATAATTTCTCTATGGATGATTGTATAATAATAATTTAATTTCTTTAAAATTTGATGACGTGGTAAAATTTTATTGGTGCCTAAAAACCTTTGGATCATCGTTATGTAAGTTATTCCCTAAAAAGAAATGATTTATATTTATTTTATTCATTAATTAGATAGAAAGGAAATAAAACACTAAAAATATTGAGGTTGTATAATGAATCATCAATACCTTAATGAGGGCTCAAACTGTACAGACCAACACATACCTGCAATGCAGAGAAATGATGGATTAACGTTTTCCTTCTAAACAAAAAACACAAAAAATCATAGAAAAAAAGAAGAAGAAGAGAGAGTCATTCATCTTCAACTCTCTGCAAATCTTAAAACCCATCAAGACCTTACCATCCAAATCATCTTCAACCATCATCCCTCACCATCACCATAGCCATTCACTGATTACCATACGAAGAAATCAACATATCCTCATTACCATCATTTTCCAAAGCTCCACCCATTACTAAACCCTTCACCATTTCCTTCAACCTTCATCACCAAATTCCAGCACTACCACTATTCTCACTCCTTCACGTCGTTTAAACCTTGAACCTTCACCAACCTAATCAATAGCATTACCTTTTCCATTTACAACATCAATCTGCCCTCTCCACTAGCATTTCAACCCATGACTCTCACCACCTAAAGGTCCTACAAACAACACCTTCAAAATCACATCAAAACCCACTACCTCTCATCAACGTGATTGAACCATGGTCACCATATCGTTTGCAGTGGCGCTCAATTTTTTCTTCGTTAGTAGGGCGAAGGAAAAAGATAAAAAGGCCTTTTTTTAAATTGTTGTTTTAAGATTAGAAATCCCTCCCTATCTTTTCAACTAGCCCAGCAGCATGAAAGTAGTCTGGTCCAACAAATCAACTTACTCATTCCAACAGTAGCATTACTTTTGGGCTTTGATATAATCTCTCTCTTATTTCTTTTTTTAGCCCAAGTATTATGATGCAAATATTTGCTTTGTTTGGAATATTTGAATTAAATATGGTTCATTTATTTGCCCCATTATTTTATTATAATGCATGTTTTTCCTTAATGGAGTTGAAGTTGACATTCCCATTTCTTTAAAATAATTTTTTGTATTTCCATTTTGTCATTTTAGGATGCATTTGTTGATGCACATGCTGATCAATTTACATTATAAATTGTTTTCCTTATTAATCAAGATTTATTTTATTTTCATTCAGATGGTTGTTGTCTCGTTACTACTTGTAGTGCTCTGGGAACATTGATAATAAACTACTTGGTGAGGCCAATTGAACGTGGTGATTCGTCACTTGTTTCATTTCCGTAAGGCCTCAGTGATTAACAGTAAAATTTTATCAGAGAATAAGATTGAGTACAAAATGCGGTTGAAGCGGCTTAAAGGCATACCCAAACTCAAGTAATTGATAACTATGTAGAGGATTGATTGACTAATGCAACAAATACCTTGAAAAATGTGGAGATTTTGAAACATAGAGTAGAAAAAATAAGAAATTTTTACGTTGGTTTCCTAATTTGCGTTAGAGGGATCGACTAGGTAAGACGATAGAGGATGAGGTACTATCCATCAATACGTTCATCAGTAACTCTAAATTTGAAAAAGTCGGGCATCATTTCCAAATTCCTATCTTAGAGTTCTTAGCATCTAAGGATAAAGTACCTTCCAAATCTTCAAGTTTTGCTTTTAATGAGATAATAGAGGCATTGGAGGATTATAAAATGAAAAAGATCGGAGTCTTGGGAATCGGTGGGGTAGGAAAAACCACTTAATCGAAGAAGTCGACCATGATGTTGAAGGATTTGATCGAGTTATAATGGTCATGGTGTCCAGAACTCCAAACACTATAAGAATTCAAATGAAGATTTCAGAAAACTTAACATTGAATTTTGAGAATACTTCCAAGCAAGGGAAAGCAACAGAGTTATGGAATAGCTTGATTGTCGGGAAGTTTCTCATAATTCTTGATAATATATGGGATCAATGGGGCCATGAGGACTTGAAAAATATAGGTATTCCATTAGTTTAAAATGATAAGGGTTCTAAAGTGATTTTGAGAACAAGGGAACAAAAAGTATAGAAATATATTAGATGCGAACATATGGTTCAACTGAATGTTATGGATGAGGATAAAGTGTGGAATTTGTTCAACATGAATGAAAACCTTGATGGTGCTTCCCCAAAAATTATTGAAGCAGCTATAGAAGTTGCAAAAGAATGTAGAGGTTTGCCTTTAGCTATTGTTCCATTAGCAAGGGCTTTAAGAGGAAAAATAATTAACGGATGGAAATTAGCCTACAATAAAATCAGTAGTTCCAGATTAATAGATATTGAGGATGTCCCAAAACAGATAGGAAAAAATACATACATGAGCCTTGAGATAAGCTACAACAATTTGGGGAGCAAGTCGAAGAAATTTTTTTTGTGTGGTTTATTTCCTGAAGATTCCTTAATTAATGTGGAGTTATTGGTTTGATGTGTTTGGAGTTTGAGGTTGTATCCCAAAGCAGTTTCAATTAAACAAACATAGTTCGAACTGTATTAGTCAATTATGAATCTCAAAGATTCTAGTTTGTTATTAGAAGGAAGATAGTCGGCTGAAGCTGAAGCTGAACGCGTGAGGTTCTTATCAGAATAAAAATGTCATTTACTATTAAGGGATGAAAGATGATACATTCTATGTTCGACATTATTCAATTTTTAGATTGCTGAAATATATAAGAAAATTCGACACATTTCTATTTTCATTTTCAAAATGCTTTAGACTTCAGATCTTCTTTTGTATTAGGTGATCATCCAATGCATCGAAGCAACTTAAATCTATATGTTGTTCTTGCTTGGTGTGTATCATTACATGATGTGGCTCGATGGATTGCATCAAAAGAAGACAGTGGTCTTGAGATTTTGTTTCTTGATAATTATAAGAGCAAGACACTAGTTGATATAAATTTCAAAAAATCGAGCATCATAGAGTTCTTAACATCTAAGTATATAATCCAAACACTGCAAGAATAATATTGATTTTTTAGAATACTTCCAAAACAAGGAATTAGGAGTTAATTGATTGCTTGTTATCTATAGAAGCATTATTGCTTGTGCATTATTGCTTAATATGAAGTAGCATGCCTATGTGTGTTTGAATGTGTTGTATGAATTTTGAGAACTCTAGAGTGTAGGTGAATGCCTTAGAAATTATCGGATTTTAAGTCCTAAAGGGGGGATCTAGGCGAATGAGGCCTTAAGAACAATTGTAGGGAAAATTGGACAAACAAATGGGCTTGTTAAAGTGGCAAGGAGGTGCCATTTAAAGCCCTAGGAAGTGACGCCACAAGCAGATTCAAAGGGGGCCTAGGTTCGAGTAGCAAGGAGAGCACTTTTGGAGTTTTATTTTGCAGCAAGGAGGGGAGGTAGTGGACGGCATGTGGACTCTAGAAGGAGGAGGTATAGATGGGGTTGGAGAGTTGAGGATTCGGCTAAGGAGGAGGGGATCAAGGGATAAGGGAGAGAGGGAAGAGAGTTGGCCGGCCTAGGGACTTTCTTGGTGTTATTTTTGGCCAAAAGGAGGAAAGGAGGCCATTTTTCTTTCTTTTCTTTTCAAGGGTGCCTCTGCCGAAATTCTTTTCTTCCCTTCTGACTAAAAACTAAAGTAAATCTTCTCTTCTTCTTTTATTTTGACAAAGCCAAAAGCTTCTACTTCTTTTCCATTCTTGTGAAACTCCTTCAATTCTTTTCCTAAAGCAAAAGCGAATACTCAAAGTAACCCCTAGCCGATTATTCATTAAACCCCAAAGCTGAATCCTTTATTTTGGTGGCCATAACAGATTGCTCCTCTACCCTGTTGAAGCCGATTTGATCACTCCATTCGGTAAGAATCTCTCTTGATTGATCCGTCGTTCTTTTCTTTCTCTATCTATCGAAAATCAAGGTTTTAATCCCATTAATGTTCTTTGGCCGAAACTTTGAAGGAGGTTTCAGGATTCCTATTGTAGCCGACTTCAAGAGGAGATCATTCGAGATTTTAAGATCTAAGGTAAGCGAATGTAATCTTAGGCCGAAGGCCATTTATGGTGTTTAAATAATTGAAAATCGGATCTAACAAGAGTATTTAGGTATTTCGACATCACCAAGAACAAGAGTTGATCTCGGGATCCAGACAATCAAGGGATTTCGACAACTTCAGGAGCAAGTGACCGTTTTGGGATTTAGATAAGCAAGGTAAGTGGGTTATGAACATTTGGCCAAGGCCATATTTAGTGATTAGTGCCAAGCCAATTCTGACAGTGGTTTTTAGGAAGGAGTGTAATCGGTTTCGGTAGACTTTCGGGATTTGGTAAAACACGTTAGTAACCAGGTGTGTAGCCCTACACAAATTCCTAATAGATTTACGGTATTAACTTAATATGTGTGTTAATAAGAATGTGAAAGATGTGGTTAAAGGTACCATTCAATGGTATGACATATTCAGTCGTTATTCTCTAAAGATCATTAATAGTATTATAAAAATTGAGCGTGACATATATGAAAATTTGTTACGAATATGAATAAGGCATATGGCATGATATTCGCATGATTTGTATGACACATGGGGCATATGGGTGATTATGAAAGGGAAGTGATCGGTGGTTTTACCACAATATCGGTGACTCATGTCACATAATCGAATGTGGTGACTTATGTCACAAAATGTTATCTGGTGACTTTGTCACAATTATCTAGTGGCTATGCCACAATTTATAAGGCGATGTGCAAGTCGTCTGCATGACGCCTTTGATGGTGTGTAGCGGATGGAGGGTCGATTTAGTAATCCCACGGTGTGATGGCGATGTCGGGTGATGTGTAGAGGATGGTTATCTAGGTTTGGGTTCGGGATTGCATCATTGTATATATATATGTTTTTTCCTTATATGATTTGTATGCCTAAATCGTTGGGAGTTTGTGTGTTGGTTGTTACACATTGAGTCTGTTGACTCACCCCGTTGTGGGATATCTTTTCAGGTGACACTCAGTAAATGGACCGGGTCGGCAGGAGCTTAGGGGTGGCCATGCTCAGCTCAGCGTTTATTTTATTTTGAACTTTGTTTATATTTAAGTATTTTGGATTTATTTCGGGTTTTGCTTTGATGTAATAAGGCCATTATACTTAATTGTTTTATGCATTTTTTATTTTCCCGATATGATATAAACAACATCAAATGTTTTGAAACTCAATTACCCACGGTTTTTCAAGTTACAATAATAATGAAATTCTAAAATTTGGGTATTCTTTCCAACTTGTGGTTTTTTTAAACTTATCGATTTAGCACAAAATTAAACACAACTCGAATCAACTTTTCTACAAACCACCACGATTTTCAAAACGTTATTCGAAACTTAACTATGTTTTTACTCGAGAAGCATGCCAGATCCGGTCAAGGCTTGTGGGCCGGGTTTAGGGTGTTTCTATTTGGTATCAGAGCCCGATTCAAAACTCGACCTTGAGGGCTTTTTGGGCCCAAAACGTTTTCTTTCTTTTGAAATTGGATTTTACTAAGAAACAAGCAGGTTTTCTGGCATGGCACCTGAGTCTCCGGCCCGAAGTCCACCAGGTAAGTACTCCTAACCCTTCTGTGATTTGTATGTGGGAAAATTATAGGGACGTAGATTAGTAGATTAGGAATTATTGAACCCTAGGATTAGTCTACTCCAACACCGAAATACATAAAACTTAAAGTCTAACCAAACAAACCTGTGACTAAGTCGCCAAGTTAAAGGTGTGGCAACCGTTGTGCGCATGTCTAGGATTGGATTCAGGGGGAGCTTGGTATTTAAGCAGTCCTAGTGACTCACCTCCTCTCCGCTCGAATCCTACCTGGTGCGTAGTGACGGTTCACCCTAACCAAGAGGACTCAGTCACAGGCTAAACTCAATAATTAAAACCCGAAAGGGACACGTCACCTTGTTTTGTAAAATTCTAAAGTCAAACCATGATTATAAAATTCCAAGTGCCCTTGATTTAAAAAAATGACCAAAATACCCCTAATTTGTAAATTAACCAAATTACCCCTAACCGGTACAAATTACCAAAATACCCTCCGTATGGAAAGTTACCGAAATACCCTCGAATTAAAAGTTTCCAAAAAATACCCTTATTTTGTTAAATCACCTGGAACCATATTTTGCAAAAAATTACCAAAATGCCCCTAGTTTGGAAAAAATTACAAAAAATACCCTCAGTTTATAAAATTACTATTTTACCCTTGAAATTTTCCTACCAAGTAATTCAATTTCGTAAAAATACCAAAAATCTTTATTTTGCAACATTTTCAAATACCCTAATTTGAAAAATTACCAAAATACCCCTATAGGATAAAATTACGAAAATACCCTTGGGTAGTGGAAAACAACAAAAACGACAACTACAACACTTTTCTGTAATGAACGCAAGTTCATGAATGAGATGATTGAATGAATGAATTTAAGACAACTATGAATTGAAAGGACTACTCCTTAGAACTATTGAACATAAGACTGTTCGTGATAAATCAGTGGAACAAAAACTAATTCATAAAATTCTTTAATCAGATAAATGCGATTCGGAAGCATGAATTCTAGGGGACGTGGTCGTAATGTGCGTGGCCGCGGAAGAGGCCGAATAACCGTGTCAGAGCTCGTTAGGTCTGGCCAAGGGTCCGAAAATGAAATGCCACCATCGCCAGCCTCTGATGTGGAATATCAGGATCAGATAAGGGATGATGCAGTATCACAGGCGATGCTGCAAGTTTTGGAAAGGGTGGCTGGAGCAGGTGGAGGCATGGGAGCTCGGAAGTCGGTACCCGAGCGACTTTGAGCTAATGGAGCTGAGTTTTTCCGTGGCATATCTAGAGTGGCGCCCAATACGGCTGAGTATTGGTTAGAGGCGACGGAGTGGATTATGGACGATTTGGATTTGACTGCCAAGAAGAAACTGAAAGGGGTAGTGTCGCTACTCCGTGATGATTCATATCAATGGTGGCTCACAGTTCGGTGCTGCCGTTGATAATCTTACTTGGGAATACTTTAAGACGGCATATCAGAAGAAGTACATTGGGACTAGTTATGTGGATGCGCAGAGGAAGGCATTTCTGAGGTTGGTTAAGAGGAATAAGACCGTAGCAGAATACGAGGTAGAATTTCTAAGGTTGAGCCGATATGCTCGAGGTATTGTGTCGACGGAGCATAAACGGTATGTCCGGTTTGAGGACGAACTAAGGGATGACCTGAGGTTGTTGATAGCTCTACAGCAGGAGCGAAAATTTATCATATTGGTGGAGAAGGCTAAGGTAGCCGAAGGGATTAAAGACTCGGTGAGGCAGAATACGGATCGGAATAGACAAAAGAGAGGTTTTAGACCATCAAGGTCATCTGGGAATGTGTAAAAGAGGCCTAGAGTTGGTGGGCTGCGAGGTCAGCAAGCTGCTACTGGAGGACGATCCGTACTTGTGACCAGTGTGGGAAGATGCATCTAGGAGAGTGTTGGAAGAAGACAGGAGGATGTTTTAAGTGTAGGTCCAAGGACCACATGATTAAGGATTGTCCCATGAAAACAGACGGGAGTCGACCAGTAAGTCAGGGTCCTAATCAGGCTGGAAGAGGAGGACAACAGCCACCGCGAGGTCGTGGTTTGGCTGGCAGAGGTAATGGTTCTAGTAGAGGACGGGGAACACCGGGCAGAGGTGTTGGTAATACAGAGGCGAGACAGCCGGGTCTGGTGTATGCAGTTCACTGGAGAGAGGATGGAGACGCACCGGACGTCATAACCGGTATGTTCCTTATAGATGACAAGCCTTACTTTGCTTTAATTGATGTTGGCTCTACCCACTTTTATGTTGCATGTAGAGTAGTGAAACACTAGGTATAGCCTCTGAACTGTCTAATAGGGAGATGACTGTAGTGAGCCTATTAGGACAAACTGTTGTGGTGAATAAGATATTTCGGAGTGTACCTCTAGAGCTTCAGAGAGTGGTATTTCCTGCCGACTTGATGGAACTACCCTTGAGAGAATTTGATCTCATCCTTGGCATGGGTAGCTAGTGGAACATCGGTCATGTTGGATTGCGCACTAAGCGAATGGAGTTAAGGACCCCGGAGGATGAGGCGATAATTATGATAGGAGAAAGAAGAAACTACTTGTCAAACGTAGTCTCTGCTTTAAAGGCTGATAGGATGGTTCGAAAAGGGTGCAAGGCATTTTTGGCCTTTGTTAGTGCGTTGGATGTAAAGGAAGGGGGAGTTAGTGGAGTTAGAACAGTAAGAGAATTTGTGGATGTTTTTCTAGAGGAGTTACCTGGAATACCCCCGGATAGGGAAGTGGAGTTTGGAATTGACTTGTTGCCAAGTACAACTCCTGTGTCAATTTCCCGTACAGAATGGCACCAAAGGAGTTGGTTGAGCTCAAGGCTCAGATCCAAGAGTTGCTTGATCGTGGGTTTATCCGACCCAGTGTGTCTCTATGGGGAGCATCGATCTTATTTGTGAAGAAGAAGGATGGGACTATGCGTATGTGCATAGACTACTGGCAGTTGAATAAGCTAACCATCAAGAACAAGTATCCATTGCCAAGAATAGATGACTTGTTCGATCAGCTTAAGGGGGCCGCAATATTTTCAAAGATAGATCTAAGGTCAGGATATCATCAGCTTAAGGTGAAGGAGGCTGATATCCATAAGACAACTTTCCAGACAAGATACAGGCATTATGAATTCTTGGTAATGCCGTTCGGATTGACAAATGCCCCAGCCGCATTTATGGACATGATGAATCAGGTTTTCCAACCCTATCTAGACTGGTTCATTATGGTGCTCATAGACGATATCTTGGTGTATTCTAAGTCTGAGGAAGAACATGACGAGCACCTCCGAGTCGTGTTGCAAGTGTTAAGGGAGGAAAAGCTATATGTCAAGTTCAGCAAGTGCGAATTTTGGCTGAAGGAAGTTACGTTTTTAGGACATGTGGTGTCTGCCGAAGGAATAAGGGTGGATCCTCGGAAGATTGAGGCAGTATTGGATTGGAAACCACCTAAGTCCGTGGCAGAAGTTCGTAGTTTCTTGGGATTGGCAGGCTATTATAGAAGGTTCGTGGAAGGGTTCTCATCAATAGCCGCACCGTTGGTGAAGTTGTTGAGAAAGGAAGTACCTTTCGTATGGTCAGTTAAGTAATAGGAGAGCTTTGAGAAGCTTAAGAAGGTATTAACTGAAGCTCCAGTTTTGATTCAGCCTAAGGCAGGGAAGGATTTTGTAGTGTACTATGATGCCTCTCACATAGGTTTGGGATGTGTCCTTATGCAAGATGAAAAAGTGGTCGCTTATGCGTCTCAGCAATTAAGGCCACATGAAGTTAATTACCCAACGCATGATTTGGAATTTGCGGCAGTGGTCTTTGTACTTAAAGTATGGAGGCACTATCTATATGGAGAAAAGTCAGTGATCTACATAGACCACAAGAGCCTTAAGTATCTGTTGACTCAGAAAAAGCTGAACCTAAGACAGCGAAGGTGGGTGGAGTTATTGAAGGACTACGATTGTTCCATAGAGTATCACCCGGGCAAGGCGAATGTGGTGGCAGATGCCCTAAGTTGGAAAGTAGTGACGGAGTTAAGGGCAATGTTCACACATTTGAGCCTCTATGATGATGGAAGTTTGCTGGCAGAGTTGCAAGTTAAGCCGACATGGCTGAATGAGGTGAAAGAGGGACAGTTGGTTGATAATGATTTCAGTGCTAAGCTACGGCAAGTGCAGATTGAGGAGTTGGAGGATTATGGTGTTAACAATGATTGAGTATTATGTTTCAAGGGTAAGGTCTGTATGCCTAAGAATAAGGAGTTAAGGCAGAAAATTCTTCAGGAATCGCATAGTAGCCCTTATGCTATGCATCCGGGAGGTAGTAAGTTGTATAGAGATCTAAGGGAACAGTTTTGGTGGCCTGGTCTTAAGCACGAAGTTACAGAATTTGTAGGTAAGTGCTTAACGTGTCAGGAAGTTAAGGCTGAACACTAGGTTCCGTCAGGGTTGCTTCAGCCAATTAAGATTCTGCAGTGGAAGTGGGAGAGAATCACCATGGACTTCGTTAGTGGGCTTCCTCTTACGCCTACTAAGAAGGACTCGGTATGGGTGATAGTGGATCGATTGACAAAGTCCGCGCATTTCATCCCAGTGCGGGTTGACTACTCGTTGCAAAGGTTGGCAAAGTTGTATGTAGTTGAGATTGTGAGGTTGCATGGAGTGCCGATGTCGATTATCTCGGATAGGGATCCGAGGTTTACGTCTCGGTTCTAGAAAGCGCTACATCAAGCTTTGGGTACCAGGTTGGATTCGATCTGGTATTCCATCCATGATCGGACGGTCAATCTGAGCGGGTAATCCAAGTGTTAGATGATATGCTGAGGGGCTATGTGATAGACTTTAGAGGAAGTTGGGAATAGTTCTTACCTTTAGCGGAATTTACGTATAACAATAGCTATCAGGCAAGTATTCGGATGGCACCGTATGAAGTACTATATGGACGGAAGTGCCGCACACCTACGTGTTGGATGGAATTGGGAGAACGTCAGATTTTGGGTTCGAAAATTGTGGCAGAATCGGAGGAAAAGGTTAAGGTAATTTGAACACGGTTGAAGGAGGCATCTAACCGAGAAAAGTGATACGCAGATCTTAAACGGAAAGAGATTGAGTTTGCTGTGGGGGATTATGTTTTTCTTAAAGTTTCACCTTGAAAGAAGGTGGTGAGATTTGGTCACAAAGGGAAGTTAAGTCCCAGGTTTATAGGACCTTATCGGGTATTGAAGCGAGTTGGACCAGTGGCATACCAGCTAGAGTTGCCTCCGGAGTTGCAGCAGATGCACGATGTATTCCATGTTTCGATGCTACGTCGTTACCGATCGGATCCAACTCATATAATACCGGTTGAGGAGGTGGAGCTGAGACCAGATCTGTCCTATGAGGAAGAACCGGTTCAGATTCTGGAACGAGATGTGAAGGTGCTTCGAAGGAAGTCGGTCCCTCTGGTCAAAGTGTTGTGGCGTAACCATGGATCGAAGGAAGCTTCTTGGGAGCCGGAAGAAGTAATGCGACAGTAATACCCCCACCTATTCTAGCCAGGTAATTTTGAGGTTGAAATTATTTTAAGGGGGTAGAACTGTAATATCCGGGAATTAGGGCTTGTGCATTATTGCTTAATTGTATGAAGTAGCATGCCTATGTGTGTTTGAATGTGTTGTATGAATTTTTGAGAACTCTAGAGTGTAGGTGAATGCCTTAGAAATTATCAGATTTTAAGTCTTAAAGGGGGAAGCTAGGTGAATGAGGCCTTAAGAACAATTGTAGGGAAAATTGGACAAACAAATGGGCTTGTTAAAGTGGCAAGGAGGCGCCACTTAAAGCCCTAGGAAGTGACGCCACAAGCAGTTCAAAGGGGGCCTAGGTTCGAGTAGCAAGGAGAGCACTTTTGGAGTTTTATTTTGCAGCAAGGAGGGGAGGTAGTGGACAGCATGTAGACTCTAGAAGGAGGAGGTATAGATGGGGTTGGAGAGTTGAGGATTGACTAAGGAGGAGGGATCAAGGGATAAGGGAGAGAGGAAGAGAGTTGGCCAGCCTAGGGACTTTCTTGGTGTTATTTTCAGCCAAAAGGAGGAAAGGAGGCCATTTTTCTTTCTTTTCTTTTCAAGGGTGCCTCTACCGAAATTCTTTTCTTCCCTTCTGACTAAAAATCGAAAGTAAATCTTCTCTTCTTCTTTTATTTTGACAAAGCCGAAAGCTTCTACTTCTTTTTCCATTCTTGTCGAAACTCCTTCAATTCTTTTTCCTAAAGCAAAAGTCGAATACTCAAAGTAACCCCTAGCCGATTATTCATTAAACCCCAAAGCCGAATCCTTTATTTTGGTGGCCATAACCGATTGCTCCTCTACCCTGTTGAAGCCGATTTGATCACTCCATTCGGTAAGAATCTCTCTTGATTGATCTGTCGTTCTTTTCTTTCTCTATCTATCGAAAATCAAGGTTTTAATCCCATTAATGTTCTTTGGCCGAAACTTTGAAGGAGGTTTCGGGATTCTTATTGTAGCCGACTTCAAGAGGATATCATTCGGGATTTTAAGATCTAAGGTAAGCGAATGTAATTTTAGGCCGAAGGCCATTTATGGTGTTTAAATAATTGAAAACCGGATCTAACAAGAGTCTATAAGTATTTCTACATCACTAAGAACAAGAGTTGATCTCGGGATCCAGACAATCAAGGGATTTCGACAACTTCAGGAGCAAGTGACCATTTCGAGATTTAGATAAGCAAGGTAAGTGGGTTATGAACATTCGGCCAAGGCCATATTTAGTGATTAGTGCCAAGCCGATTCTGACAGTGGTTTTTAGGAAGGAGTGCAATCGGTTTCGGTAGACTTTCGGATTCGGTAAAACATGTTAGTAACCAGGTGTGTAGCCCTACACAAATTCCTAATAGATTTACGGTATTAACTTAATATGTGTGTTAATAAGAATGTGAAAGATGTGGTTAAAGGTACCATTCAATGGTACGACATATTCAGTCGTTATTCTCTAAAGATCATTAATAGTATTATAAAAATTGAGCGTGACATATATGAAAATTTATTACGAATATGAATAAGGCATATGGCATGATATTCGCATGATTTGTATGACACATGGGGCATATGGGTGATTATGAAAGGGAAGTGATCTGGTGGTTTTACCACAATATCGGTGACTCATGTCACATAATCGAATGTGGTGACTTATGTCACAAAATGTTATCTGGTGACTTTGTCACAATTATCCGGTGGCTATGCCACAATTTATAAGGGCGATGTGCAAGTCGTCTGCAGCGACTACCTTCGATGGTGTGTAGCGGATGGAGGGTCGATTTAGTAATCCCCACGGTGTGATGGCAGGTACGGGTGATGTGTAGAGGATGGTTATCTAGGTTTGGGTTCGGGATTGCATCATTGTATATATATATGTTTTTTTCCTTATATGATTTGTATGCCTAAATCATTGGGAGTTTGTGTGTTGGTTGTTACACATTGAGTCTATTGACTCACCCCGTTGTGGGATATCTTTTCAAGTGACACTCAGTAAATGGACCGGGTCGGCAGGAGCTTAAGGGTGGCCATGCTCAGCTCAGCGTTTATTTTATTTTGAACTTTGTTTATATTTAAGTATTTTGGATTTATTTCGGGTTTTGCTTTGATGTAATAAGGCCATTATACTTAATTGTTTTATGCGTTTTTTTTTTAATTTTCCCGATATGATATAAACAACATCAAATGTTTTGAAACTCAATTACCTACGGTTTTTCAAGTTACAATAATAATGAAATTCTAAAATTTGGGTATTCTTTCCAACATGTGGTTTTTTTAAACTTATCGATTTAGCACAAAATTAAACACAACTCGAATCAACTTTTCTACAAACCACCACGATTTTCAAAACGTTATTCGAAACTTAACTATGTTTTTACTCGAGAAGCATGCCAGATTCGGTCAAGGCTTGTGGGCCGGGTTTGGGGTGTTTCAGACAAGGAACAAAATGTATGCAAATATATTAGAATGTGTAAGTTGCTATGATTTTGCAAAACTTTAAAAGTTTGCTAACTGAGAATTGCAAGAATTACAAAGTGGTATTTGAGACAAACAATGTAGAGAATCATGTAACACTTCTCTCGAAATTGGAATTGTTATCTCCATGTTCTTTGCCTAATTTGGAGCATATATGGAAAATGCTTGCCCAACATATAAGCCTTCAATTTTTATGAGAAGTACGCATAAATAGTTGTCAAAACCTGAAATGTCTCTTCTCATCTTGTCTAGCTCAAATTTTAGTTCACTTAGAAGCATTGGTAATATGCCACTATGAGGAATTGGAGGAAATAATCAGAGATACGAAAGTTAATGAAGAAATATCATCAACTATAGCAACAGAAAGTTCATTGTGCTTGCCAAACTTGAAGACTATGAATATAGAAGTATGCCTGATTCTAGAATATATTTTTCCAATTATTTCACCTACAAATTATTTTAATCCCTATCTATTGGGTTTGTCTTCTAAAGTAAATTGAATTTAATTAAATCACAAGTAAATAATTAAATGAATTAGCAACTAAAAATTTTTTTCTCGTTAACAAAATTAATAATCGAACTCCATTGTCTAAGTAATTGAGTAAGCAATCGTAACTCAATTATTCTCAAATCCAAGTCATTGAGTAAGCAATTTTTTATCCTCTTCTAGAAGACATTTAGTGTTCTTTAATTTGGAACTCTTAAGTTTAGAGAGTAATAATTCCCATCCATTAAGGGATTTAAAGCTCAAAGATTTTGCTAATGTTAGGATAGCTAAGGGCATACCTTTGCATTTTTTGGCAACTTTCATAGCCACTTCAACAATGTCGAGAGAAGCATTATCAAGCCTTGCATGCAATTTGAAAAGATTCTACGCTTCTTCTTCATCCATAAGATCAAGTGAAATCATAGCTTAACATCCATGGTCTCACATACTTGTTTATTCTGTTTCGTGAAAATAATTTACATCCTTCGTGATATTCATCAAATGAAATTCCTATATCGATTAGGTTGAGTTCATAGAAAATGCCATCAAGAATAATAAGGAATCTTTTTTTCATTTTCAATTCAACCCATAATTTTGTATCTTTTCCTTCTCGAGTCCTCTCAAATTTTATACCCAAAGAGTCTGCAAATGTATATTGAATTTCACCAACATTCGGAGTCTCGGACACAATAGCCATTACAACATCATTGAAAAGTTGTGATTCTTTGATTTTATTATCCGCTACACGGACTAAGGTTGTCTTGCCCACTCCTCTTATCCCCCATACCCCAATTATGTTTATGTCATCATCTTTCAATGCTTCCATGATCTCATTCAAAGAAAAAGTTGGAGATTTAGAAGCAACGAAATACAAAGGTAGGAAGAATTTGAGGCGAGGAAGAGCAATATGATGACCAACTCGATCGAATTTCAAAGTCTCAATAAGTTAAGTGATAGCCAGAGTTTTCTCATACACCTCCTTAAGTAACCAATATCACCAACACAAATTAGGAAACCAATTGCAACACTTCGGATTTGCTTGCATTTGAATTTCAAGACTCTGTGCATATTGCAAGGTCTTTTCAGCCTTTGACAGCAGATCCTCGACAACTTCCTCGATTTTTTGGTTTTTCATTTTAGCCTTTTCAACATCTCCTTGCAATCAAATTTGTTAGTTGATCAATGTCCTTTCTTTCTCTAAGAAATTTACAGCATTCCTATTGAATGGAAACAGGTAATAAGTATGGTGATCTATAGGCTTCTCGGCAATCCCCATCCCAAGGTTGTTGATTAAAGAAATTCATTGCCCTTTGTAATTTTTTTGGTATAGAAGAACACAATCTAAATTAATACCAATATCAGAAATATCATTCTGCAGGAGATGGATCAGTAAAGTAATCCTAATGAAGCAAAACTATCTGCAACGTGGTTAAATAAAAAGTTTTTTAGTTTCAAATATGAATTCTAATTAGACCAAAATACTTAGTTTTATTAGGATTACATTTAACAAATGGTGGTAACCTTTTCAAGACATTTTTTATATAATAAAATTTAACCCTATTTCAATTCGTTACAATTTAGTTCAATCTATTTAATAATAGATTAATGAATTTGACCGAGAGACCTTCTGGCACTTTAACCTATTTAAATTTAACCCCAAATAAATAAAACTCAACCTAAATAAAAAGGGAAATAACCCAAATTTTATCCTATTAGCTAGAATCTAGAAACTCTAAAACATAAAGCAAAGCAAGGATTTTGGATCTGGTAAGTCACCCAGTTCTCTTAGATTCATCCCGATCTCAGATTTTGGTGCACTGCCATCGCACTATTTCTCTTTACCCCTATTACGATGATAGTTAATCATGTTTTGGCCTCTATCCAAATTTTGTTTGTTGCCTCCCGCAGCGACTATAATAGCCTTAACCTGTATACATCACCAAAATAGGGTTACAGAGCATTACTAAAAAATCATAACTGTAACACCCCAAACCCGGCCTAGTCGTTATGGCCGAATCTGGCGATATCACATTGAAGTGTTTTTAGAAAACAACATTTCATTGGAAAACCTGTTCTATATTAAAACTCATTTATGATCATAACAGAAATTTAAGGGTATCTTGTTCATTGAAAACTCAAGTTGTTTTTAGCAGTTTGCCGATCATATTTTTTTGTTACCATATTTAAAACAATGTTTGATGCGAAAGCTTTTACAGTATTTTATGAAAATGTGGTGTTTTGAAAAGTATTCATCTTTTGAAAATCCACGTCCTACTACTATCAGTAAGAATTTAAATAATTAAAATCCCAAATTTAAAGTTTAAAAATTTAAAGAGGTCTTATTACAAGAAAAATACCCAAATTAAATTATTATAAATAAAAATCTGAAATAGAAGCAGGTGCGGTGGTGTGGCCACCGACGAGTCCTTCGCAGCACCAATCAGCCTAAGATTGGGGATTACCTGTGAAATAGACAAAGGGGTGAGTTTACAAAAACTCAGTATGTAACCTCATATAAGCAAATAACCAGTCATGCAAGTGCAGCCTAGGCCTAATCCCAAATCAATAACAGTTTAGTTTAGTTAGGCCTTAGCCCATTACAGAATCAGTATCAGTGTGGGCCTTAGCCCATTAAGTATTAGTATCAGTGTGGGCTTTAGCCTATTACAGTATCAGTAACAGTTCAAACATGCAATCAGAAATCCTACCCAAGCAGCCTCTACACTCCACTCCATCCAGCCCAAAACTCCATGTGGGGATAAGATCACCCACCCATACATACACTCCAAAATTAGCACCGATTGCGGCACTAAACGGTATTTGTAGCAAATCTGCCAATACAGTACACTTCCTCCAATCATAATAATCCCATCCCATGCAACATATCATACATATATGCAACATATATATCGTGGCATGCTCATATACAGTCATACATAACATAAAACATACAATCATTTTATAGCATAGGGGCATAATAGACATTTTACCACATAGGGGCATAATAGTCATTTTGTATCAGTTTGGGGGTCTAGGTATACTTACCGACCAGTCAGTAGGTTCACAGTCATCTTGGGCGACCCGTGCAACCTTAACAGTCAAATAATGAAAATGGGACCAAAGCCCATAATGCGGCCCGTGTGGCCCACACAGCCTAGAATTGGTCTCAGTCATGCCAATCACATAGTTTGGCCCAATAATCCCCACATGTTCATGTGATTTACTCGTATAGGGCCCACGAGCCCGTTGGGCCTACACGACCCATTTCGACCCAACATGGCCCAAAGTAGCCTAAGACCACGAAATCACTCATGGTGGCCTCAATAGTCTAATGCCCACGTTTTATGCGTTCGGTTTACAACACGAGCAAGCGCACGCTCGTGTAGCGTCAATTGCCATATTTTTCAGCTTTTGCCGGTTTATGATTTGGGAAGTGTTTACACATTTTTTGGCATTTCACCGTTATTGTTTATTAGAGTACTGTTACACACCTGGTTTATATTTGTTGAGAAGACTGCCCACACCTTTGAAATCTACACTTGACCAACAATTCCCAATTAATCATTTAAATGTTTACTCAAAAGAATACACACAAGATCCCAATCATTAAACTCACACCACATTACCTTCGGTCGAGTAAAGAGGGAAGTTTCGCCTACCCAACCGTTGATTACAAGCCTTCTACCCTTCGAAAGGTTCCTAAGCACAAACCGAAAATGGGTAAGTACTTAATCAACCAGCAACAAGATAACATTATACCATTACCTTTATCAACAACATGAAGAGGAGAACCAACTACACAGTGTAAGACTTAACAGCGAGTAGAATGCTTACCAAAAAATAGAGAAGGGAACACAGTCGGCCCCAAGTGAAAAGAAAAGACTCGGTGACAGGAAAAGAAAGTGAAAGATGAAAGAAAGGATAGATTCGGCCAAGGGAAAAATGTGGAATGAAGGAGGAAGAACCGAATAGCCGTACACACAACCTCACACAATTCGAAAAAAAGAAGAAGAAGGAGAGGGACAGCAGACTTGAGAGCAGAGTAAGCAAAAGTAAAAACTAATATAGCAAAAGTGAGCAAAAGGGAAAGGAGGCACTAAGAGTAATTTAGGCCAAAAGGTTGTAAAAATGAGAGAAAGAAGAATACGCCACAAACTCCTACCAAATTTGGCCAAAGAGAGAAAAGCAAAAAAAAAAAAAGAGAGAAAACACCACACAAAATCGAAATGAAGAGTATACCAAAATGAAGAGTATACCACTCTGGCTGAATTTCTTGAGTGCCAGAGTCCACTTTTGGCACACTTCTACCTCTCCCCTCAGTTCCCTTGATTTTCTCCTAAAATCCCTCCTCAAATCTCTCCACCTGATCACACCTCTCCTCAACCACTCAATTTGAATTCTCCTCAACCACTTCAGTGTTTCAGTCAAACTCCAACACCCCCCACGGCACAGCGTAAAAATAAACACTCCCTTGCCTCCAGCAAGATTTGAACCTTAGACCACTGGCATAGATAACACGCCACTTACCCCCTAGACCAGCGGGCTTTTTATGCCATGTTTTACCTTATAATAATTTAAATGCCTACTAATTATATGCAAGGGTTTTATTTCTTAAAAACATAACTTTTTACACAAGCCCAGTGATACGATCCATCTCGGGATGAGTCAAAACGTATGTGAGTTGCCCGATCGTCTACGAGGAGTAATTGAAAAGTTGTCAGGAAAAGGGTGAAATAAGGTTAAAGTTGCGGAAGCTTATCAAAAAGGTTAAGATTTGGATAGGAGATGGAGATAGGTTCGGTTTAACAAACGAGAACAAAGGATAAATGTTAGGTGATATTTTGGTTAAATGATAAGAGATATTTGATGGAGAGGGATAGAAGAACTTAAACAAATAATCGATTCAACACTAGGAAAGTGTCACCCTAGGTTCTATATTTGTTTAAGGTGGAAAATGGGAGTAGAGAAACCTCGACCCACTACTTAGAAAAGTAGGAACCTTGGTATAAAGGTGAACGCCACACTATATAATAGTGATAAGTTCGGATAGAAGAAAACGGGTTGATGCCACTAAAGACTAGATAAGCCAACGAGTCTTCAACGAAATATGAGAGAAAATAATCTCACAAATTGAGCAGCATAACATTAAAAAATTCCATAAGTTGTCCATCAATAGGTAGATTACATGTATTTATAGTGTTATAGAAGCTAGCTGAATGGTCACTTCTAATTAAGCTAATAATGAGCTCAAATGAAAAGTCTCAACTTTTGAAATTCTAGCCCAAATAACTCCATCTTCAATGTGAATAATTTCTTCAATTAAGTGGTCACAAAGTCCTTTGAAGTCTCCATGACCAATTGAAAAGTCACCTAACTCCATCCTTCAATGTGAGTAATTTCTTTAATTAAGTTTCTTTGAAAACCTTTTGAAGTCTCCATGAGCAACCGAAAAGTCACCAGCATCCATGAAGTGGTTACTCATAAAGCAATCGGTTATGGATGTAGAAAACAAAGAGGCTATTGAAATTAAAGAAGAATAATGCTCTTCTTTAATATCAAAACAACTTCTTAATAATGTATTAAGCCTATTTTTATTAGCCCCCCTCCTGTGTAACCGAATTCACTTGAAAGCCATCCTATTGAATTCATAATAGCCTTTTGAAGTAATGGAACCGACACATTAATGCAATTATTAAACTTAAAACAAATTAACAACTAACGTAATTAAATAAGCTAACACTTAACATCATTTATTCTAGCAACTAGCTTAATTAAATAAACTAACATTTAAACATCATTTATTCCAACAACTAGCTTAATTAAATAAAGCATCATTAAATGAACTTAACTCATGCATCAATAAATTAACCTAGTAACTAGATTAATTAAAGAAACAAACTATTAAATTAAATTCATTAAAGAACTCAATTAATTAAACTAAGTTGAGTTTAATTAATGACCAACAACTCATTTATTAACTTAAGATGCTTAAATGCATGATTTAAAATGAAAACTAAATGAACAAATGAGTTACTTAATGCATGACTTAATTAAATGCAGAACACATAATGTATGTCATAATTAAAATATGTAGATCAATAATGCATGACATTAACTAAAGATGCATTTAATTAAACAAGAAATAATTAAAGACTATAGTAACTAAAATAAATAAATCAAGTCCTTATTCCAGCAATTTAAATGTCATAATTAAAATTTAAAGATGAGCTCCAATGAGCTTATTTAAGCTGAATCAAGCTCGTTGAATGAGCACACGAACTTATTGAGCTGGATCGAGCTCAAATGAATTGAATTTGAACTAGATGAAGCTCGTGGAGCTAGAAACGAGTTGGGATCAGCTTGCCAGCAGTGCAATGCTCGACTCGGGATACTTGTCTGATGAAGTTCACGGGGCGTGCTCGCATCATTCCCCCCTCTTTAAGGTGACTTGTCCTCAAGTTGAGTCGTTGGTTTTCCGAACAGAATTCCCTTTGCTCGATTTTTCCTCAGTCAAATGGGGTAGATATTAATTGGGTCACCTGAAAATGATAACCATGAATTAGCAAGAGATGTTTCAAACACACTTGCAATTCAAATGTGAGCAGCACCAAACAAGTAAATCGCATGCAATTGAATAGAATCAAATTATCATATAAAAGAAATAATGCCTTGTCAAATTTTTGAAACAAGATTAAGTAGGCTTCAAAGCATGCATACGATTTGAATGGATTCCACAAGTCAAGATTATCATTTGAATAATGAATCAAATGATAAACATAAGCATCACAAATAGGTAGTTGAGAAAATTCACATGGCTCATGAAATTGAACAATCAGATCTTGCATTGTACGATATATTCTCTCTCTCACACATGAATTATAAAAATTATCAAACACAAGAATCTTTTTGTCAACCATCAAGACAGATAGATCATAAACAGGCAGAATAGAACATTTAAACATATCATGACCTAAATGTTTTACAAAAATCAATTCATTAACGCAAAGCTTATCATCATCCGAAGAGAACAAAAATGTATCAACAATTTCAGAAAACATACCTTTAGCAATAGAAAAATAAAGATCGTTCTTACTTTGCTTGAACAATACAAACCTTCTCTCCTCAGGGTTGTAGTGTAGTTGTAGTTTCGCGGTTGAATTAACCTTTCCCAAACGAATCGCAAACTTCATGGACAACCAAAGAAATTGTTTAAGGAATGAATGTAAATTGAAAACAAATTGAACAATTTTCGTTACCTTATTCAAAATCCACAAATCAAAATGATGAAAATTTTTCACACATAATTGATGTTGCTTTATTTTCCAACAAGATGAATTTAAACAAATTCCCGGTTTGAAAACGTAATTTTGATTAATCATGCCAAAGTGTAGTAATGGTCTCGTCAAGTTAAACATGTCAATCCATAAATATTTTTGCATACACAATATCGAGCAATCAAAACTCTTTTCAAACTTTAAAACAGATTTGCAAAAACTTGATGATTTCATAAAAGGGAAAAAATTATTTATATAATTATCATAGTCGATCAGATTGGGATTCTTACACGAAATCTCATTGCCACGCAAGATCAAGTTTCGATTGAACACAACCTTATCTTTGAGTTGGTTAACGCAAAGTTTGGAGTTAGAAAAACTCGTCTCACCACCGTTTGAAACTTCAACAATATTCGAAGAAGGATAATTAACCATTCCTTGGCTCAGAGCTTTTACAAAGGTAAAGTCATCAAGGGGTATATGCACATTCAAGGAAGATAATGGAAACGCAGGGGTGAAGGAATCCTTACCTAACTTACCTTTGAACTTGCACGGTTTGTTCTTGACTTCAGCCTTATCTTTGTTGATCATTCGAAAGCGTCTTTCGTGGGGAAAGTATTGAAGTTGAGAGTTATTGCTCGGCCTTTTGAAAACCTGAAATGTAGGGAGAGAGTAAGAAAAACCTTCAAGGGGGTTAGTTGAATCACTCCTCACTTCTTCTTGCTCGTTCTCTTCTTTCACTTCTTTTTCCAACTCGATTTTTTTTGTTTCAATTTCTTTCTCTTCAATCTCTTTTTCTTCAAGTTCTCTCAATTTTTTCACGCTTTCTTTTTCAACTTCTTTTTCTGTATCAAGTTTTTTTTCTTTTTCATAGGCTTTTTCAATGACTTTTTCAAGCTCTCTCAAAATTCACTCATTTTCTCTCTTACTTGCCTCTTGCCTCTCTTCTCTTTTTATTTCTTTTTCCTTGTCTTCTTTTTCTTTTCTTTTCTTTGTTTCTTTTCTATTACATGATGTTACAAAAGAATCATGACAAAAAGGATTTCCAAATTTACGAACATTTCTTCGAGAAGAATACTCCATGGATGTTTTCTTTGAAGTTCTTGAAGAAGTATATCTATCATCTCGAAAATTAACTCGAAAGGATTCAAAATCAAGATCGATCTCTTTTCTTCTTGCATTCCTTTATAAAAAAACTCTCGATCAGACCCTCTTTTCGAATAGGATTCATAACATGGGTCTTTTTGTCTCGAAGTCGATGGCGAAAAGGAATCATGATGGGTCTTCTTCTTCAAGTAGTAATCGGGGGTATATCTTCGTGGGGTTCTCGGCTCTATTTTTCGACTTGAAGAAACTCGTTTAGAGGGGTCTCTTTGTTCCACACAATTTAATCTCTCGTGCAATTTATCAAATTTCAAATTCACCATGCTTCGCATTTCTTGCACCAAATATTGGAACTCTGATTCGGTGAACTCTTCGCGAGACATGATTTCACAAACCTCACAATTTCATTCAGAAAGAAGAAGGAAAAAGTGTCACTCTCGCTCGTGTTTACACTGGTTTGGCTTTTACCTCCATTTGAATGATTTCACTCGCTCGTGCCTTTTACCTCTCAAACTTTCTCTCACAATTTCATAGTCGGACTCGCCAAGGCCTTATCGTAGGCTTAGAGGTCGGTTGCAAATGGTTTAACAAAGGATAAAAATATGAGGGGGTTAAGGGTTGGCTGAAAGAAAATTTAAAGTCGGTTTAAAGTGTGGCGTTGGGGTAGGAATAGAATGATAGAAAACCAAACGAACCTGATCGGGAATACAAAAAGAGATCAACAATAGAACACAATCTTTCACACTTTTTTTTACAATTTTTTTTTCACGAATTTTTTTGCACGAAAATAACATAAGAACTTTGAGATTACAACTTGATTTTTTTTATTTTTTTTACGAACCTAATTCCAAAAGTGAATACGAACATCGATGCTTCTCATTTTTATAGCTCTGATACCAAATGATACGATCCGTCTCGGGATGAGTCGAAACGTATGAGAGTTGCCCGACCATCTACGATGAGTAATTGAAAAGTTGTTGGGAAAAGGGTGAAATAAGGTTAAAGTTGAGAAAGCTTATCAAAAAGGTTAATATTTGGATAGGAGATGGAGATAGGTTCGGTTTAACAAACGAGAGCAAAGGATAAATGTTAGGTGATATTTTGGTTAAATGATAAGAGATATTTGATGGAGAGGGATAGAAGAACTTAAACAAAGAATCGATTCAACACTAGGAAAGTGTCACCCCGGGTTCTATATTTGTTTAAGGTGGAAAATGGGAGTAGAGAAACCTCGACCCACTACTTAGAAAAGTAGGAACCTTGGTATAAAGGTGAACGCCACACTATATAATAGTGATAAGTTCGATAGAAGAAAACGGGTTGATGCCACTAAAGACTAGATAAGCCAACGAGTCTTCAACGAAATATGAGAGAAAATAATCTCACAAATTGAGCAGCATAACATTAACAAATTCCATAAGTTGTCCATCAATAGGTAGATTACATGTATTTATAGTGTCATAGAAGCTAGCTGAATGGTCACTTCTAATTAAGCTAATAATGAGCTGAAATGAAAAGTCTCAACTTTTGAAATTCTAGCCCAAATAACTCCATCTTCAATGTGAATAATTTCCTCAATTAAGTGGCTGTCAAAGTCCTTTGAAGTCTCCATGACCAATTGAAAAGTCACCTAACTCCATCCTTCAATGTGAGTAATTTCTTTAATTAAGTTTCTTTGAAAACCTTTTGAAGTCTCCATGAGCAACCGAAAAGTCACCAGCATCTTTGATGGAGAATTGATTTCATGAAGTGATTACTCATAAAGCAATCGGTTATGGATGTAGAAAACAAAGAGGCTGCTGAAATTAAAGAAGAATATTAATGATGTATTAAGCCCCTTTATATCAACCTCCCCTCTTGTGTATCCGAATTCACTTGAAAAGCCATCTTATTGAATTCATAATAGCCTTTTGAAGTAATAGATGTGAGTTTAAAAGTAACCTGCAATTAACACATGTAACCGACACCTTAATGCAATTATTAAACTTAAAACAAATTAACAACTAACTTAATTAAATAAGCTAACACTTAACATCATTTATTCTAGCAACTAGCTTAATTAAATAAACTAACATTTAAACATCATTTATTCCAGCAACTAGCTTAATTAAATAAAGCATCATTAAATGAACTTAACTCGTGCATCAATAAATTAACCTAGTAACTAGATTAATTAAAGAAACAAACTATTAAATTAAATTCATTAAAGAACTCAATTAATTAAACTAAGTTGAGTTTAATTAATGACCAACAACTCATTTATTAACTTAAAATGCTTAAATGCATGATTTAAAATGCAATCTAAATGAACAAATGAGTTACTTAATGCATGACTTAATTAAATGCGAACACATAATGCATGTCATATTTAAAATATGTAGATAAATAATGCATGACATTAACTAAAGATGCATTTAATTAAACAAGAAATAATTAAAGACTATAATAACTAAAATAAATAAATCAAGTCCTTATTCTAGCAATTTAAATGTCATAATTAAAATTTAAAGATGAGCTCAAATGAGCTTATTTAAGCTGAATCAAGCTCGTTGAATGAGCACACGAACTCATTGAGCTGGATCGAGTTTAAATGAATTGAATTTGAGCCAGATGGAGCTCATGGAGCTGGAAACGAGCTGGGATCAGCTTGCCAGCAGCGCAATGCTCGACTCGGGATACTTGTCTGATGAAGTTCGCGGGGTGTGCTTGTAATATACGGGATTTTATGGCTTGTGCATTTTTTTCTTAATTGTATGATGTAGCAGATGCACGACGTGTTCCATGTTTCGATCCTACGTCGCTATCGATCAGATCCATCTCATGTAGTACCGATTGAAGAGGTAGAGCTAAGGCCAGATTTGTCCTATGAGGAAGAGCCGATTCAGATTTTGGAACGAGATGTGAAAGTGTTACGGAGGAAATTAGCTCCTCTAGTCAAAGTGTTATGGCGTAATCATGGATCGAAAGAAGCTTTGTGGGAGTCGGAAGAAGCAATGCGACAACAATACCCTCACTTATTTTAGCCAGGTAATTTTGAGGTCGAAATTATTTTAAGGGGGCAAAACTGTAATATCCGAGATTTTATGGCTTGTGCATTTTTTGCTTAATTGTATGAAGTAGCATGCCTATGTGTGTTTGAATGTGTCTTGTGAATTTTGAGAACCTTAGAGAGTAGGAAAATGCCTTAGAAAATATTTGATTTTAGGTTTTAAAGGGGAGCTAAGCCTGATAGGCCTTAAGAGAAATTGTAGGGGAAATTGGACATAAGATTGGGCTTGGCAAAGTGGCAAGGAGGCACCACTTAGGCCTTAGTAAGTGACGGCACAAGCAAGGGGAAAGGGCCTTGGTTCGAGCAGCAAGGGACGCAAAGAGGAGTTTTATTTTGCAGCTAAGATGGGCAGTGGTGGACGACATGGGGAGACTAATTGGATAAACTTTAGATATGGTCTAATTCCTTTTAAAATTTGGCTAAGGGCATAGGATAATATTGGATTATTTCAATTATTTTGAATGGGTGATAAAGAGAAAAATAAGGAGGAAAAAGTGGGATTTGAGAAGGGGATGTGTGTTGGCCGGCCAAAGGACTCTTTTGGTGGTATTTTCGGCCAAGGGGAGGAGAGTGAGACCATTTGTTTTCTTTTCTTTCCAATTGAGCCTCTGCCGAAATTCTTTTCCTCTGTTGTCTAAAAATTGAAAGCAACTCTTTTCTTCTTCTTTTATTTTGCCAAAGCCAAAAGCTCCTTTCTCTCTTTCCAATCTTGCTGAGGCCGAATCTCCATCATTAATCTTTTCTTCTTCTTTTGCAAATTCAATCAAAGCCGAATACACAAGAGACCCTTAACTGATTATTCACTTTTGCCTAAGCCGAATCCTCTATTTGGTGGCCATAGCCGAATGCTCCTCTACCCCTTTTTGGTGTCGACTTGATCATTTAAGTAGGAGCCGAATCTCTCTGTTTCAAGCTAGGATATTCGATTGAGTTGGTAAGGATCTTTCTTGGCCGAACTCTTGTTCTTTTCTTTCTCTAACTGACGATAAATTAAGGTACTAATCTCTTTTAATGTTCTTTGGCTGAAACTGTGAAGGAGGTTTCGAGATTCACCTATAGTCGACTATAAGAGAAGATCTTCGGGATTTTAAGAATCCAAGGTAAGCCATATGTGGTATTTGGCCAAGGGCCATTTTCATAGATTTGTACAAAAAGGTTGACCCTAGTATGTACCATGTAGGATTTTGACATCTTCATAGTCAAGTGACTATTTTCGGGATTTGGAATCACAAGGTAAGTGAATGTGAATATTCGGCCATATTGGTCATTATGTTAGCCGAATCTAACTATGGTTATTTAGGGGCAGTTGATAGTGGTGTACAAGGATTTTCGGGATTTCAGTGAACTCGTTAAGTAAATCAGGTGTGTAGCCCCACATTAAATCTTAATAGATTTATGGTAATGTTTTAATATATATGTTAATGAAAGTATGTGAACGTGGCTAAAGGTACCATACAATGGTACAGAACATTCAGGTATGTAATCTTTAATATTACGTCAATAAATGTTGTGAACATATGAAATATGGCACATAAGTAAATGTTGATAAGAATGTGAAATAAGGCATAAAGCATGATATTTGTATGATTTGTATAACATGGGGCATATGGGTGTTATTTTAAGGGGAAGTGATCTGGTGGTTTTACCACGAAATCTGGTGACTCATGTCACGTAATCTGAATGTGGTGACTTATGTCACAAAATATTATCTGGTGGCTATGCCACAATTTATAAGGGTGATATGCCAGTCGTCTGCAGCGACTGCCTTCGATGATGTGTAGCGGATGGAGGGTCGACTTAGTAGTCCCCATGGTGTGATGGTTGGTACAGGTGATGTGTAGCGGATGGTTATCTAGGTTTGGGTTCGGGATTGCATCATTGTCTATAATTGCTATGTATATATGTATGAATGATATGCCTAAATCGTTGGGACTTTGTGCTGGTGGTTATACACTTAGTCCGTTTGACTCACCCCGTTGTGGGATATCTTTTCAGGTGACACTCAGTAAATGGACCAGGTCGGCAGGAGCTTAGTGGTGGCTATGCTCAACTCAGAGTTATTTTATTTCCGTTGTTTTTATATTTAAGTATTTTGGATTTATTCTGGGTTTTGCTATGATGTAATATGGCCATTATTGTTAACTATTTTAAGTATGCGTTTAATTCGGTTTATCATGATACGATCATTATCAAATCAAAGGTTAAACAGATTTTTCTTAAAATCAAATTTTAGATGTTTTGACACCTAATCACGATCGATCTTCAATTTGCTGTTAAACTCTAAAAACCCAGCAATACTTTTAACTTATTGTTTACAAAAATAACACCGTTTTCAATTTAGACTTAGTACAAATCAAATGTTCTTCAAAATCACACAATTTTTTCCAAAGTAACAAACAAGTTTTGAAATGTTTTACTCAAGAAGCATGCCAGATCCGGTCAGGGCTCATGGGTCGGGTTTGGGGTGTTTTAGTTTGGTATCAAAGCACGGTTCAAAACTCGGCCTTGAGGGCTTTTTAGGCCCAAATTGTTTTCTTTCTTTTAAAATTGAATTTTACTAAGAAATGAGCAGGTTTTCTAGCATGGCACCTGAGTCTCCTGCCCGAAGTCCACCAGGTAAGTACTCCTAACTCTTTTTTGATTTGTATGTGGGACTTATAGGGACGTAGATTAGTAAATTAGGAATTAAACCCTAGGGTTAGCCTACTTCAACACCAAGATACATAAAACTTAAAGTCTAACCAAACAAACCTATGTCTGAGTCGCCAATTTAGAGGTGTGGCAACCACAGCGTAAGTCTAGGATTGAATTAGGGGAGCTTGGTATTTAAGCGATCTAGTGACTCACCTCCTCTCCGCCGAATCCTACAGTGCGTAGTGACAGTTCACCTTAGCCAAGAGGACTCAAACACAGGCTAAATTCAATAATTAAAACTCGAAAGGGACCAGTCACCTTGTTTTGTGAAATTTTAAAGTTAAACCATGATTATAAATTCCAAAGTACCCTTGATTTAAAAATGACCAAAATACCCCTTATTTGTAAATTGATCAAATTACCCCTAATCTGTGTAAATTACTAAAATACCCTCCAGATAAAAAGTTACCAAAATACCCTCGAATTAAAAATTTCCAAAAATACTCTTGTTTTGAAAAGTCACCGGGAACCATATTTTACAAAATTACTGAAATGCCCCTGGCTTGTAAAAATTACAAAAATACCCCCAAATTATAAAATTACCAAATTACCCTTGAATCTTTTTACCAAGTATTTCAATTTTGTAAAAGTACCAAAAATCTCTACTTTGTGAAATTTTCAAATGCCCTAATTTGAAAAAATTACCAAAATACCCCTATAGGATAAAATTACGAAAATACCCTTGGATAGTGGAAAACAACAACAATGACAACTACAACACTTCTCTGTGGTGAACATAAGTTCATGAGTGTGATGATTGAATGAATGAATTTGAGACTATGTGTGTGTGTGAACTCGAAAGAACTACTCCTTAGACTTATTGAACATAAGACTGTTCACCATAAATCAGTGGAACAACAACTAATTCATAAAATTCTTTAACCAGATAAATGCGATTCAGAAGCATGAATTCTAGGGGACGTGGTCGTAGTGTGCGTGGCCGTGGAAGAGGCCGACTGATTGTGTCGGGACCCGTTAGGTCTGGCCAAGGGTTCGAAAATGAAATGCCACCACCACCAGCCGCTGATGTGGAATATTAGGATCAGATAGGGGATGATGCAGTATCACAAGCGATGCTGCGAGTTCTGGAAAGGGTGGCTAGAGTAGGTGGAGGCATGGGAGCTCGAAAGTCGGTACTTGAGCGACTCCGAGCTAATGGACCTGAGTTTTTTCGTGGTGTATCTAGTGTGGTGCCCAATACGACTGAGTATTGGTTGGAAGCAACGGAGAAGATTATGGATGATTTGGACCTATCCGCCGAGGAGAAACTGAAAGGGGTAGTGTCCCTACTCCGTGATGAGTCATACCAATGGTGGCTCACAGTTTGGGATGGTGCTACTGCTGATGATCTTACTTGGGAATATTTTAAGGTGGCATATCAGAAGAAGTATATTGGAACTAGTTATGTTGATGCGCAGAGGAAGGCGTTTTTTAGGCTGGTGTAGGGAAATAAGTCCGTAGCGGAGTACGATGCAAAATTTCTAAGGTTGAGCCAATATGCTCGAGGTATAGTGTCTACAGAACATGAGCGATGTGTCTAATTTGAGGACGAACCGAGGGATGACTTAAGGTTGTTAATAGCTCCACAACAGGAGCGAGAGTTTGCTGTGTTGGTGGAGAAGGGTAAGGTAAATGAAGGGATTAAGGACTCTGTGAGACAGAATATAGATAGGAACAGGCAAAAGAGAGGTTTTGGATCAGCAGGGTCATCTGGGAATGTGCAAAAGAGGCCTAGAGTTGATGGGCTACGAGGTTAGCAAGCTGCTACGGGAGGACAGTATCGTACTTGCGGCCAGTGTGGAAAGATGCACTTGGGGGAGTGTTGGAAGAAGACGGGAGGATGTTTTAAGTGTGGGTCCAAGGACCACATGATTAAGGACATCCCTATGAGAATGAAGGGTCCCACCAAGAAGTCGTGGTTCTAATCAGCCGGAAGAGGAGGACAAGACCACCATGAGGTCGTGGTTCGACTGGCAGAGGTAATGGTTCGGGTAGAGGATGGGAAACACCGGGTCGAGGTATAGGTAATACAGAGGCAAGACAGCCGGGCCTGGTGTATGCAGTCCACCGGAGGGAGGATGGAGACGCACCGGACGTCATAACTGGTACGTTTCTTATATCTAACAAGCCTTACTTTGCTCTAATTGATGTTGGCACTACCCACTCTTATATTGCATGTAGAGTAGTTGAAACACTAGGCATAGCCTCTGAACTGTCTAATAGGGAGATGACTGTAGTGAACCCATTAGGTCAAACTGTAGTGGTGAATAAGATATTTTGGAGTGTACCTCTAGAGCTTCAGGGAGTGGTATTTCTTACCGACTTGATGGAATTACCCTTCGAAGAATTTGATCTCATCCTTGGTATGGACTGGCTAGTGGAACATCGAGCTGTATTGGATTGCGCAGCTAAGCGAATGGAGTTAAGGACCTCGAAGGATAAGGCGATAATTATGATAGGAGAAAGAAAAACTACTTGTCTAATGTAGTTTCTGCTTTAAAGGCTGATAAGATGATTCGAAAAGGGTGCAAGGCATTTTGACCTTGGTTAGTGCGTTGGATGCAAAGGAAGGGGGGAGTTGGTGGAGTTAGAACAGTAGGAGAATTTGTGGATGTTTTCTCGGAGGAGTTACCTGGAATACCCCCGGACAGGGAAGTGGAGTTCAGAATTGACTTGCTACCGGGTACAGCTCTTGTGTCCATTACCCGTCTGATGAATGGCACCAAAGAGTTGGTTGAGCTCAAGGCTCGAGATCCAAGAGTTGCTTGACTGTGGTTTATCGACCCAGTGTGTCTCCATGGGGAGCACTGGTCTTGTTTGTGAAGAAGAAGGACGGAACTACGCGCATGTGCATAGATTATCGTTAGTTGAATAAGCTGACCATCAAGAACAAGTACCCTTTGCCAAGAATAGACGACTTGTTCGATCAGCTTAAGGGGCATGATATTTTGAAGATAAATCTAAGGTCTGGATATCATCAGCTTAAGGTGAAGGAGGCTAATATCCATAAAATAGCTTTTCGGACAAGATATGGGTATTATGAGTTCTTGGTAATGCCGTTCGGATTGACAAATGCCCCAGTCGTGTTTATGGACATGATGAACTGGGTCTTCCAAACCTATCTGGACCGGTTCGTTGTTGTGTTCATAGACGATATTTTGGTGTATTTGAAGTCTGAGGAAGAACATGATGAGCACCTCTAAGTCGTGTTGCAAGTGTTAAGGGAGAAAAAGCTATATGCCAAGTTCAGCAAGTGTGAATTTTGGCTGAAGGAAGTTACGTTTTTAGGACATATGGTGTCCACAGAAGGGATAAGGGTGGATCCTCGGAAGATTGAGGCAGTATTGGATTGGAAACCACCTAAGTCTGTGGCAGAAGTTCGTAGTTTCTTGGGTTTTGCAGGCTACTACAGAAGGTTTGTGGAAGGGTTCTCATCAATAGCCGCACCGTTGACAAAGTTGTTGAGAAAGGAGGTACCTTTCATATGGACTGATAAGCAGCAAGAAAGTTTCGAGAAGCTTAAGAAGGTATTGATGGAAGCTCCGATTTTTATTCAGCTTGAGGCAGGGAAAGACTATGTGGTATACTATGATGCTTCTCACACAGGATTGGGATGTGTCCTTATGCAAGACAGGTAGGTAGTCGCTTATGCGTCTCGACAATTAAGGCCACATGAGGTTAACTACCCGATGCACGATTTGGAATTGGAAGCAGTGGTCTTTGCTCTTAAAGTGTGGAGGCACTACTTATATGGAGAAAAGTCAGTGATCTACACAGACCACAAGAGCCTGAAGTATTTGCTGACTCAGAAAGAGCTAAACACGAGGGCAATGAAGGTGGGTGGAGTTATTGAAGGACTATGATTGTTCCATAGAGTATCACCCGGGCAAGGCGAACGTTGTGGCAGATGCCCTAAGTCAAAAAGTATTGTCAGAGTTAAGGGCGATGTTTGCACACCTTAGCTTGTATAACGACGGAAGTTTATTGGTAGAATTACAAGTTAAGCCGACATGGCTGAATGAGGTGAAAGAGGGACAGTTGGCAGATGATGATTTCAGTGCTAAGCTACGGCAAGTGCAGAATGGGGAGTTGAAGGATTATGGTATTAATGGCGATGGAGTATTGTGTTTCAAGGGCAAGATCTGTATGCCAAAGAACGAGGAGTTAAGACAGAGAATTCTTCGAGAATCGCATAGTAGCCCTTATGCTATGCATCCTGGAGGTAGTAAGTTGTACAAAGATCTAAGGAGCGAGCTTTGGTGGCACGGTCTTAGCGAGGAAGTTCTGAGTTTGTAAGAAAGTGCCTAACGTATCAGCAAGTCAAGGCTGAACACCAAGTTCCGTTAGGGTTGCTTTAGCCAATTAAGATTCCGCAGTGGAAGTGGGAGAGAATTACCATGGACTTCGTTAGTGGGCTTCCCCTTACGCCTACTAAGAAGGACTCGGTATGGGTGACCGTGGACCGGTTGACAAAGTCCGTACATTTTATACCAGTGCAGGTTGACTATTTTCTACAAAAATTGGCAAAGTTGTATGTAGCCGAGATTGTGAGGCTGCACGGAGTGCCAATGTTGATTATCTTAGATAGGGATCCAAGGTTTACGTCTCGGTTCTGAAAAGTGCTACATCAAGCTTTGGGCACCAGGCTAGACTTCAGTACGGCATTCCATCCGCAGTCAGACGGCCAATCTGAACGAGTGATCCAAGTGTTATAGGATATGTTGAGGGGCTGTGTGATAGACTTCAGAGGAAGTTGGGAAGAATATTTGCCTTTAGCGGAATTTGCATATAACAACAGCTATCAGGCAAGTATTCGGATGGCACCATACGAAGCACTATATGGACAGAAGTATCGCACTCCCACGTGTTGGACAGAATTGGGAGAATGTCAGATTTTGGGTCCAAAAATTGTGGCAGAATCGGAAGAAAAGGTTAAGGTATTTCGGACACGGTTGAAGGAGGCATCTGACAGGCAAAAGTCATACGTAGAACTTAAACAGAAGGAGATCGAGTTTACTGTGGGAGATTATGTGTTTCTTAAAGTTTCACCTTGGAAGAAGGTGATGATATTTGGTCGCAAAGGGAAGTTAAGTCCCAGGTTTATAGGACCTTATCGGATATTAAAGTGAGTTGGACCAGTGGCCTTCCAGTTGGAGTTGCCACCAGAGTTGAAGCAGATGCACGATGTGTTCCATGTTTCGATGCTACGTCGCTACCGATCGGATCCATCTCATGTAGTACCGGTTGAAGAGGTGGAGCTAAGGCCAGATTTGTCCTATGAGGAAGAGCCAATTCATATTTTGGAACGAGATGTGAAAGTGTTACGGAGGAAATCAGTTCCTCTAGTCAAAGTGTTATGGCGTAATCATGGATCAGAAGAAGCTTTGTGGGAGTCGGAAGAAGCAATGCGACAGCAATACCCTCACTTATTTTAGCCAGGTAATTTTGAGGTAAAAATTATTTTAAAGGGGTAGAACTGTAATATTCGGGATTTTATGGCTTGTGCATTTTTTGCTTAATTGTATGAAGTAGCATGCCTATGTGTGTTTGAATGTGTCTTGTGAATTTTGAGAACCTTAGAGAGTAGGAAAATGCCTTAGAAAATATTTGATTTTAGGTTTTAAAAGGGAGCTAAGCCTGATAGGCCTTAAGAGAAATTGTAGGAGAAATTGGACATAAGATTGGGCTTGGCAAAGTGGCAAGGAGGCCCCACTTAGGCCTTAGTAAGTGACGCCACAAGCAAGGGGAAAGGGCCTTGGTTCAAGCAGCAAGGGACGCAAAGAGGAGTTTTATTTTGTAGCTAAGATGGGCAGTGGTGGACGGCATAGGGAGACTGATTGGACGAGCTTTAGATATGGTCTAATTCCTTTTAAAATTCGGCTAAGGGCATAGGATAATGTTGGATTATTTCAATTATTTTGAATGGGTGATAAAGAGAAAAATAAGAAGGAAAAAGTGGGATTTGAGAAGGGGATGTGTGTTGGCCGGCCAAAGGACTCTTTTGGTGGTATTTTCGGCCAAGGGGAGGAGAGTGAGGCCATTTGTTTTCTTTTCTTTCCAATTGAGCCTCTGCCGAAATTCTTTTCCTCTGTCTCTTTTCTTTTTCTTTTATTTTGCCAAAGCCGAAAGCTCCTTTCTCTTTTTCCAATCTTGTTGAGGCTGAATCTCCATCATCAATCTTTTCTTCTTCTTTTGCAAATTCAATCAAAGCCAAATACACAAGAGACCCTTAACCGATTATTCAATTTTGCCTAAGCCGAATCCTCTATTTTGTGGCCATAGCCGAATGCTCCTCTACCACTTTTTGGTGTCGACTTGATCATTTAAGTAGGAGCCAAATCTCTCTGTTTCAAGCTAGGATATTCGATTGAGTTGGTAAGGATCTTTCTTGGCCAAACTCTTGTTCTTTTCTTTCTATAACTGACGATAAATTAAGGCACTAATCTCTTTTAATGTTCTTTGGCCGAAACTATGAAGGAGGTTTCGGGATTTACCTATAGTCGACTATAAGAGAAGATCTTCGGGATTTTAAGAATCCAAGGTAAGCCATATGTGGTATTCGGCCAAGGGCCATTTTCATAGATTTGTACAAAAAGGTTGACCCTGGTATGTACCATGTAGGATTTCGACATCTTCATAGTCAAGTGACTATTTTCGAGATTTGGAATCGCAAGGTAAGTGAATATGAATATTCGGCCATATTGGTCATTATGTTAGCCGAATCTAACTATGGTTATTTAGGGGCAGTCGACAGTGGTGTACAAGGATTTTCGGGATTTCAGTGAACTCGTTAAGTAAATCAGGTGTGTAGTCCCACATTAAATCTTAATAGATTTATGGTAATGTTTTAATATATGTGTTAATGAAAGTATGTGAACGTGGATAAAGGTACCATACAATGGTACGTAACATTCTGTGCACGTAATCTTTAATATTATGTCAATAAATGTTATGAACATGTGAAATATGGCACATAAGTGAATATTGATAAGAATGTGAAATAAGGCATAAAGCATGATATTTGTATGATTTGTATGACATGGGGCATATGGGTGTTATTTTAAGGGGAAGTGATCTGGTGGTTTTACCACGAAATCTGGTGACTCATGTCACGTAATCTGAATGTGGTGATTTATGTTACAAAATATTATCTGGTGGCTATGCCACAATTTATAAGGGCGATGTGCTAGTCGCCCGCAAAGGATCGCTTCGATGATGTGTAGCGGATGGAGGGTCAACTTAGTAGTCCCCACGGTGTGATGGTTGGTACGGGTGATGTGTAGCGGATGGTTATCTAGGTTTGGGTTCGGGATTGCATCATTATCTATAATTGCTATGTATATATGTATGAACTCATATGCCTAAATCGTTGGGACTTTGTGTTGGTGGTTATACACTGAGTCCGTTTGAATCACCCCGTTGTGGGATATCTTTTCAGGTGACACTCAGTAAATAGACCGGGTCGGCAGGAGCTTAATGGTGGCCATGCTCAGCTCAGAGTTATTTTATTTTCGTTGTTTTTATATTTAAGTATTTTGGATTTATTCCGGGTTTTGCTATGATGTAATATGGCCATTATTGTTAACTGTTTTAAGTATGCGTTTAATTCGGTTTATCATGATACGATCATTATCAAATCAAAGGTTAAACATATTTTTCTTAAAATCAAATTTTAGATGTTTTGACACCTAATCACAATCGATCTTCAATTTCTTCGTTAAACTCTAAAAACCCGTAATACTTTTAACTTATTGTTTACAAAAACAACACCGCTTTTCAATTTAGACTCAATACAAATCAAATGTTCTTCAAAATCACACAAATTTTTCCAAAGTAACAAACAAGTTTTGAAATGTTTTACTCAAGAAGCATGCCATATCCAGTCAGGGCTCGTGGGCCGAGTTTGGGGTGTTTCAGATCTTGCATCACCCAGTCTTGAAACTAGGACTTCTCAGACACTCCCAAACACACCCAAATCACTCAACCACTGAAGCAGACAATTATTTATGTTAAAAACATGCAAAAATAAATTCTTAGATTTTGGGGCGTTACAACTCTACCCCCTTAAAAGAAAATTTTGGCCTCGAAATTTACCTGATCAAAATCGATGCGGGTATTGTTGATGCATTGCCTCTTCGGGTTCCCATGTGGCCTCTTCTGAACTTTGATTGCGCCAAAGTACCTTAACCAATGGGATGACTTCTTCCTCAAGACTTTCACATCACGATCTAAAATCTGAACTGGTTCCTCCTCAAAGGTTAGGTTCGGTCTAGCCTCAATCTCCTCGGTCGCAATCACGTGTGCGGGATTAGAGCGATAACGCCTCGGCATAGAGACGTGGAACACATCATGAATCCGATCCAACTCTAGAGGTAACTCTAGTTGATAGGCAACCGGTCCCACACGTTTTAGTATACGATAAGGCCCAATAAACCTAGGGCTCAACTTGCCCTTCCTTCCAAATCTCATTACTTTCTTCCATGGTGAAACCTTAAGAAAAATGAAGTCCCCCACAGAATACTCAATAAGAAAAACGAAGTCCCCCACAGAATACTCAATCTCCTTGCACTTCAAATTCGCATATGACTTCTATCTATCAGATGCTGCCTTCAATCGATCCTGAATTAATCTAAATTTGTCCTCGGTATCAGAAACCAATCCAGGGCCCAGAACACAGTGCTCTCTCAACTCAGTCCAACACGTAGGAGTACGACACCTATGACCGTATAATGCCTTGTAAGGTGCCATCTGTATGCTAGACTGGTATATATTATTATAAGCAAACTTTGCCAATGGCAAATAGTCTTCCCAACAGCCTCGAAAATCTATTACACAACTTCTTAACATATCTTCCAGTATTTGAATCACCATCTCTGATTGAGCATCTGTCTGAGGATGAAACGCAATACTGAAGTCCAATCTTGTACCCAAAGCGTCGTGTAACTTCTTCCAAATCAAGACGTGAAGTGAGGATCTCTATCTGATATTATGGAAATCGGTACCCCATGTAGTCTCACTATTTCAGCCACATACAGTTTAGCCAGCTTCTGCAAAGTGTAATCAGTGCGAACTTGTGTGAAATGGGCTGACTTGGTCAATCGATCCACGATGACCCATACTGCATCCTTCTTAGTATGTGTTAGGGGTAGCCCACTAACAAATTCCATAGTTACCCTCTCTCACTTCCAAAGTGGAATTTTAACTGGCTGAAGCAACCCTGAAGGTAGCTGATGTTTAGCCTTAACCTGCTGGCAAGTCAGACACTTACTCACAAAGTTGGTAACTTCACGTTAAGACCTGGCCACCAATATAACTCACAGAGGTCTTGGTACATTTTATTCCCATCGGGATGCATAGCACAAGGACTCCTATGTGCCTCTCGCAGTATAGACTACCTCAAATCAGTATCCTTTGGTACACAGACTCTCCCACGGAAACACAATACACCTTCGCTATTTAGTCCAAAATCTAAAGTTTCCCTATCCTCGATCTGTCAGAATAGAGGACCCAAAGGCCCATCCTTCAACCGTTTACCCTTAATCTGTTCAATCCACGATGGTTTAACTTGAAGTTCGGCCAACAAACCACCATCATCAAATAGGCTGAGACGAGAAAACATCACCCTCAGATCCACCATAGCTCTACGGCTCAGTGCGTTAGCCACCACATTTGCCTTACCAGGATGGTATTCAATCAAACAGTCATAATCTTTAAGTAGCTTAATCCATCTACGCTGCCTAATATTCAACTACTTCTAAGTGAGGAGGTATTTGAGGCTCTTGTAATCTGTGTAAATGATACACTTTTCACCGTATAGGTAATGCCTCCAGATTTTTAGTACGAATACTACCGTGACCAACTCCAAGTCATGCGTCGAATAATTTGCCTCATGGGACTTAAGCTGGTGAGACGTATATGCCACTACCTTACCCTCTTGCATCAACACACATCCCAAGCCGACATGTGATGCATCGCTATAGATAGTGAATTCTTTCCCAGACTCTGGTTATATTAGGATAGGGGCCTCTGTCAGAACATTCTTAAGTTTCTCAAAACTCTCTTGTTGCTTATCAGTCCAGGCAAACGGTACCCCTTTACGCAACAATTTATTCACAGGTGCAGCAATCAACGAAAACCCCTCAACAAAATGTCTATAATACCCTGCCAGACCCAGAAAACTTCAAATCTCAGATACCCTCTTAGGCGGCTTCCAATCCAAAACAGCTTCAATTTTTTGAGGATCAACTCTAATCCCTTCAGTAGATACCACATGGCCCAGAAATGTTACCTCTTGTAGCCAAAATTCACACTTGCTGAACTTAGTGTATAATTGTTTCTCCCTCAGAATCTGTAGAACAACTCAGATATGTACGTCATGTTTATCCTTAGTTCTCTAATACACCAAGATGTCATCTATAAAAACCACTACGAACTGATCTAAATAAGGATGGAACACTCGGTTCATTAGATTCATAAAAGCTGCTGGTGCATTCGTCAGTCCAAACGGCATCAGAAGGAGCTCATAATGACCATAACGAGTCCTAAACGCCATCTTATGGACATCAGCCTCTTTGACTCTCAACTGATGGTACCCTGATCAAAGATCAATTTTACAGAAGACCGAAGCTCCTCGAAACTGGTCAAATAGATCATCAATCCTTGGCAGGGGGTACTTATTCTTAATAGTCAATTTATTCAGTTACCGGTAGTCGATATACATACGCATGGATCCATCCTTCTTTTTCACAAATAACACCGGTGCTCCCCATAGAGATACACTAGGGTGGATGAACCCTCGATCCTGTAACTCTTGAATCTGAGCCTTAAGCTCCACTAGCTCCTTTGGTGTCATTCTATAGGGAGCGATAGACATCAGAGCTGTACCTGGTAGGATCTCAATCCCAAATTCAACTTCACGGTTTGGAGGTAGTCTAGGTAGTTCATCGGGGAAAACATCTGGAAAATCTTTTACTGTTCTGATATCTTTAACAGATGTAACCTCAAAATCAACACCACTGATATAGGCTATATACACCTCACAACACTTATGAACCAACTTCTCGGCCCTTCAAGGCAAAAATCACGTTTGACAGATAATTTCGATGCTCCTTTATTAGCACCACCTCATCACCCTCCACAGTTTCTAGCACCACCCGTTTAGTAGCAAAGTCCAAATTCACTTGATGCTTAACTAGCCAATCCATGCCTAGTATTAAGTTGAACTCTCCAAAAGGAAGTTCCATTAAATCTTCCTAAAAGATGGTTTCTTGAACCTCCAAAGGTATATCTCTAAACAATTTGTTTACCCTAACTGACTGCCCTAAAGGACTCAACACAGTAACCACACTTGCAATGGTTTCAACCATTATACCCAAAGTCTTAGACACCGAGCATACTATATACGAATGCATAGACCCAACATCAATCAGTGTAGTATAAGGTACATTATAGATAAAGAACATACCAGCAATAACATCTGAGGCGTCTCCGTCCTCTCAGCGACATGTAGCATAAACTAGAGGCGGCTGCCTCACCTCAATATGACCAACACCTCTGCCTGATGCTCCACGACCACGACCCATACCATTTCCATCTCTGGCCTAACCATGGCCTCTTGGTGGCTGCTGAACACCTCTCGACGGCTGAACAGTACCCCGACCTGTAACTTGCATCTGCTCGGGCCTTCGTGGACAATCTCTGATTGGTGCTCTAATGATCTGCACCTCAAACATGCCATAATCCTTTTCCAGCACTCGCCCGGATGGCGTCTACCACAGTCGACACATGTCTGCGGTCCAGTAGTAGCAATAGGGGCCCTCACTCTGATCGGCCCATCCCCTCTGGCCTTTTTATTCGACCTCTGGACGGAATTTGAGGGCTCTGAATCCCTCTTATTCCTACCATTTTCTTTGTTCAGACGCTCAGTACATTTCACCTCCTCAGTGATCTTCGCCTCATCTACCAATGTGGCAAAATCTCACTCCCTCTGTGGAGCTACCAAAACTCTCAGGCTATCCTTGAGGCCGTCCTCAAAATGAACACACCACTCATAATCAGTTGCCACCATCCCACGTGCATAGCGGCTTAATCGCAAGAATTTAGCTTCATACTCAGCCACTAATTTATCCCCTTGAGTCAAATTTAGAAACTCTCTCCTCTGGGAATCCACATAACTAGCGCCCACATACTTCCCTTGGAATGCAGTCTTGAAGAATTCCCATGTCAATCGGTCGACCTGAGTACCCTCTTTAACTGTAAGCCACCACTGATAGGCTTCATCTCGTAACAATGACACTGCACCTTTTAGTTTCTGTTCGGGGGTGCAGTCGAGGTCATTCATGATCCTCTCTATGGCCTCAATCCAATATTCAGCCATGTTAGGGGCAACTCCAGCGGTACCCCTAAAAATCTCAGCCCTATTAGATCGGAGTCATTCTGTAACTGACCCATGGCCCACGGTACCATTGGTGGGCCCAATGACCCTTTCCAGAATTCGTAACATAGCTTGGGACAGTGCGTCATCCCCAGCTACTCGATCGTGAGACCCGATCTCAGTCACAGGTGAAGCCAGTGCCTCTCTAGCTTTAGCGTTAGGTATGTGGCCCGATGACGAAGACCCAGCCCGAGCACCTCTACGACCTCCGCCACGGCCTCTTGTACCCCTTCCACTAATACCTCTGGTGCTCATTATCTATTTACGTATTATTTGTTTTTAAAAATTTTATGCATTAGTTTACAGTTCCAGTGTTGATTAACAGATATCTTATGGAAAGCAATATCAGTATTTAAGAGTTTGTTTTCGTAGAACGCAGTGTCTATCAGTGTTTATTAGTATACACTAACTTAAGTGTTTCAGTACGGTTCATCTAGAGTAGTTTTAGTATGTGCTATCTATAGCAATTTTTGTTGTAAACAGATAACAGTTTTAGAGGATTTACAGAATCGGCGCTGGAGACTCAGTGTACCACACATCAGAAAAATATTTCAAAATATCGTTTAGAACAGTTCTTTTTGAAATTTTTGAGTTTTAGAAGAAACCCAAAAACCACAGCCGAGTTTTGAACCTAGCTCTGACACCACTAAATGTAACACCCCAAAATTGGCCTAGTCATTACGGCTGAATCTGGTAATATCACATTGAAGTGTTTTTCAAAATCAGCATTTCATTGGAAAACCCATTCTATATTAAAACTCGTTTATGATCATAATAGAAATTTAAGGGTATCTTGTTCATTGAAAACTCAAGTTGTTTTTAGCAGTTTGTCGATCATATTTGTTTGTTACCATATTTGAAACAATTTTTGATGTGGAAGCTTTACGATTTTTACGAAAATGTGATGTTTTGAAAAGCATTCATGTTTTGAAAATCCACGTCCTACTACTATCAGTAAGAATATAAATAATTAAAATCCCAAATTTAAAGTTTAAAAATTTAAAGAGGACTTATTACAAAACAAATACCCAAATTAAATTATTATAAATAAAAATCTGAAATAGAAGCAGGTGCGGTGGTGTGGCCACCTCTGAGTCTCTCGCAGCACCGATCAGCCTAAAATTAGGGATTACCTGTAAGATAAACAGAGGGGTGAGTTTACAAAAACTCGGTGTGTAACCCCATATAAGCAAACAACCAATCATGCAAGTGCAATCTGGGCCTAATCCCAAATCAATAACAGTTCAATTCAGTTGGGCCTTAGCCTATTACAGAATCAGTATCAGTGTGGGCCTCAGCCCATTAAAGTATTAGTATCAGTGTGGGCTTTAGCCCATTACAGTATCAGTAACAGTTCAAACATGCAATCAAAAATCCTACCCAAGTAGCCTTTACACCCCACTCTGTCCAGCCCAACACTCCATGTGGGGATAAAATCACCCACCCATCCCTACATTCCAAAATTAGCACCAGTTGCGGCACTAAACAGTATTTGCAGCAGAGCTGCCAGTATAGTACACTTCCTCCAATCATAATAATCCAATCTCATGCAACATATCATACCTGTATGCAACATATATATCGTGGCATGCTCATATACAATCATACATAACATAAAACATACAATCATTTTATAAAATAAGGGCATAATAGTCATTTTACCACATAGGGGCATAACAGTCATTTGTATCAGTTTGGGGGTTTAGGTATACTTACCAACCAATCAGTAGGTTCACAGTCATCTCGGGTGACCCGTGCAACCTTAACAGTCAAATAGTGAAAATGGGCCCAAAGCCCATAATACAGGCCCAAAATTGGTCTCATTCAAGCCAATCACATAGTTTGGCCCAATAATCTCCACACGTTCATGTGGTTTACCCGTGTGGGGCCCACGAGCTCGTTGGGCCCACACGGCCCATTTTAGCCCAACATGGCCCAAAGCGGCCTAAGACCACGAAATCGCTCATGGTGGCCTCAACAGTCTAATGCCCACGTTTTATGTGTTTGGTTTACCATACGAGCGAACGAACGCTCATGTAGCGTTAATTTTCCCATATTTTCCAGCTTATACCGGTTTACGATTTGGGCAGTATTTACACATTTTTTTGGCATTTCATCGATATCATTTATTTGAGTACTGTTACACTCCTGGTTTCTATTTGTTGAGAAGACCGCCCACACCTTTGAAACCTACACTTGACCAACAATTCCCAATTAATCATTTAAATGTTTACTCAAAAGAATACACACAAGATCCCAATCGTTAAACTCACACCACATTACCTTCGATCGAGTAAAGAGGGAAGTTTCGCCTACCCAACCGTTGATTACAAGCCTTCTACCTTTCGAAAGGTTCCTAGGCACAAATGAAAAATGGGTGAGTATTTAATCGACCAGCAACAAGATAACATTATACCATTACCCTTATCAACAACGCGAGGAGGAGAACCAACTACACAGTGTAAGACTTAACAGCAAGTAGAATGCTTACCAGAAAACAGAGAAGGGAACACGATTGGCCCCAAGAGGAAAGGAAAGATTCGACAACAGGAAAAAAAGGGAAAGATGAAAGAAATGAGAGATTCGGCCAAGGGAAAACAATGTTGAATGAAGGAGGAAGAACCGAATAGCCGTACACACAACCTCACACAATTCGACAGAAAGAAGAAGAAGAAGAGGGACAGTAGACTTGAGAGCAGAGAAAGTAAAAGTAAAAACTAATATAGAAAAAGTGAGCAAAAAGGGAAAGGAGGCACTAGGAGTAATTTCAGCCAAAAGGTTGTCAAAAACTAGAGAAAGAAGAATATGCCACAAACTCCTATCACATTCGGAAAAAAAGATAAAAAGAAAAAAGATAGAAAACACCACATAAAATCGAAATGAAGAGTATACCAAAATGAGTAGTATACCACTCTGAACGAATTTTTTTAGTGCCAGAGTCCACTTTTGGCACACTTCTACCTCTCCCCCCACTTTCCTTGATTTTCTCCTAAAATCCCTCATCAAATCTCTCCACCTAATCACATCTCCCCTCAACCACTCAATTTGAATTCTCCTCAACCACTTTAGTGTTTCAGTCAAACTCCAACACCCCCCACGGCACAGTAGCAAAATAAACACTTCCTTCCCTCCAGCAAGATTCGAACCTTAGACCACTGGCATAGATAACACGCCACTTACCCCCTAGACCAACCGGCTTTTTATGTCATGCTTTACCCACAATAATTTAAAAGCCTACTAACTATAGGCAAGGGTTTTATTCCCTAAAAACAAAACTTTTGCACAAGCTCAGCCTTGAACCCAGGACTCCTCAGACACTCCCAAACACACCCAAATCACTCAACCACTGAAGCAGACAAGTATTTATGTTAAAAATGTGCAAAAATAATTTTTTAGATTTTGGGGCGTTATAGTTGTAACATCCTAAATTTTTGGGCCTATGCGTTTATTGTGTGTATATGTTTAAAGTGTTAATTTAACTGTTGAGGGTCTAAATTGGGCTCAAGCTTAGGCAGAGGCCTTGATTAAAATTTTCTGTTTGGGCATTATAGGAATTAAAAGGTAGTACATGTGTTTAAAATATCAAAATGGGCTTGTGGCCCAGTGGTCAGTAGCGCTACTTAGGGAACAAGGAGGTGACGCCACACCAGGGAGTTAGGGGCCCAAATTTAAGTTTCAAGGAGTCCAATTCCTTGGATTCAAGTTAGCTAATTTTTGGCATTTGGGTTAGGTGGAGTGGACGGCTACAAGGCTAAAAAATAGTAAGATTTATGTGAGTGGGATAATGTAAATAATATAGTTGATAATATGGAAGATAAAAGAAGAAAAATTAGGAGCTATCTGTTGAGAGCAGAGTTGGCCGAAATTCCATCACCTAGAGGAGTAAAGAAATCGGTTTCAAATAGCCATAGCGGGTGTCGAATTATCTATAAATAGGGGGAATATCTTATCAATTTCGGCATTTGAACCCTACTTTTTCTTCATTCTTTGTGCCAAAATTCTCAGTCTCTCCCTCCACAATTTCTGTCAACTTTCTTTCAAAAAGCCGAAAATCACCACCTTCTTCACCCTTTCTTCTTTCTTTGAAATTTCACATTAGTGAATCTTGATCTCCATTGTTATTCTTCTCCCATTCACTAAAAGCTGAAACTACACTCTTTTTTGTTCTTATAGCCGAAATCTTCCTCTTATTCATCTTTTTCAGGATTTTCTTAAAAGCTAAAATTCTTAGATCTCTAATCTTCTACGCTTCGATCTTCTACTGTGATTGCCAAATCTTCCTGCAAGGACTAGCCGAAACCATTTGTATAGGTAAGTGTCGATTCGTGAGATTTTAATCTTTTTTCAGCTTTTAGAGATCCTAGCCGAATGGCTATATGGTTAACTAATCGGGTGTTTTCTCTCATTTACGGCATTCCGAGATTTGAAGGGGTCCAATTGCTTAGATTTCTAAGCCAGAGTTCAGTATCACTCGGATCGAATTACTTTTGGGATTTTAAGGTAAGGAGATATGTTAATTTAAATGTATAAATCGGGTAAAGCACTAACCTTGGCCAAATATAGGAGAGGCCTTATCCTTGCGTTCTTTCGGCTTTTGAGCAAGGTTTTAGACTAAGGGTTGTAGATCCAGATAGTAAGGATATTGACTAAGGGTGTAAAGCTACGCGATATCAAGTATGTAACACTTTCACACCATTTAGATTGCCTATTATAATATGGTTATAAATCTGTTAAATTCTGTTAAATGCTGAAATCCCGGCATAACGGTTGAAACCCGAAGAGGGTAAAGGCGAATCACCAGGTTAGTGATCTCTTTCATTCTAAAGTGAATGGTTCTGTTGACTTGATATGATAAACATGTATGCCAGTTTCTATGATTGCACGGGGTTGGTGTTTAATGAAAGGGGAAGTGTTCTGCTGTAGTGGCTTATGCCATGATCTGTTGTAATGGCTTATGCCATGATTTATGCCATGATCTATTGTAGTGGCTTTTTGCGATGATCTGATGGTGTGTAGCGGTGTGGGTTGATTGTAGAAATCCCCAATGGTGTGAATGGCTGGTACGGGTGGTGTATAGCGGATGGAAACCTAGGATTTGGGTTGGGCTTGCATAATTATTGTTATATATATTAATCAATTATTCTGTTCTGTGGGGCTAAGGCCCAAATCTAATGGTGCGTGAGGGTTGCACATTGAGTCTCGCGACTCAACCTATTATTTAATATTTTCAGGTAGCACCTAGTGCATCGGACCGGGCTGGAGAGGAGTGCAAGATGGCCATGCAAGAGAGTATCTGATCCGGCAGAATTTTATTTTTAATATTTTTGATTAAGGATTTTAAGTTTCAATGTAATAAGGCCATGTGCCACTAGACTTATATTTATTTTGGGGTTTTATGTTGGTTTTTTTTTTATTCTTAGGCATTTAAATTTTATGTTTAAATTAAGCTGAGGCATGTGGTAAATTTTGGTTTTACTTTTAAAAAACACCAAGGCATTTTATAACTTCATATCTTATATAACTTAATAAATTTTTAAGTTTTTGGTATAAATGTTTAAACCTGATGATTGGTTTTCAAAGTGCCACAAGTTTTATAAAATCTTCTTAGTGACATACCAAATCCGATCGTGGTGTTTGGGGTGTTACAAAATTGGTATCAGAGCCCGATTCAAAACTCGACTTTGAGGGTTTTTTTGGCTCAAAATGTTTTCTAGAAATGGGCTCTTGAAACATGCATGTTTATAAATGATAAAAGGTTTGTTAGCGGCATGTCACCTGTGTCTTCGGCCCAAGACCACCAGGTAAGTACTCTAAACCATTGTGTGATATATACATATGTGGGCTTGATGGGCTTTATGGGACGTAGGCTAGTTTAATTAGACTTTGATGGAGGCCTAGCTTAAACAACTTCTTAAATTCCATAAGACTTAATTTATCCAAACAAATCCTGTGAACTAGTCGCTGAGTTAGGGTGTGGCAACAGGCATACGCATGTCTAGGATTAGATTTAGGGAGAGCTTGGTATTTAATCAGTCCTAGTGACTCACCTCCTCTTTTCTGGAATCCTACCTGGTACGTAGTACCCTATTTTTGTAAAATTGCCTATATGACCCTAACTTTTTTGTAAAATTATCCCAAAAACCCTAGGTTGAGGAAAATTACCGAGATACCCTTAATTTTGTAGAATGACCAAAATACCCTTGTTTGAAAATTTCTAAAGTACCCTTGTTGAGAAATTACTGAATTACCCTTGTAGGTTAAAATTACGAAAATACCCCTGGGTAGTGAAATGACGAAAATACCCCTACACGATGAATGTGGGTCCGTGGATGCTGTTTGTATGATTGAATGTGAACTCTAGAACTAGGAAAGACTGATTTGAGAACTAAACCGATGGATAGAATCTGGGATCGAAAGAACTACTATCAAACTGCTTTTTCATAAAATTATTCGTGGATAATTAGTGGAAAAAGTTAATAATTCATAAATTTTTTTATCAGATAAATTGCAAATGATAGCATGAGTATAAGAGGTCGTGGACATCCACCGCATGGTCGTGGTAGGGGAAGGATGACCGTGTCAGAGCTAGTAGGGTCTGGTCATGGGTCAGGAAATGAGACGCCGGAACTGCCAGCGTGGAGGGAGAATATCAGGACCAAATGGGTGGAGATGATGCAGTGTCTCAGGCGATGCTGTGGGTCCTTGAAAGAGTGGCTGGAGTAGGCACGAGTTCATGAGCTCAAAAGTCTGTGTCTGAACGACTCCAAGCCAACGGAGCGGAGATGTTTAGGGGAGTTTCTGGTGTAGCCCCTAACACATCTGGGTATTGGTTGGAGGCAATTGAGCACATAATGGATGACCTTGACTTCACTGTGAAGGAGAAGTTGAAGGGGGCCATGTCTCTTCTTCGATAAGAGGCCTATCAGTGGTGGCTCATGGTGAAGGAGGGTACTTCCACAGACCGCATCGATTGGGACTTCTTTAAAGAGTCATTTCAGGAAAAGTACATCGGGGCTAGTTATGTGGATGCAGAGAGAAAGGCATTCCTGAACTTGGTACAGGTAAGTAAGTCGGTATCCGAATATGAGGCAAAGTTTCTGCAGTTTAGTCGTTACGCTCGAGGGATTGTGGCGACTGACTATGAGGGTTGCGTACGGTTCGAGGATGGACTAAGGGATGAGCTGAGGGTATTAGTAGTACCGCAGTCGGAAAGGGACTTTGCAATTTTGGTTGAGAAAGCTAAGATAATCGACGAGGTTAAACGGACTGAGAAACAGAACAAGGATAAAGATAGGAATAGGAATAAGAGGAATTTTGGGTCGTCAGAATCATTTGGGAATTTTCAAAAAAGGCCTAGGTCTGATGGGCCAGCTCGTGCTCTGACGGGTCAGAATCGATCATGTCTTTCGTGTGGGAAGGTGCATTATGGGGAGTGTAGATGGAGAATCGATGGATGCTTTAGATGTGGATCCACGGAGCATATGATTAAGGACTGTCCATAGGTGGAGTAGGCACAGCCCGTGGGATGAGGTTCTGATCAGGTTAGGAGAGGTGGTCAGCAACCACCAAGGGGCCGTGGACAAGCCAAGGGCGATGTTGGCAATGAACGCGGTTGTGGAGCATCAGGTTGAGGTGCATGCTATACTGAGGCGAGGCAGCCTGCTTTGGTTTATGCGGCACATCGCCAAGGGGACGAAGACGCTCCAGATACGAATAATGGTGCGTGTCTTACCATAGTATACTAAGTGTTTATTTTGGCTTTAGAATTAGAGTGCACAGCGAAAGCATAGTGGTGAGACTTAGGTAGTATGATTACTAGTTAATTGGAAATTTCAAAGACAAAATTTGTTTAAGGAGGGTAGAACTGTAACATCCTAAATTTTTGGGCATGTGCATTTAGTGTTTGTATATGTTTAAAGTGTTAATTTAACTGTTAAGGGTCTAAATTGGGCTCAAGCTTAGGCAGAGGCTTGATTAAAATTTTCTGTTTGGGCATTATAGGAATTAAAAGGTAGTACCTGTGTTTAAAATATCAAAATGGGCTTGTGGCCCAATGGTCAGTAGCGCCACTTAGGGAACAAGGGGGTGACGCCACACCAGGGAGTTAAGGGCCCAAATTTAAGTTTCAAGGAGCCCAATTCCTTGGATTCAAGTTAGCTAATTTTAAGCATTAGGGTTAGGTGGAGTGGACGGCTACAAGGCTCAAAAATAGTAGGATTTATGTGAGTGGGATAATGTAGATAATATAGTTGATAATATGGAAGATAAAAGAAGAAAAATTAGGAGCTATCTACTGAGAGCAGAGTTGGCCGAAATTCCATCACCTAGAGGAGTAAAGAAATCGGTTTCTAATAGCCACAGGGGGTGCCAAATTTTCTATAAATAGGGGGAATAGCTCATCAATTTCGGCATTTGAACCCTACTTTTTCTTCATTCTTTGTGCTGAAATTCTTAGTCTCTCTCTCCACAATTTCTGTCAACTTTCTTTCAAGAGCCGAAAATCACCACCTCCTTCACCCTTTCTTCTTTCTTTAAAATTTCCTGTTAGTCGAATCTTCTGATCTCCATTGTTATTCTTCTCCCATTCACTAAAAGCCAAAACTACACTCTTGTTTGTTCTTATAGCCGAAATCTTCCTCTTGTTCATCTTTTTCGGGATTTTCTTAAAAGCCAAAATTCTTAGATCTGTAATCTTCTACGCTTCAATCTTCTGCTGTGATTGCCGAATCTTCCTACAAGGAGTAGCCGAAACCATTTGTATAGGTAAGTGTCGATTCGTGAGATTTTAATCTTTTTTCGGCTTTTAGAGGTCCTAGCCGAATGGCTATATGGTTAACTAACTAGGTGTTTTCTCTCATTTGCGGCATTCCGGGATTTGAAGGGGGTCCAATCGCTTAGATTTCTAAGCCAGAGTTCAGTAGCACTCGGATCGAATTTCTTTCAGGATTTTAAGGTAAGGAGATCTGTTAATTTAAATGTATAAATCAGGTAAAGCACTAACCTTAGCCGAATATAGGAGAGGCCTTATCCTTGCGTTCTTCCGGCTTTTGAACAAGGTTTTAGACTAAGGGTTGTAGATCCAGATAGTAAGGATATTGACTAAGGGTGTAAAGCTATGCGATATCATGTGTGTAACACTTCCACACCATTTAGATTGCCTGTTATAATATGGTTATAAATCTGTAAATTCTGTTAAATGCCAAAATCCCGACATAACGGTTGAAACCCGAAGAGGGTAAAGATGAATCCCAGGTTAGTGATCTCTGTCATTCTAAAGTGAATGGTTCTGTTGATTTGATGTGATAAACATGTATGTCAATTTCTGTGATTACACAGGGTTGGGTGATTAATGAAAGGGGAAGTGCTCTGCTGCAGTGGCTTATGCCATGATCTGTTGTAGTGGCTTATGCCATGATCTGTTGTAGTGGCTTATGCCATGATCTGTTGTAGTGGCTTATGCCATGATTTGTTGTAGTGGCTTTTTGCCATGATCTGATGGAGTGTAGCGGTGTGGGTTGATTGTAGAAATCCCCAATGGTGTGAATGGCTGGTACGGGTGGCGTGTAGCGGATGGAAACCTAGGATTTGGGTTGGGCTTGCATAATTATTGTTATATATATTAATCAATTATTCTGTTCTGTGGGGCTAAGGCCCGAATCTGATGGTGCATGAGGGTTGCACACTGAGTCTCACGACTCAACCTATCATTTAATATTTTCAAGTAGCATCTAGTGCATCGAATCGGCCGGAGAGAAGCGCAAGGTGGCCATGCAAGAGAGTATCGATCCAAAGAATTTTATTTTTAATATTTTTGATTAAGGATTTTAAGTCTCAATGTAATAAGGCCATTGACAACTAGACTTATATTTATTTTGGGGTTTTATGTTGGGTTTTTTTTATTCTTAGGCATTTAAATTTTATGTTTAAATTAAGCTGAGACATGTGGTAAATTTCAGTTTTACTTTTAAAAAACACCAAGGCATTTTAGAACTTCATATCTTATATAACTTAATAAATTATTAAGTTTTCGGTATAAATGTTTAAACCTGATGATTGGTTTCCAAAGTGCCACAAGTTTTATAAAATCTCCTTAGTGACATACCAGATCCGGTCATGGTGTTTGGGCCGAGTTTGGGGTGTTACAAAATTGGTATAAGAGCCCGGTTCAAAACTCGACTTTGAGGGTTTTTTTTGGGCTCGAAACATTTTCTAGAAATGGGCTTTTAAAACATGCATGTTTATAAATGATAACAGGTTTGTTAGCGGCATGGCACCTGTGTCTCCAGCCCAAGACCGCCAGGTAAGTACTCTAAACCATTGTGTGATATATATATGTGGGCTTGATGGGCTTTATGGGACGTAGGCTAGTTTAATTAGACATTGATGGACTATAGGCCTATCTTAAACAACTTCTTAAATTCCATAAGACTTAATTTATCCAAACAAATCCTGTAAACTAATCACTGAGTTAGGGTGTGGCAACAGGCATACGCATGTCTAGGGTTGGATTCAGGGAGAGCTTGGTATTTAAGTAGTCCTAGTGACTCACCTCCTCTTTTCTGGAATCCTACCTGGTGCATAGTGACTGTTCGCTTTAGCCACAAGGACTTGTTGACAGGCTAAAATTTATAACTAAAACCCGAAAGGGACCAGTACCCTATTTTTCGTAAAATTGCCTATATGACCCTAATCTTTTTGTAAAATTATCCCAAAAACCCTAGGTTGAGGAAAATTACCGAGATACCCTTAATTTTGTAGAATGACCAAAATACCCTTGTTTGGAAATTTCTGAAGTACCCTTGTTGAGAAATTACTGAATTACCCTTGTAGGTTAAAATTACGAAAATACCCCTGGGTAGTGAAATGACGAAAGTACCCCTACACATTGAATGAGGGTTCGTGGATGCTGTTTGTATGATTGAATATGAACTCTGGAACTAAGAAAGACTAATTTGAGAACTGAACCGGTGGATAGAATCCGAGATTGAAAGAACCACTATCAACCTACTTTTTCATAAAATTGTTCGTGGATAATTAGTGGAAAGAGTTAATAATTCATAAAATTTTAAATCAGATAAACTGCGAACGGTAGCATGAGTACAAGAGGTCGTGGACGTCCGCCACGTGGTCGTGGTAGGGGTAGGATGACCGTGTCAGAGCCAGTAGGGTCTGGTCACGGGTTGGAAACGAGATGCCAGAACTGCCAGCTGTGGAGGGAGAATATCAGGACCAAACAGGTGGAGATGATGCAGTGTCTCAGGCGATGTTGCGGGTCCTTGAAAGAGTTGTTGGAGTGGCACGTGTTCAGGAGCTCAGAAGTCTGTGTCTGAACGACTCCGAGCCAACGGAGTGGAGATGTTTAGGGGAGTTTCTGGCGTAGCCCCTAACACATCTGAGTATTGGTTGGAGGCAACTAAGTGTATAATGGATGACCTTGACTTCACTGTGAAGGATAAGTTGAAGGGGGTCGTGTCTCTTCTTCGAGAAGAGGCCTATCAGTGGTGGCTCACGGTGAAGGAGGGTACTTCCGCAGGCCGCATCGATTGGGACTTCTTTAAAGAGTCATTTCAGGGAAAGTACATTGGGGCTAGTTATGTGGATGCACAGAGAAAGGCATTCCTGAACTTGGTACAGGGAAGTAAGTTAGTATCTGAATACGAGGCAGAGTTTCTGCGGCTGAGCCGTTACGCTCGAGGGATTATGGCGACTGACTATGACTGTTGCGTACAGTTCGAGGATGGACTAAGGGATGAGCTGAGGGTATTAGTAGCACCGCAGCCGGAAAGGGACTTTGCGATTTTGGTTGACAAAGCTAAGATATCCGAGGAGGTTAAGCAGACTGAGAAACAGAACAAGGATAAGGATAGGAATAGGAATAAGAGGAATTTTGGGTGGTCGAAATCATCCAGGAATTTTCAAAAAAGGCCTAGGTCTGATGGGCCAGCTCGTGCTCCGAGGGGTCAGAATCGGTCATGTCCTTCGTGTGGGAAGGTGCATTATGGGGAGTGTAGATGGAGAACCGGTGAATGCTTTAGGTGTGGATCCACGGAGCATATGATTAATGACTGCCCATATGTGGAGCAGGCATAGCCCGCGGGACGAGGTTCTGATCAGGTTAGGAGAGGTGGTCAGCAATCACTAAGGGGCCGTGGACAAGCCAAGGGCGATGTTGGCAATGAACGCGGTTATGGAGCATAAGGTAGAGGTGCAGGTTATGCTGAGGCGAGGCAGCCAGCTTTGGTTTATGCAGCACATCGCCAAGGGGACGAAAACGCTCCAGACGCGAATAATGGTGCGTATCTTACCATAGTATACTAAGTGTTTATTTTGGCTTTAGAATTAGAGTCTTGTGAAAAGCATAGTGGTGAGACTTAGGTAGTATGATTACTAGTTAATTGGAAATTTCCAAGGCAAAATTTCTTTAAGGAGGGTAGAACTGTAACATCCTGAATTTTTGGGCCTATCGTTTAGTGTGTGTATATGTTTAAAGTGTTAATTTAACTATTAAGGGTCTAAATTGGGCTCAAAGCTTAGGCAAAGGCCTTGATTAAAATTTTACTGCTTGGGCATTATAGGAATTAAAAGGTAGTACACATGTTTAAAATATCAAAATGGGCTTGTGGCCCGGTGGTCGATAAGCGCCACTTAGGGAACAAGGAGGTGGCGCCACACCGGGAGTTAGGGGCCCAAATTTAAGTTTCAAGGAGTCCAATTCCTTGGATTCAAGTTAGCTAATTTTTGGCATTAGGGTTAGGTGAAGTGGACGGCTACAAGGCTCAAAAATAGTAGGATTTATGTGAGTGGGATAATGTAGATAATATAGTTGATAATATGGAAGATAAAAGAAGAAAAATTAGGAGCTATCTGCTAAGAGCAGAGTTGGCCGAAATTCCATCACCTAGAGGAGTAAAGAAATCAGTTTCTAATAGCCATAGGGGGTGCCAAATTTTCTATAAATCGGGGGAATAGCTCATCAATTTCGATATTTGAACCCTACTTTTTTCTTCATTCTTTGTGCCGAAAATCTCAGTCTCTCCCTCCACAATTTCTGTCAACTTTCTTTCAAAAAGTCAAAAATCACCACCTCCTCACCCTTTCTTCTTTCTTGGAAATTTCCTGTTAGTTGAATCTTCTGATCTCCATTGTTATTCTTCTCCCATACACTAAAATCCGAAACTACACTCTTGTTTGTTCTTATAGCCGAAATCTTCCTCTTGTTCATCTTTTTCGAGATTTTCTTAAAAGCCAAAATTCTTAGATCTCTAATCTTCTACGCTTCGATCTTCTACTGTGATTGTCGAATCTTCCTGCAAGGAGTAGCCGAAACCATTTGTATAGGTAAGTGTCGATTCATGAGATTTCAATCTTTTTCCAGCTTTAGAGATCCTAGCTGAATGGCTATATGGTTAGCTAATCGGGTGTTTTCTCTCATTTGCAGTATTTCGAGATTTGAAGGGGGTCCAATCACTTAGATTTCTAAGCCAAAGTTCAGTAGCACTCGGATCAAATTACTTTCGAGATTTTAAGTAAAGGAGATCTATTAATTTAAATGTATAAATCGGGTAAAGCACTAACCTTGGCCGAATATAGGAGAGGCCTTATCCTTGTGCTCTTCTGGCTTTTGAGCAAGGTTTTAGACTAAGGGTTGTAGATCCAGATAGTAAGGATATTGACAAACAGTGTAAAGCTACGCGATATCAGGTGTGTAACACTTCCACACCATTTAGATTGCATGTTATAATATGGTTATAAATCTATTAAATTTTGTTAAATGCCGAAATCCTGGCATAACGGTTGAAAACTGAAAAGGGTAAAGGCGAATCACCAGGTTAGTGATCTCTATCATTCTAAAGTGAATGGTTCAGTTGATTTGATGTGATAAACATGTATGCCAGTTTCTGTGATTGCACGGGGTTGGGTGATTAATGAAAGGGGAAGTGTTCTACTGCAGTGGCTTATGCCATGATCTGTTGTAGTGGCTTATGCCATGATCTATTGTAGTGGCTTATGCCATGATCTATTGTAGTAGCTTATGCCATGATCTGTTGTAGTGGCTTTTTGCCATGATCTGATGGTGTGTAGCGGTGTGGGTTGATTGTAGAAATCCTCAATGGTGTGAATGGCTGGTATGGGTGGCATGTAGCTGATGGAAACCTAGGATTCGGGTTGGGCTTGCATAATTATTGTTATATATATTAATCTATTATTTGTTTTGCGGGGCTAAGGCCCAAATCTAGTAGTGCATGGGGAAGTAAGTCGGTATCTGAATACGAGGCGGAGTTTTTACGGTTGAGCCGTTACACTCGAGGGATTGTGACGACTGACTATGAGCGTTGTGTGTGGTTCGAGGATGGACTAAGGGATGAGCTGAGGGTATTAGTAGCACCGTAGTCAGAAAGGGACTTTGTGATTTTGGTTGAGAAAGCTAAGATATTTGAGGAGGTTCAGCAGACTAAGAAACAAAACAAGGATAAGGATAGGAATAGGAATAAGAGGAATTTTGGGTCGTCGGATCATCCGAGAATTTTTTGAAAAGGCCTAGGTCTGATGGGCTAGCTCGTGCTCCGACAGTCAGAATCGGTCATGTCCTTCGTGTGGGAAGGTGCATTATGGAGAGTGTAGATGGAGAACCAATGGATGCTTTAGGTGTGGATCCACGGAGCATATGATTAAGGACTGTCCACAGGTGGAGCAAGCACAGCCTGCGGGACGAGGTTCTGATCAGGTTAGGAGAGGTGGTCAGCAACCAAGGGCGATGTTGGCAATGAACGCGGTCGTGGAGCATCAGGTAGAGGTGCAAGTTATGCTGAGGTGAGGCAGCCAGCTTTGGTTTATGCAGCACATCGCCAAAGGGACGAAGACGCTCCAGATGCGAATAATGGTGCGTGTCTTACCATAGTATACTAAGTGTTTATTTTGGCTTTAGAATTAGAGTGCGCAGCGAAAGCATAGTGGTGAGACTCAGGTAGTATGATTACTAGTTAATTGGAAATTTCAAGGATGAAATTTGTTTAAGGAGGGTAGAACTGTAACATCCTGAATTTTTGGGCCTATGCGTTTAGTGTGTGTATATGTTTAAAGTGTTAATTTAATTGTTAACGGTCTAAATTGGGCTCAGGCTTCGGCAGAGGCCTTGATTAAAATTTTCTGTTTGAGCATTATAGGAATTAAAATGTAGTACCTTTGTTTAAAATATCAAAATGGGCTTGTGGCCCAGTGGTCAGTAGCGCCACTTAGGGAACAAGGAGGTGACGCCACACCAGGGAGTTAGGGGCCCAAATTTAAGTTTCAAGGAGCCCAATTCCTTGGATTCAAGTTAGGTAATTTTTGGCATTAGGGTTAGGTGGAGTGGACGGCTATAAGGCTCAAAAATAGTAGGATTTATGTGAGTGGGATAATGTAGATAATATAGTTGATAATATGGAAGATAAAAGAAGAAAAATTAGGAGATATCTGCTGAGAGAAGAGTTGGCCAAAATTCCATCACCTAGAGGAGTAAAGAAATCAGTTTCTAATAGCCATAGGGGGTGCCGAATTTTCTATAAATAGGGGGAATGGCTCATCAAGTTCGGCATTTGAACCCTACTTTTTCTTCATTCTTTGTGCTGAAATTCTCAGTCTCTCCCTCCACAATTTCTGTCAACTTTCTTTCAAAAAGCTGAAAATCACCACCTCCTTCACCTTTTCTTCTTTCTTTGAAATTTCCTATTAGCCGAATCTTCTGATCTCCATTGTTATTCTTCTCCCATTCACTAAAAGCCGAAACTACACTCTTGTTTGTTCTTATAGCCGAAATCTTCTTCTTGTTCATCTTTTTCGGGATTTTCTTAAAAGCCAAAATTCTTAGATCTCTAATCTTTTACGCTTCGATCTTCTGCTGTGATTGCCGAATCTTCCTGCAAGGAGTAGCCGAAACCATTTGTATAGGTAAGTGTCGATTCGTGAGATTTTAATCTTTTTTTGGCTTTTAGAGATCCTAGCCGAATGGCTATATGGTTAACTAATCAGGTGTTTTCTCTCATTTGCGGCATTTCGGGATTTGAAGGGGGTCCAATCGCTTAGATTTCTAAGCCAGAGTTCAGTAGCACTCGAATCGAATTACTTTTGAGATTTTAAGGTAAGGAGATCTATTAATTTAAATGTACAAATCGGGTAAAGCACTAACCTTGGCCGAATATGGAAGAGGCCTTATCCTCTTATTCTTCCGGATTTTGAGCAAGGTTTTTGACTAAGGGTTGTAGATCTAGATAGTAAGGATATTGACTAAGGGTGTAAAGCTACGCGATATCAGGTGTGTAACACTTCCACACCATTTAGATTGCCTGTTATAATATGGTTATAAATATGTTAAATTCTGTTAAATGCTGAAATCCCAGCATAACGGTTGAAACCCGAAGAGGGTAAAGGCGAATCACCAGGTTAGTGATCTTTGTCATTCTAAAGTGAATGGTTCTATTGATTTGATGTGATAAACATGTATGCCAGTTTCTGTGATTGCACGGGGTTGGGTGATTAATGAAAGGGGAAGTGTTCTGCTGCAGTGACTTATGCCATGATCTGTTGTAGTGGCTTATGTCATGATCTGTTGTTGTGGCTTATGCCATGATCTGTTGTAGTGGCTTTTTCTCATGATCTGATGGTGTGTAGTGGTGTGGGTTGATTGTAGAAATCCCCAATGGTGTGAATGGTTGGTACGGATGGCGTGCAGCGGATGGAAACCTAGGATTTGGGTTGGGCTTGCATAATTATTGTTATATATATTAATCAATTATTATGTTCTGTGGGGCTAAGGCCCAAATCTAATGGTGCATGAGGGTTGCACACTGAGTCTCGTGACTCAACCTATTATTTAATATTTTCAGGTAGCACCAAGTGCATCGGACCGGGCTGGAGAGGAGCGCAAGGTGGCCATACAAGAGAGTATCTGATCCAGCAGAGTTTTATTTTTAATATTTTTGATTAAGGATTTTAAGTCTCAATGTAATAAGGCCATGGGCCACTAGACTTATATTTATTTTGGGGTTTTATGTTGGTTTTTTTTTATTTTTAGGCATTTGAATTTTATGTTTAAATTAAGCTAAGGCATGTGGTAAATTTTGGTTTTACTTTTAAAAAACACCAAGGCATTTTATAACTTCATATCTTATATAACTTAATAAATTGTTAAGTTTTCGATATAATTGTTTAAACCTGATGATTGGTTTCCAAAGTGCCACAAGTTTTATACAATCTCCTTAGTGACATACCAGATCCAGTCGTGGTGTTTGGGTCGAGTTTGGGGTGTTACAAAATTGGTATCAGAGCTCGGTTCAAAACTCGACCTTGAGGGTTTTTTTGGGCTCAAAACATTTTCTAGAAATGGGCTTTTGAAACATGCATGTTTATAAATCATAACAGGTTTGTTAGTGGCATGGCACCTGTGTCTCCGGCCCAAGACCGCCAGGAAAGTACTCTAAACCATTGTGTGATATATATATGTGGGCTTGATGGGCTTTATGGGACGTAGGCTAGTATAATTAGACTTTGATGGACTATAGGCCTAGCTTAAACAACTTCTTAAATTCCATAAGAATTAATTTATCCAAACAAATCCGTGAACTAGTCATTTGAGTTAGGGTGTGGCAACAGCATACGCATGTCAGGATTGGATTCTGTGGAGAGCTTGGTATTTAAGCGTCCTAGTGACTCACCTCCTCTTTTGGGAATCCTACCGTGCATAGTGATTGTCATTTTAGCCACAAGGACTTGTTAATGAAAGCTAAAATTTATAACTAAAACTCGATAGGGACCAAGACCTATTTTGTAAAATTGCCTATATGACCCTAATTTTTTTGTAAAATTATCCCAAAAACCCTAGGTTGAGGAAAATTATCGAGATACCCTTAATTTTGTAGAATGACCAAAGTACCCTTGTTTGGAAATTTATGAAGTACCCTTGTTGAGAAATTATTGAATTACCCTTGTAGGTTAAAATTACGAAAATACCCCTGGGTAGTGAAATGACGAAAATACCCCTACACATTGAATGAGGTTTCGTGGATGCTTTTGTATGATTGAATGTGAACTCTAGAACTAAGAAAGACTGATTTGAGAACTGAACCGGTGGATAGAATCTGAGATCAAAAGAGCCATTATCAACCTACTTTTTCATAAAATTATTTGTGGATAATCAGTGGAAAGAGTTAATAATTTTGTAGAATGACCAAAATACCCTTGTTTGGAAATTTCTGAAGTACCCTTGTTGAGAAATTATTGAATTACCCTTGTAGGTTAAAATTACAAGAATACCCCTAGGTAGTGAAATGATGAAAATACCCCTACACGTTGAATGAGGGTTCGTGGATGCTTTTGTATGATTGAATGTGAACTTTAGAACTAAGAAAGACTGATTTGAGAACTGAACCGGTGGATAGAATCTGAGATCGAAAGAGCCACTATCAACATGCTTTTTCATAAAATTATTTGTGGATAATCAGTGGAAAGAGTTAATAATTCATAAAATTTTTAATCAGATAAATCGCGAACGGTAGCATGAGTACAAGAGGTCATAGACTCTGTCACGTGGTCATGGTAGGGGTAGGATGACCGTGTCAGAGCCAATAGGGTCTGGTCACGGGTCAGGAAACGAGACGCCGGAACTGCCAGCTGTGGAGGGAGAATATCAAGACCAAACGGGTGGAGATGATGGAGTGTCTCAGGCGATGCTGCGGGTCCTTGAAAGAGTGGCTGGAGTGGCACGGGTTCAGGAGCTCGAAAGTCTGTGTCTGAACGACTCCGAGCCAACGGAGCGGAGATGTTTAGGGGAGTTTCTGGCGTAGCCCCTAACACATCTGATTATTGGTTGGAGGTAACTGAGCGTATAATGGATGACCTTGACTTCACTATGAAGGAGAAGTTGATGGGGGTCGTGTATCTTCTTCGAGAAGAGGCCTATCAGTGGTGGCTCACGGTGAAGGAGGGTACTTCCGTAGACTGGATCGATTGGGACTTCTTTAAAGAGTCGTTTCAGGGAAAGTACATTGGGGCTAGTTATGTGGATGCACAGAGAAAGGCATTCCTGAACTTGGTACAGGGAAGTAAGTCGGTATCTGAATACGAGGCGGAGTTTCTGTAGCTAAGCCGTTACTCTCGAGGGATTATGGACTGACTATGAGCGTTGCGTACAGTTCAAGGATGGACTAAGGGATGAGCTAAGGGTATTAGTAGCACCGCAGCCGGAAAGGGACTTTGTGATTTTGGTTGAGAAAGCTAAGATATCTGAGGAGGTTAAGCGGGCTGAGAAATAGAACAAGGATAAGGATAGGAATAGGAATAAGAGGAATTTTGGGTGGTCGAAATCATCCAGGAATTTTCAAAAAAGGCCTAGGTCTGATAGGCCAGCTCATGCTCCGACAGGTCAGAATCGGCCATGTCCTTCATGTGGGAAGGTGCATTATGGGAGTGTAGATGGAAAACCGGTGGATGCTTTAGGTGTGGATCCACGGAGCATATGATTAAAGAATATCCACAGGTGGAGCAGGCACAGCCCACGGGACGAGGTTCTGATCAGGTTAGGAGAGGTGGTCAGCAAGCACCAAGGGGCCGTGGACAAGCCAAGGGTGATGTTGGCAATGAACGCGGTCGTGGAGCATCAGGTAGAGGTGAGGTTATGCTGAGGCGAGGCAGCCAGCTTTGGTTTATGCAGCACATCGCCGAGGGGACGAAGACGCTCCAGATGCGAATAATGGTGTGTATCTTACCATAGTATACTAAGTGTTTATTTTGGCTTTAGAATTAAAGTGCGCTGCGAAAGCATAGTGGTGAGACTTAGGTAGTATGATTACTAGTTAATTGGAAATTTCGAGGACGAAATTTCTTTAAGGAGGGTAGAACTGTAACATCCTGAATTTTTGGGCCTATGCATTTAGTGTGTGTATATGTTTAAAGTGTTAATTTAACTGTTAAGGGTCTAAATTGGGCTCAGGCTTAGGCAGAGGCCTTGATTTAAATTTTCTGTTTGGGCATTATCGGACTTAAAAGGTAGTACCTGTGTTTAAAATATCAAAATGGGCTTGTGGCCTAGTGGTCAGTAGTGCCACTTAGGGAACAACGAGGTGACGCCACACCAGGGAGTTAGAGGCCCAAATTTAAGTTTCAAGGAGCCCAATTCCTTGGATTCAAGTTAGCTAATTTTCGGCATTAGGGTTAGGTGAAGTGGACGGCTACGAGGCTCAAAAATAGTAGCATTTATGTGAGTGGGATAATGTAGATAATATAATTGATAATATGGAAGATAAAAGAAGAAAAATTAGGAGCTATCTGCTGAAGCAGAGTTGGTCGAAATTCCATCACCTAGAGGAGTAAAGAAATCGGTTTCTAATAGCCATAGGGGGTGCTGAATTTTCTATAAATAGGGAGAATAGCTCATCAATTTCGGCATTTGAACCCTACTTTTTCTTCATTCTTTGTGCTGAAATTCTCAGTCTCTCCCTCCACAATTTCTGTCAACTTTCTTTCAAAAAGTCAAAAATCACCACCTCCTCACCCTTTCTTCTTTCTTTGAAATTTCCTGTTAGTCGAATCTTCTGATCTCCATTGTTATTCTTCTCCCATTCACTAAAAGCCAAAACTACACTCTTGTTTGTTCTTATAGCCAAAATCTTCCTCTTGTTCATCTTTTTTGGGATTTTCTTAAAAGCCAAAATTCTTATATCTCTAATCTTCTACGCTTCGATCTTCTACTGTGATTGCCAAATCTTCCTGCAAGGAGTAGCCGAAACCATTTGTATAGGTAAATGTCGATTCGTGAGATTTCAATCTTTTCCTGGCTTTTAGAGATCTTAGCGAATGGCTATATGGTTAACTAATCGGTGTTTTCTCTCATTTGCGGTATTCGGGATTTGAAGGGGTCCAATCGCTAGATTTCTAAGCCGAGTTCAAGAGCTTTTCGGATCGAATTACTTTCGAGATTTTAAGGTAAGGAGATCTGTTAATTTAAATGTATAAATCGGGTAAAGCACTAACCTTGGCCGAATATAGGAGAGGCTTTATCCTTGCATTCTTCCGGCTTTTGAGCAAGGTTTTAGACTAAGGTTTGTAGATCCAGATAGTAAGGATATTGACTAAGGGTGTAAAGCTACGCGATATCAGGTGTGTATCACTTGCACACCATTTAGATTGCATGTTATAATATGGTTATAAATCTGTTAAATTATGTTAAATGCTGAAATCCCGGCATAACGATTGAAACCCGAAGAGGGTAAAGGCGAATCACCATGTTCGTGATCTCTGTCATTCTAAAGTGAATGGTTCTATTGATTTGATGTGATAAACATGTATGCCAGTTTCTGTGATTGCACGGGGTTGGGTGATTAATGAAAGGGGAAGTGTTCTGCTGCAGTGGCTTATGCCATGATCTGTTGTAGTGGCTTATGTCATGATCTGTTGTAGTGGCTTATGCCATGATCTGTTGTAGTGGATTATGCCATGATCTGATGGTGTGTAGCGGTGTGGGTTGATTGTAGAAATCCCCAATGGTGTGAATGGATAGTACGGTGGCGTGTAGTGGATGGAAACCTAGGATTTGGGTTGGGCTTGCATAATTATTGTTATATATATTAATCAATTATTCTGTTCTATGGGGCTAAGGCCCAAATCTAATGGTGCATGAGGATTGCACACTGAGTCTCGCGACTCAACCTATTATTTAATATTTTTAGGTAGCACCTAGTGCATCGGACCGGGCTGGAGAGGAGCGCAAGGTGGCCATGCAAAAGAGTATCTGATCCAGCAGAATTTTATTTTTAATATTTTTGATTAAGGATTTTAAGTCTCAATGTAATAAGGCCATGGGCCACTAGACTTATATTTATTTTGGGGTTTTCATTGGGTTTTTTATTCTTAGGCATTTAAATTTTATGTTTAAATTAAGTTTGAGATGTGTGGTAAATTTGCTTTACTTTAAAAACACCAAGGCATTTTATAACTTCATATCTTATATAACTTAATAAATTATTAAGTTTTCGGTATAAATGTTTAAACACGATGATTGGTTTCCAAAGTGCCACAAGTTTTATAAAATCTCCTTAGTGACATACCAGATCCGGTCGTAGTGTTTGGGCAGGGTTTGGGGTGTTACAATAGTAACATAATAACATTCATTTCCAAACATTGATATAAACAAAGCACAATCCATTCATATACATGCATATCATCCCTTAATTGAGCCTTCAATGCCTTAGAAACACTTTAGAAATGATTCGAGACTAAATTGGAAACATTTGGGACATTGAGGAAAAAGTTATAAATTTTAAACTGCAAGGGTCACACGGCCATGTGGCCAGGCCGTGTAACTCACATGGCTGAGACACATGCCCATGTCTTAGGCCGTGTCACTAATATGGCTGAAGCACATGCCCGTGTCCCAGACCATGTAACAATCGAAATAGGGACACACGGCCGTGTCCATGCCCGTGTAACTCTCTGACTTGGGTCACACAACCAAGCCACAAGCCCATGTGCCTGGCCGTCTGCTAGGTAGTGTAACTGCCTGACTTGGAACCTTTGAAACCTACAAGGGACTCACGGTCGTGTCGCATGGTCGTGTGTCACACATGGCTGAGACACACGTCGGTGTCATGGGCAGCGTCGCTAAGAAATTAGACAAAATCAAGTCATTTGCTTCACCCACTTCATACATGTACCTAAACACAATTTGCACATATGACCAAGGCATCAAAACATACCTAAAATATGCATAAAATGACCAATTCACTAAACCATTAATCCATACAACAAATATGCCAATAAGGCACCTTATTCACAAATCATTTAACACATCAAAACTTATGCATATTTGGCCATACATCAACCATACACAACTAACTTATTTCCATCTCAAATCATGTTATTCTTGATCTATACCATGTAAATATAAATTTACCATTTGGACCATTACTCACATGCATCAAAATAATATAAGTGACACAAATCAACCATTTCCAAATGGTACCAAGCAACCAATATATATACACCAAAATCAACACTTAGCATTCAACTCAAACTTTAAACATAAGTCCATCTATACATGCCATTATAACCTTGGCCAAAACATCAAAATCTACAGATTTATTCGCTGGATAGTGTGATAAGTCTCCGACGAGCTTCTGATAACCTATAATACATAAAGCACATAATGCTTAGCAAGTTCATTAAACATGAATACAATTTACCATTTCGTGGTATAAAAGTAAAATTAAACATGATACAATCCAACCAATAGCTTGGCACAAGCCTACGCATCATCAAAAACAATTGTTAGTGCATTAGCACATAATTCACTTGAATTATCACATAGTAAGGTAAATTCACATCAACATAATGCCATTGAATTCATACTTTCCATAAACAAAAATATACATTCGTAGATCATTATCATTTCCTACATTTCCATAGGTTCATAACATAGCCATTGGTACATTTATCGTTCCTTCCCTTTTCATGCCCATTGAACCACTTAGAATAATATTGGATATACAGGAAAGCTCACACAAAGTGTGCTAAACATATGGTCGAAACCATTCCTTTTCCTTTTCCTTTACATCATTGTTCACTCGAGAAATAAAATGGGTTTGTTCACATATCCTGACAGTCAGAATGTAAGCTACACGATGCCGCTCACACAAGATAACAAGTATCCGTAACAAATGACAAAACTTTTCCATCGGTAGGACATTCAAGACCAGCACCCGGAACATGGTAACCCTAATGACATGTCATTTTATCCTATATATTCCTAAGGTTCAAACGGAGCTCGATAATTGTCATAACGTCGTTGGATTTCTATCATTCATTTACATGATAAATAACATAATAATATATATATATATATATCAAAATAACATTACAATGTTATTTAAACATATGAACTTACATCGATTACAAAGATGTCGAAATAAGATCAACTAATCCGAGGCTTTAGCTTTTCTTCTATCTAGATTTGTACGAGATTTGTCTTGATCTAATTAAGAAAATTCAATAAATTTAATACTCATTCTATTCAATTTAGTCCAAAATTCATACTTTTGTAAAATTACATTTTTACCCCTAATATTTTAACTTTTTAACAATTTAGTCCTTAAGCTTGTACATTGACATTTATGCAAATTCATCCACATTTCATACTAGCAAAAATATCTAGGGACTTATACCAACCCACATGATATTTTACTTCTTTTACAAATAAGTCACTGAATGGTAATTTCATCAAAAATCACTTTACAAAACTTGTTTATTTAACAACGGAATCATAATATTTCATTAAACTTCAAGAATCATGCAAACATGTTCATGGATAAACCGTAATCATTTAAAAATTTTACAAATTAGTCCCTGTGCTAGATAGATTAAGCTACAACGACTTCAAAAACATAAAAATCGATAAAAATAGGATAAAACATGAAACACCCCAAACCCGGCCCAAAAAGCCTAACCGGATTTGATATGTTCCTCAAATCTAACTTTAGCAAATTCTCGTTTAATTTAAGAAAAACTTGATGATTTTGTAGAAAACAGATTTAATTTAATATTTTAGGTTGAAATCAAATTGTATAGTAAATTTATGTCTTTTAAAACATTATTTTTAGAAGGAATTAAATAAATTAAAAGAAAACCAAATTTAAGGAATTTACTTTAAAACATATATTTATATTAGTGACAAAAACATTTTTAAATTATTTATCGAAAAACTATTTAGTTATTTAATAGATATTTGTTCATGGCAAAATAAAAGTCCAAACACAAAAATTAAAAAGCAGTTTATAGTGGCCTTATTACATAAAAATAGCAAAAACCCATAATAAAGTCTAAGAAGTAAAATTTAATAAGTTTAAATTGGAAAATCTCCAAAATACTTGATATGAGCATTGGCCACCACGGATTCTTCGCTGACCTGATCCATCGCGCTACGAATCATCTGAAAAGTTATCCCACAAAAATGGGTGAGTTATAAACTCAATGTGTAACACATACATTAAAAAGCCCATTTTATCAAATGCCTTAAAGCCCAAAAATTACACATATGGCCATAGGCCCATTTAGCTCATTTTTAGCCCAAAGGCCCATTTAGCTCATATTTAGCCCAAAAGACCATTTTCATAGCAGATTAAATAATAAACAATTAAATCACATGGATATGTACAAATAATGAAATGCAAACCCGGCCCACCTAATATCCATCCGCTACACACCACCCGTACCAACCAACACACCGTGGGGATGACTAAATCGACCCTCCATCCGCTACACACCATCGAAGGCAGTTGCTGCAGTCAACATGCACATCGCCCTTATAATTTTGTGGCAAGGCCACCAGACAAAATTGTGACCGAAGTCACCGGATTTCAAATATGTGACCGAAGTCACCGAAAATTGTGGTAAAACCACCAGAATACTTCCTCCTTTATCAATTTTACCCATATGCCCATGCACATGCATATCATTTAGTTTTCATGCCTTTTACCCCAAAATCATAATATAATCATACTTATTTCACATTTTATGCATATAGCAAAATTAACGAAATATTGGGGTAAACATACCTGAATATCGTATACCACTGAATGGTATCCAAAAATCATTATTAAACACATTGTCATAAAATCACATATAAAAATAGATCTATGAGTTTTTAATGTAGGGTTACACACCTTATGACAGTGAGAATGATACTCTCTCGCTCGTCAACACCTAGTTAATCATCACACTTGGTTAGTATACACTATTACTAATAAAATTATACTTATTGACGAGAGATCTAAATCCTTACCCTCGGATTCTCGAACAACTGTTATTTGTGGTTTTTCTCCACTAGATGGATCAAAACCCGCAGATATCCCACCAACGTAAAGTGGTTCGGTTGTACGTACTACTTCAAATAACCGATCTTCGTTAGCAGAGGGTCCACAACCCGGTGGAAAATCTCTTCACACGATATGACCCTTCGTTTGAAGTTCGATGGTAAAACAATGCCTCCTCTCTTCCAAATACTCCGGACTGCTCTTTTCTTACCTATCTTGTTAGTCTCAAATCACCCCTAAAAATAAAGATGATTAGTGATCCATTCTAAAAGAATTGATACGATCGAAATTAATAATCCTTAACTTGGATGATTTCGAAAGATCACTTCTTAAAAGTTAGCTTCAACAAAGATCCTTAAAATCCTTTCCAAGGATTCGCCTAGAGAGAAAATAAGAGAATCATGATTCTAAATTGGCCAAAGTAAAAGAAATAATGAAAACGATTGACGAAAAGTCTTACTTACCCACTTGAAGATTCGCCTAAAACAAAAAGAAGAGAATAAAAATGGATTTGGTGGTTTCGGTTTGCACAAAAAAAAGAAAAGAGAAAAAGATGGTGATTTATGGCTAAAATGGTTTCGATTTTCAAAGAAAGAAAAGGAGAAAGGAAATTGAAATAGTTTAGGATTCGGTTGGCAAAAGAAGATGAAAATAGATGTTGATTGTTGGTGTTGATAGGAAAATAGTTTCGGTTGAGAGTGAAGAAGAAAGAAAAATGAAAAGAGAAGGAAAGAGAAAAGGAAGAAAAAGAGAAAGAGAAAGAGAGATTAAAAGAAGAAGATGATAATGATTGTTGATACTCAAAAGAAAAGAGATGTGTTTAGGAACCAATGTGCATTCGGCCAAGAGGGAGAAATTGAAGAAAAATGGTTCTTTGAACTTTGGTAGATTCGGCAATGAGAGAAAAAGAAAAGAAGAAAAATGTTTTCCAATCTTTTGATGCTTATGACTAAAGAAAACAAGGTTTTGAGAGAATAGGAACTTTAGCCAAAAATGGTCAAAACAAGAGCCAAAACAAAGAGAAATTTTTACCTAATGTCTATAGCAAGATTCGGCTAGGAGGAGAGTTTTTTGGAGAAAAGAGAAAAGATGCACAATTGCTAGAATTTTTGGCCAACTATCACCCCCTAACTCAAGTCAAATTCGGCCAACTAGGACGCCAACATAATCCCCCTTTTTCCTCCACAATTCTTCCCCATCAACCCTTAGATTGCTATCACCATTAACCACCCTCTTTAGCCCCTAAAACCGACTAGGTTCATGGTCAAATGACCATGAACAAGCTTCCAAAACATTGCCCATATATTAAGCCTTTTGTCCCCCCTATCTTATCATCTTATCTTGATTCCATGCCATAAGTTTTTAGCTTGCCTTTTTCATATGGTCAAATAGCCAAAATTAAAAGAATGCTCATCCATTCTAGAAGAGTCTTGGCCGACACTATAGGGAAGGAAACAAAAAAATAAAATCCTCCCATTTGCTAGCTAGGGGATTCGAACCTCTCCCTTCAAGCACTCATCCATGCATCCTAACCACCTTGCCAATTACTCATCATATGCTTAAAATTCCTTGTCATTATTTCTTAAAGCCTAACATGCTTAGCTCCATCTTAATTATTAAAAATTTAATAAATCACTAAGCATTCACTTAATTAATGAAGTTCAAAAATAAACTTCCAGAACATACTCAATCATAATTAAGCTTGCAACATCATTCAATTAAGTAAAGATGCATAACCCCTAATTATCAGGATGTTACAAAACATCGTACCATGCAAGCAATGAGATGTAGCCGAATGAAAAAGCCCTAAAAATGGTGTTCTTCCCTTAGATAAATCGATGGAGAAGAAGAATGAATAAAGAAATTTGTTTTTTTTTTTAATTTTTAACCTTATTTTACCTATTTACCAAAATAACCTTTAAAAACTTTAATAATTTCAATAAAACCAATCCATGAATGTCCACTAACTATATAAATGGTCTATTTACCATCTAATTCCTATTATTTTAAAGTTTCACTGCTATTTGATTCTTTAGCTACTAGAACTCCACTTTTGCACCTTTTACGATTTAGTCTTTTTTACTTAATTAAGAATGCAAACGTCAAAATTTCTTAATGAAATTTTTATACGACACTACTAAAATATCATAGAAATTAAAATAATAATAAAATAAATATTTTCTTGTCAGATTTGTGGTCTTTAAACCACTATTCCAATTTCACTGAAAACAGACTGTTACAACTCTCCCTCTGAAGAAATTTTCATCCCCGAAAATCTTACCAGAAAAGAGGTTTGGGTATTGCGCTTTCATTGCTTCTTCTAGTTCCCAGGATCGTGACGTTGCCAAAGATTTTTCACTAAAGCTATGTTTTTATTTCTCAATTCTTTAACCTCTCGGGCTAGAATTCTGATCGGTTTTTTATTGTATGTCATATCAGGGTGAATCTCAACGTCAACAGGTGAGATCACATGTGAAGGATTTAATCGATACCGTCGCGACATAGATACGTGGAATACATTGTGAATCTTTTCTAACTCTAAAAATAAAGCTAATCTGTAAGCTACCAGTTCGATTCTCTCAATGATCATATACGGCTTGATAAACCACGGACTTAGCTTTCATTTACAACCAAATCGAATAACTTTCTTTCAGGGCAATACTTTCAAAAACACTTTGTCGCCGACTTGAATTCTATGCCTTTTCTTTTCAATTACTCATAAGATTTCTGTCAATCTGAAGCTGCTTTCAAACTGTATTGTATCACTTTAACCATTTCTTTGATTTCTCGAATCAAATAGACCCCGTGAAGCTTTTTCTCACTTGGCTCAATCCAATACAATGAAGTTTAACACTTTTGACCATACAAAGCTTCATACGGTGCCATCTATATGCTTGATTGATAACTGTTGTTATACGTAAATTCAACCAACAGTAGAAATCTCTCCCAATTACCTTCGAATTCCAAAACACGGCATCGAAGCATATCTTCAAGTATCTGAATTACTCGCTCAGATTGACCATCAGTCTGAGGGAGAAACGCGATACTAAAATGAAAATAACTACCTAGAGCCTCATGTAACTTGCTTCAGAATAGAAATGTAAACTGCAGACCTCTCTCGAAAAAATAGAAGTTGGCACACTGTGTAACCTAATGATCTCAACCACATACAACTCTACTAATATCTCGAGTGAAAAATCTATAGCACTGGAATGAAATGCATGGATTTCGTCAAACAACCAACAATGACCCAAACAACATCTTTCTTTCTTGGAGGTAGAGGCAATCCCGATATAAAATCCATCGTAACATGCTCTCGTTTCCACTCTGGAATCATCACTGGCTGTAACAAACAAGAAGGTACCTGATGCTCTACTTTAACTTGCTGACAAACTAAACATCCCAATACGAACTTTGAAATTTCTCATTTCATACCTGACCACCAGTATATCTATTTCAAATCACTGTACATTTTATTCCTACTAGGGTGAATAGACAAGTTGCTACTATGAGCTTTCTGTCAAATCTTTTGAACGAAATCAGAATTTTTCAGAACACAAATGAAACAAATCTCATCAACTTCAGGAGATTTCACACTATCACAGGTTATATATTGGCATGTATTTCTAAACTTCATACATGATACATTCAGTTAGAGAACCGTCGTAACTCTGATACCACTAAATGTAACACTCCTAACCCATATCTGTCACCGAATAAGGTTACAAAGCATTACCAGAAACTTTTAACTTAAAGGATCCGATTACAATCATTTATAAAACACATCATATTCCATTCAAACATATGCATAATGTCCCTTTTTCGAGCCTTCGAGGCCTTAGAAACACTTTAAAAATGATTCGGACTAAATCAGAAACATTTATAGCTTCATTGAAAAAGAAAGAAAAAATCATACTACAGGGGTCACACGGCTGTGTGGCCAGGCCGTGTGACTCATACTACTAAGACACACAACCGTGCCTCAGACCGTGTGGTCATTAAAAGTAGGGACACACGGTCATGTCTCAGCTCGTGTCCGTGCGCGTGTAACTCTCTGACTTGGTTCACACAACCAAGCCAAACGCCCCATGTGCCAGGCTATGTAACCCTTGAAATGCAACCTTTAAAAACCTATAGGGGACACACGGCCATTTTGTGTGACCGTGTGGCACACATGGCTGAGACACACGCCTGTGTCTTAGGCCATATGGACGAGAAATAGGCCATTTTCAAGCAATTACATTCACCCTAAACATGCTCACACATACAAACCATTTTTACCTATTTCAAGCATTAAAAAGTGCACCTAAAACATGTATAATGGAGCTAAATAAATATGGTATTTATCCATACAAATAATATGCCCAAAGGCACTTCAATCACAAACACCAAACATGTTTCAACATTTGCATAATTTTATCCATTAACCAGCCATACATTTCTGATCTAATTTCCTTATCAAACATACCACAATATTTACATACCAAAATTCACACTCAAATTTACCAATTTGGTCATTCAAAACATATCATCACTAAACCATTTCAACATTAGCCCACAAGCACCAAAATGCCAAAATGTTGTCAATCATAAAAAAAATCATATACACATGCCAACATGAAAATTAGTTCATCAACCAAAATTACATATTTACAAGCCAAACACAATGGTTATTTCATCAAGTACCAAAATTGTAACACCCCTAACCCGTATCCGTAGCTAGACTGAGGTTAAGAGGAGTTACCAGACATATCAAATCATAACACAAACATTTCATAACATTAAATAATCACAAACATTTCTTAGCAAAATATACACATAGAGACCCTTTAGAAGATTTACGAGACCTTAAACATGCATTGGAAAGGGTTAGGACTAAACCGAGCACATACAATTTTTTTTAGAAACATAAACAATTTTCAAAGTTACAGAGGTCACACGCCTGTGTGGGCAGGCCATGTGCCTCACACGACATTAGACACACTCGTGTGTCTAGGCCGGGGCAAAATAGGGCATACATACTGACTTGTCCACACAGCCACAAGACAAGCCCATGTGCCAGACTGTGTGAAATTCTGGAGGTTACTAACTTGCTCACACGACCAGTTACACGCCTGTGTGTCCAACCCATGTGGCTTCCTGACTTGCTTCGAAATACAACCTTGAGAGACACGGTTGAGACACACGCCTGTGTGCTCAACCGTGAAACACCCCAAACCTGGCCCACAAGCCCTGACCGGATCTGGCATGCTTCTAGGAAAAACTAGTCGATTCTTATTTGAAACTTTGCTAAAATTTTGCGTGTTTTTGAAAACAGTTGATTTGGGTTGGGCTCGAATTTTAAAACCCGTGTTGATTATGTGTCAAAACGTTTAATATTTATACTTAAGAAAAATGGACTTTAACTTTGAATTATTAAAATCGAGTCATACTTAGATAATTAAATATGCATGCATAACAGTTCAAACCAAGGCCTTATTACATCAAATCAAAACCCAAATTAAATCCAAAATACTTAAAATATAACAAGTCCAAAATAAAATAAAATCTTGAACTCGAGCATGGCCACCACTAAGCTCCCCGCCAGGCCGGTCCATTAATGAGCGTCACTGAAAAGTAATCCCACAACGGGTGAGTCAAACAGACTCAATGTATACACCAACATAAGTCTCAATTAATTCAGGCATATCAATTCATACATAATAGCACATATACTTAATGATGCAAACCCGAACCCAAGCCTAAGTATCCATCCGCTACACATCACCCGTACCAACCAACACACCGTGGGGACTACTAAGTCAACCCTCCATCTGCTACACACCATCAAAGGCAGTTGCTCCAGTCGACGTGCTCATCGCCCTTATAAAATTCGTGGCATAGCCACCAGATAATTATTTTGTGACATAAGTCACCACATTCATATATTGTGACATAAGTCACCACATTCGGATATTGTGACATAAGTCACCACATTCAGATATTAGGGTATTAAACCACCAATTCACTTCCCCTTTACATATCACCCTTATGCCCCATGTCAATCATATCATGCAATAACATGCTTTATTTCACAATCTTATCACTATCAACATATGTACCATAATAGATCATAACCTACTCATAGTAGGAGTGGGTAAACATACCTGAGTATTTCGTTCGTACCATTGCATGGTACTTTTAGCCACTTCACACATATTTTTATTAACACATATATTAACGCATAACCATAAATTAATTGAAGCTTAGTGTGGGGGTACACACCTGATTTACTTAGCACTTTATTGAAATCCCGAAAACCCGATCTAATACTTTTAGACCCTTAATCCCTATATTCGGCCGACCTTAAACACTTTAGCATAAAGCCATTCGGCTAATTAATTAAATCTCGAAGGACTAATGAAACTGAAATCTTACCTTATTGCCGATTTCACTACTAACAAATCCCGGAAACTTGTAGTCTTTCCTTCCTTGCAATCGTCTAACACTAAGTCACTTGATTTGGTTAGTTTTGGCTTTTTGAATAAACATGAAATAGATCTAAAACATTAACTATTGCCTTGGCTGATTATTATGTCCACTTACCTTGTAGATTTAAATCCCAGAAACCTCAGCTTACTTCTGTCGACTTTCTCCTAAAAGCCAAAGTCACCTCAATTTTACCTACATTCGGCCATCCTCCACTTATTCAACAAACCGAAAATCACAATTAACTTAGCCCATATGGCATTCGGCCAAAAAGAAAAGAATAGAAAAGGGCCATTCGGCCACCTACCATCAACCACTCACCTTCGGCTTTTCCAAAATCGACACTTCTGGCTATTGTAAAACAGGATTCGGCTTCTAGAGATAAAGAGGAGAAATTGATAGGCATAAACAATTGATTCAGGTTAGATCTTGATGAAAAGAAAGGAAGAAATTGCAAAGGAAAGAAATCCCAAAACTTATCGAATCACTAAGGAACATGCGGCCTATGATGCACCTTCGGGAAACTAAACCACCCTTGTAGATTCAGCTTTGAGGCTTAGAGAACAGTTGGCTATGAGTCACTTGTGTATTCGGCTTCAACAAGAGTGAAAAGAGAGGGATATGAGGCTTAGAGAGATTCGGCTATGGTGGTTTTTTGAGAAAAGAATATCCGATTTTGGTCAAATGAAGAGGAAAGGAAGAAAAAAAGCAGAGAGAGCTAATTGAATCTCCTAAGAATTTTTGGCACAAATAAGTTGAGTGAAGAGAGAACTAAGTTTGGTAGACTACTAGAGAAAGAAAGAAGAACCAAAAGAACCTCTAAACCTCCTTTTAGCAATTAGGCTTAAGATGAAATTGGTCACCAAGGAATCCTTGGCCTACCAACACTATCCTCCTCTCCAATTCCACCTTTTTTTCTTATCACTTTATTTAATATTAATAATAAAATTAATCCATCATTTATCCCTCATCTTGGCCGAATTTTAAAAGGAAATTTAACTTAATCTACACACCTCCACTCAGTGCCCCATTGTCGTCCAACACCTCTTCTCCTAGCAGCAAAATTAAACTCTTTATTTTGCTTCCCTTGTGACTCGAACCTAGGCCTTGCACCTATGCTGGTGGCGTCACTTACTAAGGCCCTAAGTGGCGCCTCCAAGCCACTTAACCAAGCCCATTTGTATGTCATAACTCCCTCATTTATTTTCTTAAGGCCTATCAGGCTTAACTCCCTCTTTTAGACTTAAAATTAAATAATTTTTAAGGCATTCACCTACGCACTAAGGTTCACAAAATTCATACAACACATTCTTAACACACAAAGGCATGCTATTTCATACAATTTAGTAATAATGCATAAGCCATAGTCCGGGATATTATAGTTCTACCCCCTTAAAATAATTTCGACCTCGAAATTACCTGGCTAGAATAGGTGGGGGTATTGCCGTCGTATTGCTTCTTCTGGCTCCTAAAAAGCTTCCTCCGATCCATGATTTTGCCATAACACTTTGACTAAAGGGACTGACTTCCTCCGAAGCACCTTAACATCTCGTTCCAGAATCTAAATCGGCTCTTCCTCATAAGACAGATCTGGTCTCAGCTCCACCTCTTCAACCGAAACTACATGAGATGGATCAGATCGATATCGACGTAGCATGGAGACATGAAATACGTCATGCATCTGCTTCAATTCTGGTGGCAACTCCAACTGGTATGCCACTGGTCCAACTCGCTTCATTACTCAATAAGGCCCTATAAACCTTGGACTTAGCTTCCCTTTTCGACCAAATCTCATCACCTTCTTCCAAGGTGAAACTTTAAGGAACACTTGATCTCCCACATCAAATTCTATTTCCCTTCGTTTGAGATCCGCGTACGACTTCTGTCTATCAGATGCCTCCTTTAATCGAGCTCGAATTACACTAACCTTCTCCTCAGACTCTGCCATAATTTTCAAACCCAAAATCTGATGTTCTCTCAATTCTATCCAACATGTAGGAGTCTGACACTTTCGACCATACAGTGCTTCGTACGGTGCCATCCGAATACTTGCCTGATAGCTGTTATTGTATGCAAATTTCGCTAGAGGCAAATATTCTTCCCAACTTCCTCTGAAGTCTATCACACAGCCTCTCAGCATATCCTCTAGTACTTGGATCACTCGTTCAGACTGGCCGTCCGACTATGGATGAAAAGCTGTACTGAAATCCAATCTAGTGCCTAAAGCCTGATGTAAAGCTTTCCAAAATCGAGACGTGAACCTCGGATCCCTATCCGAGATAATTGACATCGGCACTCCATGCAACCTCACAATCTCCGCTACATACAACCTCGCTAACTTCTATAGGGAGTAGTCAGCCCGCACTGGAATAAAATGCGCGGACTTTGTCACCGATCCACTATCACCCATACCGAGTCCTTCTTAGTAGGTGTAAGGGGAAGCCCACTAACGAAGTCCATGGTAATTCTCTCCCATTTCCACTGCAAAATTTGTATTGGCTGAAGCAATCCCGACGAAACTTGATGTTCAGCCTTAACTTGCTGACACGTTAGGCATTTCCCTACAAATTTGGTAACTTCCCTCTTAAGACCAGGCCACGTTAGGCATTTCCCTACAAATTCGATAACTTCCTCTTAAGACCAAAGCCACCAAAATTGTTCCTTAGATCTCAGACATTTTACTACCTCCGGATGCATAGCACAAGGGCTACTATACGATTCTCAAGAATTCTTTGCCTAAGCTCCTCGTCCTTCGGCATACAGACTTTTCCCTTGAAACACAATACTCCTTCATCGTTAATACCATAATTTTCCAACTCTCCATTCTGTACTTGTCTCAGCTTAGCACTCAGATCCTCATCCACCAAATGTCCCTCTTTCACCTCATTCAGCCATGTTGGCTTAACTTACAACTCTGCCAGCAGACTTCCATCATCATACAAACTCAAATGCGCAAACATCGCCCTTAGATCCGACACCACCTTTCGACTTAAGGCGTCCACCACTACATTTTCCTTGCCCGGGTGATACTCTATTGAACAATCATAGTCCTTCAATAGTTCCACCCACCTTCGCTGTCTCAAATTCAGCTCTTTTTGAGTCAGCAGATACTTAAGGCTCTTGTGGTCTGTGTAGATTACCGACTTTTCTCCATAGAGATAGCGCCTCCACACCTTAAGAGCAAAGACCACTGCCGCTAGTTCCAAATCATGTCAGGTAGTTAACCTCATGTGGCCTTAGTTGTCGAGACGCATAAGCAACTACCTTCCCATCTTGCATTAACACACATCCCAATCCTGTATGGGAAGCGTCACAATACACCACAAAATCCTTCCCCGCCTCCTACTGAATCAAAATCGGAGCTTCAGTCAAGACCCTCTTAAGCTTCTCAAAGCTCTCCTGTTGCTTATCTGTCCAAATGAAAGGTACTTCCTTTCTTAGCAACTTTGTCAAAGGCGCGGCTATCGACGAGAACCCTTCCACAAACCTTCTATAATAGCCTGCCAATCCTAAGAAACTCCGAACTTCCTAAGCATGCACTTAGGGGGTTTCCAATCCAAAACTGCCTCAATTTTTCGAGGATCCACCCTTATTCCTTCAGCAGATACCACATGTCCTAAAAACGTAACCTCCTTAAGCCAAAATTCACACTTACTGAATTTGGCGTAGAGCTTCTTTTCCCTTAACACTTGTAACACAATTCGGAGGTGCTTATCATGTTCTTCCTCAGACTTCGAATACACTAAAATATCGTCTATGAACACAACAACAAACCGATCCAGATAGGGTTGGAAAACCCGATTCATCATGTCTATAAACGCGGCTGGGGCATTCATCAATCTAAATGGCATTACTACAAACTCAAAATGCCTATATCTTGTCTGAAAAGTCGTCTTATGGATATCTACCTCCTTCACCTTAAGCTGATGATACCCGAACCTCAGATCTATCTTTGAGAAAATCGCGGCCTCCTTAAGCTGATCGAACAAGTCGTCAATCCTTGGCAAAGGGTACTTGTTCTTGATGGTCAGCTTGTTCAACTGACGATAATCTATGCACATGCGCATAGTTTCGTCCTTCTTTTCCACAAACAAGACCGGTGCTCCCCATGGAGACATACTGGGTCGAATACACCCGCGGTCTAGCAACTCTTGAATTTGAGCCTTGAGCTCAACCAACTCCTTTGGTGCCATTCTGTATGGGACAATTGACACAGGAGCTATACCCGGGAGCAAATCGATTCCAAACTCCACATCCCTGTCCGGGGGTATTCTTGGTAATTTCTCCGGAAAGACATCCACAAACTCCCTTACAGTTCTAACTCCACTAACTCCCCCTTCGTTTGTATCCAAAGCATAAATGAAGGCCAGAAATGCCTTACACCCCTTTCGAACCATCTTATCCGCCTTTAATGCCGAAACTACGTTAAACAAGTAGTTCCTTCTTTCTCCTATCATAACTATCACCTCATCCTCTGGGGTCCTTAACTCCATTCGTTTGGCTGCACAATCCAATACAGCCCGATGCTCCACTAGCCAATCCATGCCAAGTATAAGATCAAATTCCCCGAAGGGTAATTCCATTAAGTCGGTAAGAAATACCGCTCCTTGAAGTTCCAAAGGTACTCTCCGAAACATCCTATTCACCACTACAGTTTGGCCTAATGGGCTTACTATAGTCATCTCCCTATCAGATAGTTCAGAGGCTATCCCTAGAGTTTCAACTACTCTACATGCAACATAAGAATGGGTCGAGCCCACATCAATCAAAGCAACATAAGGTTTGCCAAAAATAAGGAACGTACCGGTTATAACGTCCGGTGCGTCTCCGTCTTCCCTCCGGTGAATCGCATAAACCAAACTCGGCTGCCTGGCCTCCGTGTTACCAACACTTCGGCCCGGTGTTCCTCGTCCTCTACCAGAACCATTACCTCTGCCAGTCGACCCACGACCTCGCGGTGGCTGCTGTCTTCCTCTTCTAGCCTGGTTAGAACCTTGATTTACTGGTTGTCCCCCTTTAGTTCTCATCGGGAAATCCTTAATCATGTGGTCCTTGGACCCATACTTAAAACATCCTCCCGTCTTTTTCCAACACTCACCCAAGTGCTTTTTCCCAGATCGATCACAAGCACAATCGCCTCTTGAAGTAGCTTCTACGACCTCATGCCCATCAACTCTAGGCCTCTTTTGCTCATTCCTAGATGGCCTTGATGATCCAGATCCTCTTTTTTGCCTATTTCGATCGGTGTTCTGCCTTACAGAATCCTTAATTCCCTCGGCTACCTTAGCCTTCTCCACCAACATAGTAAACTCCCGCTCCTGTTGTGGAGCTATCAGCAACCTCAGATCATCCCTTAGTCCGTCCTCAAACCAGACACACCGCTCATGTTCAGTAGATACTATCCCTCGAGCATAACGGCTCAGCCTTAGGAATTCAACGACTCACCACTGGTTTGTTCCTTGAACCAAATTTTAAATACCTTTCTCTCAAGCATCAATATAATGAGTGCCAACATACTTCTTCTGGTATGCCGCCTTAGCATACTCCCAAGTGAGTTCCTCAGCTATAGCACCATCCCACACCGTGAGCCACCATTGATATGACTCATCGCGGAGAAGCGACACCAACCCTTTCAGCTTTTTCTCGTCAGTTAAATCGAGCTCATCTATAATTCACTCGGTCGCTTCCAACCAATATTCAGCGGTACTGGGTGCCACACCAGATATACTACGGAACACCTCAGCTCCGTTGGCTCGAAGTCACTCAGGTACCGACTTTCGAGCTCCCATGCCTCCACCCATTCCAGTCACCCTTTCTAAAACCCGCAGCATCGCCTGTGACACTGCGTCATCCCCCGTCTAATCCTGATATTCCACATCAGCGGCTGGTGGTGGTGGTGGCATTTTATTCTCAGATCCTTGACCCGATCTAACGGGTTCAAACACGGTCATTCAGCCTCTTCCACGGCCACGCACGTTGCGACCACGTCCCCTAGAATTCATACTTCCGCTTTGCGTTTATCTGATTAAAGAGTTTTATGAATTAGTTTGGTTCCACTGATTTATCACGAACAATTTTATGTTTAATAGTTCTAGGAAGTAGTTCTTTCATTTCATACACATACAATCTCACATCATTCATTTAGTCAGACACATGAACTTGCCTCCATTACAGAGAAATGTTGTAGTTGTCGTTGTTTGTTGTTTTCCACTACCCAAGGGTATTTTCGTAATTTTGTCCTACAGGGGTATTTTGGTAATTTTTCAAATTAGGGTATTTGAAAATGTTGCAAAATAGAGTTTGTTGATATTTTACAAAAATTAAAATCCTTGTTGGAAAAATTTCAGTGGTGAAATGATAATTTTATACACTAGGGGTATTTTTTTGTAATTTTACAAGCTAGGGTCATTTCGATAATTTTTTGCAAAATATGGTTCCTGGGACTTTTCAAAATAAGGGTATTTTTAAAGATTTCTAATTTGAGGGTATTTCAATAATTTTCCTTACTGAGGGTATTTTGGTCATTTGTACAGGTTAGGGGTAATTTGGTCATTTTGCAAATTAAGGGTAATTTCGTAAATTTTCCAAATCAGGGTGTCTTATTATAAAGTAGGGTGTTTGGATATTTGTAAGGTAAGAGAATCTTGATAAAAACTGTGGTAGTATGGAAATTTTATAAACCAAGGGCATTTTAGTAATTTTTCTGACCAGGGGTATTTGAGTAAATCGAGATTATTTTAGAAAAATTTTTCAAAATATTTTCCTATACATTAGAGGGGTAATTTGGTGATTTTAAAACTAGGATTTTTGTGGAAATATGGCTAGTCCCTTTTGGGTTTTAGTTATTGGGTTTAGCCTGTGGCTGAGTCCTCTTGGTTAGGGTGAACCATTACTACGAACCAGGTAGGATTCAAGTGGGTAGGAGGTGAGTCATTAGGACTGCTTAAATACCAAGCTCCCACTGAAACCAATCCTAGACATGCGTACAACGGTTGCCACACCCTAACTCGGCGACTTAGACATAGGTTTGTTTAATTGTGCATTAGAGTTTTATGTAATTGTTGGGGTAAACTATTCCTATAGTTCAAGTGCTTATCATACTAAGCTACATTCCATTTTTACCCCTCTACAAATCATACAATAATTCACACAATGGATAGGGTACTTACCTGGTAGACTTCGGGTCTGAGACTCAGGTGCCATGCCAGAAACCCTGCTCACTTCTTAGAAAAATCCAATTTCAAAAGACAGAAAACGTTTTGGGCCCTAAAAGCCCTCAAGGCCGAGTTTTGAACCGAGCACTGATGCCAAAATGAAACACCCCAAACCCGGCCCACAAGCCCTAACCGGATCTGGCATGTTTCTAGGAAAAACTAGTCGATTCTTATTTGAAACTTTGCTAAAATTTTGCATGTTTTTGAAAACAGTTGATTTGGGTTGGGCTCGAATTTTAAAACCCATGTTGATTATGTGTCAAAACGTTTAATATTTATACTTAAGAAAAATGGACTTTAACTTTGAATTATTAAAATCGAGTCATACTTAGATAATTAAATATGCATGCATAACAGTTCAAACCAAGGCCTTATTACATCAAATCAAAACCCAAATTAAATCCAAAATACTTAAAATATAACAAGTCCAAAATAAAATAAAATCTTGAACTGAGCATGGCCACCACTAAGCTCCTGCCGACCTGGTCCATTAATGAGTGTCACCTGAAAAGTAATCCCACAACGGGGTGAGTCAAACAGACTCAATGTATACAGCCAACATAAGTCTCAACTAATTCAGGCATATCAATTCATACATAATAGCACATATACTTAATGATGCAAACCTGAACCCAAGCCTAAATATCCATCCGCTACACATCACCCATACCAACCAACACACCGTGGGGACTACTAAGTCAACCCTCCATCCGCTACACACCATTGAAGGCGTCGGCAGCGATCGGCGTGCTCATCGCCTTTATAAAATTGTGGCACGACCACCAGATAATTATTTTGTGACATAAGTCACCACATTCATATATTGTGACATAAGTCACCACATTCGGATATTGTGATATAAGTCACCACATTCAGATATTGGGGTATTAAACCACCAATTCACTTCCCCTTTACATATCACCCATATGCCCCATGTCAATCATATTATGCAATAACATGCTTTATTTCACATTCTTATCACTATTAACATATGTGCCATAATAGATCATAACCTACTCATAGTAGGAGTAGGTAAACATACCTGAGTATTTCGTTCGTACCATTGCATGGTACTTTTAGCCACTTCACACATATTTTTATTAACACATATATTAACGCATAACCATAAATTAATTGAAGCTTAGTGTGGGGGTACACACCTGATTTACTTAGCGCATTATTGAAATCCCGAAAACCTGATCTAATACTTTTAGACCCTTAATCCCTATATTCAGCCAACCTTAAACACTTTAGCAAAAAGCCATTCGGCTAATTAATAAAATCCCAAAGGACTAACGAAACCGAAATCTTACCTTATTGCCGATTTCACTACTAACAAATCCCGGAAACTTGTAGTCTTTCCTTTCTTGCAATCGGCTAACACTAAGTCACTTGATTTGGTTAGTTTCGGCTTTTTGAATAAACATGAAATAGATCTAAAACATTAACTATTGCCTTGGCCGATTATTATGTCCACTTACCTTGTAGATTTAAATCCAAAAACCTCACTTACTTACATCGACTTTCTCCTAAAAGCCAAAGTCACCTCAATTTTACCTACATTCGGCCATCCTCCACTTATTTAACAAACCGAAAATCACAATTAACTTAGCCCATATGGCATTCGGCCAAAAAGAAAAGAACAGAAAAGGGCCATTCAGCCACCTACCATCAACCACTCACCTTCGGCTTTTCCAAAATCGGCACTTCTGGCTATTGTAAAACAGGATTCGGCTGCTAGAGATAAAGAGGAGAAATTGATAGGCATAAACAATTGATTCGGGTTAGATCTTGATGAAAAGAAAGGAAGAAATCGCAAAGGAAAGAAATCCCGAAACTTACCGAATCACTAAGGAACATGCGGCCTATGGTGCACCTTCGGGAAACTAAACCACCCTTGTAGATTCGGCTTTGAGGCTTAGAGAACAGTCGGCTATGAGTCACTTGTGTATTCGGCTTCAAGGAGAGTGAAAAGAGAGGGATATGAGGCTTAGAGAGATTCGGCTATGGTGGTTTTTTGATAAAAGAATATTCGGTTTTGGTCAAATGAAGAGGAAAGGAAGAAGAAAGCAGAGAGAGCTAATTGAATCTCCTAAGAATTTTCGGCACAAATAAGTTGAGTGAAGAGAGAACTAAGTTTCAACACACTACTAGAGAAAGAAAGAAGAACCAAAAATAACCTCTAAACTTCTCTTTAGCAATTCAGCTAAGACTGAAATTGGTCACCAAGGAATCCCTTGGCCGGCCAACACTATCCTCCTCTCCAATTCCACCTTTTTTTTCTTATCACTTTATTTAAGATTAATAATAAAATTAATCCATCATTTATCCCTCATCTTGGCCGAATTTTAAAAGGAAATTTAACTTAATCTACACACTCCACTCGAAGCCCCATTGTCAGTCCAACACTTCTTCTCCTAGCAAAGAAAATTAAACTCTTTATTTTGCTTCCCTTGTGACTCGAACCTAGGCCTTGCACCCATGCTTGTGGCGTCACTTACTAAGGCCCTAAGTGGCGCCTCCAAGCCACTTAACCAAGCCCATTTGTGTGTCATAACTCCCCCATTTATTTTCTTAAGGCCTATCAGGCTTAACTCCCTCTTTTAGACTTAAAATTAAATAATTTCTAAGGCATTTACCTACGTACTAAGGTTCACAAAATTCATACAACACATTCTTAACACACAAAGGCATGCTATTTCATACAATTTAGTAATAATGCATAAGCCATAGTCCGGGATATTACAAACCGTGTGGGCAAATATAGGGCATTTGCAAGGCCAATTTGCCACCCAAAATTTGGGTCAAACCTACAAGCTACAAACAAGTCTCAGTTCATGCCTCAAAGGCAGCCAAAAATATAACAAATTATGCACAATTTGACCTTTATTTTCATCTTTCATTTCCATATACAATACAACTTAAACATACAAATTCGAAGCAACAACTTCACATCAAAACATCTAAATCATACATCATTTTAATCCATTTCAATTCATAGCATTTCGCATCATATCAATTTCCAAATCAATCATATAACTTACCAAAATTGACCATGTCATTTGGCCATTTATGAGTACATCAAAACATTCCAAGTTTTGCATCATAAAGCATAGACTAAACTCATCCATAAACACATTTATTAACAAGCCATATCACATGGCTATATTTACACATTTCAAAACATAATCAAACTTCTCTAGCCTATACATGCCATACTTCAATATATACATTTTCAAAGGTACCAAAATATAGTTCGATAGTGTGGTGATGATCCTTGATGATCCCTGAGCTTCCTGTAGCTTTGATAATCTATAAAACAATGAACAAATACACACACAGAGTAAGCTTTCATAGCTTAGTAAGTCATAAGCAAATAATGATCAATTAAACATTTGCATTAAATCAACTAGCCAAATCAAACAAACCTTAACCAAATGTACATTTATTATGCTTGCAAACTCAAACATTATCACATATACAATAGCATTATAACATCAATGGCCGAATACACATATACTCATAAACACATATAATTTTCTCTTTTACTACGTCTAATTCATATATTCATCTCAAACATATAATTACCTTACTTTCATATTCATATAACATAACACGTACCTGAACCTTTTAGTTCGTTTTCACATTCGATCTTAACTCGATAATGCTCGTTGAACCATTCAGAATCAATAAAGATACTCGGATAGTCGAAAATCTCATACAATGCCAACGTCCCAGACGTGGTCTTACATGTAATCACATATCGATGCCACTGTCCCAGATAGGGTCTTACATGAATCAAATACGATGCCAAAGTCCCGGACATGGTCTTACATGTAAACACAAGTCGATGCCAACGTCCCAAACGTGGTCTTACACGAAAGTAAATATCAGAATCCTATTTCATGGCATATGTATCCTAACTATTCTTAAGGTTCGTACGGGGATTTCGGACGTCATAACTCGATCGATTCAAGCTCGTAGACAAATCTTCCACACTTTTACCAATTTGGCGTTCACATAATTATACAAGTAATAATTCAATTACGTACAAATAAAATATATATACAATCGAATTTAATGACATTTATTTACTTATGAACTTACCTCGGACAAGGACGGACGAACCGAAATGACTATTCAACAACTTTAGATTTTCCCGATCCAATTCTGATTTTCTCTTTTCTTGATCTAAATTAGTATAAATTAAACTTATTTAATCACATTTTCAATCAAATTCATTCAAAAACACATAAATGGGAAAATTACACTTTTGCCCTTAACATTTCACATTTTTCACAAATTAGTCCTTATTTCACAAAATACAAAATAAACATAATTTCATTACACAATAGCTTGGCCAAATATTCACAAAGCTCATACAAGTCCACACATTTCATTTATTTCACATTTTAGTCCCTCAACTTATTATTTTCAAAATTTAGCCCAAATTACTCAAATTCATAAAAAATCTAAAGACAACACATATTAATCTACCACATATCTTTTATTTTCCATCATCAAACAAAAAAACCACAAACTTTCATTAATGGAATTTCATGAATACATCATCAAATTCAAAAATTCAAGCATGGGCTATCTAAAACACGAAGCAACGATCTCAAAAACATAAAAATGATCAAAAACCGATCAAACCACATACCTAAATCAAAGCTTCAAAGTGCCGATCCTAAAACAACATCCATGGCTTTCTTTTTCTTTGAGTTTCAGCCAAATAAGATGAAAAATGCATGTGGTTTTTATGATTTGTTTTATTTATTACATAATAATATATCATTTACCTTTTTATCCTTTTTAAAATAATATGAAATCATTATAAATTATGCCCATTACTGTCCATGCTAATGTTTAATGGCCAAATTACCACATAAGGATATAATAATTAATAAATCAAAGCAATTAAGCACTTTAACATATAGCATGCTACTTTTACATTTTATGCAATTTAGTCTTTTTTGCATATTAAGCACACAAACGATCAAATTAAATCACGAAAATTTTTTACACATGTCAATTCACATACTATAAACACAAAAAATAATATTAAAATATTTTTTAACTCAGATTTGTGGTTTTGAAACCACTGCTCCGACTAGGGTCTAAACTGGACTGTTACAAAAACACCTATACCTGTGCATATTAAACATTTTTCAATTAACTTGTTTCCATTTCAAAAACATATCAAAATGACCTAACCATTTGGACCATTTCTGTAACATCCCAAAATTGGGCTTAGTAGGATTGGGCCCAATGGGTCGTGGGCGTAGGAATGTTTAAAATTTTGAAAACAAGAGAATGGCATTATTGCAAATTGGACTTGTTAGTTAAGTGAATTTGGAGTTTACTGGGTTTCTATGAAGTCTCGAGTTTAATTGGGCCTTAGGAAAAATTTGGTATTTTAGCACTTTAAGGAGAGATGGTAAGTAGCTTCAAGGCTTATTGAAATAAATGAATAAATGGTTAGCATAATTGAGCATATGATAAAGAGGTTATGGCATTAAGTGAAGGACTTTGAGGGAAGAGGTTCAAATCCCTTTGTGTGCAATTTTGACTATTATCTTTGCACTCTTCCCCTAAGTGTCAGCCAAGCATGTAATTATGGCAAGGTGGACTTTTATTTTTATGGCAAGATGGCTAAAGAGAATAGGAAAGAATGAAGGTGAGGAAATAAATCATGAAAAAAGGGAAAGCAAGGGGAACAAGTGACATTTTTCAAGGAAGATGTTATGGAAAGTATAGGTGGCAAAATGTTGACCTTTTTTGGCTATGTACGTGGACGATTTTGGGTGTAAGAGGGGTAGCTGAATTTTTGTTAGTGTTTTGGTAGAAACTTTGGTGCTTGGTAGGTCAAATTCCTTCTTGCATTTTTATGCCTTTTCTCTAAAAAATTCTTCTCATCTTTGCCGAAACTTCAAGCCATTAGTGGGCATTTCTTTTCTTCAATTCTTTCTTGTTGCTGTAGGTACCAAACCATTGTGACCAAACTATTTTCATTCATCTTCTCTTGAAAATCAAAATTTGATAAGCACCCCTTCTCAACTTTTCTTTTCTTTTCACGAAATTCTCCAACTCTACTATCTTTTTCCTCTAATCCATACCCTCATAACCGAAACTATTCTTGTTCATTTTCTTTCATAGCCGAAACTCACAATCCACAATCACTCCTTCATAAATTCTTTCTCGTTTGAGATGACATTCCTTCTTCGATTAAATCGGTAAGTGAATTCTTTTCTATGATCATATTCTTTTCTCTTTAGCCAAATAAGTAATTATCACTATTCGGTTGTAAATCGTGATCATAACCAAAAATGGTGTTATCCTCCTCTTCTTCATGTTTTAATCACTCTCTTTTCGTAGTGCTTTAAGTGGGAGACCGTGTATTGTTCTAGCTGAAGTCAAACGGTCCAATATTGATAAGGTAAGGGGGTTCATTTTTGGATTTTTTGTTATATCTCTATTCAGCTATGTTGCAAATCGGATTGAAGTTTCGACTAATCGATTATTTGTTTTAGGGAAAAATCACTCGATATATTTCTACCTTCGAATATAGTGGTAAGTGATTCAAGTATAAGTGATATGAAATCTTTTGGAAATCCAAGGCTAACTTTTTGTTGGTATTGTTCTAGGTCAACGACGAGTGGTTCGTTAGGAAATCGAAATCAAGGTGTATAATCCCCTACCTTTCGAAAACATGTTTGAAATGATGTGTAATCTCACATCTCTCTGAAATTTTGTATGATATGTTCTGTGATTTGGTCGAAATACCAAAGAAAACCAAAAATCGGCATCCGCGATCACTTGGGGTCACGTAGGTTCATAGTGGTAACCATGTTTTTGTAATAAAATAGTTTTGGTCAGTGGCAGTGACATGATTTTGAAAAATCATGAAAAATAGGAGAAAGGAAATTAAAATGTTAATAAGATATCAAATCAAAGCTTACTGTGTCTACTTTGATAAGGAAGAAACGGAGAAGGAAAAGGAATTTTATATTCTGAGATATGTTAATTTTAGTGAAACTGGTTCTAAATGATTTCGTGGTTCCCTGATCTGTCTTGGAAAAATCGTATAAAATTGTACAAAGTTAATTATGATATATAGTTTATATTTAAAGATTCCTTAGTGAGTCTATTTTCAATAGAAACAAGTGGGAAAAATATATGAAAACTGTACAGTGAGATATTTGAATTTTGGGTAAGAGAGGTCAGAATTGTTGGACAGTGAAATAAGGGAAATTTTAAGGAATAAACTGTACTAAATGGTTGAGACAAAAATTCTAGAAAAATTATAGTAAGGAGATATATGAGTCTAGTTTCAAGGAAAATTTATGGATTTAGATTTCAAGATTCCTCACTCGAGTTATGGTCAATTTAGTCAGTATGATGCTGATGGATAGTTCCAAACTTTTATGCCCCAAATTAGTAGTTAAGCCTTAGTTACAAAATTACCATAATACCCTTAGAGGGTAAATTACCGAAATACCCTTAGTGGAAGATTACCGAATTACCCTTAGCAGGTACGATTGCCAAATTACAAAATGCCCTTGTGGGCTGAATTATGGAAATGCCCATATTGGGTCGATTTGTAAAGTGTTAATGGGCCGAAATACGAAATTACATAATGGGCTGAATGGACATATTGATTAATGGGCCAATCTGATATATTTTGATATATGGGCCAAATGTGATATTTGATATATGGGCCAAATGTGATATGAGTTATAAGGGCCAAAATGTGATATGGGCCAAATTGTGAAAATTTTATAATGGGTCGTATGTTTGTAATAATTATATGAATGGATTGTAGTAATTAAATGTGCATATTATATACATGATTTTCATGGGTTGGGATATTTGACGAAGAGAAGTTCTGGTAGCTTTGCTACAAAATTCTAGTGGCTCGTCCACAAATTGATATATGGCTTAATGCCCAGTTTGATATATAGCTTAATGCCTAGTTTGATATATGGCTTAATGCCTAGTTTGATATAAATGGCTTACTTCCTAGTTTGGTGTGTTGGCGGGGTGGGTGACTAAAGCTCCCCATAGGTGTGTTGGTTGGTACGGGTGGTGTGTAGCGGATGGAAAACTAGGTTTGGTTTGGGAATTTCATATCACATGCATATTATATACATGTTATTATGTTATACTGGTAAATGGGCATTGGCCCAATAAATGCTTAATTGGATTTTTGGCCCAGTGGACAATGGTAAGTGGGTTACACACTGAGTTTTTGTAACTCACCCCCCATTTTCTCTTAACCCTTGTAGGTAATGCTCAGTGACGAAGACTTGGGGCCATGGATGACTCGATGGAGGCCATATTTCAGAAATTGGTGTTTCGAACTTTATTAAATTACATATTTCATTTTATTACTTTTGCTATTATGGGTTTTATTTGTAATAAGGCCTCTGGATTATTATATTTTGCTTTATGTTTGACCTGTTTATATTTTACTCAAATTATTTTAAATGGGATTTTCTAAAATCATAATAAAGGTTTTCCAAAATCGATTATAACAAATGGATTTCATAATAAAATTTTTACAAATATTTTTAATACGAAAATCTTCTTCGAATTTTCAACGTCGTTTTCAAAAGTCACATTTTATAAGACTATTAGTTCAAATCTAAGGATTTATCAATCAATCTTCAAGGTTAGTAGTATTTTATCAAATGTCTTAAATCAAACTTGTTTTTCTTGATTTTAACAAAACTTATTTTAGTACGAATTTCAAATCCTTTATACATTTTCTTCAATGTGACACATCGAATTTGGGCCAAACTTCTAGGCCGGGTTTAGGGTGTTACATTTTATGGTATCAGAGGCCAGTTGCAAAACTCGGCCGTGGCTTGGGTTCAAAAGCGTTTTCCAAAGCTGTTTATAATTTTGATTTATAAATATATGTTCTAAAGGAAGTATGGCACCACGAGTATCCGACACCAAGTCAAGTAAGTATTTGCTTTCATTTTATAATTATTGTGATACAAAAATTCTACAAAGTAGAATACTCTAGAACTGTTAGCTTTAGGAGTTGAAACTATAGAGATTGAGACTATTGGATGCGTTTTGCGAAAACAACTTTGCTTCTTATGTTTCATAAAACATTGTTTAATAAATATCGAAATAGCATAAAGATTCATAAAACTCTTAATCAGATTATATCAACTTAGTGAACATGAGCGCTAGAAGACGTGGACGCGGTAGACGTGGACATGGTAGAGGCCGAGGTGCTAGGGCTAGATCTTCGGCACCGAGGCATGTTTCCGAAAGGGAGACGTTGGCATCGCCAGTGGCTGAGACGGGATCTCATGATCGATTTAAGGTTGATGAGATGACTCAGATAGTTAAGAAAGTATTGGAGGAGGTTAAAGGAATCAGTGAGGCACTTCGAGTTGGGTGCGTGGACTATAAGAAGAAAAGAGATCGTGGTTCTTTAGGGTCACAGTCTCGTTCTGTGAAGCGTGTCAAGGCACGTCCAAACTTTCTGGCTTGCGATTATTGCAGAAGGCGTCATCCGGGAGAATGCTGGAGGAGGTTAGGAGCATGCTTGAGATGCAGGTCTAAGGAGCATAAGGCTCGGGATTGTTACATCACCATTAAGTCAGGTATGTTTGGTTGGACGTGAAGATTGAATGTAGAAAATTCTAAGTATAAATGGTAGACAAATGTTTGCTTTTGTGGTTAGATGTTTGACTGTGTGAAAGAGGATTCAAGATTTTGTTAAAAGTACATTGTGGTTTTTAAGATCAGAGTGCGCAGCGAAAGTTTAGTAATGTGATTTGAGCGATACGTTTAGTAGGTGATTGGAAATTTCGAGGATGAAATTTCTTTAAGGAGGGTAGAATTGTAACATCCCAAAATTAGGCTTAGTAAGATTGGGCCCAATGGGCCATGGGCATAGGGATGTTTAAAATTTTGAGAACAAGAGAATGGCATTATTGCAAATTGAACTTGTTAGTTAAGTGAATTTGGAGTTTACGGGGTTTCTATGAAGTCTCGGGTTTAATTGGCCTTAGGAAAAATTTGGTATTTTAGCACTTTAAGGAGAGATGGTAAGTAGCTTCAAGGCTTATTGAAATAAATGAATAAATGGTTAGCATAATTGAGCATATGGCAAAGAGGTTATGGCATTAAGTGAAGGACTTTGAGGGAAGAAGTTCAAATCCCTTTGTGTGCAATTTTGACTATGATTTTTGCACTCTTTCCCTAAGTGTCAGCCAAGCATGTAATTATGGCAAGGTGGACGTTTATTTCTATGGCAAGATGGCTAAAGAGAATAGGAAAGAATGAAGGTGAGGAAAGAAATCATGAAAAAGGGGAAAGTAAGGGGAACAAGTGGCATTTTTCAAGGAAGATGTTATGGAAAGTATGGGTGGCTAAATGTTGACCCTTTTTGGCTATGTATGTGGACAGTTTTGGGTGTAAGAGGGGTAGCCGAATTTTTGTTAGCGTTTTGGTAGAAACTTTGGTGCTTGGTTAGTCAAATTCCTTCTTGCATTTTTATGCCTTTTCTCTCAAAAATTCTTCTCATCTTTGCTGAAACTTCAAGCCATTAGTGAGCATTTCTTTTCTTCAATTCTTTCTTGCTGCTGTAGGTACCAAACCATTGTGACCAAACTATATTCATTCATCTTCTCTTGAAAACCAAAATTTGATAAGCACCCCTTCTCAACTTTTCTTTTCTTTTCACGAAATTCTCCAACTCTACTATCTTTTTCCTCTAATCCATACCCTCATAACCGAAACTATTCTTGTTCATTTTCTTCCATAGCCGAAACTCACAATCCACAATCACTCCTTCATAAATGCTTTCTCATTTGAGATGACATTCCTTCTTCGATTAAATCGGTAAGTGAATTCTTTTCTATGATCATATTCTTTTCTCTTTAGCCGAATAAGTAATTATCACTATTTGGTTGTAAATCGTGATCGTAACCGAAAATGGTGTTATCCTCCACTTCTTCATGTTTTAATCACTCTTTTTTCGTAGTGCTTTAAGTGGGAGACTGTGTATTGTTCTAGCCAAAGTCAAACGGTTGTAATTGGATCAAATATCAATAAGGTAAGGGGGTTCATTTTTGGATTTTTTGTTATATCTCTATTCGGCTATGTTGCAAATCGGATTGAAGTTTTGACTAATCGATTATATGTTTTAGGGACAAATCACTTGATATATTCCTACCTTCAGATATAGTGGGAAGTGATTCAAGTGTAAGTGATATGAAATCTTTTGGAAATCCAAGGCTAACTTTTTGTTGGTATTGTTCTAGGCCAACGACGAGTGGTTCGTTAGGAAATCGAAATCAAGGTGTGTAATCACATACTTTTCAAAAACATGTTTGAAATGGTGTGCAATCTCACATCTCTCTGAAAGTTTGTATGATATGTTCTGTGATTTGGTCGAAATACCAAAGAAAACCAGAAATCGGCATCTGGGATCACTCGGGGGCGCGTAGGTTCATAGTGGTGTGCCTCCATATATCAAACTGGGCATTAAGCCATAAATCAAACTGGGCATTAAGCCATATATCAAACTGGGCATTAAGTCATATATCAATTTGTGGACAAGCCACCAGAATTTTGTAGCAAAGCTACCAGAACTTCTCTTCGTCAAATAACCCAACCCATGCAAATCATGTATATAATATGCACATTCAATTACCACAATCCATTCCTATAATTATTACAAATATATGACCCATTATAAAATTTTCACAATCTGGCCCATATCACATTTTGGCCCTTATAACTCATGTCACATTTGGCCCATATATCAAATATCACATTTGGCCCATATATCAAATATCACCATTGGCCCATATATCAAATACCACATTTGACCCATATATCCACTTTTATCTATTTAGCTCATTGAGGGCAATTTCGTAAAATTCATAGTCTTAATATCGATTTCATAGTCTTTACCGATAAATTGGTAAATATGCTAGTTTACCCGATTTCACTATCTTGTGATTTAATTAAGCAATTAATACGATATAATTATTTAACCCATGAGATACAGTGTGAGATTACACACCTGATTACTATAAGCACTAGACTTTCCTGATCGTCAACACCTAAAAATATTTTTAACGCTCGATTAGATCATTAACACTTATAGTAAATCTACTCTAAGATAAACGGTCTAGGATTTTTACCCTCGGAATTGCGAATGACTACTATTTGTCGGTTCTCCCCGGTTGACTGTTCACAACCCGGTGGAAAATCCCGAATAGCTAATGGCTCAGAACTGCGAACAACCTCAAATAGTTGATTTTCACCGGATGAGGGTCCACAACCCGGTGGAAAATCTCGGATCGTCGAAACAGCCCTTCGTTTGAATCTAGAGGGGATCGCGAATCCGCTCCTTTTCCTATCACTAATCACCACTCCTTTTGAGTCGATCTTGTTTGCCTCCATTGACAAATGAATATTAGTCCAAACTAATATTTCGTAATTAAAAATGATTGATCTTATGAGCGAAGTCGGCTTACCACAAAATCCTTACGATCACAGGATGAAAATCGAGTAATAGAGTCCCTATGATAAAATCGGTTAATAAACCCTATCTTTAACGAAATAAAAAGTAATATGGAATCCTTCAAAAAAATCCTTACCTTAAAGTTTTTGGACTGATTCCTAGCGATAACACGATGATTTCGGACACTCCAAGTTTCGGCCTTCCACTACGTTTCTATGGCAAAGAAAAAGATTTTGAATAAGGTATGGTATGATGATGGTCTTGATCCAAAAAGGCCATCCGATACCAAAATATAGATTTGGCACAATGGAAAGGGTAAAATAAAAATACCAAAATATTGTAACTAGCCACTTACCGATCAATCACGTGTGAGTAGATAAAAATGGTTGAGAAAGAAATATGTGTGAAGTAGGAGATTCGACTATGGTGAAAAAAATTGGAGAGGATGATACTTAATGATATTCGGCCATGGTGAATATTAAGGATGGAATGATGTTGAGAGTTTTTGCAAGAAGAAAAAGAAGAAGAAAAGAGGGTGTCTATATTTTGGTTCTTCAAGAATGGGAGATGAACAAAGAAGAAGGTTTGAGACTAGAGTGCATTCAGTAAAGAAGAAAAGGAGAGAAAAAAATGGCCCTTCAAGGTTATGTGGTTTTGGTACAAAGAGGAAATGGTTTGGAGAGAATGAGCAAATAAGACCGAAATTGTAACATCCTAAAATTTGAGTTTTTATATGTTGCATTATTTTGGTGCTTAGCTAGTTAAATAATCCAATGTGTGTGTTTAAATAGTCTCGAGAAGGCTCGGGATTTATTTGGTTTAGGAATAATTTTCGGTAATTAGTACTTTAATGAAGTGGAATAAGTGACCTTAAATCTTAAGGTAATTATGTGGTGAAAGTTAGCATAAGTGAGCTAGGAGTAAAGAGGAGATGGAGCCATAAGTGTTCCTAGAGGGAAGGAGTTCGAATCCTTTGATGTGCATGTGAGAACTATATTTTTTTTTCTTTCCTTCCTCATAGTGTTGGTCAAGCCTAGTACATATGGAAAGTTGGACTTTTATTTTTATGGTATGGTGGCTAAGAGAAAAGGGAGAGTTTTAAATTTAAGGAAGGGAATCATATGAATAGCGTATGTAGGGGGAACACAAGGCTTATAACAAGGGAGATGTTTTGGAAAGTTTGGAGTGGCCAAACTATGACCTTTTGGCCATGCACTTGGATGATTTTAGGGGCTTGGAGGGTGGCCGAATTTTTGGTTGGCTTTTGGTAGGTTTAGGTGCTAGTTGGTCACTTTTCATTTTGGCATTTTGGTGTTTCTCATCAAAATTTTCTCTCCAATTTCTTCTCCCTAGCCGAATGTATCATGAGCAATAGGTAAACTTTTGCTTTCTTTTTGGCCATTTCATTTTTGACCATTTCTGTAACACCCCAAACCCGGTCTATGCTTTAAGACCAAATTTGACATGTCACACAAAATGAACATACACCTAGTCTTTTAAAGATTTAAAGAAATTGAATTTTTAAAACATTTTAACGTGGAGTTATTGAAAACTAAGTTTGATTACTAAATCTAATAATTTGGGTCTTAAAATTTATAAATTGAAACTTAGGAAAAATTGAGTTAATATTTTGAGAAAATTTAAAGAGTTCGAAAGTAATTTGAAAACAAGAATTTAAAAATATTGTTATAGAAAAATTACCGACTTAAAAATATTTAAGAATGAAACCTTTTTCGTACGTTTATTTAAGAAAAAACGTTTATTTCTATTTTTAAAAAAAAATAATCCCACTTAAGTATTTAAAGCATATTATAAAATCCATCCACAAGTAAAACGTCCATAAAAATTTAACCAGAGGCCTTATTACAAAATAGCAAAAATCATAAAAAGTACTTAAAAATAAATCCGAAATTTAAATAACCCATAATTCATAGTATGGCCTCCACTGAGTCGTCCATGGCCCAAGTCTCCGTCACTGATCATTACCTGAGAAAAGTAAGGAAAATTGGGTGAGTTACTTAGAACTCAGTGTGTAACCCACTTTCCGTCGTCACTGGGCCAAAAATTCAATTAAACATTTATTGGGCCAAAACCCATTTACAATCATAACATAATATCATATATAACATGCATGTGTTATGAAATTTCCCAACCAAACCTAGTTTTCCATCTGCTACACACCACCCGTACCAACCAACACACCTGTGGGGAGCTTTAGTCACCCACCCCGCCAACACACCAAATTGGGCATTAAGCCATATATCAAACTGGGCATTAAGCCGTATATCAAACTGGGCATTAAGCCATATATCAAACTATGGACAAGCCACCAGAATTTTGTAGCAAAGCTACCAGAACTTCTCTTTGTCAAATATCCCAACCCATGCAAATCATGTATATAATATGCACATTCAATTACCACAATCCATTCATATAATTATTACAAACATACGGCCCATTATAAAATTTTTACAATCTGGCCCATATCACATTTTGGCCCTTATAACTCATGTCACATTTGGCCCATTTATCAAATATCACATTTGGCCCATATATCAAATATCACATTTGGCCCATATATCCACTTTATCTATTTGGCCCATTGAGGGCAATTTCGTAAAATTCATAGTCTTAATACCGATTTCATAGTCTTTACCGATAAATTGATAAATATGCTAGTTTACCCGATTTCACTATCTTGTGATTTAATCAAGCGATTAATACGATATAGTTATTTAACCCATGAGATACAGTGTGAGATTACACACCTGATTACTGTAAGCACTAGACTTTCCTGATCGTCAACACCTAAAAATATTTTTAACGCTCGATTAGATCATTAACACTTATAGTAAATCTACTCTAAGATAAACGGTCTAGGATTTTTACCCTCGGGATCGCGAATGACTACTATTTACAGGTTCTCCCCGGTTGACGGTTCACAACCCGGTGGAAAATCCCGAATAGCTAATGGCTCAGAACTTCAAACAACCTCGAATAGTTTATTTTCACCGGATGAGGGTCCACAACCCGGTGGAAAATCCCGAATCGTCGAAACAGCCCTTCGTTTGAATCTAGAGGGGATCGCTAATCCGCTCCTTTTCCTATCACTAATCACCACTCCTTTTGATTCGATCTTGTTTGCCTCCATTGACAAATGAATATTAGTCCAAACTAATATTTCGTAATTAAAAACGATTGATCTTATGAGCAAAGTCGGCTTACCACAAAATCCTTACGATCACAGGATGAAAATCGAGTAATAGAGTCCCTATGATAAAATCAGTTAATAAACCCTATCTTTAACGAAATAAAAAGTAATATGGAATCCTTGAAAGAAATCCTTACCTTAAATTTTTTGGACCGATTCCTAGCGATAACACGATGATTTCGGACACTCCAAGTTTCGGCCTTCCACTACGTTTCTATGGCAAAGAAAAAGATTTTGAATAAGGTATGGTATGATGATGGTCTCGATCCAAAAAGGCCATCCCATACCAAAATATAGATACGGCACAATGGAAAAGGTAAAATAAAAATACCAAAATATTGTAACTAGCCACTTACCGATCGATCACGTATGTGTAGATAAAAATGGTTGAGAAAGAAATATGTGTAAAGTAGGAGATTCGGCTATGGTGAAAAAAAATTAGAGAGGATGATACTTAATGATATTCGGCCATGGTGAATATTAAGGAGGGAATGATGTTGAGAGTTTTTCCAAGAAGAAAAATAAGAAGAAAAGAGGGTGTCTATATTTCGGTTCTTCAAGAATAGGAGATGAACAAAGAAGAAGGTTTGAGACTAGAGTGCATTCGACAAAGAAGAAAAGGAGAGAAAAGAAAAATGGCCCTTCAAGGTTATGTGGTTTCGGCACAAAGAGGAAATGGTTTGGAGAGAATGAGCAAATAAGACCGAAATGGTCAAAAATGAAATGGCCAAAAAGAAAGCAAAAGTTTACCTATTGTTCATGATACATTCGGCTAGGGAGAAGAAATTGGAGAGAAAATTTTGATGAGAAACACCAAAATGCCAAAATGAAAAGTGACCAACTAGCACCTAAACCTACCAAAAGCCAACCAAAAATTCGGCCACCCCCTAGCCCCTAAAACCGTCCAAGTGCATGGCCAAAAGGTCAAAGTTTGGCCACTCCAAACTTTCCAAAACATCTTCCTTGTTATAAGCCTTGTGTTCCCCCTACATACCTTATTCATATAATTCCCTTCCTTAAATTTAAAACTTTCCCTTTTCTCTTAGCCACCATACCATAAAAATAAAAGTCTAACTTACCATATGTACTAGGCTTGACCGACACTATGAGCAAGGAAAGCAAAAATAAAATAAAATTCTCACATACACATCAAAGGATTCGAACTCCTTCCCTCTAGGAACACTTATGGCGCTATCTCCTCTTTACTACTAGCTCACTTATGCTAACTTTCACCACTTAATTACCTTAAGATTTAAGGTCACTTGTTCCACTGCATAAAAGTACTAATTACCAAAAATTATTCCAAAACCAAATAAATCTCGAGCCTTCTCGAGACTATTTAAACACACACATTGGATTATTTAACTAGCTAAGCACCAAAATAATGCAACATATAAAAACTCAAATTTTAGGATGTTACAATTCTACCCCCTTAAAGAAAATTTTGCCCTCGAAATTTACCTGGTTAAAAGAGGTGAGGATATTGCTGCCGAATTGTGTCCTCAGGCTCCCACGTAGCTTCCTCCACTCCATGATTATGCTAAAGAACCTTTACTAATGGTACTGACTTCTTTCTCAGCACTTTAACATCTCGATCTAAAATTTTCACTGGTTCTTCCTCGAACGACAAGTCAGGCCTTAATTTAACTTCCTCTACCGGTATTATGTGAGACGGATCTGATCGATAACGCCTCAACATAGAGACATGGAAAACACTATGAATCTGACTCAACTCCGGAGGTAATTCAAGCTGATAAGCCACTGATCCTACACGCTTCAACACACAGTACTGCACAATGAACCTAGGGCTCAACTTGCCCTTCCTTCCAAATCTGAAGATCTTCTTCCAAGGTGAGACCTTTAGAAAAACCTGATCTCCCACCGCAAACTCAATATCCTTACGCTTTAGATCCGCATACAACTTTTTTCTGTCCGAAGCTTCCTTTAATCGTGCCCAAATTACATTTACCTTTTCTTCCGTCTCTGTTATCAATTCAGGACCCAATAACTGTCGTTCCCCCAATTCAGTCCAACAAGTAGGAGTACGACACCTATGACCATACAATGCTTCATAGGGTGCCATTTGGATACTGGATTGATAACTATTGTTATACACAAACTCTGCCAACGGTAGAAAATCCTCCCAACTCCCTCTGAAGTCAATCACACAGCCCCTTAACATGTCTTCCAGGATCTGGATTACTCTCCCCGACTAACCATCCGTCTGAGGATGAAATGCCGTACTGAAATTCAACTTGGTTCCCAAAGCTTCATGTAAAGCCTTCCAAAACCGTGATGTAAACCTAGGGTCCCTGTCCGATATAATAGACACCGGTACCCCATGCAACCTCAGGATCTCTACTACATACAACTTGGCCAACTTCTGCAGTGAGTAATCCGTTCGAACAGGTAGAAAATGGACAGTCTTAGTCAACCGATCCACTATTACCCAAATGAAATCTTTCTTAGTAGGCGATAAAGGTAACCCACTAACAAAGTCCATCGGTATCCGTTCCCATTTCAATAATGGAATCTTTACCGGTTGCAACAATCCCGATGGTAATTGGTGTTCCGCCTTCACTTGTTGACAAGTCAAGCACATACTCACATATTCAGTAACTTCTCATTTCAACCCTGGCCACCAATATTGCTCACGGAGGTCTCGATACATTTTATTTCCCCCGGGGTGCATAGCATAAGGGCTACTATGTGCCTCTCGTAGAATCATTTGTCTCAATTCTGAAACTTTGGGCATACAGATTCTTCCGCGAAAACACAGTACTCCATCCTTATCAAATCCAAAATCCCCTATTACACCACCTTCCACTTGCTAAAGTAAGGGACCCAACTTTTCATCTGATAACAGCTTTTCCTTAATCTGACCTAACCACATAGGCTTCACCTGAAGTTCGGCTAGCAGACTACCATTTTTATACAAACTGAGATGAGAAAACATCGCTCTCAACTCCGATATCACCTTACGACTCAACACGTCTGCCACCACATTAGCCTTTCCAGGGTGATACTCGATTAAGAAGTCGTAATCCTTCAATAGCTCTATCCACCTCCACTGTCTTAAGTTCAACTCCTTTTGAGTAAGGAGGTACTTTAAACTCTTATGGTCCATATAAATGATTGACTTCTCACCGTAGAGATAGTGCCTCCAAATCTTTAGAGCAAAAACCACCGCAGCTAACTCCAAATCATGAGTAGGATAGTTAACTTTGTGTGGCCTTAACTGATGAGATACATAGGCCACCACTTTTCCACCTTGCATTAACACACATCTTAAACCCGTTTGTGACGCATCGCAGTAAACAATAAACTCTTTTCTAGCCTCAGGTTGCATCAGTATTGGCACTTCTGTCAAAATCTTGTTCAGTTTCTCAAAACTTTCTTGCTGTTGTTCTGCCCACACAAACGATACTCCCTTTCGCAACAGTTTAGTTAGGGGTGCAGCAATCAACGAAAACCCCTCAACAAAACGTCTATAATAACCAGCCAATCCTAGGAAACTCTGAATTTCTACCACTGTCCTCGGTGGTTTCCAATCCAACACAGCCTCTACCTTCCGAGGATCAACTCTGATTCCTTCGGCTAACACAACATGTCCCAAGAAGGTCACTTCCTTCAGCCAGAATTCACACTTACTGAATTTGGCATAAAGTTGCTTTTCCCGTAATATTTGCAATACCATCCGCAGATGTGAATTATGCTCTTCTTCATTCTTGGAGTATACCAAGATATCATCTATAAACACCACCACGAACCGGTCTAAATAGGGTTGAAAGACTCGGTTCATCATGTCTATAAATGCAGCTGGTGCATTGGTCAATCCAAACGGCATCACCAAGAACTCATAATGTCTATAATGAGTTCAAAATGTCATCTTATGAATATCTGCCTCTTTAACCTTGAATTGGTGATAACCGGACCTCAAATCTATCTTGGAGAAAACTGAAGCTCCTCTCAATTGATCAAATAGGTCATCGATTCTCGACAATGGACACCTATTTTTGATCGTCAATTTATTCAATTGCCTATAATCAATGTACATACGCATCGACCCATCCTTCTTCTTGACGAACGAGACTGGTGCTCCCCACGGTGACACACTCGATCGAATGAATCCCTGATCCAACAACTCCTAAATTTGAGCCTTAAGCTCCGCTAACTCCTTCAGCGCCATCCTATAAGGAGCAATGGATACCGGAGCCGTTCTGGGCAAAAGCTCAATGCCAAACTCTACTTCTCGGTCTGGAGGTAAACTCAGAAGTTCCTCGGGAAAGACATCTGAATATTCTTTCACCGTTCTAACATCTTCCACCGATAATTCCTTGGCATCCAAAAGCACTAATGAAGGCTAGGAATACTCCACACCCTTTTTGCACCAACTTTTCTGCCTTTAAAGCAAATACCATATTTGCTAAATAGTTTCTCCGTTCGCCTATCATCACCACTTCCTTATCTTCCAAAGTCCTTATCGACATCCGCTTTGCAGCACAATCCAAGTACGCCCGGTGTTTAACCAACCAATCCATGCACAAAATAAGGTCAAACTCACCGAAAGGCAGTTCCATCAAATTTGCCAAAAATATTTCTCTTTGAATTTCTAAGGGCACATCTCTAAACAATTTATTTACTAGCATAGAATGTCCTAAAGGACTAATTACCGTCATCTCTTTATCAGAAATCTCAGATCTAATGTTCAGATTACCTGATATAGCACTAACAACATACAAATGGGTAGATCTGATATCAATCAAAGCAGTAATAGGTACATCAAAGATGAAGAATGTACCGGTTATCACATCAGGTGCATCACCATCCTTTCAGCGCCTGACCACATAGACTAACCCTGGCTGTCTCGCCTCCCCGTTAGCTCTAAAGCCATTACCTCTACCCGGTGCACCTTGACCTCGACCTGCACCATTACCACCACGACCTGGTCCATGACCCCTCGGTGGCTGTTGAGCGGCTCTAACTGGCTGTGCATCAGGGTTATGAGCTTCTTGAGTCAGAGCAGTCCGTCGAGGACAATTCTTAAGCTGATGGTCCTTAGAACCACATTTGAAACAACCACCGGTTCTCTTCCAGCATTCACCAGGGTGTCATCTTCCACAGCCAGCACATGGTTGAATCTGATTGGTAGTCACAGGTGCTCTAGCTTGAGCTGGCTCATCATTCCTAGGCCTCTTTTGGAACCTTTTAGTAGAACCCGAGTACTTAAAATCCCTCTTACCTCTGCCTCTTTCTCGGTTCTGACGTTCTGAGTTCTTAGCCTCTTTAGCTATTTTGGCTTTCTCCACTAGCGTGGCAAAAGTCCTTTCTTATTGCGGGGCTATCAGTACCCATCCTCAAATCGTACACAGCGCTCATGGTCAATTGGTACTATAGTCTGAGCATAACGACTCAAACGTAGAAATTCGACCTCGTAATCTGCCACCGTCTTATTTCCTTGAACCAGATTCAGGAATTCCTTCCTCCGGGCATCCACATAGCTTGCCCCGACATACTTTCCTTGGAAGGCAGTTTTGAAGAAATCCCAAGTAACACGTTCAGCCTGAGGGCCTTCTTGAATAGTAAGCCACCATTGATACGCCTCGTCCCTCAACAAGGACACAGCTCCTCTTAATTTCTACTCGGCAGTACACTCTAGGTCGTCCATAATCCGCTCTACAGCCTCGAGCCAATACTCCACAACATTTGGGGCTACTCCAGAGATACCCCTAAAATTCTCAGCACCATTGGATTTAAGTTGCTCCGAAATTGATCCACGAGCTACTGGCCCCGATCTAACCCCAGCGACCCTTTCCAAAACTCGTAACATTTCTTGGGACAAAGCAATGTCTTCTCTCATACGGTCATGTGATCCATTATCCGACACAGCTGACGTCGGTGCGTCCATTTTTGGCATATGTCCCGATGCCTCAGACACAACTCTAGCACCTCGGCCTCTACCACGGCCACGTCTACCACGTCCACATCCTGTAGTGCTCATATTGACTATTTTGATTTAATCTGATTACAAGTTTTATGAATCAGTATACTATTTCAGTGTTTATTAACGATATTTTATGAGATATAAGAGGTAGAGTTATTTTCGTAAACGTATCCTATAGTCTCAATCTCTATAGTTTCAACACCTAAAACTAAAAGTTCTAGAGTGTTCCTATAGTCATATCACAATAATAATAATAATCATTCAATTTGCATACACTTACTTGACTTGGTGTCGGATACTCGTGGTGCCATACTACATTTAAAAACAAAATTCAAATAGTTTTGAACAATAAATGTTGTTGAACCCACACCACAGCCGAGTTTTGAAACTAAGCTCTAATACCATAAAATGTAACACCCCAAACCCGACCTGGAAGTTAGGCCCAAATCTAGTGTGTCACATTGAAGAAAACGTATAAAGGATTTGAAATTCGTACTAAAATAAGTTTTGTTAAAATCAAGAAAAACAAGTTTGATTTGAGACATTTGATAAAATGCTACTAACCTCGAAGATTGATTGATAAATCGTTAGATTTGAACTAATAATCTTATAAAACGTGACTTTTGAAAACGACGTTGAAAATTCGAAGAAGATTTTCGTATTAAAAATATTTGTAAAAATTTTATTATGAAATCCATTTGTTATAATCGATTTTGGAAAACCTTTATTATGATTTTAGAAAATCCCATTTAAAATAATTTGAGTAAAATATAAACACGTCAAACATAAAGCAAAAGAAAATAATCCAGAGGCCTTATTACAAATAAAACCCATAATAGCAAAAGTAATAAAATAGAATATGTAATTTAATAAAGTTCGAAACACCAAATTCTGAAATATGGCCTCCATCAAGTCATCCATGGCCCCAAGTCCTCGTCACTGAGCAATACCTACAAGGGTTAAGAGACAAGGGGGGGTGAGTTACAAGAACTCAGTGTGTAACCCACGTACCATTGTCCACTGGGCCAAAAATCCAATTAAGCATTTGTTGGGCCAAAGCCCATTTACCATTATAATATAATAACATGTATATAATATGCATGTGATATGAAATTCCCAAACCAAACCTAGTTTTCCATCCGCTACACACCACCCGTACCAACCAACACACCTATGGGGAGCGTTAGTCACCCACCCCGCCAACACACCAAAATGGGCATTAAGCCATTTATATCAAACTAGGCATTAAGCCATATATCAAACTGGGCATTAAGCCATACATCAAACTGGGCATTAAGCCATATATCAAACTGGGCATTAAGCCATATATCAATTTGTGGACAAGCCACCAGAATTTTGTAGCAAAGCTACCAGAACTTCTCTTCGTCAAATATCCCAACCCATGCAAATCATGTATATAATATGCACATTTAATTACTACAATCCATTCATATAATTATTACAAACATGCGGCCCATTATAAAATTTTCACAATCTGGCCCATATCACATTTTGGCCCATATATCAAATATCACATTTGGCCCATATATCAAAATATATCAGATTGGCCCCATTAATCAATATGTCCATCCAAATTTAAGCAATTTCAGTATTTCATTTCATTAACACTTTACAAATCATTGAATAGGGCATTTCCATAATTCGGCCCATAAGGGCATTTCGTAATTTGGCAATCGTACCCGCTAAGGGTAGTTCGGTAATCTTACCCACTAAGGGTATTTTGGTAATTTACCTTCTAAGGGTATTATGGTAATTTCATAACTAAGGCTTAACTACTAATTTGGGGCATAAAAGTTTGAAACTGTCCATCTGCATCATACTGACTAAATTGACCATAACTCGAGTGAGGAATCTCGAAATCTAAATCCGTAAATTTTCCTTAAAACTAGACTCATATATCTCCTTACTATAATTTTTCTAGAATTTTTGGCTCAACCATTTAGTACAGTTTATTCCTTAAAATTTCCCTTGTTCACTGTCCAACAATTCTGACCTCTCTTACCCAAAATTCAAATATCTCACTGTACAGTTTTCGTATGTTGTTCCCACTTGTTTCTATTGAAAATAGACTCACTAAAGAATCTTTAAATATATGCTATATCTCTTAATTCACTTTTTACAATTTTATACGATTTTTCCAAGACAGATTAGGGAACCACGAAATCATTCAGAACCAGTCTCACTAAAATTAACATATCTCAGAATATAAAATTCCTTTTCCTTCTCCGTTTCTTCCTTATCAAAATAGACACAGTACGATTTTATTTGATATCTTATTCACTTATTAATTCCCTTTCTCCTATTTTTCATGATTTTTTGAAATCACATCACTGCCACTGACCAAAACTATTTTATTACAAAAACATGGTTACCACTATGAACCTACGCGCCCCCAAGTGATCCCAGATGCCGATTTTCGGTTTTCTTTGGTATTTCAACCAAATCACAGAACATATCATACAAAATTTTAGAGATATGTGAGATTACACACCATTTCAAACATGTTTTCGGAAGGTACGGGATTACACACCTTGATTTCGATTTCCTAACAAACCACTCGTCGTTGACCTAGAACAATACCAACAAAAAGTTAGCCTCGGATTTCCAAAAGATTTCATATCACTTACACTTTAATCACTTACCACTATATCCGAAGGTAGAAATATATCGAGTGATTTTTCCCTAAAACATATAATCGATTAGTCGAAACTTCAATCCAATTTGCAACATAGCCGAATAGAGATATAACGAAAAATCCAAAAATGAACCCCCTTACCTTATCGATATTGGATCCAATTACCACTGTTTGACTTCGGCTAGAACAATACACGGTCTCCCACTTAAATCACTATGAAAAGAGAGTGATTAAAACATGAAGAAGTGGAGGATAACACCATTTTCGGTTACGATCACGATTTACAACCGAATAGTGATAATTACTTATTTGGCTAAAAGGAAAAGAATACGATCATAGAAAAGAATTCACTTATAAATTTAATCGAATAAGGAATGTCATCTCAAATGAGAAAGAATTTATGAAGGAGTGATTGTGGGTTGTGAGTTTCGGCTATGGAAGAAAATGAACAAGAATAGTTTCAGTTATGAAGGTATGGATTAGAGGAAAAAGATAGTAGAGTTGGAGAATTTCGTGAAAAGAAAAGAAAAGTTGAGAAGGGGTGCTTATCAAATTTCGGTTTTCAAGAGAAGATGAATGGATATAGTTTGGTCACAATGGTTTGGTACCTACAGCAACAAGAAAGAATTGAAGAAAAGAAATGCTCACTAATGGCTTGAAGTTTCGACAAAGATGAGAAGAATTTTTAAGAGAAAAGGCATAAAAATGCAAGAAGGAATTTGACCAACCAAGCACCAAAGTTTCTACAAAACACTAACAAAAATTCGGCTACCCCTCTTACACCCAAAACCGTCCACATACATAGCCAAAAAGGGTCAACATTTTGCCACCCATACTTTCCATAACATCTTCCTTGAAATTTGTCACTTGTTCCCCTTACTTTCCCCTTTTTCATGATTTCTTTCCTCACCTCCATTCTTTCCTATTCTCTTTAGCCATCTTGCCATAAAAATAAAAGTCCACCTTGCCATAATTACATGCTTGGCCGACACTTAGGGAAAGAGTGCAAAAATAATAGTCAAAATTGCACACAAAGGGATTTGAACCTCTTCCCTCAAAGTCCTTCACTTAATGTCATAACCTCTTTACCATGTGCTCAATTTATTCATTTATTTCAATAAGCCTTGAAGCTACTTACCATCTCTCCTTAAAGTGCTAAAATACCAAATTTTTCCTAAGGCCCAATTAAACCCGAGACTTCATAGAAACCCCGTAAACTCCAAATTCACTTAACTAACAAGTCCAATTTGCAATAATGCCATTCTCTTGTTCTCAAAATTTTAAACATTCCTACGCCCACGGCCCATTGGGCCCAATCCTACTAAGCCCAATTTCGGGATGTTACAATTTCTCACATACATCAAAATCATTTAAATGTTACCAATCTAGACATTTCCAAATGGTTCCAACAACCAACATATATACTTACCAAACTATGTCCAAATGGCCATAATACAAACAAACATAATTGACTAAATTTCATATCAAAACATGCCCTAAATGATCACTTTGCAAAAATGCCAACTCTTACCACTTTGGCCATAAAACCATGCATCAATTTGATCTTATAAACACCAACCTTCAAACATCAAAGTGCCAAAAGCACACCAACCATCAAGGCATCAAATATCATAATTTTCACAAATTCAAAGAAACATTACATACCGATATCATTAACTAAACATTAGACATACATCCACCTATACATGCCATTATAACCACGACCAAAGCATCAAAATCTACTGATAAAATCAAGGGATAGTGTGATAGATCTCCGACTAGCTTCCAACCCGATTGAGCTTTTGATAATTTGTAAAGTAAGAGAAAGATAACTACATAAGCAATGAATGCTTAGTAAGCTCGTATAAACCATAAGCATAATACTACATTTCACATAATGAAATCTATAGGTTAAATATAAACTTATACCATTGCTTCAAAATTTATCAAACCATAATTATCAACTCACAAATAAGTAAATTCATTAATGTCGCATATATATTGACCATTAATAACATGATAGGATTTCATGAGACACAATATATAATCATCAACCTTTTAATAAGATTATATATCTTTCTATTTACTTACTTTCCATTCCGTCCCTAATGTTTATCATAAGCCTAAACAATATTATTAATTTTCAACTCAGTGTATTTATCCATGATTTAGGTAGATTCATCTATAGCATAAGTAGTTTGCTCACATATAAATACATAATTTATCACATAAAACCTTTTATCACATCATAGTACATCCCAATTACGTACTTACCGTGTCATTCCCTTTTCTTACCCATTTCATGTGCATAGTACAAGCATAATCATAAACATCAATCATATCCACAACTTTGGCATAAGCCTAAGCACATCAACAACACATGTTAGTTTATTTAAACATGATTCATTTGAATTTGACATGGATAATCGCTATACTTAACATGATTCAATAGGATTTATCATCCATTTCAACATAACATATTTTTCAGGTAGCCCACCATTTCAAAGTCTTTCAAACATACATGTCTTGGTTCATATAGAACACTTACCATACCCTTGTAAATTCATGCCCGTTGAACCAAATGGAATACCGTTGGATACGTAGGATAGTTCACACAAAGTATGCTAAACATATATCCGTAGTCTTCCCTTTCCTGTACATATATGTTCACATGAGCTATGAAATCAATATGCTCACACGAGTTGTGAGATGGGCCTGCTCACATGAGATGTGGGTCAGAACGTAGCTACACGATGTTGCTCACACGAGCTGTGGAGTATCTGCAACATATGTTGGAACTCAACCATCGGTAGGACATTCAAGTCCAGCATCCGAAACATGTAAACCCTAATGACATGTCATTTGTATCCTACAAATTCCTAAGGTTTAAATGAGGCTCGATAATCGTTGTACGTCTTTGGATTTACGTCGTTTCATAACATGATAAATTGTACAATAACATATATATATATATATATTGATTCATTTTCAATAAAATCATATATTAACATCCAATATAATCAACATTATACATAATACAGTTCAGACGGACTTACCTGGAAAAATTACAGAAATGTCAAAGTACAAAGGCATTTTGGTAATTTTCCATTCTCCTCGATTTTCCACCCGATCTTGATCTAAATTATTAATTTCATTCAACCTATTAATTTAGACAGTAAAACAATTTATTTTATGCAATTTATTCATTTTTGACATTTTTATAAAATTGCCCCCAGAGTTTTACTTTTATTCAATTTAGCCCATGAGCCTAAAACATGCAAATTAACCATTTTTACCCAAAATTGAACCTAGTCGAATACTTATGGCATCCAAAAAAGCCCATTATTGCAACAATTTCACATCAAATCCTTGTATTTTTACTATTTCAATAATTTAGTCACTAATCGTTAAATTCATCAAAAATCACTTAATAAAATACATTTAAATAACAAATAATATCTCAAATTTATCATTTAACATCTAAAGGCACAATGTTCATCAATGGAAACATTCAAAATATTTAAAAATTTCAAAATCGAAGGTACAGGTTAGCTGGACCTAGTTGCAACGATCTCAAAAACATAAAAATTATTAAAAACGAGTAAAGTTTGCTTACCAAATCACTAAACCAAAGTTGGTAGAATATGTTTTCTTCTCCTTTAGGGTTTGGTGGTGGCTTTCAAATGAAGAAAATGATAATGAATTTTATCATGTTTTTATTATAATATATATTTAATAATTTACTCTTTTACCCTTATAATTATAATCAAACATTAACAATTTATAAGCCCAATAACGTCCATCAATTCTCATAATGGTTTAATTACCATTTAAGCCTGTTTTCATTTATTCAAAAAGCCATTTAATAAATCAAATCAAAAAGTGATCAAATTTTACATCTTTTACAATTTAGTCCTTTTAATTAATTAACTATTGAAGCGTTAAAATTTTTCAACGAAACTTTAATACCACCTTAATGACACTTTGTAAATATTTATAAAAATATTTACGGCTTTTTTATAGAAACAAGGCCCCAAAACCTCATTTTTTAAAACCACTTGAACTTAATATAAATCGCTTATATAACATAAATTATCAAATTAAAAACCTTTTTAAAGCCATATTTGATGCGTAAATATTAAATAATAATATTTACGAACTTACTCATCAGATTTGGTGGCCCTAAAACCACTATTTTTGATACCACTGAAAAACGGGCTATTACATTAACACAATGAGCCTTCGTCTACAGTTCACAACAACATCATGCAGAGTTAACCAGTCCATACCCAAAATCATGTCAAATTCATCAAAGGGTAGTAACATCAAATTAGCCGAAAAGTTGCAACCCGAAATCATCAAATGACAACTTTTACAAACTTTATCAACTAATACATACTGACTTAAGGGGTTCGTTACTTTAACCACAAACTCAGTAGACTCCAAAGGTAATTTCTTATCTAACACTAAATTCATGCATACATATGTGTGTGTTGACCCCTAAGTCAATCAAAGCAGTAACATCAGTATCAAAGATAGAAAATGTACCAGTAATAACATTTGGCGCTGAAGCTTCCTCTCGAGCGCGGATCACGTATGCTCTAGCTGACACTATTGCCTCTTATCTCATAGCAGAATCCTTTGTCCCACTGTGGCTATTTCCTGTATTCCTAGTGTTTTGCGGCGGTCTACCTTTCATAGCTGTATTGCTCGGTCGAATAATTTGAGTTTTTTCTTTGTCGGACCTCTTCGGGCAATCCCTGATAAAATGTTTATACGAACCACATTTAAAACATGCCCCGTCTTTCATCTACATTGCTGACATTCAGGCTTATTGCTCTTAACACTGCCTATACTCGCTACAGACTCTTGAACTCGCGTGCTGTTTTACTCGATCTCTACCAGAGTAACCCACTGAAGCTGTCGAATGATCGTGATATTCTTTTGACTTCTTTGATGGAAATTGATAGTATTTTCTCGCTAATCTCTTACCCGAATCACGAGCCTCATTATCAAATTTCTTTTAGCTTTACTTAAGTTTTTAGCTTTGTACGCTCTGTCAACTAGAATAACAAATACTTTCAATTCTAAAATCCTGACTAACATCTTAATATCTTTGTTCAACCTGTCTTCTAACCGTTTACACATAGAAATCTCTGTTGGTATACATTCTCGGGCATACTTGCTCAATCGAACGAATTCCCTCTAATACTCAGATACTGTAATCTGGCCCTGCTTTAGCTTGAGAAACTCCTTACGTTTCTTGTCAAGAAATCTATGGCTCACATATTTCTTTTAAAATTCAGTTTGAAAGTGTAACAGCCCAGTTTTAGCTAAACTAGAACAGTGGTTTCAAAACCAAAAATTTGAGGTCAAAAAATTATTTTTAATATTATTTTATGTGTTTACAGCATGAAAGCATGTATGTGTGAAAGTTTCGTGATTTAATTTTATCGATTGGATGTCTAATTTGATAAAAGAAATAAATCGCGTAAAATACAAAAGTTGCATTCCCTTTGATAAAAGTGTTTAATTGCTATGATTCATTAAATAAAAGGTCCTTATGATGATATTAGATCATTTGAATGATGGATGGACAAATATGTTCATAGTTGAATGGATTATAAATGTTATTCATTAAGGTTATAATTGTAATTTAGTAAATAAACTTATAATAACTAAAACAAAAGCTATATCATCTTTACTTCTTCATCTATAGCCGTAAGGGAAAAAGAAAACTTCCATGTCTATCTAGGGTTTAGCTCTTATTGTTTTTTATTAAGGTATGTCCTTTGCTCGATTTTTGATGATTTTTTTTTGTTTTTGAGATCGTTGCTTTGTATTCTAGCTAGCCCATGTCGTAATTTTTGAGTTTGTTGATGATTTTGTGAAGTGCCATTGATGAATAGTTAAGCTTTTGAATGTTTTATGATGGAAAATGAATATTTGTTCATAATTATACAAGTTTTGTAAAGTGATTTTTGACAAAAATGTCAAATAGGGATTTATTTGTGAAAATGTGAAATTGTGTGGTTAAATGTGTGAATAAATGATAAATATGGGCTGATATGTGCACTAGGAAAATTTGACTATGTAACGCCTCAAAGTTGGGCCTAGTAAATTCAGCCCATTGGGCCTTGGTCGGGGGAGCGTTTAAAATTTTTGAGAACAAGAGAACGACCCTAATGCCAGTTGGACCTATTAGGTATGTGATTTTGGAGATCGTTTAGGGGATTACACATTGAGTTCTCGTAACTCACTCCCTTTCCCTTAACCTTGCAGATAATCTCCAGCGTTAGAGGATTTGGAGCTACGGAGGACTCGGTGTTGGCCATACATCGGAGTTACTTCTCACGAAACTTAGTAAATCCAGTTTTATTTTATTTTAGGTTATTTATTTTGCGGTTAATATTTTGTAATAAGGCCAATGGATTTTATTTTCCTTTTAAACTTTCATTCCGGTTATTATTAAATTGTTAATCGATTAAACACTGGGTTTTCTTAAAACGTTAATAACCGTTTTCAAAATATCACATTTTCATAAAATATTCAAGTTCGATTTTCACAACAAAAATAGTTTTTTTCAAAATAATAACAACTTTACAAAACTAGACATTAAGCAAATCATGTTTTTTATAAACAAACAACGAAACTCGGAGTTTCAAAAGGAGATGCAACATTTTAACGATCGCTTAGCTTTTCAACTACCTTTTGATGTGACATGCTAGATCCGGCCATAATGTCTATGCCAGGTTTGGGGTGTTACGTTTTATGGTATTAGAGCCCTATTGCAAAACTCGACTGTGGAATGGGTTTTGAAAATTTCCAGATCTATTTAAACATGGTTTGGGAAAAAACGTGATAGCATTACTAGAAGTATGGCACACTGAGTCTCCGGTACCAAATCCGTAAGTCCCCTTTTACACTATACTCTGTTACATGCTAAAATGACTGTATTTTTGGTATTTATTCTGTGTGTTTTGGTTGGATGTGATGTTTGGATATAGAAATTGGTTGCGTATGAGATATTTGTCTGCTTAAACGGTTAGGTGTTGTGAGTATGTGTAGGGAGTTCCAAATTCTAGTTAAAATATGACAGGGGTATTAGAATCAGAGTACACAGCGGTAGCATAGTGGGGTAGTTATTACACGACTACCCTGTTTGCTAGAAATTTTGGGGAAAAAATTTCTTTAGGGGAGGTAGATTTGTAACCCCCCAAAGTTGGGCATAGTAGAATTGGGCCCATTAGGCCTTGGGCGTGGGAGCGTTTAAATTTTTTGAGAACAAGAGAATGACCCTGCAAGTTGGACCTATTAGGTATGTGATTTTGGAGTGTTTAGAGGGTACTATGAAGTCCCGAGTTCAAGTTAGGCCATAGGAAAATTTTTATTTTTAGCCTTAGTGGAACCCTGATCTCAAATGGTATGACTCATAAGTAAATTAGGGTAAAATAAGACACAAGTTGAGCATGTGGAAAAGTGGCTGTGGCGTCAAGGAGAGAGCAAGGGGGAAGGGGTTTGAATCCCACAAATTTCAAGTGGAGGCTTTTATTTTGTGGCTTGAGAGAGAAGGTAGCTGAGTTTGGATCAAATTCTGCTATGGGAGTGGGAAAATTGGTCAAACAATTTGAATGGGTGGAGAAGAGGAATTCTAGGAGAAAATAGTGGAGTGGATCAAGGAGTGGGGAGAGTGGGAGAGTTGTGCCGTGAGTGGGGACTCAATCTAGGCATTTTTGGCTAGGGGGAATGTTAAGCATTTGGGTAGTGTGTATAGCCGAAATCTCATTTGGCTTTCTTTCCATTTTCGGCTCCTATTTTTCGTTTAAAGTATCTCGAGTTCTTTTCTTTTGGCACACTTTTTCTTCCCTTCGTATATTTTTCTCCCTTCTTTCTTTTCCCTCATTGGGTCTTGGCCGAATCTGTTGGAAATTGACCACTCGTGCACCTCCTCTTCAACCATTCCTCTCTTTTCTTTAAGCTGTTTAACCACAGCTCCTTTCTTGGCTGAATTTGGTAAGCCTTTGCATTCACTCTCTTTCTTTCTCCCTCACACTATTCATTTTTTCTCTGACTGAACACAACATTCTCTCGTTCTCTTCACATCTTACTTCTTTCTCTTTAAAGCATAAGCCAAAACATTCTTTCTTGGGTCTAGGCTGAATCTATTCACTCTTCTCCAGTCGGTTCTTTTCTAGTTAAAGGTAACATTTTATTTTCCCTTTATTTTCTTTATTTTTCTCTCTTTTTGCTACTAAAGCCAAAACGCTCAGCCTTAACTTTTTATTGTCTAGGCTGAATCTATTTACTTTTCTCCATATCGAATCACGTTTGTTCACTTTTGTGATAGCCAAAACCCCTTGTTAGCCAACTGTCGATTTTGTGGTACTTTACTAATCGAGAGTTCTTCATGGAGGCAAGTAATCGCCAGTCTGAAGGGGGATCGGGAAGAGTGCCTAATGAAAATAGACTCGTAGCACCAGCTCTCAAGTTTAAGCGGCGTCGGGTGTCAGCGGTTCGGGACTTTTCACCTAGATGCGGACAGGCGTCGACATCTGGTTCAACTAGGCAAATCGCAGTTGCTCGATCTAGTGAAGGCAAGTGTTAGTAATCTCATAGTTAGGTGTTTAGATTAAAGATCTCCCAACTCTTTCGTTAATAGAGTTAACTTTGCGTTATGTTTGGTATAGGTGACAGTGTTCGTGATTGTATAGTGCTTTACGTGATCAAGTTTGTATTCTCACACAAATATTGATGAAAGCATGTATTGCTCTATGAATCGGCCAAAAGCCGGAAAGCCAAAAAATTAAAAACTGTGACCACTCGAACGTGCGAATGCTCGTGGTGCTAAACTGAGCCACTAATGATGGCAATAGATCATTGAGAGTGTCACGTTCACTCTCGCGAAACTGAAGCTATAATGGGCCTGAATGGGCTGAAACAGGCTAAATGGTCCCAATGGGCTAACGGGCCCATATGGGCAAAATCGATAGAAAATTTTTGAATGACGGGTGCAACTACAAAGTCTACAAAACTGAGACCAAAAATGTACTAAATGAGCTACACAAGCGTGTGGGCCCGCCTGGGCCAGAAATGGATTTTAGGCCCAATTGCACCGTGGAGACCCAAAATTATCGAGATGATAGAGGGTAAATCACCGTTAGATAACTAAAATTACCGAGATACCCCTAGAGGGTAATTCACCGTTGTACCCTTATATGTTGAAATGACTGTTATACCCTCGATTATGGTTGAATATCGTGTATGTGATTTTATTTATACTATTTATACGTTTGATACATTGCATTTATATCATGTTGTATGGGTTGGGTTTGATGTTTGGAGGAAGTGTAGCCCAGTGGCTCTGCCACATGTCGTTTTAGTGGCTATGCCACATAGTATTTTGGTGGTTCAACCACATATACTGTGATTAGCAGCTTGACTGCATTATTGGTGCGTTTGGCGGGGTGGGTTGACTTGATCCCCACACGGTGCAATTGGTTGGTACGGGGGTGTGATTGGTTGGATTGGGTTGGGCTGCATTTTATTGTTTGCATTATCATGAATATAAGGCTTAGGCCTAGATTAATGCCGTCAGGGATCAGAACCAGATAGTGACCGTTTAGGGGATTACACACTGAGTTCTCGTAACTCACTCCCTTTCCCTTAACCTTATAGGTAATCCTCAACGTTAAAGGATTTGGAGCTGCGGAGGACTCGGTGGTGGCCATACATCGGAGTTACTTCTCACAAAACTTAATAAATCCAGTTTTATTTTATTTTAGGTTACTTATTTTAGTGTTAATATTTTGTAATAAGGCCATTGGATTTTATTTTCCTTTTAAACTTTCATTTTGGTTATTATTAAATTTTTAATCGTTTAAACACTGGGTTTTCTTAAAACGTTAATAACCATTTTCAAAATATCACGTTTTTGCAACTATTCAAATTTGGTTTTCACAAAAAAAAATAGTTTTTTTCAAAATAATAACAACTTTACAAAACTAGACATTAAGCAAATCGTGGTTTTTACAAACAAACAACGAAACTCAGAGTTTCAAATAGGAGATGCAGCATTTTAACGGTCGCTTATCTTTTCAACTACCTTTAGATGTGACATGCTAGATCCGGCCATAATATCTAGGCCGGGTTTGGGGTGTTACATTTTATGGTATTAGAGTCCGATTGCAAAACTCGGCTGTGGAATGGGTTTTGAAAATTTTTCCAGATCTGTTTAAAACATGGTGTAGGAAAAAAGTGATAGCATTACTAGAAGTATGGCACACTAGTCTCCGGCACCAAATCCGTAAGTCCCCTTTTACACTATACTCTATTACATGCTGAAATGACTGTATTTCAGGTATTTATTCTGTGTGTTTTGGTTGGATGTGATGTTTGGATATAAAAATTGGTTGCGCATGAGATATTTGTCTACTTAAATGGTTAGTTGTTGTGAGTATGTGTAGGGAGTTCCAAATTCTAATTAGAATATGATAGGGGTATTAGAATCAAAGTACGCAGCAGTAGCATAGTGGGGTAGTTATTACACGACTGCCCTGTTTGCTGGAAATTTTGAGGACGAAATTTATTTAAGGGAGGTAGATTTATAACGCCCTGAAGTTGGGCCTAATAGAATTGGGCCCATTGGGCCTTGGGCGTGAGAGGGTTTAAAATTTTTGCGAATAAGAGAACGACCCTAATGCAAGTTAAACCTATTAGGTGTGTGATTTTGGACTGTTTAGAGGGTACTATGAAGTCCCGGGTTCAAGTTAGGTCATAAGAAAATTTTTATTTTTAGCCTTAGTGGAACCTTGATCTCAAATGGTATGACTCATAAGTAAATTAGGGTAAAATAAGACACAATTTGAGCATGTGACAAAGTGGATGTGGTGTCAATGAGAGAGCAAGGGGGAAGGGGTTCGAATCCCACAGATTTCAAATGGAGGCTTTTATTTTGTGGCTTGAGAGAGGAGCTAGCTGAGTTTGGATCAAATTCTGTTATGGGAGTGAGAGAATTCGTCAAACAATTTGAATGGGTGGAGAAGAAGAATTCTAGGATAAAATAGTGGAATGGATCAAGGAGCAGGGAGAGTGGGAGAGTTGTGTCGTGAGTGGGGACTCAATCTAGGCATTTTCGGCTAGGGGGAATGTTAAGCATTTGGGTAATGTGTATAGCCGAAATCTCATTTGGCTTTTTTTCCATTTTTGGCTCCTATTTTTCGTTTAGAGCATATCAGGTTCTTCTCTTTAGGCTCACTTTTTCTTCCCTTCATACATTTTTCTCCTTTCTCTCTTTTCTCTCATTGGGTCTTGGCCGAATCTGTTGGAAATTGACCACTCGTGCACCTCCTATTCAACCTTTCCTCTCTTTTCTTTAAGCCGTTTAACCACACCTCCTCTCTTGTTCGAATTTGGTAAGCCTTTGCATTCACTCTCTTTCTTTCTCCCTCACACTATTCTTTCTTTCTCTGACCGAACACAACATTCTCTCGTTCTCTTTACATCTTACTTCTTTCTCTTTAAAGCATAAGCCAAAACATTCTTTCTTGGGTCTAGGCCAAATCTATTCATTCTTCTCCAGTCGGTTCTTTTCTAGTTGAAGGTAACATTTTCTTTTCCCTTTATTTTCTTTGCTTTTCTCTGTTTTTGCTACTAAAGCCGAAACATTCAGCCTGAACTTTTTATTTTCTAGGCCGAATCTATTTACTTTTCTCTATATCGAATCACGTTTGTTCTCTTTTGCGATAGCCAAAACCCTTTGTTAGCGAACTGTCGGTACTTTGCTAATCGAAAGTTCTTCATGGAGGCAAGTAATAGCCAGTCTGTGGGGGGATCAGGAAGAGTGCCTAATGGAAATGGACTCATAGTATCAGCTCCCAAGTTTAAGCGGCGTAGGGTGTCAGCGGTTCGGGACTTTTCGCCTGGATGCAGACGGGCGTCGGCATCTGGTTCAACTAGGCATATTGCAGTTGCTTGATCTAGTGAAGGCAAGTGTTAGTATCTCATAGTTAGGTGTTTAGATTGAAGATCTCCCAACTCTTTTGTTAATAGAGTTAACTGTGCATTATGTTTGGTATAGGTGACGATGTTCGTTATTGTGTAGTGCTCTACGTGATCAGGTGTATAATCTCACACAAATATTGATGAAAGAATGTATTGCTCTGTGAATCAACCAAAAGCCAGAAAAATAGAAAATCGACAACCGTGACCACTCGAGCGTGTGAACGCTCATGGTGCTAAACCGAGCCACTAATGATGGCAATAGATCGTTGAGAGTGTCACGAGCACTCTCGTAAAACTGAAGCTGTAATGGGCCTGAACGGGCTAAAACGGCCTAAATGGGCTCAATGGGCTAATGGGCCTACATGGTTAAAATCGATAGAAAATTTTTGAATGACGGGTGCGACTGCGAAGTCTGCAAAATCGAGACCGAAAATGTGCTAAATGGGCCACACGAGCATGTGGGCCTGTCTGGGCCAAAAATGGAAAAGGGGTCCTGAGTCGCTCGAGGCGACAATAGACCTTCGAAAAGGCCGTTAGATGACTAAAATTATCGAGATACCCTTAGAGGGTAAATTACGGTTATACCCTTATATGTTGAAATGACCGTTATACCCTCGATTATGGTTGAATATCGTGTATGTGATTTTATTTATACTATTTATACATTTGATACATTGCATTTATATCATGTTGCATGGGTTGGGTTTGATGTTTGGAGGAAGTGTAGCCCGGTGGATCTGCCACATACCATTTTAGTGGCTATGCCACATAGTATTTTAGTGGTTCAACCACATATACTATGATTAGCAGCTTGACTGCATTATTGGTGCGTTTGGCAGGGTGGGTTGACTTGATCCCAACATGGTGCAATTGATTGGTACGGGGGTGTGATTGGTTAGATTGGGCTGGGCTACATTTTATTGTTTGTATTATCTTGAATATAGGGCTTAGGCCCAGATTAATGCCGTCAGGGCTCAGACCCAGATAGTGACCGTTTAGGGGATTACACACTGAGTTCTCGTAACTCACTCCTTTTCCCTTAACCTTGCAGGTAATTCTCAACGTTAGAGGATTTGGAGCTGCGGAAGACTCGGTGGTGGCCATACATCAGAGTTACTTCTCACGAAACTTAGTAAATCCAGTTTTATTTTATTTTAGGTTATTTATTTTGGTGTTAATATTTTGTAATAAGGCCATTGGATTTTATTTTCCTTTTAAACTTTCATTTCTGTTATTATTAAATTTTTAATCGTTTAAACACTGGGTTTTCTTAAAACGTTAATAACCATTTTCAAAATATCACGTTTTTGCAACTATTCAAATTTGGTTTTCACAACAAAAATAGTATTTTTCAAAATAATAATAACTTTACAAAACTAGACATTAAGCAAATCGTGGTTTTACAAACAAATAACGAAACTAGGAGTTTCAAAGAGGGGATACAACATTTTAACGATCGCTTATCTTTTCAACTACCTTTAGATGTGACATGCTAGATCCGGCCATAATACCTAGGCCGAGTTTGGGGTGTTACATTTTATGGTATCAGAGCTCGGTTACAAAACTTGGCTGTGGAATGGGTTTTGAAAATTTTTCCAGATCTGTTTAAAACGTGGTTTAGGAAACAAAATGATAGCATTACTAGAAGTGTGGCACACTGAGTCTCCGGTACCAAATCCGTAAGTCCCTTTTTACACTATACTCTATTACATGCTAAAATGACTGTATTTCTGGTATTTATTCTGTGTGTTTTGGTTGGATGTGATGTTTGGATATAGAAATTGGTTGCGGATGAGATATTTGTGTACTTAAATGGTTAGGTGTTGTGAGTATGTGTAGGGAGTTCCAAATTCTAGTTAAAATATGATAGGGGTATTAGAATCAGAGTACGCAGCGGTAGCATAGTGGGGTAGTTAATACATGACTACCCTGTTTGCTAGAAAATTTGGGGACAAAATTTCTTTAAGGGAGGTAGATTTGTAACGCCCCAAAGTTGGGCCTAATAGAATTAGGCCCATTGGGCCTTGGGCGTGAGAGGGTTTAAATTTTTTGAGAATAAGAGAATGACCCTAATATAAGTTAAACCTATTAGGTTTGTGATTTTGGACTATTTAGAGGGTACTATGAAGTCCCGGGTTCAAGTTAGGTCATAAGAAAAAAAAATTTAGCCTTAGTGGAACCCTGATCTCAAATGGTATGACTCATAAGTAAATTAGGGTAAAATAAGACACTAGTTGAGCATGTGACAAAGTGGATGTGGTGTCAAGGAGAGAGCAAGGGGGAAGGGGTTCGAATCCCACAGATTTCAAATGGAGGCTTTTATTTTGTGGCTTGAGAGAGGAGGTAGCTGAGTTTGGATCAAATTTTCCTTTGGGAGTGGGAGAATTGGTCAAACAATTTGAATGGGTGGAGAAGAGAAATTCTAGGAGAAAATAGTGGAGTGGATCAAGGAGTGGGGAGAGTGGGAGAGTTGTACCGTGAGTGGGGACTCAATCTAGGCATTTTCGGCTAGGGGGAATGTTAAGCATTTGGGTAGTGTGCATAGCCGAAATCTCATTTGGCTTTCTTTCTATTTTCGGCTCCTTTTTTCGTTTAGAACATATCGGGTTCTTCTCTTTTCGCTCACTTTTTCTTCCCTTCATACATTTTTCTCCTTTCTTTCTTCTCTCTCATAGGGTCTTGGCCGAATCTGTTGGAAATTGACCACTCGTGCTCCTCCTCTTCAACATTTCCTCTCTTTTCTTTAAGCCGTTTAACCACACCTCCTCTCTTGTCCGAATTTGGTAAGCCTTTGCATTCACTCTCTTTCTTTCTCCCTCACACTATTCTTTCTTTCTCTGACCGAACATAACATTCTCTCGTTCTCTTTACATCTTACTTCTTTCTCTTTAAAGCATAAGTCGAAACATTCTTTCTTGGGTGTAGGCCGAATCTATTCATTCTTCTCCAGTCGGTTCTTTTCAAGTTGAAGGTAACATTTTCTTTTCCCTTTATTTTCTTTGCTTTTCTCTCTTTTCGCTACTAAAGCTGAAACACTCAGCCTGAACTTTTTATTTTCTAGGCCGAATCTATTTACTTTTCTCCATATCAAATCATGTTTGTTCTCTTTTGTGATAGCCAAAACCCTTTGTTAGCCAACTGTCGATTTTGTGGTACTTTGCTAATCGAGAGTTCTTCATGGAGACAAGTAATAGCCAGTCAGAGGGGGGACCGGAAAGAGTGCCTAATGGAAATAGACTCATAGCATCATCTCCCAAGTTTAAGCGGCGTAGGGTGTCAGCAATTCGGGACTTTCCGCCTGGATGCGGACAGGCGTCGGCATCTGGTTCAACTAGGCATATCGTAGTTGCTCATCTAGTGAAGGCAAGTGTTAGTAATCTCATAGTTAGGTGTTTAGATTAAAGATCTCCCAACTCTTTTGTTAATAGAGTTAACTGTGCGTTATGTTTGGACTAGGTGACGATGTTCGTTATTGTGTAGTGCTCTATGATCAGGTGTGTAATCTCACACAAATATTGATGAAAGAATGTATTGCTCTGTGAATCGGCCAAAAGCTAGAAAACTAGAAAATCGATAATCGTGACCACTCGAGCGTGTGAATGATCGTGGTGCTAAACCAAGCCACTAATGATGGCAGTAGATCGTTGAGAGTGTCACGAGCACTCTCGTGAAACTAAAGCTGTAATGGGCCTAAACGGGCCAAAACGAGCTAAATAGGCTCAATGGGCTAACGAGCCCACATGGGCAAAATCGATAGAAAATTTTTGAATGACGGGTGCAACTGCTAAGTCTGCAAAATCGAGATCGAAAATTTACTAAATGGGCCACACGAGCGTGTGGGCCCGTCTGGGCCGAAATGGAAAAGGGGTCTCGAGTCACTCGAGGCGACAATATGCCTTCGGAAAGGCCGTTAGATGACTAAAATTACCGAGATACCTCTTGAGGATAAATTACTGTTGTACCCTCATATGTTGAAATGACCGTTATACCCCCAATTATGGTTGAATATCGTGTATGTGATTTTATTTATACTATTTATACGTTTGATACATTGCATTTATATCATGTTGCATGAGTTGGGTTTGATGTTTGGAGGAAGTGTAGCCCGGTGGCTCTGCCACATACCGTTTTAGTGGCTATGCCACATAGTATTTTGGTGGTTCAACCACATATACTGTGATTAGCAGATTGACTGCATTATTGATGCGTTTGGCGGGGTAGGTTGACGTGATCCCCACACGGTGCAATTGGTTGGTACAAGGGTGTGATTGGTTGGATTGGGTTGGGCTGCATTTTATTGTTTGGATTATCATGGATATAGGGCTTAGGCCCAAATTAATGCCGTCAGGGCTCAGACCCAGATAGTGACCGTTTAGGGGATTACACACTGAGTTCTCGTAACTCACTCCCTTTCCCTTAACCTTGCAGGTAATTCTCAACGTTAGAGGATTTAGAGCTGTGGAGGACTCGGTGGTGGCAATACATCGGAGTTACTTCTCACAAAACTTAGTAAATCCAGTTTTATTTTATTTTAGGTTATTTATTTTGGTGTTAATATTTTGTAAAAAGGCCATTGAATTTTATTTTCCTTTTAAATTTTCATTTCGGTTATTATTAAATTTTTAATCGTTTAAACAGTGGGTTTTCATAAAATGTTAATAACCGTTTTCAAAATATCACATTTTCGCAACTATTCAAATTTGGTTTTCACAACAAAAATAGTTTTTTTTCAAAATAATAACAACTTTACAAAACTAGACATTAAGCAAATCGTGGTTTTTACAAACAAACAACAAAACTCGGAGTTTCAAAGAGGAGATGCAACATTTTAACGATCGCTTATCTTTTCAACTACCTTTAGATGTGACATGCTAGATCCGGCCATAATATCTAGGTCGGGTATGGGGTGTTACATTTTATGGTATCAGAGCCCAGTTTCAAAACTCGATTGTGGAATAGGTTTTGAAATTTTTTCCAGATCTGTTTAAAACGTGGTTTAGGAAAAAAATAATAGCATTACTAGAAGTATGGCCCATTGAGTCTCCGACACCAAATCCATAAGTCTCCTTTTACACTATACTCTATTACATGCTGAAATGACTGTATTTCTGGTATTAATTGGTTGCGTATGAGATATTTGTCTACTTAAATGGTTAGGTGTTGTGAGTATGTGTAGGGAGTTCCAAATTCTAGTTAAAATATGATAGGGGTATTAGAATCGAGTCTGTAATGTAGCATAGTGGGGAGTTATTACACGACTACCACATTTCTTTGGAAATTTTGAGGACAAAATTTATTTAAGGGAGGTAGATTTATAACGCCCTGAAGTTGGGCCTAATAGAATTGGGCCCATTGGGCCTTGGGCGTGAGAGGGTTTAAAATTTTTGCGAACAAGAGAACGACCCTAATGCAAGTTAGACCTATTAGGTATGTGATTTTGGACTGTTTAGAGGGTACTATGAAGTCCCGGGTTCAAGTTAGGTCATAAGAAAATTTTTATTTTTAGCCTTAGTGGAACCCTGATCTCAAATGGTATGACTCATAAGTAAATTAGGGTAAAATAAGACACAAGTTGAGCATGTGACAAAGTGGATGTGGTGTCAAGGAGAGAGCAAGGGGGAAGGGGTTCGAATCCCACAGATTTCAAATGGTGGCTTTATTTTGTGGCTTGAGAGAGGAGGTAGCTGAGTTTGGATCAAATTCTGTTATGGGAGTGGGAGAATTGGTCAAACAATTTGAATGGGTGGAGAAGAGGAATTCTAGGAGAAAATAGTGGAGTGGATCAAGGAGTGGGGAGAGTGGGAGAGTTGTACCGTGAGTGGGGACTCAATCTAGACATTTTCGACTAGGGGGAATGTTAAGCATTTGGGTAGTGTGTATAGCCAAAATCTCATTTGGCTTTCTTTCCATTTTCGGCTCCTATTTTTTGTTTAGAGTATATCAGGTTCTTCTCTTTAGGCTCATTTTTTCTTCCCTTCATACATTTTTCTCCTTTCTCTCTTTTCTCTCATTGGGTCTTGGCCGAATCTGTTGGAAATTGACCACTCGTGCACCTCCTATTCAACCTTTCCTCTCTTTTCTTTAAGCCGTTTAACCACACCTCCTCTCTTGTCCGAATTTGGTAAGCCTTTGCATTCACTCTCTTTCTTTCTCCCTCACACTATTCTTCCTTTCTCTGACCGAACACAACATTCTCTTGTTCTCTTTACACCTTACTTCTTTCTCTTTAAAGCATAAGCCGAAACATTCTTTCTTGGGTGTAGGCCGAATCTATTCATTCTTCTCCAATCAGTTTTTTTCTAGTTGAAGGTAACATTTTCTTTTCCCTTTATTTTCTTGCTTTTCTCTCTTTTCGCTACTAAAGCCGAAACACTCAGCCTGAACTTTTTATTTTCTAGGCCGAATCTATTTACTTTTCTCCATATAGAATTAAGTTTGTTCTCTTTTGTGATAGCCGAAACCTTTTGTTAGCCAACTGTCTATTTTGTGGTACTTTGCTAATCGAGAGTTCTTCATGGAGGCAAGTAATAGCCAGTCTGAGGGGGGATCGGGAAGAGTGCCTAATAGAAATAGACTCATAGCATCAGCTCCCAAGTTTAAGTGGCGTAGGGTGTCAGCAATTCGGGACTTTCTGCCTGGATGCGGACAGGCGTCGGCATTTGGTTCAACTAGGCATATCGTAGTTGCTCGATCTAGTGAAGGTTAGTAATCTCATAGTTAGGTGTTTAGATTAAAGATCTCCCAACTCTTTTGTTAATAGAGTTAACTGTGTGATAAGTTTGGTATAGGTGACAATGTTCGTTATTGTGTAGTGCTCTACGTGATCAGGTGTGTAATCTCACACAAATATTGATCAAAGAATGTATTGCTCTGCCAAAAGCAAAAAACTAAAAAATCGACAACCGTGACCACTCGAGCGTGTGAATGCTCGTGGTGCTAAACTGAGCCACTAATGATGGCAGGAGATCGTTGAGAGTGTCACGAGCACTCTCGCGAAACTGAAGCTGTAATGGGCCTGAACGGGCCAAAACGGGCTAAATGGGCTCAATGGGCTAATGGGCCCACATGGGTAAAATCGATAGAAAATTTTTGAATAACGGGTGCGACAGTGAAGTCTGCAAAATCGAGACAGAAAATGTGCTAAATGGGCCACACGAGGGTGTGGGTCCGTCTGGGCCAAAATGGAAAAGGGGTCCCAAGTCACTCGAGGCGACAATAGGCCTTCAGAAAGGCCGTTAGATGACTAAAATTATCGAGATACCCCTAGAGGGTAAATTACCATTGTACCCTTATATGTTTAAATGACTGTTATACCCCCGATTATGGTTGAACATCGTGTATGTGATTTTATTTATACTATTTATACGTTTGATACATTGCATTTATATCATGTTGCATGGGTTGGGTTTGATGTTTGGAGGAAGTGTAGCCCGATGGCTCTGCCACATACCATTTTAGTGGCTATGCCACATAGTATTTTGGTGGTTCAACCACATATACCGTGGCTAGCAGCTTGACTGCATTATTGGTGCGTTTGGCGGGGTGGGTTGACTTGATCCCCACACGGTGCAATTGGTTGGTACGGGGGTGTGATTGGTTGGATTGGGTTGGGCTGCATTTTATTGTTTGCATTATCATGAATATAGGGCTTAGGCCAAAATTAATACTGTCAGGGCTCAGACCCAAATAGTGACCGTTTAGGGGATTACACACTGAGTTCTCGTAACTCACTCCCTTTCCCTTAACCTTGCAGGTAATCCTCGACGTTAGAGGATTTGGAGCTGCGGAGGGCTCGGTGGTGGCCATACATCGGAGTTACTTCTCACGAAACTTAGTAAATCCAGTTTTATTTTTTTTTAGGTTATTTATTTTGGGTTAATATTTTGTAATAAGGCCATTGGATTTTATTTTCTTTTTTAAACTTTCATTTCGGTTATTATTAAATTGTTAATCGATTAAACACTGGGTTTTCTTAAAACATTAATAACCATTTTCAAAATATCATGTTTCCACAACTATTTAAGTTCAATTTTCACAACAAAATTAGTTTTTTTTTTCAAAATAATAACAACTTTACAGAACTAGACATTAAGCAAATCGTGGTTTTTACAAACAAACAACGAAACTCGGAGTTTCAAAGAGGAGATGCAACATTTTAACGATCACTTAGCTTTTCAACTACCTTTTGATGTGACATGCTAGATCCGACCATAACGAGTAGGCCAGGTTTGGGGTGTTACAGGCTAGCTTAGGAAGGTATTAAGTTGCATGAATTTTGTGTATTTGTGAAATAGGGACTAAATTGAATAAATGTGGAACTATAGGGGCTAAAGTGTAAAATGCCTAAATATGTGTTTGTGGATTGAATTGAATGATTTGATGAATAAATGAGTTAATTTTGAATGTATTTAGATCAAGAACGAAAGAAATCGGATTTAGATCAGGGAAAATCAAAGGTTAATAAATAGTCGATCCATTCCGTTTATCCCGAAAATAAGGTAAGTTCATATGCAAATAAATATCTTTAAATTGAATTATATATGTTTAATTTTTATTGAACAGCTATGAATGTTGAATGATTAAATACGAGCAAGAATCGACAGGGTTACAATATCTGACAGTCTCATACGAACCTTAGGAATAGTATAGGATACAAATGTCATGACATTAGGATTACCGAGATGTGATTACGTGTAAGACCATGTCTGAGACATTGGCATCGTTATATGATTTCGTATAAGACCTTGTCTGGGACAACGGCATTGATATGTGATAACATGTAAGACCATATCCAGGATATGACATTGTACGAGTTATATGTGATTTTTGAGTATCCTTAATGATTTCGAATGGTTCAACTAGAAAAGTCAAGTTGAGAAAGAATGTGTGAATGAGTTAAGTGACTCTGGTATGTACAAGATTCATACGAGTATTAAAACGGAAAGTATTTGATGAATTCACTTGTGATTTTGAAAATGTGTTCAATGGGAAAGGTTTGTGAGCTTTTATATTCTTATTCATGTTTTACCTATTAATGAAAATGATGTTGATTCATGTGGTAGTTTTATTTGCATATGGCTTACTAAGCTTTTAAAGCTTACTTTGTGTGTTCTTTCCCTATTTTATAGATAATCGAAGCTAGCTCGGACTCGAGGATCATCAGGAACATCGTCACACTATCAAACAACTTGTTGGTACTTTTGATGCTATGTAAATATGGTATATGGCATGTATAGGCTAGTGTTAATTTTTTATGTTTTGAGTTATGATATTAGCCATGAGAGTTGGCTCGTAAATGATGTAAATGTAGATGTGTATTTGGCCATTTGAGTTGGCTTAATTTATGAATTTGGTAAGTGATATGTGATGTATATATGGCTTTGTGATTTGGCATGTTTGGTATGGTTGAAGATGAAATGGCATGTTGTGGCTTGATTTTAAGATGATGACTTGGTATGTTTTATAACATGAATTAGTTGATAAAAGGATGAGAAAAATGCATAGAGAAGATATGTGAAATTGTTGGCAATGGCATATTGTTTTAGTATGTTTTGTATTTTGATTTGAGTAGTGAAATGGATGGATTTTAAATGGCATGATTTGTATATGAAATAGCATGTTTTGGTGGCTTATAAATGTGTTGAAATGGTATTATTTTGGTTGTTTAGGTGAGCATGAGAAAGGGTGGCAAATTGGCCTTGTAAATGGCCTATTCTTATCCACACGGGCAGAGACACGGGCGTGTGTCTCAGCTGTGTGCGAAACACAATCATGATATAAGGTCGTGTGTCTCCTGGTGTTGAAATTGAATTGAAGTCAGTATGCTCCACACAGCCTCACACACGGGCGTGTGACTGGTCATGTGGCACAAGTCAGTATACCCTTTAATGGCACACAGCCTAGCACATGGCCGTGTGACTTGGCCATGTTGCATAAGTCAGTATACCCTACAAGATTGGTATGGACTAGCACACAGCCAAGCACACGGGTGTGTGTGGCCATTTCGAAGGGCACACGGGCTAGACCCACGGGCGTGTGGTTAGCCGTGTGACCCAAGTCAATATGTATGCCCTGTTTTCACACGGCCTAGGACACGGGAGTGTGACCCTTATATGTTTAAAAAATTTCTATATTTTTTGAGAAATTTCGTATGTTAACGGTTTAGTCCCGAACCATTTCAAAAGCATGTTTAAGGCATCGTAGGCCTTTATAAAGGATAATGTGATTATGATTAAATGGTGTTTGAGAATAGATGCATAAATGTATGTTGTATGTTGTGATTTGATCAGTAATGCCTCGTAACCCTATTCTGGCGATGGATACAGGTTAGAGGTGTTATATTTATTGGTATCAGAGCTACGGTTTGTCGATTCTAGGACTAACGTAGCGTGTGTGAGAGTTTAGCTATATATGCCATATATACTCAGTGATAGTGTGATGATTTGTGACAGCTTAAATTGTGTTTTCGTATAGTAATGGATTCCAAAGAGTCATGGCGGACGATGAAGAGAGTAACGCTCGCCCGCTCACCTTTCGTAGGGCGCGTAATCGACTCTAGACTTGTAACTAATAGCCACGAAGGAGAGGCTAAATAAGCCTTCTTCCAAATGACGATAAAGTAGGTCACGGAGTTCGTTCGAACAAATACGACTGCTCAACAACCTCCACACCCGCCTATTCCTCAACAAGTCCCAGTTGTGCCACAAGTGATAGATCCGATTCGATTGAGTAAGCCACTTGTTGATAAGATTCGTAAATATGGTTTAAATAGTTTTGGGCTAATGTTGATGATGATGCTGTACGAGCTGAGTTCTGGCTCGATAATACTGTCTGAGTATTCGATGAGTTATCTTCTACTCCTATTGAATGTATAAAATGTGTCGTATCTTTGTTAAGAGACACTGCGTATCACTGATGGAATACATTAGCATCGGTGGTTCCAAAAGAACGGGTTACTTGGGAGTTTTTCCAAACCGATTTTCAGAAGAAATATATTAGTCAGAGATTCATTGATCAGAAATGCAAAGAGTTTCTCGAGCTGAAACAGGGTTGTATGTCTATTACCGAATACGAGCGAGAATTTGTGAGATTGAGTAGATACACTTGGAAATGTGTTTCAACTGAAGCTATTATGTGCAAGAGATTTGAGGATGGTTTAAATGAAGACATCAAGCTATTAGTTGGGATTCTGGAAATCAAAGAGTTTGTGATACTCGTCGAACGGGCATGTAAAGCTGAAGAACTCGAAAAAGAAAAAAGAAGCTAATTTTGAAGCTAGAGACTCCAGAAAGAGATCGACGAGTAAATCTTATCAATTTGTATCAAAGAAATTCTGAGACTCGTTCAATCGTTCCAATGCATCGATGAGATATTCAAGTAGGGATCGTGAAAAGCAACCTGTAAGTTCTAAAGCTCAAGCTACATCTATTGCTAGTGTTGGCAATGTGAGACAAAACTGACCTTGAGTGTAGACATTGTGAAAAATGGCATATCGGTGATTGTAGATTGAATGATCGGGCCTGTTTTAAATTTGGATCATTAGATCATTTCATTTGTAACTGTCCTTAGTTGGCTGAGCAAGATACAGTATAAAACACGAGACCAAGTAACACTGCAATTAGAGGTAGACCACCCATAAAAACATGGGAAATGTGAGTGGTAGCCAAAGAACGACTAAAAATTCTGTTGTGAGGTTAGAGAGCGACTAAAGTGTCATCTCCATATGTTATTACCGGTACTTTTACTCTCTATGATACTAATGTGATTGCATTGATAGATCTAGGATCAATTTATTCGTATATATGTGTGAATTTAGTATCCAGTAAGGCTTTGCCTGTAGAGTATACTGAATTTGTGATTAGAGTATCGAACCCCTTAAGCAAGTGTGTTTTGGTTGATAAAGTGTGCAAGAACTGTCCATTGATGATTCGGGATTTTTGTTTTCTGGCTGATCTGATGTTGTTGTCTTTTGATGAATTTGATATAATTCTTGGTATGCATTGGCTAACGCTACATGATGCTATAGTAAACTGTAAACGAAAGACGATTGATATGAGATGTCAGAATAATGAGATTATCCGGATTGAGTCAGATGATTTGAATGGTTTACCAGCAGTGATTTCATCGATGTTAGCTCAGAAATATGTGAGAAAGTGTTGCGAAGCTTATTTTGCTTATGTGCTTGATAGGAAAGTGACTGAAAAGAAGATTGAATCAACGCCAGTTGTGTATGAGTATCGGGATGTGTTTCCTGAATAGTTATCTAGTTTACCACCGATCTAAGAGGTTGAGTTTGCCATTGAGTTAGTGCCGGGAACTACGCCAATATCAATAGCTCCGTACAGAATGGCCCCGAAAAAATTAAAAGAATTGAAAGCTCAGTTGTAAGAGTTAACTGATAAAGGTTTCACTAGACCGAGTTTCTCTCCTTGGGGTGCACCAGTATTATTTGTGAAAAAGAAAGATGGCACGATGAGAATGTGTATAGACTATCGATAGCTCAACAAAGTGACAATCAAGAACAAATACTCTCTACCGTGGATTTATGATTTGTTTGATCAGTTAAAAGGGGCAACAGTGTTTTCAAAAATCGATTTGAGATCGGGTTATTACCAGCTGCAAGTTAAAAACTCTGACGTGCCAATGACTGCATTTAGAACGAGATATGGTTACTATGAATTTTTAGTTATGTCTTTCGGACTAACGAATGCACTTGCTGTCTTTATGGACTTAATGAATTGGATTTTCAGACCGTACTTAGATCAATTTGTCATTGTATTCATTGATGACATTTTGATTTACTCACATGATGAATCCAAGCATGCCTAGCATCTGAGAATTGTACTACAGACTCTATAAGATAAGCCATTATTTGCAAAGTTTAGCAAATGTGAATTTTGGTTGCGCGAGGTTGGTTTTTTGGGGCATATTGTGTCAACATCAGGTATTCGAGTCGATCCCAGCAAGATTTCTACAATAATGGATTGGAAGCCTCTAACAAATGTATCTAAAGTCCATAGCTTCCTGGGACTCGCCGGCTATTATAGACGATTTGTAAAAGGCTTTTCTATGATTGCGACTCCGATAACGAAATTGCTTCAAAAAGATGTTAAGTTCGAGTGGTCAGATAAATGTCAGAAAAGTTTTATTCAGTTGAAAGCTTTATTGATAAAGGCACCAGTATTAGTTCAGCCTGAATCGGGTAAAGAGTTCATAGTGTTCAGTGATGCAACGTTGAATGGTCTGGGTTGTGTTTTGATGTAGGAAGGCAAAGTTATAGCTTATGCCTCGAGACAGTTGAAACCGCATGAAAAGAATTACCCGATGTATTATTTGGAGTTAGTAGCTATTGTGTTGCGTTGAAAATTTGGCGTCACTATTTGTTTGGTGACAAATGCCACATCTATACTGATTACAAGAGTTTGGAATATTTGATGACTTAGAAAGATCTGAATTTGCGACAATAGAGATGGCTTGAATTACTAAAAGATTACGAGTTAGTTTATTATCAATATTCCCAGAGCATTACAAGTACTAACGAGACAACAACCATGTGAATAAAAATAAAACTAAGTCTTGATTAATAAGGTAGAAAATTTATAATGTAAATTGATCAACATGCGCATCAACAAATGCATCCTAAAATGACCAAATGGAAATACCAAAAATTATTTTAAAGAAATGGGAACGTCAACAGCTATTCCATTAAGGAAAAACATGCATGATAATATAGTAATGGGGCAAATCAATGAACCATATTTAATTCAAATATTCCAAACAAAGCAAATATTTGCATCATAATAAATAATTGGGTTACAAAAATAAATAAGAGAGAGATTATATCAAAGCCCAAAGGTACTGTTGCTGTTGGAATGAGCGAGTTGATGTGCTGGACTGGACTACTTTCATGCTGTTGGGCTTAACTGAAAAGATAAGAAGGAATTTCTAGTATTAAAACAACAATTCCAAAAGAAGGCTTTTTTTTCTTTTTCCTTCGCCCTAAAAAAAAAAAAAAAAGAAATTGAGCGCCGCTACAAACGATATGGTTACTATGGTTTAGAGCTAGTTTGGCAATGCTTTTGAGAAGTGCTGTGGAAAAGTACTTTTGAAAAATTAAAGTGTTTGATATTACTGCAAAAAGGTACTTTTGAGAAGTAAAATGTCCATTTTGATATGATATTATAAAACAACGAATATGTATTTAAATAATGTTCAAATTAGTTAATATTATGATATTTTAGCAAAAATATAAAAATAATTTATTATAACTTATTGTTAATATTTTAATATATAATATTAATTTTAAATATTTGTAAGTAATTAATATTAATTATTTATTAAATTTAATTAGAATATATAAAATATATTTAAATATTTAAATATAATAATTAAATATTTATAATTAAATATTGACACAATTGTATTATTTTAAAAAATTATTTTATTGCTTTTAACACATTTATAAAACTCATATTAGATATTAACATAACATAGAAAATATAAACCTAACAAATTAAAATATTACATATATTTGGATTAAAGTTTCAAAAGGAATAATATTTATATACCAAATATAAATACTAAAAATTTTATAATAGCATTTACAATTTAAAGTGAATTCATTAAACTAGAAGTTATAGCATCTCTTGTTAATTCCATTTCAAAACCACTTGAATTGCTTGATTCACCGTCATCATCACCATCATCATCGTCGTTTGTGTGCATCTCTTTGGACCCTCAATTACAAGATGCACTTAAGGAATATCTTGTAGCCAGGGGGATTAGAGAAGACCTGACCAACTTCCTCCTCCTCACCCTACATAAGAAAGAACAAGGTCAATATTTGGATTGGTGGTTACCCAAAATTGGTTGCCCAAAATCAATGCAAATGCAAAGGGTTCATCCTTTTGCCTTAAATTAACCATAGAGGTTGAGGAACCCTATTGTTTTAAGAAAACAAGGATGTTGTTTAAAAGGGTGAATAATTTAACCTAAAGTTAAAAAACGGTTCTCTAAAAACAACTCACAGATACCCTTAAACCTACATCTCAACCCCTATATTTCTTTAAACTGCAATATCTAGTAAACTAATATAAATTTTTTTTTTTTTTACCTCAAGATTGAATCAAACTTTTTATAATAAAAAGAAAAGCGACCTGACAGTATGGGCAATTAAATGCACATACCATTTTATTAATGCACATATGGTGAGAATTCAGATGAATGCATAGATGGTCATAGAAACAAGACAAAACCTTCAGCAAATTATTATTTGTCAGTCCCATTTATCCCAATCAAAAAGGAAAATTTCATTTCATTATGAATTCATGTGATCTTAGTCCAATTACTCATCACTTTTTCGAATTTTAAAGGATTAGCATTTCTTATTGTTTACCCTATCCCTATCCCCTCAAATTTTAAATTGAAGCCAAGTTATTTGAGAAAAGCAAAACTCTACTTCACAATTTTGCTGTATTCTTCACATTTATCGTATTAAATAAAACATGCTTTCAAGAAATTGGGAATAAAAAAAATTAAATATCAGTTATTAAAGCGAGTTGTTGTGGTCTATTTTATATTCAAGCCTTAAATTTTATGCTCCATTGCCCAAATTTAAACAGTTTACTCTTAAATTCATCTTACCATTCAAGCACTAATTTACCAAATAAGAAAAATTTTAACAAAAGTCCTTGTGGAGTTGAACATCGATTATTTCGACCTCTAGCATCATGTTAACATGTCATGACTCATGACTAAGGAAGTAATCATTATTAGAATACGAATAATCATATCCACTAATAATTCAAATATTCATCAGCATACCTTCCTATTGTTCACCTTTTTTCCAGCATTAAGTTATTCAAGTTTCCTTCGCTTTCTCGCCAGCTTCCAAAAACTACCTTTATATCTTAATGTCAATCAGAACTCATCTTTCTTGGCAATAAAATCAGTAGCAATGATGGTAAAATTCATCATTAAAAAAGCATGGAGCTTACTTGCATCCACTGACACCTCAATGCAACATCACGTACGGTTTTATCAGGCAAGACAACCGCAATCTTTATGTACTTCATAATATTTGGTTCCTCTTTATATCTATGTAAATGTACAATGAAATGAAAATAAACAATTAGTACCATTTTTTTTTATTTACCTACTAAGCTATGTTTCCTACAATTCTTTATTTTTATTGAAGTAACCCTATCCAACACCCATGTCCAACACTTATTTGGACATAAGTATAAAAATGCGACCCTTCAAATACATAAAAAACTTTGAAAGTGTCAATATACCCTGTCAGGAAAGTACCAATATACAACAACCATACCCAAATCCGAGTAACATAGCTAATAAGTACCCCCATAAAACCAGTTTTATCATAAGAAGCATATGCACACAACAATCCTCATAACATAATTAGGTAATCTATTACTTTAACTATGAGTCTATGACCAATTCAACACATTACACAAATTAGCATTTCAAATTATAAACATGCATATACATCACCAAAAGACTTTGAATAAAAAGCATAATTTCAACATACTTTTCAAGGCCATCCTTCAATAAATATTGTTCCTCAGCAAACCCCATATCATGCTAGAACCCTGCAACCGAATCGAGGGAAGAACCAGAAGGGTTTCCGGGTTGGATCAAAGCAGGGGAAGTGGTACTGGAATTCTCCGACAGTATCATGTGTAGTGGAGGTACAAAGTAACCACCGATCGGAATCATCTTGGAACTGGTGTTCATAGCATCTGATTGGAACTTATTCATAATAGAACCTAAACTATTCCCACGGTGAAACCACATGAGCGATTCCGTTGTCATTTTTCCTCTTTTTTCAACAATTTCACTCAAAACCACTTTACTAAAAACCCTAAATCCCAAAATCCTATGTGAAACTACACTGCGTCTTTTTTTTTTTTGGTTCATTTCAGTTCATCAAAACCTACAATTGCATACAAGTAAATCAAAGAAAAGATAATTCCATATCGAATTGTCAACTTCGAAAATTCAAATACAAAATCTTTGTGACCAAGAGAAGAAGAGAAGAAAGAAACAAACTCACCGGTGGAGAAGAGGAACAAAGAACCAGAGGAAGAAATTTTGATGGCAGAGGAACAAATAATCAGAGAAACAAAGAACCAGAGGAAGAAATTTCTGTTGAAAAAAAAAAAGTAACATCTATTTGTGAAGAAGGGAAAAAGGTTAAACAAGTAAAATACCAGCCCTAAAAGTACTTCTGGGCTGAAAAAGCTAAAAATTTATGCTTTTTCATCTATGCAAAAACACTTTAAATAAGTTGAAATTTTTCCTGCACTGGTGTGTGTTCTTTATTGCTTTTCCCTGAAAAGTACTTTTCAATAGAAAAGTTCATCTCAGAATCAATGAAGAATGGGGCCTTAGTCACATTGATGCAAGAGACAGTGGGTTTCGATGCGATTTTGAGGGTGTTGTTTTTGGGAGCTTTAGATGGTAAGAGTCATGGTTTGAGATGGTGATGGAAAGGGCCGATCGATGTTGTAAATGGCAGAGGCAGTGGGCTATTATTAATTAGGTTCGTGAAGGTTAAAGGTTTAAGTGACGGAAAGGAGCGAGCATAATGGTAGTGCTGGAAGGTGATGAAGGTTAGAGTTTGTAAAGGTTGAGGGAAATGGTGGTGGGTTTAGTAATATGTGGAGCTTTGGAAAATGATGGTAATGAGGTTGTGTTGATATCGTAAGGTAATGGGTGAATGACTATGGTGATGGTGAGGGATGAGGGTTGAAGATGATTTGGATGGTAAGCTTGTGGTGCGTTTGTAGGATTTGTAGAGAGTTGAAGATGAATGACTATCTCTCTTTTCTTTTTTCTATGATGTTTCTGTGTTTTTTGTTTACAAGGAAAAAAGTTAACTCGTCCCTTCTGTGCCTTGCAGGTTTGTGCTGGAATGTATAGTTTGACCCCTCATTTAGGTACTAATGATTCATTATACAACCTCAATTTTTTTAATTTTTTATTTCCTTTCTATCTAATTAATGAATAAAAAACAAAACCATTTCTTTTTAAGCAATAACTTACATAAAAATGATCCAAAGACTTTTATGTACCAATAAAAATTTGCCATGTTATCGAAATTTAAAGACATTAAATTATTATTATACACTCATTCATAAAGAAAGTATTTTATATACCCTTCTCGCCACATTATTTATGGTCTCTTTCTAATTATTTAATAACATTTCAATAATTTTTTCTTATCATTGACAGATAATTTTGATTATATTTTTATCCTAAGCCCCAAACACTAAATATTGAATCTAAAATCTCGAATCTTGAATCTAAAATATAAAACCCCATACCCTAAACCTAAACTCCAAATCTATCACCCCAAACACTTGAACCTTGAACTCCAACTCTAAACCCCAAATTCATAACCCGTAGGCCTAAACCCTTGAATCTTAAACCTTAAATCGTTAAACTTTAAATCTTAAACCCTAAATCTTAAATCTTGAATCACAATATTGAACATCGAGATTTGAGATTTTGGGTTAGGATAAAATAATTACCAAAATTATGTATCAATAATATAGAAAAATTGCACAAAATTACATAAAAAGTGCACAAAATTTGGTTGCACAAAAATAAAAAAATTAACTTATGAAAAAAAAACAAAATGATTAAAATTTGTAAAAGAAGAAATGACATTTGTTTATAATTTAAAATTTTAATTATTTTAAGTAATTTAACCAAATTTAAATTTAGGAAAGAAGTTATTAAATATAGATGAGTGTATAATAATATTTTGATATGTTTAAAATTTAATGATGTGATACTATTTTATTGTTGCCTAAAAATTATACTTTCTAGAATGATACTAATATAATTTATTCCTTTCTTTTATATTATTTTCAAAAATCTATTTTACATTTCGCCTAATAATTTTTAATTTTTTATGAAATAATATATTTAAAATTATTTTTCAACAACAATTCTATTAAAGAAAAACATGTATGATAATATAAGAATGAGACAACTCAATGAACCATATTTAATTCAAATATTCCAAACAAAACAAATGTTTGCATCATATTAAATAATTGGGCTACAAAAAGAAATAAGGGAGAGATTATACCAAAGCCCAAAGGTAATGTCGTTGCCTGAGTGAGTGAGTTGATTTGCTAGACTGGGTTGCTTCCTTGCTTCTGGGCTTAACTGAAAAGATAGAGAGGAATTTCTAATCTTAAAACAACAATTCAAAAAAAAGGCTTTTCTTTTGTTTCTCCTTCGCTCTAATAACAAAACAGAAATTGAGCGTCGCCACAAACGATATGGTGGCTATGGTTCAATCACGTTGATGCGAGAGGCAGTGAGTTTCGATGCAATTTTGAGGGAGTTGTTTGTGGGAGCTTTAGGTGGTGAGAGTCGTGGATTGATATGGTGATGGAGAGGGCCGATTGATGTTGTAAACGACAAAGGCAGTGGGCTATTGATTAGGTTTGTGAGGGTTCAAAGTTTAAACGGCGGGAAGGAGTGAGCATAGTGGTAGTGTTGGAAATTGGTAATGAAGGTTGGAGTTAGTGAAGGTTGAGGGAAATGGTGATGGGTTTAGTAATTGGTGAAGCTTTGGAAAATGATGGTAATGTGGGTGTGTTCATTTCCGTAAGGTAATGGGTGAATCGCTATGCTGATGGTGAGGGATGAGGTTGAAGAAGATTTGGATGGTAAGGTCGTGACGGTTTTTTAAGATTTACAAAGAGTTGAAGATCTCTCTTCTTATTTTTTTCTATGATTTTTTTGTGTTTTTTTGTTTAGAAGGAAACAGTTAATTTATCCCTTATTTGCATTGCAGGTATGTGCTGGTCTGTATAATTTGAGCCCTCATTAAGTTACTGATGATTCACTATACAACCTCAATATTTTTAGTGTTTTATTTTCTTTCAATGTACATAATGAATAAAATAAATTAGAATTGCTTCTTTTAGGAATAAATTACATAAAGACGATTCAAAAAATTTTAGGCACTAATAAAATTTTGGCACGTTATTAAATTTTAAAGATATTAAATTATTATTATACAATCATCCATAGAGAAATTATTTTATGGACATTTTCCATCACATTACTCGTGGTCCATATTTCTAATTATTTAATGATATTTCAACAATTTTTCTTATTATTGACACATGATTTTGATAAATTTTTATCTTAAGCCCCAAACCATGAATCTAGAATATTGAATCCTAAACTCAAAACATAGAACCCCAAACCTTAAACCTAAACCCTTAACTTATAACCCTGGACACTTGAACTTTAAACTCGAACCCTAAATTCTAAACACGTAACCCGTAACCTTGAACCCTTAAATCATAAACCCGACCCCTAAAGTTTAAACCTTTGACCTTTAAACATTGAAGCTCGAACCCTAAACCTTAAATCTTGAACCCAAATATAGAACGTCGGGGTTTGGGGATCAAGGTTCGAGGTTCTAAGTTTAGGGTAAAATAATTATCTAAATTATGTGTCAATAGCATGGAAAAATTGAACAAAGTTTCACAAAAAAAAAATATTAAATTATGGAAAAAACAAAATGATTAAAATTTGTAAAAGAACAAAAGACGTTTGTTTATAATTTTAAAAATTAAGTTGGAGATGGTATTAGATATAAATGAGTGTATAATAATATTTTGTTATCTTTAAAATTTAATGATGTGGAACTATTTTATTGGTGCCTAAAAACTATACTTTTAAGATGATCCTAATGTAATTTATTCCCTTATTTTTATATTATTTTCAAAAATTTATTTTATATTTCACCTAATAAATTTTAACTTTGTTATGAAATAATATATTTAAAATTATTTTTAACAACAATTCAATTAATGAAAAACATGCATGATAATATAATAATGGGGAAAATCAATGAACCATATTGAATACTTATTCCAAGCAAATCAAATGTTTGTATCATATTAAATAATTAGGATGCAAAAATAAACAAGGGGGAGATTATACCAGAGCCCAAAGGTAATGCTGTTGCTGGACTGAGTGAGTTGATGTGTTGCATCGGATTGCTTCCTTGTTGCTGGGCTTAACTGAAAATATAGGGAAGAATTACTAATTTTAGAACGATAATTTTTTTTTTTTTGTTTCTCCTTCGCCCTACTAACAAAACAGAAATTGAGTGCCGCTGCAAACGATATGGTGACTATGGTTCAGTCACGTTGATGTGAGAGGCAGTGGGTTTCGATGCAATTTTGAGGGTTTTGTTTGTGGGAGTTTTAGGTGGTGAAAGTTGTGGGTTGAGATGGTGATATTGATTAGGTTGGTGAGGGTTAAAGGTTTAAACGGCGGCAAGGAGTGAGCATAGTGGTAGTGCTGGAATTTAGTTATGAAGGTTGGAGTTAGTGAAGGTTGAGGGAAATTATGATGGGTTTAGTAATGGGTAGAGCTTTGGAAAATGATAGTAATGAGGGTGTGTTGATTTCTGTAAGGTAATCGGTGAATGGCTATGGTGATGGTGAGGGATAAGGGTTGAAGATGATTTTGATGATAAGGTCGTGATGGTTTTTAGGATTTGCAGAGAGTTGAAGATGAATGACTCTCTCTTCGTCTTTTTCTATGTTTTTTGTTTAGATCCTTCTCTACATTGCATGTATGTGTTGGTTTGTACAGTTTGAGTCCTCATTATGGTACTGATGATTCATTATACAACCTCAATATTTCTAGTGTTTTATTTCCTTTCTATCTAATTAATGAATAAAATAAAAAATAATCGTTCCTTTTTAGGGAATAACTAAGGATGATTTAAAGATTTTAGGCACCAATAAAATTTTGTCATGTCATCAACTTTTAAAGACATTAAATTATTATTATATAGTCATCCCACTACATCAAAACAAACTTTTAATGTTGTTTTTCGTAGCGTTTTAATAAAAAACGCCACAAATGTTATACATTAGCGGTGTTTGAAAGAAAATGCCACAAAAAGTTAAGCAATAGCGGCGTTTCTGTCCCAAACGCCGCTAAAAAGGAGCAATAGCGGCGTTTTCTTATCAAACGCCACTATAGATCTGAGCATTAAGGGCACTTTCGTAAAAACGCCGCTATAAATCTGAGCATTAGCGGCGCTTCCTCAAAAACGCCGCTATAAATCTGAGCATTAGCTGCGCTTTTGTAAAAACGCTGCTAAAGATCGAGCTTTCAGCGACACTTTTCCTAAAATGCCACAAAAATCTATTAAAACTATTTTATTTCAAAATAAAACAGTGCCGTTTTGGTATAAACTCAGCATTAGTGTCATTTTGTACAAAAACGCCGTAAAAAACTATTTTATTTTTAAATAAAATAGCGCCGTTTTGGTATCAATATAAAAATAAATTAGTGGCGTTTTGTTCACAAACGCCGCTAAAGGTATAGAAATAGCGGCATTTTTTGTTAAAAATGTCGTAAATAGCTTTATTTCAGAACATAACGGTGCCATTTTAGTATCAATATAAAAATTAACTCAGCATTAGTGTTTATAATTTAGTGGTTTAATGGTTTAGTATTTAGGGTTTAGAGTGTATAGTGTTTAAGGTGTAGTGTTTATGGTTTAGGGGTTTGAGGTTTAGGATGTAATGTGTAGTGTGTGTGGTGTATGGTATAGGGTTTAGGGTGTATTGTTTACAGTTTAGTGGTTTAATGGGTTTAGGCAGGTTTAGAGTGTAGGGTTTAAGGTTTAATGTTTATGATTTAGGGATTTAATGTTTAGGGTTTAGGGTTTAAGGTTTATAATTAAGTTTAGAAGGTTGTGGGTATAGGGTTTGGAGTTCAAGATTTAAGGTTTAAGGTTTAGAATCCATGATTTAAGGTATAAGGGTTAGTGGTTAGGGATTAGGGATTAAAGGATATGGGTTTAGGGTTTATAGGTTAGGTGTTAGGTGTTAGGGGTTTAAAGGTTAAGAGAATAGAGGTTAGGGTTTAAGGGTTAATAGGACATGGGCTAGGGGTTTAGGGTAATTTGTGTGAAAAATATATGTTAACAATTTGAAATACTATTATTAAAATAAATTTAACGTTTTTGGGTATATGACTGATTTGTTTTTAATTTATATTAAATAATTTTAAATTTTAAATAATTTTCAAGATTTCAAATTTTATCCAATTATTTTAAATGTTATTTAAATTTAAAAATTATTTATTTAAATGAAAAATTAAAATACTATTATTTAAAATAATTTTAAAGTTTTTTGGGTATATAACTGATTATTTTTTAATTTATATTGTTTTTATTTTATATATTAAATAATTTTAATTTTTTAAGGCATTAGCGGCGTTTTACGTATAAACGCCGCTAAAGGTTATATTTGTTTAAATAAATACATCGTCTTTTTATTAGTTTATTAGTGGCGTTTTGGTAAAACGCCGCAATAGATTTCCGTTTTAGCGGCGCTTCGATTAAAAACGCCGCAAATGTTAAATTATTTTGGGCAAAACGGTGTCGTTTTGCTCTCTTGTTTTTTACCCACACAATAACACTTATTTTTTCCCATTTAGGTCTCCTTAGTTCATTTCCCCCCTTTTCCCTACTTCTAAATCCTTAAAGTATTATCATCCCTTTTTCCCCCATTCGACATCCAAAATCCCTAATGTAATAACCCCTTTTCCCCCAATTTCAAATCCCTAAAGTTCATCCTTCCTACTAGCCATTGATTTCCCATCTATAGAAAATCGGATTAAGAAAGGCAAGGGTTTCAGAAGTTGGCTTTGGGGTTGAAGAAAATCAGTTCAAGGTTTGTGTATTAGTATTAGTTTATGTTATTGATTTAGCCATTTTTTGCAAAAAATATGTTTTGATCTTGATTACGAGTTTGATGCACAGTGATGCTTTGATTTCAATCACCTAGAAACTGATTGTGAGGCTAAAGAAGCGAACTCGTTCGAATCACCGAAGCTATTCGCCTTCAGTAAGCCTTTTCATGTGTTTCTTTCTTCTTCTTTTTTAATCAATTCATTATGCTATATAAAGTTTTTTTATTGTAAAGTCTTCTAATAATCTTATAAGATATTTTAATTTTCAGTTTTTGTAATAAAGTTGAAACGGAGATATGATATGAATGGAGATGGAGAATTTGACAATGATTCAACTGATTGTGATGAACATAATGGAGGTATATTATTATCTTTATCTTTTTTTTTTCTTCAGTTGTTTAATTAGCATTGTAGTTTGTAATCGGTGTTTTTCTTTGTAACTTTAGTTTCTTTGTAATCGGTGCTTTTCTTTGTAACTTTAGTTTTGTTTTACATAACTAGTTATGTTACATACTTATATTTCTTGTCTGTTTATCCATGGCGTGAGTGGAGAAATATTAAAGATAAGTTTATATTAGATTGTCTTAACTACACTGAGATTTTTACTTGTGAGCAGCACTAGCAAAAGCCCAACAAAAAGTGCTTGATCGACAAGAAAGGGATTATATTATTAGCCAAGTTACTGCTGCAAAAGGTAATGTATAAATTTTAATAACTTTCTGAGGAGGGTTTATATATTTGCATAGCATTGTGACTTGAAATTTTATTAAAAATCAGAAAACTTTTGTTGAAGAATAGAAATTTGTTTTGTTTTCACTATATTTATGATATAAAGAAAAGGTAACAATATAAACAAAGTGAAAACTTAAAAGGGTAAGATTTTAAATTCTCAATTTGTTTTTGGAATTTTAGGGCTTTAGTATATTTTAAGTTTATGATTTTTAAAAATTACTTTTAAGTTTCTCATAATTATAAATTTTATATAATTTTCAAAATAAATTATGAATACTTTGAGGTTTTTAGATTTTTGAGGTTTTAGGATTTTTAAATTTTCGATATTTTTAAAAATTTTAGACAATTTTTCCTTTTCTTCACACTTGGTAGCATTTCATTGGTTTGACACCATGAAAATAAATATATTGACATGGCATGCCCTATTAACATATATTTATAAAAAAGTTAAAATCCTTAAAAAGATTATTTTTTAAAAAATTTACATATAAAATATGAATCTAGACATGTGATCTTCTAAGTTTGACTCAATGTGAATGTTTGTATGTATAAAGTTTCTTCTATATATGATTCGAATATTAGAAATATAAATTAAAAATTGTAAATATTATAAAATTATAAAAAAAGTAAAAATAGTTAGTAACATATATAATAAAACCAAAATATGAACAAAATATACATGTGTATGTATAATAAAAGTAATAGGTATTTAAAAAAGTGATATAAAATAAGAATACTAATTTGAATATATGTGTAATACATATACATATATTTATATAAAATTTCATATTAGTGTTTAATAATGTATGTGAATAGACTTTTGTTTTAATAAATTATTATATTTTTTTACGATTTAGAGTTTAATATTGTGGTGGACATCTTTTGCAATATGCTCCACATGAGAAATAAAGACTCTTGCTGATCACTGAGAAAAAGTTAAATATTTTAATACAAGTTTTGAATAGACAATAATGCTTTAAAACCCAATTGATGAGATTAATAAAAGGTAGTTTGACCTTTCATTTATATGGCAAACATGAAGAGAGGTTTGAAAATTGCAAATTGCACCCAAAACTCTGTCCCACTTCACCCAACTCATACACTAGGGTTTTAAAATGCATTAGGTTCCTTCCTCTATTTGAAGGGAGATTATCTTTTATTTGTTTTAAATGCATATATTTTTGTGAAAGTCTAGTTATTTACATTAGTAATTACTCTCTATCTCTAACATGTATCATCTTATTTATGTAACAATCTATGTAACAATTTATGTAGCAATTGTTTTCAATTTATGTTTAACAAGTAACCTTGTATATATTCATATGTATTTTTTACAGATTTGTATTGAGAAAGGTATCCGTACTTTGAAAGTGAGTAGAATTGAAGAGGACATAGATCAACTACTGAATTAACTATTTTTATTTCAGTCAAAGAATGTGAGTTCAGTTTTTAGTAAATAGCATTTTGTAATTAATCAATAGCATTTGTTAATTTATATGTTGTTTGTATTTCAGTTACTGCTTCCTACTAGTCTTGCAACTGTTGGATTTGATTTGGTGGTTATAACTTAATAGGTATAAAATCATTATTATTCTTATTTATATTCATTTTGCTGATTTATATTCATTTGATAGAAAAACATTAGATATCCAATTGTTAGTCAAGATTATTAATCTTTTGTGATTCAACTTCGATATTTCCAAGTACCCTTTTATTGCATTAACATGCAAAAGTTTGATTAAATATAATTATATTTTCTTTCGCTTTATGATAATTAAGATCTGGAAAGATATATTGCTTCTTAACAATACACCTTAAATGCCGAATACCCAAAGTCGTGTAACTCCTTTTTCTTCTTAGAGAGCTTTTCCTTATATTTGGTTTTTAATTTTTTACACTTACACCAATACTGCTTAATCAGAGATATGTATGTATTGTTGGTATCCAGTTTAGTTATTTATAATTTTTCATCATTCATGTTAATGTTTTTTTTATTTTCTGTTTTTTTATTTAAAGTATTAGTGAGTTAATGTTGTTGGTATTTCTGACTGCAGCCCCTGTTTCTTGGTGAGAGTGGAGTAGACCATCTTCTTGAAATTATTAACGTATGTTTTAGTTCAAAATTCTTATCAGTAACAGTTATATCATGATGAATTTGTCCAAATTGCTGTTTATTATCCTGCTTGGTTGGTATATATGCTATTTATTATACTGCTGTCCAAAAAAAAAAAAGATTCAAAGTATATAGGCTGGAAACCTAACGGTTTGCCTTATATCTCATTGTAAGATATAACCGATCCTCTCCAGGTGTAACAATGCCACGCATGATGAATCTTAAAAAATTTCTATCCAAATTGCTGTCCAAATTTCTGTTTATTATCATGCTTGGTTGGTATATATGCTGTTTATTATATTGCTGTCCAAACAAAAAAAAAAGATTCAAAGTATATAGGCTAGAAACCTAACGGGTTGCCTTATATCTCATTGTAAGATATAACGGATCCTCCCCAAGTGTAACAATGCCACGTATGATGAATTTTAAAAAATTTCATCCAAATTGTCGTTTATTATATTGTTTGAACTGCTATATATTCTTTTATTATATTCGCCATCGGATCCATTTTTATATTAATAATGTTTGATTTTATATTAATAATGTTTGACCATATAATTAATTAGTTGCTTATGACATATTTGGTATCCTCTATTCAGCTTGCTTTTAAGTAGTTCTAGATTTAGAAATTATATTGTAAATATGATTAATAAATTAATTTATACACAATCTGATTAAAAACTGTTAATAAAAATATTTAATTTAGTATAAAATTAATTTAAACAAATTTTGCAAGCATATTTAAATTAATTTTTTATATTTAAAAACACTGCTTAACAAATACTATTTACAATAATATTGTTTTTAATTTTAAAATACTATTTAAATATTGTTTGTAAAACAATTTATAAATATTCTTTTAATTGCTCTAAAATACAATTTTAACATTATTAAAATACTTTGTAAAATACTATTTTAATTCCATATTTATTATATGAATTAGTGTAATTAATACCTCTAAGTGATAATTTAAATAATTATCCAACCCATGAACACTTCTAACCACACCCTTACTTTGCATGTAAAATGTAAAATTTCTTAAATAATTTACATGTATTAAAATGTAAAAACGATCATAACTTTTTCCTTATTAATTATATCAAAATTTCATTTCTGATTGGAACATGCTTTTCTTTTTCCAACAATTAAAATGTTGCTTATTCCACTCATATTTACAAGTGGAGTCACCATTATCAACCATTCATACCCAACTCTTTAATTAAACTCTTAATCCCACTTACGTTTTCTTTCCTTTTTTGTAAATTTGTTGAATATTTTATTATTTTTTATAAAATTATGTGTTAAATTTATTATTATATAAAAAAATTGGATTAAGTATTACAAATCCTTCATTTACCTAACATTATTTAATACTATGATATTAGTTAGTGGTCCAATTGCGGAGCAGATAAGGCATTACAGCACAAACCGTAGAGTTTTTTTCCCTTTTTTTAAAAAAAAAATTATTGATAGGGCCACCAATAATTCAAGAATTTCATTTTAGAAAAAGAGAAATAATTCAAAGAATTTTGCTAGCACATGTTGAATTGCCGACACGACATCGTTCCAAAAGCACCAATAATTCCGTAACGACAAACCTTCGATCACATTTTCTTTGATTAAGAGCAATATATTGAAGTCCTATATAATGTTAAAATTAAAAATCTTCTCAAGCAAATGTTGAAATTGATAACATCAAGGTTTTATATTATAATATCCAACAGCTTGTACTCAAACAATTATTATGATTTTGGCTCTCAATTATAATTTAGTGTTTAAATATTGTTTGTAAAACAATTTATAAATATTCTTTTAATTGTTCTAAAATACAATTCTAACAAAGATTAAAATACTTTGTAAAACACTATATTAATTCCATATTTATTATATGAATTAGTGTAATTAATACCTCTAAGTGAAAATTCAAATAATTATCCAACCCATGAACACTTCTAACCACACCTTTACTTTGCACGTAAAATGTAAAATTTCTTAAATAATTATAATACATAATACATAGGTTAAAGATCAAATTTCATAGCTTTCATCAAATTATTTAACTTACATAATACATAACTTACATAATTTTAAGATCAAACTTCATAACTTACATAATACCTGTATAGATAAACAACTTACCCGTGTAATTTACTGTCAACTTTAGACTTCAACAACTACGAAATGGATAGAACTTGGATGAATTTGTCAAGGGTAAGCAACAACTATTGTTATGGAGTAGAAACTTTTCTACATTTTGCATTTCAAAATGCAAGCCAAGAGAATATGATTCTTTTCCTGTGTAAGAAATGTTGCAATATCAATTGGCATTATCGTGAAGTTGTCTACGAACATCTAGTTGTTGATGGCTTTGTTCGGGGGTATAAAAAATGGATTTTTCATGGAAAGCGTACATCTAGTGGAGCCTCTTCATCGATAAATCTAGGTTATCCTCATAGTACTTACAATCAGAATGTTAGAGAAAATGACATAGATGGCATGTAGCGGGATGCATTTAATATACGTGGTGATGGTTTGCAATCATTTCCACTTGACTTGGGTGCAACCGATGATTATAATTTTGGTGGAAATACTTTCACCGAAAGGGGAAGAAGTGTACTTGATGATTAGCCAAATGAAGAAGCGGCGAAGTTCTACACGTTACTTGGTGAAATGAACGAAGAGCTGTATGAGGGATCTAAATTTTCAAAACTATCTTTCTATATTCGTCTTTTTCACTTAAAATGTTTGGGAGGGTGGACTAGAAACTCTTTGACAATGTTGTTAGAGTTTTTGAAAGAAATGTTCCCGTTTGCGAAAATCCCTCAATCTTCCAAAGACATGAAGAAACTGATCAAAGGTTTGGGCCTTGGCTACAACAAAATTCATAGTTGCCCAAATGACTGCATGTTGTATTAGGGTGACCGGAAAAACCAACAGTACTGTCATGTATGCGGTCAATCTCGTTGGATGAATAGAAATACAGAGGATGGTAATGAGGATGAAAATGATACACAGTCAAGGAAGCAGCCAGTTAAGATTTTGCGGTATTTTCCGCTAATACCAAGGCTTCAAAGGCTTTTCATATCGTCGAAGACAGCCGAGTCAATGACATGGCACCATGATGGATGAACCGATGATGGATTGTTAAGGCATCCTGCAGATTCTTTAGCTTGGAAATCATTTGACTCCAAATTTCCAAGCTTTGCAAGCGATCCTCGGAGTGTGAGGCTGGGGCTAGCATCTGATAGATTTAACCCTTACAAAATCATGAGCACTGCGTACAGCACTTGGCCTGTGGTGCTTGTTCCTTACAATTTGCCTCCATGGGTTTGCATGAAACAATCATCCTTTATCTTATCTATGATTATCCTTGGAGAGAAAGGGCCCGAAAATGATATTGACATATATTTGCAGCCACTTATTGAAGAGTTAAAACAATTATGGGCTTGTGTTGAGACATACGATATACTGAGAAAGGAGAACTTTAATTTATGTGTGGTTTTGATGTGGACTATTAATGACTTCCCGGCCTATGCTAATTTATCTGGTTGGAGTACCAAGGGACGTTATGCTTGTCCTTGTTGTGCTGCGCAAACATGTTCGCAGTGGTTATATAATGGGAAAAAGTTCTCTTACATGGGGCATCGTCGGTGGTTACCGAAAAATCATAGATTTAGATTTCAGAGTACTCAGTTTGACTGTACTGAAGAGTTCAGAGAAGCTCTTTCGCAGACCAGTGGATCTGAAATATTGTTCATGTTGAAAGATATGAATTTTATTTATGGGAAGATGAATCAACCGCCCAACACGCAAAGAAATAGAAGATCAAGGAATGAATCTGATGAAGAGGATGATCCTAATGAGGTGGACTTGTGGAAAAAAAGAAGTATTTTTTTGAGTTGCCTTATTGGGAGCATCAGATTTTATGACATAATCTTGATGTCACACACATTGAGAAAAATGTCTACGAGAACATCATTGGGACTATTTTTAATGTCGATGGAAAATCGAAAGACAATCTTTAGAGTCGACTTGATTTAGTTAACATGGGAATTCAATGTGAGCTTCATCCCCAATCACTTTTGAATATGAAATATCGGTTACCGCCTGCTATTTTCTCAATGTCGAAGACGGAGAAAGAAGTGTTTTGTATGGTGTTGAAGGATATAAAAGTCCCGGATGCATATGCATCAAATATATCTCAATGTGTGAGTCTTAAAGATTGAAGACTATATGGCTTAAAATAGCATGACTATCACATTTTGATGCAAGACTTATTGCCAGTTGCTATGCGGTGTTGTATGTCGAAAAAGGTAACGTCTTGTGTAATTGAACTATCAATATAATGAAAGGCATTTGTGGAAAATTTTTGGATGTTCAAGAACTTGAGACACTACAAGATTGAGCCGCATTGACTTTATGCAATCTGGAGAAGATCTTCCCGCCTTCCTTCTTCACTATTATGGTGTACTTGTTAATTCATCTCCCTCGTGAAACAATACTTGGTGGACCCATTTTCTATCGATGGATGTATCCCATAGAAAGGTCTTACTTTATTTGCAAATTATTCCTTCATTCACCTCAATGCCTTTAGTTGCAACTTTTGATAATGTTGTATATCGTGTTTAGGTTCCTATCCAAATTAAAGTCTTACTACCGCAATAAGCGTTATTCGGAAGGATCAATTACCGAAGGCTACTTGGCAGAGGAATGTATGACTTTCTGTTCAAGGTATTTGGAAGATGTTGAAACAAGAATGAGCAGACCAAGTAGAAATGCTGGGCTCACAGATCATAACTTGGCCGAAACTTATTTATTTCAAAGTTTTGGAGAACCGATCGGCAAATTCAAAATTGCAGAATTAGACGATAGATCATGGGTCCAAGCACATCGATACGTTCTTTTTCATCATGATTCAATGGAACCATTACGCAAGTAAGTTCTAAAATTTGATAAATATTCATCAATTATAATTTTTTTTGTCTTCTAACAAAGTAAACCTTTTTTTAACATAGTGAGTACAAACAAATATTGAGAGCTTGTTCATGGTCCCGAAGATTACATCTACGAGAAATTAATAAGATGTTCACAGAATCATTTCATGAATGGTTAAGCCAAACGGTATGCAATTGAAGTTTTCATTTACAAGTAATAATGTTTTCTCATAACATTTATAATTACTCAATTTACTTTCGATTAAATAGGTTTGGAGTCGGAATGAAGTAAATGACGAAGTTAAATGGCTTTCACAAGGTCCAAATAGAATAGTGAAAAGATACAGTGCCTTCCTCATCAATGGATACAGATTTCATACAAGGTATCGTGAGAGATTGAGGAGAACCCAAAATTGTGGAATTGTTGTTAATTCTTCAATTACAAGTTATGCTAGTGCTCGGGACAGTAATCCTGTTGAGGGGAATCTGGAGTATTACGGACTTCTTACTGACATAATTGAGTTGGATTATTATGGCAAATGGAAAGTTGTCTTATTTCGAGGTGATTGGGCTGATGTGAATACGACTCGCGGAATTAAAAACGATCAATATGGTTTTACAATGGTGAATTTCTCTCGATTGATTCACACTAGAGAACAACTGATAGGCGAGCCTATGTATTTTCTTCTCAAGTGAAACAAGTTTTTTACTCAAAAGATCCAACTGATGAGGGTTGGTATGTTGTACTTCAAAACACCCCTAGAGACTTGTTCGACATGGGCAATGGAAGTAAATATGACATCATCGAAAGATTAGAAACTTTGCCTTTTCCAGAACAAAACTTAAATGAAAATATCCTAGTACTAGTACACAATTTCAATGGGTTCGTCAGGATGTGGACCAAGATATTTAAGATTTATGATGTAGTAAGATTTTACGATTTTTTATTTATATGTAATATTATAATTTTAATCTTGGTCATTTATATAATTTAACTATTTTATATGTACTATTATTGTTGTTATTTGTTACTAAAATTTCAACTATTTTATGTGTATTGCAAGAAAAATGAGTAGAAGAAGATTATGAGATTTAATTATTGTAAATTCGGAAGAGGGCAATAGTGAACAGCAAACAGTTGTTGGATCCTCGAATGTGCCTAACATAGATGATGAGCCTGCAGAATTACAAAGTAATGTTAAGTTTATTTTACATGCATGTTGACTTTTATTATTGACTCATTTTTCAATTTTAATATAATAATAATATATCATTGTTCAGCTGAGAGTGGTGGGACGCACAGAGGTCGCGGACGTACGCTGCTTAGAGATTTATACGAATTAAATCCTGTCGAGCGTGTGAAAGTAAGGAGAAACAGTCATGGCCAGCCTGTTGGCCCTGAAGCTCGACTTCTAGCAGGCTATTGGGCATTATTGCACGAAATGCAAATATGTTGCCCATCAATTACGAGTCATGGCATCACATGCCTGATGAAAACAAAAATCAAGCTCTCGATAACATTAAGGTAACAAAACGTGAATGTAAATTATAATACTTTGGTTGAAGTTTCATTTATATTTACTTTCTAAACTTATGTTTTTTTAGGAGAGATTTGCTTTGGAGGTCTCCAATGACTATATAAAGAAGACATTGGGAAAAAAATGGAGAGACCATAAAAGCATATTGAAAAAAGAATATTTTAAGAAAGAAATAAGCCTCAAGGATAAATTGCAAAATGTCCTGCCGAGAATGTTGAGGTATCAATGGGAAGATGCGGTTAGATTTTGGAACTCAAAGAAAGGAGAGGTATTACCTAGTTCTAAACTCTTATAAATTTTTCGGTTTATAGTATTTACTACATACATACTAATAACTTCATTATGTAGGACCATGAGTGTGTTGGAACGAGCAGCAAGTAGAAACAAAAATTCACGCACACGACAGGGTCGAGAAGTTTTGCTTCTGTAGATGAGGCCGATGTATTATAATTTATTAATTTTGTCAAATATTAATGATTTCATACTATTAAATTATATTTTTACTACTAGACTGTAGGAAGTCTCATCTGGTCAAAAAGTTGGACGCGTTCAGCTTTTTGACATTACATATAGGAAGAAGGATGGGTCTCCGATGACATCTGAAGCTGGAGAGATTATGGTATATTTACTTAATAAAATTTGATTTATTGTAAATATTTATAATGTTTAATTATAATAGTTTAATTCTTTGTTAGTAGTTTTAAATTAATAATGTTAAGTTATATTGCATTCTTTCTTATTGTATATTTCGTTTCTAACTGTTTAATTGATTTATTAGGAGAAACTAAAAGAGAAGAAGGCAGAGTATGAAGCGGCTGCTTCGACTGATAGTTCTGTTAATCTTGAGGATATCGATAACAGAATTATTACTGATGTTTTGGGTCCTGAAAGGTATGGTCAGAATTTTTATGTTACATTTGCTATTTTTTGGCTGGAATTATATGCTACATTTGCTATTTTTTATTACTGATATTTTGGGTCCTGAAAGGTATGGTCGGGTTCGATTTCAAGGATCTGGTGTTACCCCGACCCAATATTTTGGATCTGTCTCCCAGCAATACATGCCTTCCGGGTGTCAATCTCGAGCTGAAGTTCAGAGGTTGAAAGACCAGATAGTTGAGATGCAAGCGAGCACGGTTGAACAAATTTCTCAACTTAGAGCAGAGGAGCAGTGAGGGAGGCGGAGGCAGCATCGAGGGAGGCAAAGCAGAACAGAAAGTATGATGAACTCCAGCTACAGCTTCAAACTATGATGAAAATTTCCAGTAGTCGCAGAGGCCGCCATCTTAGACATTTATTTTCTCGTTCTAAGATCATTTTTAACATTGTTACATTTAACATTATTGTAAGAATTTATTTATAAATTTATATCATATGTCTTTTATTGAATTTGAAGTATCATTTAGAATTAATGCTTTTGGTGAGATTTTTATGCTACATTTGCTGTTTTTTGGCTGGAATTATATGCTACATTTGCTGTTTTTGGTTGGGTTTAATGCAGGAAGGTAAGATATTGGAAAAATTGTGTATTGCAAATCTGTACAAATTAGCGGCATTTGTGGGAAAAGCACCGCTAAATGTCATGACCTTTAGCGGCGTTGTTTTTAGCATTAGTGGCGCTTATAAGCGCCGCTAAAATCCTAAAAAAACGCCGCTAAAAGTCTGTTTTGGTGTAGTGTCCATAGAGAAATTATTTTATGGACCTCTCCCACCACATTATACATGGTCTATTTCCAATTATTTAATGACATTTCAACAATTTTTCCTTATCATTGACACATGATTTTGGTAAATTTTTACCCTAAACCCCAAATCTTAAACCTTGAATCTAAAATCCCAATTCCTAAATCCAAAATATATAACCATTAACCCTAAAACTAAACCCCAAACACTTAACCTTAAACTCGAGCCTTAAACCCTAAACTAGTAACTCATAACCCTAAACATCTAAACTTTAAACTCAAACAATAAACCCCAAACCCTTGACCTTTAAACTTTAAACCCTAAACCTTAAACCTTAAACCTTAAATCCCAAACCCAAACCCAAAACATCAGGGTTTAGGGGTTCAAGGTTTAATGATCAAGGTTTGAGGTCCTGGGTTTGGGTAAAATAATTATCAAAATTATGTGTCAATAACATGGAAAAGATTGCACAAGTTTGCACAAAAATTCACAAAAATTGGTTATTGACTTATGAAAATATTGGTTATTTTTACACAAAATAAAAATATTGACTTATAAAAAATGATTAAAATTTGTAAAAGAAGAATTTTTTATAATTTAAAAAATTAATTATTTTAAGTGAAGTTAAATTAAGTTGGAGAAAATATTAGATATAGATGAGTGCATAATAATATTTTGTTATCTTTAAAATTTAATGACATGACACTATTTTATTGATGCCTAAAAACTATACATTTTAGGATAATCCTAATATAAATTACTACTTATATATTTTTACTATGCATATACTTAATTATATTTACTAATAAAATATAATATATCTTTTATAATATAAAAATAATTAATCATTTAGAAATATTAAAAAATAGAATGAAATAATATACACTTACCCATTGACTAAGTGATATAATATCGCTTTGATCCTTTTGTTATAAAATATTTAATTTAAGTCCCTTTATAAACCAATTTTTACCAAACTTTTAAAATTTTATTTTGACCCTCCAATATTGAAGTTTTGGCTTCGTCTTGAACATAGAATAATTATCATATAAATATATTTATATTATATATGACTTCTTTTCATGCAAAAAGCAAACCCTCCTTTGTATGCATAAACAGTTACACGTGGTCGGAGAGGAAGCTTTATTTGCAACTTTTCAGGATTATTATTTTGTTCAAGGGAAATTGAGTTCGCGATATATCAGACCTTACGAAATTATCGAGCGAATCTGGCCAATTGCTTATCGATTATCCTTATCGTCTGAATTAAAGAAAATACATAATGCGTTTCATGTATCAATGCTTCGATGATATCGATCCGATCCGTCACACATTATTTCTCCTTCTGAAGTTGAAATTCATTCAGATTTGTCGTATAGTGAAGAACCGATTTAGATTCTAGCTCGTGAGATCAAAGATTTGAGAAATAAGAAAATCGCGTTAGTGAAAGTCTTTTGGCATCGACACGGGGTTGAAGAAACTACGTGGGAACCCGAAGATGCTATGTAAAATCAATATTCGAACCTATTCACTGGTAAGATTTTCAGGGGCGAAAGTCCCTAAGGGGGAGAGTTGTAATAACCCAGTTTTAGCTAAATCAGAACAGTGGTTTTTGAACCAAAAATTCGAGGTCAAAAATTTTTTTTAATATTACTTTATATGTTTACAGCATGATAGCATGTATGCGTGAAAGTTTCATGATTTAATTTTATCGATTGGATGTCTAATTTGATAAAAGGACTAAATCGCATAAATGCAAAAGTTACATTCCATTTGATAAAAGTGTTTAATTGCTATGATTCATTAAATAAAAGGTCCTTATGATGATATTAGACCATTTGAATGAGGGATGAACAAATATGTTCATAGTTGAGTGGATTATAAATGTTATTCATTAAGGTTATAATAGTAATTTAGTAAATAAAATTATAATAACTAAAACAAAAGCCATATCATCTTTATTTCTTCATCTATAGCCGAATATTAAGGGAAAAAGAAAGCTTCCATGCCCATCTAGGGTTTGGCTCTTATTATTTTTGATAAGGTATGTTCTTTGCTCGGTTTTTGATGATTTTTATGTTTTTGAGATTGTTGCTTTGTATTCTAGCTAGCCCATGCCCTAATTGTCGAGTTTGTTGATGATTTTGTGAAGTTTCATTGATGAATAGTTAAGCTTTTTAATGTTTTGTGATGGAAAATGAATATTTGTTAATAATTATACAAGTTTTGTAAAGTAATTTTTGACAAAAATGTCAAATAGGGATTTATTTGTGAAAATGTGAAAATGTGTGGTTAAATGTGTAAATAAATGATAAATATGGGCTGATATGTGTGCTAGGAAAATTTGGCTAGCTTAGGGAGGTATTAAATTGCATGAATTTTGTGTATTTTTGAAATAGGGATGAAATTGAATAAATGTGGAACTTTAGGGGATATAGTGTAAAAATGCCCAATTATGTGTTTGTGGACTGAGTTGAATGCTTTGATGAATAAATGAGTTAATTTTTAATGTATTTAGATCAAAAACGAAAGAAATCTGATTTAAATTGGGGAATATCAAAGGTTAACGAATAGTCGATCCATTCCATTTATCCTGAAAACAAGGTAAGTTCATATGCAAATAAATATCTTTAAATTGAATTATATATGTTTAATTGTCATTGAACAGCTATGAATGTTGAGTGATTAAATACGAGCAAGAATCGACAGGGTTACAATATCTGAAAATCTCATACGAACCTTATGAATAGTATAGGATACGAATGTCATGACATTAGGATTACCGAGATGTGATTACGTGTAAGACCATATCTGGGACGTTGGCATCGTTATATGATTTCGTATCAGACCCTGTCTGGGACAGTGGCATCGATATATGATAACATGTAAGACCATATCCAGGATATGGCATTGTACGAGTTATATGTGATTTCTGAGTATCCTTAACGATTCTGAATGGTTCAACGGGCAAAGTCAAGTCAAGAAAGAATGTGTGAATGAGTTAAGTGACTCAGGTACGTATGAGATTCATACGAGTATTAAAAAGGAAAGTTTTTGATGAATTCACTTATGATTTTGAATATGTGTTCAATGGGAAAGGTTTGTCAACAAGAGGCTTGCTAACTTGTATTAGTTCCAAACCATAAGGAAATATGGGAACCATTTGGGGAACATGTGGGGGTGGAGGTCGTTGAGCCATCGGGTTCGTTCGTACTAACTCGGGAACCACTCATTCATCATATGGAAGATGGCTTCCTTAGCCTCTCCTCCCCAACCCTCAGATACAAGCCTACTACCACTTCACGCTGCTCCGTGAACGGAGGCTTGCGCGTTACTTTCAGCCTCACTGGAATAAGCTCGGTTGGATGACATTATCTATATGAAAACATAAATCAAATCAAGTCAAGAGTTATCACACTATCACTGGTTATATAATGGCCTATATTTCTATACTCGTATACGCTACGTTCAGTCCGAGAACTGGCTAAACCGTTGCTCTAAAACTACTAAATGTAACACCCTTAACTCTTATCTATCGCCAGAATAGGGTTACAGAGTATTACCGAAAAACCATAACATAAAAACATACATTTCCAACCGTTGATATAAATGAAATAGGCTAATTTAGCCGGGCCCATACAAAAAATAATAAACCCAAAATAATAAAACAAAGTCCAAGTCCAGTCCAAAATATATCATTTGGTTCGATCGGAATGGCCCGTTACTTGAAAAGATTGAAGGTCCACCTACAAGCTTGACGTATATGGAAACATAATCTTCAAGGATATGCAATCTTAGATATGATATGCAATCCTAGAAGATATGATATGTAATCTTAGAAGATATGACTTTGTAATCCTAGAGATTTAATTTGTAGATACCTTTTAATCTTAGCCGTTGATGTAATTGATCTATACCATTGGATTTGGGGAGGCTCAACTATAAATAGAGGCATCTCCCTTCATTGTAAGACACTTGAGTTTTGAGTAATAGAAATTCTTGAGAGCATTCACTCAAATTTCTCTCTCTTTTGCGTTCTTATTTTCTGTGGCTTATTCTTATTTTGTTCTTCGATCATCTTCATTTGTTTTTTGGGTTGCTTCCGTTCGAGTTAGATTTTGGTGGAGAAATTTTGTTGAATCCTCATATTGCGGGAGTTAGGTTAACTTATGCGTTTTTTTAAACTTTTATTTATTTATCCATTTAATTGCTTAATCATTATTTATTCATTTATTTTAATTTTTTAATTTTTGTTTTGCTTTTTCCTATTTACGTTAAATTGTTTTATCATATATATTATTATTTGTTATATATTATCTATGTATTATATATATATTATTTAACTTGAATCATATTATGTATTATTTGAAAATTTGTATGTTATACATCATCTAAATTGTTTTATTTATTAAGGTAAAATTTTCCATATATTGTTTATTTAAAATATGTATATTATCTATTTTAAATGGTATATTATATACTTATTATAAGTTATCCCTTATACATTTTTATTCAAAGTTTTTTATATTATTTATTTAAAATATATATATTTATTTTATTATGTATATATTAACTATTTTAGATTTTGCCATATCATTTTTTATTTTTTATTATTCTATTTTTTAAAAAATTGTTATAATATCCTTTATTGTTTTGTATATATCATTTATCTTATATTGTTATTTTACTTTTATATTTGATCTCATATGTAAAGTTTCGTCTTCATTTCTTAGTTTTTTTTTATCTTTTGCATAGATCTTTTGAATTATTATTGCTTACTTTATATCTTTTATTTGTTATTTACGTTCTTTTATTTGTTTATTTTTCTTATGTTTGCTTTAGCATGGTCATTTTATTACTTTTATCATTTGCTATTTTATGTTATTCTTTCTCTTAATTTCCTATATTAGTATTAAATGTTATTATATCATGTAATTGTAGTATATTGCTTTGGTATTTGTGTTTTGTAATGTATTAATGATACATTTTACTCAAATCATTGTTTTAAAATATATCTCATTTAATTGCCACTTTTTATCCAAAACTTTATTTCTTAAAATAAGACAATATTTGACATTTGGAGTTTTGAGAGAATCGTGCCGTAACTTACTTGGCTTCGATATTTCCCATTAAGTCTAAATGATCAAATACCATTTTTGAAATTAAAATATATGATTTTCAAATAAAAAACCTATCTTTGTGAATTTAAAATGTTACATCCTAACTTATTGAATGTGACATTTTGATATTTTGAGATAGGGATTTAAAAAAAAAAGAAAACAAAACAAAGGATATTTGATGTCTGGAAAATTCGAAAGGTCGTGCTCTAACTTACTGAGATTCGACTTTTCTTTTATCCAAATAATTGAATGTTTTTTTAACGTTATAAGTTTTTAAAAATCAAAAGGGTCATATTTTAAAATCTTCTCAAAATTTTAACATTAAGATATTAATTAATCAATTAGGTACCAATTTTTTGGGCGTTACGAGGGTGCTAATCCTTCCTCGTGCGTAACCGACTCCTGAATCCATTTTCTCGAATTTCGTAGACCAAAATCATTGTTTTCATAAATCAAATTTTTTATTATTAAAATGATCAATTTGAAGGTGACTCGATCACACCTCGAAAAAAGATTGGTGGCGACTCTATTTTTGTTTTTAAAGTCGATCCCTATTTTTTCAAAAAAAAAAACTTAAAAATGGTTTCAACAGCTTGGCGACTCCGCTGGGGACATAATAAGAGAGTCAAGCCGTAAAATTGATTATTTTCTATCCTTTGTTAGAAATTTGAAAATTCGATTTGAAAATTTGAAAATTTGATTAGACAATTACGATCCTTTTGTTGCATTTGTTTGTGTCATTGCATGTGATTGTTATTTTCTTGCCATAGGGAAATGTATTCCCCTGAACTGAAATCGATCTGTATGAGCCTATAATGGGTGAAGATTGAGGAATCTGCTGGTTCAAGTACCCTTTCCTTAGAGCCGAACCGCATATAGAGAGACCTAGGAGCCTACCCTAGGTAGAACCAAGCCAAACCCCAGTAGTCACCCAGATAGGTGTTCTATGTTGTTTATTTCTCCTCTGCTAACACGTTTTGTTTTGGTTGCATTGCATTCTCATCATAGAAAGGAGGTGTTGATTCAAATTCAATTGCTAAATAGAAGAGCTTGTCATAGAAAACGGATTTCTTGATAAAATGGATTATAATACGGTCGTTCGAATATGATCCAAGCAAACAAAACCAGAGAAGACTAATAGTTTACAAAGGAATACAAGACTTTGTTTAATGTCTCGAGGATTCAAGCCGGCAAAGATTATTCGAGAGCCGTCACGTCTCGATTTTCTAACAAGCATTGCAAGGATAAGTGATTAATGAGCCGCGACCCAAGCAAAAAGGAGCTAGTGGAGGCATCTATTAGAAGTTTGTAAGATTTGACCTTTTCGAAGAAGGGGATTGATGTTTTTCCTTGGAATATAAGGGCAAGGCCGCATATGTAATCTGTTTTATGTAAAGAAATTTTCTTTCTAGAAAAGTTGTTCTAATGGAATTGAATTTAGAATCAACGCCTCTCTTTCTTTTGCATTCATTCCATGCATCTACATTGCATTGCATCATTTGCATTAGACTTTTACAAAATGACTCTAATTAGGTAAAATTATTTTAGTTAACCTGGAAAACATGGAACAAAAGTCTGAGGGATTAGAGAAAAGGCAAATACAAATGCAAGAGCAATTGACCAAAATTCAACAAGATATGCAGGATCAAATGTTAGAATTCCAAAAGAATGTGATTGGCCAATTAAGTCAGTTACTAGCCGAAGGGCTTGAAGAGAGGAAAGGCCCAGTAGTCAACAGTGGGGATGATAATGAAGACCTCATCTATCCCCCAAAATTTACTCCAATAAGCATCTAGACTCAACCAGACGCATACCCGAAAGGGGTACCCGTTACTATCAGACCCCAAAAGCATCAGGCCGGTATGTCGGCACCAATAAACTACTCGATAGGCTCAGATCCCAATCTAGGGGGCAATCCAACCAATCCCATTGCCATTGATCTGGTTAGTATAGAAGAAACAAGGAAGGCTAGTGTGGATATCCCGAAACAATGTGGAGACCATTACAAAAAGAAAAAAGCAAGACTGAAGCTCCCAAGTTAATACTTTAAGGGCCCCGAAGAAAAAAGAAAATGAGGCGAATAACAGGAGTATGTATAGCAAAGGTTATTCAAAACCGAATACCATAGGCCAGTCAACTACTAGCCATCAGGTCTCCTCAAGGCAAGAACCTAATCAAAGACCGAACTCAGAAAAATCCCAATTCGTGCCCATCCTAATCACGTATAGGGAGTTGTACCAAATTTTGTTTGATGCACATGTAGTATCTCCTTTCTACCTAAAACCTATATGACTTCCATACCTTAAATGGTACGACGCGAAATCCCAATGTGAATACCATGTGAGAATCACAGGACACTCGATCGAGAACTGCACCGCTTTCAAAAAGATATCGAAAGAGTTGTCAAAATGGGTATTGTCAAATTTGATGATCCCTCTGGGGCAGAAAATCTGTCACCCAACCATCTAGATAAAGGGGTAAATATTATGAGATCTATGAGATCCAAGAATGCATCGAGTTCAGGGCTTTAGTGCAAGACCTGATATTGGGAAATCTGAATATTAACAACATATCTGAAGAAAGAACTGGATTTTTCCAAGCATCTGCCATTACATACTTGGGAGTATTTTGAACAATGGGACTGTGGAAGAGATCCTTATATTTTTTTAGAGATAATTTAGAGTAATATTCAAAATACGCTTGTTGCCTTAAGCCTAGAGGCAATAAGAATCCTTTTATGAAATAGGCTTGTGTCCAGAATTCTTATTTCAATAAAATGCATCTTTTTGAGAAAATATTCTTTTATTCCATTTCACACTGTACAAACAATTGTTCTTAGTTTTTTTTTCTTTTGTTTGTTCTTTGGACTTTCTTTCAAGGATTCTTTCATTCTTTATTCATGACCATACAATAATCATTCTTTGAATCATTTATTCTTTAGAATCTTTCTTCGAACCTACTATAGGTCTCCAGATATCAACGATTTGAGCAACACTGCTACTGACTCAGAGTCTCCTTTCGAGTACGATATGTGTCTAGAGGGATCTCAAGACTTTGAAGATGATAGAGATTATAACCTATCTTCTAATTTTTTAAGAACGGTGGAACAAGATGAAAAATAGACCCTACTTTACAAAGGGTCAGTGGATATTATGAGCCTAGAAAAGAGGCGAAGATTGTAGCCTAGCTCACCACTGAAATAAGGCGAGACATCATTGAGTTATTTTCAAGAATTCAAAGATGTTTTTGCATGATCATATCAAGACACTCCTGGGAAAATCTTAAAAGAGGTCCATAAGGGTGTTTAAAGAACATGATAATGGTTCTACAGCCAGGCTAATCATAAGGTTCGGGTACTATTAGTCCACCATGAAAGGGAGATTGCTTCATGTAACATCCCAAAAATTAAGGGTTTGAGATTTTTGTATAATTGCATGTCGTGCGTGCTCTAGGGGTTATTTGAAGGTGTTTAGGGGCCTAGGGAGGCTCGGAGTCGAGTCTAAGCCCTAGAAAAATTTTGGTTTTTGGGCTCTTTAGTGGGGAGAGCTGGTGGAAGTAGGACTTAAGTTAAATTGAGTTTGTTTAGCTGACACAAGTGGAGTGTGTGGTGTAGTGGTGTGGCGTCACAAGGGAAGCATGGAGAAGGGAATTCGAATCTCACAAGCTACAAATGGGTGGCTTTTATTTTATGTTATGGGAGGAGAAGAGGTGGAGTTGGATTAGAACTCTGCAGGAGGGAGAGAAGACTTGGTCAAATGGTTTGAATGGGAGGTGAAGAGTGTTTGGTGGAACAAAGAGAGGAGAAAATCATAGGGTTGGATAAGTGTAGGGAGTTGGGCGAATATGGGGGGGAGCATAGAGAATTTCGGCCAAAAGTTTTGGCATTGTGGAAGTGCATATTCGGTCAGTTTGAGGGAGTGCCATTTTCAAAATTCCTTTGGGAGAGTGTTGTTTTGGCAATTTTGGCTAGATCTTTTTGGGATTCTTCTCATTTGGCACATTTCTTTTTTTGTTTGTCTTCTCTTTGTGCATTTTCTCTCTTTCTTATTTTCTCTCAAAAGTACCTTTGTCGAATCTAGTTGGAAATAGGCCATCCGTACACTTGTTTTTCTTCAACCGTTCTTCTCTTTCTTAAGCCGAATAGCCACATCTCCTTCTACTTGTTTTTCTTTTAATCCGTGCATCAAACTGGTTAGAGATTGGGTTCTTTTTTGTGGCTACGCTTGGTAAGCTTTTCATCCACTTTCTTTCCTCTTCACACCATTCTTTTTCTCTGACCAAATGCAACATTCTCACATTCACTTACTCTTTGTTTTCTCCCCTCTATGCTTAGCATAAACCAGAGCACTTCTCTAGTGGTGTAGGCCAATTTTATTAAGAATCAAACTTACCTTCTTCTCTATTCAGTAAACGTTCGGGTTTCAAGAAGTTTTTGGTAAGAGCCAAAACTTTTTAAGGGGATGGACCAACTGCCAAATCTCATTCTTTTGGTTCCTAGTACGCTTCTAACTTCTCCTTTTTCTTTTAGTCAGATATCATCGTTGAGGGCGTACATGCTTAACTCTCTTGGTTTAAGGATTCGGTTTCCACCGATTATAAGGGTAAGTAGCATTAAGCATTGTTGGATTTCTTTCTTGTGCCGAGTATTGGTAGATGCTAACCCCTGTGCATCAATCAATTTAAGAGTGGTTCGTTTTAGCCATTAGGGAAGCAAAACCGAATAGTGGTCACATCTTGTGGTAAGTGGTGTTGGTGATTATTCGGATTCAAGTTTTAACTATGTTTTATCGGTGATGAGACTAATGGATTGGGATGATTTGATCTCATAGGTGCGAAATCTCGAGGGTTCAATCTACGCTCATAACAGGTGTGTAATCTCACACCCCTCTGCATGAATGTCTGCAATGTTCTCTGACTCGGTCGAAAGTTGAAAAGCTGAAAAATCGGTAACTGTGACCACTCGAGTGTGCAAGCGCTTGTAGTGGTAAATGGAAATACGAATAATGACGTTAAGCCTTTGAGAGTGTCGCGAGCACTCTCTCGAAATCGAGGCTGTAACGGGCTTGATCGAGCTGAAATAGTCCAAATGGGCCCAATGGGCTATCCGACCCACTTGGGCAAAATTGTTGGAAAATTATCAATTGATAGGTTCATTTGTGTAATATGGAAAACTGAGACCGAAATCATACGAAATGGGCCATACGAGCGTGTAGGCCCGTTTGGGCCTAAAATGGATTTTAGGCCCAATAGCACCGTAGAGACCCAAAAAGGAGTTTTGAGTCGTTCGAGGCAAAATTAGGACTTCGAAAAAGCCATTGAATGTCTAAGTTACCTAAATACCCCTAGAGGGTAAATTACTGAAATACCCTTGGAGGGTAAATTACTAAAATACCCTTGGTGGGTAAAATTACTGCTATATCCTTAGGGGCAGACTTAGTATGTTTGTGTATAATTTGTTTGACTGTTATGATGATACGTTATTGCATACACTGAATTATTATTCATGACATCTTGCATTGGGTTGGGATTTTGTAATTGGAGGAAGTGTTTGATTTGTTAGGGTCGCACAGGTCGCCCGAGACGACTGTGGACCCACCGATTTGATTCTTAGGGTTACACGGTCTTTGAGACGATTGTGGACCTACTAGGTGGCTTTAAGTCGCTTATATTCAGCAAATCATTGTGTTTTTGGTGTAGAAATTTGGGTGGGTTGATTTGATCCCCACAAGTGTGTAGGGTTGGTACGGGGGTGTGTTTGGTTGGATTGGGTTGGGCTGCATACTCTTTTTACATTATCATGTTTATAGGGCTAAGGCCCAGATTGTTACCGAATAGGGCTTCGACCCAGTCTGCTTCTGTATGGGCTCAGGCCCAGTTAATGATGATTGGGGGATTACACACTGAGTTCTCGTAATTCACCTCTCTGCTTTAACCTTGCAGGTGATCTCCAGCGTTAGAGGATTTAGAGCCGTGGAAGACTCGGTGGTGGCCATACACCAGGGTTATTACTCACGAACTCTAGTAAATTCAATTTATGCTTTATTTTAAGATTATTTTTTTTGGGTTATTATTTTGTAATAAGGCCTCTAGATTTTATTTTAACTCTTAATTCGGCTATTCTTAAACTGTTAAATGTTCGAAAACTGAGTTTTCTAAAATGCTAATAACCGTTTTCCAAAATGTCATGTATCCACAACTACTTAAGTTTGACTCTCATAACAAAAGTAGTTTTCAAAATATGAACAACTTTTGAAAACGGACATCAAGCAAATCGCGTTTTTACAATCAAACAATGAAACTCGAAGTTTCAAAAAAAGATGCTTTTCTAAACGATCTTTTAGCTTTTCAACTACCCTATGATGTGACATTCTAGATTCGACCATAAAGTCTAGGCCGGGTTTGGGGTGTTACACTTCAGTTATGTCATAAATGCCAAATTGAGGAAGACAAGACTTATGTGCCTCATCTATTTCTTCAAAGATTTTCTATATGTAGGGAATGGATATTATGGGGCCGATCTCATCAAAAGCTTCTAGTCGACATCGATTCATCATTGTGATCGTCGTTTACTTCACTAAGAGGGTGGAAGTAGCTTCATATGCCAATGTTACAAAGTTGATAGTCATCAAATTCTTAAAAAAAAGAAGATCAAGTGCTGAAAAAGAGTGCTAAAAAGGACAATGTCAAAAGTTTGGAAGTTTGTTCAAAGATAAGACGCCATATCATAGTGCAGTAAAGGTAACAAAATAAAAGGAAAAAAATAAAAACAAAAACAACAAAACAAGGATCATAGGAAAGATGACTGAGACTTGTAAAGATGGACATAAAGAAGTTGCCATTTACCCTCTGTCTTATCGAACGTCGGCTAGAACCTTCGTTGGGGCAACATATTTCTCATTGGAATAGAAACAATTTTGCCAATTGAACCTAATCGAAGAAAAGGTTAAAAGTTATCCATCACAGTCAGATAATGCAAGCTTACGAAAAAGAGGTTCATCCTAAAGAATTCCACGAGGGGAATCTGATGTTGAAAAAGATCTTTCTTATATAAAATGATTTTAGAGGAAAGCAGATGCTAAACTGGGAAGGACCTTATGTAGTAAAAAAAGGCCTTTTCTAGAGGAGCATTGATATTGACTGAGACGGATGGCGAAGACTTGCCCAATTCGGCAAATTCAGGTTCAGTCAAGAAGCATTTTACCTGAAAGGGGAAAGGCCAATGTGAAAACCCGTAAAGGGCACCTTGAGATCAAATTACAAAAAAAAAGGAAAGGCCAAGGTGAAAACCCGCAAAGGGTGCTTTGAGACCAAAGGGGTTTTGAGCCGAAAGCCCTAAAAGGCGGCTCAAATTTTAAACAAAGATAGAGCATGTGGTAGTCTTGCTATGCCTGAATTAACAATGAGGAAGTATGCTACATCTTAGGGCACTGACAAAGTACTCTAGATCCTCTGAACACGTATTGAGCTCAAAATGGTCCTCAAGAAGTTTTACAGAGAAGCTCAGGTTGCGATATCTGGGGCACCTAGCTTTTATCTTACCCATTTTGAATTTTCTATCTTTGATTACTTTATTCTTTTCAAGATACGCCCCAATCAATTTTCTTTTATGGCCTTGGCTATCTTTGATTACTTTATTCTTTTCAAGGTACACCCCAATCAATTTTCTTTTATTACCTTGGTTATCTTTGATTAAATTTTTGTTTTAAGCTATGCTCCTGATTAATTTATTTCTCATCCATTTTTGTGGTCTTTTTCAAGCATTTTATATTGAAATAACGATTAATGGACTAATAATACTTTCATAAAAGGAGTTTTGCATATTACTCTGGAAGTGTAACACCCCTTACCCGTATCCTATGTCGGAATCGAGTACGAGGCATTACCAGACTTAACAATACATTTGGTCAAATTAATTGACACATATACAAAATGACTTAGTCAAGCCCCTATACATGCCATAGTTTAAATCATTTATAAATAAAGATACCCATAGATAGCTTGATAGTGTGAAGTGATCTCGGCGACCTCCAACCCGAGCTTGTTTAGTAGGACTCGTAACATGGGAAAGAAAAGGGGGTAAGCTTATAAAGCTTAGTAAGTTCACATGTAAAAATAATAAGCATTAGCAATGAATTTAGCTTACTACTAAGCTGTCATAACTTGCATGAATAATGCTAAGTTCTTACTTTCCCAACATACTCATTTGTAGCCTTATCAAAGCCTCAACATGACAAATCCTCACAACAAGTTCTCAATTTGATACAAACATTAAATCACATGCCTATACCTTATTACTCATGTTCACATTAATCTGTCTAATTGAATCGCTGTCACTAAATTATTTATTTCTTGAGCTACAGAGCTCTGAATTTAAAACTGCTAATTTTCCCTGAAACTAGACTCATATATCTTTATACCATAAAATTTCCAGAATTTTTGGCTAATCCAATTAGTACATTTTATTCATTAAAATTTCCCTTGTTTCACTGCTCAACTATTCTGACCACTTTTCACTACGAATAAATTTTCTCCTTGTACAGAATTAAAATGATGTTATAATTTGTTTAATTTGAAACTAGACTCATTAAGGATTTCAAGCATATAGATTTTATCCCATAATTATTTTTGTACAATTTTTAATGATTTTTCAAAGTCAGAACAGGGGATCACGTAATCATTCTAAACCAATCTCACAAGAATTTAATATCTCAAATATAAAAATCCTTTGTTCTCTCTGTTTCTTTTATATGAAAATGGACTCAATAATATTTAAATCAATATCTCATCCAACTTATAATTCAATTTCTACTATTTTTGGTGAGTTTTCAAATTCACATCATTGCTTCTGTCCAAAACAGTTTTATTGTAAATTTTACTCTTTCATGATTGCTTTGTATTAACATCCATTTAATCATACATAACCCCAAAACATATCCTTAACTAGCCATTCCAATAGCTAGCCATTATTGAATATTTACATGCCATTCATTTTCCCCTTTAACCTATGCATCAACAACAAAACTTAAACTTATCATGTCACAATTTAATTTGGCCTAAAAGCCTCACACATAGTCATAAATCAAATTTATCACCTATTTATACATCATAAGTATAGACCTATCGTCACAAGGTCATCACAAGATCATTTTCATAGGTATGACTTACTCATTTACATTCTTACCAAATGTTCCATATACATGAAATTTAGTACTCATGAATTTTGCGTACATACATGCCACTTTCAATGATCATGCCTTGTCATTTCTTTGATATCATCTTTGGATTTACCCATTGAAACTCTTGGGATACTAAAGATGGATACTGGAAAAACTCGTACATGATGTATCGTACCAATGCCATGTCCCAGACATGGTCTTACGCTAGCTTTCATATCGTGGCCGATGCCATGTCCCAGACATGGTCTTACTCTAGCACACATATCAATGCCGATGCCATGTCCCAGACATGGTCTTACATCGCTCTCATATCATGGCTGATGCCATGTCCCAGACATGGTCTTACATTGGCACACATATTGCCATGGTCCAACCATGGTCTTTACTATCAATTCATCACATGTCGAAATTCGATCATACTCGGCCCTGCATTTCTCTTAATTTGATCTTTCAATACAATCTCGTAATTTTATATTATTCATGATCCAATAATAACATACTGAAATAACACATGGTATCGTTAAACATTTAAACATATTAAATTTAATGCTTATTAACATACGAACTTACCTCAATACCAAAACGACCATTTTACCAACTTTCCCGATTTTCGATTTTCCTCACGTTCTAGGTCCAAATCTTATTTTCTCGGGGTCTAAAACATCACATTTCACTTATTTAATTAATGTACTATTCAAAACAGTCCCTAACTCAACTTTTTCAAAATTACAATTTTACCCCTAAACTTTTACATATTTACACTTTTGCCCCAATACTCGAAAATTAAACTTCAACCCTTATTCATAAGTTTTATAACATGCTGATCATTTTTATCTTTTATGGCAACATCAAATTCTCACTCTAACATGTACTTATGAACAATAGGTATTTTTACCGATTATGACGTTTTACTCGTTTTCATGTAAAATCGCTTAGTAAAAGTTGTTTAACATAATTTTAGCCTTCATATTCTATCATAAAACATCTAAATACACACTTTTCACCTATGGGTAATTTTCTAAAGATGAACCTTAGCATGAATTATTGGTAGCATAAGTTAAATCGAGCTACCGGGACTCCAATTTAAAATTTCATAGAAATTGGACACTTCTAACATGTAGAACTCAACCTTTGCACTATTTATAATTTAATCCTTTTGACTAAATTGAGTGCCCAAACGTCAAAATTTTTGAACGAAATTTTTACGAAATCTTTCCGTAAAATTGTAGGCCATAAAAATATAATAAAAATAGAATTTTACTTGTCAGATTTGTGGTCTCGAAACCACTGTTTTGACTAGACCCAAATTTAGGCTATTACAGGAAGCTTCTAAATAATATGATAAATCTGAAATAGGACTATTGTTTAGAACTCACCAAGCTTAAGGGTTGGAAATATTTGAGCCCAAAGTGAGTTTATCTCTTCAGATTTTCTGTCAAGGACATTGGTTGATCAAAAGACTAGATATTGCGTCAGTGATACAAATCCGACAGAAAATAAGCAATGACAACCCAAGCGTAGAAGGAATCATTCTCGAAAAGAAAAAAATGACATTCTGCATCCATGCGTGTATCATGCATACACATCTGGTCAAGTCACTGGGGAGTGATTAGTGGATGGAACAAGTTACATATCTTATACCCCAAAGTTGCAGTGGGATGAATTGAAAAATATAAAAGTCCTATACCCTTGAATTGCAGCGGGAACAGATGAAAAAAGTTTCAAATCCTATAATCCTAAACCGCAGTGAGATGGTTTGAAAATGGTATAAGCCTCATGTCCCTGAGGTACAGTGGAAAGGACCCTAAAGTTAGTGGGGCAAATTCAGTTGAGCAAAAATGTTTTTGGGTTTTCTATCAAATGCCAGCCGAGTAGGAAGACAATGTACTACGTTAATGATAGAGCCCTGATGAGCAACAAGTGGTGACATCCTAATTATTAAAAAGGATCGTCCTCATGACACTTTGTATTCATACATATGTCATTCGGTTAGGGGAAGTTGATTCGTTCAGATCATTGCATCCTAACCATTTTGCATAAGCATAAACATATAAAACTAATTTTATAGGATAGGTCCTCCAGAGGACGGTGTCGCAACATCAGTGAATTCACAGATCTTGTCTTCCTGAGTTTGCAGTGAAGCAGATCAAAAACATCAGCCTGGCATCCCTGAGTTTGCTGTGGAGCAGATTGAAGATAGTAGATCTTTTCTTCCTAAGATTACAGTGAAACAGATCGAAGATACTAATCTGGTATCCCTGAGTTTACAGTGGAGCAGACTGAAGATAACAGATCTTGTCTTCCTGAGTTTGTAGTAAAGCGGATCAAAGGTACCAGTCCGGCATCCCTGAGTTTACAGCGAAGCAGACCGAAGATAGCAGATCTTGTCTTCCTGAGATTGTAGTGAAGCGGATCGAAGATACTAGTCTGGCATCCCTGAGTTTGCAGTGGAGCAGATCGAAGATAGCAGATCTTGTCTTCTTGAGTTTACAGCAAAGCGGATCAAAGATACCAGTCTGGCATCCTTGATTTTACAGTGGAACAGACTGAAGATAGCAGATCTTGTCTTCTTGAGTTTGCAGCAAAGCGGATCGAAGATACTGGCCTGGCATCCCTGAGTTTGTAGCAGAGTAGACTTAAGATAGTAGATCTTGCCTTCTTGAGTTTACAGTGAAGCGGATCGAAGATACTAGTCTAGCATCTTTAAGTTTGCAGTGGAGCAGACCGAAGATAGCAGATATTGTCTTCCTGAGTTTGTAGTGAAGCGGATCAAAAACATTAGCTTGGCATCCCTGAGTTTGCAGTGGAGCAGACTGAAGATAATAGATCTTGTCTTCTTGAGTTTGCAGTGAAGCGGATCGAAAGTATCAGCCTGGCATCCCTGAGTTTGTAGTGGAGCAGAAGCAGATCTTGTCATCCTAAGATTGCAGTGAAGTGGATCGAAGATACTAGTCTGGCATCCCTCATTTTGCAGTAGAGTAGACTAAAGATAGCAGATCTTGTCATCTTGAGATTGCAGTGAAGCGGATCGAAGATACTAGTCTAGCATCCTTGAGTTTGCAGTGGAGCAGACCGAAGATAGCAGATCTTGTCTTCTTGAGTTTGCAGTGAAGCTGATCGAAGATACCAGTCTGGCATCCCTAAGTTTGCAGCGGAGCAGACTAAAGATAGCAGATCCTATCTTCTTGAGTTTGTAGCGAAGCTGATCGAAGATACTTGTCTGGCATCCCTGAGTTTACAGCAGAGCAGACTAAAGATAGCAGATCTTGTCTTCCTGAGTTTGCAGTGAAGCAAATTGAAAACATCAGTCTGACATCCCTTAGTTTGTAGTAGAGCAGACTAAAGATAGCAGATATTGTTTTCCTGAAGTTGCAGTAAAGTAGATCAAAGATATCAGTATTGTCTACCTGAGTTTGCAGTGGAGCAGACTAAAAATAGCAGATCTTGCCTTCCTGAGGTTGCAGTGAAGTAGATCAAAGACACCAATCTTGTTTCCCTGAGTTTGCAGTGGAGCAGACTAAAGATAGCAAATCTCGCCTGCTTGGGGTTGCGGTGAAGTAGATCGAAGACATCAGCCTGACCTCCCTGAGTTTACAGCAAAGCAGACTAAAGATTGCAGATCTTGTCCTCCTGAAATTGCAGCGAAACAGATCGAAGACACTAGCCTTGCCTCTCTGAAGTGGTAGTGGAGCAGATCGAGGAAAGCAAATCTTATGGCAAATCTTATTTTCCTAAAGTTGCAGTGAAGTAGATTGAAGCTGTCAGACTTATTTCCTTGAAAGAGCAATAGAACAAATAGTCTAATACTTTTGAAGATTGCAGTAGTTGCAGAGAAGTAAAGTTGTAACATCCTGATAATTAGGGGTTATGCATCTTACTTAATTGAATGATGTTGCATGCTTAATTATTAATGAGTGTATTTTGGAAGTTATTTGAGCTTCATTAATTGAGTGAATGCTTAGTGAAACTTTTAATTTCTAATAATTAAGAGAGAGCTAAGCAAGTTAGGCCTTAAAATTAATGACAAGGAGTTTTAAGCATAAGTTGAGTAATTGGCAAAGTGGTTAGGATGCATGGATGAGTGCTTGAGGGAGAGGTTGAATCCCTAGCTAGCAAATGGGAAAAATTTTAGTTTTATGTTTCCTTCCCTTTAGTGTCGGCCAAGAATATTCTAGAGTGGATGAGTATTCTTTTATTTTTGGCCATTTGACCATATGAAAAAGGAAGCTAAGAACTTATGGTATGGAATCATGAAGGATGATAAGATGAGGGGGGACAAAAGGCATGATATTGGGCAATGTTTTGGGAGCTTGTTCATGGTCATTTGACCATGAACCTAGAACGATTTAGGGGCTAAAGGGAGTGGTTAATGGTGATAGCAAAATTAAGGTTGATAGGGAAGAAATGTGGAGCAAAAAGGGGAGTATGTTGGCTTCCTTGTTGGCGAATTTTGGTATGGGATTATGGAGGTTTTAGTTAACCAAAAGGTTGTCAATTATGCATTTTCCTTTGTCCAATATTCTTCTTCTCTTAGCGAAATTGTCTAGTGACGTTTGGTACAAGTTTGCTTTGTTTTGGCCTTTGTATTTTTGACCAAAATAGGTACCTTTATTTCATCTTTTCCTCTCAAAATTTTACCTTCTTTTGATACCAAAATATTGTCACTTTTGAAGACACTTTCTTTTCTTCCTCTCTAGTGCCGAATTCAACTTTCACCAAAAGCTTTCTCTCTCATTTTCTTTTTCTTCCTTTTCATTCTATTTCTCTTTTCTTTTCCCTCTCATAGCCGAAACTACCAAATTGCAAAGAACTATCTTTTCTTCATTTCTTCCCTTGGTAGAATGTGTATAGGTCTCTAAACCTATCTCTTTTTCTTTTCTTCATCATCACCTTTTCTTCTTCTCTCTCTTCTTTCATTTTCATTCTCTTTCTTTTTTCTCTCAAAACCGAAACCATCATATTTGAAACCACCATCTTTTCTCTTCTCTTTTGTTAAAGCCGAATCATCAATTTCTTTCTTCTTTTTGTTCAAGGCCGAACCTTCAAGTGAATCAAAGTAAGGTTTTGTTTGTCAATAGTTTTCATTATTCCTTTTATTATAATTGATCTAGAAAAATAAATCTTTTATTTTTCTCTCTAAGCCGAATCCTTGGAAAGGATTTTTAAGGATCTTTGTTGAAGACAACTTTTAAGAAGTGATCTTCGAAATCATCAAGGTAAGATTATCCCTTTTTGGTTATATCGATTTCTTTAGATAGACTACTAATCGATCGTATTTTTAGGCGATTTGAGACTAACAAGATAGGTAAGAAAAGGCGATTCGGATGTTTGGAAAGAGGAGGTATTCCTTTACCATCAAACTTCAAGCGAAGGGTCATGTCGGCGGTTAGAGACTTTCCACGGGTTGTGGACCCTCTGCTAACGAGGATCGATTATTTGAAGTAGTGCGGACAATCGAACCACTTTACATTGGTGGAATATCGGTGGTTTTGATCCATCTAGTGGAAAAACCACAAATAACTGTCGTTCGAGAATCAGGGTAAGGATTTAGATCCATCATCTATAAGTGTAGTTTTGTTAGCAATAGTGTATACTAACCAAGTGTGTTAATTAATTAGGTGTTGACGGCGAGAGGTATTGTTCTCACATCACGAGGTGTGTAACCTTACATTAAAAATCTCATAGATTTACATATATTTAAATGTGATTATATGACCATGTGTATGATTGTGATTTTGGATACCATTCGGTGGTATCGATATCCGTATATGTTTACCCCAATATTTTGTTCATTTTGCTATATGCATAAATGTGAGATAAATATGACTATAATATGATCTGTAGGGTAAATAGCATGAAAATTTATTGATATGTATGTGCATGGGCATATGGGTATATTTGATAAAGGAAGAAGTATTCTGGTGGTTTTACCACATTTCTAGTGGCTTCGGTCACATATGTGAATCTAGTGACTTCGGTCACGTATATTTGAATCTGGTGACTTCGATCACGTATATGTGAATCTGGTGACTTCGGTCACATATTTGAAATCCGGTGACTTCAGTCACATATTTGATATCCGGTGACTTCGGTCACAATTTTGTCTGGTGGCCTTGCCACAAAACTATAAGGGCGATGTGCATGTTGACTGCAGCAATTGCCTTCGATGGTGTGTAGCGGAAGGAGGGTCGATTTAGGAATCCCCACGGTGTGTTGGTTGGTACGGGTGGTATGTAGCGGATGGATATCTAGGTGGGCCGGGCTTGCATTTCATTTCATGTACATAATCATGTAATATTGAATGATTATTATTTGATCTGCTATGAAAATGGGCCTTTGGGCTAAATGTGAGCTAAACGGGCTTTTAAGCTAAATATAAGCTAAATGGGCTTTTGGGCAAAATATGACTTAAATGGGCCTATGAATAAATGTGTTATGAAAATGGGCTTTTAATGTATGTGTTATACATTGAGTTTATGACTCACCCTTTTGTGGGATAAACTTTTAGGATGATTAAGTAGAGCGATGGATCGGGTCAACAAGGATTTCGAGGTGGCCAATGCTCAAATAATGAAGTTTGGAAATTTTCCTACTTAAACTTATTAAGTTAATTTTTATTATTTAGACTTTATTATGGGTTGCTATTTTTGTAATAAGGCCACTATAAACTATCTTTAATTTTGTGTTTGGATTTACCTTTATTTGCCATGAACAATAACTATTAAATAACTAAATGGTTTTCGATAAATAATAATTCAAAATGTTTTTGTCACTAACATATATATATATATATATATGTTTTAAAGTAATTTCCTTAAATGTGGTTTTCTTTTGATTTATCAATTCCTCCTACAAGTAATGATTTTCTTTTAAAAGCTATAAATTTTTCTTTACAAAATGTTAAGTTAATCTGCTTTCTACAAAATCATCAAGTTTTCTTAAACAAAATGAGAATTAGCTATAGTTTTACTCGAGGAACATACCAAATCCGATTAGGCTTTTTGGGCTGGGTTTGGGGTGTTTCAGCTTAGTATCAGAGCCTAGATTTAAACTCTCGGCCTTGGGTTTTGAAGCCCACAACGTTTTCAAAAATTGGCCCAAATGATTTTTTTAGTTTTCTTAAGATAAAATGGTTTTACAAGAGCATAGCACTTTCGAAGTTCTCGACCCGGATCCATCGGTATGTATCCTTATTGATAAAGTGATATGAAAGTTTGATAAGCCTAAGGAAACTATACTTTAGAGACATGGACCCTAGGTGTTTGTGTGCTACTACGGAAAAACTACTAAATATCATTTCATAAAACTTTCCTTTAATAAGAAGTGAAAAGACTCTAATACATAAGACTTTTTCAGTAAAAGCAGATAAGACACGTAGTAGACATGAGTTCTAGGGGCGTGGGCGTCGTGGGCGTGGACGAGGAAGAATGGTCGTGTCGAAACCGATTCGATCTGGTCAAGGTTCCGAAATGATGCTCCACCACCAATTGTTGGGGTGGAATTTCAAGAACAAAATGATGGAGGTGACGCAGATCACAAGTCAGTCTTGAGTTTTAGAGCGAGTAGCGAAGCTAGTTCTGAAATGGGTCTCGAAAATCGATGGTGAGAGACTTAGATCGAATGGAGCCGAGGTTTTCGGGGAGTATCTGAGTAGCCCCAAATGTAGCGGAATCTTGGTTGGAGGCGTCGAGAGGATCATGGATGATATAGATTGCGACCGATGAAGAAAAGTGAAAGGTGCTATTTCACTACTCCGTGATGAAGCCTACCGGTGGTGGCTCACTATCAAGGAGAGTACCCACGTGGATCGTCTGGATTGGGGTATTTTAAAGTGAAATTGAAGGAAAATACGTTGGAGCTAGCTACATCGACTCCTAGAGGAAGACATTTACGAATTTGGTCCAAGGAAACAAGTCGATAGTTGAATATGAAGCGAATTTTTGCGACTTAGCCGATATGCTAGAGGATAGTAGCTCTTGAATATGAGCAGTGCATCGATTTGAAGATGGACTTAGAGATGAGATACAGTGATGATTACTCTCGACACGTGAAAGAGATTTTGCAATCTTAGTGGAAAGGGCAAGAATTGCCAAGAGGCTAAACAATTTGAGAGGCGAACCGGACAGAGGCCCAAGCAAGAATAAGAGAAGTTTTAGGTCTTCAGGGTCGTCCGAGAATTTCCAAAAGAAACGAAGAAATGATGGACCGCGAGGTCAACAGACTACTACGGGTGGATAAAATTGTACTTGTACTCAATGTGGGAAAATGCACTCGGGAGAATGCTGGAAAAAGGCCGGCGGATGTTTCAAGTGCGGATCTAAAGACCATATGATCAAGGATTGCCTGAAGAATTCAGAGAAGAACCGCACAGCAAGTCAGGGTGCTAATCAGGTTGACAGAGGTGGATAGCAGCCGATAAGGGGCCGTAGTTCAAATGGAAGGGGTAATGGTTCAGGTAGAGGTCGCGAAACTTCAGGCAGAGGCAGTGGTAATTGAGGCGAGATAGCCAGTCTAGTATATGCGATTAAATCGCGAGAGAAGACGATGGCCTTTTGATGTTATTACGATGCGTTTACGATTCTTGGGTTGCCCTTTATTGCTTTGATAGATATAGGGTCAACTCATTCCTATATCGCTAGTGAAGTATCTGGGACTTTGCATGTGACTTCGAAGCTGTACCTAGGAAGATGATATACTTAGTCCTCTAGGATGATGAGTTATAGACAAACTTTTTAAGGAAGTGCCTTTAGAAGTTCAAGGATACGATTTTTGGTGATTTAATGGAGTTACCATTTGGAGAATTCGACCTAATCTTAGGCATGGGTGGCTTGTGAAGTATCGTGCAAATGTGGATTGTCTTTGCTAAGCGGATGTCATAAGAACTCTTGATGACAAAGAAGTTGTAGTAATGGGTGAGAGCGAAACTACTTATCTAATGTAGTATCCGCTCTTAAGGCGAAAAAGATGGTTAGGAAGGGATGTGTAGCCTTTCTGATGTTGGTGAGTGCCTTGGAGGCTAAGGAGACAATTGTTAATGAAGCCAGGACTGTGAAGGAATTTGTAGATGTTTTTCCGGAAGAACTTCCAGGTTTGCCTCCGGATCGTGAGGTAGAATTCGGGATTGATTTATTGCCTGGAACGGTGCCAATTTCTATTGCTCCATATAGAATGGCACCGAAGGAATTAGTTGAGCTTAAGGCTCAGATTCAGGAGTTGCTTGATCGTGGATTCATTCGACCTAGTGTGTCTCCATGGGGAGCACCGGTTTTATTCGTGAAGAAGAAGGACGGATCGATGAGGATGTGTATAGATTACCGGCAGTTAAATAAGCTAACCATCAAGAACAAGTATCCTTTGCCAAGGATCGATGACTTGTTTGATCAGTTTAAGGGAGCTGCGGTATTCTCAAAGATTGATATAAGGTTGGGGTATCATCAGCTTAAAGTGAAAGAAGCGGATATTCATAAAATGGCTTTTCGAACTAGATATGGGCATTATGAATTTTTGGTAATGCCATTCGGGTTGACGAATGCCCCAGCTGCGTTCATGGATATGATGAACCGAATTTTCTAGCCCTACTTGGATCAATTCATCGTGGTATTCATAGACGACATCCTGGTGTATTCTAAGTCCGAAATGGAACATGATAAGCATCTCTGGATTGTGTTACAAGTTTTAAGGGAGAAGAAACTTTATGCCAAATTCAGCAAGTGTGAATTTTGGCTGAAAGAAGTTGCGTTTTTAGGCCATGTGGTATCTGCGGAAGGGATAAGGGTGGATCCTCGGAAGATTGAGGCTGTGCTAGATTGGAAACCACCTAAGTCCGTAACTGAGGTTCGTAGTTTCTTGGGGTTAGCAGGCTACTACAGAAGATTCGTCGAAAGATTCTCATTGATAGCTGCACCTTTAACGAAATTGCTGAGAAAGGAAGTACCTTTTGTGTGGGCTGATAAGCAGCAAGAGAGTTTTGAGAAGCTCAAGAAAGTTTTGACTGAAGCTCCGATTTTGATTCAACCTGAGGCAGGAAAGGATTTTGTCGTGTATTGTGATGCTTCTCACACGGGATTAGGATGTGTTCTGATGCAAGGCGGGAAGGTAGTTGCGTATGCGTCTCGGCAGTTGAGACCGCACGAGGTTAATTACCCGACGCATGACTTGGAGTTGGCAGCTGTAGTCTTTGCTCTTAAAGTTTGGAGACATTACTTATATGGAGAGAAGTCAGTGATATACACAGACCACAAAAGTCTGAAATATCTACTGACTCAGAAAGAACTGAATTTGAGGCAACGAAGGTGGATAGAGTTATTGAAAGACTACGACTGTTCTATCGAGTATCACCCGGGCAAGGCAAATATTGTGGTAGACGCTTTTAGTCAGAAAGTGGTATCAGATTTAAGGGCGATGTTTGCACATCTTAGTCTTTTCGATGACGGAAGCTTGTTGGCAGAACTTCAAGTTAAGCTGACATGGTTAAGTCAAGTGAAAGAGAGGCAGTTAGTAGATGAAGATCTAAGTGAAAAGCTTGGCGGTCTGAAATGGAGAAATAGGAGATTTTGGTATTAATGGTGATGGGGTATTGTGTTTTAAAGGTAAAGTCGTATCTTGAGGATCGGGAGTTAAGGCAAAAGATTCTTCAGAGTCGCATAGTAGCCCTTATGCTATGCATCTGGAGGAAGTAAGTTATCTGAGATTTGCGAGATCAATTTTGGTGGCCTGGACTTAAGCGAGAAGTTACGGAATTTGTAGGAAAGTGTTTAACGTGTCAGCAAGTCAAGGCTAAACATCAAGTACCTTCGGGATTGCTTCAGCCGATAAAGATTTCGCAGTGAAAGTGGGAGAGAATCACCATGGACTTTGTTAGTGGGCATCCTCTTACGCCTCCTAAGAAAGACTCCATTTGGGTGATAGTGGACCGATTGATGAAATCTGCACATTTTATCCCAGTTCGGGTTGATTACTCTTTGTAGAAATTGGCGAAGTTATATGTGGCTGAGATTGTGAGATTGCATAGAGTGCCGTTGTCGATTATTTCGGATAGAGATCCGAGGTTTACGTCGCGGTTTTGGAAAGCACTGCATCAGGCTTTGGGCACCAGATTGGACTTGATCGACATTTCATCCACAATCGGCGGCCACCTGAATGAGTAATCCAAATCTTAGAAGATATGTTAAGGGGATGTGTGATAGATTTCAAGGGAAGTTGGGAGGAATTCTTACCGTTAGCAGAATTTGCGTACAACAACAGTTACCAAGCCAATATACGGATGGCACCGTATGAAGCACTATATGGACAGAAGTGTCGCACTCCTACGTGTTGGACAGAATTAGGGGAACGTCAGATTTTGGGTCTAGAAATAGTGGCTGAATCTAAAGAAAAGGTTAAGGTAATCCGGGCTCGGTTAAAGGAAGCATCTGATAGGCAAAAGTCTTACGCAGATCTAAAGCGGAAAGAAATAGAGTTTGCTGTGGGGGACTAAGTTTTCCTAAAGGTTTCACCTTGGAAAAAGGTGATGAGATTTGGTCGCAAAGGGAAGCTAAGTCCCAGGTTCATTGGACCTTATCGGAGTGTGAAGCGGGTCAGATCTGTGGCATATTAGTTAGATTTGCCTTCAGAATTGAAGCAAATGCATGATGTGTTCCATGTTTCAATGTTGCGCCGTTACCGGTCGGATCCATCTCATGTAGTGCCAGTTGAGGAGGTGGAATTAAGACCAGATTTGTCCTATGAAGAGGAGCCAATTCAAATTCTCGAGCGAGATGTAAAGGTTTTAAGGAGAAAGTCAGTTCCTCTCGTCAAAGTATTGTGGTGTAATCATGGATCAGAAGAAGCTTCGTGGGGACCGGAGGAAACGATGCGACAGCAATACCCTCACTTATTCCAGCCAGGTAATTTCGAGGACGAAATTATTTTAAGGGGGGTAGAACTATAACATCCTGATAATCAGGGGTTATGCATCTTACTTAATTGAATGATGTTGCATGCTTAATTATTAATGAGTGTATTTTGGAAGTTATTTGAGCTTCATTAATTGAGTGAATGCTTAGTGAAACTTTTAATTTCTAATAATTAAGAGAGAGCTAAGCAAGTTAGGCCTTAAGAATTAATGACAAGGAGTTTTAAGCATAAGTTGAGTAATTGGCAAAGTGGTTAGGATGCATGGATGAGTGCTTGAGGGGAGAGGTTCGAATCCCCTAGCTAGCAAATGGGAAAGATTTTAGTTTTATGTTTCCTTCCCTTTAGTGTCGACCAAGAATATTCTAGAGTGGATGAGTATTCTTTTATTTTTGGCCATTTGACCATATGAAAAGGAAGCTAAGAACTTATGGTATGGAATCATGAAGGATGATAAGATGAGGGGGACAAAAGGCATGATATTGGGCAATGTTTTGGGAGCTTGTTCATGGTCATTTGACCATGAACCTAGACGATTTAGGGGCTAAAGGGAGTGGTTAATGGTGATAGCAAAATTAAGGTTGATAGGGAAGAAATGTGGAGCAAAAGGGGAGTATGTTGGCTTCCTTGTTGGCCAAATTTTGGTATGGGATTAGGGAGGTTTTAGTTAACCAAAAGGTTGTCAATTATGCATTTTTCCTTTGTCCAATATTCTTCTTCTCTTAGCCGAAATTGTCTAGTGACATTTGGTACAAGTTTGCTTTGTTTTGGCCTTTGTATTTTGACCAAAATAGGTACCTTTATTTCATCTTTTCCTCTCAAAATTTTACCTTCTTTTGATACCAAAATATTGTCACTTTTGAAGACACTTTCTTTTCTTCCTCTCTAGTGCCGAATTCAACTTTCACCAAAAGCTTTCTCTCTCATTTTCTTTTTCTTCCTTTTCATTTTATTTCTCTTTTCTTTTTCCCTCTCATAGTCGAAACTACCAAATTGCAAAGAACTATCTTTTTCTTCATTTCTTCCCCTTGGCCGAATGTGCATAGGTCTCTAAACCTATCTCTTTTTCTTTTCTTCATCATCACCTTTTCTTCTTCTCTCTCTTCTTTCATTTTTATTCTCTTTCTTCTTTCTCTTAAAATCGAAACCATCATATTTGAAAACACCATCTTTTCTCTTCTCTTTTGTTAAAGCCGAATCATCAATTCCTTTCTTCTTTTGTTCAAGGCCAACCTTCAAGTGAATCAAAGTAAGGTTTTGTTTGTCAATAGTTTTCATTATTCCTTTTTATTATAATTGATCTAGAAAAATAAATCTTTTATTTTTCTCTCCTAGGCCAAATCCTTGGAAAGGATTTTTAAGGATCTTTGTTGAAGACAACTTTTAAGAAGTGATCTTTCGAAATCATCAAGGTAAGATTATCCCTTTTTGGTTATATCGATTTCTTTAAATAGACTACTAATCGATCGTATTTTTAGGGGCGATTTGAGACTAACAAGATAGGTAAGAAAAAGGCAGTTCAGAGTGTTTGGAAAAGAGGAGGTATTCCTTTACCATCAAACTTCAAGCGAAGAAATTTGTATCGGCGGTTAGAGACTTTCCACCGGGTTGTGGACCCTCTGCTAACGAGGATCGGTTATTTGAAGTAGTGCGGACAATCGAACCACTTTACGTTGGTGGAATATCAGCGGGTTTTGATCCATCTAGTGGAGAAAAACCACAAATAACTATCGTTCGAGAATCCGAGGGTAAGGATTTAGATCCATCATCAATAAGTGTAGTTTTGTTAGCAATAGTGTATACTAACCAAGTGTGTTAATTAATTAGGTGTTGACGACGAGAGGTATTGTTCTCAACATCACGAGGTGTGTAACCTTACATTAAAAATCTCATAGATTTACATATATTTAAATGTGATTATATGACCATGTGTATGATTGTGATTTTGGATACCATTCGGTGGTATACGATATTCGAGTATGTTTACCCCAATATTTTGTTCATTTTGCTATATGCATAAATGTGAGATAAATATGACTATATTATGATCGTGGGGTAAATAGCATGAAAATTTATTGATATGTATGTGCATGGGCATATGGGTATATTTGATAAAGGAGGAAGTATTCTGGTGGTTTTACCACATTTCTGGTGAATTCGGTCACATATGTGAATCTGGTGACTTTGGTCACGTATATTTGAATCTGGTGACTTCGGTCACGTATATGTGAATTTGGTGACTTCGGTCACATATTTGAAATCCGGTGACTTCGGTCACATATTTGATATCCGGTGACTTCGGTCACAATTTTGTCTGGTGGCCTTGCCACAAAATTATAAGGGCGATGTGCATGTTGACTGCAGCAACTGCCTTTAATGGTGTGTAGCGGAAGGAGGGTCGATTTAGGAATCCCCATGGTGTGTTGGTTGGTACGGGTGGTGTGTAGCGGATGGATATCTAGGTGGGTCGAGCTTGCATTTCATTTCATGTACATAATCATGTAATATTGAATGATTATTATTTGATCTGCTATGAAAATGGGCCTTTGGGCTAAATGTGAGCTAAACGGGCTTTTAAGCTAAATATGAGCTAAATGGGCTTTTGGGCCAAATATGACTTAAATGGGCCTATGAATAAATGTGTTATGAAAATGGGCTTTTTAATGTATGTGTTATACATTGAGTTTATGACTCACCCCTTTTGTGGGATAAACTTTTGGATGATTAAGTAGAAGCGATGGATCGGGTCAACAAGGATTTTGAGGTGGCCAATGCTCAAATAATGAAGTTTGGAAATTTTCCTACTTAAACTTATTAAGTTAATTTTTATTATTTAGACTTTATTATGGGTTGCTATTTTTGTAATAAGGCCACTATAAACTATCTTTAATTTTGTGTTTGGATTTACCTTTATTTTCCATGAATAATAACTATTAAATAACTAAATGGTTTTCGATAATTAATAATTCAAAATGTTTTTCACTAACATATATATATATATATATGTTTTAAAGTAATTTCCTTAAATGTGGTTTTCTTTTGATTTATCAATTCCTCCTACAAGTAATGATTTTCTTTTAAAAGCTATAAATTTTTCTTTACAAAAATGTTAAGTTAATCTGTTTTCTACAAAATCATCAAGTTTTTCTTAAACAAAAATGAGAATTTGCTATAGTTTTACTCGAGGAACATACCAAATCCGGTTAGGCTTTTTGGGTCGGGTTTGGGGTGTTTCAAAAGTTAAGTTGAAATTCCAATACCCCTGAAGTTGCACTTGGATTGGAAGCCATTTGGAGAAGACGAGGACCAAGAAGTCAAGACTCGGCAAGACTGGGCAAAATTGGTCCTTTTATAGTCTTTGCTCCATTCTCGTTACACGACAATGAGCAAAAAGGGGCAGCTGTAATAGGCCAATTTAGCCCAGGCCTATACAAAAAATAATAAACCTTTAACATCCTAGAATTAAAGTTTCTGCATTTTGCACTATTTCTTGTGTTTGGCTCGTTAAGTATGTTATTTTGGTGTGTTTGGGGGTCCTGGAGAGGCTCGGGGTCATGCCAGAGCCTTGGTAAAATTTTGCTTTTTGGGCACTTTAGGGGGGATAGCTGGTTGAGGCAGGCCTTAAGAATATTTTCTCGTGTTTTTTGACACAAGATGGAGTGTAGTAGAGTGGCAAGTGATGCCACTTAAGGAGTAAGGGAGTGGCGTCACAAGGGAGAAGGAGGGGGAAGGAGTTCGAGTCCCGTCAGCAGCATCTGAGAGCTTTATTTTTTTGTGCTCAAGAGGGTGGAGTGTTGGAATTCGGCTTGGACTCTTCAAAAGTGGGTGTTGAATGAGTCAAATGCATTTCAATGAGTGGAGGAGAGGTGCTTTTGGAGTTTGAATGGGTCAACAAGTTTGAATGGTGGATGGAGAGTGAAGCAAGGAGCAAATCAGGGAGAGAATCAAGGGGTTTGGTGGGGTGAAGGTGTTGGCCGAATGTGGGGTCTTGGTTGAGGGGCATTTCGGTTTAGCTGCTTAAGGGGTGTGCCGAAATTTTTGATTAGTCTTAGGCTTTCTATCTTGGTACATTCAGTTATAAGAGGTTAGTAGAGTGCCGTTTATGCCATTTTGGGATATAGTAGAAACTAAAATTTTGAGGTACATGATTGTTCTTTTTCTTCATTTTTGGCAAACACCTTGTTAGCTAACAAAGCAATTCTTTCCTCTTCCATATACCTGCGCCGAATCCACCACCCTTTTTTTCCTTTTCTCTTTTGCATATCCTTTTCTATTTCAACAAGCAATAGCCGAACCTCTCTTCTATCTCCTATTGAACATCTTCTCCTTGACAACCGAACTATTTTTTTGCTGTTAGCCGAATCTTTCCTCACTATCTTCCTTTCCCATTCAACTTTTATCTTCTTCTTTTTGTTCTACACTCTTTCCACCATAGCCAAACCTCAGCCTACTCATTTGCTTTCTTTTCATCTTGTTTCTTCTCATTTTATTCTAATAGTCGAAACCCTCTTCTTTTCTTTTCTCCTCTAATTATGTTTTCTCTAGCCGAAACATACTTCTTTCTCTTGAGTGTTTCATTTCTACATATTCTCACCATAGCCGAATCTCCTTTGACATCACACTAATCGATTCTTACACGTTCTTCTGTTAGCCAAACATCGCGAAGCAAGGTTCTAAGAATCCTTGGCCGTAGGAAGTCTCTTCAATCGGGTTCTGTTGGTTAAGGTAAGGGGAGACCCTTTTGTCCCTTTCTTTTATTTTCTCTCGATTTTATGTGGCCATAGCCGAATGGCTATTTGTCTCGGTGTTTAGATTTCGGCTAACCCCTTTTCCTTTTCTTCTTCTCTCGCTTGGAACAGTTACTCTGGGAAACTCCTTTAGTCGAACGTTTGTGGTTTGAAGCTTAAAGGTCTAGTGATTGCCGAACCTTACCACACCATTCGGGTTCTGGAGGTAAGGAGATTTTCTTGACTTCGGTTTGTCAATTTCCCTTTTCCCTTTCATTGCCTTAACCACACGTTTTTCTTTAAGTACTGATCAAGACTCTTATCATGGATATGAGTGCTATCTGATCCAAGGAGGGTGTGTCTAAGGAGCCTGAGGGGAGCGGACCCGTGGTCTCTGCTCCTAAATTTAAAAGACGTGCTGCGTCAACGGTTCGAGACTTTTTGCCGGGATGTTGTAGGGAGCTGACGTCTGCTTGGGATAGACAAATCGCAGTTATCCCTGCTAGTGAGAGTGTCAACGTAGAGAGTCTAGTCTTACGCGTAATCACGTGTGTAATGTTCACACTTTACTTATTAATTTGGATTATTAACTGTGATGGCTGAAAGCCGAAACGACTGTATACATAGTTGAAATACCCTTGTGGGTAAGGTTGGATACACCGGGTAAGTTCCGATATGATGATTACTTTCGAATATATGTATGTGTGAATTAATTATCTATTGTACATTGAAAGTATGCTGCATTCATCTCAGTATGATAATATGTTACATGGGCCTTGGGAAATGATTGATAGGGGAAGTGTGATTCAGTGACTTATGTCACAGTGGTCTGGGACCACGATGATTTGGAACCACGTATACATATGATTATCAGTGACTTGTCTCAGTGGTCTGGGACCACAGTGGGTTGGCCCCACATATACTTATCAGAGATTGTCACAGTGGTCTGAGACCACAGTGGGTTGACCCCACATTTATAGATTCTGTGACTCTGTCACAAGTGGTTTGGGACCACAGTGGCTTGATGCCACGGGTGTTTGGATGATTCAGGAGACCTAGAGGATGGAAAACTAGGTTGGGATAGCCTGCATTGCATGCATGTTAATATGCTATATTGTGTGGGCTAAGGCCCAATGGGCATATGTGGGCTTGAGGCCCAAATTGCGTTATATGGGGATTTACACACTGAGTCTCGATGACTCACCCCTCTGCTTAATTTTGCAGGTAATCCCTAGATCACGGATTTGGAGCCGAGGCGGACTTGAGGTGGCCATGCAATATTTTTCTCGTAAATTCATATTCTTTAGTTAAACTTGTTTTTAATTGGGATTTTGTTATGTAATAAGGCCTCCTAATATTTATTTTGGGTTTTGGATTTTATGCTGTTATAACATATCTTATGAGATGCAAAATATGGAGTTTTCTAAAATAAAAATATAAACAATTAGTTTTTTTAAAGTATTAATAAAAGGTGGCAAGCGATTAAATAACTAAATTCAGAAATTTTTCTTAAACCTACAAACACTGATTTCAAAACATCACGATTCGGAATGCCACTAGTTTTTGGTCTTCGTACCATGAAACCCGATTTCAACTAACAGTTCTTTTAAATAGGAGTGGGTAAGATACTTTTATGCTAAATATTATTTTCAAGACAGAAACACAAAACGAAAAGTTTTCACAATGGCGATGTTTCTTTAAAATTCCAAATTTCATTTAAACAACTTTTCCCTGTGACATACCACATCCGATCATGTCGTTTAGGCCGGGTTTGGGGTGTTACAAAACCCAAAATAATAAAACAAATTCCGGGTTTGGGGCGTTACAAAACCCAAAATAATAAAACAAATTCCAAGTCCAGTCCAAAATATATCATTTGGTCCGATCAGAATGGCCCATTACTTGAAATGATTGAAGGTCCATCTATAAGCTTGACGTATATGGAAACATAATCTTCAAGGATATGCAATCTTAGATATGATATGCAAATCTTAGATATGATATGCAAATCTTAGATATGATATGCAATCCTAGAAGATATTATATGCAACCTTAGAAGATATGATTTTGTAATCTTAAAGATTTAATTTGTAGATACCTTTTAATCTTAGCCATTGATGTAATTGATCTATACCGTTAGATTTGGGGAGGCTCATTATAAATAGAGGCCTCTCCCTTCATTGTAAGACACTTGAGTTTTGAGTAATAAAAATTCTTGAGAGCATTCACTCATATTTCTGTCTCTTTTGCGTTCTTATTTTCTGTGGCTTGTTCTTATTTTGTTCTTCGCTCATCTCTGTTTCTTTTTTGGGTTGCTTCCGTTCGAGTTAGATTTTGGTGGAGGAATTTCGTTGAATCCTCATATTGCGGGAGTTAGATTAACTTATGCATTTTTTTAACTTTTTTTTATTTATCCATTTAATTGCTGAATCATTATTTATTCATTTATTTTAATTATTTTAATTATTTTTGCTTTTCCCTATTTATGTTAAATTGTTTTATCATATATATTATTATTCTTATTTTTATATATTATCTATGTATTATATACATTATTTAACTTTAATCATATTATGTATTATTTAAAATTTGTATGTTATACATCATCTAAATTGTTTTATTTATTAAGGCAAAATTTTCCATATATTGTTTATTTAAAATATGTATATTATCTATTTTTAAATGGTATATTATATACTTATTATAAGTTATTCCTTATACATTTTTATTCAAAGTTTTTTATATTATTTATTTAATATATATATTTATTTTATTATGTATATATTAACTATTTTAGATTTTGCCATATCGTTTTTTATTTTTTTATTATTCTATTTTTTTAAAAATTGTTATAATATCCTTTATTGTTTTGCATATATCATTTATCTTATATTGTTATTTTACTTTTATATTTGATGTCATATGTAAAATTTCGTATTCATTTCTTAGTTTTTTTAATCTTTCGCATAGATCTTTTGAATTATTATTTCTTACTTTATAACTTTTATTTGTTATTCACGTTCTTTTATTTGTTTATTATTCTTATGATTGCTTTAGCATGGTCATTTTATTACTTTTATCAATTGCTATTTTATGTTATTCTTTCTCTTAATTGCCTATATTAGTATTAAATGTTATTATATCATGTAATTGTAGTATATTGCTTTGGTATTTGTGTTTTGTAATGTATTAATGATACATTTTATTCAAATCATTGTTTTAAAATATATCTCATTTAATTGCCACTTTTTATCCAAAACTTTATTTCTTAAAATAAGGCAATATTTGACATTTGAAGTTTTGGTGGAATCGTGCCCTAACTTACTGGGCTTCGATTTTTCTCATTAAGTCTAAATGATCAAATACCATTTTTGAAATTAAAATATATGGTTTTCAAATAAAAAACCTATCTTTATGAATTTAAGATGTTGCGTCCTAACTTACTGGATGTGACATTTTGATATTTTGTGATAGGGATTTCAAAAAAAAAAAAAACAAAACAAAGGATATTTGGTGTTTGGAAAATTCAAAAGGTCGTGCTCTACTTACTGAGATTCGACTGTTCTTTTATCCAAATAATTGAATGTTTTTTTAAGGTTATAAGTTTTGAAAAATCAAAAGGGTCATATTTTAAAATCTTCTCAAATTTTCGACATTAAGACATTAATTAATCAATTAGGTACCAATTTTTTGGGCGTTACGAGGGTGCTAATCCTTCCTCGTGCGTAACCGACTCCCAAGCCCATTTTCTCAAATTTCGTAGACCAAAATCATTGTTTTAATAAATCAAAAAATTTTTTATTAAAATGATCAATTTCAAGGTGAGCCGATCACACCTCGAAAAAAGATTGGTGGCGACTCTATTTTCGTTTTTAAAGTCGATCCCTTTATTTTCAAAAAAAAACTTAAAAATGGTTTCGACAATAAACATAGCATAATCCATTCATATACATGCATATCATCCCTTAATCAAGCCCTCGAGGCCTTAAAAAACACTTTAGAAATGATTCGAGACTAAATTGGAAATATTTGGAACATTGAGGAAAAAGATAGAAATTTTAAACAGCGGGGTCATACGATCGTGAAGCTGGGCCGTGTGACTAACACGGCCAAGACACATGCCCGTGTCTCAGGCTGTGTAACAATCGAAATAGGCACACACAACCGTGTCCTAGCCCGTGTCCGTGTAACTCTCTAGCTTGGGTCACACGGCCAAGCCCCACACCCGTGTGCCAGGCCGTGTGTTAGGTCGTGTAACTGCTTGACTTGGAATATTTGAAACCTATAGGGGACACACGGCCGTGTCGCATGGTCATGTGTCACACATGGCTGAGACACACACCTGTGTCTTAGGCCGTGTGGATAAGAAATTGGCCAAAATCAAGTCATTTCCTTCACCCAATTCAAGCATGTACCTAAACAAAATTTGTACATATGACCAAGGCATCAAAACATACCCAAAACATGCATAAAATGACCAATTCACTAAACCATTAATCCATACAACCAATATTCCAATAAGGCACCTCATTCACAAATCATTTAACACATCAAAACTTATGCATATTTGGCCATACATCAACCATACACAACTAACTTATTTCCATCTCAAAACATGCCATCCTTGACTTATACCATGCCAAGATAAATTTACCATTTGGATCATTACTCACATGCATCAAAATCATATAAATGACACAAATCAACCATTTCCAAATGCTACCAAGCAACCAACATATATATACATGCCAAAATCAACACTTCGCATTCAACTCAAACTTTAAACATAATTCCAACTATACATGCCATTATAACATTGGCCAAAACATCAAAATCTACCATATACTCGCTGGATAGTGTGTGATAGGTCTCTGACGAGCTTCTGATAATATATAAAACATAGGAAAGGAAACTACGTAAGCACATAATTCTTAGTAAGTTCGTTAAACATGAACACAACTTACCATTTCATGGTATAACATTAAAATTAAACAAGATAGCCAACCAATAGCTTGGCACAAGCCTAAACATCATCAACAAAAATTTTTAGTGCATTAAAACATAATTCACTTGAACTATCACATGGTAAGGTAAATTCACATGAACATAATGCCATTGGATTCATACTTTCCATAAACAAAAATATTCATTCATAGATCATTATCATTTCATACCTTTCCATAGGTTCATAACGTAGCCATTGGCACATTTATCGTTCCCTCCCTTTTCATGCCCGTTGAACCACTTAGAATAATATCATATACGCGAGAAAGCTCACACAAAGTGCGCTAAACATATGTCTGTAACACCCCAAACTCGGCCTAGACGGTATCACCGGATCTAACATGCCACATCAAGTGATGTTCAAAAACTATATGTTCATTGGAAAACCCTTCTACGAAACAAAACTTTCTACCTTTTAAAAATCCTGATTCATGTTGCTCATTAACAAAACAAAATTTGCTCTAAATCATTTCCTTGCAAAAATATTATTATTTTTAAAACCTTGTTCGTAGCGAAAGTTTGACTTAAACAGTTGCAGAAACGTGATATTTTGAAAGTAGTAGTTATTGTTTTTTTAAAACTCGTATTTAATGGACTAGCAGTTTGTGATTAAAAGAAATACCAAATAAAAGTTAAAAAGAAAATCCCAATGGCCTTATTACAAAAATCATTAACCCAATAATTAAAATAAAGTAAATATAAATTTGCTAAGTTCAGCTTTAAAGCATGTCAGTCGTGTAGCCACTTCTGGGTCCCTTGCAGCTCCAAATCCTCTACGATTGGGGATTACCTTCATAGTTAAAGGAAATGGGTGAGTTAGGAGAACTCAGTGTGTAATCCCTATTACAGTCACAGTCTGGGCTTGAGCCCATACGGTATCAGTCTAGGCCTAAGCCCTATATCATATCAATGTAAGTAGACATGTAACCCAACCCATACCAACCAAACTCTCCACTCATACCAGTCAAACTCTCCATGTGGGGACCATGTCGACCCACCTATCCAAACTCTCCAATGGTGCAGCCTAGCTGCTAACAATGGTATATGTGGCTGAGCCACTAGAATCAGAATACGTGGCGATGCCACTACAATAGTACTTCCTCCAAATCAAAAAACCCAACCCAATGCAATATGTTATGTATACAGTGTATCACGATCATATACAGTTATATAAAAATCACATAAACATAATTTAAACTACCACTAAGGGAATAACGGTCATTTTATCATTTAGGGGTAAAACAGTAATTTCACCCCTCAGGAGTATTTCAGTAATTTTACCCATTGAGGGTATTTCGATAAATTTACCCATAGAGGGTATTTCGATAACTTTACCCATAAAGGGTATTTCAGTAATTTCACCCGTGAAGGGTATTTTAGAAATTTTACCTGTGAAGGGTATTTCGATAATTTTACCCCTCTAATGGCCTCTCCGAAGGCCCACTGCCGCTTCGAGCGACATGAATACCCTTTTTTGATCAAAACGATGCAATTGGGCCTAAAGCCCAATTTCGGCCCAAGCGGGCCCATTTAGCTCATTTTAGGTTACGGTTTTGCGAACTTTGCAGCCGCATCTATCAATTGACATTTACCATGGGTTTTGCCCCTGTGGGCTCATTAGCACATTGGGCCCACTTAGCCCACTTCGGCTCAACAAGGCCCATTACAGCCTCAGTCCCACGAGAGCGTTCGTGACACTCCCAACAGTCTGTCGCCAACACTTGTGGCTCAGTTTATCTCTACGAGCGCTCACATGCTCGAGTGACCTCAGATGCCGATATTCCAGGTTATCGATATTTTGGCTTTTAGTCAATTCACATAATATCGCATTAACAAAATAACAGAGGTGTGAGATTACACACCTGTTACGACTGTAGGTTGAAGTTCCCAAGCTTAAGCACCTATGAAATCAACAGTTCTAATCAATTAGTCTTAACTCTTGATAAGACATCTCCATAAAATAGAAATCGACTAATCAGACTAGCGCTACTTACCACTAAATAAGAGATGTCCTGCAAGGGAAAGGTAATCAGTTGACTCCTTGGTTAAGGAAAGTGAGTTCCTAGCAACGTTTGAACGAAAAAGAGGTGTTAGCTACACAATAACGCCGCTCACAATTGAAATCAAATAGCCTTTCAACTCGCGAAATATAGAATCGAGCATAGAAGAAAACTGACCAAGGTTCGGCTAGAGTATCCACTTACCGCAAATTCGAAGAGATTCAGAAAGATTAGAACTAAGCAAGGAAATAGATTCGGCCTACACAATCGCCAGCTTTGCTAAGTAAAGAGAAAAGTAACGAGAGGGGAAAGAGAGGTTGTGTTCGGTCGAGGAGAACAGAAAGGGAAAAATGGATTCGGTAGTAAGCGAGCAGTAATTGCGAGATGATACTAAAGAGTAAAAAGAATGACAAGAAGAAGGAAGGAAATAAGGTGAAAGTAGAGGCTTAGCAATTCGAAAATTGGCAAGAAATGGAAGGAGAAAGAAAAGATGAAGAAGAGGTGAATCCAGCAGAGGTCAACGATGGAAAGAAAGACCTGAAACGTCGAAAAGTACCCAAAATGCAAACACTCCAAAAAAAAAAACTAGAGAAAATTCAGCACTCTCCCCTATCATAAACCGAATATGCACTCCCCAAATCACAACCCTTGGCTGAAATTCCCTATCACAACCTTCCCCACATCCAGCCAACACTCCCTCACACATCCATCTCTTTGATTCCCTCCACCGAATCCTACTTGAAACACTCTCAGCCTCCTATTCAAAATTTTTGACCAGGTCTTCAACTTCCTTGCAGAGTTTGATCCCAACTCTACCTCTTACTCCTTCAAGACATAAAATAAAAGTCCCCCTTTTGCTATTCATGGGATTCGAACCCCCTTACTCCTTGCCTTCCTAATGACGTCACAACCAACTTGCCTCCAGCTCACTTGTGACAGTTAAACGTACACAGATATACTTAAGCCCTACTGCAAATAACCTTCTCCCCTGAAAGCCAAAAACTAAAATTTCTCTAAAGCTCAGACTCGAATCCAGGCCTCCTTAGGACCCCCACACACACTCAATAGCTAGCCATTCAAGCACAACATGAATTTAAGCAAAATTACAAACCCCTAACTTTTGGGGCGTTACAACTCTACCCCCTTAAAGAAATATCGGCCTCGAAATTTACCTGATCAGAAGAGGTGAGGGTATTACTGTCGCATCGCCTCCTTAGGCTCCCATGTGGCTTCTTCTGAACCATGATTACACCATAGCACCTAGACTAACGGAACAGATTTCCTCCTCAGCACCTTAACATCACGATCCAGTATCTGCACCGATTCTTCCTCAAGGGTTAGGTCAGGTCTTACCTCTATCTCCTCCACTAGGAGTACATGTGAAGGATCAGAATGGTATCGTCTCAGCATAGAAACATGAAACACATTATGTATACGCTGTAACTTAGGAGGCAGCTCTAGCTGATAGGCAACCGGTCCCACACGTTTTAATACCTGATAAGGTCCAATGAATCTAGGGCTCAGCTTGCCTTTTCGCCCAAATCTCGAGAATCTTCTTCCATAATGAGACCTTAAGGAAAACATAATCCCCTACTGCGAACTTAATCTCTTTACGCTTCAAATCAATATACGACTTCTGTCTATCAGATGCTTCTTTTAATCGATCCCGGATCAATTTTACTTTCTCCTCAGTTTTAACAACTAATTCTGGCCCCAATATTCGTCGCTCACCCAGTTCTATCCAACAAGTAGGGGTGCGACAGCTATGACCATATAACACTTCGTATGGTGCCATCTGAATACTGGATTGATAGCTATTGTTGTAAGAGAATTCTACTACTGACAAGTAGTCTTCCTAACTTCCTTTGAAATCAATCACACAACTTCTTAGCATGTCGTCCAAAATCTGGATTACCCTCTCTAACTGCCCATCAGTCTGAGGATGAAATGCCGTACTGAAATCTAACCTTGTACCCAAAGCTTCGTGTAACACTCTTCAGGACCATGATGTGAATCTAGGGTCCTTGTCCAAAATGATAGACACTGGTACTCCATGTAACCTCACAATTTCATCCACATATTACTAGGCCAACTTTCGCAATGAGTAATCAGTGCGAACGGGGATAAAGTGGGCAGACTTAGTCAGCCGATCAACAATTATCCATACTGAATCTTTTTTAGTAGGCGTTAGGGGTAGCCCACTAACAAAATCAATGGTTACCCTCTCCCACTTCCAGAGTGGAAATTTAACAGGTTGCAGCAATCCAGAAGGCAGTTGATGCTCAGCCTTTACTTGCTGGCATGTCGAACACTTACTTACAAAATTGGTAACCTCACGCTTAAGTCCTGGCCACCAGTACTTTTCACGTAGATCTCGGTATAACTTGTTTCCATCGGGATGCATAGCGTATAGGCTACTATGCGCCTCTCACAGAATAGACTGCCTTAACTCAGAATCCCTCAGAACACTAATTCTCCCACAGAAACGTAATACTCCTTCGCTATTCAGACAAAAATCCACAGTCTCTCCCTTCTTCACCAATTGAAAACGAGGAACCAATGAATCATCTAACAACTATTTCTCTTTAATTTGACCAATCCAAGTCGGTTTTACCTGCAGTTTAGCTAACAGACTACCATCCTCAAACAGGCTGAGACGAGCAAACATTGCCCTTAGTTCAGATACAACCTTATAGCTCAATGCATCCGCTACTACGTTAGCTTTTCCCAGATGATACTCGATCGAGCAATCATAATCCTTAAGCAACTCTATCCATCTTCGTTGCCTAAGATTCAACTCCTTCTGAGTAAGGAGGTACTTGAGACTTTTATGGTCAGTATAAATGATCGAATTCTCCCCGTACAAGTAATGTCTCCAAATCTTTAGTGCGAACACCACCACAGCTAGTTCCAAATCATGAGTGGGGTAATTCACCTTGTGCGGCCTAAGCTGACGAGTCGTATACGCCACCACATTTCCCTCCTGCATCAGCACACAACCCACACCCGTGTGTGACGCATCACAATAGACAATGAATTCCTTTCCAGCGTCAGGCTGTATTAATACTGGGGCTTCAGTCAGAATCTTCTTCAGTTTCACAAAACTCTCCTGCTACTTATCAGTCAAAATAAAAGGTACTCCCTTACGTAGTAACTTAGTTAAGGGTGCAGCAATCAATGAAAACCCCTCAATGAACCGTTTGTAATACTCGGCCAGACCCAGAAAACTTCGAATCTAAGATACCAACTTCGGTGGCTTCCAATCTAATACGGCCTCAACTTTTTGAGGATCAACCCTAATCCCCTCACCAAACACGACATGACCCAAAAATGTCACCTCTCGCAGCCAAAACTCGCACTTGCTGAATTTGGCATAAAACTGCCTTCTCTCAATATTTGTAGAACAACTTGGAGATGTGAATCATGCTCCTCCTCGGTTCTTGAATACACCAGAATATCATCTATAAACACCACCGTGAACCGGTCTAAATAGGGTTGGAAAACCCGGTTCATCATATCTATGAAAATAGATGGTGCATTCTTTAACCCAAACGGCATGACCAGGAGCTCGTAGTGTCCATAACGAGTCCTGAATGCTGTCTTGTACACATCTGCCTCCTTAACCCTTAGCTGATGGTATCTCGATCTAAGATCTATCTTAGAGAAAATCGAAGCTCCTCGCAGCTGATTGAACAAGTCGTCTATCCTTGGTAATGGGTACTTGTTCTTAATTGTCAGTTTATTCAGTTGACGATAATCAATACACATGTGCATGGACCCATCCTTCTTTTTCAAGAACAATACTGGTGCTCCCCACAGAGACACACTCAGTCGGATGAATCCTCGATCCAGTAGCTTTTGGATCTGAGCCTTTAATTCCACTAGCTCCTTCAGCACCATCCTATAAGGGGCGATGGACACTGGAGCCGTCCCCGGTAGGAGCTCAATGCTAAATTTGACCTCACGGTTTGGTGGCAACCCCGGGAGCTATTAAAAAATACATCTGGAAACTCCTTTACTATCCTAACATCCCCAACAGATAACCCCTTAACATTAGATGTGCTGATATAAGCTAGAAACGCCTCACAGCCTTTGTGAACCAGCTTTACGGCCCTTAATGCTGAGATTACATTAGATAAGTAATCCCTTCTCTCCCCTATCACGACCACCTCCTCAACCTTTGAAGACTTCAATACCATACGTTTAGCAGTGCAATCTAAATTCGTACGGTGTTTCACTAACCAATCCATGCCCAAAATGAGATCGAACTCGCCAAACGTCAGTTCCATCAAATCCGCTAGAAAGACAAACCCTTAGACCTCTAGGGGCACATCTCTAAATAGTTTAGTCACTCTAACTGACTACCCAAAGGACTAATCATTGAAATTTCTCTATCAGTAAGTTCGAACTGTATGCCTAAAGTTTCAGACACAGTACATGCAACATACAAGTGCGTAGACCCAATATCAATTAAAGCGGTATATGGTACATTAAGAATGAGAAATGTACTAGTTATGACGTCAGGTGCGTCGCCATCCTCTCAGCTCTGAGCTACATAAACCAACACTGACTATCTCACCTTTGTATTACCAGCACCTCTGCCCAATGCTCTACGACCTCGTCCAAACCCATTTCCCCCTCTGGGTGGACCATGGCCTCTAGGTGGCTACTGACCACCTCTCCTTGGCTACACATAGCCCTGACCAGCTGCTTGCATCTAAACAGGATCCTGAGGATAGTTTCTAAATTGATGATCCTTGGACCCACATCTGAAGAACCTCCCAGTTCTTTTCCAGCACTCTTCCAAATGAGGTCTCCCACACTCAGCGCAAGGCTGCAGTCGACCAGCAACAACTGGAACCCCAACTCGGGCTGGCCCATCAAACCTAGGCGTCTTCTTATGCCCACTAGAAGAACCTGAGGGCCCAAAATCCCTCTTTTCTCCGCCCCTTTCCTTCTTACGATTTTGACGCTCAAAGCGTTTCACATCCTTGGTAATCTTTGCCTTTTCAATTAGGGCAGCAAAGTACCTTTCCCTCTACGGGCTATCAATACTCACAACTCATCCTAGATACCATCCTTGAACCGCACGCAACACTCATAGTCAGTCGAGAGTATGCCCTAACCATACTGACTCAACCGTAGAAACTCTATCTCATATTCTGCTACAGACTTATTTCTCTGAACCAGACCCAGAAATTCCTTCCTCCGGGTATCCACATAACTTGCAACAGTGTATTTTCCTTGGAAGGCCTCCTTAAAGAAGTCTATGTCACACGATTGGCCTGCATGCCTTCCCTCATGGTAAGCCACCATTGATATATCTCATCTCACAGTAACGACACTGTTTCTTTCAGTTTTTGCTCCATCGTGCAGTTAAGATAATCCATTATTTGCTCGACTGCCTCTAACCAATATTTTGCTACGTTCGGGGCTATACCAGAGATGCCCCTAAAAATTTTTTCCCCGTTCAACTGGAGTCGTTCAGAATATAGCCCTCGGCCTACTGACACAGTACTTGCTCCAGCAACCCTCTCAAGCACTTGCAACATCACTTGGGACAGAGAATCATCCCCACTGGCTCGATTATGAGACCCTGTTTTAGTCACTGGTGTTACCGACACTTCTCGTTCAGGCATATGTCCTGACGCTGAGGACCCAGCCCTAGTGCCTCAGCCTCTACAATGACCACGTGTACCTCTTCTGTGACCTCTTGTGCTCATATCATCGAAGCGTACTTATCTGATTAAAGAGTTTTATGAATCAGCTTATGGTTCTTATAATTATTAACAAATATTTTATGAAAGACAGTAATTAAAGTTGTTCTCACAGATCGAATTTACTACAGTTCCAGTCTCCTATAGTCTTAGTTTCTATAACTAAAGAGTTCAGTATGCTACTACTATCCCTAGTAGTTTCTCAGTACAGTCATTCAGCATATAACAAAGTATAGTGTCAGGAAACTTACGGATTTGGTGTCGGACACTCGGTGTACCACACTTTCAGTAACACTATCACTTTCCAACCAAAATTTTAACAGTTAAGGAAAAATTTTCAAAGCCCATTTCACAGTCGAGTTTTGCAATCGGGCTCTGATACCACTAAATGTAACACTCCAAACCCGACTTAGACGGTATAATCGAATCTAACGTGCCACATCAAGTGATGTTTGAAAACTATATATTCATTGGAAAACCCTTCTACGAAACAAAACTTTATACCCTTTAAAAATCTCGATTTACGTTGCTCATTAACAAAATAAAATTTGCTCTAAATCATTTCCTTGCAAAAATATTATTATTTTTAAAACCATGTTCGTAGCGGAAGTCTGACTTAAACAGTTGCGGAAACGTGATATTTTGAAAGCAGTAGTTTTTTTTTAAAAAAAAAACTTGTATTTAGTGGACTAGCAGTTTGTGATTAAAAGAAATACCAAATAAAATTTAAAAAGAAAATCCCAATGGCCTTATTACAAAAATCATTAACCCAATCATTAAAATAAAGTAAATATAAATCTCTAAGTTCTGCTTTAAAGCATGTCGATCGTGTGGCCACCTCTGAGTCCCTCGCAGCTCCAAATCCTCTACGATTGGGGATTACCTGCACAGTTAAAGGAAATGGGTGAGTTACGAGAACTCAGTGTGTAATCCCCTATTATGGTCACAGTCTGGGCTTGAGCTTATACGGTATCAATCTGGGCCTAAGCCCTATTCGGTAACAATCTGGGCCTAAGCCCTATATCATATCAATGCAAGCAGACATGTAACCCAACCTATACCAACCAAACTCTCCACTCGTACCAACCAAACTCTCCATATGGAGACCATGTCAACCCACCCAGCCAAACTTTCCAATGTTGTAGCCTAGCTGCTAATAACGGTATATGTGGCTGAGCCACTAAAATCAGAATACGTAGCGATGCCACTAAAATGGTACTTCCTCCAAATCAAAAAACTCAACCCAATGCAATATGTTATGTATGCAGTGTATCACGATCATATACAGTTATATAAAAATCACATAAACATCGTTTAAACTACCACTAAGGGTATAACGGCCATTTTGTCGTTTAAGGGTAAAACGATAATTTCACCCTTCGGGGGTATTTTAGTAATTTTACCCATCGAGGGTATTTCGGTAACTTTACCTATAGAGGGTATTCCGGTAACTTTACCTATAGAGGGTATTCGGTAATTTCATCCGTGAAGGTTTACTAATTTTACCTGTGAAGGGTATTTTGGTAATTTTACCCCTTTAATGGCCTCTCCGAAGGCCCACTGTCGCTTTGAGCGACACGGATACCCTTTTTTGATCAAAACGGTGCAATTGTGCCTATAGCCTAATTTCGGCCCAAGCAGGCCCACACGCTTGTATGGCCCATTTAGCCCATTTTTGGTCATGGTATTGCAGACTTCGCAGCTGCATCTATCAACCAGCACTTACCATGGATTTTACCCCTGTGGGCCCGTTAGCGCATTGGGCCCACTTGCCCACTTCGGCTCAACAAGGCCCATTACAGCCTCAGTCCCACGAGAACATTTGTGACACTTCCAACAGTCTATCGCCAACACTTGTGGCTCAGTTTATCTTTACAAGCACTCGCACGCTCGAGTGGCCTCAGATGTCGATATTGTGGCTTATCGATATTTCAGCTTTTAGCCAATTCACAGAACATCACATTAATAGAATAACAGAGGTGTGAGATTACACACATGTTACGACTGTATGTTGAAGCTCCCAAGCTTAAGCACCTATGAAATCAACAGTTGTAATCAATTAGTCTTAACTCTTGATAAGACATCTCTATAAAATAGAAATCGACTAATCAGACTAGCACTACTTACCACCAAACAAGAGATGTCCTGCAAGGGAAAGGTAATCAGCCGTCTCCTTGGTTAAGGAAAGCGAGTTCCTAGCAACATTTGAATGAAAAAGAGGTGTTAGCTACACAATAACCCCGCCCACAATTAAAATCAAATAGCCTTTTGGCTCGCGAAATATAGAATCGAGCATAGAAGAGAAATCAGCCAAGGTTTGGCTAGAGTATCAACTTACTGCAAATTCGAAGAGATTCAGAAAGATTAGAACTAAGCAAGGAAATAGATTTGGCCTACACAATCAGCTAGTTTTGCAAAGTAAAGAGAAAAGTAACGAGAGGGGAAAGAGAGGTTGTGTTCGGCCAAGGAGATCCGAAAGGGAAAAATGGATTCGGCAGCAAGTGAGCAATAATTGCGAGATGATACTAAAGAGTAAAAAGAATGACAAGAAGAAGGAAGAAAAGAAGGTGAAAGTAGAGGCTTAACAATTCGACAATTGGCAAGAAATGGAAGGAGAAAGAAGAGATGAAGAAGAGGTGAATTCGGCAGAGGTCAACAATGAAAAGAAAGACCCGAAACTTCCAAAAGTACCTAAAATGCAAACACTCCAAAAAAAACTAGAGAAATTCGGCACTCTCCCCTATCACAAACCAAATATGCACTCCCCAAATCAAAACCCTTAGCCAAAATTCCCTATCACAACCTTCCCACCGAAATTCCCTATCACAACCTTCCCCACATTCGGCCAACACTTCCTCACACATCCATCTCATTGATTCCCTCCACTGAATCCTTCTTGAAACACTCTCAGACTCCTATTCAAAATTTTTGACCAAGTCTTCAACTTCCTTGCAGAGTTTGATCCCAAATCTACCTCTTGCTCCCTCAAGACATAAAATAAAAGTCTGCCTTTTACTATTCATAGGATTCGAACCCCCTCACTCATTGCCTTCCTAATGACGCCACAACCAACTTGCCACTAGCTCACTTGCGACACTTAAACGTACACAGATATACTTAAGCCCTACTGTAAATAACCCTCTCCCCTTAAGGCCAAAAACTAAAATTTCTCTAAAGCTCAGACTCGAACCCAGGCCTCCTTAGGACCCCCAAACACACTTAAATAGCTAGTCATTCAAGCACAACATGAATTTAAGCAAAATTACAAACCCTTAACTTTTAGGGCGTTACATTGTCGAAACCATTCCTTTTCTTTTACATCGTTGCTCACTCGAGCCATAAAATGGGTCTGTTCACACAACCTGACGGTCAGAATGTAAGCTACATGATGTCACTCACACAAGCTGACGAGTATCCACAACAAATGTCAAAACTCAATCATCGGTAGGACATTCAGGACCAGCACCCGAAACATGGTAAACCTAATGCCATGTCATTTGTATCCTATATATTCCTAATGCTCAAATCAGGCTCGATAATCATCGTAACATCATTGGATTTCCATCATTCATTTACATGATAAATAAAAAATAACATATATATCAAAATAACATTATAACGTTCTTTAAATATACAAACTTACCTCGATTACAAAGATGTCGAAATAAGATCAACTAATCTAAGGCTTTAGCGTTTCCTCGAACTAGATCCTTACGAGGTTTGTCTTGATCTAAATAAGAAAATTCAATATATTTAATACTCATACTATTCAATTTAGTCCAAAATTCACACTTTTATAAAATTAAATTTTTGCCCCTAATATTTTAACTTCTTTACAATTTAGTCCTTAAGCTCTTAAATTGACATTTATGCAAATTCAACCACATATCATGCTAGCCATAATATATAGGGACTTATATCAACCCATGCAAGCCATTATTTCATAATTTTACCATGATATTTTACTATTTTTACAAATAAGTCCTTAAATGATAATTTCATCAAAAATCACTTTACAAAACTTGTTTATTTAACAACAAGGACTTATAATCTTGCATTAAACTTCAAGAATCATACAAACATGTTCATGGATAAACCCTAATCCTTTAACAGTTTTGCAAATTAGTTCATGTGCTAGATAGCTTAAGCTACAACGTCTTCAAAAACATAGAAATCAATAAAAACAGGATAAAAAATCATACCAAGTAAGCAATGAGATGCATTCAAATGAAAAATTCCTAAAAATGGTGTTCTTCACTTAGAGAAATCGATGGAGAAGATGAATGAATAAAGAAATTTGGTTTTGTTTAATTTTTAACCTTAATTTATCTATTTACCAAAATAACCTTTAAAAAATTTAATAACTTCAATAAAGCCAATCCATGAATGTCCACTAACTATATAAATGGTATATTTACCATCTAAGTCCTCTTAATTTAAAGTTTCATAGCAATTTGATACCTTTACTACTAGAACTCCACTTTTGTAACTTTTACAATTTAGTCTATTTTACTTAATCAAGCATGCAAACGTCAAAATTTCTTAATGATATTTTTATACGACGCTACTAACATACCATAGATACTAAAATAATAAAAATAAAAATAAATATATACTCGTTGGTTTTGTGGTCCTGAAACCACTGTTCTAATTTCACTAAAAATAGGTTGTTACAACAACAATTGTGGACAATCTGATGTATCGTTTCTTTGAGTATGATGGGATCTATCATTTACTCGAAAAGTTTTTTTCTTTGAATGCATATGGTTTGCATAATAAGAAACGGTTGCCCGTTAAGTGGTTATAAGAATTTCATTCTATACAGCAGGGGGTGCCCTTATGTTTCATTTGGGCAATGATAAGTGGTGTTCCTCACTGGTTTCATTTCTATAAGATTGTTCAAGACCTTATTGATCAACGAAAAAATTTGATCACAAAACAAGCTTGAGTGCAAAATCCTGTTGAAACGACTAAAAGGCATACTGATAAACCGTAAAAGTAACATATTTTAACCCTATATTTAATAGGCTTTTGGATGATTTAGCCCTTGATTTATGTAAAAGGTGCTTTTAATCCTTTCTTTTCATGTTTATAATCAGGAAAGCACCTGAGGATAAAAAGAACACAAAACAGTCTTAAAACGGAGTAATTAGGCCTTAGCAAGCAATCAACACGGCCTGGCCCAAAGCCCACATGGCCGTGCCTCGCCAATTACCTAGAGCACGGCGTCAACTATATAACACACGGCCGTGTAGCATCCATTCATCACACGGACGTGCCTTGTGATCTACATGGCCGTGCCCAAATCGACAGACCTGAAGCACGGCCTGAATCCTGACTCACACGGCCGTACCCAAAATGACAGAATCGAGACACGACCCAACCACGAGTTACACAGGCGTGTGTCATGGTCGTGCCCCTACCGCGGGAGAGAGCAATTTCACTTGGATTCGGATGCTTGAAGCCAAATAAACATACTCTTAAATCTACTCTAACACCCTAATAGTAATTCTGCTTGAAGGAGATACTTAGGAGCCAAGTATAGCATCCCAAAGCCTATATAAATAACCCAAGGCAAACATTAAAGGAGAGCTTTTTGGCAGAGGCTTTTGCCGAAGCGTTCCTCTTTTAGGGAATCACTTGAAGATAGCCAGTTGCTTCATCTCAAGAAGTCAAAACTCCATTCAAGACGGAGGATCTCTCCTTTAATTCCTTCAGGGGGTTTTAGGGATTTCTTATGTTTTGTTTATTCTTTTCTCTTGTGATGTTTTCGTATTTAGTTATGCACTAAACCCCTCAGAAACCTGAAGGGGATGAAACCTATGATGGATTTTGTTATTTGATTTCTAAATATATGATAAGTACTTGGTTTGTTCTTAATTATGTTGCTTAATTTAATCTGATGTGCTTAGGTGGAGGAGGAATAGACCCTACCTAAGAGTAGATCTAGCATAATTGAGCGAAGTTGATCGGGCGCCTAGAGATAGGGTTACGAGATTTTGTCAGATTAGGGTGAAATCTAATATGGGAATCCATTGATCGACTTATTGCTTTCTTAGGGGGTTATTATAAGAGAACGAGAGTTCCACTAATTAACCTAAGGTTAGACGTTATTCGCCTCGAGAGAGGGTTTAATATAGGTTAGGGAGTCTTACAGATCAAGCTAAGTAAAGAAATCATACGGTTTGGGGAATAAATAATAAGTGAAGTCATAGGTGGATTCTTCCTAAGGGTATCGTCTTTATCAATTCTCCAATTCAATCTTTTGTCTTTGCATTTAGTCTAAGTATTTTGTTAGTTTAATAATTCAATCACTCCAAATTTTAGGCTAAATAATAGAGAGCAAGTGAGTAGTAGTACTTTTAGGTTCCCTTGGGTTCGATAAGATATTCTTGCCTGAGCTATACTACTGTTTGATAGGTGCACTTGCCTCTATTATTGTCACAGTTAGTCTACAGGTTCGATCACTCTTTTATAAATATTAAAACTCGACTGTTTGACATGATCAAGTTTTTGGCACCGTTGCTGGGGAATCCTAAAATATTAAGAAGGCTCTATTTCTATTACTTTAGCCATTATCTTTATTTTTAAATTTCTCTTATTTTTATACATATATTTTATTTTTCTAAATTTCTTTCTTGCTTTTCATAGCAAGTACCTCTAGTTTACGACTAGAAGGAATCCGAGAGGACCATTAGAATACAAGAGTGACATTGAAGCTACTACTCATAGAAATCACAGAGAAATTAGACGAGCCCTAGACTATCGAAGAAAAGAACAGCAAAGATCCAATCCTACTGAAGGGATGGACAAGAATAACCCACCAAATGTGCAAGAACAGAATGCTCTGCGTACTATGTATGATTATGCTAAACCTAACTTAACAGGAGCAGAATCTAGTATTGTTAGGCCCGCTATAGCTGCTAATAATTTTGAATTAAAGCCTAACACAATACAAATGATTCAACAATTTGTTCAATTTGATGGTTTGCAGGATGAGGATCCAAACACTCATATATCTAATTTTTTAGAATTCTATGATACCTTCAAAATAAATGGCATTTCTGACGACGCCATACGTCTTCGATTATTTCCTTTTTCATTAAGGAATAAAGCAAAGCAGTGGTTGAACTCGTTACCACAAGTGTCAATCACAACATGGGATCAAATGGCTGAAAAATTTCTTTTAAAATATTTTCCACCAGCCAAAACGGCTAAATTTAGGAATTACATATCTTCTTTTGTGCAAAATGACGCAGAATCATTATATGATGCATGCGAAAGATACAAGGATCTCCTAAGAAGATGCCCACACCACGGATTACCTTTTTGGCTTCAAGTCCAAACATTCTACAATGGTGTAAATTCTCCAACTAGGCAAATGATCGATTCATCAGCCGGTGGAACATTGAATAATAAAACTCCTGAAGCGGCTTACGATTTTATTGAGGAGATGACGTTGAACACCTATCAATGGTAAATTACAAGAGCTAAAACAATAAAATCAGCCAAAGTTTTTAACATAGATGGAGTGCCGTTGTCGATAATTTTGGACAGAGATCCGAGGTTTACGTCGCGATTTTGGAAAGCATTGCATCAAGCTTTGGGCACCAGGTTGGACTTGATCGGGCATTTCATCCCGGTCGACGGTCGGTCGAAAGAGTAATCAAATCTTAGAAGATATGTTAAGGGGATGTGCGATAGATTTCAAGGAAGTTGGGAGGAATTCTTACCGTTGGCGAAATTTGCGTACAACAACGTTTCCAATCCAATATCTGGATGGCACCATATGAAGCACTATATGGACGAAAGTGTCGCACTCCTCGTGTTGGATGTAATTAGGAGAACGTCAGATTTTGGGTCCAGAGATAGTGGCTGAATCCGAAGAAAAGGTTAAGATAATCCGGGCTCGGTTAATGGAAGCATCTGACAGACAAAAATTGTACGCAGATCTAAAGCGGAAAGAAATAGAGTATGTAGTGGGAGACCAAGTTTTCCTAAAGGTTTCACCTTGGAAAAAGGTGATGAGATTTGGACGCAAAGGGAAGCTAAGTCCCAGGTTCATTGAACCTTATCGGATTGTGAAGCGGGTTGGATCTGTGGCATATTAGTTAGATTTGCCTTCGGAACTGAAGCAAATGCATGATGTGTTCCATGTTTCAATGTTACGCCGTTATCGGTCGGATCCATCTCATGTAGTGCCAGTTGAGGAGGTGGAATTAAGATCAGATTTGTCATATGAAGAGGAGCCAATTCAAATTCTGGAGCGAGATGTAAAGGTTTTACGTAGAAAATCAGTTCCTCTCGTTAAGGTATTATGGCATAATCATGGATCAGAAGAAGCTTCGTGGGAACCGGAGGAAGCGATGAACAGCAATACCCTCACTTATTCCAGCCAGGTAATTTCGAGGATGAAATTATTTTAAGGGGGTAGAACTGTAACATCCTGATAATTAGGGGTTATGCATTTCACTTAATTGAATGATGTTGCATGCTTAATTATTATTAAGTGTATTTTTGGAAGTTAATTGAGCTTCATTAGTTAAGTGCATGCTTAGTAAAACTTTTATTTTCTATTAATTAAGAGAGAGATAATAAAATTAGGCCTTAAGAATTAATGACAAGAGGTTTCTAGCATGAATTGAGCAATTGGCCAGGTGGTTAAGGTACATGGATGTGTGCTTGAGGTGTGAAGTTTGAATCTCCTAGCTAGCATTAGGGAGGATTTTAATTTTTTTTGTTTTCTTCCCTATAAGTGTCGGCCAAGAAAGTTCTAGAGGGATGAGCATTCATTCATTTTGGCTATTTAACCATGTGAAAAGGAAGCTAGGAACTTATGGCATGGAATCATAAGTTGATGATAAGATGAGGGGACAAAAGGCATGATATGGGGCAAGGTTTTGGGAGTGTGTTCATGGTCAATTGGCCATGAACCTAGACAACATGAAGGGCTAAAGGGAGTGGTTTATTGTTGATAGGAAATCAAGAGTTGATGGGGAAGAAACAAGGAGGAAAAAGGGATAATGTTGGCATTGATTTGGCGAATTTTTCTTTGCCATTAGGGGAAAAGTTGGCCAAAAGTCTTGCATTTTTTTGTTTGTCCATCTTTTCTCATTTCTCCAATAGTTTCTCTCCTAGTGAACTTGTCATTGAGTTTAGGTAAAAACTTTCTTTTTGTTTTGGCTTTCTTCTTTTGACCAATTTTCTCCAAAAAACTCCCACTTTGGTAGAATGTACCTTAGGCACTTTGGTACACTTTTGCTTTTGATTTAGCCTCAATTGTGTTTGAACCAAATACAATTTTCTTTCTCCCATCTTTCTTTTTGAAACCGAAACTACAAAGTTCAAAGAGCCAATTTCTTCATTTCTTCCTTCTTGGCCGAATGTGCAAAGACTCCTAAACACATTTCTTTTCATTTGAGAAATCACCATCATCATCTTCTTCTCCTCTTTCTCTTTTCTTCCTTCTCTCTTTCCTTCTATTTTCATTCGCTTTCTTCTTTCCCTCAAAACCGAAACCATCATATTGAAACCACCATTTCGCTTCTCTTTTTGTTAAGGCCGAATTATCATATTCTTTTCTTCTTATTCAAAGCCGAATCTTGAAGGACTCAAAGTAAGATTTTATCAATTATTTTCATCATTCCTTTTTACTTTAGCAAACTTAAAATCATGATCTTTTATTTTCTCTCCTAGGCCGATTCATTTGAAAAGATTTTTCAAAGATCTTTGTTGAAGACAACCTTTAAGTGATCATTCGAAATCATCAAGGTAAGGTTATTAATTTAGATCATACCGATTTATTTAGATGGATCACTAATCTACATTATTTTTAGGGGCGATCTAAGATCATCAAGATAGGTAAGAAAAGAGCCGTACGGAGTGTTTGGAAGAGAGGAGGTATTCCTTTACCATCGAACTACAAACGAAGGGCTGTATCGGCGGTTAGAGACTTTCCACCGGGTTGTGAACCCTCTGCTAACGAGGATCGGTTATTCGAAGTAGTGCGTACAACCGAACCACTTTACTTTGGTGGAATATCAGTGGGTTTTGATCCATCTAGTGGAGAAAAACCACAAATAACTGTCATTCGTGAATCCGAGGGTAAGGATTTAGATCCATCGTCAATAAGTGTAATATTGTTAACAAAAGTTTATACTAACCAAATGTGTCACTCAATTAGGTGTTGACGAGCAAGAGGGTATTGTTCTCACTGTCACTAGGTGTGTAACCTTACATTAAAAATCTCATAAGATTTACATTGTGACTATATGACCATGTGTATGATTGTGCTTTTGGATACCATTCAGTGGTATATGATATTCGGTATGTTTACCCCAATATTTTGTTTATTTTGCTATATGCATCAATATGAAATAAGCATGACTATATTATGATTTGTGGGGTAAATAACATAAAATCGATTTGATATGTATGTGCATGGGCATATGGGTATTTTGATAAAGGAGGAAGTATTCGGTGGTTTTACCACATTTACGGTGACTTCGGTCACATATGTGAATTTGGTGACTTGATTCACGTATATTTGACTCGGTGACTTGGTCACATATTTGACTCCGGTGACTTGGTCACGTATGTGAATCTGGTGACTTGATCACGTATTTGAAATTTGGACTTGATCGGTGACTTGGTCACATCTGCTTTGGTGGCTTTGCCACAATAAGAGGCGATGTGCATGTTGATCGCAAAGAATCGCCTTCGATGGTGTGTAGCGGATGGAGGGTCGATTTAGTAATCCCACTTGTGTCTTTGGTTGATGCGGGGTGTGTAGCAGATGGATATTTAGGTTGGGCCGGGCTTGCATTTCATTTCATGAACATAACCATGTAATATTGAATGATTATTATTTTTTTGCTATGAAATGGGCCTTTGGGCTAAATTTAAGCTAAATGGGCCTTTGGGCTAAATATGAGTTAAATGGGCCTATGGCCATATGTGAAATTTTTGAGCTTGAAAGCATTTGATAAAATGGGCTTTTTAGTGTATGTGTTATACATTGAGTTTATAACTCACCCATTTTTATGGGATAACTTTTCAGATGACTCGTAGTGCGATGGATCGGGGCAGCAGGGATTTCGAGGTGGCCAGTGCTCGTATCAAGTATTGTGGAGATTTTCCAACTTAAACTTATTAAATTTTAAATTTTATTACTTAGACTTTATTATGGAATTGCCAATTTTATGTAATAAGGCCACTATAAACTATTTTTAATTTTGTGTTTGGATTTATTTTAAATTACGCCATGAATAATTATCAATTAAATAACTAAATGGTTTTCGATAAATAATTTTAAAAAGTTTTTGTCAAGATATATATATATATATGTTTTAAGAAAATACAAATCTATTTTTCAACTAAGCCCAACTCGATCTTTAAGTTAATCCGTTTTACTTAAAAATCATTCAAGTTTTCTTGTACAAAACGATATTCCGCTAAAGTTTTACTCGAGGAACATACCAAATCTGGTTAGGCTTTTTGGGCCGGGTTTGGGGTGTTTCAGCTTGTATCGAGCCCAATTTTAAACTCTCGGCCTTGGGTTTTGAAGCCCACAGCGTTTTCAAAAGTTGGCCCAAATGACTTTTTGAAAGTTTTCTTAAGTTAAATGATTTTATAAGAGCATGGCACTTTCGAGTTCTCGGCCCGGATCCATCGGTATGTACTTTATCGATATGTGATATGTATGATAGTTTAAACTTAAACTATACTTTAGAGACATGGACCCTAGGTGTATGTGCGCTACTACTACTGAAACCATTGAATATCATTTCATAAGACTTTCTTTTAATAAGAAGTGAAAAGATTCTAATACATAAGACTTTTCAGTAAAAGCAGATAAGATCGTAGTAGACATGAGTTCTAGGGGCGAGGTCATCGTGGACATGGAAGAGGAAGGATGATCTGTTTGAACCGATTCGATCTGGTCAAGGTTCGAGAATGAAGCTCATACACCCACTGTTAGAGCGCGACTTTCAAGAACAAAATGAAGGTGGTGATGCAAGATGCACAAGTCAGGTCTTGAAGTTTTGGAGCAGTAGCAAAGCTAGTTCGAAATGGGTCTCGAAAGTCGATGGTGAGAGACTTAGATCGAATGGAGCTGAGGTTTTCAGAGGAGTATCTGGAGTAGCTCCAAATGTAGCTAAATATTGGTTGGAGGCAGTCAAGAGGATCATGGACGATATAGACTGCACTGATGAAGAGAAATTGAAAGGTGCTATTTCACTTCTTCGTGATGAAGCCTACCAGTGGTGGCTCACTATCATGGAGAGTACCCCTGTGGATCGTCTGGATTGGGGGTATTTTAAGATTAAATTCGAAGGAAAATATGTTAGAGCTAGCTACATTGACTCCCAGAGGAAGACATTTCTGAATCTAGTACAAGGAAACAAGTCGATAGCTGAATATGAAGCAGAATTTTTGCGACTTAGCCATTATGCCAGAGGGATAGTGGCTACGGAATATAATGATGTATCGATTTGAAGATGGACTTAGAGATGAGCTAAGAGTGATGATTGCACCACACCATGAAAGAGATTTTGCAATCTTAGTGGAAAGGCAAGAATTGTCAAGAGGCTAAACGGATCGAGAGAGGTAAGCGGACAGAGGCGAGCAAGAATAAGAGAAGCTTTGGCTCCTCGTGGTCGTCAAGAATTTTCGAAGAAATCAAGAAATGATAGACCGCGAGGTCAACAGACTGCTTCGGGAGGACAAAATCGTACTTGTTCTCAGTGTGGGAAAATTCACTCGGGAGAATGTTGGAAAAAGACCGGAGGATGTTTCAAGTGCGGTTCAAAGGATCATATGATCAAGGATTGCCCAATGAACTCGTAAAAGAACCGTCCAAAGAAGTCGGGGTGCTAATCGGTGATGAGAGGTGGACAACGGCGAGATAAGAGGTCGTGGCCCAAATGGAAGGGCAATGGTTACGGTAGAGGACGCAGAACTTGAGCGAGGCGAGTGGTAGCCACGAGGCGAGACAACCATGTTTGGTGTATGCGGTTAAATCGTAGAAAGACGGTGACACACCGATGTTATCACGATGCGTTTCGATTTACAGGTTGCCCTTTATTGCTTTGATAGATATAGGGTCAACTCATTCCTATATCGCTAGTGAAGTATCTGGGACTTTGCATGTGACTTCAAATCGTACCTAGGAAGATGACTGTATTTAGTCCTTTAGGATGATGATGAGTTGCGAACAAACATTTTAAGGAAGTGCCTCTAGAAGTCCAAGGGATACGCTTTCGGTGATTTAATGGAGTTGCCATTCGAGAATTGACCTTATCTTAGGCATGGGCGGCTTGTGAAGTACCGCAAATGTGGATTGTCTTTGCTAAGCGGATGTCATTAAGAACTTTTGATGACAAAGAAGTTGTAGTGATGGGCGAGAGACTAACTACTTATCGAATGTAGAATCCGCTCTTAAGGCGTAAAAGATGGTTAGAAAGGGATGTGAAGCCTTCCGATGTTGGTGAGTGCTTTGGAGGCTAAGGAAGCAAGCGCTAATGAAGTCGGATCGTGAATGAATTTGTAGATGTTTTTCCTAAGAACTTTCGGGTTTGCCTCGGATCGTGAGGTAGAATTCGGGATAGACTTATTGCACAAAAGGCGCCGATTTCTATTGCTCCATATAGAATGGCACCAAGGAGTTGGTTGAGTTGAAGGCTCAAATTCGGGAGTTGCTTGATCGTGGATTCATTCGACCTAGTGTGTCTCCATGGGGAGCACCGTCCTATTCGTGAAGAAGAAGGACGGATCGATGAGGATGTGTATAGGCTGCCGGCTTGAATAAGTCGACCATCAAGAACAAGTATCCTTTGCCAAGGATCGACGACTTGTTCGATCGACTTAAGGAGCTACTGGTATTCTCAAAGATTGATCTAAGGTCGGGTATCATCGACTTAAAGTGAAAGAAGCGGATATCCATAAGACGGCTTTCCGAACTAGATATGGGCATTATGAATTTTGGTAATGCCATTCGGATTGATGAACGCATAATCTGCGTTCATGGATATGATGAACCGAATTTTCCAGCCCTACTTGGATCAATTCGTCGTGGTATTCATAGACGACATCTTGGTGTATTCTAAGTCTGAAGTAGAACATGATGAGCATCTCCAGATTGTGTTGTGAGTCATAAGGGAGAAGAAGCTGTATGCCAAATTCAGCAAGTGTGAATTTTGGCTGAAAGAAGTTGCATTTTTAGGTCATGTGGTATCTGCGGAAGGGATAAGGGTGGATCCTCGGAAGATTGAGGCTGTGCTAGATTGGAAACCACCTAAGTCCGTAACTGAGGTTCGCAGTTTCTTGGGTTTAGCCGGATACTACAGAAGATTCGTTGAAGGATTTTCATCGATAGCTGCACCTTTAACGAAATTGTTGAGAAAGGAAGTACCTTTCGTGTGGGCTGATAAGCAGCAAGAGAGTTTTGAGAAGCTCAAGAAAGTTTTGACTGAAGCTCCGGTTTTGATTCAACCTGAGGCAGGAAAGGATTTTGTCGTGTATTGTGATGCTTCTCACACGGGATTAGGATGTGTTCTGATGCAAGGCGGAAAGGTAGTTGCGTATGCGTCTCGACATTTGAGACCGCACGAGGTTAATTACCTGACGCATGACTTAGAGTTGGCAGCTGTAGTCTTTGCTCTTAAGGTTTGGAGACATTACTTATACGGGGAGAAGTCAGTGATATATATGGACCACAAAAGTCCAAATATCTCCGACTCGAAAAGAAGCGAATTTGAGGCGTGGCGGATAGAGTTATTGAAAGACTACGACTGTTCTATCGAGTACCACCCGGGCAAGGCAAATGTGGTGGCAGACGCTCTAAGTCGAAAAGTGGTGTCAGATTTAAGAGCGATGTTTGCACACCTTAGTCTTTACGATGATGGAAGCTTATTGGCGTAACTTGAGTTAGTGACATGGTTAAGTCAAGTGAAAGAGAGGCAGTTAGTAGATGATGATCCGAGTGAAAAGCTTGACAGTGCAGTGGGAAATTGGAAGATTTTGGTATTAATGGTGGACGGGTATTGTGCTTCAAAGATAAAGTCTGTATGCCTAGGGATCGGGAGTTGAGGCAAAAGATACTTGAGAATCGCATGGTAGCCCTTATGCTATGCATCCCGGAGGAAGTAAGTTATATCGAGACTTGCGAGATCGGTTTTGTGGCTTTGGTCTTAAGCGAGAGTTACGAGTTTGTAGGAAAGTGCTTGACGTGTCGACAAGTCAAGGTGAACATCAAGTACCATCGGGATTGCTTCAACCGATAAAGATTTTGCGATGGAAGTGAGAGAGAATCACCATGGACTTTGTTAGTGGGCTTCCTCTTACGCCTACTAAGAAAGACTATGTATGGGTGATAGTGGACCGATTGATGAAAATGCACATTTTATCCCGTTCGGGTTGATTACTCTTTGCGTAAATTGGCGAAGTTATATGTGGCTGAGATTGTGAGATTGCATGGAGTGCCGTTGTCGATAATTTTGGACAGAGATCCGAGGTTTACGTCGCGATTTTGGAAAGCATTGCATCAAGCTTTGGGCACCAGGTTGGACTTCAGTACGGTATTTCATCCTCAGTCTGACGGTCAGTCTGAAAGAGTAATCCAAATCTTAGAAGATATGTTAAGGGGATGTGCGATAGATTTCAAGGAAGTTGGGAGGAATTCTTCTGTTGGCGAATTTGCGTACAACAACAGTTTCCAATCCAGTATACGGATGGCACCATATGAAGCACTATATGGACAAAAGTGTCGCACTCCTACGTGTTGGACAGAATTAGGAGAACGTCAGATTTTGGGTCCAGAGATAGTGGCTGAATCCGAATAAAAGGTTAAGATAATCTGGGCTCGGTTAATGGAAGCATCTGATAGACAAAAATCGTACGTAGATCTAAAGCGGAAAGAAATAGAGTATGCAGTGGGAGACCAAGTTTTCCTAAAGGTTTTACCTTGGAAAAAGGTGATGAGATTTGGACGCAAAAGGAAGCTAAGTCCCAGGTTCATTGGACCTTATCGGATTGTGAAGCGGGTCGGATCTGTGGCATATCAGTTAGATTTGCCTTCGGAACTGAAGCAAATGCATGATGTGTTCCATGTTTCAATGTTACACCATTATCGATCGGATCCATCTCATGTAGTGCCAGTTGAGGAGGTGGAATTAAGATCAGATTTGTCATATGAAGAGGAGCCAATTCAAATTCTGGAGCGAGATGTAAAGGTTTTACGTAGAAAATCAGTTCCTCTCGTTAAGGTATTATGGCGTAATCATGGATCAGAAGAAGCTTCGTGGGAACCGGAGGAAGCGATGCGACAACAATACCCTCACTTATTCCAGCCAGGTAATTTCGAGGACGAAATTATTTTAAGGGGGTAGAACTGTAACATCCTGATAATTAGGGGTTATGCATTTCACTTAATTGAATGATGTTGCATGCTTAATTATTATTAAGTGTATTTTTGGAAGTTAATTGAGCTTCATTAGTTAAGTGCATGCTTAGTAAAACTTTTATCTTCTATTAATTAAGAGAGAGCTAAGCAAATTAGGCCTTAAGAATTAATGACAAGAGGTTTCTAGCATGAATTGAGCAATTGGCCAGGTGGTTAAGGTACATGGATGTGTGCTTGAGGAGTGAAGTTCAATCTCTAGCTAGCATTAGGAAGGATTTTAATTTTTTGTTTTCTTCCCTATAAGTGTCGGCCAAGAAAGTTCTAGAGGGATGAGCATTCATTCATTTTGGCTATTTGACCATGTGAAAAGGAAGCTAGGAACTTATGGCATGGAATCATAAGTTGATGATAAGATGAGGGGACAAAAGGCATGATATGGGGCAAGGTTTTGGGAGTGTGTTCATGGTCAATTGACCATGAACCTAGACAACATGAAGGGCTAAAGGGAGTGGTTTATTGTTGATAGCAAATCAAGAGTTGATGGGGAAGAAACAAGGAGGAAAAAGGGAATAATGTTGGCATTGATTTGGCCGAATTTTTGCTTTGCCATTAGGGGAAAAGTTGGCCAAAAGTCTTGCATTTTTTTGTTTGTCCATCTTTTCTCATTTCTCCAATAGTTTCTCTCCTAGCCGAATTTGTCATTGAGTTTAGGTAAAAACTTTCTTTTTGTTTTGGCTTTCTTCTTTTTGACCAATTTTCTCCAAAAAACTCCCACTTTGGCCGAATGTACCTTAGGCACTTTGGTACACTTTTGCTTTTGATTTAGCCCTCAATTGTGTTTGAACCAAATACAATTTTCTTTCTCCCATCTTTCTTTTTGAAACTGAAACTACAAAGTTCAAAGAGCCAATTTCTTCATTTCTTCCTCCTTGGCCGAATGTGCAAAGACTCCTAAACACATTTCTTTTCATTTGAGAAATCACCATCATCATCTTCTTCTCCTCTTTCTCTTTTCTTCCTTCTCTCTTTCCTTCTATTTTCATTCTCTTTCTTCTTTCCTCAAAACCAAAACCATCATATTGAAACCACCATTTCTCTTCTCTTTTGTTAAGGCCAATTATCATATTCTTTTCTTCTTATTCAAAGTCAATCTTGAAGGACTCAAAGTAAGATTTTATCAATTATTTTCATCATTCCTTTTACTTTAGCAAACTTAAAATCATGATCTTTTATTTTCTCTGCTAGGCCGATTCATTTGAAAAGATTTTTCAAAGATCTTTGTTGAAGACAACCTTTAAGTGATCATTCGAAATCATCAAGGTAAGGTTATTAATTTAGATCATACCGATTTATTTAGATGGATCACTAATCTACGTTATTTTTAGGGGCGATCTAAGATCATCAAGATAGGTAAGAAAAGAGCCGTACGGAGTGTTTGGAAGAGAGGAGGTATTCCTTTACCATCGAACTACAAATGAAGGGCTGTATCAGCGATTAGAGACTTTCCACCGGGTTGTGGACCCTCTGCTAACGAGGATCGATTATTCGAAGTAGTGCGTACAACCGAACCACTTTACGTTGGTGGAATATCAGTGGGTTTTGATCCATCTAGTGGAGAAAAACCATAAATAACTGTCATTCGTGAATCCGAGGGTAAGGATTTAGATCCATCGTCAATAAGTGTAATATTGTTAACAAAAGTTTATACTAACCAAATGTGTCACTCAATTAGGTGTTGACGAGCAAGAGGGTATTGTTCTCACTGTCACTAGGTGTGTAACCTTACATTAAAAATCTCATAAGATTTACATTGTGACTATATGACCATGTGTATGATTGTGCTTTTGGATACCATTCAGTGGTATATGATATTCAAGTATGTTTACCCCAATATTTTGTTTATTTTGCTATATGCATCAATATGAAATAAGCATGACTATATTATGATTTGTGGGGTAAATAACATAAAAATCTGATTTGATATGTATGTGCATGGGCATATGGGTATATTTGATAAAGGAGGAAGTATTCGGTGGTTTTACCACATTTACGTGACTTCGGTCACATATGTGAATTTGGTGACTTGGTCACGATATTTGACTCCGGTGACTTGGTCACATATTTGACTCCGATGACTTCGGTCACGTATGTAAATCTGGTGACTTCGGTCACGTATTTGAAATTTTGACTTCGGTCAGGTGACTTCGGTCACATCTGTTTTGGTGGCTTTGCCACAATAAGGCGATGTGCATGTTGACTACAAAGAATCGCCTTGATGGTGTGTGGCGGATGGAGGGTCGATTTAGTAATCCCACTTGTCTTTGGTTGGTACGGGGTGTGTAGCGGATGGATATTTAGGTTGGGCTGGCTTGCATTTCATTTCATGAACATAACCATGTAATATTGAATGATTATTATTTTTTTTGCTATAAAATGGGCCTTTGGGCTAAATATGAGTTAAATGGGCCTATGGCCATATGTGAAATTTTTGAGCTTGAAAGCATTTGATAAAATGGGCTTTTTAGTGTATGTGTTATACATTGAGTTTATAACTCACCCATTTTATGGGATAACTTTTCAGATGACTCAGAGTGCGATGGATCTAAGCAAATAGGATTTCGAGGCTGCCAATGCTTTCGTATCAAGTATTGTGGAGATTTTCCAACTTAAACTTATTAATTTTTAAATTTTATTACTTAGACTTTATTATGGATTTGCCAATTTTTATGTAATAAGGCCACTATAAACTATTTTTAATTTTGTGTTTGGATTTATTTTAAATTCTGCCATGAATAATTATCAATTAAATAACTAAATGGTTTTCGATAAATAATTTTAAAAAGTTTTTGTCAGTAATATATATATATATATGTTTTAAGAAAATACAAATCTATTTTTCAACTAAACCCAACTCGATCTTTAAGTTAATCCGTTTTACTTAAAAATCATCAAGTTTTCTTGTACAAAACGATATTCCGCTAAAGTTTTACTCGAGGAACATACCAAATCTGGTTAGGCTTTTTGGGCCGGGTTTGGGGTGTTTCAATTTAGCTCTTCGTTATCTTTTAACCAAACCTGATGCAAAACCTAGACTCATACGATGGATTTTACTCTTATAGGAATTTGCTCTGGAAATACAGGATAAGAAGGGAGCTGAGAATCTGGCGGCAGATCACCTCTCAAGACTCAAAAATCCACACACCAAAAAGCTTGATGAACAAGAAATAAATGATTCGTTTCCCGAAGAACAACTCTTTTCTTTAACGCATTCTGAAGTACCATGGTTTGCAAATATTGTGAATTATTTAGCAGCTAACGTCTTGCCAAGAAAATTAACACATCACCAAAAGAAGCGATTCTTCGCTGATGTGAAAAATTATTTTTGGGAAGATCCCTTTCTTTTCCGCATATGTGCAGATCAGGTAATTCGAAGATGCATTACAAAGAGAGAAGCAAGAAAAATCGTGGAACATTGTCATTTAGGACCATCAGGAGAACATTACAGTGGTATTAAGACATCACACAAAATTCTCGAATCAGGTTATTACTGGCCCACTCTATTTAAAGATGCCAACAGGTTTGTTACCGCATGTGATAAATGCCAAAGAATAGGTAATATTTCTAAACGTGATGAAATGCCTCAAACATATATGTTGTCATGTGAAATATTTGATATATGGGGTATTGATTTTATGGGACCTTTCCCTAGTTCATTTGTAAATAAATACATCCTAGTAGCAGTTGATTACATGTCAAAATGGGTAGAAGCAGAAGCCCTACCTACCAATGATGCCAGGGTGGTAGTTAAATTTCTCAAGAAACTATTCTCCCGTTTCGGGACACCTAGAGCCATCATTAGTGATAGGGGTACCCATTTCTATAACACACAATTTGAAAAAGTTCTAAAAAAGTATGGAGTATAGCATAGAATAGCCACCCCATATCATCCTCAAACTAGCAGACAAGTTGAGGTAGCAAACCGAGAGCTTAAGCGCATCCTAGAAAAAAAGTTTGAATCAAATAGAAAAGATTGGGCAGTTAAGGTAGATGAAGTTTTATGGGCCTACAGAACAGCATTCAAAACACCTCTAGGAACATCCCCATACAAACTCGTATACGGGAAAAGCTGACATCTACCATTTGAGCTAGAACACAAAGCTTTTTGGGCAACAAAATTTTTGAATACTGACCTCACAATTGCAGGAAAGAGAAGAATGATGCAGATGAACGAGCTGAATGAATAGAGAACAGAAGACTATGAAAACTCAAAACTGTACAAGGAAGCAACAAAGCGACACCACGATGCTTGTCTCAAGCGATCAAAACAATTCGAAGTAGGAGACCTGGTCCTACTATACAATTCAAGGCTTAGACTGTTCCTGAGAAAACTGATGTCAAGATGGTCAAGCCCATTCATGATCAAAACAATCTTTCCATACGACACCATTGAGGTAACTCATCCCACAAAAGGCACATTCAAGGTAAATGGTCACCGACTTAAAATTTATAATGACGCAGATTCTGAAGATATCAGAGAGGAGCTTCTGCTCCACGAACCCTCTTTTAGAATTAAAAACAGGGAAAGTCTAACTTAAGACTATAAACAAGCGCTTCTCGGGAGACAACTCGAGTGCTAACACACTAATATTGACTTGGTCTTTCTAAAATTTTTCTAAAAATGATCTAACAGAAATGCAGGACTATTAACACAGCCTTGAACACGGGCGTGCCAACGACCGTGTACAAGGAAGGGGACACACCACGGTCGTGGCGGGATCCGTGCACAAATAGGGAAAAATTCTTTTAAACAAATACAGGCTGCGATATAAGACACGCCCGTGGCTTTCAACCGTGTAATGTTACTAACTTATCAAGCACGTACTAGACACGATCGTTCCCCATGACTGTGTGAAGCTACTGACTTATTGAGCACGGCTAGAACACGACCGTGCTCACGACCATGCGGACATACTGACTTATAAAGCACAGGCTACTCACGCCCGTTCGACTCGACTGTGTGAATCAAAACACGGGCGTGGAAATGTCAACACGGCCGTGGCAAACCTATCTAAAAGCGCCTAAAACCCAAAAATCACGAAAAGCACGAGCAAGTTTAAAATGACACGGGCGTGTAGAAAGACCGTGCCTCAGACCCTATTTATAAAAATAACTACCCTCTTCCCCAAACCCAAACCCTAAAATCAGATTCCAACCCCCCTTCTTCAATCCAGCCACCAAATCACCCCCTCCCTCCAACCCACCTCCTCCCGACCATTCTTCTCAAAATACCAACCAAAACCAACCACATCGCATAACTGACACGCCCTTACCGTGTAGTGTTTCTGCTGAAGAACCCAAAGACCACCGCTGCACTCCACCAAGGCCGTCAAGCACCACCGTGCCTGGTTCCTTTTCCTTTACATTTTCGCATATTTTGTCTTTTTTAAAGTTTTGTTTAATTTTAGATTTAATTTATATTGTTTAAGTTTATTTTAATTCTTGTCTAAGTCTTTATTAAAACATGATTCTTTATTCTTCTTGGTTGTTTTATTTTTCTTTTTGGTTGCTTTAATCTATTTTTCTTATTGATTCCCATTATTTGATGCATTGTCTGATTTACTATTAACACATATTAGATTTTATTGCATCACCTCATGGAAGAATTGATGTTCTAATGCAAATCATAGTTAGCCTTTAAAATCATGATTTTTATGCAACATGTTTGGTTCCATGAGTCTTTTGTATAGCTTTATTATTTTATTAACCAAGATTTTATTTAGGAATTAGTCTAGTGAATAATGAGATTGAGGTTTGCTAATTTTAGTATTTGTTCTTAAAGAAATATTTATACTTGCTATTGATTTTTGATTATTTTTTAGGAAAATTCTTGCTTATATAGAGGAAGTGTTTTTCAGGTATTATGTCGTCATCACGTATTAAACGAGCCGTCCCGAGCAAGAAAAGGAAGGGGCCCAGATCATCATCCGGAACTGCCTCCACCGAACCCCTTCCTCTGATTTCCTCAAGCTACCCAAGAAGAGCGTTACAAGGTATTCAAAAAACGGCCATTAGGCACCGAAAGGTGCATTGACTGGAACGCTGTTGAACAAATAGGACTAGCAAATGACATCCGGGCCCTCATTTCAACCGAACCATGGGAGCAGTTCTTCTCAATCATCGAGCCCACATACCTGGAGCTAACACTAGAATTTTGAATAACTTTTACTTTGCAAACAGTGATGGCACGGTTTGACGAGCCAGGAACAGTGCAATTCCACTTAGGGGTATGTTACGTCAATTAAGCATTCCCCAATTCGGCATAGCTCTCAGACTTTATACAGATGAATTTAGAGAGGAAAATAACCTCTCCGAGTTAGACCAAGAACTCCCTCGTGACCCCCTTCACTGTTGGCGCCACCTGGCTCCCACTACAAATTCTTACAACCCCAGTCGATCGAAGGCAACAGCCCTTGGCCCATCCCTGAGATATATCCATGCCATCCTAGCCCACACTATCACAGGTCGACGCGAAAGCACCGACGTGGTAAACAAGCACGATGTCTACTACTTATCGTGCATGTCAGAGGGGGATGTTTTTGATTTGGCATATTTCATCGCCTGCGCTATCCAGCACCAAATAGAGCAACACAGAAAGGGGATTCTATCAATGGGGCCATACATCACTAGGCTGGCTCGACACTTCGACCTGCTTGAACACGATTTATCGATAACCTCCTCACACGATGGGTAACATGGTACCTCAAGGCATCCAGACAATGCTACACATGGGGATGATTAAACATTGTCGAGGGACCGTTCCCCCCAATACAGACTAGCTACAAACGAGGAGGAGCCTGAGGACATTACTGATGATGTCCCACCAGTCCCAAGCCAGCAACCATCCTATCCAGGAGCTTCGATGGCAGGTGTCTCTGCACGCCTAACACAGTTCGAGCAGTACTGCGCACAGTAGTTTACTGACACTGCCCGACATTTTGATAGGATCGAGGCTACCCTTCAGCAAATCTGCCATCATTTTCATATATCACCACCGACACTTCCACAGGATCCAGTTGACGATGAGGACCTCTGAATCCTCACTTTCATATATCTGTCATTTACTTCCTTTATTTTAAAACTCTTTATTTAATGTTGCATTTGAATTTGAACTTTTACTAGTATTACATTTTTTTTCTCTTTCTTCTCATTTACCATTGGCTATCTAATTTCCTAAGAACCCCTAACCAATTATATGTTACAAGATCGTTAACAAAGTGACTTTGCAGAATTACACCCCTCACACACTCAAAGACGCCAGGGATCATCCAGAATTCAAGGAGTATTACTTTCCCCACTTATCTTTTTGATTTGGCACCTAATTATCATTATCTATCTTTGTACATTGAGGGCAATGTACATATTAAGTGTGGGGGTAATAGTGCCTAACTTTTTGCATAATTCTTAAAACCCTGAAATTAGTCTTGATCTTAAGTATTATTCTCATATTATTAATTAGGGTGAAATTTCTAATGATTTATGATTTTTATCGATATGTTTTAGAATAAGTCTTAGTTAATTGTGCATTGATGATTAAATTTGAAGATTACTAGAGAATCGAGCATGATAAGTCTACTTTCTAAAAACTAAAATTGATAGGTTGTTGAACCTAATTTGAGTATCACCTTGAAGCTCAAAATTTATAAGGATTGATGTCAAAACACCCATAATTTTTTGTGAGATTTTGAGCCTTATAGAGCATATACCCTTTTTCATGCTCACTTTAATTGATTATGAGTGTGTCAACTTTGAACTGTTATTCTAGAACTTGCCTCGTTTATGCATGTCGAGACCACATTAATGATTTGATACACTGAGATGATAAAGACACCTAGGTTTTAACCTATTCACTCCACTAAAAAGCCTACCCATACAAATTAACCCCTAGTGAACCCCATTGAATCTTAACAACCTTTTTATTGACTCACCCACTAACATTAACCCAAAATCCCTTTGTATTTATTATCAACATTCATTTGACTACCCCTCGATCAAGAATTGATTTGATCAATTGCCGAATTAGGTTATTTCAATCACCAAGTTCCTTCTATTATGTTTATTTTGGTTTGTTCTTAAAAAAACATTTCCAAGTATATTCAATATTAGTAGTATAATAAAAGAGCTTAGAGCATTTAAACTCCAATTGTTGAAGAAAAAGCTCCTATTAAAGTATTATAAAATTTTAAGTAATGAAAATATTCGTTATTATATAGTAATTATCTATAGTGGTATTATTAGTTTGCATTCGAAGTAAATATTCATATTTAGTTCAGTGTTTCTAGTTAGGCAATTTGTCAAGTCAGTCTCGATTCTAAACCTCTAATCTAGCCTGTATCCACACCCCTAACCTTAGCCCCGTTACAACCCGGATTAAAGACCTTTTGATCTGTGTATCATCTCATATACAGTGGTGGAAATTTGATTTTCAGGCAAGCCTATGGAATTAACATTTCAGGTTCAGCTTAGAGTGCTTATTCTTGAACCTTAAACACCTTCGAGTAATTTGAGTGAATCTTTAGTGAGGATGTTAGTTCTTGTCGATTTTGAATTAAAGATAATCATTTAGATAAGGGGAGACACCTATGTTTTCATGCTATAAAGGTATGACTTATCGTAATTGAATCTTTAGGGTTCTTTGAGTTGAATTATCCATGTATAAATTATCTATGAATTATGATGAGACATTGCAATAGGAATTATGAATTATGGAAAGTTCGTTTTAATTGTAAAGTTGAGAATTTTGCTTGAGGACAAGCAAAAACCTAAGTGTGGGGGTATTTGATCAACCATAAAAGTAACATATTTTAACCCCATATTTAATAGGCTTTTGGATGATTTAACCCTTGATTTATGTAAAAAAGTGCCTTTAATCCTTTCTTTTCATGTTTATACTCAGAAAAGCACCCGAGGATAAAAAGAACACAAAACAGGCTTAAAACGGAGTAATTGGGCCTCAGCAAGCAATCAACACGGCCTGGCCCAAAGCCCATACGATCGTGCCTCACCAATTACCTAGAGCACGGCCTCAACTACGTAACACATGGCCGTGCAACATCCATTCATCACACGGACATGCCTGGTGATCTACATGGTTGTGCCTAAATTGACAGACCTGAAGTACAGCTTGAATCCTAACTCACACGGCCGTGCCCAAAATGACAGAATCGAGACACGACCCAACCACGAGTTACACGGGTGTGTGTCATGGTTGAGCCCCTGCCGCGGGAGAGAGCAATTTCACTTGGATTTGGATGCTTGAAGCCAAAGAAACATACTCCTAATTCTACTCCAACACCCTAATAGTAATTCTGCTTGAAGGAGATACTTAGGAGCCAAGTATAGCATCCCAAAGCCTATATAAACAACCCAAGGCAAACATTAAAGGAGAGTTTTTTGGAAGAGGCTTTTGCCGAAGCGTTCTTCTTTTAGGGAATCACTTGAAGATAGCCAATTGATTTATCTCAAGAAGTCGAAACTCCATTCAAGACGGAGGATCTCTCCTTTAATTCCTTCAGGGGGTTTTAGGGATTTCTTATGTTTTGTTTATTCTTTTCTCTTGAGATGTTTTCGTATTTAGTTATGCACTAAACCCCTTAGATACCTGAAGGGGATGGAACCTATGATGGATTTTGTTATTTGATTTCTAAATTATATGATAAGTACTTGGTTTGTTCTTAATTATGTTGCTTAATTTAATTTGATGTGCTTAGGTGGAGGATGAATAGACCCTACCTAAGGGTAGATCTAGCATAATTGAGTGGAGTTGATCAGGCGCCCATAGATAGGGTTACGAGATTTTGCCAGATTAGGGTGAAACCTAATATGAGAATCCATTGATCGATTTACTGCTTCCTTAGTGGGTTATTATAAGAGAACGAAAGTTCCACTAATTAACCTAAGTTTAGACGTTATTCGCCTTGAGAGAGGGTTTAATATAGGTTAGGGAGTCTCATGGATCAAGCTAAGTAAAGAAATCATACGATTTGGGGAATAAATAATAAGTGAAGTCATAGGTGGATTCTTCCTGAGGGTGTCATCTTTATCAACTGAGTTTTCCTAAAGTCTTTCTCCAATTCAATCTTTTGTCTTTGAATTTAGTCTAAGTATTTCGTTAGTTTAATAATTCAATCACTCCAAATTTCAAAGCTAAATAATAGAGAAAAGTGAGTAGTATTACTTTTAGGTTCCTTGGGTTCGATAAGATATTCTTGCACGAGCTATACTCTTTGCTCGATAGGTGCACTTGCCTCTATAGTTGTCACAGTTAGTCTACAGGTTCGATCACTCTTTTATAAATATTAAAACTCGACTGTTTGACACGATCACATACTCAAACTTAAGTAATCGAGAAGTGTGTAGAGGACTGACTGACTAATGCAACAAATGCCTTGAAAAATGTATATATTTTAGAACGTAAAAAAGAAAATAAAAAATGGTTATGTTGGTTTCCTAATTTGTGTTGGTGGTATCAAATAGGGAAGACTATAGAAGATGAAGTACTATCCATCAAGAGGCTCATCAATGGCTCTAACTTTGAAAAAATCGGGCATCGTGTCTAGACTCCTATCATAGAGTTCTTAGCACCTAAGGATATAGTACTTGCCAAATCTTCAAGTGTTGCTTTTAATGAGATAATGGAGGCATTAAAGGATGATAAAGTGAAAAATATCAGAGTGTGGGGAATAAGATGGTGGGCAAAACCACTTTAGTCAAAGAAGTCAGTCGTGAAGTTGAAGGATTTGATCGAGCTATAATGGTCGTGGTCTTGGGTACTCCAACCACAGGAAGAATTCAAATGAAGATTGCAGAAGCCTTAACATTGAATTTTGAGGATAATTCCAAACAAGGGAAATCAGCAGAGTTATGGAGTAGATTGATTGCCAAGAAGTTTTTCATAATTCTCGATGATATATGGAAACAGTAGGGGATGAGGTCTTGAAAAGTATTGGTATTCCATTAGTTTAAAATGGAAAAGGTTGTAAAGTGATTTTGATAACAAGGGAACAAAAGGTATGCAAATATATTAGATGTAAACATACGATTCAAGTGAATGTTATGGATTACACAGAAGCATGGGCTTTAAGAGGCAAAATACTTAACGGATGGAAATTAGCCTACCATAAAATCAGTACTTCCAAATTAATGGATATTGAGAATGTCCTAAAATAGATAGAAAAAAATGCATACATGAGCCTTGAGATGAGCTACAAAAATTTGGGGAGAAAGTCGAAGAAATTGTTTTTGTTGTGTGGTCTATTTCGTAAAGATTCCTGTAATCAGCCTAATCTGCTCGGGACGATACCATAACAAAAATTAAACCAAATAATAACCAAATCAAAAAATTAAGAATCCAACAGTCCAAATTAAATAGCCCATTACACCCAAACCTGATTTTAGCCCAAACTAAATAAACCCAATTACAATGACCCACATTAGGGCCCAAATAAATAACCCCAACCCAATTTTGGAAGTGGCCCGAACGGCCCAAATGATTTGGGTAGACCAAAACCCTAAGGGTTCCAGAAGCTAACAGCGCCGCGCGCGTGCCTCTACGCACCCACCACGTAGGCCTCCACGCGTGCCACCGCAGCTTCTGTACCTCCAGCGAGCCTACGTACGCCACATCCGTGCTCGTACCTGCACAAAGAAAGGGGACAAACAGAGCAACAAAGCAGCAAAGAAAACAAAAAGAAAAGCAGTTGTAATTTTCATTTTGGGTTTTCGATTTTTATTTCCAATTTCAGCTTTAAAAGGCCGAAAACAAACAATTATGTTTTTACGTACACTGAATATAGAGAATACAGAGAAATCAAAAGACAATTTTTTAAGGTGATTTCTAGTTTGCGATACTCTTTTTCTTTCCTTTTTTAATTTTTGTTTGGTTCGTTCATGTGAAAATAAAAAGAAAAGGGAGGGATATACCTTCGTGAATAGATCACTAGAATCTTCTCCTCCTTTGTCAAAATCAGGGTTTTTGGAGAGGTTTTAGCGTTGAAATAGTCTATGGTGTGAATCTCGTTTCTAAATGGGACCTCTGTGTGCCACCAACCACCATTTCGGGTGGAATAATTGTAATATCCTAAAATTGGGGTTATTTGTGATTGAATTATTTTTCTTGTGTATGAATTGTTGTGATATTATTCGTAGAGCTATAAGACTTAATTAGGGGTCTTGAGTAGGCTCGGTTTAGTAGAATAATTTTTAGTTTGGTTTATTTATTGAAGTGGAGCAAGTGGCATTGACACATAAGTTAATTAAAGTGTCAAAGTGTAGTATAAGATGTGTTAATGGAAAAGTGGTGTTGTCGCATGAGTTAGTGCATGAGGGAGAAGGTTCAATCCTTGTTTAGCATCTAGATGAATTTTTATTTTAAATTTTTACGCACATGTATAGCAAGTGTCGGCCAAGTGCATATATGGTAAGTGTTGACCATGTTATTTTTGGTAAGTATATCAAAGGATTAAGGAAATTGTTAACTTAAGGAAGGAATCAAGAATTTAAGGAAAGGTATGAAGATATGGGGCAAGTATCAAGGAAATTATTATGGAAACAATATCATGGCCATTTGACCATGCATAGGGACTGCAATTTGGACTATAGGGGAGCCGAATTTTGGTGATAGTTTGGCTAAGAATTGAAGTTTCTTTTGGTCATTCCTAGCATTTGGTACAAAAGTTTGCAATCCTCTCTCAACCTCTTTTCTTTTGGCGAATTTTACCTTTTGATAAGCCTAACTCTTTTGACCATTTGTCATTTTTGCTCATCTTCTATTTTCTCCTTCTCATTCTCTCAAAACGAAACCTTCATCAACATCTTGCTCTCCTATTTGTTTTGCTTAAACACCAAAAATCTCCTATACCCTCTTCTTTTCCAAAACTCTATTCCCTTTCCTATTATTTTCTTTCTTCCACTACAAATTAATATACTTCTTTGGGTGTGCCAATTCTTTTCTCCTTCTTAGCTAGTGTTGGCGAATCTTAAGCAAAGGTGCCTCTTCTATTTTTCTTCTCAATCGGTTTTTAAGGTGAGTGTCCAAGGCGAATATTTTCTTTGTTTCTCTTGTTCTTGTCAACTTCTAAAGGAGTAAAAGGCCAATTTCGGCACTTGTAGCAAGGATGCTAATCCGATTTGTTTTAGGGCCTTCTGGATTTGGAAGCGAGCAATTGAATCCATCATCTTTGATCAATCGATTTTGGTAAGGTGGTAAGGGTTTATTTTAAAGGATTATTCTTTTAAGTAATCGAAAGTCGAAGGCTAATAACCTTAATGATGATGGTTGATTGTAGGAAGTGAGGCCAATTCACATTTAGGAGTGTGTTGGCTAGTGTTCGAAGGCATTTGGGTAAGGTTTCAGGGTTCACAAGGAACCCTTCTCAATTATTTTGGTTTGGCCGAATAGGCCATGGCACTAACCTAGTGTTTGGCCAAATATAGGGGCAAGGAAAACTTGTGTGGCCGATTTGTCTATTCGGGATTTAGGACTCTTGTTAATATCAGGTGTGTACATACACACCTTATAACTTTTTAATATGCTAAGTGTTATATTATGCCTAATCGGTTTGTGTAGATATGGATGTAATACCATCATGGTATTAACAAGGATTCGGGTAAGTCTTTATTTCTATGAGATTTCTATTTGATGCTTTTGGGAAGCATGACACATTTGGTATGTGCAATATTTGATATATGGCAATGATAAATCTATGAATGTTGTTAAATAAACCTTTTAGCATGATTCTGTAAAAGTATGTAATTGATTGATGTGGGTTAAATGAGTGGAGGGGGCAGTGATATTCGTGTCGACGGACACCATTGTTTTGGTAACACATTGTGACTACGGTCACCAGAGGCTTGGTACCTCCAGAGGTTTGGCACCTCATAGCGTCTCGTCCTTGTGGCTTAGCACCACCGTGGGTTGGCCCCACTTTGAGATATGGGATTGACGCCAGTGATTTGGTATCACATGATGGGTTGGCCCCATCATTCGCTTTGTGTCCTCGGACACGAGATTTAGTATCTCCAAGGTGATTTGGCATCACATTTGTGACTATCGTCACCGTGGTTTGGCACCACCGGTGGTTTGGTACCACACGGGTAGAGAAAGGCATTTGGATGGTTAGGATGGGTGCATCTTAAACTTATGCATATTAATTGGTTATGATTTGTGTATGTTGTTGCACTAAATCGGGAAGGGTTACATTGAGTCTTGGTGACTCACCTTCTCCTTTAATTTTTCAGTGACTCGTAGATTGCGGATGAGGAACCGGATGGACTCGAGGTGGCCATGCAAAGGACATTTGATATAAATGAACTTTAAATTTTAATTATTTTTACATTGGTTTGTTTTATTTAAGATGTAATAAGGCCGCCTAGAATTATTTTTGTTATTGTTGCATGTTTTGAATGTTTTGTTTAAACTATTTGATGATGTTAAAACGGATGCACATGTTTTCTCAAATTAAACGCAAATGTTTTAAAGTGCCATCGGGTACATTTGAAGTCTGTAAACAATTCGACTCAATAAATATTTTTAAACAAATTAAGTATGGTTTTTAACAAAGAGAATTGAAAATGAAAGGCATTTCAACAAAATTTTGAATCGATTTTAAAATGGTTTTCAAAATGTTTTTCTCTGTAGCAAACCAAATTCAGTCGTAATGTTTGGGCCAGGTTTGGGGTGTTACAAATTGGTATCAGAGCCCAGTTCAAAGCTCGGCTGTGGGGGGGCCCAAGGCCCAAAAATGTTTTTAGTAGGCCTATTTGAAATATTTTGGTTTTGAATAAGCATGGCACCGAGTCTCCGGCACCAATCCGCTCAGGTAAGTACCTCTAACTTTTTGTATGAATTATTATTGTAGAAGGGTAGGTAGGGAACGTAGTTAGTGTGATAGGTGATGAACCTTAGGACTAGTCCACCCCAACAAAACTCATAAGACTTTAATGGCCTAATTAAAACCAACCCGTGACCTAGTCGCTGAGTTAGGGTGTGGTAACCCTGGTGCGCATGTCTAGGATTGGATCCGGAAGAGCTTGGTATTTAAGTAGTCCTCGTGACTCACCTCCTCTTCGTAGGAATCCTACTTGGTGCGTAGCTTCGGTTCACCCTAACCAGGAGGACTCGGTCATAGGCTAAACACACTAAATAAAACCCGAAAGGGATTAACCCTGTTTTATGAAAACTCTAAGTTTTAAAAATCGTTATGATACTCCTATCAATAGAAGTAAAAATTATTTTGTAAAAATCTTCAAAATACTCCTGGTTTACCAAAATTACCAAAATGCCCCTAGCGGCAAAATTACGAAAATGCCCTTGGTTTTAGAGTTACCGAATTACCCCGATTTCAATAAAATCTTCTTACTTTGCAAAAGTATCCAAAAATCTTGTATTTCAAAATATATACACTGACTTTGGAAATTTACAAAATTACCCCCAACTGACAAAATTACCAAAATACCCCTAGTTTCAAAATTTTGCCATACCTTTAAATTGAAGAATTTTTCGAAATACTCTTCAATTTTTTTTAAAATTAAAAAATGATTTGATTTATTAAAGTTTTCAAATTTATTCGGTTTATTAAGAAAATACCCTTGTAGGAAAATGACAAAAATACCCACAGGTTAGAAATCTACGAAATGCCCAAAGAGTGCATAGGTATGAAAGGTATTAGGGAATGGATGTACTTTTCTGTGTAAACTAGATAGAAGACTTAAAACTCTATTTGATCGAAAGAATCATGGATGAGATAGATTTGACAAATGAGGAGAAACTGAAAGGGCGGTGTAACTTCCAAGGATGAGTCATATCGATGGTGGCTCACGGTTCGGAATGGTCTTTGTGTAAGATCTCACTTGGGACTTCTTTAAGGCAAGATATCAAAAGAAATATATTGGGTCTAGTTACGTTGATGCTGCACGTAAGGCATTCTTGAGTTTGGTCCAAGGGAGTAAATCCAGACGTAGTATGAAATTTGAGTTCTTAAGATTGAGCCAATATCTTTGAAGGTATTGTGGCTTGAACCTGAGCGATGTGTTCGATTCAAGATGGTTTGAAGGACGAGCCGAGATTGTTGATTGCTCCACATTAGGAGCGAGAGTTTGCTACTTTAGTTGAAAAGGCTAAGATAGCCGAAAGAATAAAGGAATCTGGAAGGCGTAACTATGACCTAATAAGCATAAGAGGATATGGATCATCCGGGTCACCGGTAATGTTCGGAAGAGGGTAGGCAAAATGAGTCGAATCGATGCAGGAGGTCTCATATCGCTAATCGGGGACCAAAGACGGTAAACCGATGTGGAAAATTTCATTGGGGCGAATGTTGGACCGGAGGAAAAGGTCGTTTTGAGTGTGGTTATTTGGATCACCGTGTAAAGGATTGTCCACGTAAGCAAGCCAGGAATCAGTCTGAAGGTCAAGGTCGTGCTCAGCTCAGAAATGAGGGACCGTCACCGCAGAGAGGTCGTGGTAATGGTAGAGGAGGTAATAGTTCTGGTCGAGGCTGCGAATCATCAGGCAGAGGTGCAAGCAACACGGAGGCTAGGCAGCCTGGTTTGGTGTATGCTGCGAGGCGTGGTGAGGAGGAAGACGCACCGGATGTCATAACCGGTATGTTTTTAATCTTTGGTGTCCCATATACTGCTTTGATAGATGTGGGTTCGACGCATTCTTACGTTGCTAGTGGCATAGTTAAGACCATGAGTTTAGTTTCTGAGACTGCTTCTAGGAGGATGACCGAACTTAGTCCTTTAGGTTACTCTGTAGAAGTAGATAAACTGTATAGAGATGTACCCCTAGAACTCTAAGGGGTAGTGTTTGTAGCCGATCTGATGGAACTGCCGTTTGAGGAGTTCGATCTGATTCTTAGGATGGATTGGTTGGTCAAGTACCAAGCAAATTTGGATTGCGCTGCTAAACGCATGGTTTTGAAAACGGTTGAAGGTGAAGAAGTGGTCATGATAGGTAATAGGAGAGATTATCTATCCAACGTGGTATCTATGTTGAAAGCTATGAAGATGGTCAGAAAGGGCTATGAGGCGTTCGTTGTTCATGTGTGTGCTTTGGAAGCTAAAGAGTTTTCGGTGGGGAATGTTGAATCAAAGGAATATCTTGATGTATTTCTGAAGAACTTAGGGTTTACCTCGGATCGGAAGTTGAATTTGGTATAGACTTATTACCCTAACAAAGACACGTGTCTATAGCACGTCAATGGCACCAAAGGAATTGGTGGACCTGAAGGCTCAAATTCAGGAGCTCTTGGACCAAGGATTTATCCGACCAAGTATATATCCGTGGGGAGCACCTGTGCTATTTGTCAAAAAGAAGGACGGTTCAATGCGGATGTGTATCGACTACCGCCAATTGAATAAGTTAACGATTAAGAACAGGTATCCGTTACCTCGGATTGATGACTTGTTTGACCAACTGAAGGGTGTATCGATATTTTTGAAGATAGATCTTAGGTCGGGATATCATCAACTCAAGGTGAAGGAGGTTGATGTGTACAAGACGGCATTTCGTACAAGGTATGGGCATTACGAGTTTTTGGTGATGCCATTTGGGTTGACCAATGCACCGGCAGCATTCATGGACTTAATGAATAGGGTGTTTCAAGAAGACTTGGATCAATTTGTCGTGGTGTTCATAGGCGACATATTGGTTTACTCAAAGACGGAGGAGGAACATGACATGCATCTGCGTCAGTTCAACAAGTCTTGAGGAGAAGCGATTATATGCCAAATTCGATAGTCGAATTTTGGCTTAGAGAAGTGGCTTTCTTAGGTCACGTAGTGTCGTGAAGGGATTAGAGTAGATCCTCGCAAGATCGAGCGGTGTTGACCGAAGCTGTCTAGGTCGGTGGCGAAATTGAAGTTTTACGGTGCAGCGGTACTACCGGAGGTTTGTGGAAGGATTCTCTTTAATCGCTGCACCGTTGACTAAGTTATTAAGAAAAGGAATTCCATTTGTGTGGACGGAGAAGCAACAAGAAAGTTTTGACAAGCTAAGGAAGATTTTGACGGAAGTTCCAGTTCTGGTACAGCCTGAGGCAGGAAAGTTGTTTACGGTTTACTGTGATGCGTCCCATACTGGTTTGGGATGTGTATTGATGCAAGAAGGGAAGGTAGTGGCCTATGCATCCCGTCAGCTAAGACCGCATGAGGTTAACTATCCAACGCACGACTTGGAGTTAGCGGCTATAGTCTTCGCTTTGAAGATATGGAGGCATTATTTGTATGGGGAGAAGTCGATAGTCTACATGGATCACAAGAGCCTTAAGTATCTTTTGACTCAGAAGGATTTGAATTTGAGGCAGCATCGGTGGATTGAACTGTTGAAGGACTACGACTGTTCGATCGAGTATCATCCTGGTAAGGCTAACGTTGTGGCGGATACGTTGAGCCGTAAGGTTGTATCGGATTTAAGATCGATGTTTGCTCGACTTGATACTCGACGATGGGAGTCTTTTAGCGAATTGCAAGTCAAACCGACTTGGTTAGATCAAATTAAGGAGAAGTAGTTAGAGGATGATGGTTTGAGCGATCGGAGGTTGCAAGTTCGAATGGTGGATTAGAAGATTTTAGTCATCCAAAGGATGGAGTTTTGTGCTTTAAAGGAGAGCTTGTATGCGAAGGATGTGGAGTTGAGGCAAAGGATTCTTGGACGCATTATAGCAGCCCATATGTTATGTATCCGGAGGTAGCAAGATGTATCGGATTTGAGAGAGCGCTTTAGTGGCAGTGCAGCGCGAAATGGCGAGTTCGTGAGTAAGTGTCTGACGTGTCAACAAGTCAAAGCGGAACATCAATTGCCATCTGGGTTACTCCAACCGGTGAAGATTCCTCAGTGGAAGTGGGAGAGGATCACCATGGACTTTGTCAGTGGATTACCTCTCACGCCTAGCAAGAAGAACTCAGTTTGGGTGATTGTGGATCGTCTGACTAAGTCAGCGCATTTCATACCGGTAAGGGTAGATTATTCGCTTCAGAAGCTAGCAAAGTTATATGTAGCCGAGATAGTGAGATTGCATGGTGTGCCAGTATCGATTATCTCGGATAGGGATCCGAGGTTTACGTCAAGGTTTTGGAGATCTTTGCATCAAGCCTTGGGAACGAGATTGGACTTCAGCACAGCTTTTCATCCACAAACTGACGGACAATCGGAGAGAGTGATTCAGATCTTAGAAGATATCTTTGAGAGGTTGTGTTCGGATTTTAGTGGTAGCCGGAAGAGTATCTCATTGGTGGAATTCGCTTATAACAATAGTTATCAGCGAGCATTCGATGGCTCCATATGAAGCCTTCGTATGGACGAAAATGCCGAACTCCTACGTGTTGGGCGGAGTTGGGTGAACGACGTGTTTTGGGTCCGAGTTGGTGGTGGCGAGGACAAAGTTAAGGTAATTCGGCTCGTCTCAAGGAAGCGTCGGATGGCGAAGTCCTATGCCGATCTCAAGTGCAAGGAAATGGAATATGCTATGGGAGATAAAGTTTTTCTGAAGGTATCGCCTTGGAAGAAGGTGTTACGATTTGGGAAAAAAGGGAAGCTAAGCCCTAGGTTCATCGGGCCATATACAGTGTTAAAGCGAGTGGGATCAGTAGCTTATCAGCTCGAGCTGCCGGCGGAGTTGAATCAGATTCATAACGTCTTTCATGTATCGATGCTCAGGCGATATCGGTCGGATCCATCACATATTGTGCCTGTGGCAGAGATTGAGGTAAACTCGGATTTATCTTTCGAGGAGGAACCAATCCAAATCTTAGATCGAGATATCAAGGTTTTGCGTGGAAGTCGATACCTTTGGTGAAAGTACTATGGCGAAACCATGGTCTTGAGGAAGCTACGTGGGAACCCAAGAGTGTGATCTTGCAACAATACCCCCACCTTTTCTGATCAGGTAATTTTGAGGTCGAAATTATTTTAAGGGGGTAGAACTGTAACATCCTAAAATTGGGGTTATTTGTGATTGAATTATTTTTCTTGTGTATGAATTATTGTGATATTATTCGTAGAGCTATAAGACTTAATTAAGGGTCTTGAGTAAGCTCGATTTAGTAGAATAATTTTTAGTTTGGTTTATTTATTGACGTGGAGCAAGTGGCATTGACACATAAGTTAATTAAAGTGTCAAAGTGTAGTATAAGATGTGTTAATGGCAAAGTGGTGTTTTCGCATGAGTTAGTGCATGAGGGAGAAGGTTTGAATCCCTTGTTTAGCATCTAGATGAATTTTATTTTAAATTTTTCGCACATGTATAGCAAGTGTCGGCCAAGTGCATATATGGTAAGTGTTGACCATGTTATTTTTGGTTAGTATATCAAAGGATTAAGGAAATTGTTAACTTAAGGAAGGGAATCAAGAATTTAAGGAAAGGTATGAAGATATGGGGCAAGTATCAAGGAAATTATTATGGAAACAATATCATGGCCATTTGACCATGCATAGGGACGGCAATTTGGACTATAGGGGAGCCAATTTTGGTGATAGTTTGGCTAAGAATTGAAGTTTCTTTTGGTCATTCCTAGCATTTGGTACAAAAGTTTGCAATCCTCTCTCAACCTCTTTTCTTTTGGCGAATTTTACCTTTTGATAAGCCTAACTCTTTTGACCATTTGTCATTTTGCTTATCTTCTATTTTCTCCTTCTCATTCTCTCAAAACCAAAACCTTCATCAACATCTTGCTCTCCTATTTGTTTTGCTTAAACACCAAAAATCTCTTATACTCTCTTCTTTGCCAAAACTCTATTCCCTTTCCTATTATTTTCTTTCTTCCACTACTGACCAAATATACTTCTTTGGGTGTGTCAATTCTTTTCTCCTTCTTGGCTAGTGTTGGCGAATCTCAAGCAAAGGTACCTCTTCTATTTTCTTCTCCAATCGATTTTTAAGGTGAGTGTCCAAGGCCAAATATTTTCTTTGTTTCTCTTATTCTTGTCAACTTAAAAGGAGTAAAAGGCCAATTTCGCACTTGTAGCAAGGATGCTAATCCGATTTGTTTTAGGGCCTTTTGGATTTGGAAGCGAGCAATTGAATCCATCATCTTTGATCAATCGATTTTGGTAAGGTGGTAAGGGTTTATTTTAAAGGATTATTCTTTTAAGTAATTGAAAGCCGAAGGCTAATAACCTTAATGATGATGGTTGATTGTAGGGAAGTGAGGTCGATTCACATTTAGGAGTGTGTTGGCTAGTGTTCAAAGGCATTTGGGTAAGGTTTCAGGGTTCACAAGGAACCCTTCTCAATTATTTTGGTTTGGCCGAATAGGCCATGGCACTAACCTAGTGTTTGGCCGAATATAGGGGCAAGGAAAACTTGTGTGGCCGATTTGTCTATTCGGGATTTAGGACTCTTGTTAATATCAGGTGTGTACATACACACCTTATAACTTTTTAATATGCTAAGTGTTATATTATGCCTAATTGATTTGTGTAGATATGGATGTAATACCATCATGGTATTAACAAGGATTCGGGTAAGTCTTTATTGCTATGAGATTTCTATTTGATGCTTTTGGGACGCATGACACATTTGGTATGTGCAATATTTGATATATGGCAAGGATAAATCTATGAATGTTGTTAAATAAACCTTTTAGCATGATTCTGTAAAAGTATGTAATTGATTGATGTGGGTTAAATGAGTGGAGGCGGTGATATTCGTGTCGGCGGACACGGTGTTTTAGTAACACATTGTGACTACGGTCACCGAGGTTTGGTACCTCCAGGAGGTTTGGCACCTCATAGCGTCTCGTCCACGTGGCTTAGCACCACCGTGGGTTGGCCCCACTTTGAGATATGGGATTGGCGCCGGTGATTTGGTATCACACGATGGGTTGGCCCCATCATTCACTTTGTGTCCTCGGACACCGAGATTTGGTATCTCCAAAGTGATTTGGCATCACATTTGTGACTATCGTCACCGTGGTTTGGCACCACCAAGTGGTTTGGTACCACACGGGTAGAGAAAGGCGTTTGGATGGTTAGGATGGGTGCATCTTAAACTTATGCATATTAATTGGTTATGATTTGTGTATGTTGTTGCACTAAATCGGGAAGGGTTACACATTGAGTCTTGGTGACTCACCTTCTCCTTTAATTTTTTAGGTGACTCGTAGATTACGGATGAGGAATCGGATGGACTCGAGGTGGCCATGCAGTGGACATTTGATATAAATGAACTTTAAATTTTAATTATTTTTCTGTTGGTTTGTTTTATTTAAGATGTAATAAGGCCTCCTAGAATTACTTTTGTTATTGTTGCATGTTTTGAATGTTTTGTTTAAACTATTTGATGATGTTAAAACGGATGCACATGTTTTCTCAAATTAAATGCAAATGTTTTAAAGTGCCATCGGGTACATTTGAAGTCTGTAAACAATTCGACTCAATAAATATTTTTAAACAAATTAAGTATGGTTTTTAACAAAGAGAATTGAAAATGAAAGGCATTTCAACAAAATTTTGAATCGGTTTTAAAATGGTTTTCAAAATGTTTTTCTCTGTAGCAAACCAAATTCGGTCGTAATGTTTGGGCCGGGTTTGGGGTGTTACAATAATGGTGTTCGAATGGGGATCCTTTGCGGCGGCTAAGAACGGGAACAGAAGGGACTTAGGTTTCTGTTTCCTTTTTCTCACAATGGCTGAGCATTGGTTTTAGGTTTTCTTTTGGGGTTTATAAGTGGCCTGAAATGGCACCGTTTGGAGTTTGATTCATTGGCACCCAAAACGGCACCGTACTGGCCAATATCCAATGACACGACCGGATTACGGCTTAGATCCGCGCTTTTTGACCTCTGAAGGAATATTTGCACATTCAATCCTTCCCTGTTTTGCCGCAATTTAATTAAGCCACATAGTTGTTTTCTATTTCCTTAGTTATGCACCCGAATTTTGTACATTATTTCAAGTTCATACACTTCTAAACGTTGTGTTTAAAGAACTCGAATATTCGCACTTTCAGTCCCTTTATATCAGGGTGTCTTTTATTCTTGGCCTTACTTTTATTTTGCTGACTTTATTAGTTTTTAAATTGGTCGTTGGATTTTGATTTCGTTTCAATTGAACCTATCATTTTTTAGCCTGTATAATTCTTTAGTTAATTTCAATTCATTTGTAGTTTACTTCCTCTTGAAATCATTTTTAATATTTTTTTAAACTATTTCATCTGTCTTTTATGTCTTCACTTGTAAAAATATTTTAATTGATTCATTTAGATTTTATGCATAGTTTTTTATTTATATATATATATATACATTTTTGATTCAAGATTTATATGATGCTTATCTAAATACATTGATAAATCCTTATTGTTTCATGCACATATGTTTTAAATCCATTCATATCTTATATTTTCTTTTAATCCTTTAAAATCTTTTTGTATTAAAACTTGTTTAAAATCACTTTTGTTTATTTCAAATATATTTTATATATATTATGCTTGCATGTATTTTTATTTTAAATTATTTTTCCTATCATTAATTTCATGTTCGATGATTATTGCTATTATGCGTATTTTAATTCTTATTTTATCTTTATTTGCCATTTGCGATTCAATAGTGTAGCATTTCACTTGTTAATAATTACTTTGCATTGTATGTTATTATTCGATCGCATTTTACTCATTTAAAAAGTTATGTTTTAACACCGTTCATATTTAAAAAAAAAACTAGCTTGCTCAAAGCTTTAAAATAAGGCAATATTTCATGTTTGGAAATCCGAGAGATCGTGCCCTAACGTGTTGGGTTTCGGTTTTTCGTTTGACCAAATAACCAAATATCCTTTTAAGATTTCATTCGTGTTTTCTTAGTTCTAAAATAAGGCAATGTTTCTTGTTTGGAAATCCGAGAGATCGTGCCCTAACATGCTGGGTTTCGATTTTCTGTTTGACCAAATAACTAAATACCCTTTTGAAATTTCATCCATATTTTATCAAATTAAAAACAAGGCAATATTTTGTGTTTGGAAATCCGAGAAATCATGCCCTAATATGCTGGGTTTTGATTTTCCGTTTGATCCCAAATAACGAAATACCCTTTCAAAATCTCAATGCATGAGTTTTAGAGAATTTTTGGATGATCTAGAATTCGAAGACTTAAATTGTTGCATCCTAACGTGCAGGATGTGATATTTTTTTCCTTCATAACTAGAGAATCTTAATATTCAAACTCGAGTATCTTTAAATGGGTGAAAGAAGGTCGTATTTTAAAATATTTTCAAATTTTCGACATTAGGACATTAATTAATCAATTTGGTACAAATTTTGGGTGTTACGAGGGTGCTAATCCTTCCTCGTATGTAACCGACTCCCGAACCTATTTTCTTAGATTTCGTAGACTAAAATTATGGTTCTAATAAATCAAAATGTTTTATTAAAATAATCCATCTCAAGGTGATCCGATCACACCTCGAATAAAAGATCGATGGCGACTCCAATTTTATTTTTAAAAGTTGATCCCCATTTTTCAAACTTGAAAAAAATGGTTTCGACAGCTTGGCGACTCCGCTGGGGACTTATAAGAGAGTCAAGCCGTTAAAATTGATTGTTCATTGTCATTTTGTCAAAAATTGAAAATTTGATTTGAAAACTTACAATCCTTTTATTGCATTCGCTTGCATCATCTTAATTGATTGATGTGGTTCGAGTCTTGTAGAATACTTTTGCATCATATTGCATGACTGCCGGGTCACACCCTTTTAAGTTGGAGTGAGAAGCTACTCCTTCGTGAGGTTTTCACCTCCGTGCAGATAGTGAATCGCCTTCGAGATAAATCCGTACCTATGTCTTCGTGAGATTTTCATCTTCGTGCAGCCATAGGGAAATGTGTCCCCCTGAACCGAACTTGGTCCGTATGAGCCTATAATGGGTGAGGATCGAGGAATCTACTGGTTTGGGTTCCTTTCTTTAGAACCAAACTGCATATAGAAAGCCCTAAGAGCCCACCCCAAGTAGAGCTGTGATAAACCCTAGTGGTCACCCAGATAGGCGCTTGAATGTTTTTACGTGCTTTGAATTTTGTTCCTATATATAGTAATGAATTTTTTTTTGTTTTATCTTTGTTACTTTGTACACATTTTCATATTAGAGAAAGGAGCCATTCGGGTTCGATTGCTAAATTAGAGAGCTCGAAATGGAAAACGAATTTCTTGATAAAGTGGAAGATAATGTGTCTATCCGAACCTGGTCAGAAACAACACAATTAGAGAAAAGGGACAGCTTAACTGTAGGCCATGTGTCAGAGTTATGGGTCTACACTCGTATTAGTGTTACGCAAAATAATCTCCAAGAGTTGAAAGTGATATGGGATCAGTGGAACAATGAGACCAAGAGGTTGTTCTACCAGGATTATGGGGATTTGTCGTACTTACTTGATATCAAGATAGACGAGCAATTATTCCAAGCCCTTACTCAGTACTGAAACCCTGCATATAGTTGCTTTACCCTTGGGAGAGTGGATTTACCCACCGTGGAAGAATACACCGCTCTACTGCATTGTCCAAAGGTCCAAGTTGATAAAGTCTATTCGAAAGCTGCTTACGTCCCAACCTTTTTGAAGAAGTTGACGAGTATTACTGAAATGAGTGAGCAGTTGATTACAACCAGGATTAAGCAAAAGGGCGAGTGCAAGTGCATCTTGTGGAGGAATTTGAGGGATTTGATTCTAGCTCATCCTGATGAGAAGAGAAGAGTTGATGTCTTTGCATTGAGCATTAATGGGTTAATGTTGTTCCCTAGGGCTCTAGGGTACGTAGATGAAACAGTCACAGATCTCTTCGACCGACTCAATAGAGGGGTCATGCCAGTTCCTGCAATCTTGGGCAAGACTTTTAGGTAATTGAATGCATGTAGAAGATCCAGAGAGGGCAGGTTCATGAGGTCCGCTCAGCTGTTATTGGTTTGGTTTCACGGTCACTTCTGGTAGGTAGATAAAGTCTCTTACCAAACTTTCTGTGATAATTATTGCCTTTAAAAGAAGAAGTAGCTACATCAAGGCGCGAAGATATATCAGAAGAAAAATGGATGATGATTTTTCAGAATCTCCAAGAAGAGGATATCAAGTGGAGAACTCCATGGATGGTGCCTGATGAGATACTTTATAGATGTGGAAGCTTTGATTGGGTCCCTTTACCTGGAATTTGGGGAGTCGTTGGATATGCTCCTTTGCTTGCAGCAAGACAGTATAAGTCCAGACAATTTGTGTCGGTGACACACGGGTTAGCTCAAAGTGAATTTCCCTATAGAGGAGAAAACTACAAGAAAAGGATTTGGGAAATTGCTGATACTTGGAAGCAAACTCGTCGGGTCAATGACTACTCCCAAGTATAGCAGATGGTTCAGTAAAAGGATTAATGACAACATCCCGGGGCCAAGTTTGGAAGGAGCTCGACTGATGGAGGAATGCTTACAGGTAGTCCCATCAGAATTGGAGATAATAAAACAAGATTTTGAAAAGAGGAATCAGGAGCTGGAGAAAAGAATAGAACAATTAGAGGAAGAGAAGATGCATTTAAGGTTAGATGCCGACGTCCAAAAGTTAGTGGCTGAGAGGTAAAAGAAAGGAAAAAATAAAGCTAAAGAGGATCTGGATAGTCTAAAGACGGACTATAAGAAGATGCAGCTATCAATGAGAACTGCTGGGCTAGGGAAAACTCCAAATCAATGGCGACAGGAAATTCAAGTGGAAAGGACCAAAGCTGATCAGTGGGAGAAAAGGTTCCAAGAGGCTCAAACTCAGAGAGAGGCGCTAGAAAAGAGTCTATCAGAAGCCCAGAACGACAAAGGGGAATTAAAAGCCAGAGTGGCAGAGCTTGGAAAAGTACTCTACCAGTATAAAAATCGTAATTCCGCGGCTGAACTAAGAGCCAGTTTGAACAAATTGAAGAAATGAAAGGAAGAATAGAATAGCTAGAGTCTGCTTTACAAAGTTGTGAGCTTCGGGTAATACTTCTTGAAGCAAATGAGAAGCGTTGAAAGGAACAGCTTTATCACTCTCAGAGTCAAGTTAGGGATCGAGATTACATTATGGGTGAAGCCGTGGCTCAGATCTGGGAGGTAGCTGACCATCTGTAAACCTTGGCAGTTCAGGCTAACACGCTAAGTATGAAGTACGAGCTGGAATCAGATAGGGGTAAGGAACTAGCTTCGTTACTTAGGAAAGTTAAAACTCTAAGCATTAGCGCAAAGCCGTACCTGTAATCCATTTTATGTAAAGAGCTTTGTTTTCTAATAAATTTTTCTAAATGGAATTGAATCAGAATCGACGTCTTTTGCATTCCATGCATCTGCATCACATCATATACATTAAAGGTCATTAAAATATTCTAATTGAATAAAAATTATTTCAGCATTAACTTGGACACCGAAAAAAAACAACCAAACACGCATCCTTACGGTACAAGAAACAAAACTAAAGCAATGGATAAAAGACTAGAAAGGTTGGAGCAAATACAGAAGGAGATGCAGGAACAGAGGCAAGCACAAATGCAAGAGTAGCTGGTTAAGATCCAGCAATATATGATAGATAAAATGATGCAATCACAGAGGAATATGATGACCCAAATGACTCAAATGACGCAGCTGTTAAATGGGCTTATGGATAAAGGAAAGAGCCCCATGGTTAATGTTGAGGAGAATACTGAGTATCCTCAATATTCTCCTGGTTTTACTCCAACGCATGTACATGTACCACCAGAGATAAATCCACAAAGGCCATCTGGCTCTATCAGGCCACAACAGATTCAGGCCGGGGCCTCAATACCAATGAATTTTCAGGCTGGCTTAGGCTCTAACCTTGGCCATAATCCAAACAATCCAATTATTCCTGACTTGGATGAAGTGATAGGAGAGGAAACAGTAACGATAGAATCCCAAAGGCAATTAGAAGAGAGGTGTAAGTGGCTGGAAGAGAAGTTTAAAGTAATGGAAACTACTGATTCCCATTGCAGGGTTGATGCGAAGGATTTAAGCTTGGTCCCAGATCTGGTGCTCCCACTAAAGTTTAAAATGCCAGAGTTCGAGAAGTTCAATGGGACTAGCTGTCCTGAAGCTCATATAACGATGTTCTATCGGAGAATGATAGGATATGTCAACAACGACCAGTTATTAATCCACTGCTTTCAAGAAAGTCTATCCGGGTCTGCGGCCAAGTAGTACAACCAGTTAACCTGTTCCTAAATTGGCTCATGGAAGGATTTGGCTCAAGCTTTCATGAAACAGTATAACTACGTGACAGACATAACACCCGACAAGATTACACTTCAGAACATGGAAAAGAAGACAAACGAGAGCTTTAGGCAGTATGCCCAGCGATGGAGGGAGGTAGCGATGCAAGTCCATTACCCACTCTTAGAGAAAGAGACGACCATGCTCTTCATCAGGACTCTGAAGGCTTCATTTATCAACCACATGTTGGGAAGCACTACTAAAAGCTTTTCTAATATTGTAATGTCTGGGGAGATGATAGAAGACGCGATAAGATGTGGGAAGATTGAAGCAGGGGAAGGCACCAAGAGATCAGCCCCGAGAATGAGGGAGAATGAGGTGAATAACACGAGTATGTATAACAAGGGTCATTCGAGAGTGATCACGGTGAGCCAGCCAAAAACAACAACCACTAATTATTAGGATCCCCTGAAACATGAATCCACCACAAGGGTGAGCGTCGAAAGGATACAATTCACACCTATACCCATGACGTATAAAGAGCTGTACCAGAACCTTTTTGATGCACATGTAGTGTCCCCTTTCTACTTAATGCCGCTGCAACCCCCGTCTCTCAAATGGTATGATGCAAACGCCCATTGTGAATATCATGCTGGAATCGCGGGGCATTCAATTGAGAATTGCACCGCGTTCAAGAAAGTAGTCGAAAAGCTAATAAAAATAGGGATCGTAAAGTTTGACGACTCACCCGTACCAAATGTAGCAGGAAACCCCTCGCCTAATCATACCGATTAGGGAGTAAATAGAATAATGATGGTGGGAGGAAAGTCAAATATGAGGTTACAGAGGTCAGAATCCCATTGAGGCAAGTTTGGATGGAGATGGTGGAGAGAAGACTGATCATATTGGGTTCGGAAGAGAGGTCCAAAGGAAAAAAGAACCATTGCGAGTTCCACAATATAGAGGGGCATGGAATCCAAGAATGCACTGAGTTCAAAGCCGTAGTGTAAAATCTTATGGATAATAAAGAGATGGAATTTTACGAGGAGATTGAGGAATCAGAAGGACGAGAGGTTTATGCTCCGAATCCCCTTTTAATCATATACTATTGCTTGAATATATTTTGGTTGGTTTTTTTTAGGAAAAACTAAAATAGAAACACAATGAAGAAAGGACTTAATCAACTGAATTAAACTAACCCGATAATTGATCAAATTAATTCTCGATAGAAGGGTAGTTAAAAAGAATGGTGATAACAAATACAAAGGATTTTGGGTTTAAAATTTAGCAGGTAAATAAAAAAAAAGGTTGTAAGGATCAACGGGGTTCACTAGGGGGTTGCTTTGTGAAGGTAGGTCTTTTAGTGGAGTAAATGGGTTAAAACCTAGGTGCCTTTATCATCTCAGTATATCAAATCATTTAATATGGTTTCGACATGTATAATCAAGGCAAGTTCTAGAATAATAATTCAGTGTTGACACACTCATAATTAATAAAGTGAGCATGAAAAAGAATATATGCTCTATAAGGCTCTATTCTTACAAAAAATTATGGGTATTTGACATCAATCCTGTAAATTTCAAACTTCAAAGTAATATTCAAATTCAGTTCAACAACCTAGGAAATTTTTAATTTTTGAAAAATAGACTTATCATGCTTGATTCTCTAGTATTCTTCACGTATAAATCATCAATGCACAATTATCAATGACTTATTCAAGAGCTTATCAATAAAAATCATAAATCATTAGAAATTTCACCTTAATTAATAATATGAGAAACTTACTTAGGAACAAGACTAAAATTCAGGATTTGAGAATAAAGCAAAAAGTCAGGTACTTTTACCCCCCACACTTAAGATGTACATTGCCCTCAATGTACTAAGATAAATGATAAAAATTTATATTATATCAAAAGAGAAGAGGAGAGAGTATCACTTCCTGAATTTTGGATGATTTCAGGAGTTGGCAGTGGTTGTGGTGGTGGATAACTTGGAAGGCAGTGTCTTTGGTGGCAGTGATTGTGTTTTCTATGGGCTCAGTGGGGTGGCTACCGAGAATCATTTTGCTAGATGAAGAAATTGGGTAGCCTGGGAATATATAGCCAAGAAATCTAGAGAAACATTAAAAATATACTACTAATATAATTAAGGACAAGAAAAATAAAGAGAAGGAGACTAAGAAGAAAACTGAAATTAAAAGAGAATACTAATGGACTAAGAAGGCGTTATTGACAGATGGTTCGCAAAGTGGGTTTGTCTTCGAAGGCTGTGGTGTGTTCTTGATGGTGGAAGTGGCGTGATTCCCTAACAGCCTTTAAAACCTAAAACCAAGAAACGAAAAGGTTTCTGAGACCCTTGGCGTATCGAATAGATGAAGCTGCCGACATGAACTCATTTGAATCGGTCTACTTCGAAGAAACTGTGGTTGGCCTTTTATGCTTCTGTGGCATGGCTTTAGTGTAGCTCACGATTCTTGGACACCTTTTCTAAAGAAAGAAAGAAAAAGAGGGAAGAAAGAATGAGAAAAGAAAATGGGGAAAAGGGTAAGGGCTGTGAGGTTTAAATAGATTTTAGCCTCTGATGCTATCCCACGCCCGTTTATCTAAGGCGTGTTGCTTTACAAGGCTACATCACACGACCGTGCTTGGAAGTAAAATGCTCGTGGTCGATAAGTTAGTGTTTTCATATGGTCGCATCGCACAATCGTGTTCTGGGTGTGTTGGTATGCCACGGCCGTTTGTCATAATGCCATGCCTATTTCTAAATTGGCAGTGTTTTGGCATGGTTGGGTGGCATGGGCGTGTGTTCCCTGTGTCTGATAGGACAGTAGATTCACACGGCCTTGGAGCACGGACGTGCCAATTTTCTGGTTCCCGTTGGAGAATTGTTGGATCCGTGACGTCAGAAGTGGTTGGAATTTGATTCACACGGCTGCTGCTATGTCAATACAAAGATTTCGGTGGCCCACACGTCCTCGGGCACGGTTTTGTGTAAGGCCGTGTGCCCTAGAAATTTGCTCTTTTGGTTAATCTCTAAAGAGAAAGAGAAAGAGAAAAAAATAAAATAGAAACAAATGTAAAAAGAAGTATGGTTAGTGCTCGGGTTTCCTCCCAAGAAGCGCTCGTTTATAGTCTTAAACTAGACTTTTCCTTGTACTTGAACCAGGGTAGTTTAAAGGTTTGAATATCTTCCCTCTTGCGTAAAGTTCTATTTTCTTGACAAAGTTGACGTCGAGAAGTGTTTTGTAACACCCCAAACCCGGCCCATTTGTTACGACTGAATTTGAAATGCCACTGCGAAAAACGTTTGAAAATATCCTGACTTGTGGTGGAACTTGAAAATTTTGTTCTTATTCAAAAACCATGTCCATTTAAAAATTTTAAATAATATAAGCTTGATAAAAATATCCGAAATAAAAACTTTATTATATACAGATTTAAAAAAATGAAACCATTGGCGAAAGATATCTCAATTGTCAATCCATAATAAAACATAACAATAAAGATACTTAAAAAAATACTTAAATACTCAAATGGGCCTTATTACAATAAACACTTAATCAAAATACTGAAAATATAAATACTTAATTAATTAAATAAAATGTCTTACGCATGAGCCACCTCGTATCCACTCCAAACCCGCCCAAGCATCACTGCGATGTTGATAAAAATTATGTGAGTCATACGCACTCGATGTGTAATTAAACCACCGATTTCCACCCACATGTTAACCCCATATTAACCCATATATCGATAACAAATATCATAATCACATATTACCACATTCGGGCTTGGCCCACATTCATATCACATTCATATAATAGTGTAAATAACCACATGTTTCCACATCTTGGCTTGGCCCATTACCACATTATTCCACATATCATATAATCGGGCTTGGCCCATTTCCACATTAATACCTCATTTCACGTGTCACATAAAATTATGCAAAGTGCACCCAACCCAACCTAGGGTCCATCCTCTACACACCCCCGTATCCAGCCTACCACACACCAGGGGATTATCAAATCACCCTCTCCTTTTCACTCCAAAAGGCAATAAATGCCATCCACGTGCAATAAAGCACAAAAATCCACAACGCGACCTCAGTCAGCGCCAATCCACGATGTAGCCGTAGCTAACACCAAAACCACGATGGGACACATAGTCACTCATCAACCACGATATGGCACTTAGTCGATATCAACCACGATGAGGCACATAGCCACTCATCAAGCCACGCGAACTAAATCGCAATTAATCCACAACGTGACCTCAGTCAATGTCAATCCACGATGTAGCTCAAGGCTAACATCAAACCACGCACTCAAGTACACCCGCATCTTCTTTCATATCCCAACCCATGCACATGCAACATGTAATAGTGGCATAATAATAATAAATGCATGCACATGTTATTAAGGCAGACCATCATATTTCCATAGGCATAGTCACATTTACATTGGCACTTTTACATTCGTATCAACAGATAATACTAACCTGATTATCGATATACCCCTTTTCAGGGTAATCACCACATAACTGCCACTGCACTGGTTAACACATAATTCACACATGCAAATATAGCAAAAACCCGGAAAACGGTGGGTTAATCACACACCTGACTTTCCAGCGAAATTCTGAACTACTCGAATCTAACATGATCTAGAATCTCGATACTCTATTTACTCTTGTCGATTAGTCCCTTACTTACCGAAAATCCCGAATCCCCACTTAACTATGAAGCTGTCGAAATCCCTATATTCCATATGTTAAAAATAAATCGGCTAAAACATAATTACAAGAATAATGGCCCTTGGCCGAATGGCACCAACCTCCTTACCTCGATGCTTTCAAATCCCAAAGAACTCCTTTACTGCTCCTTACTGACGGCTACAACCAAAAGACACACATAGCATGGCTTAAGAATATTCGGCTAAACCAAAACCAAAGTCTTAACACTTGATTCGGCACACCAACTGAAACAAAACCCAACCGATTGCTAGGATAGAAAACTTACCACTACAAGTTCGCGAAGACTACCAGAGAAAAAGGTTTCACTTTCCGCTTGACTTATAAGACTTATGCGACAAAAGAAGAGGATAGAGCCCTTTTACTATTCGCTATGGCTTCAAGATGGAATTAAAATATTGGCTATGGTTTCCTTTAAGGTGTCAAGCAAAGAGAAGAGAAGAAGATGCTACAAGGTTCGGCCAATCCTTTAAAAAAAAGATTGAATATTCAGCTACCCAAAAGAAACAAAAGAGAGAAAGAAGAAGCAAATTCGGCACACAAAATAAGCACACCTCTAAAGCCGAAAATACCACCCTAGGAAGTCCTATATTCGGCCACCACATCCTTACTTATCCAATCCCAAATTAATCTCCTATTTTACCTCTTCAACATCCATTCAAAAAGAATTTAAAATAAATAAATCTTTATCCCTTCATCCCAGCCGAAAATTAAAATAAAGCAAGCTTTATCCTCAACTATATGAGAGTCCATGTGCAGACCACCAGCTCTTCTCTTTGACGCAAAAAGCCAAAAAAATAAAATCCACTCATTGCTGCTCACCAGCCTCGAACCCAAGACCTGCTGGAGCAAGCTTACAGTAACGCCTGTGCCACTCGCCAAGGCATTCTTTTGTGATATAATTCACCACAATTTCTTTTAAGACCTACTTAGCCCAAGTGCCTTCTTGCCGCACAAAAATAAAATGCCCTTTCTTGCTTCCTTCAGAACTCAAACACAGGCCCTCATTGCATAAGCAACCGATATGGCGCCCAAGCCATTCTCGCCATGGCATTTATTTGTGACATAAACTCGCCACAATTTATTTTAAAGCCTCCTTCCCTAGCTCCCTCTTGTCTTAACGCCAAAGCAAAATAAAAACATGCCCATGCCGCCAACGGGATTCGAACCAAGGCCTTTGTCCAGGCGTTATTTCTAGGCCCTTAAGTGGCGCCATTAAGCCACTTTACCAAGCCCCTTTTCATGTCCAAACACTCCCACAATTTTCCTTAAGGCCTCCTTAGCCCAACGCCAAAAATAAAAAGTCTCCAATGCTTCCCACATTGCTCGAACCTCCTCCCCCTTGGCACTCCCTTTGACACAACTTTCCCCCCTTGCGCCTTCATGCCACTTTACCACATGGTTCCTTGTGTCCTAATCTCCCCAAAACTTTTCTTAAGACCTCTTTCACCTAGTTTCCCCTTTTTACACTTAAATCCAGAAATTTTTCCAAAGCATTCCCTTATATTTTAAAGTTCTCGAAACCCTTAAAACATATCCAAACATACTCCAAGCCTACTATCACTCAAACTATGCACGAACGCATAACCCCTAATCTAGGATGTTACAGTTCTACCCTCCTTAAAAATAATTTCGTCCCCAAAATTACTTACTAACGAATAATCGTACATCTTAACTCACCGCACTACACTTATGCTGCGCACTCTGATCTTAATAGAACCATCATACTTCCTAAGCACAATTTTTAAGTTCACATCTAGGGTTTAAAACACTACACCAATAATACAAGCATGAACTAATCTTATAAAACTCAAAACAATAAAAGATATTCCATAACAAGGAACTTACCCGCTATCACATCCTTGGTGGTCTCGCATCTGAACCTTCCGCTCCTCTGCCGGGTGTTCCACAACCTTGGCCAAGACCATTTCCTCCATGGTTTGAACCACGAACCATCGTTGCCTGAGGACAATTCTTAACCAAATGAGCCTTAGATCCACATCGAAAACATTCCTTGCTATTGCCCAAACACTCTCCTGTATGAGCTCTTCCGCACTGAGCACATGAATGACTCCGATTCTCAAGAACGGATGCAGTGCACGCATGAGATTCTCAATCCTTAGTCTTTTCTGAACATCTCCAAATGATGCCGACGGTCCAAAGCTTCTCTTATTCCGTTCCTATTCTTTTCTCGATTTTCTTACACCTTCTTAACTTCTTCACTATCCGAGCTTTCTCCACCGAATGGCGAAGTCTCTTTCTCTATCTTGAGCAATCAACTCTCGCAACTCATCTCGTAGCCCATCTTGAACCGGACATACCTTTCGTGTCGTGAGCCACGATCCCTTTGGCGTCTTGACTTAACCGCACAAATTCACTTTATACTCTGCTACCGACTTGCTTCCTTGAACCAAGTTTAGAAACGCCTTCCTCTGCGAGTCTAAGTAGCTAGATCCAACGTACTTCCCTTCGAACTTAAGCTTAAAATATTCCCAATCCACTCGATCTACCGGAACACCTTGCCTGACAGTGAGCCACCATCGATAAGCTTCATCTCGGAGCAACGAGACAGCACCTTTCAGCTTTTCCTCAGGAGTACAGTCCAAATCGTCCATGATTCTTTCAACTGCCTCCAACCAATACTCCGCTACATTTGGAGCTACTCCTAATACTCCTCTAAAAACCTCAGCTTCGTTCGACCTAAGTCTTTTCGACACTGATTTTCGGGCTCCATTTCCCACACTAGCTCCTGCCACACGTTCTAGTACTCGTAACATTGCCCGCGATACTGTGTCATCCTCTTCTGTCTGATCTTGATCCTCTGCACCCACTGCTGGCGGCGGCACTTTATTTTCTGACCCATGGCCAGACCCTACTGGTTCCGATACAGCCATCCTACCTCTACCGCGTCCACGACGACCATGTCCCCTAGAACTCATTTCTAACGTCGTGATTTAATCTAATTAAGAAGTTTTATGCATTAGTATTTTTTCCATTGTTTAACCGCGAACAATTTTATGAAAAGAAATTCTAGAAGTGGTTCTTTCGATCGAACCAAGTTTCAGTTCAAGTTCACTACTCTAATTCAGAGAGTCATATCCATTCCTCAATGGAGGCACATTCATTCACCAACAAGAACACATTCATTCAGTAGTATCTACCACACACACTCACTATTCGGACATTTTTGCCCGTTCCTATCCTAGGGGTATTTTCGCCATTTGTCCTACAGGGGTATTTTGGTAATAAATCAGGATCAATTTAAAAATCTTTATAAACCAAAGGTATTTCAAAAACTCAGGGTAATCTTGAAATTTTTTTCCAAATCAGAGGTATTGCCAAAAATTTCAGAAATCGGGGTTATTTCGGTAATTTTGGAAGTTAGGGGCATTTCTATAAATTCTCCAAATCAAGATATCTTGATATTTTTAAAATAGAAGTTTTTGGTATTTTTGTAAAGTAGAAACATTTTAGCAAAAGTCGAGGGTATTTTTGAAAATCTTAAAAACTAAGGGTATTTTAGTAATTTACAACAAAAGGGCATTTTAGTAATTTTCCCAAATCAAAGTACATTGACTTTTTGTAAAATAGAGTTTTTTTTTGGACACTTTTGCAAGATAGAGAAATTTTATTAAAATCAAGGGTAATATGGTACTTTTAGAAACCAAGGGCATTTTCATAATTCTTCCACCAGGGATATTTTAGTAATTTGGCAATTCAGAAAATTTTTCGAGAAATTTTTCAAAATAGATTTTGTTACAAATCAAAGGGATAATTTAAGGATTTAAAAACTAGGGTTTTTATAAAAAAAATTTACGGCTAGTCCCTTTCGGGTTTTAGATACTGGGTTTAGCCTATGAATAAGTCCTCTTGGTTAGGGTGAACCGTAGCTACGCACCAGGTAGGATTCGAGTAAAGAGGAGGTGAGTCGCTAAGACTGCTTAAGTACCAAGCTCTTGCTGAATCCACTCCTAGACATGCGCACAATGGTTGCCACACCTTAACTCAGTGACTTACTTCACAGGTTTGTTTAATAGTCCTTAAGTCTTATGCATGTGTTTGAGTGCACTAGCCCTAGGGTTCAATAGCCCTAATATTCTAATCTACGAGCCCAAATAAGCCCATAACAGTTCACATAAACAATCACTTCAATAATTAGAAGTACTTACCCGGTGGACTTGATAGGAGATACAAAAGCCATGCCAGAATAACCTAAAATAAAAGTCCATATTTTGAAAAGCCCATTTTTGAAAACATTTTTGGATCCAAAACCCTCAAAGCCGAGTTTTGAAATGAGCTCTGATATCAAACTGTAACACCCCAAACTCGGCCCATTCGTTCTGAATCGAATTTGAAATGCCATCTGCGAAAACGTTTGAAAATATCGACTTGTGGTGGAACTTGAAAATTTTGTTCTTATTCGAAACCATGTCCATTTAAAAATTTTAAATAATATAAGCTTGATAAAATATCCAAATAAAACTTTATTATATACAAATTTAAGAAAATAAAACCATTGGCGAAAGATATCTCAATTGTCAATCCATAATAAAACATAACAATAAATATACTTAAAAAAAATACTTAAATACTTTAATGGGCCTTATTACAATAAACACTTAATCAAAATACTGAAAATATAAATACTTAATTAATTAAATAAATGTCTTCTGCATGGGCCACCTCGTATCCACTCCAAACCCGGTCCAAGCATCACCTGCGATGTTGATAAAAATTGGGTGAGTCATACAGACTCAGTGTGTAATTAAACCACTGATTTTCACCCTCATGTTAACCCCATATTAACCCATATATCAAATAACAAATATCATAATCACATATTACCACATCCTGGGCTTGGCCCACATTCATATCACATTTATATAATAGTGTAAATAACCACATGTTTCCACATACTGGGCTTGACCTATTACCACATTATTCCACATATCATATACTGGGCTTGGCCCATTTCTCACTCCAATCCACATTCACATTTTGGGCTTGGCCCATTTCCACATTAATACCTCATTTCACAGGTCACATAGAATTATGCAAAGTGTACCCAACCCAAACCTAGGGTCCATCCTCTACACACCCCCGTATCCAGCCTACCACACACCAGGGGATTATCAAATCACCCTCTCCTTTTCACTCCAAAAGGCAATAAATGCCATCCACGTACAATAAAGCACAAAAATCCACAACGCGACTTCATTCAGCGCCAATCCACGATGTAGCCATAACTAACACCAAAACCACGATGGGACACATAGTCACTCATCAACCACGATATGGCACTTAGCCGATATCAACCACGATGAGGCACATAGCCACTCATCAAGCCACGCGAACTAAATCGCAATTAATCCACAACGTGACCTCAGTCAACGTCAATCCACGATGTAGCTCAAGGCTAACATCAAACCATGTACTCGAAGTACACCCGTACCTTCTTTCATATCCCAACCCAAGCACATGCAACATGTAATAGTGGCATAATAATAAATGCATGCACATGTTATTAAGGTAGACCATCATATTTCCATAGGCATAGTCACATTTACATCGGCACTTTTACATTCGTATCAACAGATAATACTAACCTGATTATCGATATACCCCTTTTCAGGGTAATCACCACATAACTGCCACTGCACTGGTTAGCACATAATTTACACATGCAAATATAGTAAAAACCCGAAAAACGGTGGGTTAATCACACACCTGACTTTCCAGCGAAATTCTGAACTACTCGAATCTAACACGATCTAGAATCTTGATACTCTACTTACTCTTGTCGATTAGTCCCTTACTTACCAGAAATCCCAAATCCCCACTTAACTATGAAGCTGTCGAAATCCCTATATTCCATATGTTAAAAATAAATTGGCTAAAACATAATTACAAGAATAATGGCCCTTGGCCGAATGGCACCAACCTCCTTACCTCGATGCTTTCAAATCCCGAAGAACTCCTTTACTGGTCCTTACTGATGGCTACAACCAAAAGACACACATAACATGGCCTAAGAATATTCGGCTAAACCAAAACCAAAGTCTTAACACTTGATTCGGCACACCAACTGAAACAAAACCCAACCGATTGCTAGGATAGAGAACTTACCACTATAGGTTAGCGAAGACTCCCAGAAAAAAAGGTTTCAACTTTCCTGCTTTGGCTTATAAGACTTGCGACAAAAAGAAGAGGATAGAGCCCTTTTTACTATTCGGCTATGGCTTCAAGATGGAATTAAAATATTGGCTATGGTTTCCCTTTAAGGTGTCAAGCAAAGAGAAGAGAAGAAGATGCTACAAGGTTCGGCCAATCCTTTAAAAAAAAGATTGAATATTCGGCTACCCAAAAGAAACAAAAGAGAGAAAGAAGAAGTAAATTCGGTACACAAAATAAGCACACCTCCAAAGCCAAAAATACCACCCTAGGAAGTCCTATATTCGGCCACCACATCTTTACTTATCCAATCCCAAATTAATCTCCTATTTTACCTCTTCAACATCCATTCAAAAAGAATTTAAAATAAATAAATCTTTATCCCTTCATCCCAGCCGAAAATTAAAATAAAGCAAGCTTTATCCTCAGCTATATGAGAGTCCATGTGCAGACCACCAGCTCCTCTCTTTGACGCAAAAAGCCAAAAAAATAAAATCCCACTCCTTACTGCTTACCAGCCTCGAACCCAAGACCTGCTGGAGCAAGCTTACAGGTAACGCCCAAGGCCACTCTGCCAAGGCGTTCTTTTGTGATATAATTCACCCTGAATTTCTTTTAAGACCTACTTAGCCCAAGTGCCTTCTTGCCGCACAAAAATAAAATGCCCTTTCTTGCTTCCTTTGCAACTCGAACCTGGGCCCTCATTGCCGCAAGCAACCGATAGCGCCCCAAGCCATTCTGCCATGGCATTTATTTGTGACATAAACTCGCCACAATTTATTTTAAAGCCTCCTTCCCTAGCTCCCTCTTGTCTTAACGCCAAAGCAAAATAAAAACATGCCCATGCCGCCAACAGGATTCGACCCAAGGCCCTTGTCCAGGCATTATTTCCAGGGTCTTAAGTGGCGTGATTAAGCCACTTTACCAAGCCCCTTTTCATGTCCAAACACTCCCACAATTTTCCTTAAGGCCTCCTTAGCCCAACGCCAAAAATAAAAAGTCTCCAATGCTTCCCACATTGCTCGAACCTCCTCCCCCTTGGCACTCCCTTTGACGCAACTTTCCCCCCTTGCGCCTTCATGCCACTTTACCACATGGTTACTTGTATCCTAATCTCCCCAAAACTTTTCTTATGACCTCTTTCACCTAGTTTCCCCTTTTTACACTTAAATCCAGAAATTTTTCCAAAGCAATCCCTTATATTTTAAAGTTTTGAAACCCTTAAAACATATCCAAACATAATCCAAGCCTACTATCACTCGAACTATGCATGAATGCATAACCCCTAATCTAGGATGTTACATGTTTACCTCGAAAGTGTTGAATGTTGGGTTGCTTACCTCTACTATTTCGTGTTGGAACATATTGTGTACCTTAAGAGGGTTTTCTCCCTTTGCCTTTAGGTCTGTTGTGATGATGTGTGGATCTGCTTTGCCTAACAATACCTGGTTTCGTATTTTGTAGTGGTTTGATGTTCTTACTAGCTCTTCTGGTGGTTCCTCTAGTTTTACTTCGTGCGGTTCCAATTCTTTTTTGACTTGTGTCCTCTGCTATTCTAAATTGTCGATCCTAAGGTCTTGTTCCTTGTCTGATTCCTCTTTGTCGCTTTGGGGTCTATGAGTCGGCTCAGGGTTGTGTCTTTGTGGTGTTTCTGCGATAAAGGTTGAACAATTTGATTATCATATGTATTCACTTTCTTACCTTCATCGATTGTTGTCCTGGCCGAGTCAAGAGCTTGAAGACTGATTCATTCGTCACCTACACAAAGTATGAGTTCTCCTATGGCAACATCAATTTTAGTCTTGGCAGTTGCTAGAAAAAGTCTTCCTAAAATTAAGGGGATTGTATTATCCTCATCCATGTCTAAAACAACAAAATCTACTGGGAAAACAAATTTATCGATTTTGACAAGAACATCTTCGATAATGCCCCTAGGAATTCCAATAGTTTTATCAGCTAATTGTATACTCATCCTAGTTTGTTTGGGCTTCCCTAGACCTAATCGTTTAAATAATGTATAAGACATGACATTTATGCTTGCCCCTAAATCAGCTAACGCATTATCAATAGCTAAACTACCAATTAAACATAGAATTGTAAAACTCCCTGGATCTTTTAGCTTTCGTGGTAGTCTATTCTGTAACATTGCTGAGCATGCTGCGTTTAATTCCACGTGGTGCTCTTCGTCTAATTTGCGTTTCTTAGTCTAGAGCTATTTTAAAAATTTCCTCGAGTCTGGCATTTGAAAAAGAGCTTCAAGAAGGGGTAAGTTAATATGTAATTTCTTTAAGAGTTTAAGAAACTTACCAAACTGTTCTTCTGAATCATCTCTTTTTATCGCTTCAGGATAAGGTATGCGAGGTTGGTACTTCTTGATTACTGGTTTTGGTTTTGCTTGTGTTACCTCTACCTTACCTTCGTCTACCATATTTTCTTGTATTGGAATGGGTTCCTCTAACCCTTTACTGTCATTAGCTGAGATGGCTTGAATTTTCTCCTTTGGGTTGATCTCCGTGTTACTTGGTAGATGTCCTTGTGGTCGTTCTGATAGTAGCTTTGCAAGTTGTTCGACTGCATTAGTTATTTCCTTCACTAACTTCGTAAGTCCCCCCATTCGGTTCTCGTTACTTTTAATTGTTTTCTCAGTTTCTTGGAATTGATTTTCTGTGTTTTCCATAAATTTTGTCAGCATCTCTTCGAGGCTTGGCTTTTTCTCTTGCGGATATGGCTGATTTTGGAAGTTTTGAGGAGGTTGTTGTCTTTGATTTCCTTGATTTCCTTGGCCTCCCCATGAAAATTTTGGGTGGTTCATCCAACTGGGATTGTAAGTGTTACTATAAGGATTATTATTAAATCTAAAATTATTACCTATATAGTTTGTCTGCTCGGTTTCTGCGTCCGGTTGGTAGGGTAGGTACTCAGGATTCGCCACAGTTCCACTTGCGTTGCACTGCATGACTGGGTGTACCTGCGAGGAACATAAACTGTCAAGCTTTTTATTCATCAACTCTACCTAATTTGGCAGTATGGTCACTGCATCGAGGTTGTAAACTCCGACCGATTTTGTCGGTTTTGTCCTTGTAACTTGCCACTGATAGTTATTCAGTGACATCTCTTCAACGAACTCGTAGGCGGCTTCAAGAGTTCAATTGTTTAGGGTTCCATCGGCGGCTGAATCGATTAGTTACCTCGTTGAGGGGTTTTCACCATTATAGAAAGTTTGGACTTGTAGCCACAAGGGTAGACTATGGTGTGGACACTTTCTCAAGAGATCCTTGTATCTCTCCCATGCGTTGTATAATGTCTCTAAATCCATCTGCACAAAAGAAGAGATATCATTCATTCTGTAATTTGGCCGTTTTGGCCGGTGGGAAATATTTCAATAAAATTTTTTTGGTCATTTGGTCCCATGTAGTGATTGATCCTCGCAGTAACGAGGACAACCGCTGTTTGGCTTTATTTCTTAATGAAAAGGGGAATAACAGAAGATGAATGGCATCATCAGAAATGCCATTTATTTTGAAAGTATCACAGAACTCTAAAAAATTGGCTATATGAGTGTTTGGGTCTTCATCCTGCAAACCATCAAATTGAATAAATTGTTGAATCATTTGTATTGTGTTAGGCTTTAATTCAAAATTATTAGCAGCTATAGCAGGCCTAATAATACTAGATTCAGCTCCTGTTAAATGAGGTTTAGCATAATCATACATAGTACGCGGAGCATTGTTTTCTTCCACATGTCGTGGTGGATTATTCTCGCCCATCCCTTCAGTGGGATTGGATCTGTCTTCTCGCTCTTCTTACGTGTAATTTAGGGCTCGCCTAATTTCTCTCGATTCCTTGACGGAGCTTCAATTTCACTATCGTATTCTAAAGGTCCTGTCGGGTTCCTTCTAGTCATAAACTAGAGGTACCTGCTAGGAAAAAAATACTGAAGAAATAAAATTAGCAAAAGATACTAAATTAATAAAAATAGTGGCTAAAGTAATAAAAATAGAGCTTTCTTAATATTTCAGTTCCCCGGCAATGGCGCCAAAAACTTGATCGTTGAAATCAGAGTTTTAAAATTTATAATGAATGAGGTTGAACCTTGAGACTAACTCTGACAACGATTAAAGGCAAGTGTCCCTATCGAACAGTAGTATAGCTTAGGCAAGACCAGATTATCGAACCCAAAGGAATTAAAAGTACTAATACTCACTTTCTTTTTATTATTTAGCCTAAAATATGGAGTGATTGGTTGATTTAAACTAGTTTAACAACTACTAAGCTAAAGACGCAAAGACAAAAAGAACGAATTGGGAAATAACTTGAAGAAAACTCAATTGATCATGACGATACCCTCAGGAAGAATCCACGTAGACTTCACTTGTTATTTAACACTGAACTATATGATTTATTCACTTAGTTTGATCCGTAAAACTCCCTAACGTATATTAAACCCTCTCTCGAGGTGAATAACCTCTAACTCTGGGTTAATTAGTGGAACTCTCGTTCGCTTATAATAACCCCCTAGAATAGCAGTAAATCGATCTATGGATTCCCATATTAGGTTTCACCCTAATCCGACAAAATCTCGTCACCCTATCTCTAGAAGCGCAATCAACTCCGCTTAATTCTACTTAATCTACTCTTAAGCAGGGTCTATTCCTCCTCCACCTAAGCACATCAGATTTGGATTAAGCATGCATAATTAAGAACAAACTACGTATTTATCATATAATTCAGAAATCAATAACAAAATTCATCTAGGTTTCATCCCCTTTAAGTATCTGAAGGGTTTAGTTCATAACAAATAAAGAAAACATCTCAAGAGAAAAGATAAAACAAAACATAGAAAATCCCTAAAACCCCCTGAAGGAATTGAAGGAGAAATTCGCCGTCTTGAGTAGAATTCTAGCTCTTCGAGATGGATCCACTTGGCTATCTTCGAGTGATTCCACAAAATGTGATCTTCTTGCCTCGGCTCCTTGGCCTAGCTCACCGCCCCCTTTCCAGGATGCACTTAGGGTTTTTATAAAGACTTTTAGAATCCCTTACTTGGTCCCTAAGTGTCCTAATTTAAGTCTGCTTCCTACTCGATGTTTGAATAAGCTTTGCAAAGTGTTTCTTTGGCTCTAAGTATCCAAATCTGAGTGAAATTACTCTCTCCCGTAACAGGGGCACGACCATGGCACACACCCCTGTAAATCATGGTTGGGCCATGTTTCGATTCTATTGTTTTAGGCATGGCCGTGTAGATTAGGGTTCAGGCTGTGTCTCGTAATTTGACAAGACATGGCCGTGTGGCTTGAAGTCCAGGCCGTGTCCTCCTCTTTAGCCCAAATTGGCCCGTTTTAAGCCCGTTTCTCGTTCTTTTCATCCTCGGGTGCTTTCCTGAGTATAAACATGAAAAGAAAGGATTAAAAGTACCTTTTTACATAAATAAAGGGCTAAATCATCCAAAAGCATACTAAATATGGGGTTAAAATATGTTACTTTTACTGTTTATCAAATACCCCCACACTTAAGCTTTTGCTTGTCCTTAAGCAAAATTCTCAACTTATAATTAAAACGAACTTTCTATAATTCATAATTCCTATCAATAATGCCTTATCATAATTCATAGATAATTTATACATGGATAATTTAACTCAAAGACTTTTAAAGATTCAAACAATTCTAAGTCATAAATTTGTAGCATAAAAACATAGGCGTCTCCCCTTATCTAAATAATTACCTTTAATTCAAAACTGACAAGGATTGACATCCTCACTAAAGATTCACTCAAAGAACTCGAAGTGTTTAAGGTTCAAGAGAAAGCACTCATAAGTCGAACCTGAAAAATTAATCCCATAGGCTTGCCTGAAAATCAAATCTCCACCACTGTAATATGAGATGATACACAAATCAAAAGGTCTTTGACAAGGTTATAACAGGGCTTAGGTTAAAGGTATGGATAAAGGCTGAATTAGAAGGTTGAATCATCGAGATTGACTTGATAAATTACCTACTAAGAATACTGAACTAGAAAGTAAATTATTGAAACTTTGAAACTAATAATACGAGCTCTTCTTCAACAATTGGAATATAAACACATAAGCTCTTTTAGTCATATACTATTACTTGAATATACTTTGGTTGGGTTTTTTTTTTTAGGACAAACTAAAATAGAAACATAATGAAGAAAGAACTTAACTGAATTAAACTAACCCTACAATTGATCAAATCAATTCTCGATAGAAGGGTAGTTAAAAAGAATAGTGATAACAAATACAAAGGGTTTTGGGTTTAAAATTTAGCAAGTAAATAAAAAAAAAAGGTGGTTAGGATCAACAGGGTTCACTAAGGGTTGCTTTGTGAAGGTAGGTCTTTTAGTGGAGTAAATGGGTTAAAACTTAGGTGCCTTTATCATCTTAGCATATCAAATCATTTAATGTGGTTTCGACATGTATAATCAAGGCAAGTTCTAGAATAATAATTCAGTGTTGACACACTCATAATTAATAAAGTGAGCATGAAAAAGAATATATGCTCTATAAGGCTCAATTCTCACAAAAAAATTATAGGTATTTGACATCAATCCTGTAAATTTCAAATTCAAGGTAATATTCAAATTCAGTTCAACAACCTATGAAATTTTTAATTTTTGAAAAATAGACTTATCATGCTTGATTCTCTAGTATTCTTCACATATAAATCATCAATGCACAATTATCAATGACTTATTCAAGAGCTTATCAATAAAAATCATAAATCATTAGAAATTTCACCTTAATTAATAATATGAGAAACTTACTTAGGAACAAGACTAAAATTCAGGATTTGAGAATAATGCAAAAAGTCAGGTACTTTTACCCCCCACACTTAAGATGTACATTGCCTTCAATATACTAAGATAGATGATGAAAATTTATATTATATCAAAAGATAAGGGGAGAGAGTATCACTTCCTGAATTTTGGATGATTCCGGGAGTTGGCAGTGGTGGTGGTGGTGGATAACTTGGAAGGCAGTGTCTTTGGTGGCGGTGATTGTGTTTTCTATGGGCCCGGTGGGGTGGCTACCTAGAATCATTTTGCTAGATGAAGAAATTGGGTAGCCTGGGAATATATAGCTAAGAAATCTAGAGAAACATTAAAAATATACTACTAATATAATTAAGGACAAGAAAAATAAAGAGAAGGAGACTAAGAAGAAAACTGAAATTAAAAGAGAATACTAATGGACTAAGAAGGCCTTATTGACAAATGGTTCGCGAAGGGGGTTTGACTTTGAAGGCTATGGTGTGTTGGTGATGGTGGAAGTGGCGTGATTCCATAACAGCCTTTAGAACCTAAAACCAAGAAGCGAAAAGGTTTCTAAGACCCTTGGTGTATAGAATAGTTGAAGCTACCGGCATGAACTCATTTGAATCGATCTCCTTCGAGGAAACTGTGGTTGTCCTTTTACGCTTCTATGGCATGGCTTTAGTGTAGCTCACGAGTCTTGGACACCTTTTCTAAGGAAAGAAAGAAAAAGAGGGAAGAAAGAATGGGAAAAGAAAATGGGGAGAGGGGTAACAGCTATGAGGTTTAAATATATTTTAGCCTCTGACGCTATCCCACGCCCGTTTATCTAGGGCGTGTTGCTTTACAAGGCCGCATCTCACGGTAGTACTTGGAAGTAAAATGCCCATAGTCGATAAGTCAGTGTTTTTAGACGGTCGCATCGCACGACCGTGTTCTGGGTGTGTTGGTAAGCCTGTAACACCCCTATCCTGTGTTTGATCACTGAATTAGGGTTAAAGGCGTTACCAGGCATATCGAAAACATTTACAGAATTAATCGTACAACCATTCACCAATATCAATCATAATATCCCTTAAGTATCATCGAGACCCTAAGCATGCTTATAAACCGAGTCGGGACTAAACTGAAACACATACGAGATTTCATGAAAATTTAAAGCTTTTCTAAAATACAGGGGACACACGGCCGTGGGATTAGGCCGTGCCTCACCCACGGCTACTGGACACTCCCATGTGTCCTCCCCGTGGTGGTATACTGCCAAATTCAACACGGTCACCAAGCACGCCTGTGTGCTAAGGCAGTGTACTACTAGATCACATATTACCATTTCTCACACGGCCAATAAGCACAGTCGTGTCAAGGCCGTGTGCAATTTAAGCCACATTCTGCCAATTTACCCACGGTCTTAGGCACGCCCATGTGCCTTAACCGTCTGACATTGTAGGGCATGCTCACTTCATAAACATATACACCTATTTAGCCTATACAAGCCTTATTTAGCTATATACATTTACAAAAGGGTACCAAAATAAATTTTTGTAGTGTGATGATGATCCTTGACAATCCCGAGCCTTCAGTAGCTTTGACGACCTATAAAACAGAGAAAACACACACACAGAGTAAGCTTTCCAAAAGCTTAATAAGTCATATACAAATAAACTTGGCATAAAAAGCATAAATGCAATTTGAAACTATTGCACATCTTATTCACTTAACAATTTATCATGTACATTCTTGATTCATACTTATGACTACATTGGTCACATATATCCATTCAAAACTCATTTGAAGCACATAGCTCATTCACAATCTTCCTTGCGTCTCATTCACATTTTCCTATTCAACATACCTTTTTTCAAATCAAAGTCATATTCATACTTACCATTCATGCATACTTAATGCACATTCAACGTACCTGAATCTGATATTCATTCACTTAATTGATCATAATTCGGATATACCATTCGTATTGCAGACTTGCCCGTGGAACCATTAGGAACCTAGTAGGATATTCAGAAAGCTTGCAATAGTAGTACAATGCCAACGTCCCAGACGAGGTCTTACATGCACTCTTATATCGATGCCACCGTCCCAGACAGGGTCTTACACGTACAGATCATAACGATGCCAACATCCCAGACGTGGTCTTACACAAGTCAATATGATGCCGATGTCCCAGACATGGTCTTACTCATAAAGTTCATATCGATGCCTACATCCCAGACGAGGTCTTTTACATAGAATTCATACCGATGCCTACGTCCCAAACGAGGTCTTATACGAAATGTCAAATCAACGCCAACGTCCCGAACGTGGTCTTACATGATAAAGCATAACAAATACCTATGTCAAGACATAGCTAATCTTATCTATTCCTAGGTTCGTACGGGACTTCTCGGCTTTATCACTATACCAAACTTATTTCAGAATTCACGCACTTAGCATCTCATCCTCAATCATTTTCATCGATAGACATATGGATACATATATTCAATTCAATACAGATCAGTTTATTTGTATAGTGACTTACCTCGGGTTCAGTTTATCGGAATGAAATCGGCTACTCGGTTATTTTTGCTTTCTCATGGTCTAAGTCTGTTTTCCTTGGTTCTTGATCTAAACATATTCAAAATTAACTCTTTTATTCACTATTCCATACAATTCAATCCAAAGACTCATATTTAGGGCTATTTGTAATTTAACCCTCATATTTGCACACTTTAACAATTTAGTCTATTTTTCACAAAACATCAAATATACACAATTTGTCACATATATGCATAGCCGAACCTCCCTAGGGACTATATAAGTCCACATATTTTATAAAATTCACAAATTAGCCCTTCAAAATAACATTTTCACATTTTATCCCTATTTAGCTAAATTCATCAAAACTTCAAGAACAAAACATGTTCATCAAACACATATCTTTTATATTTCACTATTAAACATCACAAATCACATGAGTTCATCAAAGTCTCATTTCACAAACATCATCAATATTCAAAATTGAAGCATGGGTTTAGAAGCATTCGAAGCAACGATTACAAAAATATAGAAATTATCAAAAACTGAAGTCAAAACTTACCTTAATCAAGCTTAAAGAGTGCCGAATGCCCTAGCTTGTATTTTCTTTTCTTTCTTTGGTGATTTGCGGCTAACAAAGGATCATATCTATCATCTTTTCTTTGTTTGTTTTATTATTACAACATATCATTATTCATTTACTAAAATGCCCTTTCACTTAATATAACAAAACATATATATAACAAGGGCACATTTGACCTTTATCCATCCACTATCTAAATAATGGTCTTATTGCCTCATGAGGTCTTCTCTTTTAAAAGCTATAACATCTTGATACTTAACAATTATCATGCAACTTTCACATTCAATGCATTTCAGTCCTTTTGTCAAATTAAACACGTAACCAGACAAATTCGCTTACGAAAATTTACCACATGCTAATTCACATCTCAACGACACAGAATATAATATTAAAATATTATACGAACTCAGATTTGTGGTCTCGAAACCACTGTTTCGACTAGGGTATAAACCAGACTGTTACAATTCTCCCCCTTAGGGATTTTTGTCCCCAAAAATCTTACCGTTAAACAGATTCGGATATTGTTGTCTCATTGAATCTTCAGGCTCCCACGTAGCCTCTTCTAATCCGTGTCGATTCCACAATACTTTCACTAATGGAATTTTCTTGTTTCTTAACTCTTTCACTTCACGAGCTAAGATACAGATCGATTTCTCCTCGTATGTCATATCAAATCAGATTTCAATTTCAGATGGGGAAATCACATGTGATGTATTGGATCGATATCTACGAAGCATTAAGACATGAAACACATTGTGAATCTTTTCTAGCTCAGAGGGTAACTTCAATCTATATGCAACAGGCCCAACACGTTCAATAATCTCATGCGGTCCGATGAATCTAGGACTTAACTTGCCTTTACGTCTGAATCATAGCAGTTTCTTCCACGGAGACACTTTCAGAAATACTTTGTCGCCGATTTCAAATTCTATATCCTTTCGTTTTAAGTCTGCATAGGACTTCTAATGATCAGATGCTACTTTCAAACAATCTCAGATCAGTTTCACTTTCTGTTCGGTATCTTTTATCAAATCGACCCCGTGTAACTTATTCTCACTAAGTTCAGTCCAATACAGAGGTGTACGACATTTACGTCCGTACAAAGCTTCATATGGTGCCATTTTAATGCTCGTCTGAAAACTCTTATTATACGCAAATTTGATCAACGGCAAGTATTGTTCCCACGAACCATTAAACTCAAGTACACAGCATCTTAACATATCTTCTAAAATATGAATGACTAGCTCGGATTAACCATCCGTCTGGGGATGAAAAGCTGTATTGAAATGCAATTTTGTGCCCAAAGCTTCTTGTAATTTCTTTCAGAACCTCGATGTGAATCTCGGGTCTCTATCTAACAGAATGGATAGTGGCACCCCGTGCAATCTCACAATCTCAGAAATATAAAGCTCATCTAATCTCTCAAGTGAATAGTCAGATCTTACCGAAATAAAATAGGCAGATTTCTTCAATTGGTCAACTACGACCCATATTACATCCTTCTTTCTCAGAGTCATAGGTAACCCAGAAACAAAGTCCATAGTTACTCTATCCCATTTCCATTCATAAATCAGAATCGACTGTAACAACCCAGATGGAACTTGATGTTCTGCTTTCACTTGCTGACAAACTAAACATTTTGAAACAAAGTCAGAAATGTATTGTTTCATGCCAGACCACCAATAGTGTTACTTCAAATTATGATACATCTTTGTACTTCCCGGATGGACAGATAGGCAACTGTTATGTGCTTCACCCAAAATCAATTGAATCAGCTCTGGATTTCTTGGAACGCATATTCGATCTCGGAATCTCAAACAATCATCAACAACTTGAAATTCAGATTCAGAATTCAATTCACACTGCGCTCGTTTCAACAACAATTCATTATCAACCTTCTGAGCATCACATATTTGCTGTACAAATAATAGTTTTGCTCCAAATCAGCTATCACAGAACTATCATCAGACAAATCTATCTGAGCATTCAAAGCATGTAGTACAAACAACGACTTTCTACTCAATGCATCTGCAATAATGTTTGCTTTACCCGGATGATAATTAATCACAAGCTCATAATCTTTTAACAATTCAAGCCATCTTCTCTGATGCAGGTTTAAATCTTTCTGGGTCATTAGATATTTCAGACTTTTATGATCTGAAAACACATGACATTTCTCACCATACAAATAATGATGCCAAATTTTAAGTGCAAACACAATCGCAGCGAGCTCAAGATTGTTTGTCGGATAATTCTTTTCATGAGGCTTTAATTGTCTCGAAGCATAAGCTACCACTTTGCCCTCTTGCATCAAAACACATCCCAAACCGTTTAACGAAGCATCACTGTAAACAACAAATTCCTTACCCGATTCTGGCTGTACTAACACTAGAGCTTCTGTTAATAGAGTTTTTAACCGATCAAAACTTTTCTGACATTTATCCGACCATTCAAATCTAACATCTTTCTAAAGTAATCTAGTCAACGGAGTAGCTATAGTTGAGAAGCCTTTAACAAATCTGCGATAATAACCAGCTAAACCCAGAAAACTACGAACTTCGGACACGTTCTTCGGAGGTTTCCAATTCAGAATAGCAGAAATCTTGCTTGGATCAACACGAATCCCAGAAGCTGACACAATATGCCCCAGAAAACTGACCTCATTCAACCAGAATTCACATTTACTGAATTTTACGTACAATTGCTTCTCTCTCAACGTTTGCAACACAATTTTCAAGTGTTCAGTATGCTCATTTTCATTCCGTGAATAGATCAATATATCATCTATGAATACTACAACAAATTCATCTAAGTACGGTCTGAAAATTCTATTCATCAGATCCATAAAAACAGCAGGAGCATTAGTTAGTCCAAATGGCATAACTAAAAATCATAATGCCCATACCTCATTCTGAAGGCAGTTTTTGAAATATCTGAATCTTTAACTCTCAACTGGTAGTATCCCGATCTCATATCAATCTTTGAAAATACAGTAGCTCCTTTTAACTGATCGAATAAGTCATCAATCCTAGGCAACGGATATTTTTTCTTTATGGTCACCTTATTCAACTGACGGTAATCAATGCACATTCTCATTGTGCCATCTTTCTATTTCACAAACAGAACAGGTGAACCCCATGGCGAGAAACTTGGTCTAGCGAACCCTCTATCGGTCAAATCTTGCAACTGCGACTTTAACTCTTTCAACTCTGTTGGTGCCATTCTATACGAAGCTATCGAAATAGGTGTCGTACCAGGCAACAATTTAATACTAAATTGAACTTCACGAATCAAAGGTAAACCCGGTAACTCTTCAGGGAACACATCAGAAAAATCACAAACAATGGGTACTGATTCAACTTTCTTCTCGGATACTTTTGAATCAATCACATAAGAAAAATATGATTCATACCCCTCTTTCACATAACTCTGAGCTTTCAAAATGGATATCACAGCAGGCAATCCATTCAAATCATCAGACTCAATCTGTACAATCTCATCATTCGGACTTCTTAAATCAATAGATTTTCTTTTACAGTTTACAATGGCATCATGCATGAATAACCAATCCATTCCCAAAATAATATCAAATTCATCAAATGGAAAAAGCATCAGATCAGTAGGGAAACAGATATCTCGAAACATTAACAGACAGTTCTTGCATACTTTGTCAACAAGGACACTTTTACCTAAGGGATTCGATACTTTTATAGTAAACTCAGTAGACTCTACAAGCAAAGTCTTGTTGAATACTAAATTCATGCATATATATGAATGCGTAGAACAAGGGTCTATCAAAGCAATCACAGTAGTATTGTAAAGAGTAAAAGTACCAGTTATCACATCAGGTGATGAAGCTTCCTCACGAGCTCGGATAGCATATGCTCTGACAAGCGCTCTAGCTTCAGATTTGACAACATTGTCTCTCGTAGTTCTCTGACTACCACCGGTATTTCTTATATTCTTTGAAGGTCTACCTCTCGCAGGTACATTATCAGATCTCAGATTCTGAACAGTCTCTAGTTCGATAGGCTCATGGCAATCACGGATAAAATGATCAGCGATCCACATTTGAAGCAAGCTCTGTCATTTAATCTACAGCTTCCCGAATGTCTTTTTCCACAATGTTTACATTTGGTTCTCTCGAGATCAAACATTACCAAAGACTAGCCAAAGGGTTGTTGGGTTTTTGGAACTCATTTGCGATCTAGCTCTATTTACATTCAAATGTCCCGTATTTTCTGGACGACTTTGATCATCTCTCAGATCTCTTTGAAGCAGACTAAAATGATTTATTCAAATCTCTTTCTCATATCTCGGGCTTGATTTGACTTTTCTTTTATCTTTCCCAAGTGTTTGACTTTTCATGCTCGATCAATGAGTGTAACGAACTCTTTTATTTCTAATGTCCCGACTAGCAAACGGATATCTTTATTAAGACTATATTTGAATCTTTTACACATTATAGCTTCGGAAGATATACACTCTCGGGCATATTGACTTAGTCGCACGAACTCTCGTTCATATTCAAGGATACTCATTCTACCTGCTTAAGCTCCAAAATTCTTTTTGTTTACGATCGATTTAATCTCTCACCGATATATTTCTTCCTAACTCAATCAACGAAATCCCATGTAACCCATTCTCTCAGTACAACAGAAATTAAGGTTTTCCACCATTGATAAGCCGCATCTCGAAGTAATGATACAAAACACTTTATGCATTCTTCTGGAGTTAGAGACATTTTATCAAATACCCGGATCGTGTTTTCTAACCAAAACTCAGCTTTTTCAGCATTATCGGCATTAGTTGCTCGAAACTCTTCAGCCCCATACTTACGGATCTTGTTAACTGGAGGCTTATTTAACAGATTCGGATACATAACTGGTGGCACAACTGTAATCTGAGGGGGATTAACTGGGGGCGAATGTTGTCAAACAGTCGGGTTATTCTTTACGAACTGAGTGAACCACTCACTCATCATTTGAAAGAAAGCTTGTTTAGCTTCTCCCTCCTGACCACTTGTCGTCGGTCTCGGATTAGAAGGCTTTGTCCCTTACGCGGGAGCAGGCGTATTACTTTCTACATTATCAGTTGCAGCTCTTTCAGGATCCATTGCTATACAGAAATCACATTTTACACGTCAGGATTCATCACCCTATCACAGTTCAATAATTATGGCATATATAGCTAGACTCTGACACGCTACGTTAGTCCGAGAATAGACTAAACTGTAGCTCTGATACCAATCAAATGTAACACCCCTATCCCGTCTCCGATCACTGGATTAGGGTTAAAGGCATTGCCAGACAGATCAAAAACATTTACAGAATTAATCGTACAACCATTCACCAATATCAATCATAATGTCCTTTAAGTAGGTCATCGAGACCCTGAGCATGCTTATAAACTGAGTCGGGACTAAACTGAAACACATATGAGGTTTCATGAAAATTTAAAACTTTTTTAAAATACAAGGGACACACGTCCGTAGGGGTAGGCCGTGCCTCACCCACGGCTATTGGACACTCTCGTTTGTCCTCCCCGTGGTGGTATACTGCAAAATGCAACACGGCCACCAAGCATGCCCTTGTGCAAAGGCCTTGTACTACTAGATCACATACTGCCATTTCTCACACGGCCACTAAGCACACCCGTGTCGAGGCCGTGTTCAATTTAAGCCAAATTCTGCCAATTTACCCACGGTCTTAGGCACGCCCGTGTGCCTCAACCATGTGACATTATAGGGCATGCTCACTTCATAAACATATACACCTATCTAGCCTATACATGCCTTATTTAGCTTAATACATTTACAAAAGGGTACCAAAATAAGTTTTTGTAGTGTGATGATGATCCTTGATAATCCTGAGCCTTTAGTAGCTTCGACGACCTATAAAACAAAGAAAACACACACACGGAGCAAGCTTTCCAAAAGCTTAGTAAGTCATATACAAATAAACTTGGCATAAAAAGCATAAATGCAATTTGAAACTTTTGCACATCTCATTCACTTAACAATTTATCATGTACATGCTTGATTCATACTTATGACTACGTTGGTCACTTATATCCATTCAAAACTCATTTGAAGCACATAGCTCATTCACAATCTTCCTTGCGTCTCATTCACATTTTCCTATTCAGCATACCTTTTTTCAAATCAAAGTCATATGCATACTTACCATTCATGCATACTTAATACACATTCAACGTACCTGAATCATATATTCATTCACTTAATTGATCATAAATTGGATATACCATTCGTATTGTAGACTTTCCCGTGGAACCATTAGGAACCTAGTAGGATACTCAGAAAGCTCGCAATAGTAGTACAATGCCAATGTCCCAAACGAGGTCTTACATGCACTCGCATATCGATGCCACTGTCGCAGACAGGGTCTTACACGTACAGATTATAACGATGCCAACGTCCCAAATGTGGTCTTACACGAGTCAACATGATGCCGATGTCCCAAACATGGTCTTACTCATAAAGTTCATATCGATGCCTACGTCCCAGATGAGGTCTTTTACATAGAATTCATATTAATGCCTACGTCCCAAACGAGGTCTTATACGAAATGTCAAATCAACGCCAACGTCTTGGACGTGGTCTTACATGATAAAGCATAACAAATACCTATGTCATGACATAGCTAATCCTATCAATTCCTAGGTTCGTACGGGACTTCTCGGCTTTATCACTATACCGAACTTATTTCAGAATTCACGTACTTTGCATCTCATACTCAATCATTTTCATTGATAGACATATGGATACATATATTCAATTCAATATAGATAAGTTTATTTTTATAGTGACTTACCTCGGGTTCGATTTATCGAAATGAAATTGGCTACTCGGTTATTTTCGCTTTCCCACGATCTAAGTCTGTTTTCCTCGGTTCTTGATCTAAACATATTCAGAATTAACTCTTTTATTCACTATTCCATACAATTCAATCCAAAGACTCATATTTAGGGCTATTTGCAATTTAACCCTCATATTTGCACACTTTAACAATTTAGTCCATTTTTCACAAAACATCAAATATACACAATTTGTTCACACATATGCATAGCTGAACCTCCCTAGGGACTATATAAGTTCACATATTTTATAAAATTTACAAATTAGTCCTCCAAAATAACATTTTCACATTTTAGCCCTATTTAGCTAAATTCATCAAAACTTCAAGAACCAAACATGTTCATCAAACACATATCTTTTATATTTCACTATTAAACATCACAAATCACATGATTTCATCAAAGTCTCATTTCAAGAACATCATCAATCTTCAAAATTGAAGCATGGGTTTAGAAGCATTCGAAGCAACGATTACAAAAACATAGAAATTATCGAAAATCTAAGTCAAAACTTACCTTAATCAAGCTTAAAGAGTGCCGAATGCCCTAGCTTGTATTTTCTTTTCTGTTTTTGGTGATTTTCGGCTAACAAAGGATGATATCTATCATCTTTTCTTTGTTTGTTTTATTATTACAACATATTATTATTCATTTACTAAAATGCCCTTTCACTTAATATAAGAAAACATATATATAACAAGGGCACATTTGACATTTATCCATCCACTATCTAAATAATGGTCTTATTGCCTCATAAGGTCTTCTCTTTTAAAAGCCATAACATCTTGATACTTAACAATTATCATGCAACTTTCACATTCAATGCATTTCAGTCCTTTTATCAAATTAAACACGCAAACGGACAAATTCACTTACGAAAATTTACTACATGCTAACTCGCATATCAACGGCACAGAATATAATATTAAAATATTATACGAACGCAGATTTGTGGTCCCAAAACCACTGTTTTGACTAGGGTATAAACTGGACTGTTACAATGCCACGACCGTTCCTAAATTGGCAGTGTTTTGGCATGGTTGGGCGGCATGGGCATGTGTTTCTCGTGTCTGATAGGATAGTAGATTCACACGGCCTTGGAGCACGGTCGTGCCAATTTTTTAGTTCCCATGGGAGAGTTATTGAATCCGTGACGTCGGAAGTGGTTGGGATTTGATTTGCACGGCTGCTGCTATGTCAATACGGAGATTTTGGTGGTCCACACGGCCACAGCCACGGCTGTGTGTAAGGCCATGTGTCCTAGAAATCTGCTCTTTTGGTTAATCTCTAAAGAGAAAGAGAAAGGAAAAAAAATAAAGTAGAAACAAATGTAAAAAAGAAGTATGGTTAGTGCTCGGGTTGCCTCCCGAGAAGTGCTCGTTTATAGAGCATATATTTTCTTGCTTACTTTATTATGAGTGTGTCAACATTGATTTGTTATTCTAGAACTTACTTCGATTATGCATATTGAGACCACACTTTTGATTTGATATACTGAGATGATAAAGGCACCTAGGTTTTTAACCCACTTATTCCATTAAAAGCCTACCTTCATAATTCGCCCCTAGTGAACCCATTGAGCCTAATAAACTATTTCTTGACTCACCCATTAATATTAACCCAAAACCAAATTTTTGCTTCTCTTACTTTATTGATTCCACTTTTGTCGAGATTTGATTTGATCAATTGCCTAACTATTTTCTTTATTTCAGTTGTTAAATTCATCTTATATCTGGTTCTTATTCCAAAAAAAATTTGGAAATATATTCATTATTAGTTCTATGTTTTTTGAGCTTAATGGTTAATTTCACATTTTGAGAAGAAGCTCGTGTTATTAGGGATAAGTTTTCAATTATTGTAATTGTTCACTATTAATTTATTTTTCTAGTTAGGTAAATTGTCAATTCAATCTCGATTCTAACCCTCTGATTTAGCCTTTATCCACACCTTAACCCAAGCCCCATTACAACCTTTTTTAAGACCTTTTGATTTATGTATATTTTTTTTAGTGGCAGAGATTTGATTTTCATGCAAGCCTATGGTAATAACTTCTCATGTTTGACTTTTGAGTGCTTAATCTTGATCCTTAAACCGATAAGATTTGACATCCTCACTAAAGATTCACTCAAATCACTCAAAGTGATTTGAGTGAATCTTTAGTGAGGATGTCACGGTTTAAGGTTTAAGACAAGATTTGATTTTCATGCAAGCCTATGGTAATAACTTCTCATGTTTGACTTTTGAGTGCTTAATCTTTAACCTTAAACACTTTGAGTGGTTTGAGTGAATCTTTAGTGAGGATTTCAAATCTTGTCGGTTTTGAATTAAAAGTGATTATTTAGGTAAGGGGAAACACCTATAAAAATTTGTGACTTAAATTGTTTGAATCTTTAGGACTCTTTTAGCTAAATTATCAATGTATGAATTATCTGTGAATTATGATAAGACATTATTGTTGAGAATTATGAATTAAGGAAGTTTAATTTTAATTGTGAGTTGAGGATTTTGCTTGAGGACAAGCAAAGGATTAAGTGTGGGGATATTTTATAAACCATAATTTATACATATTTTGATCCCATGCTTGGCTTATTTTTGGATGAATTTGTATTAGATTTGATGAATTCAATGCTCCTAATACTTTAATTTCATGTTTCACACCCAGGAGAGCTTAGGGAGTCTAAAAGAATGAGAAACAGGCCAAAATGCGACAAAATTAGCCTACCTCAGAAATTAACACGGCCTGGACTTTCGCCTACGGGCAGTTCACACGGCTATGTGTGGCAAGCAGAATCAAAAAGGGCCTGGACTATAGCCCACGGTAGACCACACGTCTGTGTGTTACGAGTAGAATCGAACACGGCCTCAGCCATCGCACACAGGCATGTCCCTGCCGAACCCAAGTCTAATTCTATTCAGAAAACACCACTTGTGGGCCAAGAAAGGTGTTCCAAACCCTATATAAACACCCTAGGGGAGGACCTAAACGGACACGCAGAGTAGAAAGCAGAAAATACTCGAAGGTAGCCTTCGGGAGTAGCTTGGAAGACGGATCTCCATCAAGACTGAATATCTCCTATCAATTTCTCTTGAAGTTTTTGGATTTTCTTATGTTTTTTAGTTTTCCTTATTTTAAGATGTTTCTCTCTATCAGTATGAACTAAATCCCTTAGATACCTAAGGGGATGATACCTAGATGAATCTTATTACTATTTGATTTATAAGATAAATACTTGTTCTTATTCTTAATTGTGAGTTCTTATTCTTGTTTTAATAATTCATGTTATTCATTCAAGTCGAATGTGCTTATGCAGAGGAGCAAAAGTCTCTGTTTAAGAGTAGATCAACACAATTAAGCGGAGTTGAATGCAATCCTAGATATAGGACGACGTAAATCTGTCGGATTAGAGTCAAATCTAATAAGGGAATCCATAGATCGAGTTAATGCAATAATATGGGTTTTAATTAGAAAGAGATTTCAATTAATCAACCTAGAGTTAGTTGTTTTTAGTCTTAAAAGAGATATTAACATAATTTTGGGATTTCTACGGATTAAGTCAAGTGAATAAATCATATGAATCAAAAGTAATAAGTGAAGTCTAGGTGAACTCTTCCTTGGGTATTGCCTCTCTCATATAGTTGTCTAAAAAGTATTTTCCCAATTCATTCTCTGTAGTGCTTTTAATTAATTTTAGTTTAAAAGAAATCACTCCATTTCTTAGGCTAAATTATAAGAAGATAGTAATTACTAGTACTCTTGGTCCTTGTGGATACGATATTTCTGGTCTTACCATAACTATACTATTAAACGATAGATGCGCTTGCCTTTATTGTGATCATAGTTAGTTAGAGACACATAAAACTTGCATTGATATTGTAGAAAAATTGTAGAGTACAACCAGATCTTGTTAGTGTATCCCTGCTCAAAACATGATACAAAGAAGACTGTGATACAAATTATTTTAATCCCAATCTGTTGGGTGTTGTCCTCTCAAGTGAATTAAATTGAATCACAAGTAAATAATTAAATTAATAATCTAACTCTATTATCTAAGTAATTAAGTAAGCAATCGTAACTCAACTATTACCAAATCCAAGTAATTGAGTAAGCAATTTCTTATCCCCTTCTGGAAAACATTTTGCGTCCTTTAATTTCGAACTCTTAAGTTTAGAGAGTACTAATTCCCATCCACTAAAAGATTTAAAGCTCAAAGCTTTTGCTAATGTTACTGATAAACCATAAAAGTAAAATATTTTAATCCCACATTTAGTATGCTTTTTGATGATTTGGCCCTTGATTTATATAAAAGGTCCTTGTAATCTTTTCTTTTCATGTCATATACTCAGGAAAGCACCCAAGGAGAAAAAGAACACAAAATGGGCTTAAAATGGAGTAATTGGGCCTTAGCAAGAAATCAACACGGCCTGGCACAAAGCCTGCACGGTGGTGTCTCGCCGACTACCTAGAGCAGGGCCTAACTCACGAGTTACACGGCCACGCATCATCTCATTACCACACACGGGAGTGTCAAGCGATCTACATGGCCGTGTCCCAATCGACAGACCTGAAGCATAGCCTGAATCCTGACTTACACGGCCGTGTCACGATCGTGCCCAAAATAACAGAATCAAGGCACGGCCCAACCCCGATTGACACGGGCGTGTGCCATAGGCGTGCTCCTGCCGTGTGAATGAGCAATTTCACTCAAAATTGGATGCTTGAAGCCAAAGAACCATATTCCTAAGCCTACTTAAACACCCCAAGCCTACTTAAACACCCTAATAGTAATTCTACTTGAAGGAGGTACTTAGGAGCCAAGTAAAGCATCTCAAAAGCCTATATAAACAACCCAAGGCAGGCATTCAAGGGAACGATTTTTAGTAGAGGCTTTTGCCGAAGCTTTCATCTTTTAGGGAATCACTTGAAGATAGCCAGTTGATCTATCTCAAGAAGTCGGAGCTCCATTCAAGATGGAAGATCTCTCCTTCAATTCCTTCAAGGAGTTTTAGGGATTTTTATGTTTTGTTTTATCTTTTCTCCTGAGATGTTTTCTTATTTAGTTATGAACTAAACCCCTCAGATACCTGAAGGGGATGAAACCTATGATGGATTTTGTTATTTGATTTTTAGTTTATATGATAAATACTTAGTTTGTTCTTAATTATGTTGCTTAATTTAATCCGATGTACTTAGGTGGAGATGGAATAGACCCTGCCTAAGAGTAGATCTAGCATAATTAAGTGGAGTTGATCGAATGCTTAGAGATAGGGTTACGAGATTTTGCCGGATTAGGGTGAAACCTAATATAGGAGTCCATCGATCAATTTACTACTTCCTTAGGGGGTTATTATAAGAGAACGAGAGTTTCACTAATTAACCTAAGGTTAGACGTTATTCACTTCGAGAGAGGGTTTAATATAGGTTAGGGAGTCTCATGGATCAAGCTAAGTAAGGAAATCATATGAATTAAAGGTTAGATAACAAGTGAATTCTAGGCGGATTCTTCTTGAGGGTATCGTCGTAATCAATTGATTCTCAAAGTTTAGTTCTTTCGTCTTTGTATTTAGTTTAAAATATTTCATTAGTTTTAGATTAATAAATCAATCGCTCCATATTTCAGGTTGAATAATAGAAAGAAAGTGAGTAGTAGTACTTTTAGGTTCCTTTGGGTTCGATAAGATACTCTTGCCTAAACTAAACTACTGTTTGATAGGTGCACTTGCCTCTATCGTTGTCATAGTTAGTCTACAGGTTCGATCATTCTTTTTACAAATATTAAAATTCAACTGTTTGACACGATCAAATTTTTGGCGCCGTTGCCGGGGACCACTAAAATATTAAGAAAGCTCTATTTCTATTACTTTAGCCATAATTTTATTATTTCACAATTTACTTTTATTTTTGTTTAGGTTAAATTTTTATTTATACTAAATTTATTTCTTCTCCTAGCAGGTACCTCTAGTTTATGACTAGAAGGAACCCGAGAGGACCTTTAGCATACGAAAGTGAAGCTACCGCTCGTAGAAATCGCAGAGAAATTAGACGAGCTCTAGACTACCAAAGAGAAGAACAACAAGATGATCCAATCCTCTTGAAGGATGGACGAAAACAATCACGCCAAATGTGCAAGAATAGAATGCTCCGCGTACTATGTATGATTATGCTAAACCTAATTTGACAGGAGCAGAATCTAGTATTGTTAGGCCCGCTATAGCTGCTTATAATTTTGAATTAAAGCCTAATACAATACAAATGATTCAACAGTTTGTTCAATTTGATGGTTTGCAGGACGAAGATACAAATACTCATATAGCTAATTTTTTAGAGTTCTGTGATACCTTCAAAATAAATGGCGTTTCTGACGATGCCATACGTCTTCGGTTATTTCCCTTTTCATTAAGGAATAAAGCCAAGCAGTGGTTGAACTCGTTACCACGAGGGTTAATCACCACATGGGATCAAATGACCGATATATTTCTTTTAAAATACTTTCCACCAGCCAAAATGGCCAAATTTAGGAATGACATATCTTCTTTTGTGCAGAATGACGCAGAAACATTATATGATGCATGGGAAAGATATAAGGATCTCCTAAGAAGAAGTCCACACCACGGATTACCTTTGTGGCTTCAAGTCCAAACTTTTTACAACGGTGTAAATTCTTCAACGAGGCAAATGATTGACTCATCAGCCGGTGGAACTTTGAATAACAAAACTCCTGAAGCGGCTTATGATTTTATTGAGGAGATGCCTTTGAACACCTATCAATAGCAAATTACAAGGGCTAAACCGACAATATCAGCCGGAGTTTTTAACATAGACGCAGTGACAATGCTGTCAACGCAGGTGGAGTTAATGAATAAAAAGCTTGATAATTTATGTTCTTCGTAGGTACATCCAGTAATGCAATGCGAAGCAAGTGGAAATGTGGCGAATCCTGAGTACCCACCCTACCAACCAGGAGCAGAAAACGAGAAAACAAACTATATACGTAACAATTTCTGATCTAATAATCCTTACAGTAACACTTATAACGCAGGTTGTAGGAACCACCCAAATTTTTCATGGGGAGGACAAGGAAATCAAAGGCAGCAACCTCCTCCTAATTACTAAAATCAGCCTTATCCACAGGAAAGGGAATCAAACATTGAAGAGATGTTGACAAAATTCATGGAGGCCACAGATTCTCGTTTCCAAAAGACTGAAGCAACACTAGATGAACAACAAAAATCGATCAAAGGGATTGAGAATAAAGTTGGAGAACTTACTAAGTCAGTAGGACATCTCACGAAGCTGATTTCTGAACGTCAACAAGGACGTCTACCAAGCAACACTGAAATAAACCCAAAAGAATAGATCCAAGCCATCACAGCTCAAAAGGGTATAAAAGTAGACGAGCTCACCACAGCACAAGAAACCAAGGAAGAAAAAGGAAAAATAGAGGTAGCATGCGAAAAGCCAAAACTAATAATCAAATAATACAAACCTCGCATACCTTATCCCGAAGCATTGAAAGGAGATGATTCAGAGGAACAGTTCAGTAAGTTTCTTAAACTTTTAAAGAAATTACATATTAACTTACCCCTTCTTGAAGCTCTTTTCCAGATGCCAGACTCGAGGAAAATTCTATGATAGCTCTTAACAAACAAACGCAAAATAGATGAAGAGCACCACGTGGAACTCAACGCAACATGCTCAGCAATGTTACAGAATAGACTACCACGAAAGTTAAAAGATCCAGGGAGTTTTACAATTTCATGTTTAATTGGTATTTTAACTATTGATAATGCGTTAGCTAATTTAGGGGCAAGTATAAATGTCATGCCTTATGCATTGTTTAAACGACTAGGTCTAGGGAAGCTCAAACAAACTAGGATGAGTATTCAACTAGTTGATAAAACTGTTAGAATTCTTAGGGGCATTCTTGAAGATGTTTTACTAAAAATCGATAAATTTGTTTTCCCAATAGACTTTGTTGTTTTAGACATGGATGAGGATAATTCAATCCCCTTAATTTTAGGAAGACCTTTTCTTGCAACTGCCAAGACTAAAAATTGATGTTGCCACAAGAGAAGTCATACTTCGTGTAGGAGATGAATCGGTCAATCTTTAAGCTCTCGACTCAGCCAAAACAACAAAAGATGAAGGTAAGAAAGTCATTTCAATAGATAATCAAATTGTTCAACCTTTATCGCAGGAAACATCACAATGCATCAAACCTGAGCCAACTCATAGCCCCGAAGTCGACACAGAAGAATCACACCAGAAACAAAACCATAAGATCGACAATTTAGAAGAGCAGAAGATACACACCAAAGAAAAGTAGGATCCACACGAAGTAAAACCAAAGGAACCACCAGAAGAGCTCATAAGGACATCAAATCACTTTAAAATAGGAGACCAGGTGCTTTTAGACAAAGCCGATCCTCACATCACTTCAACAGACCTGAAAAAAAGGAAGAAATACTCCTTAAGGTACACGATATCTTCCCATACGAAATAGTGGAGGTAAGCAGTCCAAAATTTGGTAATTCCAAAGTAAACGCTTCTCGACCTAAACTCTGTCATGAAAATAAAACTGTCAGCAAGAGGGAAAATATTCAAACCTTTAAACCTCCCTAAAATTTTCAAAGACATGGACAGTCTAGCTTAAGACTGTAAACGAGCGCTTCTCAGGAGGCAACCCGAGCACTAACACTATTTACTTTCAAATTTATCCTCAGTTTCTTTTCTTTCCTTCTTCCTTTTCTCAAAATTTAGCTTTAAACTAACACAAAAGTGCAGGATTCCAGGTCACACGACCTTGCACACAACTGTGCCCGTGGCCGTGTAGACCATCGAAACCACCACACTGACAAAGCAGAGCTGTGCAAGTCAGTCCACCCACCCCCCAACGTCACGGAGCCAACCACCCACACCACAGGCACTGACAAAATAGCACGGTCGTGCCTCACGACCGTGCTAAGATACTGACTTATTGAGCACGGGCAGACCACGCCCGTGCATTCCATCCGTGCTCACATACCGGCCTTTTAGGAACGGGCATGCAATTGACAAACGGGCGTGGAAGAACAACACACTCCACAACACGGCCGTGCGATTCGGTCGTGTAAATTGACACACCCTCGGTACACAGGCGTGGGAACGTGCCATATTTGAAATCTTATTTAAATCCCCACAGCCCTTCCCCTTTTCCCATCTTCTTTCTTCTTTTTCTTCTTTCAAATTTTTCTTTCTGTTCATAGAAAAGGTCCAAGACTCTTGAGCAACACCAAACTCATGCTGAAGAAGCGTAAAAAGGTTCTAAAGGCTGCTAGGGAATCACACCACTTCCACCACCACCAACACCCTGCAGCTTTAGAAATCATCCCCACCTCACAAACCATCTGCCAATAAGGACTCCTTAGTCCATTAATTTTTTCTTTAAATTTTAGTTTTCTTCTTAGTCTCCTTCTCTTTATTTTCTTAGTCTTTAATTATAGTATTAGAATATTATTATTATTTCTCTAGATCTCTTGGCTATATCTTTGCAGGCTACCCAATTTCTTCATCTAGCAAATTGCTTTTCGGTAGCCACACCACCGGGCCCATAGAAAACACCATCATCACCACCAAAGACGCCTGAAATCATCCAAAATTCAAGAAGTGTCACTCTACCCCTTCTCTTTTGATTTTTTTTCCATAATTATCATTTTCTATCTTTGTACATTGAGGGCAATGTACATCTTAAGTGTGGAGGGTAAAAGTGCCAAACTTTTTACATTATTCTCAAAACCCTGAATTTAGTCTTGTTTTTAAGTAATTTTCTCATATTACTAATTAGGATGAAATTTCTAATGATTTATGATTTTTATTGATATGTTTTGGATTAAGTCATTGATAATTGTGCATTGATGATTAAATTTTAAAAGAATACTAGAGAATTAAACATGATAAGTCTATTTTTCAAAAATTAAAAATTTTTTAGGTTGTTGAACTGAATTTGAATATCACCTTGAAGTTCAAAATTTATAAGGATTGATGTCAACACCCATAATTTTTATGTGAGAATTTGAGCCTTATAGAGCATATATCCTTTTTCATGCTCACTTTATTGATTATGAGCATGTCAACTTTGAATTGTTATTCCAGAACTTGCCTCGTTTATGCATGTCGAGACCACATTAATGATTTGATATACTGAAATGATAAAGGCACCTAGGTTTTAACCCAATCACTCCACTAAAAAGCCTACCTACATAAATAACCCCTAGTGAACCCATTTGATCCTGACAACTCTTTTTTATTGAATTACCCGTTTGATATTAACCTAAAACCCTTTGTATTTGTTATCAACATTCTTTTGACTATCCCTCTATGGAGAATTGATTTGATCAGTTGCCAAATTTGGTTATTTCAATTATCAAAGTTCATTCTATTATGTTTTTAGTTTGTTCTTAAAAAAACAAGTATATTCAATATTAGTTATATGATTAAATAGGCTCATACTTTTAAAATCCCAATTGTTGAAGAAGAGCTCTTAGTATAAGTATTGTCAAGTAAAAGTACTATTAGCTTTCGATTTAGGTGATTACTTATATTAGTCCATATTTCTAGTAGGTAACTTGTCAGCCAAGTCTCTATTCTAACCTTCTAATTTCGGCTTGTATCTGCACTTTTTACCCTAGCCGCGCTACAACCTTAACAAAAAACCTTTTGATTTGTGTATCATCTCATATACAGTGGTGGGGATTTGATTTTCAGGCAAGCCTATGGGATTAACTTTTCAGGTTCGACTCTCAAGTGCCTTATTGTGAACCTTAAACACCTTTAAGTGATTTGAGTGAATCTTTAGTGAGGATATCAGTCCTTCTCGGTTTTGAATCAAGGGTAATTATTTAGATAAGGGGAGACACCTATGTTTTCATGCTACAAAATCATGACTTATCTCGTTTGAATCTTTAGGGCTCTTTAAGTTAAATTATCCATGTATAAATTATCTATGAATTATGATGAGACGTTATCGATAGGAATTATAAATTGTGGAAAGTTCGTTTTAATTGTAAGTTGAGAATTTTGCTTGAGGACAAGCAAAAGCTTAAGTGTGGGGGTATTTGATAAACCATAAAAGTAACATATTTTAATCCCACATTTAGTATGCTTTTTGATGATTTGGCCCTTGATTTACATAAAAGGTACTTTAATCCTTTCTTTCCATGTCATATACTTAGGAAAGCACCCGAGGAGAAAAAGAACACAAAACAGGCTTCAAACGGAGTAATTGGGCCTTAGCAAGAAATCAACACGGCCTGGCACAAAGCCTGCACGGTCGTGTCTCGCCGACTACCTAGAGCATGGCCTAACTCACGAGTTACACGGCCGCGCATCATCTCATTACCACACACGGGCGTGTCAAGCGATCTACATGGCCGTGTCCCAATTGACAGACCTGAAGCACGGCCTGAATCTTGACTTACACAGCTGCGCCACGACCGTGCCCAAAACGATAGAATTAAGGCACGGCCCAACCCCGATTGACACGGGCGTTGCCATGGGCGTGCCCCTGCCACGGGAATGAGTAATTTCACTCGAAATTGGATGCTTGAAGCCAAAGAAACATACTCCTAAGTCTACTTAAACACCCTCATAGTAATTCTACTTGAAGGAGGTACTTAGGAGCCAAGTAAATCATCTCAAAAGCCTACATAAACAACCCAAGGCAGGTATTCAAGGGAACAGTTTTTAGCAGAGGCTTTTGCCGAAGCTTTCATCTTTTAGGGAATCACTTGAAGATAGCCAGTTGATCCATCTCAAGAAGCCGGAGCTCCATTCAAAACGAAGGATCTCTCCTTCAATTCCTTCAGGGAGTTTTAGGGATTTTTTATGTTTTATTTTATCTTTTCTCTTCAGCTATTTTCTTTGTAACATCCCAAAAATGGGGTTATTTGGAATTTAATCATTTTTCTTATGTATGAATTGTTGAGACATTATTTATGGAATAATAGAGTTTAATTAAAGACCTTGAGTTGGCTCGGAAAGGTAGAAATAAATATATTATTTGCGTAAAAGGTGGATAGCCTTAGTGAGTAGGGGTTATAAGGATAAATAAGGGAGCTTTTGTCATAAAATAAGCCTAGACAAAGTGGCAAAAGTGAGGCCACTTAGGAACTTGTGTGACGCCACCAAGGGAGCAAGGAGAGCCTTGGTTCGAGTCACAAGAATCCTTCTTTTTGCATTATGGTGGGATGGCAACAAGGGAGAGAGTCCTTTCTCTTTTAAACTCTAATTATTATTTAGATAATAGGATAATGTGAGCTTTTTAATTGGATTTTAATTGCTTAAATCTAAGGAAAATGGGAGATAAATGAGGATATTACATGGATTATTAAATAGATATTATTGAAGTTTTATGTTGAGGATAATCAAGGATATTATTTGATTAAAAGGATTATTTGGCTATTATTGGGAATTATTAGGTGATTATTATTATTTGAATTAAATCAATTTAGTGGTTATGAGAAAAACAAGGAGTTGGCTAAGCCTTGAACTCCTTGGACGGTAAGCTTAGGGAAGGGGAGTGCCGAATGCTTATAAAAGCCTTCAAGCTATCACTTGTATTCTTTTTTTTTCATCTTTGCTTGTGGTAAAACTCTCAACCTCCCATCTTTTATTCTTTCTCTTTGAAGACTAAAAGCCATCAATTTTTTTCAATCTTTGGCCGAATCCTCCACATCTCCATAGCCCATCTATTTCTTTTCTTCATAGATCAAAACCCCTATTGTCCTACCTCCAAATAGCCGAATATACCCTCTTGAAGTGCGAAACCTCACATTCCTCCTTGGTTGCACTTTGGCGAATGGTGCGATGGCATTGATACTCAGGACTTCTTTGTAATTCAATCGATTATCAAGGTAAGGGATGGCGAACCCTCCTTCAGTATTTTCTTTTTCTTGTCGACTTATGGGATTGAATGGAAGCCGAAGTTTCGGCAACTAGTAGCAAGAGTTCTAACCAGTGTTGAAATCGATGATAGGCACTTCGGGATCTCAAAACAGAGAGATCGGATCTGGCATTCTCTGACATTCGGTTTTGGGTAGGTGGTGGTAAGTGTCTACTTATAAAAGATTACTCCTCTAATGATTAAGAAAAGCCGAAAGCTATGGTTGCTAATATTGACCAACTGTAGTTTATGAACCGATTGCGATTGGTCTTGAAGCTAGGATTCAGCGATTAGGTAAGGATGCGGTACAAAATATGACCCCTTTAAATTATTTGGTTTGGCGAATGGCCATATTACTAACCTTGATAGTTGGTCAATATAGGGGCAAGGACTTAGAGTGTGGTAGATTGATTATCTTGAGATTTAAGACTATCGTGGTAACAAGTGTGTACATACACACTATATAATATATTAACTATGCTTAACTTTGTGAATGCTCATTTTATTAATGTAGCATTGGAATTAATACCAAATCGGTATAAGTGGTGATTCGTAAGTACACATTAATGTGATTTATTATTATTAATGCTTTTGGTAAGCATGATGTATTGACACATGAAATTTAAGAATGTGATGGCATGAAACATATGTATGTTTATCATTGTGGGATTGATGAGTGGAGGCGGTGATATTGTGCCGACGGGCACCGATGTTTTGGTAACACACCGTAGCTACGGTCACCAGAGGTTTGGTACCTCAGGAGGTTTGGTACCTCAATAGCGACTTGTCCTGTGGTAACACCACCGTGGGTTGGCCCCACTTGAGATATGAGATTGTCTGCGGTGATTTGGTATCACACGATGGGTTGGCCCCATCAAATGATCTGTGTCCACGGACACCGTTGTTTTAGTAACACATTGTGACTATATGTCACCAGTGGTTTGGCACCACCGGTGGTTTGGTACCACAACGGGTAGAGCGATTGGCGTTTGGATGGCTAGGTCGGAATTAAATATTCTCGCATATTTATTGTTATATGTTGTGTATGAAAAATATTTTTTAAAACGGGAAGGGTTACATCTTGAGTCTTGGTGACTCACCTTCTCCATTAATTTTTCGTGATGCTTAGATCGCGGACATGGAGCCGGAGGGACTTGAGGAGGCCATGCGGTGGATTTAAAATTAAATGAACTTTAATATTAGTTATTATAAATTTTGTTATTTGGTTGATTTATTTTGGATGTAATAAGGCCTCATTATACTTTACTTTAGTTATTTTCTTTTATGTTGGACATTTTGTTTTAATTATAAATTTGAATCACACGTTTTCTAAATTAATTCGAAAAAATTTTATCGTGCCATCGGGCACATCTGAAATTTGTATAACAACTTGACTTAATTAAATTTTCGAATTTGGACTAAGTATATTTTCAGCAAGATAACTTCAAACGAGCAGTTTTCAACAAAACTTAAGTGGATTTCGAAAATGGGTTTCAAAAAGTTCCTCTTCGTAACGACCCATATTCGGTCCTAACTTTTGGGCCGGGTTTGGGCTGTTACAAATTGGTATCAGAGCCCAGTTCAAAACTCGGCTGTGGGGGCCCAAGGCCCAAAAATGTTTTAGTAGGCCTTATTAATTGTTTTTGGGTTTTTAAGCAGCATGGCAGCGAGTCTCCCAGACCGATCCGCCTGTAAGTACATCTAAACCTCTGTGTGAATTATATTCTGTAGAAGGGTAGGAAGCATGGAACGTAGATAGACTTATAGGAATTTGAACCCTAGGATTAGATTACTCAAACACACAAGCTAAACATAAGACTTAAAGAACTAAACCAATCTATGACTTAGTCACTGAGCTAGGGTGTGGTAACCCCTGTACGCATGTCTAGGATCGGAACCGAAAGAGCCTGGTATTTAAGCAGTCAGAGTGACTCACCACCTCTTCGCAGTATCCTACCAGTGCGTGGCTTGGGTTCACCCTAACTCGGAGGGCTCGGTGGTGTGGTAACCTCATGCGCATGTCTAGAAAGGTTCGGTGGGAGCTTGGTATTTAAGCGGTCAGCGTGACTCACCTCCTCTCCACACGAAACACACACAGTGCGTAGCTTGGGTTCACTCGACCAAGTAGGTTCGGTCATAGGCTAAACATAATGACTAAAACCCGAAAGGAAATTAGCCTTGATTTTTGAAAAGGAAGGAAACAACAAAACTTGGTTTTAAAACTTTTCAAATCACTTCTTCAAGCGTAAGAACAACTCTTTTGCAATGTTTTCCCGAAAAGTTTGATTTGTGGAAAATTACAAAATGCCCTTAGGGGTAAAATTACTAAAATGCCCTTGGTTCATAAAACATCAACTCAATGATTTTGTCCAAAATTCCAACTATTTCTCAAATATTCAACTCGACTTTGAAATCCTCAATGAAACACGTGGGTTTTGGAAAAATTACAAAATGCCCTCAACTCAAAAAATTACCAAAACGCCTCGAGTACAAAATTTTTGCAACATCACGGTTTAAGAACGAAAAATTCGCAAAGGACCCTCGAGTTTTACAATTACTAAAACACCCTTGATTTACAAAAATTACAAAATTACCCCGGTGGACAAAATTACCAAAATACCCACGGTTTTTGAAATAATGCCATTTTCTAATGATACCTCTAGTGTTGGGAATTGCAAAACAACCTACTTTACTAAAGTTTTAAAATCTCTTTTATTACGAAAATACCTATAGGAAAATGGCGAAATACCGCAGGGTAGAAATGGGCGAAATGTCAGAGGTGAATAGGCATGGAAAGCATTAAGGAATGGATGCATGAACTCCTTTGTATGAACTAGGATAGAAGACGAAAACTTGTTTGCTCGAAAGAATCTCGATTAAACCTTATCCATAAAATTTCTTCGCGAGTAATAAAGTGGAACAAATGCTAACGCATAAAAATTTTCTTAATCAGTTAAAAGCGCAAGTAGATAGAATGAGTTCTAGAGGGCGTGGGCGCCGTGGGCCTTGGTAGGGGTAGGATGATGGTGTCCGAACCCGTTAGGTCGGGGCAAGGTTCGAAAATGATGTACCACCGCCACCACCACCTCCACTTTTAGAGCGGAGGAGGCGGATCGACGGAGGAGAGGCGATATCTCAAGCGGTGTTGTGAGTACTCGAATTGGTGGTGAATGGTGGAAATTTAGGAGCTCGAAACTGTTCCGGCGAATTGATCCAACAATGAGGTGTTCCGGTGTGTCGAGTGGCACCAGTGTAGCGAGTATTGGTGGAATCTACGAAAGGATAATGGATGATCTTGACTGACCGAGGAGGAAAAGTGAAAGGCGGTGTCGCTTCTAAAGGATGAAGCGTACCGTGGTGGTGACGATTCGGGATGGAGCCACGGTGATGACCTTACGTGGGATTACTTTAAACCGCTTTTGGAAGAAGTATGTGGGCACCAGCTACACCGACTTACGAGAGGAAGGCTTTTACGGGTCTAGTACAAGGAACTAAGTCCGTGGCCGAGTATGAGGCGGAGTTTTTAAGGCTGGTAGGTATGGAAGAGGCATCGTGACTACTGAACACGAGCGCTGTGTCCGCTTTGAGGACGGACACCGAGATGATTTGAGATTCTTGATTGCCCATGACAAGTCCGTGAGTTTTCATCTCTTGTGGAAAAGGCTAAGGTAGCCAAGGGGATCAAGGAGGCTGTGAGGCAGAATTATAGTAGAAATAATCAAAGAGAGGATTTGGGTCAGCTGGATCCAGTGGTAATGAGCAGAAGAAGGCCAGGCAGAGTGGGCCAAATCAAGCAGCAAGGCCTGTAGCTACTAATCAGAGGCTGGCTCAGTGCAATCGCTGTGGGAAGTCCCATTGGGGAGGTTGCTCACCGGTGATAGAGGATGTTTTGAGTGTGGGTCTTTTGAACATCGGGTCGAGATTGTCCCGAAGCGAGCTCGAAATCACCGGAGGGCGAACTGCACTCGGGACCGAAATGTGGGACCGCAGAGGGTCGTGGTAATGGCGAGCAAGCAATGGTCCTAACCGAGGTCGAGGAACTCGGGGCAAAGGTTCAGCAAAGACAGAGGCTAGGTAGCACGGCTTAGTCTATCTGCAAGGCGTCGAGAGAGGGTGACGACCGGATGTCATAACCGTATATGTTTGATTTTGGTCTCCTTATTATGCATTAATTGATGTGGGGTCTACACATTCATACGTAGCAAGTAGTGTGGTAGAGACTTTGAACCTAGACTACGAGGCTACTGCTAGGGAGATGGTATGAGTGAGTCCGTTAGGTCACTCTGTAGTGGTAGACAAACTTTTAGGACGTACCCTAGAACTCCAAGGGTCGATTCGGGTCGATCGATGGAACTACCATTCGGGAGTTCGATTTGATCCTGGAATGGATTGGTGGCTAAGTGTCGGTGAATTTGGATAGCGCGACTAAGCGCATGGTTCTTAAGACAGTGAGAATGATGAAGTGGTTATGATAGGTGATAGAAGGAATTACCTATCCAATGTGGTGTCTGCCTTGAAGGCGGAAAAGATGGTCAAGAAGGGTTGTAAGGCGTATTTGGTTGAATCATGCTTTGGAAGCTAAGGAATCGATGGTTGGAAGGGTCCGAACGGTTGGGGAATTTCTTGATGTATTCGAGAAGAACTTCCGGTCTACCCAGGGCGGAAGTCGAATTCGGTATAGACTTGCTACCCTAACGGCACTTGTGTCTATAGCACTCACCGAATGGCACCAAAGGAATTGGTGGAGTGAAGGCTCGATTCGAGAGCTCTGGATAAAGGGTTTATTCGACCTAGTATATCTCCGTGGGAGCGCTTTGTATTGTTTGTCAAGAAGAAGGGCGGTTCTATGAGGATGTGCATCGACTACCGTCGCTTAAACAAGTTAACGATCAAAAACAAGTACCCATTACCTCGGATTGATGACTTGTTTGACCGATTGAAGAAGCGTCGGTGTTTTCAAGATAGACCTTAGGTCGGGTTACCATCAACTTAAGGTGAAGGGGTCGATGTTCACAAGGCGGCTTTTCGAACTCGGTATGGGCATTACGAGTTCTGGTGATGCCATTCGGTTGACCAATGCCCCGGCGGCGTTCATGGACTTAATGAATAAGGTATTTCAGCAGTACCTAGATCAATTCATCGTAGTGTTCATAGATGACATATTTGTCTACTCAAAGACGGAGGAGGAGCACGACAAGCATTTACGGATAGTCCTACAAGTGTTGAGGGAAAAACAGTTGTATGCCAAATTCAGTAAGTGCGAATTTTGGCTAAGGAGGTGGCTTTCTTAGGTCACGTGGTGTCGTGGAAGGATTAGAGTGGATCCCATAAGATTGAAGCGGTATTGGAGTGGAAACCGCCTAAGTCGGTGGTAGAGATCTGAGTTTTACGGGGTTAGCGAGGTATTACCGAGATTTGTAGAAGGGTTCTCTCTGATCGCAGCGCCGTTGACTAAGTTACTAAGGAAAGGTGTTCCATTTGTATGGTCGGAGAAGCAGCAAGAAAGTTTTGATAGGCTGAGGAAGATTCTGACGGAAGCTCCGGTTTTAGTACAACCCGAGGCGGAAATTATTCACGATCTATTGTGATGCATCTCACCTTTGGTTTGGGGTGTGTGTTGATGCAGGATGGAAAGGTAGTAGCCTATCGTCCGGCAATTGAGACCGCATGAGGTTAACTATCCAACTCACGACACGGAGTTAGCCGATCGTCTTCGCCCTGAAAGTATGGAGACATTATCTTTATGGGGAGAAGTCGGTAATTTACACGGACCACAAAAGTTTGAGGTATCTTCGACACGTAGGATCTCGAATCGAGGCAATGTCCGATGGATTGAGTCATTAAAGGACTCACGATCGCTCCATCGAATATCATCCGGGTAAGGCTAACGTGGTGGTCGCGCATTGAGGAAGGTCGTGGCGGACTTAAGAGCAATGTTTGCTCAGTTGAGCCTATATGACGATGGAAGCCTTTTGGCAGAACTTCAAGTTAAGCCAACATGGGTCGAGGAGATTAAGAACAAACAGTTAGTGGATGAAGGCTTAAATGCGAAGAGAATGCAAGTTCAGGATGGTGGTTTAGAAGGGTATAGTTTGACTGGTGATGGTGTGTTATGTTTTCAAGGACGGCCCTGTATGCCAAAGGACATGGAGTTGAGGCGGAAGATTCTCCATGATACTCATAGTAGCCCATACGCTATGCATCCTGGAGGTAGCAAGATGTATGGAGACCTACGGAAATAGTTCTGGTGGCTCGGGTTGAAGCGTGAGATAACGGAGTTCGTAGGGAAGTGTTTGACGTGTCAGCAGGTTAAGGCTGAACACCAGTTACCATCGGGGCTACTTCAACCGGTAAAGATTCCTCAATGGAAATGGGAGAGGATCACTATGGACTTCGTCAGTGGTCTACCCCTTACGCCCAGCAAGAAAGATGCAGTTTGGGTAATCGTAGACCGTCTGACTAAATCAGCTCACTTTATACCGGTGAGAATGGACTACTCACTCCAGAAGCTAGCAAAGTTGTATGTGGCCGAGATAGTCAGATTGCATGGTGTACCCGTATCAGTTATCTCAGATAGGGACCCAAGGTTCACTTCGAGGTTTTGGAAAGCGTTACATCAAGCGTTGGGTACGCGGTTGGATTTCAACCTGACTTTCCATCCTCGAACAGACGAAGCGATCGAGAAAGGTCATCTGATCTTAGAAGATATCTTTGAGGGTTGTGTCTTGGAATTCCGAGGTAGTTGGGAGGAATTCTTACCTCTAGCCGAGTTCGCCTACAACAATAGCTACCAAGCGAGTATTCAGATGGCACCATACGAAGCACTGTATGGACGGAAATGTCGAACTCCGACGTGTTGGACGGAGTTGGGTGAACAACAAGTGTTGGGCCCAAATGGTAGCGAGGCGAAGACAAAGTCAAAGTGATTCGGTCTCGTCTCAAGGAAGCATCGAGATAAGCGAAGTCTTATGCCGATCTTAAACGCATAAGAAATGGAGTATCTTTGGGAGATAAGGTCTTCTGAAGGTGTCGCCTTGGAAGAAGGTACTAAGGTTTGGGCGAAAAGGAAGCTAAGCCCAAGGTTCATCGGCCATATAAAGTCTTTGAAGCGAATAGGACCGTAGGTTATCGACTAGAGTTCTTGGCAAATTAAGTCGGATACATGGCGTTTTCACGTATCAATCTTTGAGGCGGTATCGGTCGAGATCCATCACATGTGGTGCCCGTGATGTAAATCGAGGTGAACGCAGACTTATCTTTTGAGGAGGAACCAGTTCAGATCTTGGATAGAGATATAAAGGTTCTACGTAGGAAGTCAGTGCCCTTAGTGAAAGTGCTATGGCGGAACCATGGTCTTGAGGAAGCTACGTGGGAACCCGAGGATGTGATCTGGCGGACAATACCTCATCTGTTTTAGTTATGTAATTTGGAATGAAATTTATTTTAAGGGGTAGAATCGTAACATCCCAAAAATGGGGTTATTTGGAATTTAATCATTTTTCTTATGTATGAATTGTTGAGACATTATTTATGGAATAATAGAGTTTAATTAAAGACCTTGAGTTGGCTCGGAAAGGTAGAAATAAATATATTATTTGCGTAAAAGGTGGATAGCCTTAGTGAGTAGGGGTTATAAGGATAAATAAGGGAGCTTTTGTCATAAAATAAGCCTAGACAAAGTGGCAAAAGTGAGGCCACTTAGGAACTTGTGTGACGCCACCAAGGGAGCAAGGAGAGCCTTGGTTGAGTCACAAGAATCCTTCTTTTGCATTATGGTGGGGCGGCAACAAGGAGAGAGAGTCCTTTCTCTTTAAACTCTAATTATTATTTAGATAATAGGATAATGTGAGCTTTTTAATTGGATTTTAATTGCTTAAATCTAAGGAAAATGGGAAATAAATGAGGATATTACATGGATTATTAAATAGATATTATTGAAGTTTTATGTTGAGGATAATCAAGGATATTATTTGATTAAAAGGATTATTTGGCTATTATTGGGAATTATTAGGTGATTATTATTATTTGAATTAAATCAATTTAGTGGTTATGAGAAAAACAAGGAGTTGGCTAAGCCTTGAACTCCTTGGACTGGTAAGCTTAGGGAGGGAGTGCGAATGCTTATAAAAGCCTTCAAGCTATCACTTGTATTCTTTTTTTTTTTCATCTTTGCTTGTGGTCAAACTCTCAACCCTCCCATCTTTTATTCTTTCTCTTTGAAGACTAAAAGCCATCAATTTTTTTCAATCTTTGGTCAATCCTCCACATCTCCATAGCCCATCTATTTCTTTTCTTCATAGATCAAAACCCTATTGTCCTACCTCCAAATAGCGGATATACCCTCTTGAAGTGCGAAACCTCACATTCCTCCTTGGTTGCACTTTGGCCGAATGGTGCGATGGCATTGATACTCAGGACTTCTTTGTAATTCAATCGATTATCAAGGTAAGGGATGGCGAACCCTCTTACATATTTTCTTTTTCTTGTCGACTTATGGGATTGAATGGAAGCAAGTTTGACAACTAGTAGCAAGAGTTCTAACCAGTGTTGAAATCGATGATAGGCACTTCGGGATCTCAAAAGCAGAGATCGGATCGGCATTCTCTGACATTCGGTTTTGGGTAGGTGGTGGTAAGTGTCTACTTATAAAAGATTACTCCTCTAATGATTAAGAAAAGCCGAAAGCTATGGTTGCTAATATTGACCAACCGTAGTTTATGAACCAGATTTGCGATTCTAAAAGCGAAGCTAGGATTCAGCGATTAGGTAAGGATGCGGTACAAAATATGACCCTTTAAATTATTTGGTTTGGCGAATGGCCATATTACTAACCTTGATAGTTGGCGAATATAGGGGCAAGGACTTAGAGTGTGGCGATTGATTATCTTGGATTTAAGACTATCGTGGTAACAGTGTGTACATACACACTATATAATATATTAACTATGCTTAACTTTGTGAATGCTCATTTTTATTAATGTAGCATTGGAATTAATACCAAATCGGTATAAGTGGTGATTCGTAAGTACACATTAATGTGATTTATTATTATTAATGCTTTTGGTAAGCATGATGTATTGACACATGAAATTTAAGAATGTGATGGCATGAAACATATGTATGTTTATCTGCTGTGGGATTGATGAGTGGAGGGCGGTGATATTGTGCCGACGGGCACCAGTGTTTTGGTAACACACCGTGGCTACGGTCACCAGAGGTTTGGTACCTCCAGAGGTTTGGTACCTCAATAGCGACTTGTCCCTGTGGGTAACACCACCGTGGGTTGGCCCCACTTGAGATATGAGATTGTCTGCCGCTGATTTGGTATCACACGATGGGTTGGCCCCATCAAATGATCTGTGTCCACGGACACGGTGTTTTAGTAACACATTGTGACTATATGTCACCAGGGTTTGGCACCACCAAGGGTTTGGTACCACAACAGGGTAGACAATGGCGTTTGGATGGCTAGGTCGGAATTAAATATTCGCATATTTATTGTTATATGTTGTGTATGAAAAATATTTTTTTAAAAGCGGGAAGGGTTACATCTTGAGTCTTGGTGACTCACCTTCTCCATTAATTTTTCAGTGATGCTTAGATCGCGGACATGGAGGAGGGACTTGAGGAGGCCATGCGGTGGATTTAAAATTAAATGAACTTTAATATTAGTTATTATAAATTTTGTTATTTGGTTGATTTATTTTGGATGTAATAAGGCCTCATTATACTTTACTTTAGTTATTTTCTTTTATGTTGGACATTTTGTTTTAATTATAAATTTGAATCACACGTTTTCTAAATTAATTCGGAAAAAATTTTATCGTGCCATCGGGCACATCTAAAATTTGTATAACAACTTGACTTAATTAAATTTTCGAATTTGGACTAAGTATATTTTCAGCAAGATAACTTCAAACGAGCAGTTTTCAACAAAACTTAAGTGGATTTCGAAAATGGGTTTCAAAAAGTTCCTCTTCGTAACGACCCATATTCGGTCCTAACTTTTGGGCCGGGTTTGGGCTGTTACATTCTTATTTAGTTATGAACTAAACGCCTCAAATACCTGAAGGGGATGAAACTTATAATGGATTTTGTTATTTGATTTTTGGTTTATATGATAAATACTTAGTTTGTTCTTAATTATGTTGCTTAATTTAATCTGATGTGCTTAGGTGGAGGAGGAATAGACCCTGCCTAAGAGTAGATCTAGCATAATTAAACGGAGTTGATCGAACGCCTAGAGATAAGGTTACGAGATTTTACCGGATTAGGGTGAAACCTAATATGGGAGTCCATTGATCGATTTACTACTTCCTTAGGGGGTTATTATAAGAGAATGAGAGTTCCACTAATTAACCTAAGGTTAGACGTTATTCGCTTTGAGAGAGGGTTTAATATAGGTTAGGGAGTCTCACGGATCAAGCTAAGTAAAGAAATCATATGAATTAAAGGTTAGATAACAAGTGAATTCTAGGCGGATTCTTCTTGAGGGTATCATCGTAATCAATTGAGTTTTTTTTTCACAGTCTTTTCCCAAAGTTTAGTTCTTTCGTCTTTGCATTTAGTTTGAAATATCTCATTAGTTTTAGATTAATAAATCAATCACTCCATATTTCAGGTTGAATAATAGAAAGAAAGTGAGTAGTAGTACTTTTAGGTTCCTTTGGGTTCGATAAGATACTATTGCCTAAACTATACTACTGTTCGATAGGTACACTTGCCTCTATCATTGTCATAGTTAGTCTACAGGTTCGATCATTCTTTTTATAAATATTAAAACTCCACTATTTGAAACGATCAGTTACGATAGAAAAGGGCATGCCTTTACATTCTTCGACAACTTTCATAGCCACTTCAACAATGTTAGGAGAAGAATTATCAAGCCCTACATGCAATTTGAATAGATTCCATGCTTCTTCTTCATCATCCATAAGATCGAGCAAAATCATAGCTTGACATTCCATGGTCTAACATACTTGTTTATTCTATGTCGTTAAAATAATTTTACATCCTTCGTGATTTTCACCAGACAAAATCCCTATATCGATTAGGTTGAGTTCGTAGCAAACATCATCAAGAACAATAAGGAATTTTTTTTATTTTCAATTCAACCCACAATTTCTTAGCTTTTCCTCATCAAGTTCTCCTCTCGAATTTTATATATATAGAGTCTACAATTGTATCTTCAATTTCACCAACACTCGGAGTCTTGGACACGATAGCCATTGCAACATCATTGAAAAGTTGTGATTCTTTGATTTTATTACCCGCTGCATAGACTAAGGTTGTCTTGCCCACTCCTTTTATCCCCCATACCCAAATCATGTTTATATCATCATCTTTCAATGCTTCCATGATCACATTCAAAGCAAAAGTTGAAGATTTTGAAGCAACGACATACATAGGTGGGAAGAATTTGAGGCAAGGAAGAGCAACATGATGACCAACCTGATCAAATTTAGAAGTCTCAATAAGTTGAGTGATAACTGAGTTTTCTCATACGTCTTCTTGCATAACTGATATCCCCAACACAAATTAGGAAAGAAATTAAAACACTTTCGATTTGCTTGCATTTTAATTTCAAGACTTTGTGCATCTTGCAAGCCTTTTCAGCCTTCAATAGCCAATCCTCGGCAACTTCCTCGATATTTTGGTTTTTCCTTTTAGCCTTTTTAACATCTTCTTGCAATCGAATTCGTGAGTTGATCACTGTCTTTTCTTTCTCTAAGAAATCTTCAACATTCTTATTGAATGGAAACAGGTAACGAGTATTGCGATCTATAGACTTCTTTGCATGACAAGTGTCGCTAATAAATAGCAGACTCTTCAGCTATAAATTAAATTACTTTTGCTTTACACTTTAATATCTGTAACAGTCCAGTTTAGACCCTAGTTGGAACAGTGGTTTCGGTACCACAAATTTGAGTCAAAAAATATTTTAATATTATCTTCTGTGTTTGCAGTATGTGATTAAGCATGTGTGAAAGTTTCATGAAATAATTTTATTGTTTGTGTGTTTAATTTGAGAAAAGGATATAATTGCATAAAATGTAAAATTAGCATGCTATGTGTTAAAAGTACTTATGTGTTATGTCTTTATTAATGTGGTGGCCATATGATGCAATTAAACCATTATGTAAGATAATGGATATAAATGGCCTTAATGAATATAAATTTTATATGTTAATTAAAAGGCTAAAGTAGTAAATGATTTAATAAGGTTATTATAATTAAAACAAACATATTTTAATGGCCATTATCATCCATCTTCCACCAAACTTAGAAAAGAAAATGAAGGTTTGAAGCTTTGTGGTATTCGGCCATTGATGTTCTTTGATTAAGGCATGTTTTGGTTTCGATTTTTGATAATTTCTACGTTTTTGTAATCGTTGCTTCGAGTACTACAAAACCCATGCCTTAATTTTGGAATTTGATGAAGATTATGAGATGTGCCATTGATGAATGTTTAAGCTTTGTGATGTTAGTTGATGAAATATGAAATTTATGTGTTAGATTAACATGTTTTGTCTTTGGATTTTTGGTGAATTTGAGTATTTTGGATTAAATTGTGAAAATAATATTTTGAGGGACTAAAATGTAAAATAAATGAAATTTATGGACTTGTATGATCATGATGAAAATTTGGCTAAGCATGGGTACAAAGAGATTTTGTGTATTTTGTGATTTTGTGAAATAGGGACTTATATGTCAAAATGTGAAAATGTGAGGGCTAATTTGTAAAATGGCCTAAATGTGTGTTTTTGGATTGAATTGAATGATTTGATGAATAAAAGAGTTAAATTTGAATATGTATAGATCAAGAACCAAAGAAAACGGATTTAGACCGAGGAAAGTCGAAAGTGATCGAGTAGTCGAATTCATTCGTTTACCCCGAATACGAGGTAAGTCTATATACAAATAAATGTATTTAAGATGACCTATTCATGTTCATTTAATATTGAATTGTGATGAATGGATTTGGAAGATATACATGTGAAATCTGAGAAAATATCGACAAAGTGTCAGGGTCCGAAAAGTCCCGTACGAACCTTAGAAATAGATAGGATTTATATGTCATGACATAGGGTTCCGACATGTAATATCGTGTAAGACCACGTCTAGGACGTTGGCATCGATTTGAGATTTACGTGTAAGACCATGTCTGGGACATTGGCATCGTATATGATTTCGTATAAGACCCTGTCTGGGACAGTGGCATCGATATCTGATTACATGTAAGACCACATCTGGGACATTGGCACTGTACGATTATTCTGAGTTATTCGAGTATCCTATTTGGTTCCAAATGGTTCAACGAGCAAATTTCAAGATAAGAAAGACAATGTGAAATGTGTATCCAAAACAGGTATGTTTGTTGTGTATATCAAGTTTGGCTATGAAAGGTAAGTATATGTGAGATTGTGGAATTGAAATGGATGTATAGATTCAATGAGATAAAACATGCTAAACATATGTGATTTGTTGGTAAGCAATGGCTATACAGATGAGCCAAAGAAGAACTATGAATTTGCAATTGAGATATATTAATGATTTTGTATTTGATATGATTAAGAGTGTTATATGTTAAGTTTATTTGTATATGGCTTACTAAGCTTTTTGAAAGCTTACTTTGTGTGTGTTTGCTTTGTTTTATAGATCATTAAAGCTACGAAAGGCTCGTGGATCATCGAGGATCGTCACCACACTATCAGATCATATTTTGGTACCTTTTGAAAATGTATATATAATAGTATGGCATGTATAGTCTAGTGAATTTTGATTATGTTTTGAAAGGTGTATAAATAGCCATGTGATATGGCTAGATAATGAATATGATATGAATGAGTAGTTCATGCTATATGATGCATATTTTGGTATGGTTTGATGGCTATTGGTTGGACTAATGATATGGTCAAATTGATGATATGTTTTGTGATGCAAACTTAGTATGCTTTGATGAATGGCTAATATATTGGATTGGTAAGTTTTTGGATGGATTTTGCTTTGAAATGCTTGTGATTAGAATGAGATAAATGGTACATAATTTGATATGCTTGTTATGCTCTTGGATGGTTAGAGAAGATGGTCATATTGGTATGTTTTGGTTGCTTATAATGCTTGGAATGATGCATATTTGAGTTTGTAGGTTTAACTCAAAGTGTGGGTGGCAAATTGGCCTTGCAAATGGCCTATAATTGCCCACACGGTTGAGAACACGGGCGTGTGGCTCGACCGTGTCCTTCGTGGTTGCATTTCAAAACAAGTCAGTTTCGACCACGGGCTGGACACACGGGCGTGTGACTGGTCGTGTGATGCAAGTCAGTGTCGACCACGGGTGAGGCACACGAGCGTGTCCTCGGCCGTGTGGACAAGTCAGTATGTATGCCCTGTTTTGCCACGGCTTAGACACACGGGCGCGTCTGAGGCCGTGTGAGGCACACGGCCTGCCCACACGGGCTTGTGACCTCTGTAGCTTTGAAAAATGTTTGAATTTCAAAAAATTTCGTATGAGTTCGGTTTAGTCCCGACCCCTTTCTAATGCATGTTTAAGGTCTCGTAGACCTGTTTAGGGGACACTTTGATTTGAATGATTAAATTATGATGTGAAATGTTCGATAAAGATCCGATTTGTTCGATAATGCCTTTAACCTTACACCGACGATGGATACAGGTTACCGGTGTTACAATATCAATATGTATAATTCCAGTAAGATTCCCTTTAAATTTATTGAATTTTGCAACTTAATCCTCAATGCAGATATTGGAAATTTCATTATTGAACCATAACAATTATTGACTACATATAATACAATTTACACTGAATACACAACAATAGAATTTCAAGGATGAACATCACTGCTATTGTTTATTTGACTACACTTCATTCTTTTACGAAGAAAAAGAACAGTTAAGCCCCTAAACTTTTTTATTTCACTCATTTGAGTCCTTAAACATTAAAATTACATCAATTAAGTCCTTTAACAGTTAAATTAACGATCAAGGTTACAAAGCCAAGGATGCCGATTTTTTCCATGCTATTTTTACCTCATGGCACACCAAGATGGTGCCATGTGGAAAAAAACAAACATTTTATATATAAAATTATTAAAAATCAATAGAAAATCATTAAAATATATACTTTTTATGATTTTCTATGAATTTTATAAAATTTTATTGATTTTTTTATTTTTATTTATAAAATATTATTTCCTAAATTTCGGAAAGAACGGCCTAAAATCTTAATTTCCTATTAAAATCGACATATTTGCTTAATTAAGCCATGAAGAAAATATTGCATAGCTGAAAAAATAAATTTCAGTTCTTGAAAAATATATTATGGGAATAATTTAGATTAGGATGATCCTAAAAATAAGGTTTTTATGCACCAATAAAATTTTGTCAAATTATTAAATTTTAAAGATATGAAATTATTATTATACACCCATTCATATTCAAAGAACTCTCCAACTCTAATTCATTTTACACAATTTGGTTGCTGAAGATTCAATTCAATATAATTTTTACTTTTAAAAATATATAATATGAAATAAAAATAATTTAAAATGGAAAAAGGAAAAAAATCCACGGCCTAGAAACTAATTTTTTTAAAAAATTGTTTGTATAAAAATAAAAGATATTAACTTATGGAAAAAAATAAAATGATTAAAATTTGTAAAAGAAGAAAAGATGCTTGCTTATAATTTAAAAATTAATTATTTTAAGTAAATTAAATTTAAATTAAGTTGGAGAATATAATTTATATAGATGAGTGTGTAATAACATTTTATTATATTTAAATTTGATGATCTAATACTATTTTATTGGTGTCTAAAAATTATATTTTTAGAATATCCTAATATAATTTATTCCTCGTAAAATAATAATTTTAAAATATGAGGAGTGAGGCAAGCTTTTAACAAGCTGTTGGTCCATACATTTTTCATTGAAAAAAAAAATACAAAATCTATTCAAAAAGTAATTAAAAGGTTGGTCTTTTAATCGCCTTTTCTTTTTTTATTTGCTCAGTTTTTAATTGCCTTATGATGATACTTGTTTCCAAGAACGATCGTAGTTTAAGAATAGAATTGAGATGCAAATGCAAGGATATAGGTAAAAATATTAAATATTTTTTCGTAATTCGGAATTCAATCACTTTTTCCACTCTTAGCATTTAACTCTTTTTAAGAGCAATTTACAAATTAGTTTCATATTAAGTATCAAAATTATTGATGAAAGGGGCTTCAATAATTAGTCAGCTAAATAAGAAGAGGGCCATGCATTAATTGGTAAATGGTGGGCCAAATCAGACTGACCTTACCTTATAATTTTAATGACAGACAAAAAATCATGATCAAATGTAACAACTTTAAAGGCAATAATTAATTATTATTATTATTATTATTATTATTATTATTATTATTATATGCATACTAATCTGCTAGAATATAATGTTAAAATGATAAAATCCCTCGTGTAAGAGCTCATTTTGCTCGGGATAATAATAAACTAAATAAACTGTCCATTTACAGTTTTTAACCAAATACCCTAAACTACCCAATTACTCGAGCCCATTTACAAGACCCAAGAACAAACAAGCCCAGCAAAAACTTAGGGTTTCCTGAAACCCTAAGTCATCTTCGCGCCGCAAGCAGAGATTACCCAACCGTCATCCAACAGAAGCTCAACAGTCACACCGCTTCGAATGGAAACCAATCGTCGCACCACCTCCTCGTCCGGCCCTCGTGCCTTGATTCATGCCTGAATCACCACCGTCGCGAGATTTCAAACCTGCAAATGAAAGAAATAAACAGCAAAAAGGGAACAAATCATAGTAAAATAGGAAAACACAAATATGGAAAGATACGAAAAGATATCTTTTTCATTTATTTATTTATTTTATTTTGTTTTTGGGTTATAAAACCCGGGTAAAAAACATGTAATGGAGAGATTTTTTTTGGGGGGGGGGGAAAATACACACACGTAGAAAGATTATTTTCACAAAAAATACAAACACAAAAATCAGTAGGTGTCACAAACTCAGAGAAATAAAAATCGAGTTCACTGAGGTGATTTTCTTAAATTTCATACTGTTATTTTATTATTATTTTTTATTTATTGCATATATAACCACTGTTTAAAAAAGTAAAAAGGGAGAGGCGTTTACCTTTCGGAAGCGATCAGATTCGGGAGTTTTGGGCCTCCGGCCATAGACCGTGGAGGCGCGTGGGGCGCGTGGCTCCAAAACCAATGATCGAGTCTGGTGGGAGGATGAAAACTTCGAGAGAATATTTCAAATTTTTTTAAAACTGGATGGAAATGGTTTTTTGGTAATGAAAATAATATATAAAACTAAAACAGAACAACACCGTTTTGCACTGGTAGGATCCGCGCGCCAACCCGATGACCCGACAAAGATCCGCACGTTTTTATGCTAATGGTTTATTTATTTATTTAGTCCTTCCGCAATCCTATCATTTTTAAATCAGTCCAATTCGTTTTTCCATATTTATGAAATTAACCCTGACAGTTTACTTTTATTACAATTTAACCCTTAATTTATTTATAAATTATTGTTTCTATTGTATAAATTATTATTATTTACTTACATTATAAAAATTGACATATTATTTTTATTATTATTTTATTTTAATTTATTTACAGAATTATTTTAATATCTATATACTATATTATATATTTTAAAATTTTTATATAATATTATATTATATCATATATTTAGTTAAAGGTATTTACAAAATATTTCGCTCACAATATTCTTTTTATATTTTTAAATCATTATATATTTTATACATAGTTTATATTATTTATATGTTCATAATTAATTGTGTTGATTCATTATATTTGTCTAATCCTCATTAAATTTTTGTAAATAACTTTAGTATAGGAATTATTATTTATTGCATTTTGTATGATATATTATTGTTTTATATTAAATGTTAATGCAATCAGTAATTGCCTTTAATAAGTATGTTGATAGTATATAAATACAATGTTGTTACTTTGTTGTTATTTAAACAAAAAATCCATTTTTGCAAAATTATCATTTTTTTAAAAAAAAATTTAAAATAAGGCAATGTTTTGGTATTTAGAAATTCGAGAAATAATGCCCTAACGTACTGGGTTGCGATTTTTCATTTGGCTAAATATCTAAATACCCTTTTCAAGTTTTGTAAATAATGAGACGATTTTGATTTCAAAGGTTCTTAAATATCATGTCCTAACGTACTGAATGTGATGTTTATATTCTTTCGGAACAAGAAAGTCTCAAATTTTAACCTAGATTACTCAAAGCTTTTTTAGAAATCATATTTTTAAATAGTTTTTAAATTTCAAACATTTGGACATGATTCAATCGATTAGGTACCAATTTTTGGGTGTTACGAGGGTGTTGATCCTTCCTCGTACGTAACTCGACTCCCGAACTGATTTTCTGGTTTTTCGTAGACCAAAATTAAATGTTTTAAAATAAAACGTTTTACAAGGTGATCCGATCATACCTAATGAAAAAAGATTGGTGGCGACTCCCATTTTTTCGTTTTTAAAGTCGATCCCCATTTTTCAAAACTCGATTTTTAAATGGTTTCGACAGCTCGCAATAAGATATTTATTTACACATTGTGGGCATAATAAAACATTTCCTCCCTTTAAGCCAGCATATGGGGATATGCTATTATTTGGATAAACATAAAACTTTTTTTCCTATACAAAAGTGATAAAAACTTAGGAAGATTAAAAAAGAAATTTTTTCATATTACAATTTGTATTTCATTTCTTTTATACTGGGTGGATGGAATTGTTTCTTTACTTTAAGCTCTATAATTTTGTAGGTGCCACTTCTGATCATAATCCCATTAAGTTGGTGGCTTGGTTGTCTCATCCTAAATATTGGTATAGAGAATACATACCTAGTAAAACTTACAAGTAAATCAGATATAGAGATGGCGACTAAGGTTGTTGTTTCCATTATTATATAATTTCAAGATCACAATGGGTCTATGATAAGATTGTATATTTACAGCGGAATGATATACAAAGTCAATAGATCTCACAGAATACAAAAGAAAATTTATGGCTACACAAACCTTTGAGGGTAGTTCTAGATCTGGTCCAAGACGAATTGTTGTAGTCGATTTTTTGAAACCATTGAATTCGGAACATGGTAAGGTAGCCCCTGGATGGGAAACGACTCATTTGATGGGTGTCGCAATGGCTTTATTTGCGATAATCTTATCTATTATTTTGGAGATTTATAATTCTTCCATTTTACTGGATGGAATTTCAATGAATTAGATTCGCAAGAATCATGAAGCCTAGCTTTTCAATACAAAAAGTTAAACTTTTAGTTTTCAGATTTTTTTAGCCCCATTCTATTTCGGTAGTTCGACCGTGATTTTTTTTTTTTGGAATATAAGTGTGTGACTTGCTATAATTGATCCTATTGGTGGTATAGAAAATGGGTCTGTCATCTTGATCGAGATAGTTTTATCCTGTCGGATAGTCATTTTAGCATCTAGAGCAAGGAATATATGAAATGGATCACAAAGTATTTGAACTATGATTCATACTTAATATTCAAACCTCGAGGCTGGGCTCAAAAAAAAATTCAAAGAAAGGGTTATATTATTTATAAATCGAAAGATTTTTTATTCTTTCAAACTCTCATTTAGTGTATGCTTATTTTGATCAAAGGATAGCTTGCTAAGGTGGATTTTGCTATTGTTGATTCCTTTAGTTGGGCAATTTGCTCATCAACTTTGGTTTTGGATAAGTTGAAATATTTTAGTGCTCGGTTATATGAATGGCAAGCTTCACAGGTTGGTAACTTGAACCACAGATTCGAGAGATCAAGAGGCAAATTTCTTCGATACAATGTTTTTGTGGGGGTGGACATTCATTGGATGAGCTTTAGGGGGAGCTTAACCAGTTACTTGTACAGCAGGCAGTCTATTGGAAGAAGTGTTCTAAGTTGTTCTAGATTAAGCATAGGGAGGTGAACACTAAGTTTTTTCATGCGCAAGCTTGCCAAAGATAACATACTACTCATATTTCAATGCTCTACGATGCCTAGTGTAACACCCCTCACCTGTATTTAATGCCAGAATAGGGTTAAGGAGTATTACCGATCTTACAACACAATTATACATACTTTTAGCATACATTTTATCAGTTCAAACATTCATCAATCAATCTCAATCAATATGTCCCTAATACGAGCCTACGAGGCCCTAATCATGCATTGGGAGTGGTTTGGGACTAAACTGATAACTATTAAAACATTTGGAATACTTAGAAAATTTTTCTCAAAACAGAGGACATATGCCCATGTGGCTAGGCCGTGTGTCTCACATGCCCACCAAACACGCCCATGTCACAGGCCGTGTGAACATTCGAAATGGAAGCACATGACCGTGTCCCATCCCGTGTCCAACCCCGTGTCAAAACAAGTGAGCTTACTGACTTGGGTCACACGGCCAACCACATGCCTGTATGTCTAGCTCGTGTACCCTTCGAAGTGGCCACACACACCCGTGTGCCAGGCCGTGTGCTAGGCCATGTCAAACCTGTAGGGTATACTGACTTATGTGTAAGGTCGCGTGGAGCATACTGACTTGATTTCTAAAACCACACCAAGGGACACACCGTAATGTACTAAACCGTTTGTCACACACGACTGAGACACACGCCTGTGTCTCTGCCTGTGTGGACAAAAATAGGCTATTTACCAAGCCATTTTGCCACCCCATTAGGTACACACTTTCACCTACACAAAAGATACCAAACCAAAGCATAATATGAAATTCAAAACAACCAAGCCAAGCCTAAATTCTACCATTTCAATACTAACCAATTCAAGGCACATAAGTACAACAACATACTATTCAATATCAATGCTAAAATCACATTCCCAATTCATCTAACTAGTTGATTTAATTTAAGAGCTTTCTTACTTCAAATCACATGCATACAAATTCACCAAATCTAACTGCATAGTACTCTATATACCAATTCACAATATCACCAAACATGACAATTATCAACCATATACACAAAGACCATTATCACTTATATATATCGTAAGACAATTCACATTAGCCAACTAACATGGCTATTATATACAAACCAAAGCTTAGACATTTACAAGTCAATTCATATGGCTAAAATCATTATAAAGTTACAACCAAAATGACTCAAAATACCTATACATAACCAAATTTACTCAAAGTCCCTATACATGCCATATACTCAAAAACATAGTTTCAAAAGTACCAAAGTGTCAGTAGATAGTGTGATGAAGTCTCCGATGATCCCTAAATCTGAGCTAGCTTTGAAATCACTATAAAACATGGAAAATCAACAAAGTAAGCTATACAGCTTAATAAGCTCTGTAACAGCCCGGTTTAGACCCTAGTCAGAATAATAGTTTTGAGACCATAAATTTGAGGTCAAAATAATATTTTAATGTTATCTTTGGTGTTGATTCTATGTGACATAATCTGTGTGAAAATTATGTGTGATAATTTTATCGATTATGTGCCGAATTAAGAGAAAGGATGTAATCGCGTAAAGAGTAAAAGCTATGTGCTGATTTATAAGTATATAAGTGTTGTTGTCTTCATAATAGGATGGATTTAAGAGGAAATTAAGCCATTATTAAAGATAGTGGATGGCTAAATGACATATTGGCCTTAATTTATATTTGTTTTATATGTTTAATAAAAGGGCAAAAGAGTAAAATGTGTAATAAGGTAATATTAATAAAACAAATGAAAGAAAAGATGAATGCTATCATCTTTTTGAGTGTCGAATGTTGAGGAAAAAGAAGGGACGAGAGCTTTAGGGTATTTGGCCAATATTTGAGCTTGATTGAAGGTATGTTTGAGCTTGGTTTTTTTGATAATTTCTATGTTTTTGTAATCGTTGCTTCGTGCTCTACCTAACCGATGCTTTAATTTTGTGAATTGATGATTTTTTTTTATGATGAGTCATTGATGAACACTTGAGCTATGTGTTAGTTGATAGTGAAATATGGAAACTTGGTGTGGGATTAACATAGTTTGTATTGGGATTTTTAGTGAAATTGAGTATTTCAGACTTAATTGAGAAAATGAGAAATTGAAGGGTTAAATTGTGAAATAAATGAAATGTATGAGCTTGTATTAGCATGGGAAGAATTCGGCTAGCATATGTGTTTTGAAATTTTGTGTATTTGATGATTTTGTGAAATAGGGACTAAAGTGTCAAAATGTGAAAATGTGAGGGCTATTTTATAAAATGCCCTAAATGTGTGTGTGTGTGGACTAAATTGAATGAGTTGGTGACTGAATGGATTGAATTTTAATGTGTATAGACCAAGAAAGGAGAGGTTCGGATCGAGATCGAGGCAAAGATAAAGTGCTAGATCGACTGTTTCGATAGTTCGACGTCCAAGGTAAATTCGAATATTATACATGTTATTAAGATATGTTTTAGTATTATGGAATGAATATGTATACGATTATGAGATTTAAGATGCTATGTGCAAAAATTGAATTAAATGGCACTAAGTGTGCGAAATTGAAATCGAAACAGAGGTGAATAGCACTGTGCGTGCGATGTTATGAAAACTTCAGCTTATTGATTTGGCACTGAGTGTGCAATACCGAGATACGTCGGTTAAAAGAATAGGCACTAAGTGTGCAATGAAGAATATGCTTCGACCATGTGTATGGCACTGAGTGTGCGATTAAATTAAACGAATATCAGAGGATGATCGACATGTAATATAGAGCATTGAATAGCTTGGAAGTTAAATATCTATGTGTTAGCTAAGGTATGTATTGAACCTTTATGGTTGATGACTTTATAGATAAAGCTATGAATGGATGAATGAGTATTTTAGCTATGGATGATATGGTAAAAATATGAGAGAATTGATCTATGTGATGATTAACTATATACATTAGTTTGATTTGATGAAATAATTGTATTGTATTTCCAACTTACTAAGCTTTGGAAAGCTTACGTGTGATTTGTTTTTCTACTTTGCAGTGTCAGTAAAGCTAGCTCAGATCTGGAAATCATCAGCATCTCAATCACACTATCAGCAATCTATTTTGGTACTTTTGGAAAGATGTACATAGTTGAAATACGGCATGTATAGGCTAGATATGTAAATTATGTATGAGTTGTGTAAATAGCCATGTGAGGTGGCAAGATAAATGTTTGAAATATGCTTATGTGGATTTGGTATGTGAAGTGAGTTTTCGTATGTTTTGATGGCAATAGATATGTCTTAGAAATGGTAATCTTAGTGATAGATTGATGCTAGTATGATCTAGTGAATTTAAGGAGGATTTATGTTTGGTATTGAATGCGTTTAAGTGGTGAATTTTAGTCTATAAGTTAACATAGTTATAAATGAGATTGTATAAGATGTTATGTTGATCACTTGAAATGAGATTGGTTGCCAATTTGTGTGTGGGATTATGCTTAATTGTGCTTATAGGATTGACCCTTGTGTGGATGGAAAATTGGCCTTGCAAATGGCCTGTTTTGTTTACATGGTCATGGCACATGGGCATGCCTAGTAGCCGTGTGTAAAAGTCAGAATATGGCCTAAGAGTACACGTCCTTAGCACACGGGGGTATCTGGTAGCCGTGGAGCCAAGTCAGGATCAACCACGGCCATGGTACACGAGTGTGCTTGGTGGCCATGGAGTTAAGTCAGTTTCGACCACGGGGAAGACACATGGGTGTGTCAAGCAGCCGTAGGAGACACATGGCCTGCCCACACGGGTGTGTAACCCCTGTAACTTTAAAAAGTTTTAAATTTTTGAGAATTTCTATATGTGTTCCGGTTTAGTCCCGACCCCTTTCTAACACGTGTTTAAGGTCGAAGACCTCAATAAGGGACTATATACTTGTGATTGAATATATTTGATTGATGTTTGACTTTGTGTTGTGAAATGGAAGTGAAACGTTCTGAATGTTTGGTAACGCCTCTTAACCCTATTTTGGTGGCAGTCTCGGGTTAGTAGTGTTACATTTTATTGGTATCAGAGCTACGGTTTAGTCAATTCTCAGACTAACATAGCGCATGTGAGTGTAGCTATACATGCCATATATGAATTGCGATAGTGTGATGAATTCTGACAGTTGAAAATGTGTTTTCTTATAGTAATGGATCACGATCGAGTAGTTGCTAATGACGTAGAAAGTAACGCACCTGCTCTCACTCAAGGGACAGTGCCGGCCACATCTAGGCCCAATGATAGTGGTGAGGGAGGAGAGGCTAAGCAAGCCTTCTTTCGTATGATAAGTGAGTGGTTTTCGGAGTTCGTTTGAACAAATCCGACTGCTTCACAACCTCCACCTCCACAAGTACCTGTTGTGCCACAAGTTGTAGATCTGATTTGATTAAATAAACCTCTTGTGGATAAGATTTGTAAGTACGGGGCCGAAAAGTTTTGGCTCGAGAATACCCTTCGAGTATTTGATGAGATGTCATTGACTCCGTACGAATGTATAAAATGTGTTGTTTCGTTGTTGAGGCATACGACTTATAATTGGTGGAAGACGTTGATATCTGTGGTTTCGAGAGAGAGAATCACTTGGGATTTCTTTCAAGTCGAGTTCAAAAAGAAGTATATCAGTCAACGATTTATTAATCAGAAACGTAAAGAGTTTCTAGAGCTAAAACAAGGCCGTTTGTCAGTTACTGAGTACGAGTGGGAATTTGTAAGATTGAGCCAGTATACACGGGAATGTGTTTCGACCGAAGCTACTATGTGTAAATGTTTCATAGAAGGGTTGAATGAGGACATTAAGTTGTTGGTTGGGATACACGATATAAACGAATTTGTTGTTCTAGTTGAAAGAGCATGCAAAGCCGAGGAGCTCAATAAAGAAAAAAGGAAAGCTGATTTTGAAGCTCATGATGAAAGAAAAAGATCGATGAGTAAGTTTTCTCAACCTTCTACAAAGATATTTAGAGATGCAAGCAATCGTTCAAATGCTTCATTTGGACATCCAAGTAAAGATTGATCGAGACAAAGTGTTAGTCTACGAACTCAAGCTCCGATTGAATCAATTATTGACAGCGCTAAGAGTAACAAACCTGAGTGCAGACAGTGTGGAAGACGAAATGTAGGAGAATGTTGGGGCAAGTACAACAATAGAGTTTGTTATAAATGTGGATCCCGAGATCATTTTATATGAGATTTCCCAAAGATGGTCGAAAAGGAAAATGTTCAGAATGTGAGATTAAGTAATGTATCAACTAGGAGTAGACCACCCAATAATGTAGGGAATGTGAGTGGAAGTCAAAGAGGGACTACTGACACAGCTGTGAGGTTAGAGGCGAGAGCACCTGCCCGAGCTTATGCTATATGTGCACGAGAGGAAGTATTATCTCTAGACGTCATCATCGGTACTTTCACTTTATTTGATACTGATGTCATTGCATTGATAGATCCAGGATCTACTCATTCATATATGTGTGTGAATCTAGTATCAAGTAAGACTCTACCTGTTGAGTCTACTGAATTTGTGATTAGAGTATCGAATCCCTTAGGCAAGTGTGTCTTGGTGAATAAGGTGTGCAAGAATTGTCCATTGATGTTTCGGGATGTTCGTTTTTGGGTTAATTTGATGTTACTACCATTCGATGAGTTTGACATAATTTTGGGTATGGATTAGGTTAGTCTGCATAATGCCATCGTGAATTATAAAAGAAAGAGTATTGAGTTGAAAAGTCAGAATGGTGAGATAGTTCGAATTGAATCCAATGATATGAAAGGATTAACAGCTATCGTATCTGCTATCAAAGCTATGAACTATGTGAGAAAGGGTTGTGAAGCTTATTTGGCGTACGTGATTGATACAAAAGTGTCAAAAAAGAAAGTTGAATCTGTACCTGTGGTATGTGAGTTTCCAGATGTGTTTCCTGAAGAGTTATCGGGATTACCTCCGATTCAGGAAGTCGAATTTAGAATTGAATTAGTGTCAGGGACCACTCCCATTCTAATAGCTCCGTATAGAATGACACCAACAGAATTGAAAGAGTTAAAGTCTTAGTTGCAGGAGTTGACTGATAGAGGATTTGCACGACTGGGTTTCTCACCCTAGGGAGCTCCTATGTTATTTGTGAAAAAGAAAGATGGAACTATGAGAATGTGTATTGATTATCGACAGTTGAACAAAGTGAATATAAATAACAAATATCTGTTGCCTCGTATTGATGATTTGTTTGATCAGCTAAGAAGAGCTACAATATTTTCTGAGATCAGGCTACTATCAGTTAAGAGTTAAAGAATCTGATGTGCTGAAAACTGCTTCAGAACGAGGTACAGACATTACAAATTCTTAGTGATGCCTTTCGGACTAACAAATGCTCCTGCAGTGTTTATGGATTTGATGAATCGAATATTCAAACCGTATTTGGATCGCTTTTTAATGGTGTTCATTGATGATATTTTGATTTATTCGTGTGATGAGACGCAGCATGCCGAGCATTTGAGAACCATGCTACAAACCCTGCGTGAGAAACAATTGTACGCAAAGTTTAGCAAATGCGAATTTTGGTTACGTGAGGTTGGTTTTGTCGGGCATATTGTATCATCTGCAGGAATAAGAGTTGATCCAAGTAAAATCTCTGATATTTTGGAATGGAAGCCTCCGAGAAATGTGTCTGAAGTCCATAGTTTTTTAGACTAGTGGGATATTATAGACGGTTTGTGAAAGGCTTCTCAATGATTGTGAGTACATTGACAAAGTTGCTACAAAAAGATGTTAAATTTGAGTGGTCAGAAAAGTGCCAGCAAAGTTTTGAACAGTTGAAAGTGTTGTTGACAGAAGCGCTAGTGTTAGTTCAAGATGAATCAGGCAAAGAATTTATAGTTTATAGTGATGCATCGTTGAATGGTTTGGGCTGTGTGCTGATGCAAGAAGGGAAAGTCATTGCTTACACTTCGAGACAGTTAAAACCGTATAAAAAAATTACCCAACGCATGATCTTGAATTGGCTACGATTATGTTCGCATTGAAGATTTGGCATCACTATCTGTTTAGGGAGAAATGTCACATCTATACTGATCATAAGAGTTTAAAGTATTTGACGACTCAGAAAGACTTGAATTTGCGATAGAGAAGATGGTTAGAATTGTTGAAAGACTACAAACTTGTGATAGATTACCACCCAGGTAAAGCTAATGTTGTAGCTGATGCCTTGAGTCAGAAATTGTTATATGCTTTGCAAGCTATGAGTACTCAAATAGATCTATGTGATGATAGTGCGGTTATAGCTGAGTTAAAATTTAAGCCAATGTTTGTACAACAGATTTGTGATGCCCAGAAAAGTGATGTTGAAATGATGGCTAAACGAATTCTGTGTGAATCAAATGTTGATTCAGAATTTCGAGTTGATAGTGATGATTGTCTGAGATTTAGAGATCGGATTTGTGTTCCAAGAAATTCAGAGTTGATCTCGATGATTTTGAATGAAGCTCACAATAGTCATTTGACTGTACATCCGGGGAGTACGAAGATGTATAATGATCTGAAATAGTTTTATTGGTGGCATGGTATAAAAAAAGACATTTCTGACTTTGTGTCAAAGTGTTTAGTTTGTCAGCAAGTTAAGGCTAAACATCAAGTTATGTCCGGTTTGTTACAACCGATTATGATTCCTGAGTGGAAATAGGAGAGAATTACGATGGACTTTGTGCCGGGTTTGCCCTTATCTTCGAGCAAGAAAGATGCAATCTAGGTGATAGTGGACAAATTGACGAAATCAGCCCATTTCGTTTCAGTGAGAATCCATTATTCTTTAAATAAGTTAGCGAAACTGTATATTCCTGAGATTATGAGATTGCATGGAGTACCACTATCTATAGTGTCTGATAGAGATCTGAGGTTTACCTCGCGATTTTGGAGGAAATTGCAAGACGCGTTAGGCACAAAATTGCATTTCAGTACTGCTTTTCATCCACAAACGGATGGTTAATCTAAGCGAATCATTCAGATTCTCAAAGACATGCTAAGATGTTGCATACTTGAGTTTGAGAAAACATGGGAAAAACAATTGCTGTTAATTGAATTTACGTACAATAATAGTTTTCAATCTAGTATCAAAATGGCACCATATAAGGATCTTTGCATTCGAAAGTGTCAAACTCCATTGTATTGGATTGAGCTGAGTTAGAATAAGATTCATGGGGTTGATCTTATAAAAGAGACTGAGCAGAAAGTGAAAGTAATTCGTGACAGTTTGAAACCAGCCTCAGATCGTCAAAAGTCTTATACGGACTTGAAATGAAAAGATATAGAATTTGAGATCAGTGACAAAGTATTTCTGAAAGTGTCTCCGTGGAAGAAAGTATTTTGTTTCAGATGTAAAGGCAAGTTGAGTCCGAAGTTCATCGGGCCATATGAAATTATTGAACGTGTTGGGCCTGTTGCTTATAGATTAAGGTTGCCCCCTAAGTTAGAAAAGATTCATAATGTGCTTCATGTTTCGATGCTTCGACGGTACTGATCTGATCCGTCTCATGTGATTGCTCCTACTGAGGTTGAGATTTTGCCAGATTTGTTGTATAATGAAGAACCGATCTGAATTTTGGCACGAGAGACCAAAGAGTTGAGAAATAAGAAAATCTCTTTAGTGAAAGTATTATGGCACAAACATGGAGTTGAGGAGGCTACGTGGGAGCCTGAGAACATTATGAGAAAGAAATATCCACACCTATTCACTGGTAAGATTTTCAGGGACGAAAATACCTAAGAGGGGGAGAGTTGTAACAGCCCGGTTTAGACCCTATTCGGAACAGTGGTTTTGAGACCACAAATTTGAGGTCAAAATAATATTTTAATGTTATCTTTGGTGTTGATTCTATGTGACATAGTCTGTGTGAAAATTTTGTGTGCTAATTTTATCGATTGTGTGCCGAATTAAGAGAAAGGACTTAATCGCGTAAAGAGTAAAAGCTATGTGCTGATTTATAAGTATCTAAGTGTTGTTGTCTTCATAATAGGATGGCTTTAAGAGGCAATTAATCCATTATTAAAGATAGTGGATGGCTAAATGACATATTAGCCTTAATTTATATTTGTTTTATATGTTTAATAAAAGGGAAAAAGAGTAAAATGTGTAATAAGGTAATATTAATAAAACAAATGAAAGAAAATATGAATGTTATCATCTTTGTGAGTGCCGAATGTTGAAGAAAAAGAAGGGAAGAGAGATTTAGGGTATTCGGCCAATATTTGAGCTTGATTGAAGGTATGTTTGACCTTGGTTTTTTGATAATTTCTACGTTTTCGTAATCATTGCTTCGTGCTCTAGCTAATCGATGCTTTAATTTTGTGAATTGATGATGTTTTTGTGATGAGTCATTAATGAACACTTGAGCTATGTGTTAGTTGATAGTGAAATATGGAAACTTGGTGTTGGATTAACATAGTTTGTATTGGGATTTTTAGTGAAATTGAGTATTTCGGACTTAATTGAGAAAATGAGAAATTGAAGGGTTAAATTGTGAAATAAATGAAATGTATGAGCTTGCATTAGCATGGGAAGAAGTCGGCTAGCATATGTGTTTTGAAATTTTGTGTATTTGATGATTTTGTGAAATAGGGACTAAAGTGTCGAAATGTGAAAATGTGAGGGCTATTTTGTAAAATACCCTAAATGTGTGTATGGACTAAATTGAATGAGTTGGTGATTGAATGGATCAAATTTGGATGTGTATAGACCCAGAAAGGAGAGGTTCGGATCGAGATCGAGGCAAAGATAAAGTGCTCGATTAATCGACCGTTTCGATAGTTCGACGTCCGAGGTAAGTTCGGATATAATACATGTTATTAAGTTATGTTTAGTATTATGGAATGAATATGTATATGATTATGAGATTTGAGATGCTATGTGCAAAAAATTGAATTAAATGGCACTAAGTGTGCGAAATTGAAATTGAAACAGAGGTGAATAGCACTGTCTGTGCGATGTTATGAAAACTTCGGCTTATTGATTTGGTACTGAGTGCGCGATACCGAGATAAGTCAGTTAAAAGAATAGGCACTAAGTGTGCGATGACGAATATGCTTTGATCATGTATATGGCACTGAGTGTGCGATTAAATTAAACAAATATCAGAGGATGATCGACATGTAATATAGAGCATTAAATAGCTTGGAAATTAAATAAATATGTGTTAGCTAAGGTATGTATTGAACCTTTGTGTTTGATGACTTTATAGATAAAGCTATGAATGGATGAATGAGTATTTTAGCTATGGATGATATGGTATGAATATGAGAGAATTGATCTATGTGATGGTTAATTATATATATTAGTTTGATTTGATGAAATATTTGTATTGTATTTCGAACTTACTAAGCTTTGGAAAGCTTACGTGTGATTTGTTTTTCTGCTTTGCAGTGTCAATAAAACTAGCTCGGATCTGGAAATTGTCAGCATCTCAATCACACTATCAGCAATCTATTTTGGTACTTTTGGAAAGATGTACATAGTTGAAATATGGCATGTATAGGCTAGATATGTAAATTATGTATGAGTTGTGTAAATAGCCATGTGAGGTGGCTAGATAAATGTTTGAAATATGCTTGTGTGGATTTGGTATGTGAAGTGAGTTTTCGTAAGTTTTGATGGCAATGGATATGTCTTAGAAATGGTAATCTTAGTGATAGATTGATGCTAGTATGATCTAGTGAATTTGAGGAGGATTTATGTTTGGTATTGAATGTGTTTAAGTGGTAAATTTTAGTCTATAAGTTAACATGGTTATAAATGAGATTGTATGAGATGTTATGTTGATCACTTGACATGAGATTGGTTGCCAATTTGTGTGTGGGATTATGCTTAATTGTGCTTATAGGATTGACCCTTGTGTGGGTGGCAAATTGGCCTTGTAAATGGCCTATTTTGTCTACACGATCATGGCACACGGGCGTGCCTAGTAGCCGTGTGTAAAAGTTAGAATATGGCCTAAGAGTACACGACCTTAGCACACGGGGGTGCCTGGTAGCCGTGGAGCCAAGTCAGGATCAACCACGGCCAGGGTACACGGGCGTGCTTGGTGGCTGTGGAGTTAAGTCAGTTTCAACCACGGGGAAGACACATGGGTGTGTCAAGCAGCTGTGGGAGACACACGACCTGCCCACATAGGCGTGTAACCCCTAAAACTTTGAAAATTTTTAAATTTTTGAGAATTTCTATGAAACACCCCAAACCCGGCCCACGAGCCTTGACCGGATCTGGTATGTTCCTTGAGTAAAATAGTTCAATTCTTTTTCAACTTTGGAAAAGATTATGTGTTTTTGAAGATCATTTGATTTGGTGTTGGGTTCAAGTTGAAAACGGTGTTGTTTATGTGTCAAAAAATTTAAATATTTGTTTTCATTTTTAAGGAAAATGATTTAGTCTCAACGTAATAATAACCTTATCACAATAAATCCATTTTAATAGCTTACTTAAAATAGATAATAATATTGGCCATAATTACATCAAAGCAAAACCCCAAGATAAATCTGAAATACTTAAATAAAGTAAATAAAACAATGAAAATAGAAAAACTCTGAGCTGAGCATGGCCACCACTGAGCTACTACCGACCCGGTCCATTACTGAGTGTCACCTGAAAAATATCCCACAACGGGGTGAGTCAAACAGACTCAGTGTGTAACAGCCAACATTAAGTCCCAACAAATTTAGGCATATCAGTTCAAACATGTACAGATAGCAAATATAAGTATTGATGCATTCCCCAACCCAAACCTAGATTACCATCCACTACACATCACCCGTACCAACCATCACACCGTGGGGACTACTAAGTCGACCCTCCATCCGCTATACATCATCGAAACCAGTCCCTACAGACGACTTGCACATCGCCCTTATAATTTCGTGGCATAGCCACCAGATAATATTTTGTGACATAAGTCACCACATTCAGATTTCGTGACATAAGTCACCACATTCAAATATTGTGGTATAAAACCACCAAATCACTTCCCCTTTCATAATCACCCATGTGCCCCATGTCATACAAATCATGCAAAGATTATGTCACATTCTTTATTTCACATTCTTACCAATATTCACATATATGTCATAACAGGTATTCGTAACATTGTTAACATAGTTTTTAAAGAATAACGTACCTAAATATGCCATACCATTGAATGGTACCTTAAGCCATATCTTTCACATTCTTATTAACACATATATGAAATTAAATCCGTAAATCTATTAAGACTCAGTGTGGGTCCTTTGGCCGAATTCCACTTTGACTTACCTTGATCACTACAAATCCCGAAAGCTTCTCCTTTAATGCTCCTTAATGTTGACTACCTTCACAAGAAACACATATCATGGCACAAGCATATTCGGCTATCCCTAAACCAAGGCTTAATCCTTGATTCGGCACACTTAAAAGAAAGAGAACCCAAACCGATTGCTAGGATAGAAATTACTTACCACCACGTTGCTTGAAGAGACTAAAGAGAAAAGGTTAAACTTCAAAACCCACAACAAGATTCATTTCACCTTTCAAATGGTAATTGCACATTCGGCTATGTCTCAAAATGATGATGAAGAAGAAAAGAAAATAAGGGGCTTATAAGGTTCGGCTTGCATAAGGAGTACTTCGGCTTTGAGGATCACAAGCAAAGAAAGGAGAAAAAGAAAGCTACCAATTTCGGCTAAGGTTCCAAATGAAAAAGGGATGTTTGTCCATACAAGAAACTAAGTAGAATTGAGGTTTGAAGAAAAGAAAAGAATAGGGAGAGAAGTTAGGAGAATTTTGGCAAAAAAATGAACACACTCCCTAGCTAAAATTCGGCACTTATCCCCCTTAACATGACCGAATTTGCTCCCTAAAGAACCGCTTGGCCGGCCACTACATCTTCTCTAATCATATCCCATATTTTCCTCCTTTATCACTTCATTTAAAATTGAAAAAAATAATCCATCATTTATCCCTTATCTTAGCCGAATTTTAAAAAGAAAAACAAAGCTTATCCTTACCTTTTCAAAGCCCCAAAACCTTCCAACACTCCTCCTCCCTTGACGCAAAAACAAACTCCCATTTGTAACCTCTACAAATCGAACCTCCTCCCTTCAAAGCTCCTTTGACGCAAACTCCACAAAGACCCTAGGTGGCGTCCCTTGCCACTTTACCAAAACTTTACTTGTGTCTAAATTCCTCACAATTTCTCTTAAGACCTAACAAGCTTAGCTCCCCCTTTAATACTTAGAATCCAATATTTTCTAAGGCATTTACCTACACTTTGAAGTTCTCAAAAGTTCATATAACGCATTCAAACACACATAGGCATGCTATTACATACAATCAAGCAATAATGCAAAAGCCCTAATTCCCGGATATTACAGTTTTACCCCCTTAAAATAATTTCGACCTCGAAATTACCTCGCTAGAATAGGTGGGGGTATTACTGTCGCATTGCTTCTTCCGGCTCCCAAGAAGATTCTTTCGATCCATGGTTACGCCACAACACCTTGACCAGAGGGACTGACTTCCTCTGAAGCACCTTCACATCACGTTCCAGAATTTGAATCGGCTCTTCCTCATAAGACAGATCTGGTCTCAGCTCTACCTCCTCAACCGAAACTACATGAGATGGATCCGATCAGTATTGACGTAGCATAGAAACATGGAATAGATCATGCATCTGCTTCAACTCCGAAGGCAACTCCAACTGGTATGCCACCGGTCCAATTCGCTTCAATACCCAATAAGGTCCTATAAATCTGGGACTTAACTTCCCTTTGCGACTGAATCTTATTACCTTCTTCCAAGGCGAAACTTTGAGAAACACTTGATCTCCCACAGCAAATTCTATGTCCTTCCGTTTGAGATCGGCATACGACTTCTGCCTGTTAGACGCCTCCTTCAACCGTGCCTGAATTATCTTAACCTTCTCCTCAGATTTTGCCACAATTTTCGGACCCAAAATCTGACGTTCTCCCAATTCCGTCCAACATTTAGGAGTGCGACACTTTCGTCCATATAGTGCTTCGTACGGTGCCATCCGAATACTTGCCTGATAGCTATTACTGTATGCAAATTCTGCTAAAGGCAAATATTCTTCCCAACTTCCTCTGAAGTCTATCACACAGCCCCTCAACATATCCTCTAACACTTGGATCACTCGCTCAGATTGGCCGTCCGATTGCAGATGAAATGCCATACTAAAGTCTAATCTGGTGCCCAAAGCTTGATGTAGTGCCTTCCAAAATCGAGACGTAAACCTCGGATCCCTATCCGAGATAATCCACATCGGTACTCCATGCAACCTCACAATCTCCGCCACATACAACTTTGCTAACCTCTGCAGAGAATAGTCAACCTGTACTGGAATGAAATATGCGGACTTTGTCAGTCGATCCACTATCACCCATACGGAGTCCTTCTTAGTAGGCGTAAGGGGAATCCTACAAACGAAGTCCATGGTAATTCTCTCCCACTTCCACTGTGGTATCTTAATCGACTGAAGCAACCCTGATGGTACTTGGTGTTCAGCCTTGACTTGCTGACACGTTAGGCACTTCCTACAAATTCTGTAACTTTCCACTTAAGACCAGGCCACCAGAACTGTTCCTTTAAATCTTTGTACAGCTTACTACCTCCAGGATGCATAGCATAAGGGCTACTATGCGATTCCTGAAGAATTTTCTGTCTTAGCTCCTTATCCTTAGGCATACAAACTTTTCCCTTGAAACACAATACTCCATCGCCATTAATACCATAGTCCTTCAACTCCCCACTCTGTACTTGCCGTAGTTTAGCACTTAAATCGTCATCAGCCAACTGTCCCTCTTTCACCTCATTCTGCCATGACGGCTTCACTTGCAATTCTGCTAATAAACTTCCATCATCATAGAGGCTCAAATGTACGAACATTGCCCTCAGATCCGACACTACCTTCCGACTTAGGGCATCTGCCACAACATTCATCTTGCCCGAGTGATACTCTATAGAGCAATCGTAGTCCTTCAATAATTCTACCCACCTTCGCTGTCTCAGGTTCAGCTCTTTCTGAGTCAGCAGATACTTCAGGCTCTTGTGGTCCATGTAGATCACTGACTTTTCTCCATATAAGTAGTGCCTTCACACCTTAAGAGCGAAGACTACTGCTGCCAATTCCAAGTCGTGCGTTGGGTAGTTTACCTCATGTGGCCTTAATTGTCGAGACACATAAGCAACTACTTTCCCGTCTTGCATAAGGACACCTCCCAATCCTGTATGGGATGCATCACAGTACACCACAAAATCCTTCCCTGCCTCAGGCTAAATCAAAACTGGAGCTTCAATCAAGACCCTCTTAAGCTTCTCAAAGCTCTCCTATTACTTATCAGTCTATACGAAAGGTACTTCCTTTTTTAAAAACTTCATCAAAGTTGCGGCTATTGATGAGAACCCTTCTACAAACCTTCTTTAGTAGCCTGCCAATCCCAAGAAACTACGAATCTTAGCCACAGACTTAGGTGGTTTCCAATCTAGCACTGCATCAATCTTCCTAGGATCCACCCTTATTCCTTCTGCAAACACCACATGCCCTAAGAATGCAACTTTTATCAGCCAAAATTCACACTTGCTGAATTTGGCATAGAGCTTCTTCTCCCTTAACACCTGCAACACTATCCGGAGATGCTCATCATGTTCCCCCTCGAACTTGGAATACACTAGGATATCGTCGATGAACACAACAACGAACCTATCCAAGTAAGGTTGAAAACCTCAATTCATCATATCCATGAACGTCGCTGGGGCGTTCGTCAAACCGAACGGCATTACAACAAACTCAAAATGCCCATATCTTGTCCGAAAAGCTGTCTTATGGATATCTAGCTCCTTCACTTAAGTTGATGATATCCAGACCGTAAATCTATCTTCTAGAATACAGCCGCCCCCTTAAGCTGGTCGAACAAGTCGTCTATCCTTGGCAAAGGGTACTTGTTCTTGATGGTCAGCTTATTCAACTGACGATAATCTACGCACATGCGCATAGTTCCATCCTTCTTCTTCATAAACAAGACCGGTGCTCCCCATGAAGACACACTGGGTCGGATAAACCCACGGTCTAGCAGTTCTTGGATCTGAGCCTTGAGCTCAACCAACTTATTTGGTGCCATTCATGCAGGGGCAATTGACACGGGGAGTCGCATCTGATGAAGTCAATTCCGAACTCCACTTCCCTATCTGAGGGTATTCTAGGTAACTCCTCTGGAAAGACATCCACAAATTCTCTTACGGTTCTAACTCCACTAACTCCCCCTTCTTTTGTATCCAACGCACTAACGAAGGCCAAAAATGCCTTGCACCCTTTCTGAACCATCTTATCAGCCTTTAATGCCGAAACTACGTTAGACAAGTAGTTTCTTATTTCTTTTATCATAACTATCACCTCATCCTCTTGGATCCCTAACTCTATTCTTTTAGCGGCACAATCCAATACAGGCTGATGCTCCACTAGCCAGTCCGTACCAAGGATGAGATTAAATTCTCTGAAGGGTAGTTCCATTAAGTCGGCGAAAAATACCACTCCCTAAATTTCTAGAGGTACTTTCCGAAATATCTTATTCACCACTACAGTTTGACCTAATGGGCTTACTACAGTCATCTCCCTATTAGATAGTTCAGAGGCTATGCCTAGTGTTTCAACTACTCTACATGCAACATAAGAGTGGGTAGAGCCAACATCAATTAGAGCAAAGTAAGGTTTGTCAGCTATAAGAAACGTACCAGTTATGACATCCGGTGCAAAACCATCTTCCCTCCGACGAACCGCATATACTAGTCTCGGCTGCCTCACCTCTGTGTTACCAACACCTCTGCCCGGTGTTCCCCGTCCTCTACCAGAACCATTACCTCTGCCAGCCGAACCACAACCTCGCGGTGGCTACTGCCCTTCTCTTCCAGCCTGATTAGGACCCTGACTTGCTGGTCGGTCCCCTTCTGTTCTTATAGGACAGTCCTTAATCATGTGGTCCTTAGACCCACACTTGAAACATCCTCCTGTCTTCTTCTAACACTCTCCCAGATGCATCTTCCCACATTGGCCGCAAGTACGGTACTGTCCTCCCGTAGCAACCTGCTAACCTCGTGGCCCATCACTTCTAGGCCTCTTTTGCACATTCCCTGATGACCCTGACGATCCAAAACCTCTCTTTTGCCTATTTCAGTCCGTATTCTATCTCACCGAATCCTTAATCCCTTCGGCTACCTTAGCCTTCTCCACCAATACAGCAAATTCTCGCTCCTGCTGCAGAGCTATCAACAACCTCAGGTCATCCCTTAGTCCGTCCTCAAACCGAACACACCGTTCATGCTCCGTCGACATAATACCTTGAGCATATCAGCTCAATTTCAGAAATTTTGCCTCGTATTCTGCTACGGTCTTATTCCCCTGAACTAGCCTTAGAAACGCCTTCCTCTGCGCATCCACATAACTAGTTCCAATGTACTTTTTTTGATATGCCACCTTAAAGTATTCACATGTAAAATCATCAGCGGTAGTGCCATCCCGAACTTTGAGCCACCATTGGTATGACTCATCGTGGAGTAGCGACACTACCCCTTTCAGTTTCTCCTCGGTAGTCAGATCCAAATCATCCATAATTCGCTCCATCGCTTCCAGCCAATAGTCAGCCGTGTTGGGTGCCACACCAGATACTCCACAAAAAAACTCAGCTCATTAGCTCGAAGTCGCTTAGGCACCTACTTTCGAGCTCCCATGCCTCCTCCTGCTCCAGCCACCCTCTCCAAAACTCGTAGCATCACCTGTGATACTGCATCTTCCCCCGTCTGATCCTGATATTCCACATCAGCGGCTGGTGGTGGTGGCATTTCATTTTTGGACCCTTGTCCTGACCTAACGGGCTCCGACATGGTCATTCGACCTCTACCATGGCCACACACATTACGACCACATCCCCTAGAGTTCATACTTCCGAATCGCGTTTATCTGATTAAAGAATTTTATAAATTAGTTTTTGTTCCACTGATTTATCACGAACAGTCTTATGTTCAATAGTTCTAAAGAGTAGTTCTTTCGAATTCATGCACATACAGTCTCAATTCATTCATTCAATCACATTCATGAACTTGCGTTCATTACAAAAAAATGTTGTAGTTGTCATTGTTTGTTGTTTTCCACTACCCAGGGGTATTTTCGTAATTTTATCCAATAAGGGTATTTCGGTAATTTTCCAAATTACGGTATTTGAAAATGTTACAAAATAGAGTTTTTTTTTGGTATCTTTACAAAATTGAAATACTTGGTAAGAAAATTTCAAGGGTAAAATGGTAATTTTATACGCTGAGGGTATTTTCGTAATTTTTCAAACCAGGGGCATTTCAGTAATTTTTCACAAAATATGGTTCCTGGTGACTTTTCCAAAATAAAGGTATTTTTGGAAATTTTTATTTGAGGGCACTTCAGTAACTTTCCATACTGAGGGTATTTTGGTCATTTTTATAGGTTTGGTCAATTTGCAAATCAAGGGTATTTTGGTCATCATTTTTTAAAAAAACGAGGGTACTTTTGGAATTTTAAAATCATGGTTTGACTTTAGAATTTCACAAAACAAGGTGACGGTCCCTTTCAGGGTTTAATTATTGGGTTTAGCCTGTGGCTGAGTCCTCTTGGTTAGGGTGAACCGTCACTACGCACCAGGTAGGCTTCGAGCGGAGAGGAGGTGAGTCACTAGGACTGCTTAAATACCAAGCTCCCCCTGAATCCAATCCTAGACATGCGCAAAACGGTTGCCACACCTTTAACACAGCGACTCAGACACAGGTTTGTTTGGTTTGACTTTAAGTTTTATATATCTTAGTGTTGAAGTAGGCTAATCCTAGGGTTTAATTCCTAGTCTACTAATCTACGTCCCTATAGTTTCCCACATACAAATCACAAAAGAGTTAGGAGTACCTACCTGGTGGACTTCGGGCCGGAGACTCAGGTGCCATACCGGAAACCTGCTCAATTTCTTATAAAGTCCATTTTCAAGAAAGAAAATGTTTTGGGCCCAAAAAGCCCTCAAGGTCGAGTTTTGAACCGAGCTCTGATACCAAGCTGAAACACCCCAAACCCAGCCCACGAGCCTTGACTGGATCTGGTATGTTCCTTGAGTAAAAAGTTCAATTCTTTTTCAACTTTGGAAAAGATTATGTGTTTTTGAAGATCATTTGATTTGGTGTTGGGTTCAAGTTGAAAACGGTGTTGTTTATGTGTCAAAATATTTAAATATTTGTTTATATTTTTAAGAAAAATGATTTAGTCTCAACGTAATAATAACCTTATCACAATAAATCCATTTTAATTGCTTCCTTAAAATAGATAATAATGTTGGCCATAATTACATCAAAGCAAAACCCCAAAATAAATCTGAAATACTTAAATAAAGTAAATAAAACAATGAAAATAGAAAAACTCTGAGCTGAGCATGGCCACCACTGAGCTCCTGCCGACCCGGTCCATTACTAAGTGTCACTGAAAAATATCCCACAACGGGGTGAGTCAAATAGACTCGATGTGTAACACCAACACTAAGTCCCAACAAATTTAGGCATATCGGTTCAAACATGTACGGATAGCAAATATAAGTAATGATGCATTCCGAACCCAAACCTAGATTACCATCCGCTACACATCACCAGTACCAACCATCACACCGTGGGGACTACTAAGTCGACCCTCCATCCGCTACACATCATCGAAGGCAGTCGCTGCAGACGACTTGCACATCGCCCTTATAATTTCATGGCATAGCCACGGATAATATTTTGTGACATAAGTCACCACATTCGATTCGTGACATAAGTCACCACATTTAGATATTGTGGTATAAAACCACCAAATCACTTCCCCTTTCATAATCACCCATGTGCCCCATGTCATACAAATCATGCAAAGATTATGTCACATTCTTTATTTCACATTCTTACCAATATTCACATATATGTCATAACAGTATTCGTAACATTGTTAACATAGTTTTAGAGAATAACGTGCACTGAATATGCCGTACCATTGAATGGTACCTTAAGCCATATCTTTCACATTCTTATTAACACATATATTAAATTAAATCCGTAAATCTATTAAGATTCAGTATGGGTTACACACCTGATTTACTTAGTGAGTTCACTGAAATGCCGAAAGTCCCGATCTAATCCTCTAGATATCAAGTTCCTTTTTGGCACAGTCTACTCAATCCCGAAACTCTCCTTATTCCTGTTGATTTTCTCCTAAGAACCAAAGTCAGGAATCGGTCATCACTTAAACTCATAAAATGGCCTATGGCCGAATGTTACCAACCACTTACCTAGCTCATCTAAATCCCGAAATCCTTGCTTGCACCTGAAGTTGTCGATATCCCTACTTAACCACTGTTAGAATCGGCTTTAAGCATAAATCTATGAGAATGGCCTTTGCCGAATACCACTTTGACTTACCTTGATCACTACAAATCCCGAAAGCTTCTCCTTTAATGCTCCTTAATGTTGGCTATCTTCACAAGAAACACATATCATGGCACAAGCATATTCGGCTATCCCTAAACCAAGGCTTAATCCTTGATTCGGCACACTTAAAAGAAAGAGAACCCAAACCGATTGCTAGGATAGAAATTACTTACCACCACGTTGCTTGAAGAGACTAAAAGAGAAAAAAGTTCCGGCTTCTAAAACCCACAACAAGATTCGGCTAAGCCTTTCAAATGGTAATTGCACATTCGGCTATGGCTCAAAATGATGATGAAGAAGAAAAGAAAATAAGGGGCTTATAAGGTTCGACTTGCATAAGGAGTGCTTCGGCTTTGAGGATCACAAGCAAAGAAAGGAGAAAAAGAAAGCTACCAATTTCGGCTAAGGTCCCAAATGACAAAGGGATGTTCGGCCATACAAGAAACTAAGTAGAATTGAAGTTTGAAGAAAAGAAAAGAATAGGGAGAGAAGTTAGGAGAATTTCGGCAAAAAAATGAACATACTCCCTAGCTAAAATTTGGCACTTATCCCTCTTAACATGACCGAATTTGCTCCCTAAAGAACCCCTTGGCCGGCCACTACATCTTCTCTAATCATATCCCACATTTTCCTCCTTTATCACTTCATTTAAAATTAAAAAAAAAATAATCCATCATTTATCCCTTATCTTAGCCGAATTTTAAAAAGAAAAACAAAGCTTATCCTTACCTTTTCAAAGCCCCAAAACCGTCCAACACTCCTCCTCCCATTGATGCAAAAACAAACTCCCATTTGTAACCTCTGCAGCTCGAACCTCCTCCCTCCTGAAGCTCCCTTTGACGCAAACTCTACAGCACCCTAGATGGCATCCCTTGCCACTTTACCAAGGCTTTACTTGTGTCTAAATTCCCTCACAATTTCTCTTAAGACCTAACAAGCTTAGCTCCCCCTTTAATACTTAGAATCCAATATTTTCTAAGGCATTTACCTACACTTTGAAGTTCTCAAAAGTTCATATAACACATTCAAACACACATAGGCATGTTATTACATACAATCAAGCAATAATGCACAAGCCTTAATTCCCGAATATTACATTCTATATGTGTTCCAATTTAGTCCCGACCCCTTTCTAACACGTGTTTAAGGTCTCGAAGACCTCAATAAGGGACTATATTCTTGTGATTGAATATGTTTGATTAATGTTTGACTTTGTGTCGTGAAATGGTAATGAAACATTCTGAATGTTTGGTAACGCCTCTTAATCCTATTTCGATGGCGGTCTCGGGTTAGGGGTGTTACAAGCTCGTATGTTAAAAATGAGCAAATATCACTATCCATTAATCATTCAAATAATAGAAAGCAATATACAACAATTCTATTAAATCACAAAGCCATCAATGAACATCACATAACTTACAAATGAACTAATCAATTCCATGGTTTCAATATTCAATTCATTTCTGTATGTACCTGTACCATCTTGTACCAATCTCATACATATTCTCATCTTTCATTTACCCGTTGAACCATTCAGAATAGAAGTCAGATGCTCAACGCTCTCACACGATAAGTACCTATACCATGGCCCGAAGCCAAATCATGGTAACTTATCCGAAGTACTAATATCATGGCCCGAAGCCAAATCAGCCAATATGCATGCCCAAAGCCAAATCGGTTTATCTCGCACACAAAGTGCTATATCATGGCTGGAAGCCAACTCACTATATTCCTTAATGACATGTCACCAGTATCCTAAACTATTCCAAAGGTTCAATCAAGATTTCAATACCAAATCATAGTTGAATCACTTTCAATCTATTGTCAAATCGTTCCTGAATCGTTGTTGAAAATGCCCATAGTCTCGTTTCCATAGTCCATGCAATATCAAAGCATTTAAACATAATCATAAATAAAGCTCATTGTATACAAACTTACCTCGGTTGCTAAAACGGCGAATCGAGTCAACACTTCTGTAACTTTGTTCTTTCCCTGATCTAAGACCGTATTTATCCTCTCTTGATCTAAATATATTCAAATTGACTCATTTAACCATTTATTTATTCAATTTAGTCCCAAAATACACTTTAAAGCACTTTTACACATTTACCACTAATGTTTCACATTTTTTACAATTTAGTCCTTAGCTCGTAAAATGCAAATTCATGTCATTTGAATCATATCGAAGCTATCAAAATTACTATTATTCCCCTAGCAGCCCATGTTTTTCATTTATTTCACATTTTAACCACTAACTTAACACATTTCTCAATTTAATCCCTATTTTGCATTTTTCTCAAAAATCGCATTGCAAAACTTGTATAATTCATAAGAAATATTCATAATCTATCATAAAACATCAAAACACACATTTATTCATCAATGGCATCATTCAAAATCTTTAACAATTTAGCAAAATAGTCCCTGGGCTAGCTAGACCTAGATGCAACGATCTCAAAAAAATAGAAATCATTAAAAACGGATAAAAATACTCACGTGCATGGAAAATGAAGATAGTCAAATGCTTAAGCTTCCATGGCTGTTCTTATTATGAATTTTCAGTGGTGGTATCTTCTTTAGAAAGATGATATGTTTATTTCTTATGTTTTATTACCTTAATTACTAAATTACAATAATAACCTTAATGAAAAACCATTTAAAACATTCATTTAATGTCTAAATATGTCCACTCATGTTTCAAATGGTTAAATTACAACATAAGGACCCCTAAATTAAGATTCCATAGCTATTGAATACATTTAGCTAATGGAACTCCACTTTTACACCTTACACGATTTAGTCCTTTTTATCAAATTAACTAATCAAACGATAAAATTTCTTAAAGAAATTTTCACACAAATATATTATCATGTTGAAAACATTAAAATAATAATAAAATAATTATTTTGACCTTAGACTTTTTCTCCTGAAACCACTGTTCCGATTTGACCAAAAACAAGCTGTTACACCTAGAGTCGCCTTTGCTCTAATAATGTTGGTATGTGTTAGATTGTTTTGGATTACTCATCCTTATTAAAACTCTACAGGGCTGATTTCCATAGTTTTTCGGGCTTCTCTCTCTGTGTGTCCAATTCCCATAATGTGTCTTTGGTTGCTCCGTTTACTGAGGGGGAGTTCAAAGCAGCGATGACGAAAATGCACCTAGATAAGGCTCCTGGTCTAGATGGGATGAATCCAGCTTTCTTCCAGTAGTTTTGGTTCGTTGTTGGCACTCATGTTTTTAGTCAATTTAGTAGTTGGGTCACTCAAGGTCAGTTTCCACCTAGTTTTAATTATACTCTTCTACTTGTTATTCCAAAGAAAGACAAGCCTAACTGGATGTAGGATTTGCAACCAATTGTGTTGTGTAACATCGTTTATAAAATTGTTACTAAGGTACTAATCAACTAAAACATGTTTTAAGGATATTATATCCCTTATGTTCTCAGTCTCTATGTCAGGCAGGTTGGTTACAAACAACATTTTGATTGCTTTCGAGGTTATCCATCACATGCAGAATAATAAGATATGGAAAATGGAGGAAATAGCACTAAATATAGATTTAAGTAAAGCTTATGATCGGGTTGACTAAAAATTTTTATAGTTTATCATGCATAAGATGGGTTTTGATGTTGTTTGGATAAGGTGGGTGGTACTTTGTATGGCTACTATGTGTTATTTAGTTTCTTTGAATAGGAGGAGATAAGGCCAATCATTTTCAAACAGGGTGTAATGTAGGGTGCTCTGTTTTTTTTCCATCTTTTTATACTTTTTATTGAGGGAATTAGCTTTCTACTTCATTAAGAAAAGTTGAGTGGGGCAATTCATAAAAATTATGTTTTTCAATAAGGGCCTAGAGTCTCCCATTTCTTGTTTATGTATGGCAACTATTTTTTATTTTTTGTGCCACTAATGTTCAATGCAATGTTGTTAAGGGTGTACTTGTGGTTTGAGAGTCTACCTCAGGACAAACGATTAACTTCCAAATATTAGGTATTTCATTTAGTTCTAACACATTGTTATCTATTTGAAAATCCATTATGGTTAGTTTAGGTGTGACTAATTTGATCGATCATGGCCAGTACTCAAGGCTCCCCTCACTTGTTGGTTGTAATAACTGGGAAAAAATTTGTTTTGTGAAAAAGCGATTATGTAAGAGATTATTGAATTGGAAAAACAAGTTACTTTCTAAGTCGGGTAAAGAGGTGGTGCTCAAGACTATACGCAAGCTATTTTGGATTACTATATTAGTGTTTTCTTACTAGCTCATAATTTTTGTGATTAGCTCTAAAAAATGATGATTTCATTTTGATGATGTTTTGTTGGTATAGGCACAAAAGATATTAAGTAGGCCTCTTGGGAGAGGTTTTGTGCACCTAAGAAGTTAGTGGAATAGGCTTTCGTGATTTGCACTGTTTTAATCTTGCCATGCTCAGTAAGCAGTGTAACAACTCGCCCGGCAAAGCCTTTGTATCTGATTACTATTTGGCATATAGTTGGTTAAATAGGATAGATAAGAATAAGTAAGCTTTTGTTTCAACTAAGTATATAATTCTGCGTATTGTGTCACTTGGAGAACTCTTTGCTTTGGTGGGATCTATGGTTTGGTGAATCCTTATTTTAAGAATATGCCACCCCGGATGCTTTGGTGAACTCATCAACTTCACAGTTGTTTATATTTGTTTATTATTTTAGTAAGGTAATTTAGTTAGTTACGTTGAGATCTAATTACAATGGAACTAGGCTACTGTAGATGAAAAGACTTAAATTTTGAAAAGTGTGTTAGTGGAATTATCTAATTCTTCCACTAATCTTTGTCTCTATGCTTAAGTATATAAGGATAGTGGTAGGCTCTCGAAAAGTCTTTGTGTCTTCTTTGTTTTCTTCTTTCTTCTTGAATTTCTTTAAACTCTTTGAAAACCTAAGTCCGATAAAGCACTTCGAAGTTAGGTTCGTTGTGTTCAGCTAACTTATATGTTAGTACTAGTATCATGGGTTGAGCATAGGAGCCCGCAACCATGACACAATTGTGCGATCCATCAATTGGGAGGAAGTCATTTGGCCCGATCGGACTGGCTCATTGCTTGAAGAGATTGAAGGTCCATCTACAAGCTTGACGCATATGGAAACATAATCTTCAAGGATATGTAATCTTAGATATGATATGTAATCTTAGAAGATATGATTTTGTAATCTTAGAGATTTGATGTGTAGATACGCTTTGATCTTAGCCGTTGATGTACTTGATCTGTACCGTTGGATTTGGGGAGGCTTAACTACAAATAGAGGCCTTTCCCCTCATTGTAAATCACTTGAGTTGTGAGCAATAAGAATTATTGAGAGCATTCACTCAAATTTCTCTTTCTCTTGTGTTCTTATTTTTCTGTGGCTTGTTCTTATTTTGTTCTTCGTTCATCCTCGTTTAGCTTTGTGTTTATTTCATTTGAGTTAGTTTTTGTGTGGGGAATTCTATTGAATCCTCATATTATAGGAGTTAGGCTGACTTAGGCATTTTTGGAGCAAAAAATCGCCTAAGGCCGCACGGATTGTGAGGTAAAAATTTTAAGCCCGTGACAGTTGGTATCAGGGCTAAGGTTTGCGAAAGCACTGTTAAAGGATGTCGAAAGAAGTTGGTGAGAATAAGCTAATGGAGACCCGTAGGAGGGCCAGAAAAGCTAGTCGATCGAAGGACATGCTGTCGAGCTTGGAAAATCAAGTGGTCAATCTTGAGGAGTCTATTGGTGACATGAAAGAGACACTCGAAGTGGTCCTGAGCCGTTTGGAGGAACTGATGGAAGATAGTAAGGAATTTGTGTTTGACACTCTCAGATCCACTTCAGACAAATTGATGGCAAGGGATGAAGCTCTTGAGGCCCTAGTGACTGCCATGAAAGAGGATATTGTTGAGCTTAAGGGGGAGCTCACTATCTGTAAGGCTGCCCTGGAGAGTGGGATGTTAGCTTCAGGACCGAAGCAATGTTATGTGGATGTTTCAAAACCCAAGAAGTTCAAGGGGGCTAGGTCCGTAAGAGCAGTGGATAACGTCCTGTGGGAATTGGAGTAATATTTTTGAGCAATGGGCATTGAGCATAATGCCACCAAGGTAAACACTACTTTAATTTACTTTTCTGATGTTGCTCTCTTGTGGTCGAGATGTAGGTCCATGGATAAGAAACATGGAGGAACGGCTATTGGGACTTGGAAGGAGTTCCAAAGAGAGCTGAAAAGGAGGCTCGTGCTAAGTTACGCCGGCTTACACAACAAGGCACCGTTCAAGATTATGTTCAGGAATTTAGTGAGTTGATGCTTCAGATCTTAGATTTGAACAAGAAGGAAGCATTTTATTGGTTTGAGGATGGCTGAAAATGTGGGCCAAGTAAGAGTTGTGTCGCCTAGGTATCATTAAATTGACCGTAGCCATGGCTGAGGTAGAAAATTTCTACGATGCTGGGGGAAGAAAGTTTGATAATAGTGAGTCTTCCAAGCCCAATTCGAGACCCAAAGGCAATGGTGGGGAGACAAGGATCAAGTAGAAAAGAATAGCGAAAGCCCAAGGGTTATTCAAGGTAAGCCTTGGGATAAGAAGGGACCAATAAGATGCTATCTTTGTCAAGGCCCACATAAGATGAGTGTCTGATCGAAGAAAGCCACTTTCTATTCCATAGAGGCGTGCAAGGAAGCCGAAGACAAAACCAAAAGCCTTAATTCGATATTGGGTGTTGTTGAAGAAAAGGTAAGTAATGGGCTGATGTTTGTGGACATCATCGTAGCTGGTAGAGGATTGAATGCACTTGTTGATACTGGTGCGTTCAATTTATTCATGTCTGATGAAATGGCGAAGGAACTTGGCCTCAAAATTCAGAAAGATTTAGATCGAATCAAAATGGTGAACTCGAAAAGCGTTCCCATAACGGGTGTGGCAAAAGGGGTGGAACTCAAACTTGGCAAATGGACTAGCAAAGCAACTATTAAGGTAATCTCACTTGATGATTATGATTTGGTAGTTGGATTAAGCTTACTTGACTGAGTTAATGCGGGGATTCATCCTTCTAAGAATTACATGACGATCTTCGATTCAAACCATCGATATATGGTGTGAATGAAAAGAAAGGGAAGCATGAAGGGAAAAACATTGTCGGCAATCCAATCTGCCAAAGGAGAATGTAGAAATGAAGTCTCTTATTTAGCCATCTTGAGGGACAATGTGGATGAGAAATCCGAGGGGAAATTCCAAAGGAAATGAAACAGTTTTTGAAATCATTTCAAGATGTAATGCCCATGGAGCCCAAAAAGTTGCCACCTAAGAGGGAGGTGGATCACAAGATTAGTTGTTTCCCAATACTGAACCACCAGCAAGGGCACCATATCGGATGTCTCCACCTGAGTTGGAGGAATTACGGAAGCAGTTAGTAGAGCTTTTAGATGTCGAGTTCATTAGACCATCTAAAGCCCCATTTGGTGAGCTAGTGTTGTTCCAAAAGAAGCATGATGGGTCCTTGAGATTGTGCATCGACTATAGGGACTTAAACAAGATCACCATGAAGAACAGGTATTCCATTCCTCTTATTGTAGATTTGTTCGATCAACTTGGTAGCGCGAGATGGTTTACTAAGTTGGATTTGTGATCGGGGTACCACCAAATGAGAGTAGTCGAAAGGGATGAGCTCAAGACAATCTGTATGACTCAGCACGGGTCTTTTGAATTCCTTAGGATGCCGTTCAATTTGACAAATGCTTCGGCCACATTCTGTACCCTAACGAATAAGGTATTGCAACCCTTCTTAGATCCTTTTGTGGTTGTTTATCTTGACGACATTGTGGTGTATAGTAAGACACTTGAGGAGCATGTGAGACATTTGAGGGAGGAGTTCCAAACCCTACGAGAAAATGAGCTACATGTCAAAGAGGAGAAATGCTCATTTTTCCAACAAGAGGTGCCATTTCTAGGCCATATTGTGGGAGGTGGTACGATTCAAATGGATGCAAGCAAAGTTCGAGCAATTGTCGATTTGGAGCCACCAACCAAGGTGATGGAGTTGTGGTCTTTCCTTGGGTTAGCAAATTACTACTGTCGCATCATTGAAGGCTATTCCAAGATCACTACACCCTTGATGGATTTGTTGAAAAAGGGTAAAATGTGGGATTGAGACCTTCGGTGCAAGAAATCCTTCAACCAAGTAAAGCAAGCAATAATGAGTGAGCATGTACTTACGTTACCAGACTTTTCAAAGGCGTATGAGGCACTCATGGATGCTTCAAATTATGCGATTGGGGGAGTTTTGATGCAAGATGGGCATACAATTGCTTTTGAGAGTCGAAAGCTTAATGAGACGAAATGAAGATACATGGTCCAAGAAAAAGAGATGACTGCTGTGGTGCATTGTTTGCGCATATGGGGGCACTATTTGCTAGGTTCTAGGTTCGTGGTATTCACTGATAATGTTGCTAATATTTATTTCCTAACCCAAAAAAAGTTCTCCCCCAAGCAGGCTCGTTGGCAGGTTTTCCTAGCGGAGTTTGATTTTAGTATGAAATACAAGCTGGGGAGTGCCAACACTGTGGCTGATGCGCTTAGCCGAAAAATGGAATTTGCAATGATAAGCCAACCCGAGAGTCCCTTATTGGAGCACATTCGAGAAGGATTGTCCCACGATCCTATAGCCAAGAATCTGATTAAGCTTGCCAAAGATGGAAAAACGAGGCGGTTTTGGCTTGAGGGAGAATTTCTCTACACTCAGGGACAATGTCTATATGTGCCTCAACATGGGAATTTGCAAAAGGAAGTCATAAAGGAATGTCATGAATCAAAATGGGCTGGCCATCTAGGTATGCACCGCATTTTGGCTCTCTTGGAGGATCGGTTTTATTGGCCTCGCATGGGTAATGATGTGGAGACCTATGTGAAAACTTGTTTGGTGTGCCAATAAGATAAGGTCGAGTTGAAGGCTTCTGCTGGTTTGTTAACCTTTTCCCATTACGGAGCACCCATGGGATAGTTTATCCATGGTCTTTATTGTAGGTTTGCCTAAATCTGATGGATTCGCAAGTATTTTTGTTATGGTGGATAGGTTCTCGAAGTATGCAACCTTTATCCCTGCAACAAAGGAGTGTCCTGTTAAGGAGGCAGCTCGTTTGTTCCTTAGACATGTGGTGAAATATTAGGGAGTACCACAGTCTATCATCAGTGATCGAGATGGACGATTCACGAGCTATTTTTGGATGGAGTTGTTCAAGTTAATAGGCTCAAACTTGAACTTTTCCACTAGCATGCATCCAAAATTGATGGGCAAACCGAACGAGTGAATGTATTGTTGGAGACGTATCTTCGACACTATGTGAGTGCAACACAAAGGGATTGGCCAAAGTTGTTGGATGTGGCTCAATTTTCGTAAGACTTACAACGAAGTGAGGCGACGAACCAGAGTCTATTCGAGATAGTGACGGGGCAACAGCCACTTACACCTAATGCTGTTGCAACTCGTTATGCGGGACCGAATCTAGCAGCTTATCGATTGATAAGAGATTGGCAAGAGCAAAATGATCTAGCCAAAGCTTTTCTATATAAGGCAAGTAAGCGCAACAAGAAGTAGGCGGATCAGAATCGAAGGGATGTGCAATTTCAGGTTGGTGACCCAGTCCTTGCTAAACTACACCTGACTTTGCAACATAATGGTTTGCATAAAGGGCTTGTGTGACGGTATGAGGGGCCATTTCGAGTTGTGAAGATGGTAGGCAAGGTGGCCTACAAGCTTGAGTTGCCTGAAAAGCTCAAAGCCCATCCAGTATTCCATGTAAGTATTCTTAAGCCATTCCATGAAGATGGGGAAGACCCAAATCGAAGCAAGTCTGAATGAGCACCAATGGGGGTAAAAGTCACCTATGATCGAGAGGTCAAAAACATCAAGGTGGATCGTGTGGTCAGACGAAAGTACTATCGACCGCGGCATGAATACCTAGTCTGATGGAAGGGATTTCCCGATAGTAAGACAAGTTGGGAACCCGCCAAAGCCTTGTGGTAATTTCAAGACAAGATAGATCGGTACCATACGAAGGATGCATCGATGGCGTAGCTGGATTCGGTGGGAGAAAATGTCATGGGTTGCGCTTGGGAGCCTGCAACCATGACACATTTGTGCGATCCATCCAGTGGGAAGTTGGTCATTTGGCCCGATCTGATTGGTCCGTTGCTTGAAGAGATTGGTCCATCTACAAGCTTGACGCATATGAAAACATAATCTTCGAGGATATGCAATCTTAGAAGATATGATTTTGTAATCTTATAGACTTGATGTGTAGATACCCTTTAATCATAGTTGTTGATGTACTTGATCTGTACCGTTGGATTTGGGGAGGCTCAACTATAAATAGAGGCCTCTTCCCTCATTGTAAATCACTTGAGTTTTGAATAATAAGAATTCTTGAGAGCATTCACTCAAATTTTTCTCTCTCGTGTTCTTATTTTTTGTGGTTTATTCTTATTTCATTCTTCGTTCATCGTCGTTTGGCTTTGAGTTACTTTCATTTGAGTTTGTTTTTGTGGGGGAATTCTGTTGAATCCTCATATTGTGGGAGTTAGGCTGACTTAGGCTTTTTTGGAGTAAGAAACTGCCTAATGCCGCATAGATTGTGAGGTGAAAATTCTAAGTCCATGACACTAGCTCACTGGTAATTACTGCTGAACCCTAGTTTAACCTTAAAGTTATTTACATGTTTTTAGTTCTGTATGCATATATGTTAGAATGGCGTGTGAGGAAGGAAACTTCCTGTTTATGTATGAAGTGTTGTTGATTATTGCATGCATGTTCAGATTTGATAGATCAATAATCTGATATGTTTAATTATCCTTAATTTTTTAACTCAATAAGCTATTGAATGTCCAAGTGATAAAGGCTAAGGACCTGTCTTGTATATTTTGCTAAATTTTCTGGTGAGTTCCTTTTTACTTCCATGTGTCATAGTTTTCTTTAGTTTATTTTTTATGAAAGGTAAATATTCTTTCTCAGTAAAAGATGAAAAGTGTATGTCTGGATAATAGTTGTCTAGAATTGTTAGTTGAGTTTAGTATGTCGACGATATGAAGTATGATTCATTTTTCATGTTTAAGCCACTACCACCTGCTTTTGATATGAACCGATATGTGGAAATGGAGATGAGGAGATATACTTGTCTAGCCTCCAGTAGAGCAGATATATTGCAAACCGGATTGGCAGATCACGATAAAACAGGCTTTACTGAAGAAATTATATACGAAGTTAACGGGGAGAATGTATATGAATGAGACCATATGTTATGTATCTAATACTAAAATCTGGGTACGTGGCTAGCATGAAATTGGATTTTCTGAGTAAGTTGGCGTACAGTATATGCTCATGTTATGAGTAACTTGGCATACTGGCTCTGTCTGAGTTCTATATATGCCATTGAACGTACTTCGTGAAAATGTGCAAACCTTTTGAAAGATTCAATTTTACAAATAGCATCTATATTTATCATCTCAATGGAACTCACTAAGTTATTATGAACTTACCCTGTATCTTTTTTCTTCTCAAGCTTACTGATTGAAGGAAGACTTATTTGAAGGACTACGCCAGAGTGTTGTTGCTACTGTGAGATGACTACTTTATTTTGTATTATGCATGACTCGTAGGGGTGACACCTTGATAGCAAGCTAATTTGTGTGTTTAATGCATTCATTTTTGGTAAAATATTGAATAGAATGCTACTAATGTTGTGATTTCTTATTTAAATTTTATCAGGAAGCAATTGGAATGTCGAAGTTTAAAAAATCAAACAAATTGGGCTAAATTGGAACAAAAAGCAAGAAAATGGGTCAAATTGAAAAGTTACAAAATTGGTGGCTGATGAAAAAAATCATATTTTGATTTTTTTTCAAATCCTATAATTAGAAAAATATATTATTTTCTATTGGTTGTTAAACATACTTTTAGAAGGAATTCATGTTAAAATTAGCTTTTGAAAGGTGTATAAAAGCCTTGTAATTTTAGCTTTGAGACACAGAGTCTTAAGCCTTGAATAATAAATAATTATTTCCTTTCTTACGTCTGTAACTTGTCAACAATTCTTTCAGTTCCTTTATTTTTCTTATTTTTGTACAATTGCTCTTTAAGTCCCCTCTATTTTTCACTTATAACATTACATTAAAATTCATTCTCATAATCGTACAAAGCATGATTAATCTAATGCTCAACTAAAGCCCATTTAGCTTTAAATCGGTCATCATTACAATCGAGGATCACGAGAAATGAATCTACACTAAAACCTTACAACACAATATTCATTATCTCTCCGAAATATGGGATAGTCACATTTGTCCCTCAAAGTTAATCCAATTTCAGCTCAAAGTGCACGTTAGGAGGAAGTTGTTTTGGCGTGCAATTGGGAAAGCGAGTTGGTCATCATCCGTATTCGAGTTCCTGCAAGCAAATTGGTGCGTCCAGTTGAAAAAAGCTAGTTTGATTCCGTCAAGGGAATTAGTGATCGAATTTAAACAACCATGCGGTTGAGGCCGTTAATTTGAGTTAGGTTCTTCTAGGTCGCAAGGCTATCGAGATCTTAAATTGCGAATGCATGTTTGTGGATAGATAACCAGTAAGTGTTTGTTTGTAGGTCGTATCGAAACCAACTAGACAAGGAAGAGTTGGCAGTTCAGGCGTCCTTAATTGTTATAACCAGCTTATCATTTGGAAGGAAAAATCCACTTTCAATAATTGATTCGAGTACGGAGTGTACTGAGGCTTTTTCTAACTCGAATATGTAAATGATAATTGCAACATAAAATTAAGTAAATTGAATTAAATTGGTAAATCAAATATGTGAATGCTTAGCCTTAGCCTCGGTACACTCCAAACTCGAATTGATCGTAGAAAGTAGATTTTTCCTTCCAAACGATAAGCTGGTTATAGCGATAAAGTCTTCCTTGTGTAGTTGGTTCCGGTAAGACCTACAAACCAACCCTTTCTAATTATCTAACCACGTAACATGTGTTCACAATTTAAGATCTCGATAACCTTGTGACCTAGAAGATCCCAACTCAAATTAACGGCCTCAACTGTGTGGTTCATTTAAATTCAATCACTAACTCCCTTGACATAATCCAACTAGCTTTTTCCAACTGGACATGTCAATTTTTTTACGAGAACTCGAATACAATAAACAATCGACTCACTTTCCCAACTGTATGCCAAAATAATTTCCTTAAAACATGCACTTTGAGTTGAAATTGGATTAATTTTGAGCGACAAATGTGGCTATCCCATATTCCGGAGAGATAATGAATACTATGTTGTAAGTTTTTGGTGCAGATTCATTTCTCACGATTCTCAATCGGAACGATGACCGATCTAAAGCTAAATGGGCATTAATTGAGCATGAAAGTAATCATGCTTTATAGGATTATGAGAATGGATTTTAATGGAATGTTAATATGTGAAAAAGAAAGGGAACTTAATAAAGGAATTGGAAGAATACTTGACAAGCTAAAGACATAAGAAAGAAAAGAACTATTTTGTATTCACAGCTTAAGACCCTATGCCTCCAAGCTAAAATTACAAGGCTTTTATACACCTCTCAAAAGCTAATTTTAGCATGACTTCCTTTTAAAATTATGTTTAACAACCAACAAAAAATCAAATATTTTTCTAATTATAGGATTTGACAACATTAAAGTCTGATTTTTTCCATCAGCCACCAATTCTGCAACTTTTCAATTTGACCCCTTTTTGCTTAATTTTTGTTCTAAGTTAGCCCAATTTGCTTTATTTTTTTGAACTTCAGCATTCCAATTGCGTCCTAATAAAATTTAAACAAGAAATACAAGCTTAGTATCATTCTATTCAACATTTGACCAAAAATAAATAGATTAAACACACAAAATTAGCTTGTTATCAAATCTCCCTACTTAGCCGATGTTTGTCCTCAAGCATGTTGTGTATTCCCATACTAGAAATCATTCAAAGAAAAATATCCGAAATCAAGTCTCCTTCCACAACCAAGCATAATGCAAACAATATAAGTAAGCATGAATATGCAGCTGCTAGGTTTAACTAACAAGCATTTTATAAAATTCTAACAATATGCAAAAATCAACTACTTCACTAAATTAAAGGTTAATCAAACTTGCAAGGTGATCGTTCTAAATCAATTTTTCAACAAGTTTGGGATGTGGTCGAATCTTTTTATAGAATTGAGATGACCACCAAAGCACTTCACCCCGATTACTCAATTTGACACATCTCTCAAACAGATTATTTTTCCTTACTCATGGCAGCTCGGTTAGCAGAGTGTTGCAAGTTTCAATTCGTCACTAGAATCTTTTTACGCGAAATGAGATGATAACCCAAGCAGCTCATCCCGGTTACTCAATTTGGTCACACTTCTGAAATCTTCACTCATAACTAAGCCATTAGCGGAGTATGTATATATATTTTACTATTTCAATTATTTTTTTTGTAGAAGATAAAATTACTTATGTAAGACTCGAGTACTTTTATTAAGCAAGTTTAAAGAGCTAACAATTTTCATGAAATATTGACTTAGCCACAATATTTTCAATTCTACAAAACACTTAGCAATCAAATTAAGTAATAAGCAATTATTCATGAATTACCCAATTATTTGAATTAACTAAGCATAGGAATTGAAGATTCAATTTTAAAACAAATTAAAGAATAATCTCATTAAAAGAATTAACATATGAAATGAAGAACAAGTAATAGCATGGCATGTCCTACGAATCCCCCCTACTTAGCCCACATTGCCCTCAATGTGCACTTTTAAAATAATAATAAAGAGAAGGGTTAAGTGTTTTCCTCGTCTCAATTTGGCGGAGGGTGGTGGATATGGTCATTTTGTAATATAGCGAGGATATTTGAGATATGAGCCCCCATTGTGTTTAGGTGAGCCTTAATACAGCTTAGTCGTTCCTCCATAGTAGATGGGGGTTGCTCCTCTTACTCACTAGGAGTTGGATTATGTCGTCGACAAAAAAACTCTATTGTTGTGAATAGTTCATGTACCTGGGGGAACAAAATAAAACATAGTAGTGGTGCTAGCAAGTAATCCCATTGAATCTAAACAATATTCATCTAAACAATCCATAACATATGCACATAAAAGAGATAGGAAATCAATTCCAGATGGAAAAACTTGTGTGGCTAAATGCATGATATATAGGCTGAGAATGAGTGGCATGTGAGCTCGTAAAACAACATGGAAATCATGCGCAAACCAATATCCTAAATTGACCCTATAATCAGAGTGCATACACCATAAGAATAATAATTTCTTCTTTGTTAGGGTAGACGAAGTTTCGATATGACTTGAATAACTAAAAGCAAGAAATCTATGAATGGATCTTAGGGCTGGTTCATGCACTGGTAAGGTTTTAGAGATCTTTGAATTGTAAGTGCGGAATATAAAGTTAGTTAGAGCCGAATAAGCAGCATCGGCAACAAAATCGCTAGGAATGTCAAGTAAAGCAGTATGATATGAATCAGATTGAGCATCGTCAGGGTTAGCGAACCTATGGCTATGTTGAAATCTGAAACTAACATTCTAAATGTGGTACCAAGAAATTGAAAGCTGACAATGTCTTGGGTTTCAATAGCCCTCATGACATTTATATCGAAACTAAATGTTGCATAAAAATTTATATACGAGTTCATAGAATGCAACACATTTAATATTTGCTTAAGATGTCCAACCAATAACATTGAAATAATTAAATACATCATCACGAAAATTAATTATTTCGAGGGTAAAAAGATATATACTTTTACAGGCTAGGATTAGGCGATGTCGAATTTCATCATATCTCATGCGGTGTTCTGGGAATGTAAAATTTAGAAATCCCTGAAGTCTCACCTCTAACAGTTTTGTGTCAGTGCACCTTCGATGGTCGCACCTATTATCTCTAGGTAGTTGATACTCTTCTTCGAACAGACTATTTGGCAAACTCAGCATACTAGTAGATTCGGTACTGCTACCTAGAGTTCATATTGGCTCTTCACTTGGTTAGTGTGACGGTTGCTGTCGAGCACATACAGTGTCTGCTCTCGTTCGACGCATAAGAGGTTGTTTGTGTTAATTCAAAGGCTTTGTGCATCAGAGGTGTTGGTTCCCTCTGAACATCCTATTGGATATGTTAGCAATGAAAAAATCAATTGGAAATTTGGGGCGTCGTACCTAACTCTTTCGGAAGCGTCTGAACTAGTTCGTGGATTTTCTACCTCATCTAATGCTGAGCTCCTTCAACAACGATGTTGACTCGGTCCAACAGCTTGTATCAGTGGCGGTGGAGACGGTTCTAAATCTTCATCATCAATGTCGATGATGGGCGGTGTTGAAAATCGATTGTGACCTCGATTAAGAAAAGCCAGAAAATCGCCGACCGCTTGATTTCTAGTTCAAGCCATGGCTTTAGTAGCAGCGCTTGGTGGTTGTGCTAGGCACAACAAAGGCTAAGGGCTTTAGGGAGCGGCGATTTTGGGTTTTTTTAGCAATGTCGGTGTTGGTTTTAAGAAGCGGCGAAACGATATTTGAAACGTGGTGGTGTGGGTTGAAGGGCGACAAATTGGTGTGGTTGTGTGTGGGGTTAAAGGGAGATGTCGTTTATGGTTGTAGGTGCAGTGGTTTAGTGTTTTGAGGATGATGGACAGTGATATTTGGGCATGAAGAAGTGACGGTGGTTAGGGAGGTGAAGGGGGAGAAGAACGACAGCTAAACATGGTGACGATGGCGGCGTGAAGAAGGTGAGGTTTTTAATGGAATTTTAGGGTTTATTTTAGGTATGATGAAGGAAAAGAAGAAGACATAAATGGAAAAGAGTGGGGCTGTGTTTCATGAATCTATTTTTTTAAGGGTTTTTCAAACTTGGTTCGATTTTGGGCTCTTTTTTCCTTTTCTCTTTTTGGGCCAGATTTGTCTGCTTGGTCTCCTTTTTTATTTATTTGGGTTGGTTTGGGTATGGTATGTGGCAAAAAATGGTAGCACTAAACATGGCCTGTCCACACCGCAATAAAAATTTGATTTTTGGATGAAAAATGATAGCCTCCACCAACGTTCCTAGGAAACAACACATTAAAATGGATTAACCAAAAATCTTATTATTATTTTCAACCTAAATTAAACTGAATTCAAAATTAAATAAATTAAAATAAATATGGGTTACTTCTCAAAAAGTGCTTTTGTTTAACATCGTTAACTTGACGACCTAAAAATTTATTCGTTTGGCTCCTTGAGAATTAATCCTTCCACCACATGCACTTGGAAGTTCTTGTAAAAAGGTTTCAACACCTTGGAAGCATTTTTTGGACTCTTCACTCTTAATTTCTACTACACTATGAGGAAACAACTGAGTAATGATAAAAGGACTTAGCCATTTGGTTCGAAGTTTACTTGCAAAAATCTTTAGTATAGGATCGTAAAGCAACACCTTCTGTCCAACTAAAAATTGTTTACGAGATATCTTTTGGTCATGAAACGTCTTGGTTTTGTCTATATAAACTTGAACATTTTCATATGTATCACGCCAGATTTCTTCAAGCTCTTGAATGTGTAATTTTTAATATTCACATGTGGCATCTAACTCCATGTTGCATTGTTTGATAGCCCAATATGTCTTGTGTTCCAGCTCCGTTGGAAGATGACATGGTTTACCAAATACGAGTCGGTAAGTTGACATGCCTATGGGTCCTTTGTAAGCAGTGTTGTATGCCCACAATGCATCATTTAGTCGTAAGCTTCAGTCCTTCCTATCTAGTTTCACTGTCTTCTCCAAAATCGACTTAATTTTGTGGTTTGAAACTTCTACTTAACCATTTTTTTGTGGGTGATAAGTCGTGGCCACTTGTTGTTTTATCCCATACTTTTTCAATAGTGCATCGATTATCTTGTTATAGAAATGTGCTCCTCGATCGTTGATCAACGCTCTTGGTGTACCAAACCTAGAAAAAAAAAAGAGTTTTTCAGAAATTTCACTACAGCTTTAGAATCATCACGACGGGTAGCTTTAGCTTATACCCACTTAGATACGTAATCAACAGCAAGCATAATATAAATATTACCAAATGATGAAACAAATTGACTCATGAAATCAATGTCCCATACATAAAAAATTTCGTACACATGTATAGGTGTGAGGGGATTTCATTATTTTAGCTCAATTACCTACCTTTTGACATCTCTCGCAAGTCCTACAAAATAAGCATCACAGAAAATGTGTGGCCAAAATAATCCACACTCAAGTACCTTATATGCAGTATGTTTAGAACCGAAATGTCCTCCACAAAAATAAGAATGACAAAAGGTTAGAATAGATTGTACCTCGATTTCTGTGACACATCATCGGGTTACCCGATCAGAACCGTGTTTCCATATGTAAGGCTTGTCCCAAATATAGTACCGTGAATCTTGTTTGATTTTTTCCTTTTCAGAGCGTGATAAGTCAGAATAGATAATACTTGTAGTGAGGTAATTTACCATATCTGCGTACTATGGGTAAACTGCTTGTGTCGTAAATAGATTCTCGTATGGGAAATCATCCTTCAGAGGCGTATCATCTTTTGATAGCGGCAATTGATTTAAACGGTTTGCTACTAAGTCTTCACACCCTTTCTTATCTTTTATCTCGAGGTCGAACTCTTGTAAAAGCATAATCCATCTAATCAACCTCGGCTTTGTCACATTCTTCCCGATTAAATATTTTAAAACTTCATGGTCAGAAAAACAATGATTTTAGTGTATAACAAATATGATCTAATTTTTTTCAAAGCAAAAATAATATATAATAATTCTTTTTTAGTGGTTGAATAGTTGCTTTGGGTGGCATCTAATGCTTTAGAGGTGTAAGAGATGACGTGGGGTTCCTTCCTGATTCTTTGCCCAAAGACTACTCCTACACTGTGATTATTTGCATCACACATGATCTTAAAATGATAATCCTAATTTGGTGGCTGCACTATGAGAGCTGAAATAAGCTTATGCTTGAAAGTATCGAATGCGTCCCTGCATGCTTGATTGAATTCAAACTCTTTTTCTTTTTATAAGAGGTTACAGAGTGGTCGTGAAATCTTCGAAAAATCCTTAATAAAATGTCTGTAAAACCGTGCATGTCCAAGGAAAGAAAGAATTTTCCTTACTGTTGTGGGGTACAGAAATGAGTTAATAACGTCAATTTTGGCCTTATAGACCGCAATCCCTTTAGCAGAGACAATATATCCTAAAATTAATCTCTTATCAACCATAAAATAACATTTTTCATTATTCAGAATGAGATTAAATTCTAGGCATCTTTCCAATATCTTAATGAGATTTGGCGTACATTCATTGAAACAATTACCATACACCATGAAGTTATCCTTAAATACCTCTATTATTTTCTCGACATACCTCTAAAACGTGGTCGACAAATTGCAAAGTCCAAATGACATCCTTCTTTAGACGAATATGTCAAAAGGACACATCAATATCATTTTTCTCTTAGTCCTCCAGTGTTATTAGAATCTGGAAAAAACCTGAATATCCATTAAAACAACAATAGTGAGATTTACCAACTAAGAGTTCAAGCATTTGATCAATAAAAGGAAGTGGAAAGTGATCTTTTTGAGTTAAAGCATTCAACTTCTTGTAAACTATGCAGACTCTTACCGATTTTGGACCCGAGTGGGAATTAATTCACCTACTGAATTTTTAATTACCATCACGTCGATTTTCTTAGGCACTACATGAACAGGGCTATCCCATTTATTTTTAGAAATTGGGTATACCATTTTGGCATCTAGCAATTTCTAAATTTCCTTTTTCACAACCTCCACACCTAGATGTATTTTGAGAAGGACATGTTGTAACGTGTGGTATATGCAAATGTACACATTCATTATCAAGTAATAAGTAAGTATAAGAGTTATTGTCTTCACAGGGATTGTATATGTTAATCAATATTTTGCAAATTTAATATTAACAATTTGGTAAGAAAAAAACAATAATTTTGAGTGTTGGAAAAAATAAATGACTAGATGCAAAGTGATCCCTAATGTAAGTTAACCTAAATGCAAATGAAATGAATGGTTAAAATAGATAAGATGGATTTAGCAATAGAATTCAAAAGATTTTAACAATGATAACATGCATAGGCCAAAATAGTTACATTATTTAACTTAGTTCATTTTCATCATGCTTACAATATTCCAGAAAAATAATCCAAAGTAACTCGATCATTCATGAGTTTGAAACAAAATTAAGTCCTTTCAAAATCTTTTACTTAGAAAAACATGCATTTTACTGATCATATTCAATTAAGGGTTTCTTAGAATTTATGTGAAGTAATAGGGACAAGTTTGGTTTGAAACAATTTAATCAAATAAACCTAAAAACTATGCAAGATAATAGAGCTCTTTCGAGTTATTATGAACCTTCAATTTAATCGGGTTAGGATCTAAATTAAGCATGCACTTTTCAATTATTTTGTCCAATAGTCGTCATCTGGTTAGGATCGCTCAACTAATTCTAATGCACTAAATCACGTATGAATGAAATGCATAATTGAGTTTAATTGAAAACGTGAACGATTGAGGTACAGAACATCATAAACACAATTTAAATGAACTTTATTAAATTAATGTAATCATTCTAGCTAAATAAAATTAAGCTATCACCATTAATGAAAAAACAACAAAGCAATTTGTAAACATAATGAATAATTAAGGAAGAGCAAAAAAGGAAGAAAAAACTCTTTGATAGTGTGATCACTAATCGCGGAGGCTTCCTCCAATTTTCATGACTGCTCCTTCACAAATTGCTCCTTAAGGTGGTCGTCTAGGAAAAAGTTTGTTCTCTGGGAATTACTTAGCTAAATAGGGAAATGGGATGGGTGGAAAAGAATGAAAGTTAGAGAGAAATGAAAGGATGGATGAATGTGTGTTAAAGGATGAAACAAAGAATGATTGAGAGATCATTGAATAGTGGAATGAGAGGCTCTATTTATACTAGAGGGATAGCTAGTAGGTTTGCTAGAAATAGCATTTTGAATCTCATGATATGCTCTCATGCTTGGCCGGCCATATATTGTGGAAGGGAGTGGTTGTCGGTTGCTTGATTCAAGCATGATTTCATGCTTGAATCAAGCAAGGTGGTATACGATTTCAAGGATAATTGTTGAGGCTTGATTTCTGAATGTTTTGCAAGTGTTACGATATCTGAATAAATATCCCAAAAGTGAATTTTAAGCTGCCTAAATGCCCTTGCCAAATGGGGCTTCATTCTCCCTTATTTGGACAGGTTGATGACCAAAATGCTTGCCAAACTTATTCATCAATTGCACCAATTTTCATTGGATCAAATTAATTCATCATGACCCAAATTTGTTTGATGTTACCGTCCATGTAGAGTGAAAAATAGGCTTATGTCCATGTGGATTTAACTTATAAACCATTCATAACTCTTTGGTCCAACTGCAAGAAATTAAATCAAAATTAATATGTCACATAAAATAATTAAATAATTAAATTATGCACATATTTAATGCAAAATAACATAGAATTACATTCTTTATTAAATCATGCCCTTATCTTAATATGAACAAAATTCACCCTTTTAACTATCAAATACTAGAGATTAATATTATTTTTAAGTAAAAAGTGTCATAAACTACTAAAAAACCTACATAATTTACAGTTTACACAAGTACAAAGAATATGTGATAATAAAACAATGTTTTAATGAAATCTCTATGAAGTTTCATGGATTGGATTTAAAGTATTATGCTTTGTTTGATGAAAATATCATACCTAAACTTATATGCCACATGGCTTATATGTTATTACTTTTAATTTATTAATGGTTTAATTCAAACACTAAATTTTTACAAGCAAGTTGTCTAATTTTCTTATAGGTCCATCTACATTTGTTTGTCAATTCTCCAAAGCAAAATATTTTACAGATAAGTCTTTTCTTGATGCATGTGAAGGTAGTAATCTGTCGTTTGTTTGGCATAGTATTTTTATGGCAAAACATTTACTTTGTAGAAGGACTAAATGGCGAGTTGGAAATGACCGAGATATAATGTTTTTTAATGATCCATGGATTGTTGATGATAGGGATTTTTTTATTCAGTCACTTCTGTTGATAGGTTTTGAGGCTTGAGGGTTGTTGACTAGTTCAATGTGGATGGTCACTCTTGGAATAGGGATTCGGTTGAAGGATCTTATAGCCCAATGAAACATTTTGTGTTCTTAGTATTCCTGTCAGTTACACTCCAATAGTGAATCAACTTATTTGGTATTTTAGCATGAATGGAAGGTATAGTGTAAACTCAACATATCAGCTTGATATTAACATGTGTTCAAAACATGGTAATTTTGGTATGAATAGTGTATGGGTGAGTTAGCGGTGATGTAAACTTTCACTAAAGATTAAGGATTACGTTTGGCGATGTATCCGCCAATTTTTGCCAACATGTACTCGATTGGTTGAGAAAGGACTTTATTTGGCTCCTTTGTGTGCACGGTGTTGGGATCCTGAGGGCTTGGATCATGTACTTTTACTTTGCCCTTATGCCCAATTTGTTTGGAGTGTGGCTAGATACTCTCGCAGCCATGGAACTATTTCGGATTTGATTGTTGTACTCATTGATTCGGCAAAGCTTATGGTTTTGTAGAGAAGTCTTTTGTTGTTATGGATGATATGGGTACACAAAAATTTATTGATTTGGAAAGGGCATGACACCAAAGCAGTGTCTATTGTAATAGTTATTGATTCCTTTTTGTTTAGTTGGTTGTAAGAGTCGGGAGTGTTTACTGTTGCAAAGGCTGGTATTGGTGGGCTAATTATGTGCTGCAAGCTACTGATGGGATGGTTGATGGGTCACGAGACATTAGGGTGGTGGGATGGAAACCTTCAACTGTGGGTGTACTGAAATACAATGATACCAAATGATAGGGACAAATACGGAACAGGATCGTAAGTTTATCCAAGTCCTGGATTTGGCTTAGGGCTTTAGGCGAATGAAAGAGAACTTGGAGTTTAACACAACTTGAAATGCAAGCAAATCTAAGTTAAATTTAATAATTAAAAAGGACAACAATAAAAACAAATAATATACGATAGAAAAAGAACAAGGAATCTAGATTAAAAACTAGAAACAAATAAACTAAAACATAACAAAATGACAAAGAAACAAATCAAGATAGATGAAAAGTAGTGTATAAAAGTCCTAAGGAGCCTTTGGAAACCAGATGAATCCACAACCCCTTTCAAATAGCTCTAATTTCCCCTCCAAGAAAGAAAACTTGGCAAGAAAAAACTTGAAAGTGATCCCCACAATCTAAAAGATTGTTAATACTCTTCTAAAAGAAAACTCAAGAGAATTTCTTGAAAACAAAACTTAAAGAGAAAAGTTGTTGAATGAAATATGAATTGTGTACAATGAAGAGGACTTTATATAGGCTAGCTAAGTACATACAAATAAAACTCTCAAGTATATTGAAACTCTAATTAACTTAAATAAGAAATAGTTTTATACTAAACTTTCTTGTTGACATAAAACTCCTAAATAACTTAAAATGCTTTAAAATATCCAAAATTAAGAATAGATAAATAATGAAATAATAAGACCTAATAAATATAATATTGGGCTCATATATAATAAAAATTAAGCCTAAAAATCGGATCTAATATGATTTAAACTCGAATTAGAATCCAGAAACTCGTAATTTCCATAATAATCCCATCCAGAAATTCTGCTCTCCCAATCTTCTCTAAAATGGTCATAACATGAGCTCCCAAATTTGAAATCGAGTGATTCAATGAGTATTTCGAAGCTAAAAGATAGATCTTTGAACGCTATGAAGACATCTCAACTAAAAAATGTCTGAATCCCATCCAAAAAGTCATCGCAAGTTGACTGATTGTCCAAACTTGAAAATTGACAGATTCGATGAATGAAATTTAATAAATTTCACCCCATCCGTGCATGTATCATGCAATGTTGACATTGCTTGGTTTGAGTAGGATGGAGCGACGAGTTATGCGGTTGTAGTTCAAGATTCTATAGGTCGGGTACTGAAATGTTTTTCTAGGTTTGAGTACGCTCACTTTAGTCCTTGCATTGTTGAAGCTTATGCTATCCAGGAGGCGCTGTCATGGTTAAAAACGTTGTTCCTTGACAATGTACTTATTGAGTTCGATTGTTTGGTTGTTATATTTGCTTTGACTCGCTCATTATCTGATGCATCTGAATTAGGTGTGTTGCTACATGATTGTTTGTTGATAAAAGACCATTTCTAGCACTTGAACTCCTAGTGAACTCATCGATGTGCTGACAAGGCAGCCCATTCAGTAGTGAAAGCAGCCTTGTTATATGCAAACTACAGAGAAAGGAATGTTTTTCCCAGTACTTCTTTTAATGAGAATGTTATGTCCGTGCTTAATTTTTTGGGGGTGTATGGGGTGTACCTGTTGATTCGGGTTTTAGTTATTTTGTATCCTCTTTCTACTTTTTAATTAGTGACTTTCTCGTTAATGAATTTCCTTTTTTTCTAAAAAATTATTTTTGATCATATTTATATAGTATAATCTTATTGTATTAATTTTATAATATATTTCGGGTGGAGGAGGAAATAAAAATCAAATATAACCGTAGTTATTGAAAGAAAAAAGAGGGTTAGGACCACAAATATCCTTGGCAATGGAAGATTGGGACAAGGTCATGGGATATATGTTTCTTCTTTTTCAGGGATTTTTTTTTTTTTTGAATTATATGACATACGCTTCTAACAATTTATCCATAAAAACATTACCCAATTCTTCTTTTTTTTTTTTTTTTTGGGGGCGCTGCTGTACATCCATGTTTCTATCACTTTAAAGTTGAATTAGTCCTTTCCAATGCCATGATGTTCCCTTTTTCTCTGTTGGTTGAACCGGTAGGGTGAAATCCAACTGAACCAATATAATAGTTTATTATTTATCTTGAATTTAAATTCAAACTTAATTAAATTTTATTTTAAACATCAATTTTAATTTAAAAATAAAAGTAACTTGTTAGATTAAACTCATTTACTCCTGCTTAACTTAAAATTGGTTTATTTGTAGACAATTACTAGTTAAAAATAACAAAAAAATATACGCACCAAAAACTTGCATATATATATATATTATTATTATTATAAAATGTTGAAAGGATGGCCCCAAGAGAGAAGAAACCCTGCAAGAATGTGTGGGGGAACCCAATTGGATGCGAGGTGGGAGATGGGGAAAATGTGAAAATGAACCCCACCCTTCCCATATGATGAAGACTAATCTCTTCCTCCCACACACGGCGGCAGCCCAACTGCCACCTCCACCATTTGGGAAATTAAACCAACCATAATTTCCCTCTTTTCTTTTACTCAAAATCTGAAGAAGATTACTTACAATTATTCTTTTAAAAATCTGATTCTTTGAATTATAATTATAGTCTCTTCTTAACCCTTAATAAAAAAAATAAATCTATTCCAATATGTTTGAACTACACTCTTCTACACTGATAATAAATATCAATGTCAACTGAATTAAAATTCAATCCATTATGACCATCTTTTCAAATAAATGAATAAGGATAAATATATATATATATATATATATATATATATATATATTATTCATAACAATTAGCGAATCTGTAAATACTTTTACATTTTCCTTCAGCTAACTCATTTTTTCTAAATCAAGCAGAACTTAGTCTACCTCATATGTTCAAATTGCAATACCAAAGTTAATGTGATGAAATATTAGACCAATTTTAAGGGTTAATTTTTATATACTTTTAAGTGAATTTTTTAATTTCACAAATGGGATTTAAATATTACTATATATCTTCTCTTTAAAAATTTAATTTTTTACTACACCTTAAGAGATATGTATCATCCATTTAACCATCTTTGTAATGTTTTAAACTCCACAACATTTCAAAAATAAAATCTTCAGAAAAAGAAAATTTAATAAATGAATAAATGAGACATTTATCATCATTTGAACATTACAATATAATAATAATCGTTAATTAAAATTATTTGTTATATTGGTTATTTTCCGTCATTTTTCCTAATTCCTTTTTACTTATTTCTAAAATAAACTTTCTGTTGACTTAAAATTCAAAGGCATAAAAAAAAACACTGTAAACAATTAATGTGAGATTAAGAAAACAAGAATAGATTGAACGTATCACTATAGAGTTTTGCTTAATCCTTCCACATATAGTATTCAGTTTCTTTGTCTATCAAATCCCTTTTTATCTTTTCAATCTAAGAAAAGATTGTAGAACTCAATTTGTCTTTCATGATTTATATTTATAGCCAAAATCCCACATCTAATTAAAAGGGAATGTAGAATTTAACTTGCGTTTGTAAAAAATGGCAGAGGATAGAGATGACTTACAAGATTTTTCTTGTTTAAATCAAATATTGGTGTTATCTTGTAAAAATGTATAAGATGACTTTATTTTAATAAAATGGTGGCTGACAATACATATCAAATATAAATCTGCCCACAACAATATTTAAATTAGCTTGCCTCATCTTTTAAAATTATTATTTTACTTGGTAAAATATTTTAATATGTCTTATATATTTTAGTATGAATTATAATTACATGCATGCATGATTTCTTTTGGGTACACAAAGGTGATATCGATTCTTGAAACAAAGGAAATACTACAAATGTTAGGATTAGAACATCAATTTTCGGAATCCTCTTTTATTCTATTTAAAATTTAGTTTACGTGTATGTGTTTTTCTTGTTATATAGACATTGCTAATTGATTTGGTATACATGATTCTTTGTACCATTATATAACTAGAATAATCAAGATGAAATGATAAAAGAAAAAAAATCCTTTTACATTTTATATGCAATAATAATAATAATAATAATAATAATTAATCCTTAAGGGGACAAACCCTAGAAATAAAGGTACATTTGATTGTGACAAATCCACCCATTAAGACACCCCACCAAGACCAACTTTTATTTTTGCCTTAATTATAAAATTCAATTATTATATTCGCCTAGGGTTTCTTCTCTTTCTCAAGACATACATGACCACTAATAATCTAATATCTTTTTTTCTACATTTTAATAATAATTAAAAATATATTTTAAGCTTAATTACTAATTTATTTTTTAAATGTTCTAACCTTAAAATTAATAAAAAATTTTAAATTGATATTATTTGTTAGTTAATTAATTAATTTGAGTTAAGATAGTAAATTCGATGCTTATTGTAATTTTAGAAAAACAAAAAGAAAGAAAGAGTGGAATGAAAAAAGATAAAATAACAAAATAAATAAACACACCCTTAAGCTTTCCTTCATTCACTTGTTTTCATTATATTTTTTCCTTAATTTTCTCTCCTTTTTCTTTCTCTGCAACCCCCCTTTGTTTTTGATGTGATTCTTCACCCTATCTTCAAAAACCCTTTTTTGTCAAGATAGAAAGCCCAAAGCTCACTAACCATGGTTTTCTCATCTCTTCCAAGCTATCTTGATCCTCCTAATTGGCAGCAGGTAATTGCTTTTCTTAACTAGTAATATTTTCCCAGATTTTCTTTTCTTTTCTTTTCTTTCCCATATAGGTTTTTCCCTACAAAAACGCCATTTAGAGATAAATAATATTCCTACCCTTTTTTAATCTTCACTTGAATATACCATTTATTTGATCTCCTACGAATATTGATATTTTTACTTCAAATTTTTTCTTTGAATTCTGCAGCCACCATTTCTTCCGCAACCTGGAGTTATCACTAGCGAGAATCATCATAATTCTCAGCTTCCACCACCGGCGCCACCATCTGCTGGTGGTGGTGCAGGTGGTATTAGGCCTGGTTCAATGGTGGAACGAGCCAGTCTAGCTAAAATACCACACCCTGCGTCAGCTCTCAGGTGCCCTCGATGCGAATCAACAAATACTAAATTTTGTTACTTCAACAATTACAGTCTTTCACAGCCTCGCCACTTTTGCAAGACCTGCAGACGATACTGGACTCGCGGCGGCGCCTTAAGGAACGTCCCGGTCGGCGGCGGTTGTCGAAGAAACAAACGAAGCAAAGGACGTAAAAGGTCAAAGTCCCCATCGGTAACATCTGAACGCCAAACCGGGTCAAGCTTATCTGCCACCACTATCAACTCTAATGATTGCACTGAAATGTTAAGCCACGTGAACCCAGCAGCAGCGCCACAGTTGCCTCCATTGGCCCCTTTACATCATCTTGGTGACTATAATTCTGGTGATATTGAGGTAACTTTTGGCGATGAAACTAGAATAATGAGCTCAAATGGTGTTGGATTAATGTTACCAGATTGGAGATCAGCGCAACAAGTTCAACAATTTCCGTTTTTAACCAGTTTGGATCACCCTCAAACTGGGTTATATTCATTTGTAAATGAAACTATGGAGCCAACAGGTTATGCCGGTCAGCAGCAGCAGCTTGGGTCTAAGCCATTGGAGAGCACGATAACCGAGTCGTCAGCTGTTAAAATGGAAGAAACTCCATCTCCATGGTTGAATCCATCAAGGAATTTTCTGGGGAATTCAGGAAATGATGATCAATACTGGTTTGGTGGTGGTGGTAATCCATGGACTGATCTTTCTGGTTTCACCTCTTCTTCCATAACCCATTTCTTTTGATTTTTTTTAATTATATTTTCTTCCACCCCAAAACCCAATCCAATCTTTGCTTTCTTTTTCTTAAATTATCTACAGGTTTCATCAAAGAGAAATGAAGTCATAGATAAGGATTTTTTTCAATAAACAAATATGCTAACTTTTGCAAAATTCAAGGTTTCCAAGTTGATGATGATGAGAGAGTGATGATGGATAGGAAAAGGAATGGACTAAAAGAAGACTATTATTAGTTTAGAAAATGGTAAATTTCGACTCTTGAAATTATTTGCTGTTGTTCATTTTATTTTTCTTGTGTTTCTATTATTGTAATGTGGTAAGAAATTATGTTATATGTATACTAATGGAGAGAGAGTTTTGGTATTTGATATGAAGATTTTAGATTAAATTGTATAAGTGATCATTTCCTTTAAAATTGAAATGTGAAAATGAATGTATTAAAATATTCGAACAACTTTTCAATAAAAAATTTGGAGAATTAGATTGGTTAGTTAATATAATCATGAAGTGGAATTCAATAGATTTCTTTTGGATAAATTTTAAAATTATATATGAACTTTGGTGTAACGATAATGTTATATATAAATTTTGATTTTATGTAATTTTATAAATAAATTTTAATTTTATTTGATTTTCATAAATTTTTATATCATTATTGATCTAACACCATTTTAAGTTTATATGTTGCATACACAAATAATTATATTTATCCAATGTAAAAGTAAATTGATGTTTCTTTAAATGTATATAGTTAAATCAAAATCAAAGTTTTATGCATTTTAGCTATAATTAATTTATCATGTGTAATTGCACCAAATAAAAATAATGTATCAAATTGCAAATTAAATTAAAATTCATATATAATTTTAAATTTTATCCCTTTTCTTTTCATAAACTTTGTTGAATACCTTTACATCAAAGACATGTATTTTGTAAGAATTCAAGAGTTAATCTAGTTAGTTCTTATAAGGACTTTTAATGGACATGGTTGTAGGCTTGATGTAAAAGTGAAGTGTTGCATTAAATATCACTGAAGTTTCAAAATGATAGATAAAAGATAGATGTTATTACATCAACGTTTTTAGTTGGTGAACATTGTTATATGTTTGTTTACTATGAGTTAGAATATAAATGTATTTTATCTTATCCTTAACATCTTTAAACGTTTGATTAAAAACTAAGAGAATATATATATATATATATATATAGATTTCACCGCATTTAAAAAAAATTACGTCATTTATAACATTTCATCAAATTAATTTTTATATGCCTCATAGTTTTGACCAAAATATCATACAAACTGAGAAACAGTTTACTCGATGTAAAAAGTTTATTAAAAAAAGACTTGATTCAAAATAATTGTTCAAGTGTAAACAATACAAACTCTTGGTGCTCAAATCTACTGAAAGCAGTCCATTATATATTTTAAAATCAAAGAAAGTACTATAAGAAAAAGTTGAATCCGTTGAAAGCAATCCTAATATTTTAATAATTAAGTAAAACAAAAATTATAAACTTCAATAAAACAAAAATTATAAACTTCAAAATCCATTCCAAATTGTAAAGTTAACCATACAAGAAAGACAATATTGATGAACTCAAAAAAAGTTAAATAAAACAATATTTTAAATTTAAAAAAAAAAACTTGAAGCAATGCAAGAATGAGACAAGAAGAAGAAGAAGGAAGACAAAACTATATATATATATAAGCTAGCATATAATAATTTAAAACAATAACAAGAAGGTACGACGATAAAACTAGAATAAAAACAATTGAAATTAAGTAGAAGATGAACAATATTTAAAACATGCATTAATATTAATATAGGTGAAGGTTATCACTCACCTTAAATAATAAAATCACAAAACCTTATTATTTATCAAATGCTTTGTTATTTAAAACTTGTGATAATTATATAATAAATGAATTATCACACTCATTTCAAGGGTAGCAAACTAGTGGTGCTTATTTAATCACCCTTATATAAAAAAAATAAAATTCACTCGTTAACTTGAGAGTTAGTCCAATTAGTACATATAATCACCCTAAAAGGTGGCAAACTGGATTCATGTTTGAATATTACAGACTATGATCATTATCATCGTATTTAAACATGAGGTTAATTTAATTAATTTATTTAATCATCTTAAGAAATGATACTAACAATTAGTAAATGTTAGTTGTAATGGTAAGATATATTACATTTTTTTCAAAAAAATTCAAGTTTGAATCTTAAAAATTAATGATATTATCAAAAAAAGATAACCACAAATTTCGAAAAAATTTATCAATTGTAAAATGAACTTGAAAAACACATTGATTATACCAAAAGGGAAAAGAGATTTTATATTACTTTGGAAGGTAAATGTAAAGCAAGATACGAAGGAACGATAATACGAAGTCCTAAAACCGAAAACCAAAAGCAGTAGCTGAACCCAACTACTCGAACAACAAGCAAAAACATAGACCAAATAACAGCATCCCGACCCCATGCCAATGAGACCCTGATCATAAAACAGCATAGAAGAAGCAAAAATACAACTCAAAATGTGAGACGCCAGCTAGGAGAGGTTGGAACAACACAGCATCAGAAAACAAACAGCATACAATAGCCAAACAGGACCCTAACTAAAATACTGTTAACATGTCATTACACCGGTTCACTCCCGCTTTATCAAGCCTATCCGCCTCGCCATTATCATTTCAATATACGTTATCATTAAAATTACCAAAATGAATTTATTCGTTTGAAGTTTTCAATATTTTATTTTATTTAACACATTATCATCAGTGTAAAATAAATAAATAAAAAACTTCACAATATCGTTTTATTTAATTTAATATATTTTCTATATTTTATATTATTAAGAATATTTATATATTTTTACAAAATTAAAGTCAAGCTAGAATTTTTGTTTAGAGGGATCGAAAGAAAATTTAAAGATCTTGCAAGGGCCAAAGCATGAATATTGTATTAAAACATCTTAAATTAAATGATAAAACTATTAGGAGGACTAAAAGGGTAATTAACCCATTTGAGCAAGGGTGCCATTTAGTCCTATTTCATTCTTTTTAGGGTTATTATTTTATCCTAAAATATTTGAACTTCACGAGCTGGATTTAATAAATGACACATGTTTGTTATTGTTTTTATTTTTATTTTTAAATATTTCCTAAGGATACATGACATTATTTCATCTTTGCTTGTGAAGCTTTTTAATTTCACTGACAATGCATTAAATAATTTTTTATTTTATATTATTTATTTTTAACATTATTATTAATCTTTTATAATTATATTTAACTCATTCTAAAAATCTAAAAATATTTAAATTTTATTTATCTAAATAAAATAATTCCAAATACCAACATTAAAAAATTTTAAAATTATTAAAAATTTTCATCCAAAGTTTGAAACTCATCCTAAGAGAAGCAAATATGATGATTGAAATAGGTATGGTTTCCAAGGCATGCTTTATTTAGGCCGAAACAAAGCAAATAGGGCCTCGAGTGGGCATGCTTTTTGTTTCATCACAACTTCAAGTTTGAACCCTAAAGTAATTTCATTAAATAGTAAGTGGGGCACACAAGGATCAGATCAGTATCTCAGTTCCCACTTTAAGCATCTTTATTGCCAATTTCCCAAATTCCGAGATGTCTGTTGGCCTCACTTTTTCAGGAATTTTAACCTGTGCTTTGTTATTTTTATTTTTATTTTTTACCCTGAAAAGCAAAGTAAAATAAATCATAATAAAGTAAAAAACAATTATAACTTTGTCTTCAATGCATCTTTGTCCGTGCCCATGCCATGCATACTTTTTCCAACACCCCTACACCACCCAACAGCTCTTCATTTTAACAACTTTGGTTCCTATTGGAGCGATCAATTCACGGGGGCGCGGGAGGCGTCGCCTCCTTTTCAGAATTTTTAAATTTTTAAATTTTATATATAAATTATCATGAATTTTAGATTTAATTTCTACATTATATAATATTTATTTTCTTGACTAAATTATATTTCATATAATTCATCCATCTAAGTCATAATATTATATTTTATATTGATAATATATTTTTTTAATTTTTAATTATATAACTTCAATAATAATAGTCAAATATTAATGTATGATAGACTTTGAAAAACTAAACTTGAAGGCTAAATATAAACTTTAAAGCTAAATTCTAGAATTAATTAATTTGTCCCATACAGAGCAAGAAAAGCTATACATAAAGATTCAATTGGAGCATTTTTGTAACAGACCGAATTTGACCCTAATCGGAACGGTAATTTTGGGACCACGAATCCGAGTCTGAGAAATATTTTAATATTATATTTTGTGTTTATTATATGTGAATTTATGTGTGTGAAAGTTTCGTAGAAAAATTTTATCGTTTAAGTGTTGAATTTGATAAAAAGGACTAAATCGCGTAAAGCGTAAAAGTTGCATTCTTTAGTGTAAAGTGCTAGAATGATGATGGCTTCTTAATTTGAGGTATTAAGTGGGTAAATAACCCACTTTACAAGTTAGTGGATGGCTTTTGACTAATATGCCATTATTATATGTGATAGTTTATTTTTATTTAAAGGTTATATTAGTAAACTAGTAAATAACATATTATATACATAATAAAATAAAGGAAAAAGCCATTATTATCTTATTTGTTTCTTTGGTCGAATGTGGGAGAAAGAAAAGGGGTTTCATTTCCTTTGATTTTCGGCAATTAGAAGTACAAAATCAAGGTTAGTTTGATTTCGGTTCTTGTTAATTTTTACGTTTTTGAAATCGTTGCTTCGAACCGTAGCTAACCCATGTTTTAATTTGTAAATCTATGCATTATTGATGTTCGGCCATTGATATACTTATGTGGTTTATGATATTTGATGATTTTAAATTTAAGATAGGTTAAAGATTGATATGTTTTGTGTTGGAAGTTTTAGTGAAATTGAATAAATAGGGCTAATTTGTAAAAATAAAATTTTAGAGGGACTTAATTGTAAAATAAATGAAATGAGAGGGCTTATAAAGTCCCTAGGAATATTCGGCCCTTGTATAGTCTTGGCAAATTATGTGTATTTTGTGTTTTGTACAATTAGGACTAAATAGTAAAAATGTGAAACCTTAGGGGTAAAATGGTAATTTGCATGTTTATGTGTTTTGGGGCTAAATTGAATTGAAATGTTCTTGAATGGGCTGAATTTAATGTGTTTTAGATCAAGAGCAAAGAAAACGAATTGGATCGGGAAAGACGAAAGTTCTCGAATAAATTGGTCCTAAATTGTCCGTCGACAGTCGAGGTAAGTCCTTAAGCTGAAATATATCAAAGAATTATTTATGAACCTGTTAAATGATGATGTTCAATAAATTTGAGTGTATATAATTGTAAAAGCCGAATGTATATAGGTTAGATTGGCTTGAATGCATAAATTGACAATATGATATGAATGTGTATCCTTGATATAATTTTTGGGAAAAATGAGAAGTATGTGACTGGTTTATGAATTATTTCGGGCTTATTGCCTAGCAGGCTTAGTGCCGGTGACATATTCGGGCTTCGTGCCTAGCAGGCTTAGTGCCGGTGACATATTCGGGCTTCGTGCCTAGCAGGCTTAGTGCCGGTGATATATTCAGGCTTCGTGCCTAGCAAGCTTAGTGCTCGGTGATATATTCGGCTTCGTGCCTAGCGTGCTTAATGCTTGAATTGCTATAAACGGAAAATTTGAGAATCAAACAAGGTGAGTCACATATAATGCTATGTGCTAAAAGCTCGGGTAAGAGTTAGCCTACTATGTTAGTAAGGAATGAAGTGAGCAAATTTCTTATCGTTTTGAATAAATACGATGTGATGATATGGACAATTCCATAAGTACTTTATTTTATAAGTTGGGGTATATATATGTATGTCATAGTGAGAACTCGGTTATAAAATGGAAAGGTTAATGGTGAAAGAGTCAGAAGTGTTTTGCATATGTGTATAAGTAGATATAGAAGATCGATGCCTAAGGTTGGTTCATGTGATTCGAAATTTGTGATATAATATGATATTTATGTGATTTGATATTGTATGTGTTCATGATGACATAGTGATAATATTTAAATCAAGTGTGTCACTAGTATTCGGCTATGTGTATTATATATATTGAAATATTTATGTTAAATATTATAAGCTTGGAGATTAAAATGTTTACATGTATGTTCATTACAATTATATGCGCTTAAGACTTACTAAGCTAGCGAGCTTACTTTGTGTGTTTTCGTTGTTCGTTTTATAGATTTTGGTCAAGCTACAGGCTCGAAGGATCGTTGGTGAAGTCAACCACACTATCATCTCTTTTTGGTACTATCCAGTTAGTTGATTTCGAATTAAAGGCATGTATAGGCTAGATAAACGTTTGAATGATGTTCTAATATCTATATATATATAGCCATGCGAAAATGGCTTGATCGTGTTGTTTAAGTTGGTTTTATTTATTCTTAGCTATGAGTATAGTATGTTGGTTTCAATAGTTTGGTTATGGTCGTTTCTTTACTTAAATCTTATGCTTTTTATATGACTGTTTGATTGTAAAACAAACGTTGTATTAAATTAGTCGGGTAGTTTGGCATTTAAGTAAATACTCGCATATATATATAAGTCAAGGTAGATGTATGTTAGTTGAGCTTTAGTCGGGATTTATAAAAGTGTGACAATTTCAATTGATTTGCTAAGTGGGAATTATGTGAGTAATGCATGTATGTGTATTCGGCCAAACCTAGGTGATAGTGGCAAATGTAGTTAACATGCTTGATGAATCATTTGTTTAGGCTCATAGTCGAATAGGAAGATATGTATAATTAGGGTTTATAAATATTTGCTTGTAAAGTCACGTATTTCATTTGAGTACATGAAATTACCAAACTTGGTTTGTGCTAAGAAATCAACATGAAATGTTGTAAATGAGGTCTTGTATATTCGGCCAAATTTATAAGCATGTACGTGTTGTGAAATATGTTGTATACGACTTGGATCAATATATCAAGTATATGTTACACTTGTAAAAATTTGTTGTATTATTATTAAAGCATTTGATAAAGATGAGCAATTAAGTTTCAATCGAGCGAATTGAAGTTTTAACTTACATGGTAATACTCGTAACCCTAGTTCGGCGACGAACACGAGTTAAGGGTGTTACAATTTTCAACTTGATGCGCATTAAAGCACGGAGTTGCAGAAAGCTTCTACAATTGCTGAGTTGTGTCAAGTGTTAGCTAAGATAAATAAGTTAAGTATTTATCCTCTTCTTAATAGAATTATTTTTCTTGTGCTAACTCTTCTTGTGTTTACTGCAACAACCGAACGAGCATTTTCAACCATAAAATTTGTGAAGACAAGGCTTCACAACAGAATGAACGATGATGATTTTCTTTCAACTTACTTGGTGGCATACAGCGAAAAAGAGATAGTTCGAGAATTTTCAACAGATTCTATCATTGATGAATTTAATCTTATAAAAAAGCGAATTGTGCAATTTAGTATGCGTAGTATTAAGAAATAGGACTAAGGCCAAGTTTTTTAATTTAATTTTGGAATTATAATGATATTTATGAAAATTTTAGTATAGTATTAGTTATTCTTTTTGTATGCGTGAAAGAAATATTTAATTTTATATAGTGTGATTTTTTAATTTTTAACAATTAAATCGTTCATGATTTTTAACAAACGTTAAATTGATTTGTTTGATAAGAAAAAGATTTATCCGAGAATAATTAACTCTTTTTTTTACGTTTAAAAAGAGTCGTTCAAATTTAGAAGTTTCGCTCCCTCAAAGTAAAATCTTGGATTTGTCCCTAGAGCTAAGTTAGGAATTTGGATTTTTAAATTTTTTAAAATTTATTCGTCATAATTCAATTTAAATTTCTCTAATTTTATATAAATTTTGATTTTAATTTTTATTGTTATTTTTAAAAAATGATTTTGCTTTATGATTTTGGATATTATATGGTGATACTTTAAAGGTTTTTTTTAATAAATATTTTAAAAAATACTTTTTTATGTAAAAAGAAATAATCAATATCTTATACCGTATTTTTTAAAATTACTTTTTATATTGTATTTTGTTTATTTTTATTTTTATTATAATATGTTTTATATTATAAAAATTAAGGTTAATTATAAATTATTTAAAAAACTTGATTATAAATTAAATAAAAATGGAATGCAATTTAGATTGAGTAAACCTCATGTTTTTAATTTATTATAACCAAAATCCTCGAAACACCAACCATCCAAATCGGTTTTCCGTTGCTTAACTCTGGATTAGAGCTGTGTTTTTTTTCTTTAAATTTTGATTAACATAAGGTTTCTACCAAAATTTGGTCGCAATCTATAATTTTTTGAATTTTGGTACCTAAACTACTATTCATTATAACTTTTATTCCAAAAAATTAACAGTCTTAAAAAAAAAAAGTGACACACCCTACTATCGAAAATATACACGTGTTTTCTTTTTTTTAATGTCATCAATGATGTAGTCATTAACCAATGATGTCCATCAACTGCTTTGATGGATTGCCAACCAACGTTAATCAACCTTCATTATATTTTCTAAAATTTTAGAAAAAAATTGAATTGTTTATATTTTATATAATTGATATATTATAAAATTATATATGATTTAGTAAAATAATACAAAGTAGTATCTAAGTTTTAAGTTGATCTTTTTCCCAAAAAATATTAATTTGGTAAAAATATAAAATTAAATAATTGCAAAAGTTAAATACAAATTATAGTATCTGAATATTAATTGTTATAATAAGTATTAATAAATTAAAAGATAAAATTAAATAATTGAATTATTCATAATAAAAATTGAGTACTTAATTAAGGTGTTGTTTGATAAACCGATAAATTAATTTGATAAACCGATAAATTAAGTGCTAAAAAAGTGTTGAAAAATTAAGTATTAAAATTTAAGTACTAAATTTAAGTTATAAAATTGTTTAATATATTACTTAAAATTAATTACTGAATATAAATAGATTGTTTGATAAATATATATTTTAAATTATAATAATACATACATTCTACATTTTATCCTTAATTTTTAAATATTTTACCTTATTCTAAAAAAATCTAATTTTAAATATAAAATTTTATAGGATAATATAATATTAAAATAAATATAATTGAATTAATTGAAAATATTCTTCATTAAGTCGTTCTTATCGACTTATTATTTTCTATAATTTTATAGAAAAAATTCTATCAAAATATTTTATTTTATATAATTTTAAACATGTATAAAAATTAAATCATTCAAAATATTAATTCCTAATTTTTTTTCAATTATCTATCAAACAAAGCCTTATTTTACTTTTTTAAAATAATAATTTAAATGGTCAAAATTCAAAACTATCTTAAATTTAAAAATACCTTCAAAATAGGTTATATATGGTAAGCCGAAACAAATTTTAGGGGGGCCGGATAAAATTTTAATTTTTTATAGTCTATATCATTATTGTCGGAACCCTTTTTTTTGTTGGAAAACGGGCCGACTTTAAGAAGAAAACCGGAGTCGCCACCAATCCATTTTGAAGTGTGATTGGGCCACTTTAGAAAACAATTTTGGTCTTTAATTTTAAGAAAACGGGCTCGGAGTCGATTTACATACGAGGAAGGATTAGCACCCTCATACGCCCAAAATTGGTACCTTATGGATTGATTAATGTCCTTAATGTCGAAAATTAGAAAAGATTTTAAAATATGAATCTTTAAAAAATGTTTGGATAACTCGAATCAGATATCGAAACTCTCTTGTTCCGAAGAGATGAAATATCACATCCAGCACGATAGGACACGATGCTTCAGACCCTCGATACCGAGATCATTTCATGATTTCTAAAATTCATGTATTGCAATTTGAAAAGGGTATTTCACCATTTGGCTAAACTAAAAACCGAAACCCAACACGATTGGGTACGATTCCCTGGATTTCCAATCATGAAATATTGCCTTTATTTAAGAAATACGATAAAAAAATGTGAAGGATATCTAGTTGTTTAGATGAACCGAAAATCGAAACCCAGCACGATTGGGCACGAATTTCTCGAACTTCCAAACACGAAATATTGCCTTATTTTCAAAAAATACGATTGAAATCTTTAAAGGATATTTAGTGATCTAGACAAACGAAAAATAGAAACCCAAAGACGATTGGTAGCGATCTTCAATTTCCAAACACTAAATATTGCCTTTGTAAAAAAACTTTTTTTTATGAATTTGGCAAAAAAATGCAAATAAAAGCCAAAATAAAAATACGTTCCAAAATCAGTAGCAACCGATATGTTTGTGCTTCTTTGCTATGTTTTTTTCTAGGGTTTGTGCTTCTTTCCCTTCTTTTCTTGCAGCAACCGTAGCAAACCCCCCCAGGCGCGCATCGAAGGCGGCAGACGAGGGAAGCCCGGTAAGGCCTTTGTATTTCTCTCTTTTTTTAAAAAAAAAAAAACCTTGTTTATTCTTCCCTTAAAAACCGATGAAATCAGTTTACAAAAAAAAGTTTTATTTCTGAAAATGAATAAGAAAAACAGAAAAAAAAGATTCAAAAAGTGAGAATGAAAGGGAAAACCTTTTCTTGATTTCTTTACTATTGATTCGTATTCACCGCTCTCTGGATTTCTTGTGTAAACTGTATATTCTCTAAATCGTAAAAAAAGAAAAAAAAGTCCTTTTTACAATAATATTCTTGGCTTTTTACAGCCTTTTCCCGAAGCTCCCCTCAAAGACTAGAACTCTAGTTATTTGTTGCTGCTGCTTTTCCTTTTCTTTCGCAGGTACAACGACGTGGAGGCGCCAAACACGGAGCTATTTGGAGACGTGCGGCTTGGGTTGTTGCGCACAACGTGGAGAGGGCTGCTAGGGCATGCGACGCTGACTGCTAGAGTTTTCTAACCCTGTTTCGATTGCATTTTGGGCCAAAATTTGGGCTTCGTTTAACTTTGGGCCTCAGGGTTTATTAATTTCTGATTTTGGGTTTTTTAATTTGGTTAATAGTATTGGGCCCAGGTAATAATTGGGGTCTACAGCTGCCCCTCTTTGCTCGTTGTCGTGTAACGAGAACGAAGCAAAGACTTTAAGAGGACCAATTTTGCTCGGTCTTGCCGAGTCTCGGTGCTTTTTGATGCCTTCTTTTTTTGGGTAACCTCGTTTTAACCCACTGCACCCTCATGGGTATAGGAATTTTGTTTCGATCTACTCCATTCCTGCTCAGTGGAGACAAGATCTGCCACTTTCGATCGGCTCTACTCCTGCTCAGTAGAGATAAGATCTGTTTTTTTATCGCCTACTCTCGCCAAGAGAGATAAGATCTATTGTCTTCGATCCGCTCCACTCCTCGCAAGAAAGATAAGATCTCGCTATCTTTATCCTACTCCACTCCTTTCGGTGGAGATAAAGCTTCATCTTCCGATCGCTCTACTCCTTTCCAGTGGATATAAGATCCAGTAGTTTTCGATCCGCTCCACCTCGCCAAGGAAAATAAGATCATTATCTTTAGCTCGCTCCACTCCCCGCCGGTGGAGATAAGGCTATAATCTTCAATCTACTCTACTCCCGCCAGAGAGATAAGATCATATCCTTAGCTCGCTCTACTCCCGCCAAGGTGAAGAGAAGGCTATAATCTTCGATTTGCTCCACTCTCGCCAAGGAGATAAGATCTATTCTTTCAGCCTGCTCTATTCCTGCTCAGTGAAGATAAGGCTAGAATCTTTGATCTGCTCCACTCCTGCTCAGTGGAGATAAGATCTGTAATTTTCGATCCGCTCCACTCCTACTCAGGGAAGATAAGGCTAGAATCTTCGATCTGCTCCACTCCTGCTCAGTGGAGATAAGATTTGTAATTTTTGATCCGCTCCACTCCTGCTCAGTAAAGATAGGATCCGCTATGATCTGCTCCACTCCTGCTTAGTGAAGATAAGATCTGCCTCTTCGATCTGCTCTACTCCTGCTCAATGGAGATAAGATCTGCTATTTTCAGCCTGTTACCCTACTGCTTAGGGGGTTAAGGCTTCAGATTCGATCCGCTCTACTCCCGCCAGAGAGATAAGATCTACATTCTTCTCAGAACTCCCATCAATTTTGCTACATTGTCCTCTGAGGAACTTACCTGTAGAATTGATTTCATGGGGTCTATCCTTATGTCAAATGATTAAGATGTCATGAAAAATGCTCCTAACTATATGTATTATGAATGTTATGAACGGATGCAAAATGTCATGAGAATAATCCATCTATAACCCTTGGGTTATCATTGCTTGCTGTTTATTAAGGTACTCCTTGATGTGTGCTCAACTGATACTTCTAATAGAGAATCTGAAGATATCGTCACTGCTTAGACCCTTATCTCAAGTGCTCCGAACCCTTTAAGCCTGGTTAGTTCTAAATAACTATCCTATTTCAGATTCTTGTATTATTTAGAGACTTTCAGAGTAATGCTTAAAACTTCTTTTCTGAAAGCATTATTAGTTGAGTAATCATTACTTCAATGGGAAATGCAAGAAAAATATTACAGAAATGAATAAAACTGTAATTTATTCGGGATAAAACCCATGAAGGATGGATTGAGCAAAGAAAACACATTCCACTAAAGTACAAAGGATTGAGCAAAGAAAACACATTCTACTAAGGTCCAAAAAATGAGTAAAAATAGCAATGATGCCCTAGATATCACAGCCTGAGCTTCTCTGTACGCACTTCCTGAAGACCATTCTGAGTTCAACATGTGTCTAGAAGATCCTTGGTACTTTGTCAATGCCTCAAGATGCAACATACCTCCTCGTTATTAATTCAAGCGTAACGAGACCATTGTATGCCCCATCACGAGCTGGTCATAATTTGAGCAACCCTTTTCGAGTTTTCAACTCAAAGTCCCTTTGGTCTCAAAGCGCCCTTTACGGGTTTTCGCCTTGGTCTCTCCCTTTTTTTTTGAACTCAAGAAGCCCTTTGTAGGTTTTCGCCTTGGCCCCTTTTCATGCGAAGTACTTCTTGACTGAGTCTGCATTAATTGGATTTGGCAGACTTTTTCCGTCCATCTCGGCTAGTATCAAAGCTCCTCCAGAAAAGGCCTTCTTTACAACATAAGGTCTTTCCCAATTAGGCATCCACTTTCCCCTGAAGTCTTTTTGCATAGGGAGGATCTGTTTCAACACCAAGTCTCCTTCATGGAATACTCTGGGGTGGACTTTCTTATTGTAAGCCCGCATCATCCGCCTCTGGTATAATTGACCATGGCGCATGGCTCTTAGCCTCTTTTCCTTAATTAGATTCAGTTGATCATATCGAGATTGAACCCATTCTGCTTCGTCCAACTTCAGCTCTGACAAAACCCGGAGTGAAGGGATTTCAACTTTAATAGGCAAAACTGCCTCTATCCTATAAACCAACGAGAAAGGAGTTGCCCCGGTAGAGGTTCTAACCGATGTTCGCTAGGCGTAGAAGGCAAGCGGTAACTTTTCATGCCAATCCTTGTAGGTTTCAGCCATTTTCCCCATAATTCTCTTGATATTTTTATTAGCCACCTCGACTGCTCCATTCATTTTCAGGTGATATGGCGACAAGTTATGGTGCTTAATGTTGAACTGACTGCAGACTTCCGCTATCGCTCTATTGTTCAAGTTTAGTGCATTGTCAGACACGATCCTTTCTGGCATACCATAGCGACATATGATCTCCTTCTTCAAAAACTTGCTAACTGCCGTCTTCGTGACATTGGCATATGAAGCTGCCTCTACCCATTTGGTGAAGTAATCAATGACCACGAAGATGAAACGATGTTCATTAGAAGCTTTCGGTGAGACCGGCCCAATGACGTCCATGCCCCACATTGAAAAAGGCCACGGAGAAGTCATAACATGAAGAGGTGAAGGAGGCACATGGATCTTGTCTCCATAAATCTGGCACTTGTGGCACTTCTTGGCATAACAGATACAGTCTCCTTCCATCGTAGACCAGTAATACCCGAATCTCATTATTTGTCTGGCCATTGTAAACCCATTGGCATGTGTTCCACAGACACCCTCATGAACTTCTTCTAGGATTTTTCTGGCCTCAGTAGCATCAACACATCTTAACAATACCTGATCTTTCCTCTTTTTGTACAGGATCTCTCCGTCTAAGACATAGTCATTGGCCTGTCTTCTCAATGTTCTCCTATCATTTTCTGTTGCTTGATCAGGATATTCCCGGCTCTTCACATACCGCAGAATATCATGATACCAAGGATGATCATCTCTCTCTTCCTCTTCGTCGATATTGTAGCAGTGAGCCAGAGTCTCATAAATACTCATTTGGATGGGCTTCATACCCTCTTGCTCGTTTACTCTAATCATAGAAGCTAGGGTGGCCAAGGTGTCAGCCATCTGGTTTTCATCACGCTGGAGGTAAAAGAATGTGATATCATCGAACTTCTCAATTAGGTCCAAAACTAACTTTCAGTAATTGATCAATTTGGGATCTCTTGTTTCCCATTCTCCTTTGAGCTGATATATTATCAACGCGGAGTCCTCATATACCTTTAGCAACTTGATTTTACGGTCTATAGCAACTTGAATTCCCATGATACATACTTCGTATTCTGCCATGTTGTTTGTGCAATCAAAGTCCAATTTGCAAGTGAATGGATAGTGTCCTCCATTTGGGGATACCAGGACTGCCCCAACCCCATTTCCAACGGCATTTGATGCTCCGTCAAAGTTCAACTTCCAGGGACGATCTTCTAATATATCTTCTTCAATTGTCGCTACAAACATCAGATCCTCATTGGGAAAATCAAAATTCAAGGGTTCGTAGTCGTCTAGCGCCCTGCTGGCTAGAAAATTAGCTATTGCACTCCCCTTCACAGCCTTCTGGTTCACGTAGACTATGTCAAACTCGGAGAGCAAAATTTGCCATCGGGCCATTCTTCCATTCAAAGCGGTCGACTCCATCATGTACTTAAGAGGGTCCAATTTCGAGAATAACCAGGTTGTGTGGTACAACATGTACTGCCTCAACCTCCGAGTTGTCCAGATCAATGCACAACATAATTTCTCAATTAGCGAGTATCTCATTTCACACTCGGTAAATTTCTTGCTGAGGTAGTATATCGCCCTCTCTTTCTTCCCTGTCTCGTCGTGTTGGCCTAGCACACATCCCATTGAATTATCGAATACCGTCAGATACAGAATCAATGGTCTGTCAGGACTAGGCGGTATTAGCACTGGAGTATTAGACAAGTACTGTTTAATTTTGTCAAATGCCTTCTGGCATTCATCGTCCCAAATGCCTGGATTGTGTTTCTTAAGAAGACGAAATATGGGATCACACTTCTCAGTCAATTGCGAGACGAACCGAGCGATGTAATTTAGTCTTTCTAGAAAGCCTCGGACTTCCTTTTGAGTGCGCGGCGGAGGTAACTTTTGTACGGCCTTGACTTTATCCGGATCTACTTCGATTCCTTTTTCACTGACCACGAAACCAAGTAGCTTCCCTGATCGAGCCCCAAAAGTACACTTGGCTAGATTGAGTTTCAGTTGAAATTTCCTCAACCTCAAAAATAGTTTCCTCAAAACTTGCACATGCTCCCCTTCCGTTCGAGACTTTACGATCATATCGTTGACGTAGACCTCAATCTCCTTGTGCATCATGTCGTGAAACAAGGTTACCTCGCCCTTTGATCTGCTGCCCTGCTGATTCTTTAACCCAAACGGCATCACTTGGTAACAAAAAGTTCCCCATAAGGTTATGAAGGTAGTCTTTACCATGTCCTCAGGATGCATCTTTATTTGATTGTATCCTGAGAAACCATCCATGAATGAGAAGAATGAAAAACCCGCCGTGTTATCCACCAAAGTGTCAATGTGAGGCAGTGGGAAGTTGTCTTTTGGGCTGGCCTTGTTTAGGTCTCTATAGTCGACGCACATTCGTACTTTCCCATCTTTCTTAGGAACGGGGACAACGTTGGCTACCCATTCTGAGTAATTCACAACTCTCAAGAACCCAGCGTCAAACTGCTTCTTGACCTCCTCCTTGATTTTCACCGCAACATTGGGTCTCATCCTTCAGAGCTTCTGTTGGACTGACTTGTAATCTTCCTTTATGGGGATACAGTGTACCGCAATATCAGTGCTCAACCCAGGCATGTCTTGATATGACCACGCGAAGACATCTTTGAACTCTAAGAGAAGTCTAATGAGGTCTTGCCTTGTTTCCTTGGTGATGAGGGTTCCAATTTTCACCTCTTTCCCTTCCTCTATAGTCACATTCTCAATTGTCTTTTTGTGAGGCAGAATCAGCTTTTCTTCCTGCTCTACCTTCCTTAACAAATCTGGGGATATAATACAATCTTATCTGTAAAGTCCTGAAGTTCGTCTAGGTACATGTCTTGCTCATCAGGAAATACTGGGTCGGTAACAGCGTTGTTCATGACATCGATATCTGGGGACCTATGGTAGGTATGAAAGAATATTCAATGAAAATGAATTTAAGAATGACTTATTCATGCGTTATGATTATAAATGTAATAGAACAGAAGTAGAAGAATAATTGCACGGAATGGAAGAAAAAAATGCACTTTTTATTGAAAATAACGATGCGTGAACATGCCTATTTCACAAAAGATTCTTATTGTTCCTAGGCTTGAAACAACAAGTGTGTTTTGAACATTACTCTGTTTTGGTCCTAAAAACTACAAGAATTTCTTCCGCAGTCCAGTTGTCCAGAATACTTCTAGGCTCGTAAGGGCGAATACCCGCCAAGTTTCCTCTCCTCGAACTTCCTTCAGACACAGCATTGATGTTCAAAGTTCTCATCATGTCTTCAGTCATTTCTCTATTCACAATCTCTAACCCTGAATGGATAATTCCTCCAGACACGAATGTATTAGATATATGGGGAAAAGTCATCGAACCCTATTTGATCTCAGCACTATTCAATCGTGCCCTCCGTCTCTCACGTTTCCTTTCCAACTCCTCCTTTCCCTGTCTGGTATCTAGCCTATACCCCAGACCAAAGCGATCATGTTCGTTAACCAATCCTGGCATTCTAACCGGGCCCTGAAGGTATTTTTCGAGTCTCCTTTCAGGCAATGCTCCTTTTCCTACCGTCAGTTGTAGGCCCATCCTTGTGGCTTCAAAGATTTTTGGCACTGGGACCTTGTCACCTTCACTAATAAAAGTTACATTTATAAACTCTAATGACCTGAAGAAACACTCTATGGCCTCCGCATCATTCTCTATGTACGGTGCATTACTAGTAACAGACGCGATGATATCCTCCTCTGCGTTTATGGTTATCAACTGGCCCTCTGTCACCAATTTTAACTTTTGGTGCAATGACGATGGTACAGCTCCTGCTGCGTGGATCCACGGCCTCCCCAATAAGCAATTATAAGAAGGCTTGATGTCCATCACGAGGAAATCTACCTCATACGTGTTTGGCCCAATTAGGAGGGGTATCTCGATCCTTCCCATTACTTTTCTCTCGGTGCCATCGAATGCTCTCACTATATTTTGGCATGTTTTCATGTGAGGGCTGTCTACAGGTAACCTGTCCAGTGTAGATAGGGGCAAAATGTTCAGTGCCGATCCGTTGTCAATTAATACCCCTGGTAGTGTATACCCTTTGCATCGGGTAGTGATGTGCAAAGCCTTGGTAGATCCCATGCCCCCCGACGGTATTTCATCATCACTGAACAAGATGAAATTATCTGTGCTTATGTTATTTACAAGATGGTCCAGTTTATTTATCGAAATGTCATCAACAACATAAATTTGGTTCAACGCTTTCATTAGCGCGCTACGGTGTTCTTCTGAGTTTAGTAGTAAGGCTAGTACCGATGTACGTGCTGACTGCTTATGTAACTATTCCACAACACTGTACTCACTGTGCTTCAGGAACTTCAAAAACTCCCGGCCTCATCCTTTGTTACTGGTTCGTTAACCAGTGGTCCTATTTTTTCGTCTCCCCTTCTCATCATAGAGGACTCAGCTTTTGGGTCGGGTGTGCTGGCCAAATTCTCTTTCCTGAAAATCGTCACAGTGCAATTGTAATTCCAAGGTACCCTCTAGTCATCTTTACAAGGAAAAGTCACGGGTTTCTGAATTACAATCCTCGGTGTATAAGGAGAAGTTACGGGTTTTCTGATTACGACCCTCGGTGTATCCTTATAAGGAGAGGTCACAAGTTTTTTAATTTTAACCCTCGGTGCTATTTCCACTCCGACCTCGTTGACCCTTGGCCGTGTGATAATCACTATTGGGTGGTTGACTTTAGGGATCCTTTCTGCAGACCCACCCTCTATGGCGCATACATCCACCTCTTTGGAAAAGTTAAAGAACTCCAGCTCTTTATTATCCATTAACCCCTGTACTAAGGTTCTAAATTCATTATATTGCTGGATCTCATGGCCTTCCTTGTAATGGAACTCACAGTAGTTCCTTGCATCTCGAGATCTGTTCACATTCTCCTGTAGAACTAACCTCATTTTCTGCATTGCTTTCCAAACTTCCCTCAATGGGGTTCTGACCTCATCGACTTTTTGCTTGGTTCTTCTCCCCTTATTCTCAACTACCATGTTTACCCCCTTATCCGTATGATTAGGTAACGGATTTCCTCCCACAGGAGCGTCATTGAACTCTACCACTCCCGCATTGATAAGTCTCTCAACTAGCCTTTTGAATGAAGTACAATTTTCTATCGAGTGACCTACTACATCCGCATGGTATTCACATTGAGCGTTTGTGTCATACCACTTGGGATACGGAGGTTGCAACGGCTTCAAGTAGAATGGGGCTACGGCGTGCACATCGAACAAAATTTTATACAGCTCCCTATACATCACAGGTATGGGAGTAAACTGAAACTTCTCGGTCTTCTGCCTCGTGTTGGGCTCTTGTCTTGATGGGGCCTGCTGGCACACGGTTACTCTTGGTTGATTAACAGTAATGGGTCTGGGATAACTCGAGCTTACATTACTCACTTCATTCTCCCTTTTTCTGGGAGCTGATCTTTTCATACTCTCCCCAGCTTCTATTTTCCTACACCTTATCGCATTCTCTATCATTTCGCCAGACATCACTATATCTGCGAAACTCTTGGATGCGCTCCCCAATATATGATTGATAAAAGGTGCTCTTAGGGTATTAACAAACAGCATGGTCATTTCCTTCTCCAGCAGCGGTGGTTGGACCTGTGTAGCAACTTCCCTCCACCTCTGGGCATATTTCCTAAAACTCTCGCCCGACTTCTTTTCCATATTTTGCAGTGTGATTCTATCAGGCGATATATCAGTTATGTGGCCATAATACTTCATGAAGGCCTGTGCTAAGTCCTTCCATGATTTGATTTATGTACAACTCAGCTGGTTGTACCATTTTACTGCAGCCCCAGTCAGACTATCCTGAAAACAGTGAATCAACAACTGGTTGTTGTTGACATATCCCGTCATTCTCCGAAAAAACATGGTAATATGAGCCTCAGGGCAGCTAGTCCTATTGTACTTTTCAAACTCCGGCATCTTGAACTTCGGAGGAAGTACCAGATTTAGAACTAGACTCAGCTTCCTATCATCCACCTCGCATTGATAATCAGCACTTTCCAATGCTTTAAACTTTTCCTCCAACCATTTGCAGCGATCCTTAAACTCTTTTGGGAGTTCTACCCTCGTCTTTTCCTCTTCTGCTACATCATCGAAATCAGGGACCATCAGCCTTGTCAGGTTACCCCCCGGGTTGGAGCTCGAGCCTACAGGGAAATTTACTGGTGCTGGGGTGTCAGATTGGTGCTGAGGTCTGATATTGACAGACACTCTCGGTGGTTGTGCTTGAGAATTTTCTAGGGCTAAGCTTGGAAGACAAGCCAAATTTCTATTTTCATCTCCAACATCGCCCATGGGGCCCTTTCCTTTATCTTGCCCTCGAGTCAACAAATGCGTTAACTAGCTCATCATACTCCTCTGGGACTCCAGCATCTGATCCCTCATGTCCTGCTGGATCTTAGCCAACTGTTCCTGCAGTTGGTCTTGCATTTTCTTCTGCATCTGCTCTAACTTTTCCATCCTTTGATCCATTACTTTCATTTTTTTCGAGTGTAATAGCGGTATTCCAGGATAACTATAATATAACCTCTAATTGAAAGGGTTGTCTTATGATATTTAATGCAAATGATGTGATGCAATGCAAATGCATGAAATGTAATGCAAATGAATGAATGCAAAAATAAGAGGAGTCGATTCTGATTCAATTTCTTTTGGAATACTCATTGAAAAAAACAAAATCCTTTACATAAAATAGAGTCACATATACGACCTAGCCCTTATGCCCAAAGTTTTAACTTTCTCAAGAAGTGAAGCTAACTCTCGACCCTGGTCTGACTTTGACTCATAAAATATACTTAACACATCAGCCTGAACAGCTAAAGTTTGTAAATGATCGGCCACTTCTCGTATCTGAGCCACAGCTTCGCCCATAAGGTAGTCTCTTTCTCTGACTTGGTTCTGAGATCGTTGAAGTTGTTCTTTCCCTCGCTGGTTGTCTGCCTCCAATAGTTGGATCTGGAGCTCACTGTTTTGCAGCACCGTTTCGAGCTCCACCACCTTTCCCTTCAACTCTTCAATCTGGCTTAGACTTGATTCCAACTTCACCGTAGAGTTGTGAATTTGACATAATGCCTTCTCTAATTCTACTACTCGAGCTCTTAGCATCTTATTTTCACTTTGGCTCTCACCCACAGTCTTTTTCAGGGCATCCTTTTGTGCTTGAGCCCCATGGAATCTCTTCTTCCACTGGTCGACCTTGGTCTTCTCCTCCTGAACTTCTTGATGCCATTGTTCTGAGGTTTTACCCAGCCCAGCAGTCCTCATCGATAGATGCAACTTCTTGTAATCGATCTTCAAGCTATCCAAATCTTCTTCGGCCTTCCTTTTTCCTTTCCTCAGCTTCTCAGCCTCTGATTTCTGGATATTAATACCTAACCTCAAATTCATTTTTTCCTCTTCCAATTGTTCTATCTTTTTCCCTAACTCTGAATTTTTACTTTCAAAGTCCTGCTTCATGATCTCCAACTCAGAAGGGACTACTTGCAGGTATTCCTCTATCGATCGAACAGTATCCTGTGTCGGCCCAGGGATATTATCGTTTACTCTCCTGCTCTGCCATGTATTATATTCGAGGGTTGCCATTAGACCCATAGCAACTCTTTTCATTCGGTGAATCTGCTTCCACGTATCAGAAACTTCTCAAACTCTTTTCTTATAATTATTCCCACTATACGAGAATTCAAACTGAGCTAACCCATGCGTTATCGGTATAAACTATCTCGATTGGTATTACCGTAGCACGAGCAAAAGAGCATACCCAACGGCTCCCCAGATCCCTAACAGAGGAACCCAATCATAACTCTCACACCGGTAGAGGATTTCATCGGGAACGAACCAAGGAGCTCTACATTCCACATCCTTTTCCTGAGGATTCTGAAGAAGCGCGATCCAGTTCTCTTCTAATATGTCATCTCTCTTGGGCGCGACTGCCAACTCCTTTAATGGGGAGTACTTCGCAAAAAAAACCCGATAAGAAGTACTATCTACTTTCCAGAAATGGCTATGGAACCACCCCAACAACAGTTGTGCGCATCCCATAAATCTTCCCTCACCTGCTCTCCGATATGAGTTCAAAGATGTAAATGTTTCGGCAAGAACCGCTGGTATCGGCGTAATCCCTTTGTCAAGATGATCGAACAAATCAATAACTACTTCATCTACATGTCTCAAAACCTTGGGAAAAATTACCAAGCCATAGATACTTAAGGTGAAAATGTCAACTTTTCTCTTAACATCTGGGTGTTCCACTATCAAGTCTCTCAAGCTTACCCAAGGAATGCATTTCCCTTCACCCTTCTGTTGAATTCGTGCCATGACCCACTGATCAGCTTCTTTACAAAAGTCGGTGCATTAGCGGCCCTGAAGTAAATTTTGTCGACCCGAGCCCTTTGACTGCGAAGCAAAGCCGTATATTCCTCCACGGTAGGCACCAAGTCTACTTCTCCAAACATAAAACAGCTATAAGCGAGATTCCAATATTGAGTCATAGCCTGAAACAAGTGTTTGTCCACTCTGATGTCGAGTAAGTAGGGTAGATCACCATAATTAAGGTAGAAAAGTTGCCTAGTTGCTTCATCCCAACAAGCCCATATATCTCTTAGTTCTTGGAGCTCATTTTATGTCACACTGATGCAAGTGAAGTCCAATAATTCTGATGTGTACCCTTCGGTTAGGCTATCCCCCTTCTCAAGCTGTGTCTTCTCTGACCATATACGCACGGCCGCATTATCCTCTACTTTATCAAGAAATCCGTTCTCCATAACAAGCATTCTAACTTAGTAATTAAAACAGGAATCGACGCCTTTTAAGTATGAAATGACATGCAAATATGACCAAAATAAAACAAGTTAGTATCACATAAAAGTAACCAAAGCAAGTGAAAAATGTCAAACCACTATATAGGTAGCCACTAAGGTTTAGCATGGCCCTACCTAAGGTGGGCTCTTAAGGTTCACTATATGTGGTTTAGTTCTAAAAAAAGGGTACCTGAACTAGCAGATTCCTCAATCCTCACCCATTATAGGCTCATACTGATTGAGTTTAGTTCAGGGGAATACATTTCCCTATGGCCATGCGGAGGTGAAAACCTCACGGAACATAGGTACGGATGTATCCCGGAAGCAGTCCCCTAGCCCATGCGGAGGTGAAAACCTCACGAAGGCATAGATTTTTTTTCCCACTTAAGGGTGTGACCACAACGGTCATGCAATATGAATGCAAAAATATTCTATGTGTCTCAAACCAAAGCAGATATATGATGCGACACAGATCATGCAAATGAAAAACAAAATCAAAAAATTTATTTTCAATAAAAAGGACATTAATCAACCAATTTTACGGCTTGACTCTCTTATTTGTCCCCAGTGGAGTCGCCAAGCTGTAGGAACCCTTTTTTTGTTGAAAAACGGGCTGGCTTTAAGAAGAAAAATGGAGTCGCCACCAATCCTTTTTGAAGTGTGATTGGGCCACTTTAGAAAACAATTTTGGTCTACGAATTTTAAGAAAATGGGCTCGGGAGTCGGTTACACACGAGGAAGGATTAGCACCCTCGCAACACCCAAAATTGGTACCTTATGGATTGATTAATGTTCTTAATGTCGAAAATTAGAAAAGATTTTAAAATATGAATCTTTAAAAAATGTTTGGATAACTCGAATCAGATATCGAAACTCTCTTGTTCCGAAGAGATGAAATATCACATCCAGCACGATAGGACACAATGCTTCAGACCCTCGATACCGAGATCATTTCATGATTTCTAAAATTCATGTATTGCAATTTGAAAAGGGTATTTCACCATTTGGCTAAACTAAAACCAAACCCAAAGACGATTGGGTACGATTCCTGGATTTCCAATCATGAAATATTGCCTTTATTTAAGAAATACGATAAAAAATGTGAAGGATATCTAGTTGTTTCGATGAATCGAAAATCGAAACCCAAAGACGATTGGGCACGAATTTCTCGAACTTCCAAACACGAAACATTGCCTTATTTTCAAAAATACGATTGAAATCTTTAAAGGATATTTAGTGATCTAGACAAACGAAAAATAGAAACCCAAAGACGATTGGCGATCTTTCAATTTCCAAACACTAAATATTGCCTTTGTAAAAAACTTTTTTATGAATTTGGAAAAAAATGCAAATAAAAGCCAAAATAAAATACGCTCCAAAATCACCAATTTACATAAAATAATAAGAATCAAGAATAAAGAAATGATAGAACATAATCATTAGAAGGCTGGTGGTGAATCCATGCAAATAAATGCTATATGATAATTTCAAGATAAATAAAAAATAAAACATCAATGAATAAATAATAATAGTGAAAGAGAAAAATATAGGAGCAACAAGAATAGTGATAATAATAATAAATGGGAAAGAAACAATAACAAAAATAAATATTACTAAAAAGTAAAAATAATAATGATGCTACTAAAACAAAAAGCAAAATAGTGTTGACAATAAAATAATATTAATAATGTAAAAAATAATAAGACAAAATAATAATGACATATAATAAATACAACTATAATATTAATGTATGTAAGAAAAGTAAAGAAAATAAAATGATACTAATAATATTAATAAAGAATAATAAAAATATTAAACATAGTAATAATAATATATGTGGTAATAAAAATAATAATATATAATATTAAAATAATAATACGATAGCAAAATAGTGATGGAATAAAATAATAAGAATAATAATATGATAAAAAAGGTAGTAATGAAGGTCATAGCAATATTAAAATAATAAGTATAATTTAAAAACAATTAATTTGTAGCCGAATTAAAATAAGGGTTAAACCGAATCAAAAACAGAAAATTCAGGCTAAATTTAAAAAACAAATAAAAATGGAAATAGGACGCGAAACAACAAGAGCATAAAACGGAGGACCAATTGCGCAATTTATCCATTCTGGGTAAATGCGCATGGATCCCCAACCAAACAGCACCGTTGTTTAAAGGCTTTAAAAGCTAAAAAAAAAACACCCAAAATTTCCCTTCATTTCATTTGCCCAAAGACCTCAAAACAGATGGGTCTTCTTCCTCATTTTTCTTTGCTATTTATTTTCTAGGGTTTGTGCTTCTTTCCCTTCTTTTCTTGCAAAGAATCAGAGTAAACCCCCAGTAGCGCATCGAAGGCGGCAGACGAGGGAAGCCCGGTAAGACCTTTGTATTTCTCTCTTTTTTTTTTTAAAAAAAAAAAACCTTGTTTATTCTTCCCTTAAAAACCGATGAAATCAGTTTACAAAAAAAAATTTTATTTCTGAAAATGAATAAGAAAAACAGAAAATTCAAAAAGTGAGAATGAAAGGGAAAACCTTTTCTTGATTTCTTTACTATTGATTCGTATTCACTGCTCTCTGGATTTCTTGTGTAAACTGTGTATATTCTCTCTAAATTGTGTAAAAAAAAGAAAAAAAAATCCTTTTTACAATAATATTCTTGGCTTTTTATAGCCTTTTCCCGAAGCTCCCCTCAATGACTAGAACTCTAGTTATTTGTTGCTGCTGCTTTTCCTTTTCTTTCGCAGGTACAACGACGTGGAGGCGCCAAACACGGAGCTATTTGGAGACGTGCGGCTTGGGTTGTTGCGCACGACGTGGAGAGGGCTGCTGGGGCATGCGGCGCTGACTGCTAGAGTTTCCTAACCCTGTTCCGATTGCATTTTGGGCCAAAATTTAGGCTTCGTTTAACTTTGGGCCTCGGGGTTTATTAATTTTTGATTTTGGGTTTTTTAATTTGGTTAATAGTATTGGGCCCGGGTAATAAGTGGGGTCTACATTTATAATTTGTAAAGGATTAAATTGAATTTTTATAATTTTAGGGGAGGCTGGAGTGCAATTTTACCTTTATTAATTTAAAATTTTTAAAAAATTTTAAGGACCTTTTAAGAAATTTTATATTTTAGGGGGCCGGGGCCCATGCCAGCCCCCTAGCTACGCCACTGGTTATACCCATATATTTTAAAAATTTCTACTTTATATCATCATCCTACCCGAATATATTTTCCTTCGCCTAACCCAATCTAAGGAAAAAGAAAAAATTTAAATTAAATACTATTTTTAAAATTATTATTTAATTGATTCATAATGGAGAAAAGATATTTGATAAATAATTTTGTATTTACAAGGGAAGTTAGTTGCTTTTAATTATATTAATCGATTGAATTATTCGTAATAGAGGAAAAAATGATAAATATTTTCTTGAAAAGATAAATGGTTTTATAATTACGAGGACGTTAGTTGCTTTGTGGACTATAAATGAAAAGGTAAATGGTTTAATAATTCATGGATGATTATGTAATTATAGGAGAGTGTACCATAAATGAAAAGGTATATTTAGAATAATGATACTTTTGGCTCTTCAACTTTATAAAAGAATTTATTTAACCATTAATTTAATTTTTTATATCTTTTAATTCTTAAATTTACATTTTTTGTTAAATCACCTTAAAATTAAAATGGATGAAAAAGTTAACATTTGTTAACTTTATTAACATGACATACATGTGGATAACATGTTAACATTTAATTAATTTTTATATTTTAAAAATATTAATTTTTTATAATTTTAAATAATTTTTAAGTTTTAAAAATATTAAATATTTTTTGAATTTTTAAAATTTTAAAAAAATGATTAAATGTCGAGATGTCATCCATGTGACAATCTATGTTGTTGAATATCAATACCAACTTATTGAAAAATATACTTTGTTAATGTAAAAGTTTAGATACTGAGTTTAGTTTAAGTATTTTGTTAGAAAGGGAATAAATCTCACATCAATTGGGACACGCCCGTGTGTCCAAGCCGTGGCAAAACAGGGCATACATACTGACTTGTCCACACGGCCTGAGACACACTCGTGTGCCTCACCCGTGGTCGACACTGACTTGCACCACACGGCCAGTCACACACCTATGTGCGAGCCTGACTTGTTTCAATTTGCAAACTCGAAAGACACAGTCAAGCCACACGCCCGTTTGCTCAACCGTGTGGGCAATTATAGGCCATTTGCATGGCCAAATTTGCCATCCCCACTTAGGATCACCTACAAGCATCAAACCAACACAATTTATACCTCAAATGGCAACCAAAACATACCAATATATGCACTAATTGATCATCAACCACACCATTTATTTCCATACTCAATTTCAACTCAAATAAGTCCATCTAAAATATCAATTTCTCATTCCAAATCATATAATCTACACATCATTTAATCCAACCAAATCTATTATGAAACACACCATTTTCATTATGCTAATTTATACCATAATGACCACTCACATAGAACATACCCATACACATATAAGTCATTCTTTTCATATGATCAAAACATATATCAACCATCAAACTACCAAGCCAATTCACATGGCTAAGCTTTTACACTTCAAAACACGGCATAATCACTAGCCTATACATGCCATATACCAAATATTTTCAACTTCTAAAAGGACCAAAATAGATAGTCGATAGTGTGATTGAGTCTCTGACGATCCCCAGATCCGAGCTAGCTTTAAAGACACTGTAAAACAAAGAAACACTTCACACAGTAAGCTCTAAAGCTTAGTAAGTTTGTCATATAATACATTTAACTCAATAATTCAATTACAATACATAAATTTAATCATCACTTAGATTAATTCACAAATATACACCATATTATCCATAGCTAATATGCTCACTCAATCATCCACATATCCATTACCAAAATCATGAACCACATAGGTTCCATACATACCTTAGCCAACACATAGTTATTGACCATTCTTGCTACTCAATGCTCAATATCACATTTCGTTCAATCTTCGTCAATCATTCGATTTACTCGCACACTTAGTGCCAAATTCTTAGCCAAAGCTTTAATATCATCGCACACTTAGTGCCTTTATATTAAATCGAATTTAACTCGGTATCACACACAGTGCAATCGATATAGCCGAGGCTTCCTTTAGTTCACACACACAGTGCTATTCACCTCTGTCTCCAATCTAATTACGCACACTTAGTGCCACATTTCTCAATTCCACATATAGCATTTCTAATTCAATAACCACATATTCATTCATTTCATAACACATAGATATGAATTTAAACTATTCATATTATACACGAACTTACCTCGGCCGTAGAAATACCGAGACTAGTCAATCAATCGAGCACTTTGTTCTTGCCTCAATCTGAGTCTGAATTTCTTTTTTCTTGATCTATACATATTCAAATTTAGCTCATTCAATCACCAAATCATTCAATTTAGTCCAAACACATATTTAGGGCATTTTACAAAATAGCCCCCACATTTTCACATTTCGACACTTAAGTCCCTATTTCACAAAATCACAAAATATACACAATATCATTATTCCCATGCTTGGCCGAATATTACTCATGTTCATAAAGCCCAAATATTTCATTTATTTCATATTTTAGTCCTTCAATTTCTTATTTTCATAATTTAGTCCAAAATAGTCAAATTCACCAAAAATCCAAAGACAAAATATGTTAACCTATCACATATCTTTCATATTTCACCAACTATCAACACAAAGTTCAAGCATTCATCAATGGCACTTCTCAAAATCACCAAAAAAATTCAAAAATTAAAGCATGGGCTAGCTAGAACACTAAGCAACGATCACAAAAACGTAGAAATTATCAAAAACCAAGATTGAAACATACCTAAACCAAAGACAACAATGGCCGAAACCTTCAAAGTTCATAAACCCTCCTTTCTTTTCTAATTTCGGTGGAAATAAAGATGATAAAAATGGCCATCAATTGTTTTTTTAATTATAATAACATTTATATAACATTTACCATTTTACCCTTAATATACAACATTTAAAATTCCACTAACTTAGCCCATTTTTGTCCATCCATTTAACATATGGAATAATAAAAACATAAGGACTCACATTTTAATAAGCCATGCCAAATTAGCACTTTAACAATCAGCACACAGTTTTTGCATTTTATGCGATTCAAATCCCTTTTGCAAATTAAGCACACAACTGATAAAATTTTCATACAGAATTTTCACACATGCTCAATCTCATATTGTAAACACCAAAAATAATATTAAAATATTTTTTCGACCTCGAATTTGTGGTCTCAAAACTACTATTCCGACTAGGGTCTAAACTGGGCTGTTACAATACATGCCGCATAACCATAGTAAAAGCATATTCAAAATCTATCAAAACTGAAGCTTGATAGTGTGAGCCTTATAGTTGATCCAACTACCTAGTTCTGCAAAATACCAACTATAGGAAACAAGAAATGAAACAAAGTAAGCTTATAATAGCTTAGTTAGTTCATAGTTAAACCATAAACAAACCTACCTCAATCAAGTAATTGAAATTTTAACAATTAAGATAAAGATAACAACTTGACATTCAATTTACAAGAAACATGTGAGATTTTCACAAGTTCAATTCACAAGATAATCCCATGCTTAACAAGTATTCAATCTAGATCAACCATGTGCATTTACATATGTCAACAAGTCATTTGGTAATTAATCATAAGTTTAACTAGCCCGATGAACTATAGCAAAATAATTAGGATACTCAAGTAATTACACCATATTAGGGAGCACCGTAAAGTTAACAGGGGTACCAAAGTGCAAATAGCGGCACCGTAGTGCAAATAGGGGAACTGTAGTGCAAACAAGGGCAACTAAGTGTGAATAGATAACCAAAGTGCAAACTCGTACAAGCGCGCATTGTAACATTATTGGCATGTCAATCATATCCTAATTGTTTATTATTTTCAAACGACCATTTAACTAGGATTCGAACATTTATAAATCATGGGTACTTCCATGTTCTTAGTACACATGTTATATACAAGTCACATTTATTCCAAAACCATATGAATCATGTTTCACTAGTATTCAACAATTCTCAATTATGTCCTTACTCACCTTAGCATTTGTTTATAACATTTCAATTCCAACTCACAATATTAACAACATTTATACTCATAATTCAATAGCAAACAATATGTATAAATACATTTAAATACACTATGAACTTACCTAATATATTCAGCAAACGAGTTGATTTGTAGGGACTATTCTGTAATTTTCCCTTTCCCCGATTTTACTCCGTACGATTCAATCCTTGATCTATATAATAGTTAAATTAAATTTATCAATCTCAATTACATTATCATGCTCATTTTCATGCACATGACCTGTTAATTTCATTTTATAAAATTTCCTTAAACTTTTACACTTTGTTCAATTTAGCCCTAAATCAAACTATTATAACTTTTACATTTAAACCCCAAACTTAAAATCAATTATATATTCATACCTATTCAGCCTTCAACCCTAGAATTTATAGAAATATCATGTTAAAATTAACATATTTTCATATTAGTCCCTAAACTCAAATTTTACAAAAATCTATTTACAAAATATTCCTATTTAACAACCAAGCTTATAAATCTATCATTTTACCTCAAGAATATCTAAAATCATTAATGGAAAGTTTCAAAATCTTTAACAGTTTTACAAAATAGTTTTTAGGTTAGCTTTATTCAGCTACAACGATATCAAAAACATAAACTTTACTAAAAACAGGCTTGAATATCACTTACATGCAAGAACTCTAGCTTGGCCGAACCTCAAAGCTTTAACAATGGTGTTTTTGTTTCTAATTTTTGGTGGAAAGAGCTATTGAAGATGATGACTTTGTTTTTCACTTATTTTAACATATATTTAATTATAAATAAATATTATAAAGTTCATATTTTTAACATAATTCCCCACTAACTATCCATAAAAATTAAAAAAGGTCTAATTAACATTTAGATCCTTAAACAAACATTAATCATGCATTTTAGCTAATAAAATCAATAGTAATTACTTTTACGTTTTTTATGATTTAGTTCATGTACCTTAATTAATTGTTCAATCATTAAAATTATTGGACCAAGGTTTAATATAACTTTATAATAGACTCGTAAATATTAATATGTAATATTACTGACTTGATAATCAAAATACAGGGTTTTGAAACCATCATTTTTGGTACCACTAAAAATTGGGTTGTTACAAGCGTTGTCTATAGATAGTAGGCTTGTGAAAGCGCATCAGGCCGTAAAGATTGTCTTTGATCGAGTGGAAGACATTGAAGGTCGCATGGATAGGCTAGAGACGAGTAGTAGAGTCCTGTGAAAATCCTAAGAATGAGCTAAAAGGATAACTCCAAGGGACCCTCAATGTGACAATAGGTGATTTAGCCCATAAGTTCAAAGCCTTTATAGCCTTGGTGGAGGCCATACGCAACGACATCATAGAGCTAAAGGGGGGTCTCACAAGGCTTAAAACCATGGGAGGCATGCTTAGTACCCCGATTCACTGTTGGCATGTCCCAAAGTCTAAAAAATTTAAAGGTTCGAGAGACACCAAGAATGTGGACAACTTCCCAATGGGCATGAGGCAATATTACCAAGTCATGGTTATCGAAAACAAGCCAACTAAGCCACAAAAAAGGCTTGAGTTGCAATGTCAAGGTGTCCAAGATAAGACAGGAGTAATGGTGGTGGTCCTTAATAGAACTCGAGAAGGATCGATTCGAGTCCCCCCCGAATGTTAGAGCTCAAGATTGATTAGGGGAGCATTAAAAGAATCTAAGAGTAAAAACTTCTTGATTGAGGGCGAGGTTGGTGAAAGGAAACCACACTAAAGGAGGGGTTAGATTGAGGCAGGTACGAAAAAGGGAGAAAGAAGATCCTTGAGTTGTTTCTTGTGTGATAGGTCGCACTAGTTTAGGGAGCGCCAAAAGGTTGTTGGCCATAGTAAAGTCCTATAAGTTAAAAGCTAAGGGTGAGCACCATGAAAAGCCACGAAGGTTGGGTGCTATTAGATTGTTATGAGAAGGATCGGTCGAGTCAATGCAAATGGGATTAAATTACCACAAGTCGAGCCACAGAGGCATAAATAAGAATGGGACCAAGAGGCAAGATTCCTTCGAACAAAAAGATGAAGATCGTCGCGAGAACCAACACGAAGAGTTCGTAAATGTTAAGACAAAAGACCAAGTTGCAGACATGTCTATAAAAGGCTTGTGTGGCAACAAGCTCAAAAGCTTCTATCATCAGTTTGGCATGGTAAAAGTTTGTGTTAAAGGGGGAGTGTTGAATATCAACACCAACTTATTGGAAATATGACACCTTTACCCGGTTTGATTGCCAAACCCAAGCAATAAGGTGTTATCGAAAATTATGAAACATTTACAAGCATCTTATAATTAAAAATCTCAATTATTTATCATACAATCTCATAAACAATCAAATTAACTTGTGTTTCAATCAATTTCTGATTAATATCGAGCTTATGAAAGTTTAAAATCAACTCGGTAACATACAGGGATCAATTTGAAGCTTAAATAAAAATATAAGAAAAAAATTTAAAAACAAGGGTCACACGGTCGTGTCCCCTGACCGTGTGCGAGAGCCAAGCCCATGTGAGATAGGTCACATGGCAGTGTCATCAGGTCGTTTAACAACCTGTGAGTGTGTGCACCGAAATCGTCTAAAAAGTTACAGGCTACACGATCATGCCATATGCCCATGTATGGCACACGGCCATGTGCCAAGTCATGTATACCTGGAATTACCTTTCAAATTAAGTCATTCAACCTTACATCACTTAAGCAACAAGAAACCATTCATACCACATTCATACCAATTCAAAAGCACCAAAATAAGACCAAAATCATCATTTATAACAACCAACCTAAGTGCTGAACCAATATGCCTTCAATGCACCTGAACAAGTTCAACCCTTTTTAAAACTACCAAAAGAACACACACACACACACACACACACACATATATATCAATTCAACAAGCCTGTAATGAAACTTTCACTATCATCTAATCAAACATTAAATGACCATTCAAACATTGTCATGTTCAGTCACCAAGCTTACCAATTCATTTCAAGCATACCTAAGCTTACTAATCATCATTCTGTAACCAAGCATTAATCCAAGCATATCACATAACATATCATTTTCTCTAGAATTTAAATCATTAAACATATAAACCAACCTACCTAACAAGATAACAACAATATGACTATTTCCAACACATACATATGCATTTGTATATATAACTTCCAAAATGCCAACCAAAATACTAAATGTTCATTATAACCATTAAACATCCTAGGTACATGCCAAGACCAAAATGAACACATCACCAACATTTGATTTCAGGATTGTCGCTGGATGATAAGTTGACAATCGAATCTTAAAGTACCTAACCCTACGCATGAAAAATAAAACCGTACGCTGAGTATACTCAGTGGTATTTCTATAATTGAACATTAAAACATAATATAAAGTTTATAATGCATTTTAACTTGTCAATCTACAAATCCTAATACATCACCTAATTATTCAATCTATTTACATATCTTAACCGAGCTTATAAATTGATATCCATTATCCACCCTTATTTCAATTTCATTTCTACACAATTTCTCAATTCCACAAACATAATTTCATCAACCAATCATCAAATCACATATGTGACAACATAATTCGTCACCAACTGAATTTAATTGCACAATTATAATGATATATCATATTTTTAAATCTATCCAATTTAGTCCTTATCACAACCAACTAATTCAAATCAGTTCAGTTCAGCTTGTTCAATCATTTCCAACTTACCTTATATTATTATCATGCAACACAGTTCGAAATTATAACAATTGAAAAGATTCTGGTTGTAGAAATACAAACTGTAAACTCCAAATTATTTATCAGTGACTATTTTTTTTTCTTTTTGTTTTCAAGAATTTAGATCCACGTTAGCAAATTGAAGCTTAAAAAGTTTGGAGCCCTAACCGTTGGTCTTCTCCCCCTTCAAAGCTTCGAAATTTTGGAATTGTAAAGAGAAGTATACTTTCTCTTTCATTCCACCAAAGTTAATGTCTTTTCTTTATTTTAATAAATAAATTTATTTACTGAAGTTTTATAATAAAAACATACATAATTGTTTCATTTACCGTCCATAATAGTTTTTAGAGGTATATTTACTTCTTTAATCTCTATTCAATTTCCGATTAACAAAAACATATAGAAATTAAACTTCTATCATTTTTACGATTTAATCCTTATACTTAAATTAATCCTTAATTCAACAAAATTTCTTAACCAAATTCAATTTAATTCTAATATAACTTCGTAAATTAAACAAGGTCTCAATACCTCATTTTCTAACGTCACGACGTTAGGGTCATAACACTTATTCCTAAATTAACTATCAAATTAATAAAATTAGAGGACCAAACTTTAATTAAACTTTATACTAATCTCGTAAATATTAATTATTAATATTTATGGTCTTGAATATTAAAAATGGGGTTTCGAAACCATCATTTTCGACATCAGTGACTTTTGGGTCAATACAGTAAATATATATTTTGTTAGTATTTATGATGTTGCCATCATCTGCTTTTATGGATTGCTAAATTTGTTATTATACCAATCAAAAGAAGGTTAGATCGACATTTTGTTTGGTGATCAAATACATTTTAATAGTAGAGTGACTAGATTTGAAAATTCACCCAACCATAATGACAAAATTAACAAACAAAACTATGACCCAGAACTTGCTAAAAATTTGAGTAACTATTTAGGTAGTTTACCCCAATGTTTTTATGTCAATTTTACCAAAAAATTATCAATTTGATCATTATTCTAAATATTCAAAAATTTATAATTATAGAATATTAAATAAATTTAAAATATAAAATAAAACAACTCAACCATTTTTGAGTTTTTACATTAATAAAAATAAAACAACTCAACCATTAATAATTTTATATTTTTAATATTTTAATATTTTATAATTATAATTTTAAATATTTAGAATAATGACCAAGTTGATAATTTTTGATAAAATTGACATAAAATATTAGGAAACTACCTAAATATTCACTCAAGTCTTTTAGCGAGTTCCTATTTGGGTCACCGAATTTTTTTGTTGTTAATTTCTTCATTCCCATCAAGTGAATTTTCAATTCTAATCACTCTATTATTAAAATGTATTTAGTCGCCACACAGAGTATTGACTTAGCATTCTTTTGATTGATATAATAACAAATTTAACCCTAATATTTTATATATCCTATCAAGTTGATTCAATTTCTAAAAAATTAATACATTTCGCCTCAACGCTTATACATTATCAACTCGGTCATTATTCTAAATTTTCAAAATTTATAATTATAAATTATTAAAAATAAAATTATTAAAATAAAAAAATTATGAAGTAAAAATTAAATTATGAAAACTATAAAATATAAAATTATAAAACAAAAATATATAAAATGAAAAAAAAGTAAAGGAGGGATTGAAAAGGGTACCACCTGATATTTTGGTTCATCCTTTTGAATAATTAAAATAAAAATGAATGCACTAAATTTTAAATGTATAAAAGAAATATATAGATCTAGATCATATTTTATCATCTAGGATTCTCCAACTTTGTTAGCAAATTTTTAACTAAGACCAAAAATCAAGTCAAAAAGTAGAACATGAATAACAACAAACTAAAATTCTTTTCTTTTCTTTTCTTTTTTTGTGTGCACTCCCTACGCAATAAAAACAAACTAAAATTCTCCTATCTCATAGACTTCGCCTTTTACCTTTTTGTTTGGTTTTGACACATTTTTGTTTCAAATTTTGTGTTACTATTTGGGATTCCAATTATCACCAACGAATCTTGCCATTTGATATTCCAAGGCTCAATTAAAAGATATCACATTAATTTATAACCAAAAAAAAAAAAAAAACTAAAAGAGATTTTATTTATATATATTGGGACCAATCATGGCTTATTGATTAGCTTAAAACTATAAATTTAAAGAAGAAAAATAGATTTCCAAAGAAAAGAAAAAAGAATGGTAGTTACAAATTTAATGCAATGATCAACTGTGCAGGTAGCGTAATGGTAAAAAGCTTTCATTGAAATAAAATTTTGATTGAAAAAATTAGGGTTATAATAAAAACAGTGAATTTAAAAAAAGTTTTAAAAAAAATAGTTGAAGAGTGGTTTAATATTGGTGACAAACCCAATTAACTTCAAAGAACCATACTAGGCACATATATAAATAAGAACCGTACTCAATTCCATCATTATATTCCTAATAAAATTTATAACTAACAATTCAACTAATTATAAGATTTCCTAATAACCCTTATTACGCATACTAAATGAATAATTTATGAAACCTTAAATCCCAAATTATGAAATCTTAAATAATAATTACGACAATACTTATAAGGACGGAAAAATAATAATAACATTCTTTAGTTAAGTCTATGACAAGTTGAGACCCTCCGTATGTCGAGTTCATGTCTTATTCTGTTGGATTATCTAAAAAAATGGAAAAGTAAGGGAGTGAGCTTGACAGGCTCAGTGGAAAACCCTTTTCAATAAATCCAATTAATATTCAAAAATGCATGTTGATCATAAGAATCATATTTACATAAAAAAATCCTAATAATATGATAATTCAGTTTCTACTACTCTAGATAAGCAGAACAATCATCATTCAAACGGATTCAATGGTAGTAACACAATTATAGAGTTATTATAACAGTCCATTTTTCAATGGTGATGGAACAGTGGTTTCAATCATAAATTTTCATCGTATCGGCTCGTAAATATTATTTATAGAATATTTATAGAGCCATTAGGGTAGTATTAAATTTTGGTTAAGAAATGTTAATGTTTAGATAACTAATTAAAGAAAAAGACTAAATTGAAAAGATATAAAACTTAGTAATTATTGCATTTAGATGATCAAATAGCTTAATTACTAAATGAGAAAGGACCCATGTAATAATTAGCCCTAGTTAATAGTGTTGGACGGCAATTGGAATGAAAATGATAAAATAATATATGTTTAATGGCATTGTAAATAAATCAAAATTAAATAACACAAATTAAAGAAATAGACATTTTTTTTTTTCATTTTTCATCTTTTGCGGAAACACCATGAAAACATAGCTTGGAGAATCAGCCAAGTTCAATACCTTGCATGTGAGTGGAATTGATATCTGTTTCTTGTAATTTTTATGTCTTTGAGATCGTTGCAACTAGGTTCAACAAGCTCGTATCTCCGTTTTTCAATTTGTTAAATATTTTAGAAGTTGCCATTGATGAATATTGGTTGTTTTTTATGATAATTATGTATTTGAAGCTTTGATTTTGGTGTTTTGTTGTTTCATGAAGTAATTTTTATTAGTTTTTTATTTAAGGATTAAATTGTTAAAATGTCAAAATTTCAAGGTTTTATGGTGAATTAGAGGTATAATTTGGATTTTTAAGGGCCTATATTATTCGGCTTTAAGTTTTGACTTGATAAAATGTTTAATTTGATTATTTTCGTTAAGGGATAAATTTGTAAAAGTTGTAAAAGTTAAGGGTAATTGTGTAATTTTAAAAATAAAAGGGTATAAAATGTATAATAAATTGGAATGTGAATTGTAAGCTAATAATTGGTAAATTTTACATTTTATATCAAGACCCTATTGATTTACGTGGAAAAAGAAAAATTATAGAATAGTCCCTAAACTTCTACAACTATTACAATTCAGTCCAGGTAAGTTTGTATAGTTTATAATTTAATATCTATATGAATTGTATGATGATATAATATGAAATAGTGGATATTAATTATTTTATTGATGATGTAAAGTTGTTTAGGAAAAATGTTATTAAATTTCGATATTTGGGTCAGATGAATGCGAGATAGAGTACAACTAAATGACAGCATGTTATGCGGGGATTGGAGTGGAGATTGATGTGGTGTGCTTTATATATTTTTCTCGAGTATACCGAGGTTTGGCATTTGTTGCGAACCCTCGTGTTATACTATCATGTTCTGGCGTGTTATGGGGGCAGATGTATAACCTATGGGCTAGACACTTAGTGCCTTGGCGTGTTATTGGTTGGATTAGCTCTTCGGAGCATATGGCGTGTTTCGGTTAGATTACTTGTGTAATTGTATCTATAAGTCGTTCATCAAATCATAAATTATTGTACTAAACTTATTTAATTACTTTGACTGGCATGACATGTAATTGATATCCTGAATTGATTCTATTGTGGAAATGTATGTTTTCCCGGAGGTTATTGTTTGAGCTTTGAATTGAGAAATGCAATTCACTGGTATGTAGTTGTAGATGATAGGAAACATGTGTTGTTGGATTATTTTTTATTGAATTGCTATATTTTCTTCGATAAAATTTATTGTTTATATACCTTGAACTTACTAAGCTTCAATAAGTTTACTTGTGATTATTTATGTTTCTTGTAGATACTTTTGAAGGTTGGACGATCAGATCAACACTTGAGTCACACTATCCATCCATTTTCGGTAGCTTTTGAACGTTTGTTTTGGATTATATGGCATGTAATAGGCTTTTTTTGTCATTACTTTTGTTTTAATATGTAAACATATAAAGAGTGATCCTAAATGCAAGTAGATAACTTATTGTGATATATGTGAATGATGGAAGATGTCTTTGGTACAAACTTTTAGCATCTGTATGACTAATAGATTATATCGAATTGTTGTGAATTGAGGTGCCTATGATAGGCATATTGGTTAGAAGTGTAAGTTGTGTAAATTGGCATGTTCAAGTGATGATTTATATTATTGTATAAGTCTGTATACTTGTGGTACCATTGAGGGTACATTAGTTAGGCACTTAAGATGGTTGAATTAGCATGATTTGAGCTTGTTTAATGACATTTTGAATAGATCTAATGGCTAGTACATGGATTACTTAGTGTCCAAGAAATCTTGAAATGGTAAACTTGATATCTAAGGTTCATTTAGGTGCACACGGCCTGGGATACGCCCGTACCACATGGCTGTATGCCACACAAGGCCTGAGACACTACGGTGTGTATTAAGTCAGTGTGTTACATGGCTTAATACACGACCTGCGACACGGTTGTGTGTCACAAGTCAGAGAGTTATACTATTTGGCGCACGGCCTGCGACACGATCATGTGACTCAACTCAGTGAGTTACACAGGTTAGGGCACGGCCATGTGTCCCAACTTCAAAATTTACATGGCCTAGGGTATTCCATACGGCCGTGTGTCCCCTGTTTTTGAAATTTTTCATATGTTCCTAAAATTTCCTGATTTGTTTCAAATTAGTCTTTAGGGTTTTGAAATTTATTATCTAGTCCCTAAGGCTCGATTTAAGCCTCGTGAATGTAAATTATTATCTTAATTCAATTACTTTATAGTATTTGAGAAATTATATTGATATAGTAATGATTTTACTTGTTTATTTCTGTTAACTTGCTATGACATTCCTGTAACCTTATTCCAGTGACGAATACGGGTTAGAGGTGTTATAGTTATAGAGTCATTCACGTTACACACTTTATCAGTTCGGAAGAGTCATCATGTACTTTCCAATGAGAATGCATGGTATGTTCATGCAATAGTCGCATAATGTATCATATGGCATTCAGAAATCCAACCCTCGACCACTAGCTCTCCAAATAGGGAGTTCTCCAGAACCCTTCTTCCTTTTCACTCCGCTTTTCATATAGGTGCAAACAAGTTGTTGTTTGGTTTGAAGATCCACAATTCGTCAGAGAAAATCGTAGAGGCTCTATTCATTTAGTCGCAGTTGGAATCTACTAAACTATGAGTACACAGTGAACATATAACATATATGTAGTATAAACTACCGATTTGATCATATAACATATATGCAGTATAAAATGCCATTCGTTTCTTCCACCTTTTATACTTCCCCTCATGCATGTGCAAAACAATCAGATCTTTGCTGTCCGTTCATTTGGTGATTGTTCAAAATTTTGTCATATAGGCGTTCCATATTATTGAGCGAGGCACTCGCTCGGCATATTCATATAATATTTAGTTTAACATAGTCATAAAAGAATTAGAACGATCATTCCTTAAACAGTCTTATGATATTAACAATCATAAGCATGTCATGATCAATCATGATTTTTAATGGTCATACCTAAGTCATCAAATTCTAACTACAATCACGATATCATTCACAAATTTAAAACAATAACAATCATAAACATATAAAGTATAAAACCATTCATCCATATAGATATTTCATACTATCTGAATCTAGGACCTAATTGCATAATTTAATTCTCTAGATGCCATTAAAAGTTTAATTAGGGACTAATTTGTACAAAATAAGAAAAGATGAGGAAAAGTTACAATTTTGAGTTTCCAAAGGCCACACGGCTGTGTGTCTAACCCTGTGCGTGGCCCCAACCTGTGTGTGAAGCGAAGAGCTACGGGTGTAGGGGCCACAGGCCGTGTGTCTAGGCCATATGCGGAGCACAGATGTAAGGGGAAAACAAGGGACACGACCATGTAAGGGACCGTGTGTTCCACACGGGCGAGCCACACGCTCGTATGGTAGACCACGAGTACCTAAGCAGTTTCAAATTTTGACCCAATTTTTTTGTAAAAAGTCACCCACCTTACTTTCACGCTGCCTCAAGTGACCACCCCACATTCAAGCTTGATTCAAACACCTACAAGGGTCTTTTAATCTATAAACATGATGATTATTGATGGGTTTTGAAGATTTGAGGGACTTTTTGATAGAAACGTTTAAAGATTCAATAACGGGTTGATAAATCGGGTAAAGCTCGTTGCTTCCTAAAAATTGAGAAGTCCTAATGGATAAGGAACAGAATACTTACTGATTTTGACAGGGACTGTAACACCCCAAACCCGACCTATACATTATTACCTAACCCGAATGTGTCACAAGGTAGGGATTTTGAAAACGGAGTTGTCTTGTTAGAACATTCACATTTCTAACTGAAAACACCGTTTAATTAGCCCATTTGCTAAATCTTATTATAGCAGAAGCCTTACACAATTAAAATTTGAAAATGCAGTCGTATTTTAGAAAAAAACCTTTTTTTCGTATAGATTGTCATTTTTAGAGGAAAACGTTTTGTTTAAGCATGCAGTTTAACAACATTTAAAACCGAATCTAGCAGTTATAAAACCCATAAAAAAGTCCAGAGAGCCCCAAAAAATTACAACTCTCAGAATAAAACCAAAATTATAATTAAACCTACCACCATCCTCTACACACCATCTTCGTCCATCCTATCACACCATGTGGGGTTTAAAACACACACCCATTCCTACACACCACATTGTGCCTTCAAGACACATATCAGAATATATATGCAGTCAAGCTGCCAGAATATAGACGATTCACGCTAATCAGAAAACTTCCTCCATACATATAAATCCCCACCCCAATAACAGATACAAAAATCAGATAAAGATATAACATGCTCAACATGCTTTATACAAATAATAGATACGCATACATCAATATAATCAGGCATGCATTTAGTATCCTACACAGATCAGTCTATCAGAATATTCTAACATACAAATTAGGGTTCCATAGTCGATTGGAGCAACTCGTACGACCCTAGGGAAAATTTCAGAATTATGCGCCCACATGCCCATATGGGCCTACACGCCCAGATTGGCCCTTACCCATGTGGCCCACACACCCAACTTGGCCTAGCCCGTGTGGCCCATGCGGCCACACTCGAGCCACCACACAATCGTATGTTGTATACGGCCATGCCTTCGTCGACCACATGGTCGTGTCTCGCACACGGGCGACCACACGCTCATGTGGCATCGACAAATTCATTTTTCGGGTTTTGTCGAAGTCTCATTTTCTGCTTTTTAAGTACACACCTGGTTTCAAATTGATGCCACAGCAAATACGAACCCTTCAGAACCTAAAAATCGACATACCAATGCTCAAAATTAGACTTAACCTACGATTAAACCATAATTACGAAGCCGACAATAATTAAACAAGTGTTTATCGCTTACCCGAACACCTGGAATGATTTTTAAACTATGATTCCACGTTAAATGAGTCCCGTTCTACTCAATTTCTTGCTGCCAAAACAGAAAATAAGGTTCCAACCAGTAATTTGGAAAACGAATGCTTTTAACACATGCTAGAACCTCACTTATCGAATACCTAAGGAAAATAGAGAAGCAACCAACGAAATTACCGACAAATCGAAATAAATAGAAAAAAGAATCAAAAGAAAAAAAACGACAGGTTTGGGGAAAATTGAGTGAAACTAATGTCAGATTTTTCTTTTCTAGGAAGAGAGAATTCTTTTGAAAAATAATGGATAAAAATAAAAATATCCCAAAATCCCTAAGTTTACTCCCACTAACCCATTAACTCTTAACTCCCTCAAAAATCCAACTCCACCGAAACTATTTAACAGAATTTTAAGCAAAAATTAACACCCTTGCTAACGCAGGGATTCAAGCACAGAACCTCCAACACATTGACTTCCTTACCACTCGAATCAGCAGGCTCATTCTAATATGAATTCATAGGCAATTAAGTAAAAGCCCACTAAACAAGGATAAGGCTTGGATTTTAGAATAACCAAAATTTGCCAAAGGTGAGACTTGAACCCAAGACCCCTCACACACTCCCAAAACACTTAACCACTGAAGCAGATAAACACTTATGTCAAAATTATACATAATCAAAAATAAGAAAATTAGGGCGTTATAACCTACCCCCTCGAAATTTACCTGATCAGAACAGATGAGGATACTGCTGACACATCGAGTTTTCAAGTTCCCACGTGGCCTCCTCAGTACCATGATTCTGCCATAGAACTTTCACTAAAGGAATAAACTTCCTTCTCAAAACTTTAACATCTCGATCAAGAATCTGAACCGGCTCCTCCTCAAAAGTCAAATCCAGCCTAACCTCGATCTCCTCAACAGAGACAACGTGAGATGGGTCAGACAGATACCTCCTCAACATCGAGATGTGAAACACATCGTAGATACGATCTAAAACTCTAGAGGTAGCTCCAACTGATAAGCAACCGGTCCCATACGCTTCAAAATCTGATACGACCCAAAAAAACCCAGGGCTTAACTTACCCTTACGACCGAATCTCAGAACCTTCTTCTACGGAGAAACCTTAAGAAAAATGAATTCCCCCACAGAATACTCAATATTACGACTCTGCAGGTCTGCATAAGATTTCTGTCTATCAGAAGCTGCATTCAGACGATCCCGAATTAGTCTAATATTATCTTCAGTCTCAAAAATCAACTCAGGACCCAAAACCCAACGTTCACCCAACTTAGTCCAACATAGCGGCTTACGACACTTACGACCATATAAAGCCTCGTAAGGTGTTATCTGAATGCTAGCCTAGAAACTGTTATTGTAGGCGAACTCAGTTAGAGGCAGATAATCCTCCCAACTGCCTCAGAAATTAATCACGCAACCCCGAAACATGTCCTCCAGTATTTGAATCACTCTCTCAGACTGACCATCAGTCTGAGGATGGAACGCAGTACTGAAGTCCAAACTCGAACCCAGAGCCTCATGCAATTTCTTCTAGAACTAAAAAGTGAAACGAGGATCTCTATCAGAAATAATCGAGACAGAAACCCCATGAAGTCTTATAATCTCAAAAATGTAGAGCTTCGCTAACTTCTACAGAGAATAGTTTATTTGAACTGAAATAAAGTGAGTAGGCTTAATCAATCGATCCACGATAAGCCAAACAGAATCCTTCTTATTGGGTGTTAAGGGCAACCTACTAACGAAATCCATCGTCACTCGTTCCCATTTCCATAAGGGAATCTTAACTGGCTGTAACAAACCTGAAGGCAACTAGTGCTCAGCCTTAACTTGTTGGCACGTCAGACATCGAGCAACAAAATGTGTAACCTCATGCTTCAAACCCGGCCACCAGTACAACTTACGGAGATTGCGATACATTTTATTATCGTGGGGATACATAGAATAAGGGCTACTATGTGTCTCTCTCAGAATCGACTATCTCAAATCAGTATTATTCGGCACATAAATTTGACCTCGAAAACATAGAACACAATCATCATTCAGTCCAAAATCCGAATTACTACCTCTCTCAATCTGACGAAGCCGCAAACCAAGAATCTCATCCCCCAACTACTTATCTCAAATCTGACCAATCCAAGTCGGCTTAAGTTACAACTCGGCTAACAGACTCTCATCATCGAACAGATTAAGACGAGCGAACATCACTCTTAAATTAGTCATCGCCCTACAACTTAGGGTATCGACCACCACATTAGCCTTATCGGAATGATATTCAATCGTGCAGTTGTAATCTTTGAGCAGCTAAATCCATTGACACTGTCTAAGATTCAGCTCTTTCTGAGTAAGGATATACTTGAGGCTTTTATGATCATTGTAGATAATACACCTCTTACCATACATATAGTGCCTCTAGATTTTCAACGCGAAGACTACAGCAGCCAACTCGAAATCATGCGTCGGATAGTTCCCTCCGTGCCTCTTAAGCTGACGAGATGAATAAGCTACAACCTTTCCATCTTGCATCAATACACATCCCAAATTGACATGCGATGTATCACTATTAACCACAAACTTTTATCGGATTCAGCCTGTATCAGAACAGGAGCTTAAGTCAGAACAAACTAGAGCTTCTTGAAGCTCAATTGTTGCGCATCAGTCCAAACAAATGGAACACCCTAATGCAGAAGCTTAGTTAAGGGAGCTGCAATTAAAGAGAACCCCTCGACGAATCACCGATAATACCCTGCCAAACCTAGAAAGTTACGGATCTCTGATACATTCTTAGGCTGTTTCTAATCCAACAAAGCCTCTATCTTTCTCAGATCAACGTAGATCCCCTCAGCAGAAACCACATGCCTCAGAAAAGTCACTTCACACAACCAGAACTCACACTTGTTCAACTTGGCGTAAAGTTGTTCTCACATAGAATTTGTAGCACTACTCTAAGGTGCTCATCATGTTTATCCTCGGTCTTTGAGTGCACCAAAATATCATCGATGAATACTACGATGAATTGATTTAGATACGGCTAAAAGATTCAGTTCATAAAATTCATGAATGCAGCCGGAACATTTGTCAGATCAAAAGGCATAACGAGTCCTAAATGCAGTCTTATGAACATCCGCCTCCTTAACTCTTAACTGATGATAACCAGAATGAAGATCGATCTTTGAAAACACTGAAGCCCCTCGAAACTAATCAACGAAGTTATCGATCCTCGAAAGTGGATACTTATTCTTCACAGTTAACTTATTCAACTGTCAATAATCAATGCACATCCTCATGGTCTTATCCTTCTTCTTAACAAATAAGACTGGCGTCTCCCACGGAGACACACTAGGACGAATAAAACCACAGTCTATAAGTTCTTGCAGTTGAGCCTTAGGCTCTGTGAACTCATTCGATGCCATTTAGTATAGAGTGATAGACACCGGAGCTGTACCCGATAGAAGCTTAATTCTGAACTCAACTTCTTGATTCAGAGGTAAACCCGGTAACTCCTTAGGAAAGACATCTGAAAAATCTCTCACTGTTTTGATATCCCCAACAGAAGAATCCCTAGAATCAGAAACACTGACATAAGTTTCGAACCAATTTTTCAGCCATAAGAGCGGAGATTACATTGGACAAATAATCTCGATACTTACCAATTACAACCACCTCCATATCACCCTTGGTCCTCAAAACAACCCTCTTAAATGCGCAGTCCAAACTAACTCGGTGCTCAACCAACCAGTCCATACCTAGAATTAAATCGAATTCCACAATCGGAAGCTCAATCAGATATGCTAGAAAAACAACTCCTTGCACCTCTAACGGAACGTCCCTATAATGTTTACTAACCCTAACAGACTGTCTTAACGGATTCAGTACAGTAACCTCACTAGTAGTACTCTCAACAGAAATCCCTAGGGTTTCAGATACAGTACTAACTACAAAGGAGTGTGTAAAACTTATGTCTATCAGAGCAATATAATGTACATCAAATATAAGGAATATACTGGTGATAACATCAGGAGCATCCCTATACTCTCGGCATCGTATAATATAAACCAATGCAAGCTGCCTCGCCTCAGTCTGACCAGCACCTCCGCTCGGTGCTCTCTGCCCACAACCCAAACCATTACCACCCCTAGCCTGTCCACGGCCCCTAGGTGGCTGTTGAACTGCCCTTTGAGACTTCACAGAACCTGGTCCCGAAGATTACATCTGTTCAGCCCTCTATGGACACCCTCGAATACGGTGCTCCAATGACCCACACCTCAGACAGGCCCCAATCCTCTGCCAACACTCGCCCGAATGGTGCCTACCACAACCACTGCATGGCTGCAACCCAGTAGGAGCAACAGGGGCCCCCACTCTAATAGGCCCATCAGGTTTGGCCTTTTTCTTAAGCCTCTGAACGAACTAGAGGGTTTTGAATCCCTCTTATTTTTGCCTCTCTCACGGTCCCTATTTTGGTACTCCACGGGCTTAACATCCTCAGCGATCTTCGCCCTCTCAACCAGAATCACGAACTCTCGCCCCTCTGTGGAACAATCAGTATCGTCAGATTATCTCTTAATCCATCCTCAAACTGGACACACCTCTCATACTCAGACTCCACAATGCCTCGAACGTAGCGGCTCAACCTCAGAAACTCGGCCACAGATCTATCGCCCTACATGTGATTCATGAACTCATGCCTGCGAGCATCCATATAGCTCGCCCTCACGTACTTACTCTGGAATGTGGTCTTAAAGAAATTCCAATTCAGACGATTAGGCTAAGTACCCTCCTCAACCATCGACCAGCACTGGTAAGCCTTATCGCAAAGCATAGAGACTTTACCCTTAAACTTCTGCTCGATAGTACAGTCCAAATCATTCATGATCCTCTTAGTGGCCTCCAACTAATACTCAGACACACTAGGGGCGACTCTAGTGACACCCTTAAACAACTCATCACCATTAGACCAGATTCGTTCAGTTACCGACCCTTGGCCCCCAACTTTAGAATAGGGTCAAACGACCCTCTCCAATATACTTAGCATGGCTTGGGACAGTGCATCATCCCCAGCCGACGACTTTGTGACCCAGTCTTAGTAGCAAGCGAAACTGGTGTCTCACTCGTATCCAAGTTTGGCATACTACCTAGAGAGGAAGACTCAGCTCGAGCCCCCTACGGCTTTTACCACGGCCATGAGTATCACGTCCGCGTGTTCCACGAACGCTCATCGTAAATTCGAGTTTAATCTACATTAAAAGTTTTATGCATTAATTTCAGTATTTATTAGCAGAATTTTTATGCATAAATTATCAGAAGTTCAGAATTATTTTCAGAAGTTTCAGTCTCCTAACTATCTCAGTACAGTTTCAATATGTACTATCTATAGTGTTTCAGAACAGTTCAATCTAAGTACAGAGATATTTATAGGATCGTCGGAGACTTAGTGTACCACATACTTTCTTAAATTATTCATTTAAATAATTTAAATACCAATTCTTTTTGAAACAAAATTTTGGAACCCAAAATTTAAAGCTGAGTTTTGCAACATGGCTCTGATACTACTAAAAAAAACACCCTAAACCTGGCCTAGACATTATGATCGAATCCGAAAGTGTCACAAGGTAGGGATTTTGAAAAACAGAGTTGTCTTGTCAGAACATTCAGATTTCTAATTGAAAACACTGTTTAATTAGCCCATTTGCTAAATCTTATTACAGCGGAAACCTTACACAATTAAAATTTTAAAATGCAGTCGTATTTAAAAAAAAAACCTTTGTTTGCATATAGATTGTCATTTTTAGAGGAAACCATTTTGTTTAAGCATGCAGTTTAACAAGATTTAAAACTGAATCAAACAATTATAAAACCCATAAAAAAGTCCAGAGAGTCCCAGAAAATTACGAATATCAGAATAAAACCACAATCATAATTAAACCATAAATTAAAATCTTTAACTAGATTACGGTCGAGTGGTCACTGCTGAGTCTTCGCCGCACCGATCTGGCTAGGTCTGTGGATTATCTGAATAGAACAAACAACAGATGTGAGTTTATGTAAACTCAGTGTGTAACCCACAGAATTAAGCATACAAGCATACAGATTTGATACACAGTCAGAAGTAGATATAGTTTCAAATTCAAAATCAGATCCAAACTCAGATTACAGATACAGATATGCATAAATCCTACCCCCATCCTCTACACTCCATCTTCGTCCATCCCATCACACCATGTGGGGTTTAAAACACGCATCCATCCCTACACACCACATTGTGCCTTTAAGACACATATTAGAATATATATGCAACCAAGCTACCAGAATATAGGCGATTCACGTTGATCAGAAAACTTTCTCCATAACAGATACAGAAATCAGATGCAAATATAACATGCTCAACATGCTTTATACAAATAATAGATACGCATATATCACTATAATCAGCATGCATTTAGTATCCTACACAGATTAGTCTATCAGAATATTCTAGCATACAAATTAGGGTTTAGTTAGTCCTTATCGATCCTACAGTAAGCCCACAGTCAATCGGAGTAACTCGTGCGACCTTGGGAAAATTTCAAAATTATGGGCCCACATGCCTATGTGGGCCCACATGCCCGTGTGGCCAACACGGCCTGGCCCAAAATCCACACGCCTATGTGACATGCCTGCGTGGCACACACATCCAACTTGGCCTAGCCCGTGTGGCCTACATAATCACATTCGAGCCACCACACGATCGTGTGCTACACACGACCATGCTTTTGTCAACCACATGGCCGTGTCTCGCACAAGGCCTTCCACACGGGCGACCGCACACCCATATGGCGTTGACAGATTCATTTTTTAGCTTTTGTCAAAGTCTCATTTTCTACATTTCGGGTACACACCTGGTATCGATTTGATGCCACAACAAATATGAACCCTTCACAACCTAGAAATCAACATACCAGTGCTCAAAATTAGACTTAACCCACGATTAAACTGTAACTACGAAGTTGAAAACAATTCAAATAAGTGTTCATCCCTACCCAAACACCTCGAACGATTTTTGAACTACGATTCGGCTTGAGGGGAGTCCCTTTCTACTCAATTTCTTACTGCCAAAATAAAAAATAAGGTTCCAATCGGCAATTTGGAAAATGAATACTTTTAACACTTACTAGAATCCCACTTATAGAATACCCAAGGAAAATGGAGAAGCAACCAACGAAATTGCCAACAGATCAAAACAAATAGAAAAAAGAATCAAAAGAAAAAAAAAACGACAGGTTTGGGGAAAACTGAATGAAACTAAAGTCAGATTTTTCTTTTCTAGGAAGAGAGAGTTTTTTTGAAAAACAATGGATAAAAATAAAAATATTCCCTCTAACACCCCTTACCCATAATCAACATCGGAACTGGGTACAAGGCATTACCGGACTTAACTTACTCAAACATACAACATCGGGCCGTAAAATTTCATTTCAACTCAACACTTTTCATTCGAATTCATAACATCCCTCTTATAGGTCTACGGACCTTAAACATACTTACGGAGTGGTTCAGGACTGAACCGGAAACTTTTGAACACTTAGAAAATTTTTACACAAAACAGGACCACACGCCCGTGTGATGAGGGACACGCCCTTGTGGGCAGGCTGTGTGGTCACAGACGCCCATGTCCTTAGTCCGTGTAGATTTTATTTTCATTTTGAACCTACAGGGGTTTTCATACAGCTGGACACACGCCCGTGTCCATGGCCCGTGTCCCACACACGGCCACGACACGTCCGTGTTTTAGTCCGTGTGCAAAAACCTTGACATTCTGTTTCTGACATCATCATCATATTAAGGTCACACGGCCAAGACACATGCCCGTGTCCTTAGACCGTATGGCGAATTAAATTCCTAAATTCAGGTGAAGACTTCACATGGCCTGGGCACACGCCCATGTCATATGGCCGTGTCTTCCACATGGTTGAGACACACGGTCGTGTCTCCACCCGTGTGGTTACTACTGAGTATACTGACTTGCCAAATTAGCATGCAGGGGGACATACGGCCTAACCACACGCCCATGAAGCTGACCGTGTCTACTCATGTGGATAAGAACAAGGCTATTTACCAAGCCCTTGCTGCCACCCCTACTTACTCCAACATACACCACATTAAGTAACCAACTTATTCATGCATAAATACCCCCATTTAAACAACCATACATCTTACACATTCATGAATAACCTCATCATTTCATAGATTAATAAGAAAGAGCCATCAACTATGGCCTTATACAAAAGAATTCATCCTCAATTGAGCTAACACATTTGGCCAAAATAGTATGACATTCAACTAAAACTCAACTAAAACTAAGTCCCTATACATGCCATACTCAAAATGTTAAATCTAATTATACCAAGATATGCTGATAGTGTAGGTGATCCTCTGATTATCTCCGTATCCCGAGCTGGCTCTTTGACACTATAAAACAAGGGAAAAAAAAAGGAGTAAGCTTTAAACTTAATAAGTCTATATGTAAACAATAAGCATCATACCACATACTTATCGATCAAAAACATTACATACTATGTAAAAATAATTCATATTCTCATAATCATGTTACTCATTTCAAACCTTACGACATCCCAAACACATATCATAAACCTTGTTCACATTTACTTGCACTTATACCCTGCACTTATCACCACAAAGCCACATGTGATTTCACTTAGACAAGTCTCTCGATGAACACTTCGAAATATTGTTGGATACTTGGTGGCTTCGCACACAGCCCACCATTCAATAATTAACAAAGTGGTATCACACACAGCCCACCAATAACTGCATGTTTACGGTGGTATCACACACAGCCCACCAATGATAATAAATACGATGGTATCTCACACAGCCCATCGTTAATAAATAACAAGGTGGCATCGCACACAGCCCACCAACAATAATAATTATGATGGTATCGCACACAGCCCACCAATAATTACATATTTACGGATATTTATTCGTACCCATATTCCTTTCCCGAAGGTTCATCCGAGAATTTCCTCCCCTTCTACCATTTTTAATAAATCTCACCAATAAGCATTTACATCCACACAATGCATTAATAGGTAAAAACATACGAAATAAGGATGTATCGTTTACACATAAACTTACCTCGACACAAAATATGTTAGTTTGTAATTTAGTCTGTAACCTTGCCTTTTCCCCTATCAAGGTTGATTCCACGTTCTTCTTGATCTATAATGACATATTTAACTTTTTAATCACCACATTATTCAAAACATCTCAAAGTTTCTATTTTGGCAAAAATTATAATTTTTTCCCTATACTTTCACAAAATTACACTTTTACGCCTAGGCTCGTAAAATGAAATGTTTTCATTTTTCACAAACCCAAGCCTAGCCGATTCATATTCCCTCTTATAGAAACTCAAGATTTCAATTATTACACACATTCACCACCTATTTTACAACCTTTACAAAAAAGTCCTTTTAAGTGTTTTCATGGAAACACCTTTCACAAAAGTTATTTATTTAACAACCATAATTCATTTTCTTCCCTAAAAATTCAGCAAAAAACATAAGAATTCTCATTTAAAAACCCTAAACTTTCAACCATTTTGCAAAATAATCCCCTCTTTAGCTAGCTTAAGCTTTAGGGGTTCTAAAAGTACAATATTATCAAAAAAGACCACTAAAATCACTTACTTGCAAGGAAGATATGTTGTTGAAAATTTCAAGCTCCCAAACTCATATTCTTGCTAAAATTTTCGGTGGAGGAAGAAGATGATAAAAAAAATATGATAGCTTTCTTATTTTTGTTTTATTTCATTCATTCATCACCTAATACCATTGAACATTGACTAAATTAAGCCTCCTGTCCCCCCTATGGCCGGATATGACCTTTAGAAAGGCCTAAATTTACATTAAGGGCCTCTAATTAAAATTCTATAGCTATTTGGAAGCTCTAGCTTGTAAATTAAAACTTTCGCACTTTATGCGATTTAGTCCTTTTTAGCGATTAAGCATGTAATCACCAAAATTAATGCACCAAAATTTTCATGCACTCATATAATCATGATGTTACACGTAAAATAATATTAAAAATCATTTCTCTGGTCTCGAATTACTGGTTTCGAAATTACTATTTTGACTAGCCCCAAAATCGGGCTGTTACATCCCCAAATCCCTAATTTTACTCCCACTAACCCACTAACTCATAACTCCTTCAAAAATCCAACTCCACAAAAATATTTAATAGATATTCAAGCAAAAATTAACACCTTTGCCAATGCAGGGATTCGAACACAGAACCTCCAACACATTGACTCCCTTACCACTCGAAGCAGTAGCCTCATTCTGATATGAATTCACAGGCAATTAAGTAAAAGCCCACTGAACAGGGATAAGGCTTGGATTTAAAATAACCAAAATTTGCCAAAGGTAAGACTTGAACCCAAGACCTCTTACACACTCCCAAAACACTTAACCACTGAAGCAAATACACACTTATGTCAAAATTATATAGAATCAGAAATAAGAAAATTAGGGCGTTACAGGGACTTGACGAGTAAACGACTCAAGATCCAATGATTTTGATGAAGACGATGGATTAAGGCTTGATTGCAAAGATTCAAGAATTCAAACAATTTCCAACAGCAAGGTTTTCAAAACAAGTTGTAATCAGGGGGTTTTATGTGAAAATAAGAGTAGGGGTATGGTTTTTATTTGCTAAAATAACAAATGAGAATTTTAGTTGAATTAGAGAGAGTCTTTTAGAGAGTTGGGTAAAGTAGGATAGCCAATGCGGATTGGGTCTTTTGAAAATGGGAAAAAAAAACTAAGAAGGAGTGCAATTTAGGAGGATTAAACCTTGGTTCACTATACTTTCTACCAAACTCTTAACCATTGGACTAGAATTCAAGTCATTATAATTTTCTAAGAATCTAACCTCCTATTGTATGGGATGTTACAGTAGAGTTTTGGTTTTTAGGGTTAGGATTTTAGGTTTGTAAAGTAGGGTTATTTGGATTTATGGGTTTAGGGTTTTTTTACTTTTTAGTTTATTATATATAATATATTTTAATAATTTTTGAGATATTAAAGAATAATTATTTAATTTGAAATTTAAAAACATCATATTTACACCAATCGTATATTCAAATTGAAAATTTTAATTCGATTCATAATCGAAACTCGAATTACTCAACAGAGTGTATAATTTATTGATTTGTATTGTATGTAAAAAACACCGAACCTATCTATTCAAAAACAATACACAGGAATAAATAATTTATTGAAAAATTGAATTAAACTAAGATTAAAAAAGCAAAAAAAAATAATAACTAATATTTCAAATTTCACTTGATTAGTCCGAGTTTCGATTATGACTCGAATTAAGTTTTTCAATTCAAATATATAATTGGTGTAAATACGATATTTTTAATTTGAATCAAATAATTATTATTTAACATCTAAAAAATTATTAAAAAATAACTACTATATAATGAACTTTAAAAAGTAAAAGAAAAAAAAAAAAACCTTAAACCCATAAAATCCAAATAACCTTATTTTATAAACTCAAAATTCTAACCGTAAAACTTACAATCCTATTGTAAAAAACTCTAACCTTTAAAAAAAAAATCAGGGGCAAAGTGGTTCCAATTGGAAGTTTTTTCAACTGATTTGGCAGAAAGTGCTTTAGTTGGAAGCTTTTTTCTGTAAAACACTTCTAAAAATTAGTCTAATCCTGTAACTTTTTCAAAAAAGAACTGACTATTCATGTAATTTTGTGTTTTTGGCATTTTTGAGTAAATTAGTCTAAAACATGAACTGCTGTAGCTAAGTAGTGTCGATGTGCTTAGCTTATATCCTGACACGTGTTTTTGACTTTAACACCATCGACCTTAATCCAACGGCCTATCGTCATTCCAGACACGTTTTAGTGCAAGTCAGCGGCTAATTTTAGCCATGAGCACTAACTAAAGATTTTGGTTTATTTTCAAACCATCACCTCATATTTTTTTGGTTCAATTGCTATTATAAGCTCCACATTTCCCAAACCTTCTATTTTTAAACCTTTTACGAATTACGTATTTGACTCTCAATTCATCGTTATTCTTTAGTATTATACAATTAAAGAAAAAGAAGTGAGGGAGGGAGGGAGATTAATGAAAGAGAAAGAGAGAGGGAAAGCGAAAAGAGAAAAGAGAGAAGGAAAATTAAGGAAAGAAAAAAATTGGTAAAACTACCTCCTGGTCCCTCTCAATTTCAATATTGAGCAAATTGACCCCTCGAAAAAAAGAAACTATTTTGAAAGTGAGACAACGTGCACTTTTTGTCAATTTATCTTACTTTTAATTAGTATAATAATAAATTTAACTGTAATATTTATAAATTATGTCATTTTGGTCCTAATTCTAAAAAAATCAATAAATTTAGCTCTCATTAGATATCAGCAACTTTAGAATCAGGACCTCATTGATTGAATATGTTAGAATTAAGATAAAACTGACAAAATGTTTAAACATTAAGAGCTATTATACCAAGAATTTTTGTGTGTGCATATTTCAAGATGTATGTGTGTATATATAATGCTTATATTATTTACTTTTAATTTTATATCGTGTTTTAGTTATTATTTTATATTAATTTTTGCGTCCATCATTTCAATTCATTCCATATTTTACATAATTTATCATAATAATTTGCATTTAACACAAAATCATTTATGTAATATATTAAAATATAAAAATTGATAGAATTAAAATATCATCCATATCCATTATGGTTTATGGAGACAATTTTTTTAATGTTCATGGTTGATCTTACCAACCAAATCAATTCACAGATAGATTTGCACATTCATTCATAGACCGATTTATGTTTCGTACTCGATCAGTTTGCAAAATTTTATTTTGTTTATTTCTATGGAATAATATTTGATGTGTCAATCTCACGCACTATCATTAAATAATAACATGATTTGTCATCATTAAATATCAATAAAAAATTGTAGAGAACTTATAGTAAAGACTAATGATTTTATTTAAACATAATTAAATACTAATTAATTATAATTATTATAAATAAATATAAAAAATTTCATATTTAGAGTTTAAGGTCTTAAATTTACGATTTTAATATTTATTTATAATTATTTATTATTTTATCATGTTTAAATAATTTTATTAATATTTATTTGTAAGTCTTCCATTATATTTTTACTTTATTCGATGATGAGATATTAAGTTATTGTCCATTGACTGTGCATGCAATCAATGCACTGATGGTTCATCAAATATTCTCTTTATTTTTAAATGATATATTAAAGATTTTAATCTATCTAGTAAAAAAATAGATTATTTTTATTTTAATGTTCAAATGATTCATGTAGACTTACCTTATTTTATGAATCTATTTAAAATTTTACCTAGTTCTGAATTATTATATATTTAATCTTATAGTTGAAAACAATTTAATAAAATTTAATTGAAACTTAATAAGTAATAAATAAATTATATATGTTTTAAATCCCCGGCTTAAGCGGGTGGAAATGCTAGTATCAAATAAAATGAAAACTTGCAATTTGATTACATATTATTTCAAGTTATTATGTATAAAAATAGGAAAATATTCCTGAATACTCGATGAATTTAGTAAAAGTAATATACTAAAATGTTTTCTTTAAATGGAAAACAAATAATCATCATTCTATTCAGTTATTCTAATATATAAGAATAATTATTTTGTACATTATAAATGAAAAAAAAAACAGTTTATGATACATCGATAGGTGTGACAGTAGAGGTATTTAAATTGAGTTTAAATCTTAAAAATCATCCTTATTGAGAAGGCTTTAATTAATATCACCTTGATCTAAATAGGATTATCTTTAAATAGTAAAACAAATAAAAATGCATGTAATTATACCAATAAAAATTATTATCAATTTAAATGTTGGCATGTATCCTCATAATATATTGAAAATGAAAAAGAAAAAAAATTCTTGAACAATTTCATTATAGGTTACGGTTATATTTTTTTTAACACTATATTTAAAATTATCTATAGCTCCTCTCAACCTCATAAATAAGAAAATAATACGTTTAACGCATTCAAACTTATATCCCTATATTGACAACAATACATATACTAATCAAATTAAGATTCAATTGACAAATTATAATTTTTTGTAATGTTTTTTTAGATATTAGATGGGATAATTATTTTAGAAAATTTATTTGATGCACAAATTTAAAACTTAAAGACCTATAAAAGTGAAACATATATATATATATATAAAACATATATACTACTAACACCATGTGGAAGTGAGAAACATGTTGCGAGTTTCCAATGCTAGCTTTCACTTTAGAAATGTCATTGTTAAGTTTTGTTTTTTATGATGTAAAGCAAATTATTCTTCCATTTCTCGTGTTTCTCACGTTGTTCCACAATCTGCTCAATTCATTCAAGTATTTTATTCTTTTTCATCACCTTTTACAATTTCTCCATGCCATTTGCATTTTCTTCCTAAAAAAGATCGGGCTAAATTCTCTAATAACATATTTAAAATATTATTTTTATATTATTATATAAAAATTATTATTAAATACTAGCTTATTTTATGAATAATTTTTACTCAAAACACGACCTATTTAACCCCCCCAACTTACAGGGCAGTACCAACCGAGTACTTCGCTTAGATTTGCTTGAAAATCAATAATAAAATGATAAAACAAAGGTACATACCTACAGATAAATCTAAAATTATTTGAATCACCCCGGTTAAATCAAAAACTGATCAAAATATCACTTTAGAGAAAGATATTTAAGTGTTAACTCAAGATTGAATCTGACAAAAACTAGTTGAACTAAACGAATAAACCAGATTTTCAATTTTTTTTATGATTTATTTAATTAAACTGATTAATCCGATGAACTAGTGTCCTAATCATCCTATCTGATTCCGGAAACCTTGCTAATCTCTAGTAGAGTATCAGGCTCAGCTGCATATGATTACAGTTAGTTGTCCTGGATTGAGATTTGAGTCACACCTGTTCATGGCCCACATTAACTCACGCGAGTGAATATGCATTCAGCATGGGCATATTTAATATTCTTCAACATATCTCATATTTATGTCCAAATATGAATACTTCAAAAATTAAAGGTCAGAGCAATGTAGGGAACATTAAACTGTATTTTTTTTCCGTAAAACTAATTAAGTACTTACCCAGGAAATAAGTTCGCGATTCGATCATCAAACTGTTAAAAAAATTGTTACCTCAACTAATATTACAACTGTAAAATACTGCATATTCCAGCCGCGGATTCCAGAAAGAACAAGCCCCGATAAACTGGTTTCATCTGATTGTAATAAGTGTTTTCCCAAAGAACGTATAAGAAAAACCCAAGGTTCTCAAACCAGCACTGCACCGTGTGTAATTTTTCATCTTTGCTCAATTGATCAGAGAAAATCCTGACATCAGGAGTTAATTTTCCAGATTCGAGTTCTGTATCCTACGGACATGAGGGCAAGCTCCCAAAGCATGTTTGGTATACTCAATGGATTTACCTTGGATCCTGGAATTTCGGACCAGTTTACAGATATCTCCAGCATTGGAATACCAAACCATTTGCAAAGGAAAACTATTTCAACATCAAAACACCACCTGAACATATATTTCATGACCGATTCAGTTACAGAGTTTTTCATAGGGATCAGAGCAAGGACCAATAGAGAATTGAAAACAAAGTCAGTCCAAAGTGTGTTCAAAATGAGGGACATGAATCCTTCAGGTTTCAAAAAGAGAATTGAAATTTTCTATACAAATTTACTTGGCAAATCTTTTCAGAACAGTGGATATACGTAAGGATGAAACTAACTTGAATATGAATACCTATTACTAAAAAGATGACTTAATACCCTTTGTCATTATTTCCTTCACAACAACTAAAAAACCGAATTTCCATTATGAGTTCACCTCCATCCACTACTTTTTAATCTTCTATTGTCTATTTCTCCTTACTAGATGTTTATCAGTAAACAGGAAACACAAAAAAGTACCAGAATATTCAATGCAAAAATGAGCATGTCGATGGCAGGACAGTGATCTAAGCATGTAGTTTAGATTTGCTTTGATGTCTTAATGACAGGATAAGCAAGTAGTAATGCTTAAGGAGAGGTGCTCAATAGTGTCTATGAGATCACCTTTTCAACCGGATATTGGTAAAAAGCTTCCTTGCTGCAGACCTAGTAAACATCTTAAAACCACACTGCATTTTATGAAGAAACTCCAGATCAGGAAAATGTTTATAGAGAATTCAATATATTATGTTAGTAATATAGAAGATATGCTTCTTGGGCCAAAAAAAGAAACAGAAATCCATACAATGAAGGAACATACCTGCGTATCACGAATTCCAGGACCAGCGGCCAAGAGAACCACAAGATGAAAACCCTTCATCAAAAAATTGCGATACCACTTCCTCTAAAAATAGAAGATTTAACAAATTCAACAAGAAGAACTCTGCAACTTAGAAATGACAATCAAAGTAAGATAAATAGCAAGCATCGTAAGTAAACTTAACCGTAGCTAGAGCTTTCTCCTCAAGATGGGCACGAGATCCAAATGCAACTATTGGGATATCAGAAATTCTAAAAGTTGCCTCTCCGGCTGCTGAATCACCAGGGTGATAATCTTTTCTCGCAATTGCATGGATCTGAAGTGCAAAAAATTAGATAATCTTTACCACACAGTATGTCATCAATGACTGTAGTCAGAGTCTTTTACAAACCTGGTTTTCAAGTTTTTCTAGGTCAGTAACCTTGGTAGCCCCATCGGCATCTAGCATTAGAAGTAATTCACCACGTGAATGTAGCATTCCCTGTTTTACAATGCTTTCACAGCGGTCAAGAGCTTCAGTCCATTGTTATCGTGCAGGAGGCATCAGAAAGTGTTTGTGAATATCCAAATGAGTGGTTTAGGTTAGACTCACTTTTCTTATTGCTTCTCCTTTTCCATGGTTTTTACCAAGAAGGATAACCCTTACATTGTCTACGCCATACTTCTTTACAAAGTCAAAAGCTACTCTCTTTGTTCCGTCCTTACTTCCATCATCAACGATCACTACCTGCATCTCATGCAAGTAAGAGACATGCAGACATCCAATACAACATTTAAATGGTACAATTTTTTCAAAAAGAATGGTTATTCTACCCTGAGGCAATGAGCCAGAAACGCAATTGACCTATTTCATGATAGGATGCCAAACAATATAGATTTGACAAACCAAATTAGCTGTTTCATTTAATAGATGAAACAAGAAAGGTACCTCATAAGAAAAGGACTTATCATTTGCTGCCCGTTGTTGAAGATAACTACAAAGTAACAACAGCAAATGATTACTATTCAACATCATAACCTATTCAGAGAAAAAGTGGATATAGTTTAAAATTACTTGATTGAAACACATCTAAGAAACCATATTTTTAATCCTGAAAACAATAAGGCAATGGTTAATCAAAGCTATACAGAGAGAGAACAAAGAGTTAAAAGGAAGAAAAATTCATTGATTTTATTGTTATGTTGAGTGAAACTAAAATCAATCAACTCAATTAACCCTGAATTTTCATGTCTACTTTTGTTGCACTGTTTTTTGGGGAAGATATCGTATTGGCATGTTGGCATTTCAAGATATTATTAACTATTGAAGATATACATCCTGCATTTTTTTCATGTGTAAAAGCTATTTATGTTGTCACAAACAATCGAACTGAAGACCTAATGGATTTAGAAAAATAAGCATCAACTTACTTCATTGTTTCATTGAGGGTACCAGGAAGCCTATACTCTTCATTGTAAGCTGGAATTATCAAAGACAAGTATTTCTCCGCTGGGTCAACAATATCAGGACAAGGAACCTAGAGGTAAAAGATGAAGCCAGCAATTTCTTAGTATCTCTGCCCACTTCATATATATCATTATCCCACAAATAATCAAATTAAAAAATAGGAATCTCATATTAATCAAAATGAATTCAGATACGGTGTTATGAAATTTTAATTGGTATCATTAGTTCTTGCATATATGTATAAATAACATAGATTTCTTCACATAACATATATGTATATATATATATATATATATATATCAATTCTAATCCTTTTACTTCTATTCACTTGTTGGATTAAAATAAAAGAATTATAAGGACAAGTACTACTTTCAAGAACTTAATTAGTATTCATAACCATTTGGTTACATTTAGCTTCTCAAAGTTGACTTTTCCGTTAATTTCCAAACCAGGATCAAAGGAAAACAAAAAGAATCGAAGTTTGACAATTTCTCGGCAACCAAACAAGCGATTACAGAGAATTATCCAAATAAAATAAAATAATAGGTGAAAATAATTTTACCTGTTTCAATGATTCTGGTTCCTCAAACATCGCCGGCGCTTCAACATGACTGAATCGAAAAAAAGAGAGTATAAATTAAAACAAAATCAGAAAATTATATCAGAAATGAAACCCAAAAAAGAAATAAAATTAGGGTTAGAGAGGAGTACGCGTTATTGTAACGTCTCCTGTAGGCTTCCAGAACGATCACAGAAACGAAACCTAAAAGAAAGATTAGAAGCAAAGACGCCAAAAACTCCAGCGTCGTCAATAAGACCCCCATTTCCCCCTTTTTTTCGGTATTTTTCTTTTTTTTCCCAAGCTTTTAGCTGATGTGGTGGGTGGAGGTAAGATTTAACAGTGACATTTCCAGTTTTCCTCAGCGAGGATGGAAATTAGGTCGTCAGATCAGCCTCTTTACCTCGCGGTCAATGGTTCGAACCTCCAACATGGAGCTTCGAATTTAAGATTATGTATATCTTCTGTTGTTTTTAAATGAGGAAGGTGTCTTCATGTGTCTTTTCAGGGCTCCTTGGTATTTCTTGTCCTATTAAATTTTAATAGGATAATTATTAAAATAATTTAATAAATAATAAATAATTTAATTATATTTTAATATAATTATTATTAAATATAATTTAATAAAATAATCAAAAACAATTTAATAATATTTTAATATAATTATTTTTATATTAAAATATAAAATTATTTTAAATTAAATTATATTAAAATATTTTAAATATTTTATTTTATATTTTTAAGTCTAAATTTTAAAGGATTAATCTGAAAATTAATTTTTATTCAATGTTGCATGAAATAATCATTATTTGATAATACCAAAGAATAATTATTATAGGAAGACAAATAATAAAAAGTAATGGTCATTCTATTGAATGAGTATTACGTTTAATCAAATAACGGAATGATTTACTACTCAATGAATAAGATGGAATGCTATTTCATTCTCCCCAACCAAACAAACAAATCTTAGATCAACTTTTGATTCAATAAGCAATAAGATATATATATATATATATATATATATATATAAATTTTAATTTAATAAATTATATACAAAAATTTTGATTGTAATAAAATTTTAATTTTGATTCATTCACGTGCATTTTAAGAAATAAATAAATCATTTTCTTTATATTAGATAAAGGTAGACTACAACATTAATCACTTAACTATATATAAGTTTTTATTTTGATTACTAAACAATAAAAATTATAATTTAATCACTAAAGTTTTAAAATTATTTTTTTTATCACTCATTCCTTAACTCTTAATGGGATGGTGATGTGGCACTGACTAAGATAAATTTAATCCACCAAAATATGCCATGTAGATTTTATAATTTCCACATAAATAAAATGGTGCATTTTACATCAAGAAAAACCATATTTTCAACTTCTTTCTTTTTTACCCTATATCTGCTCTCCTCAAAGCAAATTGGAAAGTTAAACTACATCCAAAATAGTGAAAGATTGATAAAAGAATAAGAGAGCCTAAAAAAAAAAAATTACTAGAATGGAAATTTATAATATTAATCTAAAATTTGATTTGGTGTTATTTTTCTTTTACTTCATTGTAAATGTATATATTTTTTTCTTCTACGGCTTCTTTACAAATTTTCTATTTATGAGCATTAATGGAGTAAAAGGAATCTCTCTCTCTTAGTCAAAAGCAAAGAATTTGAAAGTGAAGATTACTTACTACATTTAATACTGTAGTAATTGATATCTCCAGGTCAGCTTAGCAATGAAACTTTTGAAGGTTAAGTCAAATGGTTTAAGATTTCTGATTTGGTTTAGCTGTGAATAATATAGAGGTTGGATTTAAACAATTTAGGTGAAAATTACTTGGGGTTAAAGTTTCGGATCAACTTGTGATGGGGTATGGTGGCCTAAAATTCATGACACTACAGCAAAACAGACATTTAGCGGCGTTTTTTGTGGCGTTTTAAATACAAACGCCGCAAATATTATACACTAGCGGTGTTTGATAGAAAACGCCGCTAAAAATGATAAATAGCGGCGTTTTGAAATAAACGCTAAAGATGATATATAGCGGCGTTTATCAATAAAACGCCGCTAAAACTCTTACTTTTAGCGGCGCTATACAAAAACGCCGCTAAAAGTCGAGATGTAGCGCTTCATCAAAAACGCTAAAAGTCCGAGCATTAGTGGTATTTGGCAAAACGCCGCTAAGTCGGACATTTAGCGCGCTTCTTGAAAATGCCGCTAAAAGTCGACATTTAGCGGCGCTTCTTGAGAAACGCCGCTAAATGTCAAACATTTAGCGGCGCTTCAAAAACGCCGCTAAAAGTCGACATTTAATGTAACTTCTTGAAAAACGCTAAAAGTCGAGTTTTTCTTTAGCCATTTTTGGATTTTTAAATTTATATATTAAATAAGTTATTATATAATCGTAAAAGATATATATTAATTTTAAAATATTAAATTAATTACCATCATAGTTTAGGGTTTATGGTTTAGCATATATATAGTTTAGGGTTTAGGGTTTTAAGGTTTAAGGCTATAATATATGAATTAGGTTTTAGGGTTTTAGGGTTTTAGGGTTTTAGACTATAATATATGAATTAGGGTTTAAGGTTTTAGGTTTAAGGTTTAAGGTTTAAGGTTTAGGGTTTAGGGGTTTAGGGTTTTAGGGTTTTGAGTTTAGTATTTCAAGATTTATGAATTAGGGTTTAGGGTTTGTGGTTTAGAGTTTAGGGTTAGGGCTTGGATTTATGGGTTTGTGGGTGTATGGTTTAAGGTTCACAGGTTTAGGGTTTATGGAATGAAGATAGAATATCAGATTTCATTTAATCATTAAGAAATTATAAAAATATATGCTACAAATTAAATCTGATTGTACATCTCTTTATCCTTAAACCCTAAATTATAAACTCTGCACGGTCTAAACCCTAAACTCTAAATATCAGATTTAAATTCTAAACCCTAAATCATAACTCTAAATACTCGACCATAAACTCCTAAACTGCAAACACTAAACTATTAACCAATTAAATTTTGACATATTATTAAACCCTAAAAAGTCTAAACCTTGATACTTTATTTGATCATAAGGATATATATATTGACGTGCATTCATGTAAATATTAATTTAAAATCTTATGTTTATAATATTTAGTGGAAGCACTTACTATTGATTAAAAAGTTTATTAAAATTTAGAAATTATAATAAATCATAAAATCTAGTTTTCTTGATATAAATAAATTATAATAAATCAAAATTATAAAAATAATTACCTAACTATTCTCTATTTTAATTTAGGAATAACAATAAATTTATTTTGTATTTTGATTTGAATTTTAATTTTAATTAAAAACACGATCGAAATTTAATTAAAGTTAATCTTTATTAATTCTTAAAACACAAAATTTAAAAACATAAAAATTTTGAAAAATATATATATGTGAATGTTTAATTTCTATAAAATATATACAAAACTAAATAATATTTATAAGTAAATAAATGTCTACTTTTCAATTTTTAAAATGAAATTTATTTATTAAAGAAACCCATTAGTGGCGTTTCCTAGAAAAACGCTTGTAATATATAATAGAACGGCGTCATATTTTCTTTGAAAGTTTAGTGGCATTTAGTCAAAAGCGCCAAAAAGGTGCGTTTTACCGGCGTTTTAGCCCGAAAACGCCACTAATATATCAAGAGTTTCCAAAACTGCGCCGTGTTGGTATATTTTATTAGTGGCGTTTGTTATAAAAACGCCGCAAAGTGGAGAAAAACGATAGCGTTTTTGTATTTTATTTGGTGGCGTTTATTTAAAAGCGCCGCAATAGGAATTTCATAAACGGCGTCGTTCTTTTTACAGCCGAATTAAGGAACCAAAAACCAAGTCATTTCGACAGTTCCCATTCGTTCTAACTTTCAAATCCCTAATTTCTTCATCCCTTTACAATTCCCTCCGATTCCCAAATTTTTGTTCGATTCGGTGCAATTTCTTCCCTATTTGATTACTTTCCCACCGTAATGATTCTTGTTTTTAGAATTCGCTCGTCGTCTCCCAAATAATATTTTTTGATTCTCGGCATGGATTTTATGCTTAGAATATTTTTGGCGACTTCCTATAAACATTTGGTTCCATGTCTTTTCGAGTCTGCGTTTGGTTCCTTTCTTGAGTTCTTTTGAGTTTGTTTGAGGATTAATGTAGAAATGTTTGTTGGGAACGTGGATCTGTTTCTTGGGTTGAATTTTTGTTGAAAAAATTTTGAATGCGAATGCACTTGGCATTTCTATTTTAGGGTTAATTGGTCGTTATCATGAAATTTTAATCTAGGGTTTTAGATTGGAAGTTTTATATGTCGATAAATTTATTTGTGGGTTTCAGAGTGTTGACGTTTGGTGGTTCGCTCTTATCTTGCCTCTTTTCTTCTTTTGTTAATTGAACTTTTTAGTTTCGGTTTCACATCAAGAAAAACTACGGGTTTGCTAATGCTTATTGGATCGATGATGCTGATAGTCTTTTTTTAGATATAAATTTGGTTAAAGAGTAAAGGGATTGCTTTAGTGTTATGAAATACAAGCATTAAAATGAGATATTTAATTGCATTCATGTGTTTATTTTTTCATTGGATTGGAGCGCTTTGATGTTTTATGTTTATTAAGCTATGTGATGATAAATATTGCGATGTTTCCCTGTTGGGTTTGCCTTATTTTTGGTTGCATTCATTTTAGTTCCCTTGTTGGCTAAACTTGAGCTCTCTTTTTTTTCAATGCTTTAGATGCTACTACGATGTTATGACAAGGAATTAGGATCATTGTTTGTTTCAATTCGACAAAGATTTTTAGATTGAATTTCAAGGAATAAAATGTGGACTGCTTACGCCTTGTCTTTTTTATTCTTGGCTAGTTATTATCAAGTTTTTTTTTTTCACAGTAATTTTGCTTGCCTATCTAGCATTTTTAACACAACACATAGCTTTAATGTTAAAATTAGTGTTGTAAACATGATTAGAAGGCTTTCTTTCACTTGAACTAGGCTTCTTTCCTTGGGTTTTCATTGATGACCAGGAATACAAGATGTGTACTCTAAAGTTTTAAAGCTTGTGAGCTTGAAATTGTCTTCAAAGTCTACTCTTACTCTGCTTTGTTGCTCATTGCTTAGCTATCCGTTCTCTTTTCTTAGTGTTATTAATTATCTTTCCATATAAAAATGGGTTGGAGGGGTTATAAATGATTTTTTTAACAGCTAAGTGAGTTACATTTACCATTGATAAGAATATCGGTAGCTTGTTCTCTCCTCTAAGATGATTGTGAGTAGGTCCAATCTTATATTTTACATGCTTAATTACAGGTTTCAAATCTTCTACATCATTTCCATAATTCTCTCAACCTTGTATTCTGAACCTTGTGTTCTGAACCTTTGATAAGAATATCAAGTAAGTTTGTGTTCTGAACCTTATATTCCAATTGCAGGGGCTGTTATACAGGCGTTTATTAGACTTCACGAAAAAGGCTTAATTTATCAAGGAATATGCGAAAATTCCATTGCTTACTATTATGTTTCACCTTGCGAACTGATATTTACTACTTTCTGATTTGATCATAATTGTCTATCTTCCTCATTTGTTTCAATAAAGTTAGTAGACAAGGTTTCTTTTGGACAAGCTTTCTTTTGAACTTCAAGTACAGGTATATGCGTTTATTAGACAAGCTTTCGTTTGGACTTGAAGTATAGTTATTTTCATGGTGACTTGAATATATGCTCTGGTGTTTGGTGGTAGGATGTGGGACTACTTTCTTCTCTGTTTGTTCATTTATCAAATATTCAAGTATACAACTCAGCTCAGATTTTCTGATTTGATTTTATTGTTGAAAATCTATGTGCTTACGTCTTATTATACTAATATGTTTTTTAATAGTAATTTAATCCTTCTTCATTTTGTTCCTGCTGCTCATATTCCTAGTTTTCCTTTTCTTAACCTTCCCAACATTAATTTGATCCTCTTTTGCAGGATTCTCATTGTCCTTCTGCTTAAGTCTACTAATTTCACTACTTTCATCATCACCAAGATTTTCTAAATCTTTCTAAGCTTCCAATTATTGACTACTTAATGGGAATAAATCATTTTAAATAAAAAAATAGTTTTTTTCTTCATTTTGCCTATATGAGAATTTTGTTTTGTTGGTATTCTTCGAAAGCTCTCATGTTGCCATGTGCTTCCACATTCCTTTTACCTTGCAATTTATTATATGCATGCAATTGAAATTGGTCAAGACGTAATTTATTATATGCCATGTGCTTATTAATTGTCTATAATCGTCCACTTAAACTTGTAATAACAAGCTGCAGGAAGACTAGAATTTCTCGCACACTTCGCTCTTCAATTATACACGGTTACGAGGTTGTGAGTCTTTGTTGCAACTTTCCAAAGCATTTAAGGTTAGTTTCAATCTGGGTTTTGTTTGGTTTTATCGGTTTATAGTAGAATTTTATCATATTAATTTTGTATCATTTTCATTTTTCTAAGATTTGATGCACTCTGTAAAAATAAAATAAAAACAAGAAGCTAACCCTTTTCTACAATCCACTAACTTTAAACATAAACCCTACAACCCTAAACAACAAGCTTTATATATGCTAGTTGGACCAACAAAAGCCACTCGGTGTTTTCCATTTCTTTGTAAACCACATGAGATTATGTGTCATGCATCTCATGACGATTTAGCAAGCAGCAAAGAGCAACCAACAGTTTAAAAGTTCACAAGATCTTAGTGGATTGAATGTTTTTAACGTGTAATTGTTCGATTAATAGCTTATAATATTTTGTTAAGAGCTTGTAATATGCCCTACAACTAGTATTTTGAAGTTTACAATAAAAGGTGACTTCTATCATATCTATAATGAATCCATCATAACATAATATAATCAATTACACTATGGTGAATGAAATGAATATATATAACATCAAATAATAAATTAAACGATGTCCAGTAAATTAAATATAACATGACATAGCTACTTAAATTACAAATCTTGAATTAAACAACCAATAAGTCAATACAAAAACTAATTAAAAGTAATTACATAAAGCTTTTCTTAAAATTCAAAATGTAAAAACCTAAACCCCTAAAACCCTTAAAACCCTAAAACCTTAAAACCCTAAAACCCTAAACTCTAACCCCTAAGCCCTAAACTCTAAACCCTTAAACCTTTAAATCTTAAACCCCTAACCCTTAAACACTTAAACCCTTAAACCCTAAACCCTTAAACCCTAAACCTTAAACCTTAAACCCTAAACCTTAAACCTTATACCCTAACCCCTAACCCTTAACCCCTAACCTATAACCCTTAACCCCTAATTTTAAGTTAATATCAAACTTCATAACTTACATAATACTTGTATAATTTTAAGAAAAGATTCAAAGTATATAGGTTTGAAACTGACGGGTTGCCTTATATCTCATTTATTAGATATAACGGATCCTCCCTAGGTGTAACAATGCCACGTATGATGGATCTAAACGAATTACCAAATTAAATATCGAAATAATATAACATTTATTAAACCCTTAAACCCTAAACCCTAAACCTTTAACCCCTAACCCCTAAACCCTAAACCCTTAAAACTTTAAATCTTAAACCCCTAACCCTTAAACCCTAAACCCTAAACCTTAAACCCTAAATCCTAACCCTTAACCCCTAACCCCTAACATATAACCCTTAACCCCTAATTTTAAGTTAATATCAAACTTTATAACTTACATAATACTTGTATAATTTTAAGAAAAAGATTCAAAGTATATAGGCTGGAAACCTGACGGGTTGCCTTATATCTCACTGTTAGATATAACGGATTCTCCCTAGGTGTAACAATGCCACGTATGATGGATCTAAACGAATTACCAAATTAAATATCGAAATAATATAACATTTATTAAACCCTTAACCCCTAAACTCTAAACCCTAAACCCTAAACCCTAAACCCCTAACCCCTAACCCCTAACCCCTAACCCCTAAACCCTAACCCTTAAAACTTTCCGTGCGGCATTAATGTGGACTATTAACGACTTTCCGGCTTATGCTAATTTATCTGGTTGGAGTACTAAGGGACGTTATGCTTGTCCGTGTTGTGTTGCGCAGACATGTTCGCAATGGTTATATAATGGGAAGAAGTTTTATTACATGGGGCATCGTCGTTGGTTACCGAAAAATCATACATTTAGATTTCAGAGTGCTCAGTTTGATGGTACTGAAGAGTTTAGATCAGCTCCTTCGCAGACTGGTGGATCCAAAATATTGTTAATGTTGAAAGATATGAATTTCATTTATGGAAGATGAATCAACCGCAAACCCGCATAGAAATAGAAGATCTAGGGATGAATCGATGATGAATCGATGAAGAGGATGATCCTAATGAGGCGGACTTGTGGAAAAAAAGTATTTTTTCGAGTTGCCTTATTGGGAGCATCGATTTACGCCATAACCTTGATGTCATGCACATAGAGAAAAATGTCTGCAAGAACATCATTGGGACTATTTTGAATGTCGATGGAAAATCGAAAGATAATCTTCAGAGTCGACTTGATTTAGTACACATGGGAATTCGGCGTGAGCTTTATCCCCGAGCACTTCTGAATATGAAATATCGGTTGCCGCCTGCTATTTTTTCAATGTTGAAGATGGAGAAAGAAGTGTTCTGTACGGTGTTGAAGGATATAAAGGTCCCGGATGCGTATGCATCAAATATATCACGATGTGTGAGTCTTAAGGATCGAAGATTATATGGCTTAAAATCTCATGACTATCACATATTGATGCAAGACTTCTCGCCGATTGCTATGCGGTGTTGTATGTCGAAAAAGGTGACTACTCTGTAATTAAACTGTCAAATATAATGAAAGGCATTTGTGGTAAAGTTTTGAATGTTCAAGAACTTGAGAGACTACAAGATCGAGCCGCATTAACTTTATGCAATCTGGAGAAGATATTCCGCCTTCCTTCTTCACTATCATGGTGTACTTGTTAATTCATCTCCGCGTGAAGCACTTCTTAGTGGACCGTTTTCTATCGATGGATGTATCCCATTGAAAGGTCTTACTTTATTTGCAAAATATTCATTCATTCACTAAATGCCTTTATTTCCAACTTTTGATAATGTTGTATATCGTGTTTAGGTTCCTTTCCAAATTGAAGTCATCTTTGTCAATAAGCATTATCCGGAAGGATCAATTCTGGGGATACTTGGCGGAGGAATGTATGACTTTCTATTCGAGGTATTTGGAAGATGTTGAAACAAGAATGAATGCAGACCAAGTAGAAATCTTTGGGCTCACGGATCATAATTTGGTGAAAGTTATTTATTTCAAAGTTTGGAGAACCGATCGGTAGAGTCAAAATTACGTAATTAGGCGATAGATCGTGGGTCTAAGCACATCGATCGTTCTTTTTCATCATGATTCAATGGAACCATTTGAATCGTTCTACAATTTGATAAATACTCATCAATTATGATTTGTTTGTCTTCTAACAAAGTAAAACCTTTTTACCGTAGTGAGTACAAACAAATATTGAGAGCTCGTTCACGATCTCAAGATTAAATCGACGAGAAATTAATAAGTTATTCGCAGAATCATTCCATGAATGGTTAAGCCAAATGGTATGCAATTTAAATTTTCATTGACAAGTAATAATATTTTCTCATAACATTCATAATTACTCGATTTACTTTTGACTCAATAGGTTTGGAGTCGGAATGAAGTAAATGACGACGTTAAATGGCTTTCACAAGGTCCAAATAGAATAGTTAAAAGATATAGTGGCTTCCTCATCAACGGATACAGATTTCATACAAGGTATCGCGAGAGATTGAGGAGAACCCAAAATGGCAGAATTGTTGTTAATTCTTCGATTACAAGTTATGCTAGTACTAGGGACAGTAATCCGGTCGAGGGGAATTTGGAATATTACGGACTTATTACTGACATCATTGAGTTGGATTATTACGGAAAATGCAAAGTTGTCCTATTTCGAGGTGATTGGGCTGATGTGAATACGGCTCACGGAATTAAAAACGATCAATATGGCTTTACAATGGTGAATTTCTCTCGATTAATTCACATCGGAGAACAACTGATGGACGAGCTGTATGTTTTTTCTTCTCAAGTTAAATAAGTTTTTTACTCGGAAGATCCAACTGATGAGGGTTGGTACGTTGTACTTCGAAACACCCCTAGAGACTTCTTCGACATTGGCAGTGGAAGTAGAGATGACATAGTCGAAAGATCAGAAACTTTGCCTTTTTCAGAACAAGACTTAACTGAAAATATCCCTAGTACTAGTCAACAATTTCAATGGGTTCGTCAGGATGTGGACGAAGATATTTACGAAATATGATGTAGTAAGATTTAACGATTTATTATTTATATGTAATATTATAATTTTCATGTTGGTCATGTTATATAATTTTCATGTGTATTGCGGGAAAAATGCCTAGAAGACGATTACGAGATTTAAATATTGTCCATGAAACTCCAAATCCAGAAGAAGCTAATAGTAGTGAACAAAGAAACAGTTGTTGGATCTTCTATTCTGGGACATAGATGACGAGCCTGGAGAATTTGAAAGTAATGTTCAGTTTATTTTACATGCATGTTGAATTTTATTATTGATTCATTTTTCAATTTTAATATAATAATATATCATTTTTCAGCTGAAGGTAGTGGGACGCGTAGAGGTCGGGGACGTACATTACTTAAAGATTTATACGACTTAGAGCCTAACGATCATGTTAAAGTAAGGAGAAACAATGATGGCCAGCCTGTTGGATTTGAAGCTCGACTGTTAGGAGGCTATTTGGGCATTTTAGCACGAAATCCCAATATGTTGCCCATTAATCATAATCATGGCATCACATGCCCGATGCCAACAAAAATCGTGCCCTCGAAAATATTAAGGTAATAAAACGTGAATGTAATTTATAATACTTTAATTTAATTTTCATTTATATTAACTTTTTATACTTTTTTCTTGAGGTAGATTTAATTTAGAGGTCTCGATGACTATGTTAAGAAGACATTGGGTAAAAATGGAGAGACAATAAAAGCACGCTCAAAAACAATATTTTAAGAAAGACATAAGCCTCGACGAAAAATTAAGAAATGTTCCACCGGAATGTTGAGGTACCAATGGGAAGATCAAGTTAGATTTTGGAATTCAAAAAAGGAGAGGTATTGCGTACATCTAAAATCGTATAAATTATTTGGTTTATAGTATTTACTATATATATAATTCAAATTGCATTATGTAGGGTTGTGAGCGAGTTGGAATAAGCAAAGAGATAGAAATGTAAATTCAAGCACACGGCGAGTTCTAGAAGTTTTGCTTGTGTAGTGACGCCGAGGTATTATAATTTATTAATTACATCAAATATTAATTACTTTATACTATTAAATTATATTTTTACGCTAAAATGTAGGAAACTTGATTGGTCAAAAAGTTGACGCGTTTAGCTTTTTGACATTACGCATAGAAAGAAGGATGGATCTCCGATGACATCTGAAGCTACAGAAATTTTGGTATATTTACTTAATAAAATTTTATTTTTTATAAATATTTCTACCGTTTAATTATAATAGTTTAATTCATCGTTTATAGTTTTAAATTTATAATGTTCAATTATGTTGCATTCTTTCTTAGTTATATATTTCGTTTCTAACTCTTTCATTGATTTATTAGGATAAACTAAAGGAGAAGAAGGCCGAGTATGAAGCGGCTGCTTCGTCTGATAGTTCTGTTAATCTTGAGGAGATTGATAATGTAATTATTACAGATGTTTTGGGTCCCGAAGGTAATCTGTCGCTTCGATCGATAGTTACGCAAATCTTTAGTATATTTTAATAGAATTATCACCGATGTTTTTGGTCTTGAAAGGTATGGTCGGGTTCGATTTAAAGGATCCGTGTTACCCACCCAATATTTTGGATCCGCCTCCAGTGATACATGCCTTCCGGGTCAATCTCGTCTTTGAAGTTCGAGGCTACAAAACCGGATAGCTCGGATGCAAGAGAGCACGGTTGAGCAGAGGTAGCAATTGTTGATGTTCAAAGAAAATATGAAGAACTCCAAGAATACTTAGAGCGGATGCTGGCCAGCACAAACAAGGGAGGCGATGAAGAAGAAGAGATGCAATGCAAGCAATGCGAGGGAGGCGTATAGCATCGATGCTAGCAGAGCGTAACGAAAAATACAAAGAGCTCCAAAGACCAACTTGACATATGATGATGAGATGTTTCAAAGATGCAGAAACCGCCATCTTAGACATTTTGTTTTTCGTTGTAAGAAGTTTTGACATTATTACATTTAACATTATTGTTACAATATTTTTAGTTATCATTCATTTAATTTATTAAATTTCAAGTATCATTTAGAATTAATGTATTCGGTGTGATTTTTATGCTAAATTCTTTGCTTTGCGTTGGAATTATATAATCGTTATTGGTTGGTTTTTAGTGCGGGAGGGTGTAATATTGAAAAATTTTATTTTTTAAATCAGATAAATTAGCGGCGTTTGTACAAAAGCTACCGCTAAATGTCAAGAAATTTTTGGGCGTTTTTTGAAAGCGCCGCTAAAGGCCCTGACTTTTAGTGGCGTTTTCTGAAAGCGCCGCTAAAAACCCCGACTTTTAGCGGCATTTTTGGGAAAGCGCCGCTAAAGGCCCTGACTTTTAGTGGCATTTTTTTGTAAAGCGCCGCTAAAGACCCTGACTTTTAGCGGCGTTTTTTGGGAAAGCGCCGCTAAAGGCCCAACTTTTCAATGACATTTTTTATAAGTCTTGCTAAAGCCCAGACTTTTATTGCATTTTTAAAAGAAGCCGCTAAAGACCATGGTTTTAGCGGCTTTTATTACAAACGCCGCTAAAAGTCGATCTTCAGCGCGTTTTAAGCGCATAACGCATAAAAATTTTTCGGCGATTGTATTAGCGGCGTTTTTGTGGCGCTTAGAAAAGCGCCAAAATACTTTTGTGACGCTTATAAACGCCGCTAAATGCCCAAAAAACGCTACTAAAAGTCTGTTTTGTTGTAGTGTGAGTGTCAGATTTTGGGTTTAATTTAACTTTTCGATTAGCTTTGAAGAGAGCAATTAGAGGGTGAAGGAGAAAGAAGCTGAAGATATTATTTTTATTCGTGCGAAATTCACTGTTTCATTTAACAAGGAAATTATGTGGAAATTATAAAATCTACATGGCATAATTAGGTGGATTAAATTTATCTTAGTTAATATCATATCACCATTCCTTTAAGAGTTGACGGATGAGTAACTAAAAAACAATCTTGAAAATTTTAATGACAAAATTGTAAATTTTCATAGTTTAGTGATCAAAACAAAAATTTACATATAGTTGGGTGATCAATGTTGTAGTTTACCCATTAGAAATAACTATTTGTGTATGCAGATATAAAACTAAAATGATGTTATATCAATAATTGTGTTAATAATTTGTAAGAAAAATTTCATGTATAAAATTGTACAAAATCAAATTTCATGTATAGAATTGTAAATTAAATCAAAGTTCATGGATAACTTTGACATTTATCCCATATTAAAATTAATATAAATCTTTTTAATTAATTTAACTAAGTTTATTGTTTAATTCAACCTGAATTGCTAAAAAGCTTGGTAAAAGTAGCATGGAGTCCTTTATATTAGGAGCCAAATTACATTTTGCCCCCTGTACTCAAAAAATAAAAAAATTAGTCCTTATATGTTAGATCAAAGAGTAAACTGATCGTTTGTTAAAAATTTCATCCATTTCTACTGTTAAAAATTAATCCTTGCATGTCATAATGAGGTATACGTGGCATGCCACATGTAACTATCTAATTATTCTGTCAGCCACAACAATTTTTAACATTAACAAATGATGAAACTTTTAATAAAATAAATCAATTTGTTCTTTAGTCTAACATATAGGAATTAATTTACTTATTTTTTTTAAAAAAAGAGACAAAATATAATCTAGCTTCTAATACAACGACTTCTATACTACTTTTACCTAAAACACTCTTTTCAAGTTGAATTCAATTGAGATTCAACTTTCATATTTAGTTATGGATGGATGGAGATGCAACTTGTAGAAATATGAATTGGGTTAAAATAGTTGGAGTTTCTGTAAAATGAGCATGAGTTTGGGGCGTCAATATTTGTGATTCAAGATTATTATTTTTTATGCTTAAGTCAATGCCATATCTCTGTGATGGAAAAAATAAGAGTTTAATGTATACAACAACAAAAAAAGAAAAAAGAAAAAAAAAAAGTAAAGTTGGAGATGGAGAAAAGGAGCTCACAATTCCTATGGCTTTTATGCTTGGTCCTTAGGCTTTGCCCTATCATTTGTTATATGTCTATATTATTAATCATTGCCTAATCTTTTTTCTTACAAATTTTATTTGTATTGTGCTTGACATCAAACATCTAGTTTTATTAATGTTCTACCTTAACAATTGTTTCTATTTAATTAGTCTAAGATTGATATTTTGATTAGATAAGTATCTTGACCAATCGAAATTGATTTAAGTAATATGATTTTTATTTCTTGAGAAATTCGACTCTATCAAATATGTAGTAGTGAATATGTGAATGTCAATTTATTTGACTTAATTGCATCTTCTAATTGATTTTATGCAAGAGTGAAATTATTCGGTGTGAATTAGGTGGGACTGCAGGGATTCAAATAGCGGCCCGATATCGAAATAGCAGCGGTTATATAGTGGTAGCAGCGCCGTCCGAAATCGCTATTGCTGAAAATAGCGGTGTGAAGCGGAGTCACACCAATAAAGGCGGATCGCGGCTGCAATTTAACGGGTAACGGCCGATTGCGACAATAACGGGCCGCTATTCCCGTTATTTTCCGTTATAGTTAAAAAAAATTCATCTATCAAGTATCAACTGAAACACAAATAGAAACAGTGTCAAACACAATAAAACAAAAGCCAAAAGGGAATATATTCCCCTACGGCCCTACTTGCAAAATCAGAGTTTTCAATCAAAAAAAAGTAAAAAGAAGTTGAACTTGAATCTGAAAAGCAAACAACACAGCAGCATTCGGAGCGATAGAAATTAAAGTACTTGGTTTCTTATTCAAACATTTTTGTAATTCGGCAAAAAACTGAACAACACAGGAGCAAATAAAAGCACCGAGGAGGCGAGGACTTGAATCATCCAGAGATTGATAATTTTCAAGTAAGTTACTTGAAATTTTGCATTGGTTCTTGCTTGCATGTCTTAAATCTACAGTGCATATGTTCTTTAGAGACTTTATAGGGACGCCGATGAACCGATGAAGGGAGAAGGCAACCAGCAACATATTCCAAGAATTTCAGAGGAGAGGATGTCATGAATCATGATAGAGTTTCTAAAACTCATCAGTTTTTCTTCCAAATTTTGTGTGTTTAGTGTTTACTGTTTAGGGATTTAACTTTGAAGAAATAAGAAGTGAAGAAGAAGTAGAACCGAACAGACAACAGACAATAGAGGGGTTTCAGAGACTTGAAAAATATTTTGTGGGTTAAGGGTTATAAATTTTGTCTGCCGTTCTTTAATTTTTTTTTAATTAAAATTGGAAAATATTTTATTTATGGTTTTTGCTCTTAGGTTAAATTCTTTTCCTCTTTATTTTAGTTTTGATTTGCTTAGGCCAAGTCTTATTACAATTGGACTCCTTCATTTTTTCATTTTTTTCCCTTTAGTTTTAAATTTGTGTATTATTGATTTGTTAAAATAAAGCCTAATTTTTAGTTTCAAAAAAATAATGCTTCACTTACTTATTCAATAATACATATTCATTAAAAGTGTTAGAAAACACTCAAAAAATTATTAAAAGTGATTTTTTTATAATTATAATTATAATTATTATGTTTTATAATAAATTGTGCGAATTTTAAAAAAATTCACGACCGTGATACCCGCAATGACCGCAATAGCGTTCGTTATGTCCACAACCGCAATAAACGCTGAAGAGTAGAAGTTTATGACCGCACATGCATGATTTTGCTAAAGAGTAGAAGTTCGAATTACATAGGGTAGAATTTTGCCGCTGAAGAGCAAGGCTTTCAACTGCACAAACGTGATTTTGCTGTTGAAGATCAAAAGTATGGACTTCACGACGTAGGGTTTTGTTATTGAAGAGCAAAAGTTTGCTACTTAGAACGAGAAGCTTATCGTTGAGGAAGAGAAATTTACTATTGATAAGCAAAAGTTTGTTACTAAGAAGGAGTAAACTATTGATGAGGAAAATTTATTTACTGAGGGAGAAGGATTTTATTGTTGATGATGATAAATAGGGGTGTACGTTCAATCGAATCGAGTAAAAAAATTTCGATTTAATCAGATTCACGAGTCATATTTTATCATCCTAACTCAATTTGAATTTTTTTCAAATCGAGACAAGTGAAATGAAATTCTAGCCAAGTCAGATCGAATCAAATCAAACCAAGTAAAATTGTTCGAGTTAAATTAAACATGTCACATAAAAATATTGGTGCAAGATAACTAATTTCATGTTAGAGCACATAAATTAAAATCATATATATTTGAAATTTTTTAAAGTAAAATAATAATAAAAATAAGATACTTGAGTGTGATAAAATTGAATCATTAATTAGGTCCCAAAATTATTATTTTAATTTTTTAAAATTTTAACTTTTTATATATTTTTAGAATTTTTATATTTTTAAAATATAAAATTTAAATTTTATAAATATATTAAATTTTAAAAATTATTATGAATTTTGAGAATTATTTTGATTTTTTTTAGAGAGAGACCTATTTACTTATTTTCAAAGTTGATGGGGCTCAAAAAAGTATTTACACCAATATATTATTAGAATTATTCAACTCGATTTGAACTCGAAACTCGAATCGAGTTATTCGAGTTGGCTCGAATAGTTCAAATAACTCGAATAATTTGATTCGATTAACTCGAAATTCGAAAAATTTTCAAATCAAATCAAATTTTGCTCACCCTTAATGATCATATTGTTATTGAGGAGGGATTGGCTACTAATGATGAGAAGTTTGTTGTGGAGGAAAAGAAGTTTAAAGCTAAGGAGAAATATGTTGCTAAGAAAGAGATTTTTGTTGCTGAAGAGTAAAAGTATAAAGGATGACTATGATCAATCAAACATTAGTGAGAGATTTAGATTCCACCCCTTGTAACTCACTTTTTATTTACAATTTTGAAATCAAAAGATTCACGAGTCAATTGATATTATTATACGCGCAAATTTACTTGTTGTACCATTATTGGTATTGATGTCATTTTTAATTACATTATCTATAACTTCTCCAATCACTCATAAAGTGTTATATTTGTACCAAGCATTGGGAAGTCCTAATAATCTAACCCATATATTGGGTATGAAATACTAGTAAAGCAATCCGAAGATCACGGCTCAACCATCAGATATTATTAAAGAAAACTTAAGATCCTTCCAATAAAATTCTAGTGTAATCTATAATAGTCCAATTTTATCCGGCCCAACCCAAATTAAACTAGAAACAAAAACAAAAAATAAAAAACAAAGTCCATTATTAAAGTCCATTTACAAAAAATAATGGCCCAAACACAAAAAACCCTTAGGGCCACTATCTTAAAAATTTTCAGAAACCTTAGGGACCCTAGGCTAGGGTTATCTGCGCCGCAACCTCTGCCTCTGCCTCATCAGCGAGTTCGTCGCCCAAGGTCTGACTCTTTCACCAAAATGGCAAGGCGCGGCTCCCCAACGCCGTTGACTTTGCCATGGACACTTGCAAAAAAGAAAAACAAAAATGCAACACGCAAAGAACAGTAGAAAAGAAAACGAAAATAGTAGCGCACTATAACACATTCGGCTATAAAAGCCAGAATAGCCATGTAACTTTTTAGAGAGACAATCAAACAAGAGAAATACAAAAAAGAAACTACAACAGTTTTTAAAAAACAAACGAAGATATCTCTCTCTTTTTCATTATTTTTATCCTTTTATTTCATTCTTGTGCAATTTAGTCCTTAGACCCACTGTTGATCCTCTAAGGGAGTGACACGTGTATTGGGGTTGGGAAAATCATCCTCTGAGTCCTTATATTTCTCTGTTTTATTTTAATTTAATCATTTACATTTTGTTTTTGTTTCTTTAAATTTATACTTTAAATTTTATCACATTTTCAATTTGGTCCCCTTAAGTCCCTAACAATGACATTAGATGTGACACATGTGCATTTGTTGGGATAATTTCCCTCTGAATCCTTATATTTTTATATTTTTATTTTTAATTTAATCCTTCATTTTGGGGTTCTTCATAATTTATGCTTTATATTTTATCACAGTTCTGATTAATTCCTTTATTTAATTTGACGCAATTACTTTCATTTTTCTTTATTGTTTTTAGCATTTTCATTTTATTACTTACATTTTGCTCTTTGAATTAGGGCAAATATCCCAAAATACCAAAAAATCAAAATTACCTGAAAGGACGGGTTTCAAAAATATTGACCTAAGGGCAATTTCCCAAAAATCGCGTCCACGTCGGTAGCGTTTTTGGGGAAAACCTAAAAGCGTCCATGGGGGCGCTTTAGGCCACCTCAAAGAAAAACGCTCCCACGAGGGCGCTTTTCTTTGAGGTGGCCTAAAGCGCCCCCATGGACGCGCTTTTAGCCAAGAATCAATCAAAAAATTTGACCGTTGGACCCCAACAGTCAAAAAAGCAATGGGAAAAAAAACTATAAATACCCCCAACCCTTCATTTTTCACACTTCAATCCTTTCTCATTTTCTCTCAATTTTCTCTCAATTTGCTCTCAATTTTCTCTCAAGTTTCTCTCAAAGCCCTTGAAATTTACGCTTAAATTTCAAAATAGTCTTCTACCATTTACTGAAAAAGCCCTTTATAATTTTTTAATATATTTATTTTTTGGAAAATTTAAAATTCTTTATCGAGTACAATGGTAGGGATTTACATCGCTTAGACAAAGAATCACATTGGCATCCAAAGAATTGAAAATGGTAAGTTTGAATTTTAATTTTCAATATTATTAAATTTTTTAATTATGTAATTTTAATTAATTTTGAATTTTATTATTTTTAAACGATCATAGATCGGTGTTGCAATGTTATATTCGAACATGCCCGGTCCCCATCGCCATTGATCGAGAATTACTGCGAAAGCGGGTTTTTGGCACGTATTACGATAGGTAGGGGTTCAAGTTGGACCGGTTTTGATCGGTGTGTTGATAGAGAGGTGGAGACCCGAGACGCACACTTTCCATCGCCATGCGAGAGTGTACCATCACCTTAGAAGATGTGCGATTCTGAGTTGGGATTACTGGGATGGGCCAGAGGTACCACCGGTCCGTAACATCTCTCGATTGGATGGCCGTATACTACGAGCTCCTGGGTACCATTCCGGATAAATTGCAAGGAGGTCGGATCGATATGGTTTGGTTACGAGACATTCCACGCAGCCGAATGAAGATTCGATGAAGATGAAAGAATACGGTATGCACGGCAAACATACTTGAGATAATTGGAGGCTATCGATGGGACCTCTCTAGAAACCTCGTCCACGAGATGGCTCCTCAAACTTGTTGATTTCAGAGCGGCCGGTGAATTGAGTTGGGGTCTGCCGTGCTATCGAGGTTGTACTGAGGAGATGTCTAGGCGGCGGTCTTGGGATAAAGCAAAAATCGAGGTTGCCTATCACTCTGCAGTCATGGGCATGGTTTCGATTTCCATTTTTACGTCCTCGACTCGACCAGCCATATTCATTCCCATTGATAATGAGGTAAATTTAATATTATATTTTACAATTATGTCATAGATTTATAGTATAATTGCATGCTAAAAGTTTATTTAATTAGGTGGAACCATCCGACAAGTCATGTTGGAATACCTGACTCGCTTGAGGATATACGGCTCCTATTGGAACAACGGTCGGAATCACAAGTAAGTGTCGAATTTTGTTATTATAATTTAGTATTTATGTATATAACTAATATTTTGGTAATGTTAATATAGTTTCAATGGACACCGTACGAGGATCCCGAAATTGGCAGTAATTACGGAGGAGTTCCTCCAAAATCCGAACAGTTGGCGTTAAGGTCCCGCTAATCACCTACGCGACCGTGGAGATGCACCATCAAATCGAGTTATCGGCAATTTGGATTCCGACAACGATTCCGTGGCTCTGAGGTGCTCGATGATGAGCACAGTGTGGACTTACTGGCGGCGACACGGATTGGCCAATATTTTGGTCGAACATATCGAGGCGATGGGAGAACCGGTATGACTTTTTACCTAACCGGAACCGATCGTAGTTCTTGAGTTAGCGTGTGTGTGAGTACATGCCATGGTTTAGAATCCATGGCAAGTCAGATCTGTTGTCGGTGAAGAGAGGCGACAGTAAATTCATGAAGGGAACGTCGGGCCCTTTACATTCAAGGAGAAGGGTGATGAGACGGCCAACAACAAATACCTATACAATCACCGGCCCATCGGTTTAGCTAACAACACCGACAACACAAGATCCATAGTTTATGCCAGTCGTACCACCTTACATGTATCCTCCTAACCCATATATGTTTCCTTTTCTAGTCCCCCAGGTTAGAATGCATGGCGGGTTCGAGTCCGTTCGACAACTCCTTTTAGCCACCAATCGTGAGGCCGACATCGGTGTGGGATTAGAAGAGGTGCCGTCGGGGCGATTCTTTCTACCAGCTCCTTCACCAGACGGATCGATCACCCCGCCGTGGTTTATGCAAACACCTCCGGTCATTATTTTATCAAGGTGGGTCATCATCGCAACACCTGAACCAGACCCACTGCCGAGGGACGGATTCCCACCGAGGTTCCACGACCCCATGGGAAGCTAGAAGAAGGAGGAATCCGGTAGCAGAATCGGCCGATCGCCCCATGTGGCACTTCCCACCCCAGATCCGCACTAAACCCTAAACCCCTAATTTGAGTAATTGTAAATTAATATATAATTTGAGTTTACTTTTTTTGTAATTAAGGTTTAATTTTTGTAATTAAGTTGTAATATATTTAATAAAATTTGAGTTTGTTTTTTTTTGTAATATAATTTTTTAATTTATTTAATTTTAATAACTTTGACAAAATAGGTTTGGTTTATTTTTTTTTTTTTGTAATTAAGTTGTAATATATTTAATACAATTTGAGCTTGTTTTTTTGTAATTTAATTTTTTAAATTATTTAATTTTAATAAATTTGACAAAATAGGTTTGGTTTTTTTTTTGTAAGTAAGTTGTAATATATTTAATACAATTTGAGTTTGTTTTTTTTTAATTTATTTAATTTTAATAACTTTGACAAAATAGGTTTGGTTTATTTTTTTGTAATTAAGTTGTAATATATTTAATACAATTTGAGTTTTTTTGTAATTTAATTTTTTAATTTATTTAATTTTTTAAATTTAATTTTTAAATTATTTAATTTTAATAACTTTGACAAAATAAGTTTGGTTTTTTTTGTAATTAAGTTGTAATATATTTAATACAATTTGAGTTTGTTTTTTTTTGTAATTAAGTTGTAATATATTTAATACAATTTGAGTTTTTTTTGTAATTTAATTTTTTAATTTCTTTAATTTTAATAACTTTGACAAAATAGGTTTGGTTTTTTTGTAATTAATTTGTAATATATTTAATACAATTTGAGTTTATTTTTTTTGTAATTAAGTTGTAATATATTTAATACAATTTGAGTTTGTTTTTTTGTAATTTAATTTTTTAATTTATTTAATTTTAATAACTTTGACAAAATAGGTTTGGTTTTTTTTTGTAATTAAGTTGTAATATATTTAATACAATTTGAGTTTTTTTTGTAATTTAATTTTTTAATTTATTTAAATTTTTAAATTTAATTTTTTATATAATAAAAATTGAGTTTACTTTTATTTGTTTTGTATTTTAATTTTTTATTTTAATTTTAATATCTTTGATAAGATAGAAATGATTTAATTTCGTTTTCCTCCAAAAAAACAGAAATTACATAGCCAAAGAAGAGACAAACAAGCTAAGAACACGGTCAACTAGTCCGATTTGGACACGAGCGAGATGTATGGCGGGTTCCTATACCACCCGCATCACCGACTTTGGTTGGTCGGTTCTCGGATATCCATATTGTTGCGTATTCTAGTCGAGGAAGGTCGACCTTTTGGTTTCGTCTCAATTCTCTATCCGCAATGACTTATACTGTGCAAGCGATCTGATGGCCACTTACGTTCATCTGGGATGGTGGGAATACGTGTCTCCACACGTTGTACATGTTTTCTAATTTGTAGACTTCATCGACATAGCTCATGGGGTCAAGACGAAGATTATGACAAGCCGCAAGTACATGAGCACATGGGTAACGGTGCATCAAATATCCCACAGTCGCATGTCCTATTTGTCAAGTGTACACGATAATGCCCGCCAACAATACCTTGGTTCGATCTGTCAAACTCCGTGACACGAAACCATAGGCTGTCGCGGTCGTGACAAACTGTGTGCATAGTGTTCGCCCGTGCCTTCCCACGGTTAATTTCTTGCAAGACCTTCGGGCTCCATACATGGCCTCCTTGCATCTGCCCTCGATAACTCGTTGCTCTCTTCGGAAATAGTGTCACTAAACGAAAATATGTCTCCCGCAAAACCGCTGTAATCGACAGATGACGAGTTCCTTTTAGCACGTAATTTATGCATTCGGCCAGTTTGTGGTCATATGACCATATCGTGAGGTCGCGTCATATGCTTGTGTCCACTGTTCAAAAGGAATATTGCACAGGTACTCTGCGCCTTCGGCGTTATCTTCGCGCAAACTGGCCAACATCTCGTGAAAACGGTCTTTATTGATCTCGTACCCTGCCAATATACGTTGATATCGAATATTACATACCACTATTCAATTGCGAATAAATTGAAAATTTCAAAAGAAATTATATTAATAGAAATTTCATACCCATATCGGTCACTTGTCGTTTCTGTCTTTTAGATCGGTGTTGCCCATAGTAGTTGGATGCCACATGCCTCAGGCAATATCGATGGTGTGTGCGATGCCACATGCTTCCCTGTCGTTCTATTGCCGCAAGTATTCCAGGGCCCCGATCCGATATAACGCATATGTCAGGTTGAGGGCAGACATGCCTCCTTAACCTAGATAGGAAGAAGTCCCAGTCATCAGCTGACTCCCCTGGTGTTATTGCGAACGCAATCGGAAGGATTCTCCACAATTTGTCTTGTGCCACGACTAGCAATAGCCGATCGTATATCTACCATACATGAAGGTACCGTCAATTTGTACCAATGGCTTGCGGTATGTAAAAGCATCTCGGCATTGCATAAATGTCGAGCAGCGCTTGAACACTGCGATCCACGGAGTAGACGATCGTTGTAGTACGCCGGTTCGTTTCAATGTCTGCATTGTCTTTGCTGAGACATATCTCTCAAAGACTTACACCACCGCCACACTTCATTATATGAAGCGTCCCCACCGACCGTGCAACTTTTCCAACTCCTTCGCTTGGCTATCCAAGCCTTTACGAAGAGGGCGTGTACCTATTTGGCTACGAATATTGCCAATTAAGGCCTAAGACAGTAGTTTTGGGATCGGCCTTCACCGTCGGATTATTAAATCACCAACATGTCCGAATCCATCCTCGGATGATCTTGTGTTACACCACAACGGCACGTTAAATAATACAACATTACATAATATTAGTGTTATTCAAATCATTGAACACATAGTGGTACTGCATCTGGTAATACATGTATGCGGACCTTTGTACTTCTTCACCTCCCACATCCCGTCTTTTTCTCAACGACGCCATGATTTTCCATGCACATGTGCCGTCTTGCACAAAGACACTTCGCCTGCATACCTATCGAGCTTTGATTTAACCATAGTGTAGTTAACCCGTTCACGATCTTCAGATTGTTTCAATGCACCAAGAAAAGTGTTCTTGTTGGAAAACGGTTACCAACTTCTAATTGGTCCGAATCCAACGAAGAATTTGTACGGTCACGCGTCCGGTGTGGTAGTTCAGAAACTCCAATGCATCATCTTGAGATAGATCGACATTATGCATATCTTACGGAGGCGAGTATGCCCTGAATAGCGGATCTTCTTCTTCTTCGTCGAACCGCCTCAACATCTTGGTACAATTGGAGCGGGCTCCGTTTAGAAAATAGTCCAACTTCGCACCGTCGGGCCACGGCTCCCGAGGTGGATCCACATCGGATTCATCGTCCGATCCTCCATAACTCGCAACAAACGAGGGCCCTCATTGGTGGATGCCGTCGGTAATACATCATCCCTCCTTAAACATCTTTCGTAAAGATTCCAATCGTATGTGGATTGCCATCCACTAGAAGTTGATGACATCCCCAATACGTATTTACCATCCGACGTCGATTGACGAATATGCATGTCCCATCTACCAACCGAAAGTGTCGTGCGGGGTTATGTTTTCCATACTACCACCGCACACGGGCACTTCGTGTTTTGCCTCCCACTTACAGTGTGTCGACACAGGGTCATGTATTCCCTCGAACGATACTAGATGTTGAGGTAGCAAATGGATCACTTGGAGATGAAAATTCTACATATAACTCGAGATAGGGCGATCCACCGGCAAAATGAGTCTCCACCATTGCCTCAAGGCTCAGGGACCTTTGATGTCGAATCGTCATATCTCACCGGATCAACCAAGCACAAAATCTATACTTAATAGATCGAACTTTCATTGGCGTTGTTCAATATTTTACGCCTAATTCTTTTGCGGTTATACCAAATCGACGTTTCGATTAAAACTCAATCGCTACTGTGTTCTCCGATAAGAAAACAACACCATTTTCGATGTCACGCACTTCACCATCGTAGTAAATAACACCATTAATATGTTCACTCATTTTCAATTTTTTTTCTTTTTGCTTGAATGCTTTACTAACCGAGAATGCAATTTGGTGATTTATAGCCTAATTTTGCGGACAAAGATCAGTAGCAAAAGTCGTCCACGTGGAGCGCTTTTCGATGCTCGGGTAATAGTGCACCTATTTGAAGCGTTTTTGGCCATTGTTTGTTCGAAATGTCTCCTCAAAATAATTTTGCGGAGACCATCAGAGCAAAAGCGTCCCACGTGAGAGCGTTTTGCCACGGTTTGTTCTCAAACGTCTCCTCAAAATTATTTTGCTGGAGACTCTTGTCCAAAAATTATTTCATTTTCACATTGCAAGTGGACGGAAAGATTCCCAAAATGCCTAAAGCGCTCCCCATGGACGCTTTTAGTCGCTTTCCAAAAAACGCTACCGACGTGGACGCTATTTTTGGGAAATTGCCCTTCCTCAATATTTTTAAAACCTATCCTTTCCTAATTTTAGTTTTTTGGTATTTTGGGATATTTGCCCTTTGAATTATGCAATTTATTTATTTATTTTTGTTAGTTTCATCATTGATTTATTTTTATGTAGTATTAATCATGTTATAATTATCATTATCATTATCACCGCTTGTGTTATCATTATTATTATTATTATTATTATTATAGTCGCATTATTACTATTTAATTATAGTGATCACTTTATTTTTGCTCTTATGTTGTTATTTTACCATAGTCATTTCAAATTTTTATATATTTATTTCTTATTTATTTCTTTTTTTCCGTATAATTATTTCACTTTATTCTAGCCATTATCATATTATCTCCTATGCTTAGATATATTTATTTACCTTCGCACTACGCTTAATTGCATATCATATTAAGTGGTGTATTCGCCTTTATATGACGCATAAAATGTAATTAAAAAAGAGGCAATGTTCGTTATTTTTGGGAATTCGAGAAGTCGTGCTCCTAACTTACGGAGTATGGTCTCTCCTAGAACCAAAATAACTAAATATCCTATTTAAAACTCAAAATATACAGGACATAGATAATAACCAAATAATGAGAATTCTTATTTTTGAGGATTCGAGATATCGTGCCATAACATACGGGACATGATCTTATCTCGATTGACTCGAAATAAGAAAACTCTTTCCACAAAATTCAATTTAGTTTGCAATCATGCAAGAAGGAATTGTATCTTAGATTTTCTTCACATTTTCAATTCTCGACACTAAGATATCAAGTACTCAATTAGGTACCAATTTTGGGCGTCATGAGGGTGCTAATCCTTCCTCATACATAACCGGCTCTCGAACCTATTTCTCGGATTTTGTAAGACTAAAAATAATTTTAGTAAATCTAACATTTTATTAAAATTTTGAGGTGATCTAATCACACTTAATTAAAAAGGATTGGTGGTGACTCCATTTTCATTTTTCCTTTTTAAAATAAAAAGTCATTTCCAAAAAAAGTTTCGACAGCTTGGCGACTCCACTGGGGATAAAACAAGAGAGTCAAGCTGCGAGTTGATTAATTTTTGGTCTTTTTGTCGAAAATTGATAATTTGGTTTAAATTGATGATCCCATCCTTGCATTTTTTTCCTTCATATTTTATTTTGGTGGTAAATAATGTCTTCATTATTTTAGGTTACAAAATAATTCAATATGTCTGCTTTATTGGTTCGAGTTTCTCTTGGTATATTTCCACACATTGCATGGCATAATCGTCTCATTTTGCCCTTCTTAAGTGGGAGTGAGAAGCTATTCCTTTGTGAGGTCTTCACCTCTGTATAAGATAGTGAATCGCTTTCGGGATACATCCGTACCTATGTCTTCGTGAGGTCCTCACCTCCGTATAGCCATAGGGAAATGTATTCTCCTGAACTGAACTCAGTCCGAATAAGCTTATAATGGGTGAGGATTAAGGAATCTGCTGGTTCAGGTACCCTTACTTTAGGACCGAACCACATATAATAAGCCCTAAAGAACCCACCCTAGGTAGAACCATGTCAAACCTTTAGTAGTCACCTAATAGATGTTCTATTTACTATTTCTTTCTTTGTATTCTAGCTTTGTATAAAACGTACTGACTTGTTTCTTTTTGTTTTGGCTGTGATTGCATTGCATTTTCATCATAGAAAAGGGTGCTGGTTCGCGTTCAGTTGCTAAATAGAGAGCTTGTCATGGAAAAGGGATTTCTTGATAAAGTGGAAAACAATGCAGCCATACGAATATGTAGGGGTGTTCAATTGGTTAACCGACCCGAAATAACATTAACCGAATTAACCGACTTTTCAAAATTTTTAACCGTTAACCGAACCGAAATTTTTTCAAAAAAATTAACCGAACCAAAAATTTTTTCGGTTAATTCGATCGGTTAATCGAATTAACGGAAATTTATATGTTTTTTATTTTTGGTTAAAAATTAACCGAATTACCGAGTTAACCGAATTAACCGAATTACCCGAAATGAATCACTACATAATTAAAAAAAGTACATAGTTTTAGTTTTAGTTTTAGAATTTTATTTTTATTTATTAAATTATTTGTAATTTTTATGATTGGGTAATTGGGTTGGGTTGGATATTTGGGTTTGGATTGGGTTTAGGGATTGGGTTTAGATGAATAGTGGGCCTATTTATATATTATAATTTTATTTATTAATTTTTTAGTTAAACCGAAAAATTTTGGTTAATCGACCGATTTCGAATCGAATTAACCGTTAACCGAAAAATGAAAAAATAATTAATCGACCCCCGATCGAAAAAATTTGGTAATCGACCAATTAACCGAATTCGGTCGGTTAACCGAATTTTTTGATTTTACCCAAATTTTGTACACCCATATGAATATGGTCCGAGAAAACACAACAAGAGAATGGTAACAGCCTGATAGAGGGGTACATGTCAGAATTATGAGATTTCACTCACATCAGTGTGACTCAGAATAATCTTCAAGAGTTGAAAGAAATATGGGACCAATGGGATGATGAAATCAAGCAGTTATTCTATCGTAGATATGGTGATTTGCATTATTTACTCGATGTCAAAGTGGATAAGCACTTATTCCAAGCTCTTGCCTAGTATTGGAATCCCGCCTATTGCTGCTTCACTTTTGGGAAGGTAAACTTGGTGCCCATCGTGCAAGAGTACACAACTCCACTCCGTTGCCTGATGATCCAAATCGACAAAGCTTATTCTAGAGCCGCCAATGTTTCAACTTTCTTAAAGAGGCTAATGAGCATAACTGGGATGAGCGAGCAATGGGTCTCAACCTGGATTAAACAAAAGGGAGATAGTAAATGCATCCATTGGAAAATTTTGCAGGATTTGATCTTGGCACATTCGGATACGAGAAAAAGGGTCGACGTCTTCGCCTTAAGTATTTATAGGTTGGTCATCTTCTCCAAAGCACTAAGGCACAAAGATGATGCAGTTTCAGATCTATTTGACCGGCTTGACAAAAGGGTCACGCCTGTCTCGACAATTTTGGCTAAAACTTTCAGATCTTTAAGTGCATGCCGAAGAGCGGGTGAAGGAAGATTTATCGAATGTGCACAAATCTTGCTAGCCAGATTACATAGCCATTTTTGGAAGGTAGAAAAAGGATCTTATCGAGTGTTCTCCTAGGACTACTCTTCGTTGAAAGAATTAATGGCTATCCCAAAACGAGACAACATTTTGGAAAAAAAAAAGTAGATGGCAATTTTTTAGAGTTTTCAAGACGAAGACGTTGAATAGAGGGCCCCTTGGATGATCCCTAATAAAATTTTGTACAAATGTGGAGACTTTGACTGGGTCCCTTTACTCAGGATATGGGGAGCTGTTGGATATGCCCCTCTACTTGTATTGAGACAGTATAGGTCCAGGAAGTTTATACCAGCAACGCAAAGGTTGGCTCAATATGAGTTTGCATACAAAGGTGACAATTACAAAAAAAGGTTCGTGAAATATCGAACGCTTGGAACCAAACTCACAAAATGAAAAAAATTTTCGCAAATCCCATGACGACCCCCGAATATGATTGGTGGTTGAGAAACCTCAATTTACACACATTTTAACCCCATGCTTGGCTTATTTTTGGATGAATTCTCATTAGATTTGATGAATTCGATGCTCCTAATCCTTTAAATTCATGTTTTACAATCAGGAGAGCTTAGGGAGTCGAAAAGAACGAGAAACGGGCTAAAACGGGACAAAATAGGCCTACCTTAGGAACTCACACAGCTTAGGCTATCGAGACACACTTTGTGTGTTCGAGCTAAAAGCGAGACACGGCCGGATCAACATACATGGCACGACCACACTACCGTGTGTGGTGAGCGAAGCGCACGATCTTAGAGTCGAACACGGCATGTCCTGCCAGTAGCAAAGATGAATTCTATTCGGAATAGGCTACTTGTGGGCCAAGAGAGGTGTTCCAAAGCCTATATAAACACCCTAAGGGGCAACCTAAAAGAGGACGTTGAGTAGAAGGTAAAAAATACTCCAAGACAGCCGTCGGAAACAGCTTAGGAGAAGGATCTCCATCAAGACCGAGGATCTCCCATCAAGTTCTTTAGAATTTTTTGGGTTTTCTTATGTTTTGTTGTTTTCCCTATTCTAATATGTTTCCCTCTATTAGTATGAACTAAATCCCTTAAATATCTAAGGGGATGAAACCTAGATGGATCTTATTATTATTTGATTTATAAGATAAATACTTATTCTCATTCTTAATTGTGAGTTTTTATTCTTGTTTTGATAATTCAGGTTATTAATTCAAGTCAAATGTGCTTATTCAATAGAGCAAAAGTCCCTGTTTAAGAGAAGACCAACACAATTAAGCAGAGTTGATTGCAACCCTAGAAATAGGGCGACGAAAATCTGCCGGATTAGAGTCAAATCTAATAAGGGAATTCATATATCGAGTTAATGTGACAATAGGGGTTTTAATTAGAAAGAGATTTCAATTAATCAACCTAGAGTCAGTTGTTTTTAGTCTTGAAAGAGATATTAACATAAATCAGGGATTTCTATGGATTAAGTCAAGTGAATAAATCATATGAATCAAAAGTAATAAGTGAAGTTTATGTGGATTCTTCCTTAGGTATTGCCTATTTCATATAAGTTCTCCAAAAGTATTTTTCCAATTCACTCTCTGTCACATTCATAGTCATTTAGTTAGTTAAATTAGTTAGTTAATCTTAGATTAAAAATAAATCCCCTTAATTACTAGGCTAGATAATAAAAAGACAGTTATTACTAGTAATTTTAGTCCTTGAGGATACGATACTCGCCATAACTATACTACTGTTCGATAGGTGTGCTTGCCTTTGTCGAAATAATAGTTAGTTTTGAGCCCATCAAGTTTTTGGCGCTGTTGCCGGGGATTAAGATATTAGGAACACTAAATTTTTATTACTTTATCCATTTTTACTATTTATAATTTATTTTTATTTTTAATTTTGCTAATTTTTCTTTTATTTATGTAACGCCCCGAATTTGAGCCTAGTAGAATTGGGCCCATTGAGCCTTGAGTGTAGGAGTGTTTTAAAATTTTTGAGAATATGAGAACGGCATTATTGCAAGTTGGACCTAGTAGGTGAGTGATTTTGGAAGGTTAGGGGGCTTCTATGAAGTCCCGGGATCAAACTTGGGCTTTAGGAAAATTTTGGTTTTAGGTGAATAAAACTCTGGGAGTTAGTAGGTAGGCTTGAAGAATAAAATATGGAGAGGAATGTCACAAAAAGAGCTTGTGGTGTAGTGGCAAAGTGGCACCACATAGGAGACAAGGAGGTGATGCCACACAAGGAAGCAAGGGATCCAAGGTTCAAGTCTTGGCATTTGCATTTCTTTTAGATTACCTTTTTAAATAGAATTAGACTTTGGCTATAGACTTATCTTTAGTTGCGCCTATTTTAAGACACAAGTGGAGTGTGTGGTGTGGTGGTTGTGGCGTCTTTGGCAGAGTACGAGAAGAAGGGTTCGAATTCTACAGATGACAAATGGAAGGCTTTTATTTTGCTCAGGAGAAGACAAGAGGTTGTGTTGGAATCAAATACTGATGGAGAAGAGTTTGAATTGGTCAAGGTTGTTGGGTAAGTTTGAATAAGGGATGGAGAGTGAATTGAGGAGGAAAAAGGGGAGAAAATCTTAAAATTCCAAATGGAGAAGAGTTAGCAGAATATGGGGAAGTGGATGGGAAAATTCAGCCAAAGGCTAGTCATTTTCGGCTAGGGGAAGTGTTAGGTATGTTTGGGCAGTGTTGGTGTGGCTGAATCCTTATTTTGCTCTCTTTTCATTTCAGTTTTAAGTTTTTGCTCTACAAAGATTATTTTGTTCGTTCTTGTGGGATAGAAGGGTAGTAGACTTTCGGCATTTGTGGTTGTTCCTTTTTGTGTCTTTCTCTTGGTTTTGGCATATCACTGCAAAGCCTCTCCTTGCTACCGTCCTCTTTTCCCTTACAACCTATTTGGGTTAGTCTTTCTTTCTTTCACACCTTTTCTTCTTTGTCATTGGACCACTAAACTTTCGGCAATCACTTGTTCTTCCACCCTCTTCAGTCATCGAGTGAAGGTTCATCCCTCTTCTTTTTGAAGGATACTTGGTTTCTCTTCGTAACCGATTACTCCATCATTCTTGTGACCTTGTTTCTTTTCTATGCTTATTGCTATATTCTTGTTAGATAGGCCGAACACCCTTCATCTGCTAGTATAGCTATTTTCGAGTACACTGCTAATAGGAGAAAGTTGTTGGAGAACTCTGCGATTCTATCATCCTTGGTAAGTTGTTTTTCATAAAAACTTTCGGACAATCGGTTTTGGTAGTGGTAGTACCCTTCATGCTTCTAACCTGAATGTTACCTTCTGATGATGGGGTGTTAGATTTCAATTCAGGTCCTAGACGAGGAGTGGACTTGGGTATTGATGCTTAACTTTGGTTGTGGTCCAGATTAATCACGGAGAAGTAAGGTCGATTCATAACCAAACGGCTTAGAAAGTATAAGCCGATTCTATTGAGGTAGGTATTAATCTTGGGTTCAATTTCTGTATTAGAAAGGCTTGTTGAATCCTATTATCGGGTTGATTAATCGAATACCTTAAACAAATATAGGTTCTACGCTCGTGGGCTACTACGTTTCTCTCCAACAGTTGTGTAATCTCACACCCCGTTGAATTATTGCATGCAATGTTCTGTGAAACGGCTAAAAGCTGAAAAGCCAAAATGCTGGCAAATGTGACTACACGAGTGTGCGAGCTCTCATAGTGGAAAACAAAGATGCAAATGTTAGTGGTAAGTCGTTAAGAGTGTCACGAGAACTCTTGCGCTACTGAGGCTGTAACGGGCCTAACTGGGCCAAAAAAGGCCAAATGGGCCCAACGGGCTCTCTGACCCACTGGGCAAAACTGTTGGAAAACTAGGAAATGATAGACCCGAATGTGAAATCTGCAAATATAAAATCAAAACCATGTGTTTTGGGCCACACGAGCGTATAGGCCTAAAATGGATTTTAGGCCCAATAGTTTCGTGGAGACCCAAAAAGGGTTCCGTGTCACTCGAGGTGATAGTAGACCTCCAGAAAGGCCGTTAAAGGTAAAATTATCGAAATACCCCTAGAGGGTAAATTGCCAAAATACCCCTGGAGGGTAAAATTATCAAAATACCCTTAGAGGGTAAATAACCGTTATATCCCTAGTGGTAGTTTAAATGATATGTGTGTGATATTTATATGATTGATTATGATTGTGACATACTGCATACACGAAATATTTATGTCACGACATCATGCATTGGGTTGGGTTTGATGATTCGGAGGAAGCATATTCTGGTGGCTCTACCACATATTCTGGTGGTTTTGCCACATATTTCGGTGGCTCTGCCACAATCTGTATAGTGGCTATGCCACGTATATTCTGTTATTCTGGTGGCTTCACCACAAATTTTGTGATTAGCAGCTTGTCTGCCTTATTGGTGTGTAACGGATGGGTGGGTCGATTTAGAAATCCCCACAGGTGTGTTCGGCTGGTTTGGGTGGTGTGTTGCGGATATATTATCAGGTTGGGATATATACTCAAGTTGCATTATCATGTTTATTGGGCTAAGGCCCAGATTGTTACCGAATAAGGCTTTGACCCAGTCTGCTTCTACATGGGCTTCAGCCCAGTTTGCTTCTGTATGGGCTTCAGCCCAATCTGTTTCCGTATGGGCTCAGGCCCAGTTAATGACCGACTAGGGGATTACACACTAAGTTCTCGTAACTCACCCCTCTGCTTTAACCTTGCAGGTAATCCCCAGCATTAGAGGATTTGGAGCGGCGGAGGACTCTGTGGTGGCCATACATCAGGAATATTTCTCGTGAACTTAGTAAATTCAGTTTTACCTTATTTCAAGTTTACTTATTTATCTGGTTAATATTTTGTAATAAGGTCGTTGGGTTATTTTCTTTTAAGTTTTCATTAATAACTGTTAAACTTATAAATACGTGGTTTTCATGAAACAACAATAATTGTTTTCAAAATATCACATCTTCGCAATTCACTGAATCTGATTTCTGTTATAAACAAGTTTTCGAAAATAATAATAATAATGTTTTTACAAGAAAACATTTCAAGCAAATCTAAATTTCACAAACAACAAAGCTCGAAGTTTCAAAAAGAATACGAACTTTTTTTAACGAACGCGCAGTTTTTAAACAACCTTTCTATGTGACATGCTAGATCCGGTCATAATGTCTAGGCCGGGTTTAGGGTGTTACAATTTACTTCTGGCAGGTAATTTTAGTTTATGGCTAGAAGAAACTCGTCAGGACCATTACTTTTTGACAGCGATATAGAAGCTACTGCTCGCAAAAACCGAAGAGAAATAAGGCGAAACTTATAATACATAGAAGAAGAGCAAGAAGACGAAACAAATAATACCGAAGAGATGGCTGATAATAATTCGCTACCTCCCGTGGTTGCCGCAAATCCAGTGAATCAAAATCCTGCTCCTCGTACTATATATGATTATGCTAAACCTAATTTAATAGGAACCGAATCAAGTATTGTTAGACCTGCTATTGCTGTAAATAATTTTGAACTGAATCCTAACACTATTCAGATGATTTAGCAATTTGTTCAGTTTGATGGTTTGCAGGATAAGGATCCAAACAATCACTTGGCAAATTTTATAGAGTTTGGCGATACTTTCAAAATTAATGGCATTTCTGATGATGCCGTTCGCCTTCGGTTGTTTCTCTTTTCGTTGAGGAACAAAGCTAAAGAGTGGTCGAACTCGTTACCACGAGGATCAATCACTACATGGGACCAAATGACTGAAATTTTTTTTTTAAAAATATTTTCCGCTGGCTAAAACGGCTAAGTTGAGGAATGATATTTCTTCTTCTGTGCAGATGGATCTAGAAACACTCTACGACGTATGGGAGAGATATAAAGATCTACTAAGGAGTTGCCCTCACCATGGGTTACCTTTGTGGCTACAAGTTCAAACCTTTTATAACGGTGTGAACCCCTCAACAAGGCAGTTGATTGATTCAGCCGCCAGTGGAACCCTAAATAACAAGACCTCTGAAGTGGCTTATGAGTTTATAGAGGAGATAACACTGAATAACTATCAGTGGCAAGTTATGAGGACAAAACAAACAAAAGCTGCTAATGTTTTCAACCTCGACGTAGTAACCATGCTATCAAACCAGGTAGAACTGTTGAATAAAAAGATTAATGGTTTGTGTGGTTCTTCGCAGGTACATCCAGTTATGCAGTGCGATACATACGGAGGAGGAATGAACAATACAGAATACCCACCCTACAACCCTGGCATAGAAAACAAACAGATGAACTATATGGGTAACAATTCTAGACCTCAAAATAATCCTTATTGTAACACTTACAATCCAGGTTGGAGGAACCTCTCAAACTTTTCATGGGGTGGCCAAGGAAATCAGAGACAACAACCCCCTCCAGGCTTTCAGCAGCAACCCTACCTACAGTAGAAAAAACCAAACCTTGAAGAGATGCTAACCAAATTTATCGCGGTGTCAGAAACCCGTTTCTAAAACATCGAAATAGCACTCAAAAATTAGCAATCATCGATTCAAGGGATCGAAAACCAATTAGGACAACTCGCTAAGCTCAAATCTGAACAGCAACAAGGTAGCTTGCCAAACAACACTGAAACTAACTCCAAGGAGCAAATTCATGCAATTACCGCTCACGATAGTAAAGGGTTAGATGAACCAAACTTAAGGCAAGAGAATGTGGTAGAGGAAGGTAAGGTTAAGGTAAGCCATGATAAAAAAAATGGTAAGTATAGAATATCAACCTCGTGTGCCATATCATAATGCGACAAAGAAAGACCGCACAGATTAACAATTCGGTAAATTTCTTAAACTCTTAAAAAATTACATATTAACTTACCGTTTATTGAAGCTCTTTCGCAGATGCCCCAATTCGAAAATGTTTTTAAAAGAGCTTTTGACAAACAAACAAAAGTTAGACGAGGAGTCTCATGTGGAGATAATTGCAGTGTGCTCAGCAATCCTACAAAATAGACTACCACAAAAGTTAAAAGATCCAGGGAGTTTTACGATTCCTTGCTTAATTGGTAGTTTATCTGTTGATAATGCTTTAGTAGATTTAGGGGCAAGCATAAATGGTATGCCTTATAAAATGTTTAAACAGCTAGGTCTGGGAAATCCCAAACAAACTAGGATGAGCATTCAATTGGCTGATAAAACTATTAGAGTTCCTAGGGGTATAATTGAAGATGTCCTAGTAAAAATTGATAAATTCATATTTCCAGTTGACTTTGTTGTTTTAGACATGGATGGGGACAACAATGTTCCTTTAATTTTAGGAAAACCTTTTTTAGCAACTGCTAAAACTAGAATTGATGTTGGTATAGGTGAATTCACACTTTCTGCAGGTGACGAAACGATCACTCTTCAGGCTCTTGAGTCGGTTAGAATATCGAGTAATAAAGGTGATAACATAAATTCTATTAATAACCATTCGGTTCAACCTTCTTTTCAGGAAGCACCACGAAATTACACAATTGAGCCGTATTCTAGACCTCGAGCCAACAAAGAAATAGCTTATGAGGAACGAAGGCTTCAGATCGATGAACTAGACGAGTGGAAGACACATGTCAAGTAGAAACCAAGAAAACACAATGAACTAAAGCGACTCCATGAAACCTGAGGATGAGCGAAACCAATTTAAGATCGGAGATCAAGTATTTTTGGATAAAACAGACCCTCGAATCGCCACTTCAAACCTTGATACAAATGAAGAGATCCCTTTTAAGGCACTCAATGTCTTTTCATACGGAAAAATCGAGGTATTTAATCTTAAGTTCGGCACTTTTAAGGTAAATAGTACTCAACTTAAACCTTACTTTGATGTTAGAATTGATAGCCAGAGAGAGGAGTTTCAACTCCTCAAACCACCATGAATATGCGAATGAAAGGTAAGTCTAGCTTAAGACTTTAAACGAGCGCTTCTCGGGAGGCAACCCGAGCACTAACTTCACTAATGTCATATTTTTGATTTATAGTACCTAACTAAAAACTAACCAAATTAATAGGTTTCCCTACCACACGGCCTTGCACACCAGCGTGGCCGTGGCCGTGTGGACACTACAAAAAGGCACATCGGCGTGGCAGAAACCGTGCGAACCAAGGACGAAACATCCCCAAACCACGAACGAAAATAAAATGCCACGTCTGTATGATATGGTAGTGGTCGACACTAAGAAAGTAACACGGGTGTGCGACACGCCCATGTCCCGAGGCCGTGGTCGACACTGATTAATCAACATGGGTGTGGCAACCTCTACATAAGAGTGGGAGAAACAAATGAAACATCACACGGTCGTGCGATACGGCCGTGTGATCTAACACGCCTATAGAACAGGGGCGTGGGTAGCCACCAGATCCCTGATTCCTATTTAAAACCCCAATTCTTCTCACCTTTTCCCCAAATTCTTCTTCTTCCAAACCCTAACCACTACACCCATCTCTTTCTCTATTATCTTTCTCCTTTCATTTTCCTTTCCCCCTTTCCCTCACTCTTTCTTTTCACCACCATCCCTATGTCAAAGAAGCGAAAGGATCCTAGCACGATTTCCCCGTGCGCGACCACTCTACATAAGTTCATGCCTGCCGCTTTATTCCCTCGACAAGACAAGGACCTTTGAGTCTATTTATTTTTTCTTTTTCTTTTCTCTTCTCCTTTATTTTCCTTTCCTTTATCTTTTTATGCTTAATTTATATTATTATATTTTGATTTCTTTAATTTAGATTCAAAAGGCTGTTAGGGAATCACCACACCTCCATCGGAGTATCCACCTCCGCGTTCATCTATGCCTAACTACCGTTTCTTTTCTTTGACCCTGCAGTTTCTAAGGGTTCAGGGAAATATTAAGGAATGACTACACTATCGGAGCATTCCCCCACCATGTACCTCTACCTAGTCCATCGTGCTTATCTCCCTAATGATTTCATCCATAACTCAGGAAGTTTCACTTCTCTCACTCTCTTATGATTTCTTACTATATTGCTATTATTCATCCTTATACGTTGGGGACAATATACATCTTAAGTGTGGGGAGGTTATTTAACTGATTATCAGAAAAATCCCTGAATTATGTCTTATTCTTAAAGTAATTTTCTCATATTACTAATTAAAATGAAACTTCTATTAAATTATGAGTTTTGTTGATATGTTTTGGATTAAGTCATAGATAATTGTGCATTGATAGTTTAAACTTTAAGATATTAGAGAATCAAGCATGATAAGTCTATTTTCAGAATTAAAATTTATTAGGTTGTTCCCCTAATCTTAAATATTACTTTGAAATTTGAAATTTGCAAGGTTGACATCAAAAACCATAATTTTTTGTGAGATTTTGAGCCTTTAGAGCATATATCTTTTCTTGCTCACTTTATTGATTATGAGTGTGTCAAACATTGATTTGTTATTCTAGAACTTGCTTCGATTATGCATGTCGAGACCACACTTTTAATTTGATATACTGAAATGATAAAGGCACCTAGGATTTAACCCACCCACTCCATAAAAAGCCTACCTTCATAATTAACCCCTAGTGAACCCATTTGAGTCCTAATAAATCGTTTTTTATTTACCTTTAATATTAACCCAAAACTCACTCTTTTTGATTCATTAAGAATTTTCCCTATTTTGAAATTAACCCTTTTTTTGTCGAGATTTGATTTGAGCAGTTGCCTAACTATGTTCTCTATTTCAGTTGTTAAGTTCTTTCTTTTTATTGTAAATACTTGTTGTTATTAAAAAAAAGTTATGATATATTCATTATTAGTTCTATGATTATTTAAGCTTAAGTAGTTAATTTTGCATTTTGAGAAGAAGCTCGTGATATTATTGATAAGTTTTCAATTATTGTAATTATTCAGTTTTAGTTGTTTTTCTAGTTAGGTAAATGATCAATTCAATCTCGATTCTAACCCTTTAAATTAGCATTTATCCACACCTTTAACCCAAGCCCTATTACAACCCTTATACCTTTTGATTTATGTAACATATTATTTTATAGTGGTGGAGATTTGATTTTTATACAAGCCTATGGTAATAACTCTTCATGTTTGACTTTTGAGTGCTTTTTCTTGAACCTTAAACACTTTGAGTGATTTGAGTGAATCCTTAGTGAGGATGTCAATCCTTGTCAGGTTTGAATCAAAGGTAATTATTTAGGTAAGGGGAAACACCTATGTTTTCGTGCTATAAAAATTTATGACTTAGATTGTGTAAATCTTTAATTATTGATGAGAATTGTGAATTGAGGGAAGTTAGTTTTAATTGTGAGTGAGGATTTTGCTTGAGGACAAGCAAATGCTTAAGTGTGGGGATATTTGATAAACCTCAATTTACACACATTTTAACCCCATGCTTGGCTTATTTTTTGGATGAATTCTCATTAGATTTGATGAATTCAATGCTCCTAATCCTTTAAATTCATGTTTTACACTCATGAGAGCTTAGGGAGTCGAAAAGAACGAGAAACGGGCCAAAACGGGACAAAATAGGCCTACCTTAGGAACTCACACGGCCTGGGCTATCAGACACGGCCGTGTGTTTCGAGCAAAACTGAGATACGGCCTGGATCAACATACACGGCCTGACCATACGGCCGTGTGTGGCGAGCAGAAGCGAGCACGATCTAAGGAGTCAAACACGGGCGTGTCACACAGGCGTGTACCTACCGTAGCAAAGATGAATTCTATTCGGAATAGGCTACTTGTAGGCCAAGAGAGGTGTTCCAAAGCCTATATAAACACCCTAGGGGGCAACCTAAAAGAGGACATCGAGTAAAAGGAAAAAATACTCCAAGACAGCTGTCGGGAACAACTTAGGAGAAGGATCTCCATCAAGACTGGGGATCTCCCATCAAGTTCTTTAGAAGTTTTTGGGTTTTCTTATGTTTTGTTGTTTTCCCTATTCTAATATGTTTCCCTCTATTCGTATGAACTAAATCCCTTAAATATCTAAGGGGATGAAACCTAGATGGATCTTATTATTATTTAATTTATAAGATAAATACTTGTTCTTATTCTTAATTGTGAGTTTTTATTCTTGTTTTGATAATTCAGGTTATTAATTCAAGTTGAATGTGTTTATTCAGTAGAGCAAAAGTCCCTGTTTAAGAAAAGATCAACACAATTAAGCAGAGTTGATTGCAACCCTAGAAATAGGGCGACGAAAATCTACCAGATTAGAGTCAAATCTAATAAGGGAATTCATAGATCAAGTTAATTCGACAATAGGGGTTTTAATTAGAAAAAAATTTCAATTAATCAACCTAGAGTCAGTTGTTTTTAGTCTTGAAAAAGATATAAACATAAATCAGGGGTTTCTACGGATTAAGTCAAGTGAATAAATCATATGAATCAAAAGTAATAAGTGAAGTCTAGGTGGATTCTTCCTTAGGTATTGCCTATCTCATATAAGTTGTCCAAACGTATTTTTCCAATTCACTCTCTATCACGTTCATAGTCATTTAGTTAGTTAAATTAGTTAGTTAATCTTAGATTAAAAATAAATCCCCTTAATTACTAGGCTAGATAATAAAAAGATAGTTATTACTAGTAATTTTAGTCCTTGAGGACACGATATTCCAGACTCGACATAACTATACTACTGTTTGATAGGTGCGCTTGCCTTTGTCGAAATAATAGTTAGTTTTGAGCCCATCAGTGGTGAGGTAAACGAATCAATGACAATGTCCCTTCATCAAGTCAAGAAAACACTCGACCAATAGAAGAACACTTGCAAGTGATTTCGTCTGAGTTAGAGATCGTAAAGTATTACTTCAAAAAGAGGAGTTCGAAACTGGGGAAAATGATAGAAAAGTTGGAAGAGGAAAAGATTCAGCTAGGGTTAGATGTCGAGGTCCAAAAGTTAGAAGCCGAGAAAATGAGAAAAGGAAAGAACAAGGCTAAGGAAGACTTGGATAGCTTAAAAACAGATTAGAAGAAATTGCGTCTGTCAATGAGGATTGCTGGGTTGGGTAAAACATCAGACTAATGGCGGCAAGAAATCCAAGAAGAAAATATTAGAGCTGATCAGTAGGAAAAGAAATTCCATGATGCTCGAGTCCGAGAGGATGCTCTAAAAAGAAACTTGTTAGAAAGCCGAAATGAAATGGTTGGATTGAGAGCCTGGGTAGCAGAATTGGAAAGGTCACTACATCAATATCGTAGTCGCAATTCTGTGATTGAGTTGAAAGTATTAAGATTTAAGAGTTGAAGGGAAAGATAGAAGAGCTCGAGGCCGTTCTGTAAAATTGTGAACTTCGAATTGAGCTTCTTGAAATGAACAATTAACATTAGAAAGAGCAACTCCAACGCTCTCAAGGTCAGATCAAGGATAGAGATCACATCATGGGTGAAACTGTGACTCAAGTTTAGGAAGTAGCCAACCATTTGCAAACCCTAGTGGTTCAAGCTAACATGCTGAGCTTGAGATACGATTCAGAATCAAATCGGGCTGAGAATTAGCTTGGTTTCTTAGGAAAGTCGAGGCTTTGAGTATTAAAGCAAGATCATATATGTAAAATATATCCGTTTTATGTAAAAAAAATTATTTTCTAGTAAATTTGTTCTAATAGAATTGAATCAGAATCAATATATCTTTTTCCATTCATTCATTCATCAGTATTACATTTCATCATATGCATTAAATTTCATAAAAAAGGTCATAATTAATCGAAATTATAACAGCTACCTTGGAAACCAATAAGAATCTACCAATCAAATATTGTTACGGTACCTACGGTAAAACCAAAACCATGGATCAAAGGTTAGAAAGACTAGAACAGATTTAGAAAGACATGCAAGATCAGCTGCAAGCGCAGCTGCAGGACCAATTAGCTATGGTACAGCAAGACATGAGGGATCAAATACAAGAGTCCCAACGAAACATGATAAGCCAGTTGACCCAGTTACTGGCCGGAGGGATTGAAAAAGGGAAGAGTACTGTGATTAACATTGGGGATGATAATGAAGACTCTACATACCCCCAAGCTTTACCCTAGTGAATGTCCAAGCCCAACCAAATACATATCCATGAAGGGTACCCGTTACCATAAGACCACAACAATACCAAGTCGGCACCTCAGCACCGATGAATTATCCAACGGGTTTAGGTTCCAATCCCAGAGATAATCCGACCAACCCCGTTGTTCTAGATTTGGACGACATGGTGCAAATGGATAGAGTAAGAGTAGAATTGCCAAAACAGCTAGAAGATCAGTGCAAGTGGTTGGAGGAGAAATTCAGAGCTAGAGAGAGTGCTGACTACCTTTGCGGGGTCAATGCTAAGGAATTGAGTTTAGTCTCAGATCTAGTGCTCCCATCAAAATTTAAAACTTAAGAATTAGAAAAATACAATGAGACCAGTTGCCCTAAAGCCCATATCACAAAGTTCTACCGAAGAATGATGGGATACGTCAATAACGACCAATTGTAAATCTATTACTTCTATGATAGTTTGATCGGGTCAACTGCCAAATGGTAAAATCAACTAAGTTGTGCTAAAATCAATTTATGGAAAGACTTAACACAGGCTTTCATGAAACAATACAGCTATGTGACCAACATGACACCCGATAGAATTACGCTGCAAAACATGGAGAAGCAAAGTGAAAGCTTTAAACAATATGCTTAAAGATGGAGAGATGTGGAAACACAGGTTTAACCACCTCTTCTGGAAAAAAAAAAGACGACAATGTTTTTCATAAAAGCTCTGAAAGTCTTGTTCATTAACTATATGCTGGGTAGTGCTACCAAGAGCTTCTCAAATATAGTAATGTCCGGAGAAATGATTGAGAATACTGTAAGGAGTGGGAAAATAGACACGGGGGAAAATGCTAAAAGGTTTGCCCCGAGAAAGAAAAAAATGAAGTAAACACCGCAAGTGTGTATAATAAAAATTATTCAAAATCGGTCACTGTAGGCCAACCAATGACCATGACTACTAGCCATCAAGGACCTTCGAGGCGAAAATCTAACTCAAGGCCAAACACGAAAAAACTCCAATTCACACTTATCCCGATGACTTATAGAGAGTTATATCAGAATTTGTTCGACGCATATGTGGTATACTTGCTTTACTTAAAACCCATGCAACCTCTATTTCCAAAATGTATGATGCGAATGCTTAATGCGAGTACCACGCAGGAATAATGGGACACTCGATTGAGAGCTACACTACATTCAAGAAGTTGATCGATAGGTTCATCAAGATAGGGATTGTAAGATTCGATGATCTATCGGAATCTAATGTGGCAGGAAATCTGTTACCAAGTCATTCTGACAAAGGGATAAACGTGATAATCGAAAGTGGAGGAAAGAGGACCAAAACCGATGTTGAGGAAGTGAAATCCCTACTAAAATGAGTTTAGCGAGAAATGATAGACATGGGATTAATCATTCAAGATTCAGAGGAGATGCCCAAAGGAGTGAGGAGCTACTGTGAGTTCCACGCTAAAGAAGGTTACGAGATCTAGGAGTGCACTGGATTCAGAGCTCTGGTGCAAAGTCTGATGGATAATAAAGAGTTGGGATTCTTCGAAGATGTCAAGGGCTCGGAAGGAGGAGATTTTTGCGCCTCTGGGTAAGATCAGTGGAGAAAGTCTACAAGGTCAACCATCTAGTGGTGATTATTTCACGACCGAGAAGTAATAAAGTGGGAGCACAAGTTACGCTAAGAGTCATAATTCAAAAATCAGTGGCTTTTCCCTACAATGATAGCAAAAGTGGTCCATGGAATTATGATTGCAACATGATGATCCCAAGAGAGGAGAACTCGGTTAGCACTTCAGAAGAGGGCCAGGATATTGGTTTCTTCACGTGTAGTGGGAGGCGCTATGACCCTGTAAGTGCTAAAATCGAGCCCATTAAGGGAAAAACCCTGGTAGTTGAGCATAAGAACGAAAAGATAGCTAGACTTGAATCACCTGTTAATGAGCCAGTAATTGAGAACGAGGCTAAGGAATTTTTGAAGTTTTTAAAACGTAGCAAGTATAATGTTGTAGAACAACTACACAAATAAATAACTCGCATATCAGTATTAGTTTTGCTCTTGAGCTTAAAGACACATCGTAATGCATTGATGAAAGTGTTAAATGAAACTTATGTTACTAATAATATCTCTATAAACAAGCTAGACAGTTTGGTTAACAATCTGAGTGTTGACAATTTCATCTTTTTCAATGATGATGAAATACCTCTAGGGGGCATGGGATCTACGAAGGCTCTACACATCACTACCTACTGCAAGGGATATACATTGCCAGGATTGTTAATCAACAATGGATTTGTGCTGAATGCCTTACCTCTATCCATACTGAATAGGTTGCCAGTGGATAACTCTCATGAAGACGTGCCAAAATATAGTGAGAGCATTCAATGGTATAGAAAGGAAGGTGATGGAGAGGATTAAAATACCTCTCTTAATTGGTCCTAACACATATGAGGTAGACTTTTTGGTAATAGATATCAAACGCTCTTGTAATTTCTTATTGGGTAGGCCTTGGATTCATTCGGCTGGGGCAGTGTCGTTGTCACTGCACTAAAAAATAAAGTTGGTAACAGAGGGTCGACTGACAATGATAAACGCTGAAGAGGATATCATTGCATCCGTAATTAGTGACACACCATACATAGGAGCAGATAAGGAGGCAATAAAATATTTCTTTCGATCACTGGAATTTGTTAATGCAACTTTCATTATTGAAGGAAACAAGATCCCAGTACAAAAAATATCCAAAACCACGAGGATGGTCTGTAGTTGACGGTCGGGAAGGGAGCCTTACCTAGAAGGAGACTCAGAAAATACCTTCAAGGAAAAGTGGATGCACTAATGCTGATGGACAAATAAGACAGCTTTGGCTTAGGGTACAAGCTAGATGTCATACAAAAGAAGAAGAAACTAGAAAAAAAGTAAGAAAGAAGAAGAGCACGACTAAGTGGGGGAGAGTTCAAATGAGAACCAATGATCTTTCCCCATATATCTAAACCGTTCGTGTCAGGAGAAATCATTTATCCTAAACGAAAAATGTCAAAAAAAGAAACTGTGAAAAGAATGTTGGGAAACTTAAGCATCAATGCCATATCCAAAGAAGGAATTGGGGGAGAAAGCCTATCAGACATTTGTCCTTATATCTCCGGAAGTGTTCTGAACAATTGGACTACAGAAGAGATCCTTGTAATTTTTAGAACTAATTTAGAGTAATGTTCAAAACACACTTATTGCTCTAAGCTTGGGAGCAATAGGAATCCTTTTGTGAAAAGGCTTATGTCCACTATTTTTTATTTCAATAAAATGCATCTTTGTGTCTCATTTGGAAAATATTCTTTTATTTTTTCCATTTCATTCATACTCATACCACACGGATAATTATTCTTAGATTCATTTGTTCTATGGGTCTTCCTTTATTCCTATAACAGGTCTCCAGATATCAATGATACGAGTGATGCTGCTGCTGACTAAGAGTCTTCTTTTGAGCAGGATATGTGTCCAGAGGAACCTAAGGACTTTGAAGATGATCGAGATTGTAATCTATCTCCTGATTTGTTAAGGATGGTAGAATAAAATGAGAAACAGATCCTACCTTAGAAAGAGTCAGTGAAAATTGTGAGCTTAGGAGACAAATAAGAAAAGAAAGAGGTGAAGATCGAAGCTTGCATTACTGCAGAGACAAAGCGAGACCTTATTAAATTACTCCAAAAATTCAAAGATGTCTTCGCATGGTCGTATCAAGACATGCCTGGTAAGTACTAATATCGTGGTACACCGACTTTCCATAAAGGAAGAATACAATTCGATTCAACAGAAACTTCGAAGAATGAGGCCCAACGTCCTATTGAAAATAAAAGAAGAGGTCAAGAAACAATTCGACGCTGGTTTCCTACAAGTGGTTAAATACTCAGAGTGGGTAGCCAATATAGTCTCCATCCCTAAGAAAGATAGAAAAGTATGAATGTGTGTAGACTACAGGGATTTAAACAAAGCTAGCCCGAAGGATAATTTCCTGCTGCCTCAGATCGACACCTTAGTGGACAACAAGGCAGGTTATTCAATGTTCTCCTTCATGGATGGCGTCTCTAGATACAATTAGATAAATATGCATCCTAAATACATAGAAAAGACTATATTTGTAACCATGTGGGGAACATTTTGCTATAAAGTAATGCTATTCGGATTGAAAAATACAGGAGCGACGTATCAAAGAGCCATGGTAACTTTGTTTCATGATATGATCCACAAAGAAATCAAGATTTATGTCGATGATATGATCGCAAAATCCTGAACAGAAAATGAGCATGTGGAAGTCCTGAGGAAATTATTTTTGAGGTTGAGAAAATTCCAGCTAAAGCTGAATCCAGCAAAATGTACCTTCGGGGCCACGTCGAGAAAATTGCTAGGATTTGTAGTCAGTGCAAAAGAGGATCGAGATTGACCCAAATAAAGTCAACGCTATACAGGATTTATGTCCGCCGCGCTCTCAAAAGGAGGTCTAGGGTTTCTTAGGGAGATTAAATTACATCGCTCGATTCATTTCACAACTAACCGAGAAATGTGACCCCATATTCCTTCTCCTTAAGAAACATAATCTAGGTGTATGGGATGAGGAATGCTAAACGAACTTTGACAAGTCAAACATTACCTGTCTAATGCCCCAGTACTGATCCACTAGCCCAGATAAGTCACTGATACTGTACTTGGCAGTATTTAGGAATTCTATGGGAAAGAAAGAGCTTAGCCAACATGATGAGTCAAGAAGGTAAGAAAGAGCGATGTATTACCTCAGTAAGAAATTTACTGAATGTAAGACAAGATATTTGTCAATTAAGAAGTTGTGTTGCTCCTTAATATGGACAACTCGGAGATCGAGACAATACAGGTTGTACCATACAACTTGGCTCATCTAAAAAATGGATCCTTTAAAGTACATGATAGAGTCAACTGCGTTGAATGGAAAAATGGCTAAATGGTAAATTCTGCTCTCTGAATTTGATATAATCTATGTAAACCAAAAGGCAGTAAAGGGGAGTGTAATAGCGGACTTCTTAGCCAGTAGAGCTCTAGAAGATTATGAGCCATTAAATTTTGATTTTCCAAATGAGGATCTGATGTATGTTGCGACCACTGAAGAAGGTGCTCAAGAAGAACATCTCTGGAAACTAAATTTTGATGGGGCCTCAAACACTATAGGTAATAAAATTGGAGCAATCCTGGCATCTCCAAACGGAGATCATTATCTTTTCACCAGTAAACTTAACTTTAATTGAACAAATAACATGGCGGAATATGAAGCATGCATCATGGCTATCCGTGCAACCATAGAACGCAAGATCAAGGTACTAGAGGTATATAGAGATTCTACATTAGTGATCTATGAAATCAAAAGAGAATCAGAGACGAGAGACCCCAAGTGGATCAATTATCGAAAGCTGGTCCTTAAGTTAATTAAGGAGTTTGATGACATTACCTTCTGCTACCTCAAACGAAATAAAAATCAGATGGCTGACGCCCTGGCTACTTTAGCTTCTATAATCAAAGTGAACAAACAAGAGGATGTAAAACCTATCCACATGAGTATTTATGAGGTTCTAGCCCATTGTTACAACATCGAGGAAGAAGAAAATGATGATAACCCTTGGTACCACGATATACTGCAATATGTAAAAAATTATGAATACTATGATCAAGTAATCGAGAATGATAAAAGGACACTAAGGAAACTGGCCAATGATTATGTCTTAGATGAGGAGATCCTATATAAAAGAAGAAAGGATCAAGTGCTACTAAGATGTGTGGACGCTGTTGAGGCCAAGAAAATCTTGAAAGAAGTCCATGAGGGTGTTTGCGGAGCACATGATAATGATTTTACAATGTCCAGGTAAATCATGATATGCAGATATTATTGGTCCACCATGGAAGGGGATTGTATCAGTTATGCCAAGATATGCCATAAGTATAAAATTTATGGAGACAAAATTTCTGTGTCTCCTTCACCTCTTCACGTTATGACTTCTCTATGGCCTTTCTCATGTGAGGCATGGATGTCATTGGGCCGATCTTACCAAAAGCTTTCAATGGGTATCAATTCATCTTTATGGTTATTGATTACTTCACTAAGTGGGTAAAGGCTGCTTCTATGCCAATGTCACGAAGTCGGTAGTCAGTAAATTCTTGAAGAAAGAGATTATATGTCGGTATGGAATACCAGAAAGTATTATATCTGACAATGCATTAAATTTGAACAATAGTACGATAGTGAAGGTCTGTAGTCAACTCAAGATCAATCATCACAATTCATCACCATATCGCCCAAAAATGAATGGTGCAGTGGAGACAGCTACTAAGAACATTAAGAAGATCGTGGGGAAAATGATAGAGACTTATAAAGATTCGCATGAGAAGTTACCATTTGCCCTCTATACTTATCGAACGTCTGTTAGAACCTCCACCGGGGCAATGCCTTTCTCATTGGTTTATGGAATAGATATGGTTTTGCCCATTGAAGTTAAGATTCCTTCTCTTTGAGTTTTTTCAGAATTGAATTTAGATGAAGCAGAATGGATTCAATCTCGATATGATCATCTGAACTTGATTGAAAAGAAGAGGCTGAAAGCTATCCGTCATGCTCAGATGTACCAAAAATGAATGATGCGAGCTTATAAAAAAAGGTTCGCCCTAGGGAATTCCATGAGGGGAACCTGGTATTGAAAAAGATCCTAACCATATAAAAAGGCTTCAGAGGAAAATGGATGCCAAATTGGGAAGGACCTTATGTGGTAAAGAAAGCCTTTTTTAGGGGAGTGCTGACTTTGACCGAGATGGATGGCAAAAACTTGCCCAATCCTGTGAATTCAGATTCAGTCAAGAAATACTTTACCTAAAAAAATAGAGAGGCCAATATGAAAACTTGGAAAGGGCGCATTGAAACCAAAAGGGGTTTTGACTTGAAAACCAGAGAGAGGGAAGCTCAAATTTGGATCGAAGATTGGGCATATGTTAGTTGTGCCTTCTTAGAAGGAGAAACGTTACATCTTGGGGCATCAATAAAGTACTCTAGATCTCCTAAACACATATTAGGCTCAAAATGGTCCTCAAAAAGTTTGTGTAGAGAAGCTCCTGCTGCAATATTAGGGCACCTAATTAGTATTTTAGCAATGTTTGCTATTTTAATTAATCTATTCATTTCGAGCTTTGCTCCCAATAAATTTCAATTTTGTCCATTTTTACAACCTTTTTCAAACATTTTTACATTGAAATAACGATTAATGGACTAACAATATTCAAGTAATCGTATTTTTGCATATTGCTCTGAAAGGTTTTTAAATAGTACAAGGACCTGAAACAGGACCACTAGCTAAAACTAACCAAATCTGAAGATTGGAAATATATGGGAACGAATAGTCTAAATTGTGATCACTTCTTCGGGTTTCCTATCAAAGATACCAGATCTGAACAAGAAGGTATAGTAACACATCAATGATAAAACCTTGACGAACAACGAGCAATGTCAACCTAAGCACTAAAAAGAGGATCACTCTCGAAAGTGACATTCTGTATTCATATAAATATCATTCATATACATCTAGTTAGGAGCATTTGATTCATTCTGATCATAACATCCTAATTGCTTGGCATAAATATAGGCCTATAAAACGGATTCTACAGGTCATGTTTCCCAGAGAACTGTGTAACAAATCAGTGAAGCTACAAATCCTATACCCCTGAAGTTGCAGTGGGTCAGATTAAAGTCACCATAGCAAATCTTATCTCCTTAAAGTTGCAGTGAAGCAGATTAAAGCTACAAATCTTATCTCCCTGAAGTTGCAGTGGAACAGATTGAAGCTATAAATCTTATCTCCCTGAAGTTGCAGTGGAGCAGATTGAGGCTACAATTCCTATACCTCTAAAGTTGCAGTGGGTTAGAATGAAGCCACAACAACAAACCTTACCTCCCTGAAGTTGCAGTGGGGCAGATTGAAGCTATGAATCTTATCTCCCTAAAAAGTTGCAGTGGAGCAGATTGAACTACAAATCCTAAACCTCTGAAGCTGCAGTGGGTCGGATGGAATCTACCAAAGCGAGCCTTATCTTCCTGAAGTTGCAATAGAGCAGATTAAAGCTACAATTCTTATACCCCTAAAGTTGCAGTGGGCTAGAATGAAGCCACAACAAAAAATCTTACCTCTCTGAAGTTGCAGTGGAGCAGATTAAAGCTACGAATCTTATCTCGTTTAAGTTGTAGTGGAGCAGATTGAAGTTATAAATCTTATCTCCCTGAAGTTGAAGTAGAGCATATTGAAGTTACAATTCCTATACCCTTGAAGTTGCAATGGGTTAGAACGAAGCTATAACAACAAATCTTATTTCCTTGAAGTTGCAATAGAGCCAGATGAAACCATGATACTAAATCTTGCATTCCTGAAGTTATATAAGTAATTGCGGTAAAGTAGAGTAACCAATAAATGTAGAAGATGAGCTACTTGAAAAAGAGGAACACCAAAGAAGTTGAGATTCGACAAGACCAGACAAAACTGGCCATTCTTAAAGTCTTCGCTCCATTCCCGTTACACGATAATGAGCAAATAGGGCAGCTGTAATAACCCAATTTTGCCTGGCCCAACCCAAACTAAACAAAAAAAAAAAACAAAGTCCATTTACAAAAAAAAAATGGCCCAAACACAAAAAAACCCTAAGGCCCACTATCTTAAAAATTTTCAAAAACCCTAGGGTTATCCGCGTCGCAGCCTTTGCCTCCGCCTTGTCAGCGAGTTTGTCGCCCAAAGTCTGACTCTTTCACCAAAATGGCAAGGCGTGGCTCCCCAACGCCGTTGACCTTGCCATAGACACCTGCAAAAAGAAAAACAAAAATGTAGCATGCAAAGAATAATGGAAAAGAAAACGAAAATAGTAGTATACTGTAACACATTAGGCTATAAAAGCCAGAATAGCCATGTAACTTTTTAGAGAGACAATCAAAAAAGAGAAATGCAAAATAGAAACTACAACAGTTTTTGAAAAACAAACGAATGTATCTCTCTTTTTTTCATTATTTTTGAATATTACATATATATATAAAGGAATACGAAAGGTTCTTACCTCTACTGCACTCGTCGGAGTCTCTTCTAGCCTAGAAGGCTGCTGAACCCCTGGGGGTTCGCCTAAGGCCGCGTCGGAGGACGGCTAGAAACTGAAAGGCCTTTTTTTTTTGTTGAACTTTGACCGGATCTAGGGATTTTGACCCCAGATCCGGATTCCCCAGAAGATGGGGACAAAAAGGCTTTTTTTTTTTTGCGATCTCCGGCCACCGGAGGCTGCAGTTTTCGTCGCCGATGACTGGTGGCCATAGCGGATAACTCGCCGGACTTTAGGGATGGACAAGGAAGATGGAGAGAAAAAAAGAAGGTTTCAATTTTTTAAAAAAAAACTAGTTCTGAAATGAATTTTTTGGAAAATTTTTGGTATATATAGGGTCATTATACGATGTCATTTAGGGCAGGTCTTAGAAGCCCCAAAAAGACATCGTTTTAGACTCAAACCGAATGCCCGACCCGAATCACCCCTAAGATCCGCGTGTTTTCGCACGGAGGGGATAATTTCCACTTTGGTCCCTCCGTATTTCCGTTTCTTTTTAATATTGTCCTATTTCATTTTTATTAGTTTTTATTTTTATCCTTTTATTTCATTCTCGTGCAATTTAGTCCCTAGACCCACTATTGATCCTCTAAGGGAGTGGCACGTGTATTGGGGTTGGGAAAATTATCCTTTGTGTCCCTATACTTCTCTGTTTTATTTTAATTTAATCATTTACATTCTATTTTTGTTTCTTTAAATTTATACTTTAAATTATATCGCGTTTTCAATTTGGTCCCCTCGAGTCATTGACAATGACGTCAGATGTGACACATGTGCATTTGTTGGGATAATTTCCCTCTAAATCCTTATATTTTTATTTTTAATTTAATCTTCCATTTTGGGGTTCTTCATAATTTATGCTTTAAATTTTATCACAATTCTGATTAAATCCTTTATTTAATTTGACGCATTTACTTTCATTTTCTTTATTGTTTTTAGCATTTTCATTTTATTACTTACATTTTTGCTCTTTGATTTATGCAATTTATTTATTTATTTTTGTTAGTTTCATCTTTGATTTATTTTTATGTAGTATTAATCATGTTATAATTATCAGTATTATTATAATCGACTTGTGTTATCATTATTATTTATTATAGTAGCATTATTACTATTTAATTATAGTGATCACTGTCATTTTGCTCTTATGTTGTTATTTTACTATAGTCATTTCAATTTTTTATATATTTATTTTTTTTTGTGTATAATTATTTCACTTTATTCTAGCCATTATCATATTATCTCCTATGCTTAGATATGTTTATTTACCTTAGCACTATGCTTAATTTCATATCATATTAAGTGATGTATTCGCCTTTATACGACGCATAAAATATAACTAAAATTGAGGCAATGTTCGTTATTTTTGAGAATTCGAGAAGCCGTGCTCCTAACTTATAGGGTATGGTCTCTTCCTAGAACCAAAATAACTAAATATACTATTTAAAACTTAAAATATACAGGACTTAGATAAGAACCAAATAACGAGAATCCCCATTTTTGAGGATTCGAGATATCGTACCCTAATGTACGGGACATACTCCTTATCTTGATTAACTCGAAATAAGAAAAATCTTTCCATAAAATTCAATTTAGTTTGCAATCATGCAAGAATGGATCATATCTTAAATTTTCTTCAAATTTTTAGTTCTCGAAACTAAGATATCAAGTAAGCAATTAGGTATCAATTTTGGGCATCACGAGGGTGCTAATCCTTCCTCATACGTAACCGACTCCTGAACCTATTTCTCGGATTTTGTAAGACCGAAAATAATTTTAGTAAATCTAACATTTTGTTAAAATTTTAAAGTGATCCAATAGCATCTAATTAAAAAGGATTAGTGACGACTCCATTTTCGTTTTTATTTTTTAAAATAAAAACTCGATTTCTGAAAAAAGTTTCGACATAATCCTCCACCGATCTTAAGATCTATTAGCTACAAAGAACTTATTGGCTTCTACAGGGATGTTGGCTTTGTGAGTGGAGAATTGAATCCTATTCTTCTTCCTAGGAGTTTCACGATTATCGTCTTCTCCAAAGAATGCATCCTTTCAGGAGGATTATCCTCCCTTGATTTGATTTTCTTTAAGCTCTTACCCCTTAATCTATTCAGATGGGATGGATCTCCAGGGCCACCCACTACAAAGAGCATTTCAGGTGGAGATTAGAATTTTAAATAAAAATATGGCCAAATGTTTTCCTCGTTTAGCACTTCATTCATTAATATTGGTATTAAAAGAAGAAATTTGATGCATTATCCACTGCATTTATTCACAAAATTTCATTATTTCAATTGGGCCAGAATATATCCCCTTAAAGCCCATATTTCTTTCGGACCATAAGAAAAACAGAAGGCCCCATATAACTATCTCAAGCCATTGATTTGGAGTTGGGGTAAATTGGTCTTTTCATTAAAGGCTGAGGTTTAAGGTTTTAGCCATTTCATGAGGCTGAAACTGTTGATATTATACAGAGAGGGTTATTGCTCTTCAATTCAAAGACGATGAACGCTATGTTTGCAACCAAAATTTCCATGCTTCAGCACGTTTGCGTCGTTCCTCTCGCACGTGCCACCCGTCACCGTTCCTTCACCGTCTCCGCTTCCTCCTCCACCACCGTCACGCCGTCGCGCAATCTCACCGTCTCCTCCCCTACCTCATCCTCTCGTGCCCCTCACGTGGACCCTCGCGTCCTCCTCGGCATGTCCGAACATGACCTTCAACAACTCGCTGTCGAGTTCGGCCAGGTAATTACACAACTTAATTTTACATTCATTTATTTCACTTGAAAAATTCTCATAACTGTTCCTTTTTTCCCTTTTTTTTTGTTAATTATATAGCAAAGTTACAGAGGGAAGCAACTACACCATTTAATTTACAAGAGAAAGGCAAAAGAAATTCAGGATTTCAGTCACTGTGAGAATCATTTTATATAAATTTTATTTGTTTATTTTTGTTTATTAATTTGGTGAAATTTTACCTCTTTTTAAAAAAAAAAAAAAAAAAACAGTGCCTCAAGCATTTAGAAATGATCTTATAGAAGCTGGATGGAAAATAGGAAGGTCTCCAATTTACCACACCGTTACTGCTGCTGATGGCACTGTTAAGGTAATTTTATGCTATTGAATGTTATATTTTGGTTGTTAATTTCTATGTTATTTGGATTTGCGATCTAGTGTATGAGTTCAAAACAGGTACATAAATTCTTAAAAGCTTTTAAATCTGTTTGGAGGATGATATCTCTTACTCTTAGCCCAATGTGTGGAATATAGATGTCAAACACATGTACTTCAAGTAAAATAGAAGAGTTCGGATAAGATAGGTATTTTTACTATTTAGTTTTAAATCCGAAAGCATAAAGTGAAAATTGCTTTGAGATGAAATAAAAGATCTGAATATATGTGGAACACAGGTCTCATACACATAGGCTATAGGAGAAAGTGAAGAGATCGGATAATATAGATTAATTTTACTACTTAGTTTTAAATATGGAAGCATAAAGTAAAAACTGCATTTGAGATGAAATCAAATGTCTAAATCTATGTCAAACATAGGTCTTGGGTGCATATGTCTTATGAAAAAACAAAGGTTGGCTAATATAAGTTATTTTCACTTAGCTTAAAAACAATAGCATGAAGTAAAAACTGCTATTGGAGATGAAATCAAATTGTTTTTAGAATATATATAAAAGTTAAACTATACTTTTGTGAATGATTATAATGTGTGGATTTTAGTTATTTGCTTATATTCTATCATATCTTTTACATATTTTAGCAACTTTAATGAAGTAATAAGGATGTAGCGCAAAGTAATGACTAGATATAGAGGTTCTATTTTGACTTGGTTTATCCATATTTAGATTTTATCATGAACTTCCGGGTGCTCGATCTTTTCCCTGGTAAATTAGATAATATTATGCTTTGTGGTTCGTTGTCGGTTTTTATTCTTAATTATGTGTCTCTTTTTTGTTGATCATTTAGTTATTGTTAAAGTTGGAGGATAACAGATTGATCGAAACAGTTGGCATTCCAGTTGAAGATGAAAAGGGTTCGATGCGTCTTACTGCATGCGTATCATCACAGGTGATTTCTTTTCCGTTTTTGTGATTTATGGTTTCTGGTGGCTGTTAGGAGTTGGTTGGTGGATGATTTTCTTTGCTTAGTTATGTATTTCTGGTGTTATCCCATGCAATGCCTATTGATTGTTTTCTTGTTTTGTGTTTTATTTCGGTATTCAGGTAGGCTGCCCCTTGCGTTGTTCATTTTGTGCCACTGGAAAGGGAGGGTATTCTAGGAATCTTCAAAGGCATGAAATTATTGAGCAGGTATTTAATCTATTTCTTATTTTATTTTTTCCATGTACCTACATGCTTTCAAACTCTTCTATAAATTAAAGAGGCTAAAATCCGTTCCTTAGCTTAGTGATTCATGTAGTCACCTTTTAAGAGGTGGCTAGAAACAGAGTGTTCAAGGAATCTTGAAATGCTCAAACTTATTAAGCATCATATTATCCATTTCTTCAACTTTTTGCTTTTACGTACATGCTTTTATAACCTTTTTTGGAAAATAAAGAGATTAAATCCCAGAATTTAACTTAGTTGGTTCGTATAGCCGCTTTTGAGAGTTGGCTAAAAGAAAAGATATTCAATGAATCTTCAAAGGCAAGAAATTATTGAGCAGACATATGATCTGCTTCTTCAGTTTTCCTTTTTCATGTACATACATTCTTTTCAAAGCTGTTTCTAGAATTTAGTTCAGTTGATTTATGCAATCTCTCTTAAGTGGTGATATTTGGTAGGTTTGAGATGCAATGCTAGCTAAATTTCTAGATTCTGGAAGAATAGAGGCTGTTTGTTCTTTAGAATTTACAGCGATGACATTGTGATTTCAGTAATATGTGGTAAAGACAATTTCTGTGAATAGGTATTGGCTATCGAGGATATTTTCAAGCACAGAGTGACAAATGTAGTGTTCATGGGAATGGGGGAGCCCATGTTGAATTTGAAGTCAGTACTTGATGCTCATCAATGCTTGAATAAGGTGAATTGTTTGCAAGTTGCAACTTTTTCTGTTGCAACATATTAGTGGTCTAAAGTATTATTATAGTGTGATATAAAATGTAGTTGATTCTTCTTCTTCCTAATAAAGGGAACCTTTGTTTCAACTAGGATGTAAACAATACTTTGTGTCACAGGCTACTCGGGTTCATCTTGAAAAACAATTCAAATTTTGCTCAGTTATTTTTGAGTTAAACCAGTTCAAGCTATTGTACGAGTTGAATTCGAGCATCCTAATTTTACTCAATTAAACAAGCCTAATGGATTGAGGTCAAGCAGTGTGTTCTTTATCTCAAATCAAGCTCCGTCTTTAAAGTAAAATTCTTGAGCTTGAGGCGAGCTTTGAGACTCGAATTTTTAGTTAAGCTCGACCTTGTGCATCTTAAAACTTAAGTTTGATCTGGCTCAATTATGTGCTGCATTACTATTAAGCTCATTTATGATGTTTGATTAATCCATTTTTGGTCTCCAGGATGTTCAAATAGGGCAAAGAATGATTACAATTTCCACTGTGGGAGTTCCAAACACCATAAAAAAACTAGCTTCTCACAAGCTTCAATCAACATTGGCCATCAGGTCTGTTTTATGTAACAACTGCAACTTGACTCGAATATCTAAAGGATATTGATTCTTAAGCTTTTTCAATGTTAATTTAACTGACTTAATTGTCATTAGCTTACATGCTCCAAACCAGAAACTCAGGGAAATGATTGTGCCCAGTGCAAAATCTTACCCCCTTGATGCAATCATGAAGGACTGCCGGGATTACTTCGCCGAAACCAGTCGGCGAGTCTCCTTTGAATATGCACTGCTAGGTACCTAATGTTTCACATTAATAAGTTTCTTTCATGCCCAGTGTTGTCATTGCATGTAGTGCTACAGAAAACAAAAGCTCTTTGTGAATGCTTTGGTTTATCTAGGCATCACAAAAAAAGCTTGCCCGATTGATATTCTCTTTTATTTCTTTATTTTTCTAGTTGTTGCCTTTACTAGTAAGAAAGGAGATAACATCAAATACTTCTTAACGTTCTGTAATATAAGCTGGACAACTTTGTTTATATATAGACATAGATATGCACATTATATATATTCAGTATTCACACATGTATTGCACCTTACTTTACTCGGGCAAGCTCTTTTTTAGCACCTTGTTACTACTTTTGCGACTTGAAGTGGTTTAAAGCTGTAATTTTATTTTATTTTTAATGTAGCTGGGGTGAATGATTCAGTAGAACAAGCACGAGAACTAGCTGAGCTACTGCATGAATGGGGACGTGGTTATCATGTCAATCTGATACCTTTCAATCCGATAGAGGGCTCTGAGTATCGACGGCCGAACAAAAAAACAGTATACCTACAACTATTTATCATTTCCCCCTCATAACTGACCGATATAAATTCTTGAATTTCTTGATCATATGCATTAATCCTGAATTCTATTTTCTCAGGTGTCAGCATTTGCAGGTGCACTGGGATCTCGTAAAATAACTGTTAGTATTCGTCAAACAAGGGGTCTGGATGCAAGTGCTGCCTGCGGTCAGCTAAGAAATAACTTCCAGAAAAGTCCTCTGGTTATTGAATCTGACCGCGAGGAATCGCAATCAGATGTTGCGGTTGCATGTTGAATGTTGATGCCATGATTTGGGCTGGTGCATTTTTGCCGTCAATGTTGTTATATGGAGGGGAGGGGGATCAACAGTTTGGGATCTTAAAATTGGCGTTAAAGGTTCATGACATCATGAGTAAGTTCACAGTCCAATCTTGGCATGGATGATTCGTGATTCAGGTTTTAATACCTTTCACCAAACCATGCGCAACCCTGGTTCTATGTGTACACAATTAAGTCTTCAACGCGGTTGATGGCAAAGGTTTATTCAAGTCGACTGGAGGGTCCTCAACCATCTCTCTATTTGTGTAATAATCACTCTCAAAATAATGAATAGTTTAAAATTTTCTAAATTTTGATGCATCTAGTTTTATTTATTATTTAGTTAAAATATGTTATTAATCTTATATTCTCGATAGGTTTAAAATTTAGTTTTGTATTTTTATTTTTAAGAATTTAGTTTCTTTACTTTTTAGATTTCAAAGTTTTAATTGTTAACATTGTTAAAATTATTTTGTTAAATAAAATTAATTATATTATTATTAGATATTTTTTAATTTTAAAATGTCATATTAATAAATTTAACAGTATTAATAATTGAATCTTGGACATTAAATTTAAATATGAAAGATAGGCTTAAATTTTTTATTGAAACTAAAAGTGCACGATTAAATTTCAAATTTGTGAAGACACTAATAACGGTAAATAAAAAAAAGCCACAAACTCTGCTGAAAGAACTCAAAAGAAAAGCATAAAACAGATCATCTCCACACAAGGGGAAAAAATGAAATCATAATAATTCACAATTCGATGAATTAAAAATTCATCACTGGTGAACAACCATATGAATTAAAAAAAATTCGTTTCTCTTTTTAACGGTTCGTATTCAAACCTCATTGGAAAGAGTATGATCATATGATCCTTCAAGGATCATTTTAATACATAATAAAACTTAAAAGGAAAAAAAAAAACCTAAATACAACCATATCTAGCACTCAAATCATAATCTGATTACTCTTCAAACATCGACAAGGTCGTCAATTTCAACCAAAACCAGCAAAAATGATTTTAAGAAAGGGCAGGCTCAACTAAGAAATTTGCTATTCTGTTTAACAGATTTAGGCCGAAAACAGTTTCTTCACAGTTTACTTTAATGGATAAGTTTAATGGATCAGTGCACTTACCTTCAACACCAATGGTAATTAAACAAGGAATCGAACTACTCAAGATTTCAGAGCTGAACCGTAAGCGCAAACCCGATGCATCGTCTAAGTTAGCAGCAATGGGCATATCGACAGATACGAGACAAAGATTTGCATTGCTAAGCATTTTTAGTGCTAAGCTCTCACAAATTGCAAGAAATTTGTCTTTGACTAACAAGCTATCCCCATTCTCCTTGTTTAGCTCCACAATGTGGTCAGTGAAAGTGCAACTGTTATACATAAGAATCTGGTGAAGAATGCCGTGTAATAAAGGAATGAAACAAGTACTCAATTTACAGTATAACCTTAGAGAGGAGAAATCAATGTTAAAAAACCGGAGTGGAGGTCAAACTAGTGAGACCTCTGATTCAACTGATCAGTTTGATCAAAACTCCCTTTTTTTTAAAAGAAAAAAATTCTATGCATGTTCCGTGGCTCCCAATGTTAAAAAACTATGTTGGACCGGATAGCCTGCTAGTTCCCAATTCAACCGGTCCAAGCGGCTATGCTGGTCTGATTTTTTTAATCATGGGGAGAAATCAAATTGACATGATATTTATTTTTAAAAAAAGTTGTAAATACAAATAAATTTCAACTCAATATCCAGCAGAGAGAACTAAGAGGTGATGACTAACCTCCTTGCATATTCGAACATCCCTGGGAGACGAGATTCTTTATCGATGAAGACTTCAACATCCATTGGTAAGGGTTTTACAAAATATCCAATATCAGGCCGCAACTTAATTGGAAGCTTCTTCCCATCACAATATAAAGCTAGCTTCAAAGGCAATAGATGGTGATGAAAGCGAACTTGAAGAATCCTTCTTGTCGTCTGACCAGGTTCTAAAGAAACAATGGACTCCATCGGAACTAGTGTTGGCACATCATCAGAGGATGTCAAGGAGCTGCAGTATCAAGAAATTAGGTACCGAGATAACATTGCTTAAGGCATAAAACGACTAAATGCTAACATATATCGAAGAATATAATATACAAAATGTAACACTACATGAACATATTATTTAAACAAAGAAAGTGGAACTTCAAACTGCAGAATACGAGCTAGAGCTTCTGAAATGAGATGCTTTAACTCGTCTCCTATTAAAGAATTTAGATGACTAAAATGAAACAGAGTGAATTCAGTTGAGCTTGTAAATTCCTCTAGATTCTTTGATTACTGAAAGACTCATCAATATATGAACATCTGAAGGAACAATAATATAGAGCTTTTCGACAATTGATCAATCAAATAGTTAATGAAAGATGCATAAACATGATATCCTGGGAACTTCAAAGACAAGCATAGATGTACCTCTCATTTACAACAGCAGTCTTGTCAGCAGAATCGAAGGCTCTGTTAGATTCCTCATCAACCAAGGTTATTTCTGATATAATCTCTGATGAACAGTTCTTAAAGAAAACTTCTATGCATACAAGTAGACGGGATATACTTGATATTTCTGATGAAAAAGAATAATCCACCTTCAAACCATTTCCACTTGCAGGGTCTAACAGTGAATAACTTTTTTGTTTAACCCGCTTTCCAACATCCCCAACAGATATTCTTGCTGATGATATACGGACTTGACTTTGTTTTGGCAGGCCTGGGTTTGATGAACCAGGCTGTTCGTCCAACCATGACTCCAGAGCTCTATTCGACATCAATTCCCCCAGATTAGCGGGAGAAGACTGAGAAACTCCATTCTGATTTTCAGAAGCATTGCCGATGTCTGAAATCTGAATAAATGGATCTGCATTATCATTTCCTTCACTAATAAATTCACTGTCATCACCATGATCACTGCCCTAGATTCAGTGACTGAGCGCTGAGAACCATAATCAGAAGCACTTTCCTCATCTGAAGGGTCTGATGATGAGCCATAATCATCTGTCCCACTGTAATCGGCCGCTCTTTTCATTTCACTCGTTCCTTCAGCCACATTGAGGTCATCAAGGAGCAAACTACACGGCTTTGGGAGAGGCTCATACCCTGGAGCTGCATGAAGAACTATCTGCGAGAGAGACCCAGGTAGATAACACCGGTAACTAAATGATTCAGGTTTCACTTTTCTTGTTTGTCTTCCTAATATGCACTCAGCAACTATATGCAGGTCGTTTTCAGGAAGATCATTTGTTCCTTCCTCCAGTCCTAGAGGGACTAAGTTGCATGATGGAAGTTTCTTCAATAAACGTGCTCGGTCACGAAGATCATAGTTCAAATCACATTCAGCCAATTCAATCAAATAGCTGAATATTTTCTTGAATGTCCACAGATCATCTCCTGTTGCACCTTCTAGAACCTGCAAGTGCAGACAACTAAGACTTTTTCTCTGAACATTAACATCAAACAAAGAAAACTGATAGACTACAAAATGTACAACATATTAAAGATAACATGCAACAGCAACAAATTGCTGCCTCTTTTCCTATTAAGATATGCTATTTGCTGCAACTTGTTCAGACTGACAACCTCCATCTACATCATAAATAAAGCAAAAACTGATTAATCTGAGGAAGGGCAATGTTGTTTTCTGGAAATAATAGAACATTGCTACTCCAATGGATCAAGAATATCTTGATCTGAGTGTAGAAAATGCCGGCATTAACTTAGACAAAAGGAAAGAACTCGAAGGGCTTAGTGACAAGCAGTGGAATCATCAGGCATCAAAAGAAACCAGAATATTGCATAACTCTTCACTCCAAATGAGAATTAGTTTCGGTAGAACTCCTTGGACAATTGCCAGCGGAAACAATATCAAATACCTCCAGAGAATTCAAAAGATGTAGAGTATAGATGCTAATGTATATAACATGCTTGACCACATAGAAAGGTAAATATATCCAGTTTGCGCATCAGTTTAATGTGTGTATCTGACATAGGAAACAAAATCATGACAAGTTTCCAAGTTTTTGTTTTCTTTCATTTTCTTTGGAAGAAAGACATATACTTCAATCGCCATTACAAATCCTCTGACTACATAAAAGAATCCAATAAATGAATGGTGTTCAAAACCCAAGTGTTGGAAGTATATTTTTTTAAGAGAGAACAGAGAGAGGATTCCAAGTGCTAATCTTAAACTATTTCTATGTATATAAGTAGTAAACGGAACATATTACAGAGGCAGCAACTATAGCACGTTAAAAGGAGAATATTATGGCTCCGGGACATACCTTACAGATTGTGTTAAGAATTTGAAGCTTTGTTTCTGGTGCTTCTGAAGGAAAACCCCATGCAAGATACTTCAGCACCGTGGTTAACATCCTAGGAATTATCTCACCCAAAGAGCTATATTCTCCAACCATCCAAATAATCGTTGCACGAGCTGCAGGCACCTTGACTGAATCCAAACTGCGGACCAACTGAATTATAACCTTTAAAAGAAAGAAAGGAAAAGGTCAATTATCAACTAACTAATATGAACCTCTGAAAATACCACAAGGCTTATAAAGAAGTTAGAAAGTAGGATAGAGTAATAGAGAAACGTGACGTAGAGCACCACTGTAGTAGCCATTCTCATTAAACCCACGTTACCGACAAAGTAAAAGTAAATATAGACATAAAGTTGCAACAATAAGTAGAAACAAAATTCAGCAACAGCTGATGAAAGAAACATCATAAGTGAAATAAGTACGTGTTATATATTGTCCTTGACCTTATATAAAGCTTAACAATAAACAAGCAGAAAAAGCATACACTCTCATGACTTGTTGGGTCTTGCTCTATGATTGATTTTATAGACACTAGTAATTGTATCACATGCGTATGCATATGGAAACTACATATTTAAAACACACCCATGCGTGTGAAAATAACATAAAATAATAAATGAAATCTATCGTTTGAAACTAATAATGATATGATATATGCAATATTTGAACACACATGTGCGTGTGAAAATAACATATAATAAATAATGAAATATAAGGTTTGCAACTGATAATAATACAATATATGCATATGTACAAAAGTAAAATAAAACGAATTAGTTTAAACTGTAAATTGAAAACAGAAACATAAATAATTTAAATATTCAGCCAAAAAAAAAAAGCTGAAAGGCAAAGCTAAAGCTTAAAAAGAAACAAGCAAAAAAGGGATACCTTCTCATGACTTGATGGGTCGTGCTTTATGATTGATTTTATAGACATAATAACCTGAGTCAAAATACCCGCTTCTTGATCTTCAAACCCAAAATCTTTTGTCACGAACTCTGCAAAGTTCAGCATCAGCTCAAAGAACAAGGACTAAATTCTCTAGAACATTACTAAACAACCAGTAGTAGGAAAGTGGAACTAACCCTGTCTAGTCAGAGCCAACAGCCCATCTACACATATATGTGCCATTTTTGGAAGCCGTTGCACACATAGACCAATTGCAGCAACTGTATCAACAGCGAATCGCCTGTCTGGATCTCTAATATAATCCTAAGAACAAACAAAAATATAAGTATCAATTCGTGCAATCAGGGGTTAGCATACTTGTATAACAAATGCAATTTCAACAGGTCAACTGGCCTCAAGATCATTTCTTTTGTGATACTGACTAAGAAATGGCTTAGTGTCACTCAGATGCTCAAAAGTGGAAACTGAAAATTATTGAATTTTTTCAAATCCATTGCGTCCCAATCTCTTTGTTTTTCCTAAAACATATCAGGGGAGTACTAGTACATTTTTTTCTTTCTTTTCAGTTTTCCAAGGTTGATAGTGTAAGGATAAGGCCTTGGACAGTCAAGCACCAAAAGTACAATATACATAAGGTTAGGCTAAACAACTTCAGTAACAGGTAACTTAGATGAGCTCAAATGTTCAACCTCCTTTTAAATAGAATCTGAATAGTCATTGATTAAAAAAAGAAAAGAAAAGAGCTGTATATTTCAAAACTAACCAGAACCAATCTGTTTAAAATTAAGGTGATCCAGAAATGGTCCATATAACACATTTAGTTTAGTTACTTACTAAGGCTTTTGCCAGAACAAAAATAATTCCAATTATATAGTATCACATCAAATACACAGAAGCAAATCCTAAAACAAAATGATTTGCATAGAATGAAAAAGGCCAGAAATAACATCCTCCTCAATACTGAGGACTACAGTGATATCTTTTTCTAGAAAATCTAGCTGGATGCGTAGGAAACTAATTGCAAAAACCCAGAGAAAAGTTTCAATGTGACATTTATTTCTTCTGTCTTCTATATCTACAAAATGCAAATCACAAGAAGGATAAGAAATTTCTTAGAAAGGCATTTACTACCTGAAACTCTTTGAAAATAGAAGAAATGGACGAATCTGTAGCAATGTAAGAAAGTATCTCAAGCTTCAAGGCTTTGATTTGATATGATTCAGAAGAGAAAATGAAGAAGTCCTCAAAGTATGGAGCAAAGAGAGAAGGCATTGCTTTAGCAAACACTTGAATGTTGCGTAGAACCTGCTCATGCAAATCAAAATAACCATTTTAGCCACCTCCCAGCAATAAACTTGAAACATAAACTAGGAAGATTAACCAAAATCTAAGAATTGGATATATCAAAGGAAATGTCACAAGAGTAATAATCATAGAACAATTAAAGTAGGTGATACTAGTTTAGAGTTTCCTAAAGTTAGGCTCACCATGTGTATAAATGTTAGTGCAATTTCTTGTGAAAGAATATAATAGAAAAAGTCTATTTCTATCATGGTATCAGAGCTCTAGTAATAGCTAAAAGATGACCATTCTTTCTCTCGGCAACACCATTTTGTTGGGGTGTGTGAACACAAGAGAACTCATGGAGAATGCCTTTTTCTTGAAAATATGAGGAGAGAGTGATTGAAATAGTCTTTAGCATTGTCTCATCCTAAACCGTTTTATTGCAACCGAAATTGTGTTTTGATCAGGGTTGTAAAGGTTTGAAAAAGCAGACTTGACATCAGATTTTTGTTTTAATAGAAATATCCAAGACACACGGGTACAATCATCAATAAAGGAAGCGAACCACCGAGCCCCGGAGATGTTTGAAATATTTGATGGTCCCCAAATATCACTATGAATAAGAGTAAAAGGAGCGGATGTTCTTTTATTGCTTCTTGGAAAGGAGGTACGTTTATGTTTGACAAGTTCACAAACATCACAATGGAAATTATCAACATTTATTCCTAGGAACAAGGAGGAAACATAAATTTAAGGGCTGGAAGCGAAGGATGACCAAGGCGGAGGTGATGGAGCCAAATTAGGTCTTTATTAGCTTGAACAGACTTGGATAGGAAAGATAATGTTGAGGAATTCAGAGCACTAACTTCTCCACTAGATTCTTCAAGATAGTATAGACCATTTGCTTCCTTAGCATGTCCAATCATCCTCTTCGTATTTTGTTCCTGGAAAAAACATTGTTTGGGATAAAAAACCACACTACAATTAGAATCCCTGGTAAGTTTTTGGATGGAGAGAAGATTGGGAAATAATTTAGGAACATGAAGGACATTTTTAAGGGTAAGGGTCTTATTTATAACAATATCACCTGACCACCCATTGTTAGCATAGAACCATCACTCTCGTAATCTTTCTATTACTAGGACAAGGGTATATGGAACAAATTTGTGGAAGGAATGGGTCATATGGTCTCAGAGCTCTGAGTCAATGACCCAAGACTCATTGGTGATCGTGTCCGAGACATTAGAATTTTGAGAAGAGGAAATACCGAAAGTGCCAAACCGCAAGTACACGTGGAAGAAGATTTTTCCAATGTTCCCAAAGAACGTCTTTAACTTCTCAATTTCGTCTTTATTAAAAACACCGAATTCATTCTTCATCCATCTGTCGTGCTATATTGGCTCGCCTTGTTCCTTTAACCTAATTCTTCCCATTTAACCGGTAGGCCACATGAATATTCGCAACTCACTTGTTTGGTGTGAATGTGGCGAGAAATTTCAAATTATCCCCATTTGTATTGGTTTGGATAATTTCGGACATAGTTCTTTTGAACAAAAGAAGCGGGCTTAAGGGTTGTGTGGGAGGAAAAGATTACCGAAAAAAAATCCGTAAATCGATCTAATCGATACCATGATAGAAATAGACTTTTCTATTATATTCTTTCACAAGAAATTACACTAACATTTATACACATGGTGAGCCTAACTTTAGGAAACTCTAAACTAGGAAACAACTGATTCTAGGGATATAAAATATCTACAGGATTATATAAAATATCTACTGGATTCTACTGAATATTCCTAACTAGGAAACTGTAATCTGACAGTAGGGAACTCCAATTACATAAAAACCATGTAATGTGGCATTATCCACATCATATATGCAGCTACTGGCAGTATGGATGGAGCTAGACCAAACCATAATATAACCTTAAAAAAGAACTTTGTAGTAATAATTCTTGTGTAATTCATAACATAAAGACACTACTAAATCAAAAACTTCTTGAAATTATCATAAGCATGAACAAAACAAGGCAAAATCTTCGATGCTCATTGAAATAGAGAACTCCACGATGAAGTAAAGCATCCAACTAAGAACATTCATGGATACATACATGTGTGCACATTTTACATGGTGTTTGTATGCATAACTACCTATCATGTTTCATATAAACATAGAACAGTATAAAGATGTCATATTGTAAATGCATGAAATAGAAGAAATAAGGACATGTAATATACCACATATTTTGAGGCATTAGAGGATCTCAGCAAATACAAGAGTGGTTTAATAATTCTCTTAACATCCTCCTTTGGTGCCATAACCCAGTGTACACCAGCTGCTGCTAGTACCACAGCACTGTTGTTACTCCATAACAGGGGAGATGTAGAAAAAAGCAGGATCTTGACATCATCATTACTCTTTCCAGATGTAAATTGTGCACCATTTAATTCAAAGGACTCCCTGTTGGCATAACTTGACCTAGATAAATATTCATCCGGACCCTCCATATAGCACCTGGAAACTGTGTTTAAAAATTCAGAATCACATGTCCCACTCGAGTCAGTGGATTCCTTTACTAGTTCAAAGTCAACATCTGAACCATCTTTTGCAGAATGTGAGCTCTCAGTACATTGCAGAGAAAACATAATGGATTCTTTCAGTAGCCCATGCCTTGCAATAACATAGCGTAAAAGAATTCCAATCAAGACTATCTGACCCCACTCTTCCACATCAGGAAGAATCTCACATAACTTTCTATAATTCCTCCCGACCAAAGATAAATTATATGGACAAACAGAAGCAAATGCAGCAGCAGCAGCACCAACTACGGCAGGGGAGCGGTCATTTAACAACATCCCAACAATCTGCAAAGTATAATTAATTAATGGTACAAATCCAAACCTATCGAAATGTATTATAACAAGAGATAGATGTCTAAGGTGTCATGCTACTAAAGACATCTAAAATTGAACGTCCAAGTAAAGAAGCACAAATCTATGAATGTTTATTTAGGTAAAAAAAATTCCTGAAAACTGCAGGCACAAAAGATGAAAAGATATTATCTTTGCATATTGCATGTCAAACTAGTCTAAAACCTTCTGTCCAAAAATACCAAACCTTTTAAGGAAGCAGTTTTCGACTGATCTTAACAATGGAAATCGAGTCGTAGCAAAGTAAGGTCATAATAAATTGTGGAAAACATGAAAGCAAAAATAACCACGAAGAAATAAATCTATCAAGTGAACCTCTTCAATTGCCGAGGTATGTTCCTCTAGGCGCAAATCATGTACTTTTGGAAGAGCACTAGCTGCACATTTTCTAACATAGACAGATGGATCTCTAGCACACTTGCCCACAGCCACCAGAACAAGAGGTGCAATAACATGAAGACGAATTCCAGCCATGGTGCGAAGTGCCCATGCTCTCACCAAGGGATTAGGGTCCCCCAAATCCTTCTGGAAACAATTAATTGACAACAATGCTTCGTTGGGACGCCTACAAAATTAAACACAGAAACATTAACAATAAGTTCAATGTACCTGCTTAAACACAAGAAATACAATCCAGGTCACTCATCACCTCTCCTTTGAGACACTATTATTTTAAACTAATGAGTTTCCACCATCTCAAGCACTGCTTTTATTAAGAAAAAGAACAGTTCTTCAAAATGAATTGTAATTAATTAAACTTGAAAAGTGCTTAAAAACCATGATCTAATAACTAATAACTACTCTTATCTAATAACTAATTAAACTTGATACCGTTTCTATCCAGTGCAATTAGAGATAGATTTCAAGCAAGCATGTTCTTTGTTCATACTAATATTGCTTCTTAACATATGGAAGCAACCATAGGAAAATAAAAAGAATATTGTAAGAGAAGTTTGCGAAACATACTTTTCAGCATAATGCAGTAGATACAAATAAACAAGTTTCTTTACTTCCAAAGATTGAGATGCCACGTTTTTAACAACCTGTAATTCAAGCAACCAGAGAGATGAAAAACATATATACACCTCAATTAACAAACAAATATAAGATTTAAAAGTATCCATTACCAAACCCTGATTTCATATCATGAATGCAATTAAGAACAGCTATCTATATTTATCCACACTCCTAGACCCGATTCAACCATTTCTTAACTAATCAGAGTACAGCTATAAATAAAGATCCAATGAATTATGACTACAACACTCGATAGCTTAATTTTCTTTCTTAATCATCATGTGATAAGTTCACTACACCTTCTATTAAACAATGACATTTAAACTTTCAAACACTTAAGTTTATTTACACTTTCCAGAAACCTTATCAGCAGTCAAAACGGTGCTCTGAATGAAATTACAAAATCCAGATCACTTCAATATTAAATTTAAAGTAATTTTTTCAGAGTTCATTCAATATAAAGAAATCAAAAATGAAAAATGACCTGAGGGAAGTAATTGGAGACGTCGAAGCCTTGAGCGATGAGAGCGAGGAGTCGCTTGAGAGCCTCACACTTCTCCGAATCGAATTTACTATCTAAAAGAGGAGCTATGCTGACGTCATCCGGATCGTCGTAGAGGTGAGCATCAGTTCCGATCCGGAACACCATCGTCGACGCCTTGCTCAACGTCTCCGCCGTTGCTCCGAACTGTGGAAACATTTCCGATTAGTATTTCCTTTTTCTTCTTTACACAAATTAAGAATTCATCAAAATTGAATTTGAAAAATTAATTTCAAGGGGGAAATTGAGAAGACTTTGTGATCTCTTGATGTACTAATGGAAGCCTTCGACGGAGTGAGCAAGTGCGGAGCTGGATATCGGATGTTTGGTTAGCAGGATCAAGTTGATCCCAAGAAGGATTATGATGACATACATTGTGGATAAGAAGCCGAGAAAAAGGTTTTGAGCGTTTAGGTCCGTCGAGATTGCTATAGGTTAAATTATGCTATTAATCCTTGTACTTTGAGAAAGTTGTGAATTTAGTCCATATATTTTAATTTGATCAATTTTAGTTCTTATACTTTTTGAATTAGTCAGTTTAGTCCTATACTTTTTGAATTTTGAAATTTTAATCCCGACTCAAACACTACAAATTGAATATGTTTCGTTAAACTTAATGACTAGTCTTGTACTGTGCATATAGTTGTAGATTTAGTTTATATTTTCCAATTGGATCATTCTAAGCCCTTATACTTTTCAAATTTTAAAATTTCAATCTTGACGTAATTACAGTATTTAATCCATTAATTGGAGTTTTAGTGATTAATATGTGGAACTAACAAGCTAACATGACATTACATATATGATGATATGTTTGCTACATCATATTTTGAGAATAGCATAACTTAATGAATTTAACCATTATCATTTGGTGAGGACTAAAATATTAAAATTTGAATAGTACAAGGATTAAAAATAATCAAATTTAAGTACAATGATTAAATCCACAACTTTCATAAAGTACGAGGATTAATAGTAGAATTTAACCTTTACAATATAATAGGTGTTGATGAAAATCAATTTGATTATGCTACCATTTTAATAGTTTATATTTTTATAATTTTTAAAGAATTAAATCAAATGTTTATCAATAGGGGGCAAAATGTAATTTTACCATGTATTAACTTAAAATTTTATCAATTTTAAAGAGCCAAAATATAAATTTATCATTTTAGAGGGTCGGGGTCCCTGTCAGCCCCCTACCGTTGCCCTTGTTTATAATGGTCATTGAAATAATGCAATTAACTTAATTCGGTTGGTTTCCCTTAAGAAAACACTTAATTTAATTGATTGTCTCGATTTAAACTAGTTCAATGGTTAAACTATCCACTCAAGTTAGAAAGTTTGTCCGAAATTGGGGAGGGTTTGGGCAAAAATATTAACTTCAAAAAATAGGTTTAAGCAAAAAAGTAGACCTGTTTAAAATATGAGGTCAAACTTGAGTTCAAATATTCAAGGCTCGAGTCTAGTCCACTTGAATCAGTTTCTATATGATTTAAATTAAATATATAGTAATTTATAATAATATAATGCAAACATTTTAAAAAAAAAAGTTAAGTCGCTTATATATATATATATATATATATATAAAAGTTTTTAATAAATGAAAACATATAAATAGATTGAATATGAAATTAAAAATAATAGGGTAAAGTACACTCAGTGTCACTAAACTATTAGTAAGTTTACGATTTGGTCACTCAATTTCAAAAAGTTACAAAATGGTCATTTCACTATTTGAAAGTTTTTCTATTTAAGTCACCATGCTATTCGAAAGCTTTTATTTAAGTCACTAGTTGTTAAGTTTCTTTTTTAAGTTTGGTTAGTGAGTTCTAAGTGATGATTCGATGACCGGTACAATGGATCAGTATCCATTGACGAGTAGAAGAACATACCTTCAATTCAAGTTGATCTAACAGTTAGTGTCAGAGATCGAAGAAAAAAGTTGTTTGGATTTTGGCTCACAGACTGGTGGCATTCAAAGTTGTTTCTTGAAAAATAATGAATTGCAGAAGAGAAGAGAAAAAGAGCTTTCATTTGGTGTAGGCCATGTGAACAAAAAAAGCCATATAGTAGCGATTTTAACAACTCGGTGACTTAAATGAAAACTTTCAAATAGTTTAGTGACCATTTTATAACTTTTTAAAGTTGAGTGACCAAAACATAAACTTACGAATAGTTTAGTAACCTTGGGTATAGTTTACCCAAATAATATGATTTTTTTTAAAAAAAATAAAAAATAACATAAGTGGATATAAAATGGACCGATATTAGCTATTTATAAATATGAGTAGGCTTAAGTAAAAATTTAGACCCATATTTTGAGTCGTGCTAAACTTGAATAAGTATAAAATATATTAATATCATGTTTAAGCCCAAACTAATCCATAAACATCTCTATCAAATTAAAGTGATGTTTTAATTATTATTTTTTAAAATAATATGAAGTGGTCAAAAGCTAAAACCCATTTCCTAAGCAAGTAACAAAAGCCCTTAAAGACACTCATACATCAGAAACCAAAAGTCGAAATGAGATTCCCTTTTCCCTTTCCAAAAATCTGAAGAAAACCTCACAAAAAACTAAACTTTCAGGCAACCCAACCTTTATTCTACTTCCATTGTTATCTTTTTTCATCAGATCTATATCAGAGGGGTCCTTAATGGAGTACTTTGTAGAAAAGAAACCGTCGAAGTCTCGTAATTTTTAATCCTCCAACTCATTTCCAACACCGGTATAATCCTTCTATTTTCTTCGTGTTGGAAAAAACGGATTTGGAAAACGCAGCGGAAAATAAATTTAGGGAAAAACTAGAGTTTTAAAAAATTTTCAAAAACAAGGTCTTGGTTGTGATATCTAAAGTAATAAACACTTAATCAAAATTATATCTCTTCAATTCGTCTAGGATGAGCGCTTCGATTGAGTAATCTTCTCTGTTATCTTGAAGCTCACGTCTGCAGAGTGTGGGCTTGCTTCGAATCAGAAAATTTTTCACAAAAATTACTAGTAGGGTAATTTTGTAATTTCTCTAAACTTTTGGGTTAAGTTGTAAATAAGAAAAATATCTCTAGAAATTTTCTGGAATAATCTATTCAGAGAATTTTCCCTACACAACTTTCTCTTACACACTCTTTATATAAGGAGAGTTTAGAGAGTTCAACTATAATTAAACTTAAGGCTTGTTTAGTAATGCTTAAAAAAATACTTCTTGCTCTAAAAGCACTTTTGGAAAAAAAATTATGCTAAACAAGCTGCTTTTGGTTGAAATTTTTGGCATTTCAAAAGCACTTCTAAAAAATAGAAGCTAAATTTTTTAACTTTTCCTCTCCCAAAAGCATTGTTGGTGCTTAATTACTTTTTCGCCCCTCCAATAACATAGTATTTTCTCTTCTTTTTTTTTTTCTTGGTGCTTAATTGCAAATGTGTTAATATCTAATTACAAATATTTAATGGTTATATTTAAATATTTAAAATATAACTTATATATTCTAATTAAAATTTATAAATAATTAAAATTTATTGGTTAAAATATTTAAAATTTATATTTCATATATTAAAATATTAACAACAAGTTTAATAATTTTTTATTCTTACTAAAATATAATAATATTAATTAATTTAAATATTATTTAAATGTACATTTGTTACTTGATAATAATAAGTCTAAAATGGATATTTTATTTCTCAAAAGCACTTTTTAACAAAGAATGTTAAACACTCAAATTTTAAACCAAACTTTTCAAAAGTATTTCTCAAAAGTACTTTTCCACAACACTTTTCAAATGTATTGCTAAACTAGCCCTTAATCACTTTAATATTAAATTAATATAATAAATATTAGAATAAATTTTATATTAAATCTTATTAAAATTATAGTGTAGATAGACATTAAATTAAGTTTAATATTAAGATAATCACTTTAATAATAAATTAATAAATACTATTAAGATAAGTATTAAATTAAATTTAATATTAAACTATTAAAATAATATTATTTTTAGAATAGTTAATCTTAAATCAAATTCTCTAGGAGAGTCTCAGTAGGAGTGTAACCCTTCTACTGCTCAACCACCGATTACCAACCGTCATCGACCACCGGGATGCCGCCGTCGCAGCCACCTACACCGTCGTGTCTGGTGACGCAAGTGCGACACTCTTACGGTACCCCAAGCCAGTTTGGCTGCTGTCGTTCCGGTCCGAGTTAGTGACGACCCGACCGATCTGGTCTAGCCACCAGTTGGACCGTTAGCCTAGTTTTACATACCGAGCTCGGTTCGACCAGTTTTGGGTCTTGGTCTCAATTTTGGGCTCCCGGGTCCAATTTACGATCTCAAATCCAATTTTTAAGTTTAATTACCCATTGGGCCAATTGTCTGACTTAAAAATTAACTTCCAAAATATCATTTTAATTTTACATGATCAAAATTAAATTTTCTAAAAATCACTTAGATTTTCCAAATTAATTTTTCAAGAAAATTATTTAATCAAATTCTCTAGTTGAACAATTCTCACGACCACCTAATTTAATTCCGCATCGAATAAATCGACTCAATTAAATTAATCCCGAAGTTGTAGAATTTTTTTGATTCAAATGTAGTCCGATCAAGCTTTTCTTGAGCTAGCGGAGGGACCAATCAGACATATTCAATTAGGCTTTAGTGATTGCAATTATATGCAGAAGCATCATTCCAATAATTCGCAATTACTTAATGTAACACCCCAAACCCGACCCATGAGACTTGACCGGATCTGGTATGTCACGGAAAAAAAACGCTTTGAAAGATTTTGATAAACAGGTGAAAATTTGAATGGGGTTGATCTTGATAAAAAATGAGTTGAAACCTTTTTCCTTTGAAAACACTTGATCATTTAAATTTTTAGAAACATCAGAGTTATAGTTGACTTGGTGAATTTTGCTACCCGATGGTAACATCTTTGAAAACTCGTAGAAGTTACTTAATTTGAAAATGTTACTTATAACCGATTCACTCAACAATTTATAGTTTCATTTGTAATATAGTATAAGTAAAGTAAAACAACTACGTAAACATCCAAAATAATTATTAGCGGCCTTATTACAAACCAAACCAAAATTTAGAAATAAATAATCTTAAAGCGTACTAAATAAAATCCCAAATCCAAGGAACAAGCATGGCGCCTCGAGTCCTCTCGGCTCCATCTCCGCGATCTACTCATCGCAAAATGATATGGGAAGGGTGAGTCACCAAGACTCGGTGTACAAATCCCGATCCGGATGTGCAACTCATACACAAAATATTAGTAAAACATGCATACATGCAACCCAAACTAACCATCCATACTCCTTTAACTACCCCGTGTGGTCAAAACCACTGGTGGTCAAAACCACTGGTGATCGGAGTCACAAATCAAGTGATGGGGCCAACCCATCGTGTGATCAAAACCACTGATGACCATAGGTCACAATTATCAATATGTGGTCAAAACCACTGGTGGTACCAAACCACTGGGACTTAGTCACAATTTATCAACGGTGTGGTCAAAACCACTGGTGACCGAAGTCACAATTAAACTGATGGGGCCAACCCATCTTGTGGTCAAAACCACTGGTGACGGTCTATAGAGAATATTCCCCCTCCTCTCTTCAATCCCATAACCGACATGCTCATATCATGCTCATCATAAATCATGCATATAAGTCATGGCATAGCATATTACCCATCATGTCATTCATATAGCATAATTAAAGTCACAAGCGACTTACCCGGAATCCATGCTCAAGCCCACAAGGCAAATCACTATCACAATGGTTACGGTAACATAATAAGCAATACTAACTAATAAAGTGTGTAAGAGTTTACACACCTGTTAACTCGCCAGACTAGCAAATCCCGAACTATACTAGCGAAGCCCCGAGAGGTTGTTTCTCCCTACAATCGACTAACACATAAACTTTTAGATCTAATAGCCATTCAGCTATACTAATAATCCCGAAGGATTAATCGCGCCCATAACCAAAATATGGCCCTAGGCCGAATCTTATTATCACTTACCAAAGCAAATTGAAATCCCGGAAGCCTTTGTTTGCCTTGGCTGATTAGCCCCTAGATCCATGGCACACAATCGGTTATACATAGATACCAAAAATGGCCTTTGGCCGAATATGACTAACCACTTACCAAACTTACCGAAATCCAAAAATTGTCACTTGACTTGTCGAGATCCCTACCAAAACTTTGTTAGAATCGGCTTGCACACATATGCTTAATCAAGGCCTTTGGCCGAATAGTATATATGCCTTACCTTGAAGAATCAAATCCCGATAGGCTCCTTCAACGCACCTTAACGTTAACTACACACAAGAGAGCACATCATTTACTGGCTTAAGAAGACATTCGGCCAACCTTACCAAGGCCTAGTCGGTCATAGTAACTAAATCCCGAAGGATGAATCACACAAGTTTGATCTCTTACCTTAGTGTCGATTTGGTCTCCTACCAAATCCCGAAAACACACCAAGCCCTCCTTGTATTCGGCTAGATTGACCACTAAAACCCGAAGGTTCCTGAATTCGGTAATAGCCTTCCCTACAATCGATTTTATTACATCATTAGATAGCTAAAGGCCATTTGACCATAACATAAATCCCGAAAGGAGAAAGAGTTGTCGCACCCTTACCTTAATGATAGATTCGGCTTTCGAAACAAAATAGAAAAGAGGGAAATGAGGGTGATGGGAGTTTCGGCTAAGTATTTGAGAGAAAAGAGAGAAAAAAAATAACAACCAATGAGTCTAGGGCATTCGGCCATATTAAAAGAAACTCCCTAAAATCGATGGCCCCCTTGCCCACAATCCACCAATCGGCCAACTCTTCCAAGGGAGCCTGATATACTTCAAACTCCTCAATTCCTCTTTATCTTCACCCTTATTTAAAATATAATCTCTTAATCCTCATCCATCAGGAGAGTCCCATCTGAACACTCCTCTTCTTACCTATGGCGTGAAAAAAAGTAAGCAGGAGTGCAATTCCTGTGACTCGAACACAGGTACTCCCTTACTGTATGTGGCGTCACTCTCTCTAACACTCTAGTGGCGCCCCCTTTCCACTAGATCACCCACTCTCTTTGTGTCTTGCTTCACACCAAATAATTTTTAAAGCCTCATTCACTTAGCTTCCTCTTCTCGAGTGCTAAAAAACTTCTAGCCCTAAGTCAGGCCTAGCTCGAGGTTATCACTAGACCCTAGAATATGTCAAGCAATCAAGTATACATATTTCTTCAAGCACACACACATGGGAAAAATAATTAAATTACAAACAACCCCTAATTCAGGATGTTACAGTTCTACCCCTTAAGAATAATTTCGGCCTCGAAATTACCTGGATCAGAAGAGTTGGGGGTATTGCTGCCGCATCACATCCTCGGGTTCCCATGTGGCCTCCTCCGTACCATGGTTTCGCCATAGCACTTTTACCAAAGGTACTGACTTCCTCCTCAAAACCTTGACATCTCGATCCAAAATCTGTACTGGCTCTTCCTCGAAAGACAAGTCCGAGTTCACTTCAATTTTCGCAACCGGCACTACGTGCGATGGATCGAATCGATAGCGTCTCAGCATCGAAACATGGAAGACGTCATGAATCTGGCTCAATTCTACCGGCAACTCAAGCTGGTAAGCTACCGGTCCCACACGTTTCAATACCGTGTACGGCCCAAGAATCTAGGGCTTAACTTGCCCTTCCGGCCAAACCTCAGCACCTTCTTCCAAGGTGATACCTTCAAGAAGACCTTATCACCCACTGCATACTCCACATCCCTACGCTTAAGATCAACGTAGGATTTTTGCCTGTCCGACGCCTCTTTAAGACGAGCCCGAATTACTCTAACCTTATCTTCTGTCTCTGTCACTAACTCCGAACCCAACACCCGACGTTCTCCCAGCTCTGTCCAACACGTAGGAGTACGGTATTTTCGACCATCTGACCTCATACGGTGCCATCTGAATACTAAACTGATAACTATTGTTATAAGCGAATTACATAAAAGTAGGTACTCCTCCCAACTACCACGGAAATCCAAAACACAGCCCCTTAACATATCTTTCAGCACCTAGATTACCCTCTTAGATTGTCCATCAGACTGCGGATGAAAAGTCGCGCTAAAATTGAACTTCGTGCCTAACTCCTGATGTAAGGCCTTCCAGAATCTCGACATGAACCAGAGATCCTGATCTGAGATAATGGACACCGGTACTCTATGCAATCGCACTATCTCTGCTATATACAGCTTGGCTAACCTTTGAAGCGAGTAGTCCACCCTTACCGGTATGAAATAGGCCGACTTGGTCAACCGGTCTACTATCACCCAAACTGCATCTTTCTTACTGGGTGTAAGGGGAAGCCCACTTACAAAATCCATAGTAATCTCCTCCCACTTCCACTGTGGGATCTTTACCGATATAATGACCACGATGGCAATTGATGCTCAGCCTTAACTTGCTGGCATGTCAGACTCTTGCCCACTAACTCGGTTACTTCCCGCTTAAGACCTGGCTACCAAAACTGCTCCCTTAAATCTCGATACATCTTGCTGCTTTCCAAGTGCATAGCGTACGGATTGCTATGAGCTTCTTTAAGGATTCGCTGCCTCAAATCATCATCCTTAGGCATGCATACTCTCCCTTGAAAATACAATACTCCATTGCTACCCATACTGAACCCTTCGGCCTCACCACTTTGTACTTGTGACCTCCGAGTACTCAGAACTTCATCGGTCAACTACCTCTCTTTAACCTCATCGATCCAAGACGGCTTTACTTGCAAATTTGCCAGAAGGCTTCCATCCTCATAGAGACTTAGGTGAGCAAACATTGCTCGCAAATCCGCTACCACCTTACGGCTCAATGCATCAGCTACCATGTTAGCCCTACCCGGATGGTATTTGATTGAGCAGTCGTAGTCCTTTAACAACTCAATCCACCTCCGCTGCCTCAGATTTAAATCTTTCAGAGTCAAGAGGTACTTCAAGCTCTTGTGATCCGTGTACACTACCGACTTCTCCCCATACAGATAGTGCCTCCAAATCTTCAAGGCAAAAACCACAATGACCAATTCCAAATCATGTGTCGGATAGTTACCTTCATGAGGCCTCAATCTGTAGTAACGCATAAGCAACCACCTTCCTTCTTGCATCAACACACACCTAAACCAAGATGTCGATGCATCACAATACATAGTGAATTCCTTTCCTGCCTCAGGCTGAATCAAGACTGGTGCCTCTGTCAAAATCCTCTTCAGCTTATCGAAACTCTCTTGCTGCTTCTCAGACCATACAAACGGAACTCTTTTTCTCAGTAATTTAGTCAACGGTACTGCGATTAAGGAAAAATTTTCCACGAATCTCCTATAATATCCTGCCAACCCTAAAAAACTCTGAATTTTCGTAACCGATCTTAGTGGTTTCCACTCTAATACTGCCTCAATCTTACGGGGATCCACCCTGATTCCCTCAGCTGAAACAACATACCCTAGAAAAGTTACCTCATTAAGCCAGAACTCACACTTGCTGAATTTGGCGTACAACTGTTTCTCCCTTAGAACTTGCAGAACCACATAAAGATGTGCGTCATGCTCCTCCTCAAACTTCGAGTACACCAAGATGTCGTCTATGAACACCACGACGAACTGATCCAGATAGGGTTGGAAAACCCGGTTCATCATGTCCATAAATGAGGTTGGTGTATTCGTCAAACCAAAAGGCATTACCAGAAACTCGTAGTGCCCATACCGAGTACGGAATGCCGTCTTATGGATATCAGCCTCCTTCACCTTAAGCTGATGGTACCTTGACCTAAGGTCGATCTTAGAGAACACCGATGCTCCCTTGAATTGGTCGAACAAATCATCAATCCTGGGTAGAGGATACCTGTTCTTTATTGTCAGCTTGTTTAGCTGTCGATAGTCTATGCACATCCTCATTGTCCCATCCTTCTTCTTGACAAAAAGCATTGGAGCTCCCCAAGGCGATACACTTGGTCGGATGAACCCTCTATCCAACAATTCCTGAATCTGAGCCTTCAACTCTACCAATTCTTTCGGCGCCATCCGATACGGAGCTATAGATACTGGCGCGGTTTTGGGTAACAAGTCTATACCAAATTTGACCTCACGGTCCGGAGGTAGACCCGGGAGTTCCTCTGGAAACACATCAACATAATCTCTTACGGTCCGGACATCTCTCACAGCTGCACCCTTAGCTTCCAAAGCACAGACATGCACTACATATGCTTCACAACCTTTTCTAACCATCTTTTCTACCTTCAATGCAGAAGCCAGATTGGATAGGTAATCTCTCCTTTTGCCTATCATCACCACATCTTCTCCTTCCATGGTCTTTAATACCATGCGCTTAGCTGCGCAATCTAGGCTAGCCTGATACTTTACTAGCCAATCCATCCCGAGGATTAGATCAAATCTCAAAACGGTAGTTCCATCAAGTCAGCCAAGAACACGACCCCTTGGAGTTCTAGGGGTACATTCCTATAGGGTTTACTTACTTCTACAGAGTGACCTAGAGGGCTTAATACAGTCATCTTCCTAGAAGTAAGCTCAGAGTCTAAGTGCAGAGTTTCCACTACGCTACTAGCAATGTATGAGTGGGTTGAGCCAATATCAATTAAGGTGCTATAGGGTACCCCAAAGATTAAGAACATACCGGTTATGACGTCCGGTGCGTCGCCCTCCTCCTGACGCCTCGCGGTATAGACCAAACCAGGTTGCCTAGCCTCAGTACCACCGGTACCTCCCCTCGGTGCCCCACGGCCTCTGCCGGCACCATTACCTTCTCTTCCTGCACCACGACCTCTCGATGGCTGTTGGTTATCCCTCTTATTCGGTGCACGATCTTGACCCTTTGACCTTTGCCTGGCTGCCTTTTTCGGACAATCCCTAACTCGATGTTCCATGGATCCATATTTGAAGCATCCCCGATTACCATTCCAACACTCCCCCGTGTGAGACTTTCCACACCGAGCACACCGTGGCGGCCATTAAGGATTAGCAGCAGTAGTAGGCCTAGCAGCTTGATCTGACCCACCATACCTCGTCCTCTTCTACTGATTACCAGAAAACCTCGAAAATTTGGAGCTCCTCTTATTCCAACTCCTATCCTGATTCCGCCTAACTGACTATCTTACCCCTTCAGCAACCTTAGTCTTCTCCACTAGGACAATAACTCCGTTCTGTTGTGGAGCTATCATCATCCTCACTCATCTCTCAAATTTCATCCTCGAATCTAACACGGCTCATGCTCGATACCCACAATACCACGAGCATACCTGCTCAACCGGAGAAATTCGGCCTCATACTCTGCCACTGTCTTATTACCCTGAACCAGGTTCAAGAAAGCCTTCCGCTGCGCATCCACGTAGCTAGTCCCTATGTATTTCTTTTGGTAGGCTGCCTTAAAGAATTCCCATGTGAGATCCTCCGCCATTGCTCCATCCCTTACGGTGAGCCACCACTGATATGACTCATCCCGAAGTAGAGAGATTATACCCTTCAGCTTTTCCTCAGCTGTAAAATTCAGGTCATCCATGATCCTCTCAATAGATTCCAACCAATACTCTGCCATACTGGGTGCCACTCCAGAAACTCCTCTAAACACTTCTGCTCCGTTAGCCCGGAGTCATTTAACCACGGATTTACGGGCTCCTGCACCTGCGCTTGCCTCGACAACTCGTTTCAACACTCGTAGTACAGCTTGGGATACCACATCGTTACCACCGGTCTGATCTTGAAACTCAGTTTTCACCGCCGGCAGATCCGGTATCACATTTCCAAACCCATGACTAGACCCTGCTGGCTCCGACAAGGTCATCCTACCCCTACCACGACCACGCGGCGGATGTTCACGACCTCTTGTACTCATTCTTCTCGTTCGCGTTTATCTGATTAAGAATTTTATGCATTATTAATACTATTCACTGATTACCCACGAGCAATTTTATGAGGAATAGTTTTTTCAAAGTGATTCTTTCGAAGTCAAATCTACCTATAATTCCAGTTTCAGGCTTATCTCCTAGTTCTAAGTGCATCCATCACACAAACAACATTCACCGATCATGTCTAATGTGTAGGGGCATTTCTGTCATTTCACTACTCGGGGGTATTTTCGTAATTTTAACCTATAAGGGTATTTTTATAATTTTTCAAAAATAAAAGTTCTTGGATGATTTTGTCAAAAAGTATTTTAGAACCTTTAAATTCCTGGGGTATTTTGAAAAATTTTAAAATTCGGGGGTATTTCGATGATTTTGAAGCTCGGGGGTATTTTGGTAATAAACCAGGGTAAATTTGTAAAGTTTGATAATTCCGGGGTATTTCCAAACGTTGCAAAACTTTGAGGGTTCTTTCTGAGAATTTGTTTTCCAAGTTGATGGTGTTGCAAAAATTTTTAAAAATCAGGGTCATTTTGGTAATTTTGTAGGTTAGGGGTAATTTTATAATTTTCCAAAATCAAGGTGCTTTGGACGTTTGCAAAAATAGGGTTTTTAAACACTTTTACAAAATGAGGAAATTTTGGAAAAACTGTTGGATAGTTCAACATTTAATAAACCAAAGGCATTTTTTTTGTAACTTTTACTACTAGGGGTATTTTAGTAATTCTACAAATGAGATTTTTTTTCAGAAAAATGTTGCAAAACAATAGTTCTCACACATTAAAAAGAAATTTTTAAGAGTTTTAAAACTAGGGTTTTTATGAAAATACTACTAGTTAAACTTTGGGTTTTAGTTAGGGTTTAGCCCATGAATAAGTCCTCTTGGTTAGGGTGAACCGAAGCTACGCACTGTAGGATTCGAGTGGAGAGGAGGTGAGTCACGCTGATTGCTTAAATACCAAGCTCCCACCGAATACCAATCCTGAGACATGCGCACCATGGTTACCACACCCTAACTCGACGACTTAGACATAGGTTTGTTTAATTAAGCAATTAAGTTTTATGTAGTAGTTGGGGTAGACTAGTCCTAGAGTTCAAGTACCTATCATTCTATTCTACGTTCCCAAGTTACCCGTTTACCCTTATCAAGTATTCACAGAATAGTCAGAGATATTTACCTAGGCGGATTGGTGCCGGAGACTCGATGCCATGCTATTCAGACTAAAAACCACTTCATAGTATTTCATAGAGGCCTATGAAAAACATTTTAGGCCCTGGGCCCCCACAGCCGAGTTTTGAACTAGGCTCTGATACCAAAAATGTAACACCCCAAACCCGGCCCATGAGACTTGATCGGATCTAGTATGTCACGGAAAAAAACGCTTTGAAAGATTTTGATAAACAGATGAAAATTTGAATGGGGTTGATCTTGAGAAAAAATGAGTTGAAACCTTTTTCCTTTGAAAACACTTCATCATTTAAATTTTTAGAAACATCAGAGTTATAGTTGACTTGGTGAATTTTGCTACCCGATGGTAACATCTTTGAAAACTCGTAGAAGTTACTTAATTTGAAAATGTTACTTATAACCGATTCACTCAACAATTTATAGTTTCATTTGTAATATAGCATAAGTAAAGTAAAAACAACTACGTAAACATCCAAAATAATTATTAGCGGCCTTATTACAAACCAAACCAAAAATTTAGAAATAAATAATCTTAAACTGTACTAAATAAAATCCCAAATCCAAGGAACAAGCATGGCCGCCTCGAGTCCTCTCCGGCTCCATCTCCGCGATCTACTCATCTGCAAAATGATATGGGAAGGGGTGAGTCACCAAGACTCAGTGTATAAATCCCCAACCCGGATGTGCAACTCATACACAAAATATTAGTAAAACATGCATACATGCAACCCAAACTAACCATCCATACTCCTTTAACTACCCCGTGTGGTCAAAACCACTGGTGGTCAAAACCACTGGTGATCGGAGTCACAAATCAAGTGATGGGGCCAACCCATCATGTGGTCAAAACCACTGATGACCATAGGTCACAATTATCAATATGTGGTCAAAACCACTGGTGGTACCAAACCACTGGGACTTAGTCACAATTTATCAACGGTGTGGTCAAAACCACTGGTGACCGAAGTCACAATTAAACTGATGGGGCCAACCCATCTTGTGGTCAAAACCACTGGTGACAGTCCATAGAGAATATTCTCCCTCCTCTCTCCAATCCCATAACCAACATGCTCATATCATGCTTAACATATCATCATAAATCATGCATATAAGTCATGGCATAGCATATTACCCATCATGTCATTCATATAGCATAATTAAAGTCACAAGCGACTTACCCGGAATCCATGCTCAAGCCCACAAGGGAAATCACTATCACAATGGTTACGGTAACATAATAAGCAATACTAACTAATAAAGTGTGTAAGAGTTTACACACCTGTTAACTCGTGAGACTAGCAAATCCCGAACTATACTAGCGAAACCCTGAGAGGTTGTTTCTCCCTATAATCGACTAACACATAAACTTTTAGATCTAATAGCCATTCGGCTATACTAATAAACCCGAAGGATTAATCGCGCCCATAACCAAAATATGGCCCTAGGCCGAATCTTATTATCACTTACCAAAGCAAATCGAAATCCCGGAAGCCTTTGTTTGCCTTAGCCGATTAGCCCCTAGATCCAAGGCACACAATTGGTTATACATAGATACCAAAAATGGCCTTTGGCCGAATATGACTAACCACTTACCAAACTTACCGAAATCTCGAAATTGCCACTTGACTTGTCGAGATCCCTACCAAAACATTTGTTAGAATCAGCTTGCACACATATGCTTAATCAAGGCCTTTGGCTGAATAGTATATATGCCTTACCTTGAAGAATCAAATCCCGATAGGCTCCTTCAACGCACCTTAACGTTAACTACACACAAGAGAGCACATCACTTACTGGCTTAAGAAGATATTCGGCCAACCTTACCAAGGCCTAGTCGGTCATAGTAACTAAATCCCGAAGGATGAATCACACAAGTTTGATCTCTTACCTTAGTGTCGATTTGGTCTCCTACCAAATCCCGAAAACACACCAAGCCCTCCTTGTATTCGGCTAGATTGACCACCAAAACCCGAAGGTTCCTGAATTCGGCAATAGCCTTCCCTACAATCGATTTTATTACATCATTAGATAGCTAAAGGCCATTCGGCTATAACATAAATCCCGAAAGGAGAAAGAGTTGCCGCACCCTTGCCTTAATGATAGATTCGGCTTTCGAAACAAAATAGAAAAGAGGGAGATGAGGGTGATGGGAGTTTCGGCTAAGTATTTGAGAGAAAAGAGAGAAAAAAAACAACAACCAATGAGTTTAGGGCATTCGGCCATACTAAAAGAAACTCCCTAAAACCGATGGCCCCCTTGCCCACAATCCACCAATCGGCCAACTCTTCCAAGGGAGCCTGATATACTTCAAACTCCTCAATTCCTCTTTATCTTCACCCTTATTTAAAATCTAATCTCTTAATCCTCATCTATCAGGAGAGTCCCATCTGAACCTCCTTTTCTTGCCTGTGGCGTGAAAAAGAGTAAGCAGGAGTGCAATTCCTACGACTCGAACACAGGTACTCCCTTACTGTATATGGCGTCACTCTCTCTAACACTCTAGTGGCACCCCCTTGCCACTAGATCACCAAAATAATTTTTAAAGCCTCATTCACTTAGCTTCCTCTTCTCGAGTGCTAAAAAACTTCTAGCCCTAAGTCAGGCCTAGCCCGAGGTTATCACTAGACCCTAGAATATGTCAAGCAATCAAGCATACATATTTCTTCAAGCACACACACATGGGAAAAATAATTAAATTGCAAACAACCCCTAATTCAGGATGTTACACTTAATCATGGAGTCAATCCACAAGAAGTACCATGATTGAAAACTCCTTATTGTATACTTTTTATGAAAGCAATTCATCCAACTGCTTTGTCCAATGACCTCGTCATATGTGTGTTACCCTCATATGATATCCTTGATTCATTTTAGTTAAATTTGTTTACTCAATACAATCCTATTTTATCTCATTGTCACTATTATGTTTTTTTAATGAATAATATGAGCACTGTCAACAAATGATTGTGATAAATTGCTCATTCGAGAACAAGCATGTAACACCCCTAAACTGTAACCGTCGCCGGAATAGGTTAAAAGTCATTATCGGACTTGTAACTCAGTTCAGAACAATCATTTATCAAATATCATCTCATTTCAGTAAATATCATTCATTCACATTCAATATATACTTAAATCGAGCATACAAAGCTTAAACCATACTTTCGGGACTAAATCGGTAACATATGAAAATTTTGGAAACTTAGAAAAATTTCAACATTTCAAGTGTCACACGCCAGTGTGAACAGGCCGTGTGCCTCACACAGCTAGTAGACACGCTCGTGTCTTAGACCGTGTGAAAACAGGACATACATACTAACTTGCATCACACGGCCGAGGACACGCCCTTGTGTCAAGCCGTGTGAAAACTGGAGAGTATACTGACTTGGGTCACACGGCCAACCACACGTCCGTGTGTCTAGCCTGTATGCCCTTCGAAATGGCCATACACGCCCGTGTATTAGGCTATGCCAAAATTGTAGGGCATACTGATTTATACAACACGGCCAAGTCACACGCTCGTGTGCTAGGCCGTGTGCCATTTAGGGGGTATACTGAGTTGTACCACACGGCTGGTCACATGCCCGTGTGTGAGGCCGTGTGGAGCATACTGACTTCAATTCCATAACAACACCAGGATACACACGACCTTGTAACATGACCGTGTGTCACACACGGCTGAGACACACGCCCGTGTCCCTTCCCGTATGGACAAAAATAGGCTATTTGCAACACCATTTTGCCACCCTATATACACAAGCATTCACAAGCATAAATGACCACATTTCATAACCCAATTGGCAATCATTCCATCACATTTCATACACATAATATACCAATTCAACTTGGTACTTAATTACCTAATTAATACCATGCATAATCCACGCATATATCAACTACATATCAAGACTTCACTTGTACATTTTCATTTCATCAATTCCTTGCCCAAAACATACCATAATTGAACACTTATACACAACCAAATATGATACCAAAATAAGCCAAATCTCATGGCTTAACTCATACACAAAATATACCAAAAGCATAATTTTCAAGTAACCATAACTATCACCATTTAAACTAGCCTATACATGTCATATTTACATCTATCCACAAGTTCAAAAGGATCGATCGGAAATTGGATAGTGTGATGTGTAACTTCGACTTGTCCGAAACGAGCGAGCTATCGAACCTCTATAAAACATAGAAAAAGAAACAGAGTAAGGGCTAGTTTGGCAATACTTTTGAAAAGTACTTTTGAAAAAAGTGCTATGGAAAATTGCTTTTGAGAAGTGCTTTTGAAAAGTTTAGTTTAAAATTTGAGTATTTAGCATTGCTGTCAAAAAGTGTTTTTGAGAAATAAAATGTCCATTTTAACAATATATTTTAATAAGAATATAAAAAATTACTATAACTTGTTAATATTTTAATATATGAAATATAAATTTTAAATATTTTAAGTAATAAATATTAATTACTTATAAAATTTAATTAGAATATATAAACTACATTTTAAATATTTAAATATAACCATTAAATATTTGTAATTAGTATTTTAAAAATATTTTTTATTTTCAATTAATGATTTTAACACATTTGTAACTAAGCACCAAGAAAAAAAGAGGAAAATAACTATGTTATTGAATGGGTGAAAAAGTAATTAAGCATTAAAAGTGCTTTTGGGAGAAGAAAAGCTAAAAATTTTAACTTCTCCTTTTCAGAAGTGCTTTTCAAAAGCACTTTTGAAAAGCCAAAAATTCTAGCCAAAAGCAGCTTGTTCTGCACAGCTTTTCTTCCAAAAGTGCTTTTAGAGCCAGAAGTGCTTTTTTTAAGCACAGAAGAACTGACCCTAAGTTTTATAGCTTAGTAAGCCCGTATAATTCAGAATTAAACTTACCATTTATACCAAATCAAGATAAATAAATAAGATAAACTCATTACAATTTCCAAATGTCTAACACAAGCATTCATCAATAGGTTAGTCATATAAATACATGAAATCAGATAATATCTCAATACATTGCATTAAACCAAATTCATATATATTGTACAATATTGGTAACATCTCATTTTCAATCATATAAACAATAATTCATTTGAAAGCTGTATCTCATCCGTATAAATAGTATCTATGCCCGTTGAACCTATTAGAACTTCAAAGGATACTCGGGTGATAAATATCAGTAATCCGTCAATTCATTATCATTCCTGCTCTTTCGAGCCATGATCAGTAAGCTCTTCCTGAGCTGATGAACTGTAAGCTCTATTGAACTAAAACGGTAAACTCTAACAAGCTGAACAGTAAGCTCATACGAGCTGAGAATAGTAAGTTCTTACGAGCTGATATATAGGTAAGCTCATACGAGTTGTGGTGAGCCCACAAAAAATGCAGGAGCTCGACCAAAACGGTAACCCTAGTGACGTGTCACTCGTATCCTACAAATTCATACGGTTCAAACGGGGCTCGGTAACAAATAGATTATATCGATAAAGCATTCATGTTTCAAGTATATCAATTATTCAATTACATACATTCACTGCAAATAATTACAAGTATTAAAAGTTCGATTCTAATTATACGAACTTACCTCGAGTTGCTCGGATGGAAATTATCGTATATTCGCCAACCTTTCTTTTTCCTCAATCTAGTTCCGGTATTTACTTATCTTGATGTATATTATATCAAATTTAACCCATTCAATAGTTATTCAATTCAATTAAGCCCATATTTCTTAATTTTGGAAAATTACACATTTGCCCCCAATGTTTTACATTATCTATAATTTAGTCTTTTTCACATTAAAATTGCAAATTCATGCAATTTGGTACAATTTGATGCTAGCCGGAATTTCCTAAGGACTCCTAGCAGCCCATATCTTTCATTATTTCACACTTTTAACCACATAATTTTACATTTTTACAAATTAATCCCTTTTTGGCATTTTTGTCAAAAATCACTTTACAAAACTAGTTTAACTATTAGCAAATATTCAAAATCCATCATCAAACATCAAATAACTCAAATATTCAATAATGGAAACATGTTAAATCTTTAACAGTTTCAAAATCTAAGGTATGGGCTGGCTAGAATACGAAGCAATGATCACAAAAACATAGAAATCATAAAAAACCGAGCTAAAATCGTACCTTAATCAAGCTAGGAGTGTGCCGAAATCATGGAAGCTTCAAACCCTTATTTTCTTTCTCAATTTCAGCAATATAGATGGAAGATGATGAATAAAATGATTTTGGTTTTATTTATTATAACTTATTAAACATCTTACCAAAATAACCTTAATTAAAATCCATCAAATATCATGATATTATGCCCATTAATGTCCATTCAGTTTAATTATGGTCTAATTTCAACATAAGGACTTCTCATTTAATAAATCATAGCAATTAAACACCTTTATCAATTAGAATGCAACCTTTCGCATTACGCGATTTAGTCATTTTTACCGAATAAAGCGTTTAAACATTAAAATTTCTTAACGAAATTTTCACATAATAATTCTATCATGCTGTAAACCTTATTAAAATAATAAAATAAATATTTTGACATCAGATTTATGGTCCCGAAACCACTGTTTCGATTTGAATAAAAAATGGGCTGTTACAAAGCAACCTGTGGCCACGTTACATATTTATCAATCCACACAATGCCAATGAGAGGATATCATTAACTCTTTAATTTAGCTATGAATTCCATTTTTTCTGGTAAAGCCATGCCATACACAAGTCATGTACCCAATATACTGACTATGGGCTCGATCATCTTTAGAGCATAAGCCTCCACTTATATTAAAGCACATGAGTTGCATACATATGGTTAGTGACTAACTCAGGATTTAGGTTAATCACACCATGAACGTCACAAGTGAATTAATTCAAAAACAGATTCAAAATTAATTCATCTTGGGTCTAGTCCAATGTATCATTCTACCAATGAATACATCTATGTCTCTACTCGTGGAGTCAACTGCTCCGATAGCCAAGACTAGCCATCTCCCCAATTGGAATTGTAAACGACATAATAATCCTTCTCAGTATTTGAATCAAATGCTCACTTTGATTATTTTACGGGAATATGAACTCATTTAGATTATCTAATGAAGTAAGTTGTCTCTCTCGCAATGTAAACATTCTTTACAATGCCACTGATCTTCAGTTTGAACTTTAGACAACCAATGAGCTAATATTTGCTTGTCACAATGTTGATATGCATGCAAAATATAAAAGACAAAATACAAAAGACATAATAGTGAAATGTGAAATTAACTTTATTTATTTATTTATCATTCAAATAAATAGAAAACAGTTACATGTTTACTACAATATGGGCACATTTTCCAATACTTCAGCCACTAATTAGGTTTGTTTGGGGGCTTCCTCGATCCAAACCCTTGGTTCTGTCCATTGTTTTCCTTCCTCTGCCATCGTATGCGCCGACTGGTTCGCTTTTCGTCCAATAAAATAGAAAATGAAGTTTTCAAACCTTTGTGCTTTTTCCTTTATTTCTTGTATAGTTGCCGCGATATATGATTTATCCTCAATGTTTAATCGAATTTTTTTATGATGGTCAAGGAATCCCCTTCTACTGCCAAGTTACAAAACCCTAGATCTTCAGTTACTACATCGCTTAAAGACATACAATCGCCTTCGTCGTCGTTGCATCGGATACAAAATGGTTCTAGTAAGTGCATGCTACCAAAATAAACCCTTCACAATCTCGAAATATAATTCCCGTTACAAACTACTAAGTTTTTATTATATGCTGTGTCAAAATTGCCTTTAACCTTGTTTGTTCTCGGCAGTTTCCAACTAATATCATATTGATGTATATTTTTTAAACCTCCCAATTCTATAAGATTACTCTCTACTTGGAATGCCTTGATAAATGTGATTAGTCCTGCTGTGTTCTATTTTTCACCCTAGTGATAGGCTTTGTTTCTCTGTTACCATACTGCTCATAATGTTATTGCAAGTAGTGTACATTGTTCTTCATCTACGCTATTGAATAGATTGGCTAACCACGGTTTCCATTATTGTCCTTGGCAGCTGGAAGAGCCATCAATCCTTACTCCTTGTAGGGTATTTTGACTGTTGCACAATCTCAGAAAATGTGACTGACTGATTCCTCCTCTGACTAACAAAGTGAACAGTTCACAACTTGCAACTTCCTTGACTAGAGATTGTTCAAGGTAGGGACATAATTATGTATTATTATTCATATTTTTATTTTTATCTTACTCACAATTTGCAAGTTCCATAATCTGTTGTAAAAGCTCTGTAGATTTGTTGGTTTATTAAATCTTCCCTTTGTGTTACAGTTTCTGTAAGCAACCATTTGTAGCCGCTTTTAGCGGAATATACCATTGTATTATCCCCTCCCCAAATCTTGATATCCTTAATGTCAACTCCAGCAATTGGGATAGTTTGGATCCAGTTTGCTTGCTCCTCATCAAAGATTTTCTTTAGGACATCTATTCTCCAGGTACGTTGCTCAAAATTAATTAAATTTGCTACCACTGTATAGTTGAAATTGATGTTCTGACCCACTATTTTTCCTTTTCCAAGTCCCGGAAGCCAAGCTTCATTCCAAATGTTAATTTTTTTTCCATTCCCCACTCTACACCCTAATCCTGCTTCCAACTGTCCTCGCGCACACCATATGCTTCTCGAAGTAAAGGAAGGGTGAGATCTTAAACTTGCGCTTAAAAAATCACTATTTGGATAATATTTTGCTTTCAGAATATGAGCAAGTAAGCAATCTAGAAACATTATTAATTTCCAACCCTGTTTTGCAAGTAACGCTATATTAAACTTTGCCAAATCTCTGAATCCTAACCCTTCCCATTCGTACCAATGTATCCCTTTTCTTGTTTAGAGTTTCTCCATAAAAGTTTGCTAATAATATTTTCTAATTCATGACATAGGGTAATAGGTAATACGAAACACTGCATCATGTAAATTGGTATGGCTTGAACACTAATTTAATAAAAACTTCTTTCCCTCCAAGTGATAACTGCTTGATACTCTAGTTTTCTATACGTATTAAAAACCTATATTTAAAATTAGCAAATGCTTCTTTTTTCTTTCTTCCTATATGTTAGAATATGCCCAAAGACCAATCATAAGATGATTGTAATAACGTACTTGTTTTACCTCGTTTATTAATATAAGGCATTGCCATAATTATTTCAGTTTCTTTTTTATGTATGTAAATAAAATATTTTATAATAATGTCCTGAGAATAATATGATTATTCTTAAAAGGTCCTTAGTCAGTATTATTGTGGGCTTGGACAACAATAATGCATTAAGACTAACGTCTAGTTTATTAATGACAAAGTGTGGTCATTGAAATGAGATGTCAAAATCAATACATGAGTATATGTGTTAGAGAACAACATATTGGACTGACCCGCTATGAGTATGTTTCTTGGATTATTATGTAATAGTGACAATATTACTCATAATAATTACTATGTATACGATCTTCAGACTTGAGATCATCATTATCTCAACATCGTGAGTCGTATATTTTGATACAGTCAAGCGTCCACCGTAACTGATTGTTCTATAAAGGCTGATGTTGGATATACCACGTCTATGTAGTGGGATATGGTTGATCAATATAAGATTTGTCCCTCTTACATAATGAGAGCAATATCTTAGGCCACTTGATTGAGTGAGACTAGAAATGTATGGCCATGCTCGAATAAGTTGATATGAGATATCATACTTATTTGTTTATCATAGTCTACTCAGGATATTAAGAAACATTAGATGGGCAATGCAAGTGTGACTATTACATGACTTGTGTCCATTCTAGATATAAAGGACAAAATGATTTAATACATGAAGGGTTAATAACAGAGAGGTTATGTCGAATCATAACTTCTTGTAATTTAGGTAGCAATGATGCATTGATAGACGTCACTCATTGTTTGTAATATTAGAATCATTCTAGTATTACTGCTAACGTTACAAGAACCTACAGGGTCACACCCTATGGTTGAAACGAACGGAATCCAAACATAGTTGGTATTATTTTTTGGTTGTCACATGAATTAAATTTATTATAGAATTAATTTAATTGGGCAGTTAAATATTGAACGAATTATATGTACAAGTATGTTGTGCACATAATGAGAACATGGTTAAATTAATATATATGAATTTGATTAGTATAAAATTTAACTAAACATAATTTATCAAAATCCTCTTATAATTATTGTAATTATAATTTATGATTGAATATTATTATAATTATTGTATTTTTAATTTTTGGTCAAACGTTATAATAATTATGGAAATTATAATTATTATATCCAGTTAATTATTATAATGAATATTGATTAATATTAAGATATCAATTATTCTCAAATTAGATAATATAGGGTTTTTAAGAAAAACCTTATATACCTGAAATTTAGTGTATGAGGTCGAGCAGCAGTCAATGAGTTTTTCTCTCTGAAAAAGTTTGAGAGAGTTCTTGCCATTCGTTATCACACCAGGTGGATTACGTAGAGGCCGAAAATTTTCGTAGTGGGAATTGACATACAATTGCATAATTAGTTTCACAACAGCTATTTTTGATTTTCCAGGCAATTAAAGGTAATCGTTCATACCCTTCTTACCTCGATTCGTTCCTCGCACTTGGATCTCTGGATGTGGTCGCCAAATTTATTTTTTCACTGCGTCATAGGGTGTACCGGTGATCTAACACTATCATTGTTGGAAGGCCTAAATATTTTTCTAGGTTACTCGATATTCTAACACCAAGGAACGCTCCAATCTGATCTTTACAATTATTCTGCACATTGCTACTAGAATAAATTAGTAACTTGTTGAAATTGATTAGCTGACATGAAACCCCTTCATATTGATTTATGATTGCCTTCATATCATTCGCCCCCTCCATACTTGCTTCCCCAAACAAAATGCTATCATCTGTGAAAAATAGGTGGGTTACAGATAGGTTACTTTTCCCCACTTGTACTCTTTTGATAATCCCTTCATTCTTTGTCAGTCTTAGTAGTTATGCAAAGCCTTCTGCATAGAACAAAAATAGGTAAGGACTTAGTGGGTCTCTTTGTCCCAAACCTTTAGTTGGTTTAAACTTTTCTCCTCGCAACCCATTAAATAAAACTGTAAATTCCACTGTTCGTACACAATGCATTACTAGATTCAGCCATTCTTCACAAAAACTCATTCGCCTCATTACTTATTTAATAAAATTCCATTCCACCCTATCGTACGCCTTGCTCATGCCTAATTTTACTGCAAAATTATCCTCCTGTTCCCTCATTCTTTTGTTTCAGGGATTACAAAATCTCATATGCAATAAGTGCATTATCTGTAACCTATCTTCCTAGGACAAATGCTGCTTGTGCTTCATCAATGCAAATATCCAAAACTGATCTAAATCTGTTTACCATAGCTTTAGAAATGATTTTGAACACAACATTGTGAAGACTAATCGGTCTGAACTGAGTCATGCAATTTGGGTTATCTACCTTTGGAATGGGTACTATGTTGGTGTTATTAATGTCCCCAATTTCTTTCTTTTTGTTTAATATGTCTAAGTATTACCTGGAAATTTCTTCTCCTTTAATGTGCCAATATTTTTGGTAAAATAATGCAGAATCCATGCCTAACAGTTTTAAGGGAGCCATACTTTTTACTGTTGTTGCTACTTCTTCCATGCTAAATTCATCTATCAACGCTTTATTCATATTTTCTTGAATGCATCTTGTACCCAATAACACTATATCATTGTTCCATGTATTCAGTGTTGAAAATAACACTTTGAAATAATTTGTTGCCACCATTAAATTACCTTCTTCATCTACAACTCATTCTCCATTCAGTCCTTTTAATTTTTTGACATTGTTTCTTTTTTTTTTTCGATGGTTTGCGAAATTGTGAAATGATGTATTGCGATCCCCGAATTTGAGCCAGTTTGCCCTTCTCTAAGTTTCCAGTAGAGTTCTTCTTTGTCAACTTCTAGATTTAGGATCAATTTGACTTCCTCAATTTCTGCTAACGTCTCGTCATCTGGATCATTTAAATTTAGTTCTATTAATTTCCTTTCTAATAATATTGCCTCCTTTCTTTTGCTCGACATGAAACTGCCGATCTTCTTCTTAAGTGTTTCTCCTAATTTCTGAAGCTTCGTAGATACGTCCTCCAAATTTTCCTACCAAAATTCCTTAATATGTTGCTCATACATGTCTTATAGTATCCAATTTGCATTAAATCTGAATTCTCCTTCACTTCGATTCTTGGATCGAAAAATATTAATCCCCAAATCAACCAAGATCGGACAGTGATCTGATATGGCAAGTGTTAAGTGTTTTAAGGAATACCCTAGAAAGCACTCCCGCCAAGCTTGGTTTGCCACCCCTCTATCAATTCTTTCACTAACATTGTTTTCTGGCAACTGTCCTCTTTCCCACATATACCATTTTTCGGAGAAACCTAAATCATTAAGATTACAAACTTTTAACACCTCTCTGAATCTAGCCATGTTTCTATCCCCTATTCTCAAAGGAAAACATTATCTCATTGAAATCTCCCACGACTATCCATGGTAGCCTTTGATCAATCCGTAAACTTCATAGAAGGGACCAAGTCTCCCTCATTTTGTGTTCCTCTAGTGCGCTGTAAAAACTTGTGAGTCTCCAAGACGACATTCTTTCTTTTTCCTTGATTTCCACATTGATGTGGTTTGTTGAGAAGCTTCTCAATTGAACCACATATTCCTCTTTCCATCATATCGACAATCCACCTTTTGATCCATTTGCTCCTACATTTATTCCATTAATAAAATCACACTTCCCACAAACTTTTTTCTATTCTTTTTTCACTCAATTTTGTTTCTATTAGAAACAAAATCTGGGGCTATACATGCCTCACCTTGTTCTAAAGGCGATTAACCGCTCATGGATGCCCTAATACACGAATGTTCCAGCTTAATATTTTTATTGTGTCCAAACGGCATGCTTACCAGCGGCCGCCGATCTCTCAATAGGTTAAATTAATGCACTCGAGTTTTTCTCTCTGCCCACAATTTCATGCCATGTTCTTTGCCTTTTTTTTTTTCCTTTGTGAACTATGATTGGATTATTGTCCAATGCAGATTCCCTTTGGCCCATTGGCCAATCCCCTTATGCAACTTCGTCATCATTTGTGTCCCCTTTGATTTGAAGGTCTAGCTCCATTCTGATAGGGTTACTACCCCTTTAAGGTATGTTCAGTACTTCTTCCCTAAGCTTACTACCCCTTTAAGGTCTGTTCGGTACTTCTTCCTTAAGATACTTACTCCTAGCGAACAGCTCGGTCCTTGATGGCGCTCTTAGTGAGGAGTTCCAATCGAAAAAAACTTATTTGATCCCAATGGTCTTCCTAATCGGACAAAAGCCTTCCCCATGCCCTAATTTTCCATATAGAAAGCAAAACAAAGTAAGCCTTTCATATTGAAAGTATGCGTGTCTTTCTCGCCCTTGTCCCAATGCTAATTTTTTCTTTCTTCTCAAAGCTAATCTTACATCAATTTTCACCCAAAATCTCATGTACCTTTGTTCCCTGTGTTTTAATTATTTTTAAGTATAAGTAATAAACTAAATGTGGATAAAATAATTATATACTAATATATTTAAAAATTTAAAAATATAATATATTAATTATAAATTGATTTCAATAAAATAATGTCATTATTTAAAAAAAATTACTACCAACAACTGTTGGTTCAATTGATGGAGTCCTTTTTAACACTTGTGCAAGAATTAGATTCTAATTTCCCGACAGTTACATTTATCTTTTAAAAAAGGCTTAATTGACAAATTGTACCTTAAACAATACCTTTTTTCCCCAATTTGATACTGGTACTTAAACTATTCTTATACTACTCAAATTATCTTACATCTTTATATCATTAAAAAATCATTTACCAATTATATCATGCCACATCAAGACTCAAAGATTATTTTTTTGATTTATAATATTTATATTGAAAATAATATTATTAATATTAAAAAATAAAAAATATTTTCCTCCCCACCCGTTCCTTTCCTTTTCCCCCTCTCGGCTTCCTCTCCCACCACCGCTCTCCTTTTCTCATTATTAGATTGCTTCAAACGAAAGGGCATTTACAGCTAGTCAAGATTCCATAAGTCTAATTCAGGAGCAAGCTCTTGCACGATATCATCCGGTGGCTTACCACATTATTGCATTTTCTGCATGAGGTCAACGATCCTGGTGAAGTTATGAGGATCATTTTCATAAGCTCAGTTAAGTTCCTTTAGTTCATATTGGAGGGAGTATCGTTCGTATTCTTTTCTCAAACTGGTTTAAATTCATAACAGAAATAATAAATAAATAAATAAGAGGGGAGAGGGAAGGTGGGGGGAGTGGGGACGGTGAAGAAGAGGGTGAGGGTCGGGGTGGAGAGAGCGGTAGCGAGGGGGAGGGAGCCGAGAGGGAAGAGTAGAGAGGGACGTGGTGGGAATGGGGTTTTTTTTACCTATATATTATAAAATTAAAAAAATACTGAAATGGCATCTTTAAAAAATTATGTACCAAAATGGTACATTCAAATAGGTGGAAGGTGGTGCATAGGCGGCACCAGCCTAGAATTCTGACACTTTCAGTTATAATAATAATAATAATATTTTAATAGTCGTGCCAAAGTGATAGGCGGCACCACTTTGTCCAGCCAAATTGATAGGCGGCACCACTTGTCCAGAATGGTATATACGTGATATTTTATACGGAAGGGGTATGGTGCCTATTTGATAGGTGGCACCAGTGACTACTATCTGATAGGCGGCATTGGTGACACCTATCTGATAGGCGGCACCAGCAGCATTCCCCCCTCCCCCATCCGGAATAATTTTAGTATCAGTTTAAAAAAAAATAGCAGAACAAGAGAGGGAGAAGAGAAGAAATAAAGAAAAGAGAAGAAAGAAAATGTATTATTATTTTATTGTTATTTTCAAATAGAATAAATTATGATAAGAAAAATTATTTTGTTAGCATTATATAGTTTGTTTAGTGTTATTTTTATGTTTTGTTTTAAAGTTATTTTGTTTATTGTGATCTGTTAGTAAGTTTTGTGTTTAGATTAATTATTTGTTTAAGGTTTATTTTGATTTGTTAGGTTATGAATGTTATGTTTTAAATTTTTTAATATATTTGAAAGTTTTATGTTAGTAACTATTATAAATTAATTGTTAGTTAGTGATAACAATGAGAAAAAAGTAGATAAATATTGAAAGTATTTCTATAATGATATTGTTAGAAATGGCAATAAATTTGATATTGTTAGAAATGGTCTCTTTTTATTCATTAAATTTTTTATGTAAGTATTTTTATGCTATTCGAAATTATTTTGAGAATTTTTGTTTGTTTTTTAACAGATTGAGTATTGAAGATGGATAATCAGTTTTTCGTATACATTTATTTCGATGGAATCATCTTGACAACAGCTGTTGGATGTATATTTGAATGTCAACAACAAATAGCAATGAGATTTAATAGAAATGTCTCGTTGGATCTTGAAATTTTTCTACAAGTTTTCAATTTCGACAGATCCCATCAAATTCACCGAAATGGAACTTGTAGACGATAAAGATGTGGAGACAAGGATCGCTCTTTATTGTGGGAATCAGAGTGACCAAAGTGCACCGATTCAGTTATTTGCTGAGTTAGCTGGTGTGGAGCCAACTGAAGATCTCACTGCATCTGGTGAAGAACATCGAGCTCAAGAACCGTATATGGTGGCTCCAATATCATACATTGATATTGAATTGACTATACGTGGGATCAATATCGATGTTAATGTTACACCCGATATTGATGTGGTTGATGATGATGGATAGTAGTGATCATTATGACCAATAGATCGATTATGATAGTGATCCTGATGTGGACGAGGTCCCTTATGATATTGACGATGAAAACGTAAATGACGATGGAAACATTAACGCGTTTTCAATCGGGAACCAAATTCGACATATTGTGATACACAAGAATCCTAGGCCAAACATGTCACTCATAGACCTCGATGCGGCACACCTAGCCGAGTTCCCGAAGTACCCTCAAATACTACCTACTCATTGGCTGGCTGTAGATTCCGCTATAAGGAGTTGTTCGCAGGCCAGAGATTTAAAAGTAAGGGAGAGTGCGTATTTGCTATTAAGCGGTATAGCATGAATATATCAGTGGACTACAAAGTCGTAGTGTCTAAAATGACATTATATATTGGAGAGTGTTGGAAGTCGGCGGAAGGCTGCAATTGGCAGGTACGAGCTGCATTTAATCAAAAGTAGCAGATATGGGAGATACGAAAATTTTTTGGGTCTCACACATGCACATCAACACGTATAACAGAAGATCATCGAAAACTTGTTTCCAAAACTATTTGTATGTGTATCATGCCAATGGTGAAGGACATGCCGACCATTAAAGTTTCGGTACTGATAGCCGAAATATATGCACGATTCTAGTATCGAGTATCCTACCGAAAGTTGTAGATAGAAAAACAGATGGAAATGGAGCAATTGTATGGGGATTTCGATGCTTCGTGTAATGAGCTACAGGGATGGATAGCCGCTATGCGGGAGTACGTACCGGAGACTGTCATTGAGTTACAAACACATCCTTATTACAGCTCGGATGAGAAACTACAACCAAAAAAAATAATTTTTCATTGGATGTTCTGGACGTTTGATCCATGTGTGCTCGCATTTCCCAACTATAAGTTGTTTGTGCAAGTAGATGGGACCTGACTATATAGAAAATATACACAGATCCTACTTCTTGCGGTTGCTCAAGACGGGAACAGGAACATGCTCCCAATAGCATTTGCCATTGTAGATAAGGAGAACATAGAGATCCTTTTACTGCATCACGCACATCGCAGCTAACTTCCATCGAGATTATAAGAATGCAGACTGGCGGAGACAAGTTGTGAGAATGGGTAAAGGATGACCTTATCTTTTCAATATAAATTTTAATGTTTTAGGGTAATACTTTAACTTATCTTTTCTTAATATATATATAGTGCACGAGCTAGAGCCACACATTTTTCGCCAAAGAATGACTCGACTTGAGAGTGACATTGAGGGTCAAACGAACACATCTTTCCGACAGTGGTTGGGTACCATGGAGCTGTGGCAATGGCTCAAAGTTTTGAAGAGGGCTTTCGTTATGGTCAAATGACTACAAACTTGGTGGAGGGGATCAACTCTGTGTTGTTGAAAACATAACATCTTTCGATTTCATCTGTCTTCTCGACTACATTCTATAGGTTGGCTATCTTGTTGCCAAAAATGGGTCAGCAACAAGTCAACCAGATGGAGGTGGGACACATGTTTGTCGAAGATGTCAAGGATGCAATGGTTACAAACCATCTGATGGCGAGGTCAATGAATGTAGAAGTATATTCACGACGTCTTGAAATGTTTCAAGTTACATAGACCATCAGTCGTCGACCCGATATACTACCTAGGTCCTATGGAGTTGATATTCGAAACAGACGGTACGATTGCAGGAGGTTCCAAACACTTCATTATACATGTGCACATGTCGTGGTAGCGTGTGCTAAAGTCTCGCTCAATGTTGAACAATTTGACGATGATGTGTACACCTTCAAATGCACATTGTGTGTCTAAGAGAATGAGTTCCTCGTCTTGCTTGACTTGTCTAAGTGAGAGGTGCCTCCAACGACTTTTGAGCTTGGCCTAGATAAAAGGTTGCATAGGAATCCGAAAGGTCGTCCGCAATCATCCAAAATCCATAATAAAATGGACATTAAGGAGAAATCCAGCGATAAGAATTGTGGATTATGCAGATTTGCTAGTCATAATCGGAGTAAATGCTCACAGCAAAACTACCATATTGGACAATCGTCACAATCGGGTAGAAATTGAGCTTATGTAATCCAATGTACCTAATTCATATTACAAAGTTTGTTCCAAGTTTTAATGTTGTAACGTATTTAATTTATATAAAAAAATTTATATTACAAAGTTTGTTCCAAGTTTTAATAGTGTAATGTATTTAATTTATATTACAAAATTTATATTACAAAGTTTGTTCCAAGTTTTAATGTGGTAATGTTGTAATGTTGCAATTAATCTAATATATGACCACAAAGTTTGGGAGAAATTTTAATGTTACAATTAATCTAATTAAATAAATACAAAGATTGTCTTTTTCTTGATTTATATTTTTTCAGAATAATAAAAGTATAAACTTTGTAATATTTAAATTGCAAGAAACCCCTAAAATTGATGGTTTGATGATGTAGTCCTAGGGGTATATTTCTGCGGGGCTTGACGTTCACGTTGTGGGTATTGGCGGCGATCAACATCCTCTTTAGTCACAGGTGGGGGTGTGCGAAACACGAAAGAAAAATCATATGCCCTGAACGCCATCGATGAACTTGAGCATGGAAGAGTGCTATACTACAGTACATACGACCCAAGAGGAGTGGAGTAATGCGGTGGATACAGGCCGGGAGGAGTGTTATACTGTGGTGGTACTGGATTAAAGATATCAAACCCTGAATGATATCCGTGTCCTGACGAGCCTGGAAAATAGTCATTGACCCGCAACTTCGGATGATAAAAACTATCAGCGGAATATGTATGCGACTGCTTGGGCTCGGGCTCTAGCTCGGCCTCTATATCGGACACTGGCTCGTATGCCCCAAATCGATACATGTGCGGGGGGACTACAGTCGACTGCCCACCAAGTAAATATGGTTTCCCCTTACTAGAGTACCATTGTATGTACTCTAACGATGGTTGCACATCGAAAGAAATATCCATCTGAGGTCTCCGCGCCATCCGATTATCCCACACTGCAATATATTTCTAACCGAAAGAAATTTTGTTGTTTAGAGAAGATTAGGTGTTTAAGAAAAGGTAAATTTTTAATGTTAATGTTTTTTTTGTTATTATTGTTGATTTAATTCAGATTTAATTTTTAATTTTATTTTTGTAAAGTATTATTTGGTTAAAAAGAGTTATTAAGGTATGTTTTTATTTTATATTTTCATTCATTCATAATTTATTTTAATGTTTATTGAAGTAAAAAGCCTATTTATGTTATGTACAAAGAATTCTTTATTTTTATGCAATTTATTTGTTATGTGTGTTTTAGGTTGATTAGATTTATTTTTATGTAATTTATTTGGCATGTTATTTTGATTATTTTAATATAATTTTTTTTATTTTTATGTAGGTAAAAGATGAGACCATTGATATGGAATTTGTGAATGAGACCATTGAGTTGGAATTTATGAAATAAATTAGGAATTATAGTTTATATGATCTAATTTTTAAGATTTTATAATTGAGAATAAGAGTTTATGTTTTTAAATTTTATTTTATGTTTTTAATAAATATTTTAATAGGCCAATTTAGCCCAAGCTCATACAAAAAAAAAACCCAAAATAATAAAATAAAGTCCAAGTCCAGTCCAAAATATATCATTTGGCCCGACCGAAATGACCCATTAAAAGATTGAAGGTCCATCTACAAGCTTGACGTATATGGAAACACAATCTTCAAGGATATGCAATATTAGATATGATATGCAAATCTTAGATATAATATACAATCCTAAAAGATATGATATACAATTTTAGATATGATATGCAAATCTTAGATATGATATGCAATATTAGAAGATATGGTATGCAATCTTAGAATATATGATTTTGTAATCTTAGAGATTTAATTTGTAGATACCTTTTAATCTTAGCCATTGATATAATTGATCTGTACCGTTGGATTTGGGGAGGCTCAACTATAAATAGAGGCCTCTCTCTTCGTTGTAAAACACACTTGAGTTTTGAGTAATAAAAATTCTTGAGAGCATTCACTCAAATTTATCTTTCTTTTGCGTTCTTATTTTCTGTGGCTTGTTCTTATTTTGTTCTTCGCTCATCTTTGTTTCTTTTTGAGTTGCTTCCATTCGAGTTAGATTTTAGTAGAGGAATTTCGTTGAATCCTCATATTGTGGGAGTTAGGTTGACTTATACCTTTTTTTATAACTTTTTTTATTTATCCATGTCATTTTTATACTTTTTTATTTTTTTAAAAATTGTTATAATACTCATTAATTGTTTTGAGTATATTATTTACCTTATATTATTATTTTTTTATACATGAATTTAATCTTGTGAATCATTTTTTTAATTTTTCATAAATTCTTTTGAAATTGCTATTATCTACTCTATATTTTTTATTTTGATTGTTCATTTTTTAAAATTTTTTCCATTATCTTTATTTACCTTAACATTATTATTGCTTGTCATTCTTTTAGTTAATTGTTTATGTTAGTGCTTATTATTAATATGACTTGTAACTTTAGTAAATTGCACTTTTTGTAATAATTAATTTTTTTTAAATCTTTGTTTAAAAATATCTATCTCCTTTAATTACTATATTTTCTTAAATAAGGCAATGTTTTGTGTTTAGAAATTCAGGAAATAGTGCCCTAACGTGCTGGGTTTCGATTTTCTGTTTGACTAAATAACTAAATATCCTTTTAATGAATTTTGTAAATTATGAGATGATGTTGGCTACGAGGGTTTAAAACATCATGTCATAACGTGCTGGATGTGATGTTTGTATTCTTTCGGAACAAAGGAATCCCAAGTTCCAATTCAAATTGTTCAAGTTTTTAAAGAAATCATGTTTTCAAATCTTTTCGAATTTTCGACATTAGGACAATAACTAATCAATTCGGTACCAATTTTGGGCGTTATGAGGGTGCTAATCTTCCTCGTACGTAATCGACTCCCGAACCCATTTTCTTGAATTTCGTAGGCCAAAACCAATGTTTTGAAATAAAATGTTTTATAAGGTGATACGATCACACCTAACAAAAAGGGATTGGTGGCGACTCTATTTTCATTTTTAAAGTCGATCCTCGTTTTTTTAAAAAAACTTAAAAATGGTTTCGACAGCTTGGCGACTCCACTAGGGACAATAAGAGAGTAAAGCCATAAAATTGATTATTTCCTGTCCTTTTGTCCAAATTTATTTGAAAAAATATGATCCTTTTTATTGCATATGGTTCTAATTTTTTAAAATATCTTTGCATTGCATTGCATGACCGTTGTGGTCACACCCTTTTAAGTGGGAGTGAGAAGCTACTCCTTTGTGAGGTTTTCATCTCCGTGCAGGATAGTGAATCACTTTTGGGATACATCTGTACCTATGTCTTCATGAGATTTTCATCTCCGTGCAGCCATAGGGAAATGTATTCCCCTGAACTGAACTTGGTCCGTATGAGCCTATAATGGGTGAGGATCAAGGAATCTGCTAGTTTAGGTACCTCAACTTTAGAGGCAAACCGCATGTAGAAAGCCCTAAGAGCTTACCCTAGGTAGAACTATGCCTAACCCTAGCAATTATATTGCACGATCGTTGTGATCATACCTTTTAAGTAAGAGTAAGAAACTATACCTTCGTGAGGTTTTCACCTCTGTATGGGCTAATGGACTACTTCCGAGATACATCCGTACCTATGTCTTCATGGACTCAATCCATATGAGCCTCTAATGGGTGAGGATTGAGGAATCTGATAGTTCAGGTACCCACCCTTTAGAATTAAGCCACATATAGTGATCCTTAAGAGCCAACCCTAGATAGAGTTATATTGAACCCTAGTGGTCACCCAAATAGGTACCCTATTTTGTTATTTATTTCTCTTGTACTAATGTGTTCTCTTTTGTTTTGATTGCATTGCATTCACATCATAGAAATGAGGTGTTGATTCAAATTCGATTGCTAAATAGAAGAGTTTTTCATGAGAAAACAGATTTCTTGATAAAGTGGATTATAATACGGTCGTCTGAATACGGTCCAAGTAAACACAATGAGAGAAGACTAATAGTCCGTGAAGGAATACAAGATTTTATTGCCCAAGGATTCAAGCTGACAAAGACTATTTGAGGATCACTATGTTTCGGCTTTCTTGAAGAGGCTAACAAGCATTAAGAGGATAAGAGTCACGGCCCAAGCAAAAAGGAGCTAGAGGAGGCATCTATCAGAAGTTTGCAAGATGTTTTTGCTTGGAATATGAGGGCAAGGCCGCATATGTAATCCGTTTTATGTAAATAAATTTGCTTTCTAGAAAAGTTTTTCTAATGAAATTGAATTCAGAATCAACGTCTCTCTTTCTTTTGCATTCATTCCATGCATCTGCATTGCATTACATCATATGCATTAAAATTCATAGAAGGACCCTAATTAGGTAAAATTATTTCAGTTAACCTAGAAAACATAGAACAAAGATTGGAGAGATTAGAGCAAAGACAAATACAGATGCAGGAGTAATTGACCAAAATTCAACAAGATATGTGATATCAAATGTTAGAATTTCAAAAGAATGTGATTGGCCAGTTAAGTCAGTTATTAGCCGAAAGACTTGAAAAAAGGAGTGGCTCAGTGGACAACAGTGTGGATGATGATGAAGACATCGTTTATTCCTCAATAGGTGTCCCAACTCAACTAGACGTGCATTCGCATGGGGTACCCGTCATTATTGGACTTCAAAGTCAAAATAATACTTCGGCCCTATTGAACTTCCCGATGGGTTCAGGTGTTAACCCGGATGATGATCGAGTCAAACCGGTTGTACTGCCAGAAACAAAAGAAAAATGAGAGTGTACTTTAAAAACCCCGAAGAAAAAGGAAAATAAAGCATAATAAGGTCCATTTAGGGCCGATCACGGTAAGCCAGCCAAGGACGGTAATTACCAGCCATCAGGTCTCCCCAAGGCAAGAACCCAATACAAGACCGAACTTAGAGAAACCTCAGTTCGCACCCATTCCAATCACGTATAGGAGTTGTACCGAATTCTGTTTGACGCACATGTCATATCCCCTTTTCATATAGAGCCAATACTGCCCCCATACCCTAAATGGTACGACGTAAACACTCAATGTGAATACCATGTAAGAATCACAGAACACTCGATCGAGAACTACACCACTTTCAAAAAGATGATCGAAAGGCTTGTCAAAATGGGAATTGTCAAATTCGATGATCCCTCTAGGGCAAAAAATCTGTCACCCAACCATCTAGGTGAATGGGTAAGATATATGAGATTCAAGAATTCATCGAGTTCAAGGCTTTAGTGCAAGATCTGATATTAGGAATCTGAACACTAATGACATATCTGAAGAAGGAATCAGGGAATAAAAGTTTCCAAGCCCTTGCATATTTGGGAGTGTTTTGAATAATGGGACTGTGGAAGAGATCCCTGAATTTTTAGAGCTGATATAGAGTAATATTCAAAACGTGCTTGTTGCCTTAAGCCTAGAGACAATAAGAATCCTTTTGTGAAATAGGCTTATGTCCAGAATTTTTGTTTCAATAAAATGCATCTTTTTTTTAAGCAATTATTTTTTCATTCTTTACATTTCATATTGTACATTCTTTTGTTTCTTTCAAGTATTCTTTCACTCTCCATTTATGACCATACAAATGATTATTATTTCAATAATTTATTCTTTGAAATCTTCTTTCGAACCTACAATAGGTCTCCAGATATTAATGATATGAGCAATGCTACTACCGACTCAGAGTCTCCTTTCGAGTAAGATATGTGTCTAGAGGGATCTCAGGATTTTAAAAATGACAGAGATTGTGACCTATATTTTGATTTGTTAAGGATGGTAGAACATGATGAAAAATAGATCCTACCTTACATAGGGTCAGTGTACATTGCGAGCCTAGGAAAGGGGTGAAGATCGAAGCCCAGCTCACCACAGAAATAAGGCAAGACATCATTGAGTTATTTTCAAGAATTCAAAGATGTTTTTACATGATCATATCAGGACATGCCTGGACAACTGAGACACGGGTACGTTGAAATCTTAAAAAAGGTCCATAAGGATATCAGAAGGACATATGCTACTGTTTTTCAATAGTCAATCTAATCATGAGGTTTGGGTACTGTTAATCTACATAGAAGGTGATGGTATCAGCTATGCCATATTTAAGGAAACAAGATTCATGTGCCTTCTCCATTTCTTCACAAATTTTCCATATGTGGGGCATAGATGTGATGGGGCCAATTTCGTCAAAAGCTTTTAGCCAATATCGATTCAACGTCGTGATCGTTGTTTACTTCACTAAGAGGGTGGAAGTAGCTTCATATGCTAGTGTTACAAGGTCGAAGTCATTAAATCCTTAAAAAAAAGATTAGGCACCGACAAAGAATGCCAAAAGGAAAAAGTCAAAAATTTGTAGTCTGTTCAAATATCAAACGCCATATCATAGAGCAACAAAGGCAGCAAAAAAAAAACAAAACAAGGATTGTAGAAAAGATGACTGGGACTTGTAAAGATTGATATAAAGAAGTTACTATTTACCCTCTGTTTTATCGAACGTCGGCTAGAATCTTCACTAGGGCAACACATTGGAATAGAAACAGTTTTGCCAATTGAACCTAATCAAAGGTTAAAAGTTATCCATCACGGTCAGATGATGCAAGCTTACGACAAAGATGTTTATCCTAGAGAATTCCACGAGAGGAATCTGATCTTTCTTTTACAAAAGGATTTCAGAGAAAAGCAGGTGCTAAACTGGGAAGGACCTTATGTTATAGAGAAGGCTTGTTCTGGAGGAGCATTGATATTGACCGAGATGGATGCCAAAGACTTGCCCAATCCAGTGAATTCAGGTTCATTCAAGAAGTATTTTACCTGAAAGGGAAAAGGTCAAGGTGAAAACCCGCAAAGGGCGTCTTGAGTTCAAATTCAAAAAAAAAAAGAGAAAGAAAAAAAGAAAGAAAAAAGAAAAAGAAGGAGAGGCCAAGGCAAAAACCGCAAATGGCGCTTTGAGACCAAAGAAGTTTTGAGCCGAAAACTAGAAAAGAGCTGCTCAAATTTTGATTAAAATAGGGCATGTGGTAGTCTTGTTATGCCTGAATTAACAATGAGGAAGTATGCTACGTCTTGGGGCATTAACAAAGTACTCTGGATCCTTTAAACACGTATTGAGCTAAAAATGGTCCTCAAGAAGTTTGTACAGAGAAGCTCATGCTGCGATATCTAATGCACGTAGCTTCTATCTTACCCAATTTTGAATTTTCTATCTTTGATTACTTTATTCTTTTCAAAGATACATCCCAATCAATTTTCTTTTATAGCCTTGGCTATCTTTGCTTACTTTATTCTTTTTAAGATGCACCAATCAATTTTCTTTTATTGCCTTGGTTATCTTTGATTAGCTTATTTATTTTGAGCTATGCTCCTGATTAATTTCTTTTACGTCTACTGTTGTGATCTTTTTCAAGCATTTTATTGAAATAACGAATAATGGACTAATAATACTTTCATAAAAGGAGTTTCGCATATTACTCTAGAAGCTTCTAAATAATATGAGAATCTGAAACAAGACTATTGTTTAGAACTCACCAACCCTAAGGGTTGGAAACATTGAAAGATGATTATCTCTTTAGATTTTTTTGGATAAGACATGTCGTCGGTGATACCATTTCGACAAATGACGAGTAATGTTAACCCATGTGTAGAAAGGGATCTTTCTCGGGAAAAAAAAGATACCCTGTATTTATGCAAATTTCAGGCACATACATCTGGTCATTACACCCAGGGAATGGTGTAACAGATCAAGTTGATTGAAGATAATACAAACCTCTGAATGGTAACTGGATGGATGGAAGAAACCAAATGTTATTCCCTTGAAGATCCAGTGGGAGGTACAAATTTTATGTCTTAAGGTTCAAGGAAGGATTCAAATTACAAGGCGGTGTTTGTCGAAAGGTAACATGATCGTTTCTTTGGGTTTTCTGCCAAAGATACCACCTGAACGAGAAAACAGGGTAACTCATCAGTGATAGAACCTTGATGAACTATGAGCAATGACAACCCAAACATTAAAAAGGGATCATTCTCATGCATTTATGTAAATATCATTCATACACTTCCAATTAGGAGCATTTGATTCATTTCGATCATTGTGTCCTAATCTTGTACATAAAAAAAAGAAAAAAAAAGTAAGAGATCATTCTCATGACATTCTCCATTCATGCAAATGTCATCCCTAATATCATTTAGTTAGGAGCATTAGATTCATTCCGATCATTGCATCCTAATCATTATACATTAAAAAATTGGATAATTCTTATGACATTCTGCATTCATGCAAATGTCGTCCATAATACATTCGAGTCTACAGGACATGTCCCCTAGAGGACGGTGTAGTAACATCGGTGAATTCACCAGTCTTATCTCCCTCACCAGCAGGGGAATAGGTCGAAGATTGTAGATCTTACCACCCTAAGCAGTAGTGGAACAAGATCGAATGGCAAATTTTATCTCCATAAAGTAGCAGAGTAGATTTAAGCCACCAGTCTTATCTCCCTCGAGATGGTAGTGGAGCAGACTGAAGATTGAAGTCCTCCTAAGATAGTAAGGAAGCAAATTAGAAAGTTTAGATTTTATTCCCTCGAGATGGTAGTGGAGTAGACTGAAGATTGAAGTCTTCTTGAGATAGTAAGGAAGTAAATTAGAAAGTTTAGATTTTGTTCCCTCGAGATGATAGTAGAGCAGACTGAAGATTGAAATCTTCCTGAAATAGTAACAAAGCAAATTAGAAAGTTCAGATTTTGTTCCCTCAAGATGGTAGTGGAGCAGACTAAAGATTGAAGTCTTCCTGAGATAGTAAAGAAGTAAATTGGAAAGTTCAAATTTTGTTCCCTCGAGATGATAGTGGAGCAGACTGAAGATTGAAGTCTTCTTGAGATAGTAAGGAAGCAAATTGAAAAGTTCAGATTTTGTTCCCTGGAGGTATTAGTGGAGCAGACTGAAGATTGAAGTCTTCCTGAGATAGTAAGGAAGCAAATTGGAAAGTTCAGATTTTGTTCCCTCGAGATGGTAGTGGAGCAGACTAAAGATTGAAGTCTTCCTGAGATAGTAAGGAAGCAAATTGTAAAGTTCAGATTTTATTCCCTCGAAATGGTAGTGGAGCATACTGAAGATTGAAGTCTTCCTGATATAGTAAGGAAGCAAATTGAAAAGTTCAAATTTTGTTCCCTCGAGATAGTAGTAGAGCAGACTGAAGATTGAAGTCTTCCTAAGATAGTAAGGAAGCAAATTGGAAAGTTCAGATTTTGTTCCCTCGAGATGGTAGTGGAGCAGACTGAAGATTGAAGTCTTTCTAAGATAGTAAGGAAGCAAATTAGAAAGTTCAGATTTTGTTCCCTCGAGATGGTAGTGGAGTAGACTGAAGATTGAAGTCTTCTTGAGATAGTAAGAAAGCAAATTGGAAAGTTTAGATTTTGTTCCCTCGAGATGGTAGTGGAGCAGACTGAAGATTGAAGTCTTCCTGAGATAGTAAGGAAACAGACTGAAAAGTTCAGATTTTGTCTCCTCGAGATAGTAGTGGGGCAGATTGAAGATTATAGATCTTATCTCCCTAAGTGGTAGCGGAGCAGATCGAATTTGGCGAATCTTATCTTCCTGGTGTAGCAAGGGAGTAGGCTAAAGATTATAGTCTTATCTTCTTGATGTAGCAAGGAAGCAGACTAAATATTATAGATCTTATCTCCCTAAAGCAATAGTGGCTCAGATCGAATTTGGCGAATCTTATCTCCATGTACCGGTAATGGAGCATATTCAAACCACCAACCTTATCTCCCTGAGGTAGCAAGGGAGCAGGTTGAAGTTTGTAGTCTTATCTTCCTAAGGTAGCAAGAAAGCAGACTAAAGATTGAAGATTTTGTTTCCCTGAAGTTACAATGAAGCAAATCGAAGATGGCAAATCTTATTTTCCCGAGGTAACAGAGGAGCAGATTTTAACCACCAGTCTTATCTCCTTGAGGCAGCAAGGGAGCAGGCTGAAGTTTGTAGTCTTATCTTCCTGAGGTAGTAAGAAAGTAGACTAAAGATTGTAAATTTTGTCTCCCTGAAGTTGTAGTGGGGCAAATCGAAGATGACAGATCTTATCTTCCTGAAGTTGTAGGAAGCATATAAAAAATGTCATCCTTGCCTCCCTGAAGTTGTAGCGGAGCAGACTGAAGACAGCAGATCTTATCTTCCTAAAGTTGCAGGAAGCAGATCGAAGATATTAACCTACCTCCTTGAGTTTACAGCGGAGCAGACTGAAGATAGTAGATCTTATCTTCCTGAAGTTGCAGGAAGCAGATCGAAGATATTAGCCTGCCTCCTTGAAGTTGCAGCGGAGCAGTCTTATCTTTTGAAGTTGCAGGAAGCAGATCGAAGATATTAGCTTACCTCCTTAAGTTTGCAGCAGAGCAGACTTAAAATAGCAGATCTTGTCTTCCTGAATATTGCAGTGAAGTAAGATCAAAGATACTAGTCTCACTTTCTTAAAGTTACAGTAGGATGGATTAAATCTACAAGAGCAGGTCTCATCTCCCTGAAGTTGCAGTACAATAAGATTAAAGCTACAGATTCAATCTCCTTGAAGTTGCAGTTGGGTTAGAGACTACTTGAAGAAGATGAGGATCAAGAAGTTAAGGCTCGGCAAGACCGGGCAAAATTGGTCCTTTTATAGTATTTGCTCCATTCTCATTACACGACAATGAGCAAAGAGGGGCAGCTGTAATAGGCCAATTTAGCCCAGGCCATATAAAAAATAATAAACCCAAAATAATAAAACAAAATCCAAGTCCAGTCCAAAATATATCATTTGGCCCGATCGGAATGACCCATTAAAAGATTGAAGGTCCATCTACAAGCTTGACGTATATGGGAACACAATCTTCAAGGATATACAATCTTAGATATGATATGCAAATCTTAGATATGATATGCAATCCTAGAAGATATGGTATGCAATCTTAGATATGATATGAAAATCTTAGATATGATATGCAAATCTTAGATATGATATGCAATCCTAGAAGATATGGTATGCAATCTTAGATATAATATGCAAATCTTAGATATGATATGCAATCTTAGAAGATATAGTATGCAATCTTAGAAGATATGATTTTGTAATCTTAGAGATTTAATTTGTAGATACCTTTTAATCTTAGCCGTTGATATAATTGATCTGTACCGTTGGATTTGGGGAGGCTCAACTATAAATAGAGGCCTCTCCCTTCATTGTAAAACACACTTGAGTTTTGAGTAATAAAAATTCTTGAGAGCATTCACTCAAATTTATCTCTCTTTTGCGTTCTTATTTTCTGTGGCTTGTTCTTATTTTGTTCTTCGCTCATTTTCGTTTCTTTTTGAGTTGCTTCCGTTCGAGTTAGATTTTGGTGGAGGAATTTCGTTGAATCCTCATATTGCGGGAGTTAGGTTGACTTATGCATTTTTTTTTTAACTTTTTTATTTATCCATATCATTTTTGTACTTTTTTTATTTTTAAAAAAATTGTTATAATACTCATTAATTGTTTTGAGTATATTATTTACCTTATATTATTATTTTTTTATACATGAATTTAATCTTGTGAATAATTTTTTTTTAAATTTTTCATAAATTCTTTTAAAATTGCTATTATCTACTCTATATTTTTTCATTTTGATTGTTCAGTTTTTTTAAAAAAATTTTCATTATCTTTATTTACCTTAACATTATTATTATTGCTTGTCATTCTTTTACTTAATTGCTTATGTTAGTGCTAATTGTTAATGTGACCTGTAACTTTAGTAAATTGCACTTTTATAATAACTAAATGTTTTTTTAAATATTTGTTTAAAAATATCTATCTCCTTTAATTTCTACATTTTATCCAAAAGTTTTTCTTAAATAAGGCAATGTTTTGTGTTTAGAAATTCGGGAAATAGTGCCCTAACGTGCTGGGTTTTGATTTTCCGTTTGACTAAATAACTAAATATCTTTTTAATGAATTTTGCAAATCATGAGATAATGTTGGCTACGAGGGTTTAAAACATCATGTCGTAACGTGCTGGATGTGATGTTTGTATTCTTTCAGAACAAAGGAATCTCAAGTTCCAATTCAAATTGTTCAAATTTTTAAAGAAATCATGTTTTCAAATCTTTTTGAATTTTCGACATTAGGACAATAACTAATCGATTCGGTACCAATTTTGGGTGTTACGAGGGTGCTAATCCTTTCTCGTACGTAACCGACTCCCGAACTCGTTTTCTTGAATTTCGTAGGCCAAAATCAATGTTTTGAAATAAAATATTTTATAAGGTGATCCAATCACACCTAAGCAAAAAGGGATTGGTGGCGACTCCATTTTCGTTTTTAAAGTTGATCCCCGTTTTTTAAAAAAAACTTAAAAATGGTTTCGACAAGAATCTTTCTATGAAAAAAATATTTTTTGACAATAATTAAGTTGGCATGTTATTATATATATATATATATATATATATATTATATTTTAAACCAATACATTTTACTTATTGTCATTTTAAAATAATAATAAAATATTCAGATTTATTATGTTGAGATAGTTTATGTTATGTTTTTGTTATATTTTTTATTGACATGTTATTTTTATTATTTTAATATGATTTTTTGTTTTTATGTAGGTAAAAGATTAAACCATTGAGATGGAATTTGTGAATGGGACCATTGAGTTGGAGTTTGAGTTGGAATTTATAAAATATATTTATTTTGTTAATGTAGTATAGCAAAAAATATGACGTGGACAAAACTATTTGGTATTTTTTGGTAATTAAAAGTAATATATAAACTTTAGATATTTTGATAAATATTTAAAATGCATCAAACTTTGAAATTAATTATCGAAATTCGTTTTGAAATTGCAGGTATCGCAATGGGTTCATTGATTAAGAACGATGGTCACATATCAAACACAGTTAATAATATGGTAATATATTGTTATTTGCTAATCTCGGGTTCCCTTAAAAAAAATTTCTACATTATTTACAGAAATAAATTATGTTATTATAACTATTTTCTATAATTCAATAGTGTCAAGGCCGTACCGCACATTGAAGGGTCAGGTGAATGGTTTAAGATATTCTTCGGATGAACGACTGATGCCATACTTGGAGTTAGCTGGATTTGGGTTAGCAGCATTGATCCAGACGTTTGATTTGTGGTACGATTTAATATCCGCATTGGTCCAGCGATTGGCGCCCAGAGACTCACACTTTTCATTTGATGTGTGGGGAGTGCATTGTCACTCTAGAAGATGTTGCATTGCAACTTGGGATTTCAATTGACAGGAGTGCCGTAATAGGAGTAAGTACGATAGCTATTATAGCCTACTAGGAGTCTCGGCCAACAATGCTGGGTCCAAATTTACGAGGTTTGAGATTTTCATGGCTGAAAGCCAATTTTGAACATTTATCAATTAATTCCACTGAGCAGGAGGTGATGTGCGCAGCTCAAGCATATCTTATGCATATTATAGGGGGTGTACTAATGCCAGATACAAACAACAATAGAGTTCATTTGATGTATTTACCCCTATTAGCTGATTTGCAGAATGTTCACTTGTATAGTTGGGGTATTGCAGTTCTAGCTATGTTATATCGTGAGCTTTTTTGACGACAAAGCCTGATGCCGTAGACATAGGCGGATGCCTTATATTGCTACAATCATGGGCTCTTTATCGAATGTCATTCTTGGCATCGGTTAGGCACTAAGCATACGTATTTCCACTAGTGAACAGGTGATAAAATTTAACTTGTTATAGCAATTATTTGACATTTTTTTGTAATGATACTATTCTAACATGTAATTTGTTTTCATAGATGGATTTTTTATCCGGGTATCGGGAGGTCATACACTGTTTCAATATATCATTTGATGATTGAACAACAAGCAGGAGAAGGGGTAGGCTATTCCAATATTCGTGACATGTAATTACTTTGTATATCTTACTCGAACTGTGTTAAATTTTAACCATGTTATTAATTGTGTAGTTTATCTGGATGCCATATCGAAGACCAAAAATTGCGGTGTTATACTCTCGTCTGCCCACATTCATTCTCACCTGTGGTGTATTAACGCACTAATTATCAATTTCTAGACAGTCGAGGGGTATAACAAGGATCGAGTACTCCGATAGTTTGGTTGCATCCAGTATACCCCGGCTCTGCCAATGCAGTTGGGGAAGATTCACGAGATTAACAAGAGAGGAAAATATGGAAATAATTGGGGGGTTGTACACTAGAAATATATTTTTAGTGTGGGATAATCGGATGGCGGAGGCCTTAGATGGATATTTCTTTCGATTTGCAGCCATCGTTAGAGTACATACAATGGTACTCTAGTACAAGAAAACTATATTGACTTGGTGGGCAATCGACTGTAGTCCCCCAACACATGCATCGACTTAGGGCATACGAGTCAGTGCTAGATATAGAGGCTGAGCCAGAGCCTGAGCCCGAGCCCGTGCTCGAGCAGTGCATACACATTTCGGTGATAGTTCTTATCATTTGGAGTTGCGAGTCAATAACTATTTTTCGAGCTCGTCAAGACACGAATATCATTCTGGGTTTGATATCTTTAGTCCAGTACCACTGCAGTACAGCACTCCTCCCGGCCCATCTCTACCGCATTACTCTACTCCTTCTAGGTCGTATCCACCGTAGTACAAAACTCTTCCCGGCTCAAGCTCATCGATTGTAACTGTTCGGTTTATACCCTAGTCAGAACAGCGATTTTGGGACCACAAATCTGACTCGGTCTGATATTTTAATATTATTTTCTGTACCGTTGATATGTGACTAAGCATGTGTTTAAATTCTGTAAGTTAATTCGTCCGTCTGTGTGTGTTTAATTTGAGCAAAGGATTAAATTGCATTGATATGCAAATTAGCAGGCTACATGATAAGGTATTTAATTGTTATGTCTTTATAAGTATGAGGGTTTTATGTGGCAATTAAGCCATTAGTTAAGATAGTGGATGGCATAATTACCAAAATGGCTTTAATTTATATGTTATATATGTTTTAGTATAAGGACAAATTTGTAATTTAGTTAGTAATATGATAGTTAATGAATTTAAGCATGAAAAATGGATATTCATTCATGCATTCTTCCACTGAAAAATAAAGAAAAGAAAAAAAAAAGATGAAGCTTGGGCATTCGGCCATAACACTTTTTGATTAAGTATGAATTTGATTCAGTTTTTGATAATTTCTATATTTTCGTAATTGTTGCTTCGAATGCTTCTAAATCCATGCTTCAATTTTGAAGATTGATGATGTTTGTGAAATGAGACTTTGATGAACTCATGTGATTTGTGATGTTTAATAGTGAAATATGAAAGATATGTGTTTGATGAACATGTTATGTTCTTGAAGTTTTGATGAATTTAGCTAAATAGGGCTAAATTGTGAAAATGGTAAATTGAAGGACTAAATAGAAAATTTGATGAAATATTTGGGCTTATATAGTCCCTAGCGAGGTTCGGCCAAGCATGTGTGTGTGTGGATTTTGTGAATTTGATGTTTTGTGAAAATGGACTAAATTGTTAAAGTGTGCAAATATGAGGGTTAATTTACAAATAGCCCTAAATGTGTGTTTATGGATTGAATTGAATGGAATGGTGAATAAAACTGTTAATTCTGAATATGTCTAGATCAAGAACCGAGGAAAACGGAGTTAGATCGCGGGAAAGCGAAAATAATCGAGTAACCGTTTTCGTTCGATAAACCAAATCCGAGGTAAGTCACTATGCAAATAAACTTATCTGTATTGAATTGAATATATGTATTCATATGTTTATCAATGAAAATGAATGAGTATGAGATGCTAAGTGCATGAATACCAAAATAAGTTCGATATAGTGATAAAGCCGAGAAGTCCCGTACGAACCTAGGAATACATAGGATTAGCTATGTCATGACATAGGTATCTGTTCTATTTTATCATGTAAGACCACGTCCGGGACGTTGGCGTTGATTTGAAATTTGTGTAAGACCTCGTTTGGGACGCAGGCTTCGATATGAACTTTATGAGTAAGACCATGTCTGGGACATCGGCATCATATTGACTTATGTAAGACCACGTCTAGGACGTTGGCATCGTTATGATTTGTACGTGTAAGACCCTGTCTGGGACAGTGGCATCAATATACGAGTGCATGTAAGACCTCATCTGGGACGTTGGCATTGTACTACTATTCCGAGCTTTCTGAATATCCTACTAGGTTCCTAAGGGTTCAATGGGCAAGTCTGTAATACGAATGGTATATCCGAGCTATGATCAATTAAGTGAACGAATATCCGATTCAGGTGCGTTGAATGTGCATTAAGTATGCATGAATGGTAAGTATGCATATGACTTTGATTTAAAGAAAAGTATGTTTGAATAGGATAATGTGAATGAGATGCAAGAAAGATTATGAATGAGCTATGTGTTTCAAATGATTTTTGAATGGATAAATGTGAAAAATGTAGTCATAAGTATGAATCAAGCATATACATGATAAATTGTTAAGTGAATAAGATGTGCAAATGTATCAAATTGCATATATGCATTTTTATGCCAAGTTTATTTGTATATGACTTACTAAGCTTTCGAAAAGCTTACTTTGTGTGTGTATTTTCTCTGTTTTATAGGTCATCAAAGCTACTAAAGGCTCGGGATTGTCAAGGATCATCATCACACTGCTAAACTTATTTTGGTACCTTTTTGAAAATGTATATGGCTAATTATTGCATGTATAGGCCAGATAGGTGTATATGTTTTTGAAGTGAGCATGGCCATGTGTATTGGCAAGTTTTTGATTTGATAAATGTTTGAATGAATGAGTTATGAAGCAGATATTTAGTATATTTTGATGCATATGAAATGGTTAAGTTTTGGTTAAGCAAATGGATGATACATGTTTGAAATGATGTAGGATTTTAGTTTGTAATTTGGTATGAATGGAATTAGTATTGAATGTATGGATGAAGTGAACCATTTAATATGTTTTGGTTGCCATATATACATATTATGTTTTGGTATGTATTGCTTGTAGGTGAGACCCTAAGTGGGTGGCATATTGGCCTTGTAAAATGGCCTATAATGTCACACGGTTGAGGCACATGGGCGTGCCTAAGACCGTGGGTAAATTGGCAGAATGTAGCTTAAATTGCACATGGCCTCGACACGGGTGTTCTTGGTGGCCATGTGAGAAATAGAAGTATGTGATCTATTAGTACACGGCCTTAGCACATGGGCGTGCTTGGTGACCGTGTTGATTTTGGCAGTATACTACCACGGAAAGGACACGGGAGTGTCAAGTAACAAGTGGGTGAGGCACTACCTACCCACTACTGTGTGTCCCCTATAGGTTAGAAAAGTTTCAAATTTTTATGAAATTACTTATGTGTTTCGGTTTAGTCCCGACTCAGTTTATAAGCATGCTTAGGGTCTCGATGACCTTCTTAAGGGACTTTATGTTTGAGATTGATAAATGACTATGTGATAATTCTGTAAATGTTTTCGATTTGTCCGGTAACACTTCTAACCCTAATCCGATGACGGTTACGGGTTAGGGGTGTTACATTTGGTTGGTATCAGAGCTACAATTTAGTCGATTCTCGGACTAACGTAGCGTGTCAGAGTCTAGCTATACATGCCATATGTTTGAACTGTGATTGTGTGATGAATCCTGACGTGTAAAATGTGATTTCTGTATAGCAATGGATCCCGAAAGAGCCGTAGCTGACGATGTAGAAAGTAATGCGCCTGCTCCCGCGCAAGGGACAGCACCCTCTGATTTGAGACCAGCTACGAGCGGTCAGGAGGGAGAAGCTAAACAAGCTTTCTTCTAGATGATGAGTGAATGGTTCACTCAATTCATGAGAAATAACCTGACTGTTTCACAACCCTCGCCCCCGGTTAATCCTCCTCAGACTATAGTTGTGCCACCGGTTGTGTATCTAAATCTGTTAAATAAGCCTCCGGTTGACAAGATCCGTAAGTATAGGGCTGAAGAGTTCTGAGCTACCAATAATGATGATGCTGAAAAAGCTGAATTTTGGATTGAAAATATTATTCGGGTATTTGATGAGATGTCTCTGACTCCGGAAGAATGCATAAAGTGTGTTGTATCATTACTTCGATATGCAGCATATCAATGGTGGAAAACTTTGATTTCTGTTGTTCTGAGAGAATGAGTTACATGGGATTTCTTTCAGACCGAGTTCAGGAAGGAATATATCAGTGAGAGATTCGTTGATCAGAAACAAAAAGAATTTCTGGAGCTTAAACAGGGCCGAATGACTGCCATTGAATATGAACGAGAGTTCGTGCGACTAGGTCAATATGCCCGAGAGTGTATATCTTCCGAAGCTATAATGTGCAAAAGATTCGAAGATGGTCTTAATGAAGATATCCGTTTGCTAGTCGGGATATTAGAAATAAAAGAGTTTATTACACTCGTTGCTCGAACATGCAAAGCTGAAGCACTTGGGAAAGATAAAAGAAAAGTTAAAACTGAAGCCCGAGATATGAGAAAGAGATTTCAGAATAAATCATTTCAATCTACTCCGAAGAGATTTAGAGATGATCAAATTCGTTCCAGGGATAACGCGAGACATTTGAACAGAACCCGAGATAGATTACAAATGAGTTCCAAAATCCTAGCAACTTCTGTGGCCAATGTTGGTAATGTTCGATCTGAGAGACCTGAATGTAAACATTGTGGGAATAGGCATCCGGGAAGCTGTAGATTAAATGATAAATCTTGCTTCAAATGTGGATCGCTTGATCATTTTATCCGTGATTGCCCTGAGCTTGTCGAACCAGAGACTGTTCAGAATCCAAGATCTGATAATGCACCTGCGAGAGGTCAATTATCAAAGAATGTAAAGAATGTCAGTGGTAGTCAGAGAACTATGGGAGACAATGTTGTCAGATCTGAAGCCAGAGCGCCTGTCAGAGCATATGCTATCCGAGTTCGTGAAGAAGCTTCGCCGCCTGATGTTATAACAGGTACTTTTACTCTTTATGATACTTCTGTGATAGCTTTAATAGACCCTGGTTCTACGCATTCGTACATATGCATGAATTTAGTATATGGTAAGACTTTGTCTGTAGAGTCTACTGAATTTGCTATAAAAGTATTGAACCCCTTAGGTAAAAGTGTCTTGGTTGACAAAGTATGCAAGAACTGTCCGTTAGTGTTCCGAGATATCTATTTTCTTGCTGATCTAATGCTACTGCCATTTGATGAATTCGATATTATTTTGGGAATGGATTGGTTGTTTATGCATGATGCCGTTGTGAACTATAAAAGAAAGACATTAGATTTACGAGGTCTGAATGATGAGATTGTATGGATTGAGTCTAGTGATTTAAATGGATTGCCTACTGTGATATACGTTTTGAAAGCTCAGAGTTATGTGAAAAAGGGGTATGAATCATATTTTGCTTATATGATCGATTCAAAAGCATCCGAGAAGAAAGTTGAATCAGTACCCATTGTTTGTGATTTTTCTGATGTGTTCCCTGAAGAGTTACCGGGTTTACCTCCGATTCGTGAAGTTGAATTTGGTATTGAATTGTTGCCTGGTACGAAACCTATTTCGATAACTCCGTATAGAATGGCACCAACAGAGTTGAAAGAGTTAAAATCACAGCTACAAGATTTGACTGATAGAGGGTTTGCTAGATCGAGTTTTTCACCTTGGGGTGCTCCTGTTCTGTTTGTGAAAAAGAAAGATGGCACGATGAGAATGTGTATCGATTACCGTTAGTTGAATAAGGTGACTATAAAGAACAAAAATCCTTTACCCAGAATTGATGATTTGTTTGATCAGTTAAAAGGAGCTACTGTGTTTTCCAAGATTGATTTGAGATCAGGATACTACCAATTGAGAGTTAAAGATTCAGACATTCCAAAAACTGCTTTTAGAACGAGGTACGGGCATTATGAAGTTTTAGTTATGCCATTTGGACTAACCAATGCTCCTGCTATTTTTATGGACTTGATGAACATAATTTTTAGACCGTATCTGGATTAATTTGTTGTTGTATTCATTGACGACATTTTGATTTACTCACGTGATAAGAATGAGCATGCAGAACATTTGAAAATTGTGTTGCAAACTTTGAGAGAAAAACAATTGTATGCAAAATTTAGCAAATGTGAATTATGGTTGGATGAGGTTAGTTTTCTGGGGCATATTGTGTCAGCTTCTGGGATTCGTGTTGATCCGAGCAAGATTTTTGATATTTTGAATTGGAAACCTCCGAAGAATGTGTCCGAAGTTCGTAGTTTTTTGGGTTTAGCTGGTTATTACCGTAGATTTGTTAAAGGCTTCTCGACTATAGCTACTCCGTTGACTAGGTTACTTCAGAAAGATGTCAGATTTGAATGGTCGGATAAATGTCAGAAAAGTTTTGACCAGTTGAAAAATTTGTTAAGACAAGCTCTAGTGTTAGTACAGCCAGAATCAAGTAAAGAATTTGTTGTTTACAGTTATGCTTCGTTAAGCGGACTGGATGTATCTTGATGCAAGAGGGCAAAGTGGTAGCTTATGCTTCGAGACAATTAAAGCCTCATGAAAAGAATTACCCGACACACGACGTTGAGCTCGCTGCGATTGTGTTTGCACTTAAAATTTGGCGTAATTATTTGTACGATAAGAAATGTCATGTGTTTTCAGATCATACAAGTCTAGAATATCTAATGACCCAGAAAGATTTGAACCTGCGTCAAAGAAGATGGTTAGAACTGTTAAAAGATTACGAGCTTGTGATAGATTATCATCCGGTAAAGCAAACGTGGTTCTTGATGCATTGAGTAGAAAGTCATTGTTTGCACTCGTGCTTTGAATGCTCGATTAGATTTGTCGATGATAGTTCGTGATAGCTGAATTGAGAGCGAAACCGTTATTTGTACAGCAAATATGTGATGCTCAGAAGGTTGATAATGAATTGTTGTTGAAACGAGCTCAGTGTGAATTGAATTCTGAATCTGAATTTCGAGTTGTTGATGATTGTTTGAGATTTCGAGATCGAATCGTGTTCCAAGAAATCCGAGTGATTCAATTGATTTTGGGTGAAGCACATAACGAGAGCCTATCATCCATCCGGAAGTACAAAGATGTATCATGATTTGAAGCAACACTATTGGTGGTCTGGCATGAAACGAGACATTCTGACTTTGTTTCAAAATGTTTAGTTTGTCAGCAAGTGAAAGCAGAACATCAAATTCCGTCTAGGTTATTACAGCCAATTCTGATTCCTGAATGGAAATGGGATAGAGTAACTATGGACTTTGTTTCTGGGTTGCCTCTGACTCTGAGAAAGAAAGATGTGATTTGGGTCGTAGTTGACCGTTTGACTAAATCAACCCATTTTATTCCGGTAAGATCTGACTACTCACTTGAAAGATTAGCTGAGCTTTATATTTCCGAGATTGTGAGATTGCACAGGGTGCCACTATCTATTGTGTCAGATAGAGATCTGAGATTCACATCGCGATTCTGGAAGAAATTGTAAGACACTTTGGGTACGAAATTGCATTTCAGTACAGCTTTTCATCCGCAAATGGATGGCCAATCCGAGCGAATTATTCAGATTCTCAAAGATATGTTAAGATGCTGTGTACTTGAGTTTAATGGTTCGTGGGAACAATACCTGCAGTTGATCAAATTTGCGTATAACAATAGTTTTCAGACGAGCATCAAAATGGCACAATATGAAGCTTTGTACGGACGTAAATGTTGTACACCTCTATATTGGACTGAACTCAGTGAGAATAAGTTACATGGGGTCGATTTGATAAAAGATACCAAACAAAAAGTGAAACTGATCCGAGATTGTTTGAAAGCAGCATCTGATCGTCAGAAGTCCTATGCAGGCTTAAAACGAAAGGATATAGAATTTGAGATCGGCGGCAAAATATTTTTGAAAGTGTCTCCGTGGAAAAAAGTGCTTCGATTCGGACGTAAAGGCAAGTTAAGTCCGAGATTCATCGGACCGTATGAGATCATTGAACGTGTTGGGCCTGTTGCATATAGACTGAAGTTACCCTCTGAACTAGAAAAGATTCACAATGTATTTCACGTTTCGATGCTCCGTAGATATCGGTCTGATCCGTCACATGTGATTGCCCCATCTGAAATTGAAATCCGATCTGATATAACATACGAAGAGGAACCGATCTGTATCTTAGCTAGTAAAGTAAAAGAGTTAAGAAACAAGAGAATTCCATTAGTGAAAGTATTATGGAATCGACACGGATTAGAAGAGGCTATGTAGGAGCCTGAAGATTCAATGAGATAGCAACATCCGAATCTGTTTAACGATAAGATTTTCGGGGACGAAAATCCCTAAGGGGGGAGAATTGTAACAGTCTGATTTATACCCTAGTCGGAACAGTGGTTTTGGGACCACAAATCTGAGTCAGTATAATATTTTAATATTATTTTTTGTGTCGTTGATATGTGACTAAGCATGTGTTTAAATTCCGTAAGTTAATTCGTCCGTCTGTGTGTGTTTAATTTGAGCAAATGATTAAATTGCATTGATATGCAAATTAGCAGGATACATGATAAAGTATTTAATTGTTATGTCTTTATAAGTATGAGGGTTGTATGTGGCAATTAAGCCATTAGTTAAGATAGTGGATGGCATAAGTACCAAAATGGCTTTAATTTATATGTTATATATGTTTTGGTATAAGGACAAATTTGTAATTTAGTTAGTAATGATAGTTAATGAATTTAAACATGAAAAATGGATATTCATTCATGCATTCATCCACCGAAAAATAAAGAAAAGAAAAAGAAAAGATGAAGCTTGGGCATTCGGCCATAACACTTTTTGATTAAGGTATGAATTTGATTCGATTTTTGATAATTTCTATGTTTTCGTAATCGTTGCTTCGAATGCTTCTAAACCCATGCTTCAAATTTGAAGATTGATGATGTTTGTGAAATGAGACTTTGATGAACTCATGTGATTTGTGATGTTTAATAGTGAAATATGAAAGATATGTGTTTGATGAACATGTTATGTTCTTGAAGTTTTGATGAATTTAGCTAAATAGGGCTAAATTGTGAAAATGGTAAATTGAAGGACTAAATAGCAAATTTTATGAAATATTTGGGCTTATATAGTCCCTAGCGAGGTTCGGCCAAGCATGTGTGTGCGTGGATTTTGTGAATTTGATGTTTTGTGAAAATGGACTAAATTGTTAAAGTGTGCAAATATGAGGGTTAATTTGCAAATAGCCCTAAATGTGTGTCATGGATTGAATTGAATGGAATGGTGAATAAAAGTGTTAATTTTGAATATGTTTAGATCAAGAATCGAGGAAAACGGAGTTAGATCGCGGGATAGCGAAAATAATCGAGTAGCCGTTTCCGTTCGATAAACCAAATCCGAGGTAAGTTACTATGCAAATTAACTTATCTATATTGAATTGAATATATGTATTCATATGTCTATCGATGAAAATGAATGAGTATGAGATGCTAAGTGCATGAATTCCGAAATAAGTTCGATATAGTGATAAAGCTGAGAAGTCCCGTACGAACCTAGGAATAGATAGGATTAGCTATGTCATTACATAGGTATCTGTTCTGTTTTATCATGTAAGACCACGTCCGGGACGTTGGCGTTGATTTGAAATTTGTGTAAGACCTCGTTTGGGACGTAGGCATCGATATGAATTATATGTAAAAGACCTCGTCTGGGATGTAGGCTTCGATATGAACTTTATGAGTTCATATTGACTCATGTTAGACCACGTCTGGGACGTTGGCATCGTTATGATCTGTACGTGTAAGACCCTGTCTGGGACAGTGGCATCGATATACGAGTGCATGTAAGACCTCGTCTAGGACGTTGGCATTGTACTACTATTCGAGCTTTACAATATCCTACTAGGTTCCTAAGGGTTCAACGGCAAGTCTGCAATACGAATGGTATATCCGAGCTATGATCAATTAAGTGAATGAATATCCGATTCAGGTGCGTTGAATGTGCATTCAGTATGCATAAATGGTAAGTATGCATATGACTTTGATTTAAAGAAAAGTATGTTTGAATATGATAATGTGAATGAGATGCAAGAAAGATTATGAATGAGCTATGTGTTTCAAATGAGTTTTGAATGGATAAATGTGACAAATGTAGTCATAAGTATGAATCAAGCATATACATGATAAATTGTTAAGTGAATAAGATGTGCAAATGTATCAAATTGCATATATGCATTTTTATGCCAAGTTTATTTGTATACGACTTACTAAGCTTTCGGAAAGCTTACTTTGTGTGTGTGTATTTTCTCTATTTTATAGGTCGTCGAAGCTACTGAAGGCTCGGGATTGTCAAGGATCGTCATCACACTACTAAACTTATTTTAGTACCCTTTTGAAAATGTATATGGCTAATTATGGCATGTATAGGCTAGATAGGTGTATATGTTTTTGAAGTGAGCATGGCCATGTGTATTGGCAAGTTTTTGAGTTGATAAATGTTTGAATGAATGAGTTATGAAGCAGATATTTAGTATGTTTTTATGCATATGAAATGGTTAAGTTTTGGTTAAGCAAATGGATGATACATGTTTGAAATGATGTAGGATTTTAGTTTGTAATTTGGTATGAATGGAATTGGTATTGAATGTATGGATGAAGTGAACCATTTGATATGTTTTGGTTGCCATATATGCATATTATGTTTTGGTATGTATTGCTTGTAGGTGAGACCCTAAGTGGGTGGCATCTTGGCCTTGTAAAATGGCCTATAATGTCACACGGTTGAGGCACACGGGCGTGCCTAAGATCGTGGGTAAATTGGCAGAATGAGGCTTAAATTGCACACGGCCTCGACACGGGTGTGCTTGGTGGCCGTGTGAGAAATGACTGTATGTTTTCTATTAGTACACGACCTTAGCACACGGGCGTGCTTGGTGACCGTGTTGATTTTGGCAGTATACTACCACGGGAAGGACACACGTGAGTGTCAAGTAGCCGTGGGTGAGGCACGACCTACCCCCACGGCCGTGTGTCCCCTATAGGTTAGAAAAGTTTCAAATTTTTATGAAATTACTTACGTGTTTCGGTTTAGTCCTGACTCGGTTTATAAGCATGCTTAGGGTCTCGATGACCTTCTTAAGGGACTTTATGTTTAAGATTGATAAATGACTATGTGATAATTCTATAAATATTTTCGATCTGTCCAGTAACACTTCTAACCCTAATCCGGCGACGGTTATGGGTTAGGGGTGTTACATAAATGACTTTTGAGGCATATGATTTTTCTCCCGTGTTTCGCACACCCCTACCTACAACTGAAGAGGATGTTGGTCGCCGTGATCACCCACAACGTATCGATCCCCGCAGAAATATACACCTAGGACCACACCATCAAACCATCAATTTTAGGGGTTTCTTGCAATTTAAATATTACAAAGTTTGTACTTTTTTTATTCTGAAAAAATATAAATCAAGAAAAAGACAATCTTTGTATTTATTTAATTAGATTAAATGCAACATTAAAATTTCTCCCAAACTTTGTGGTCATAAATTAGATTAATTGCAACATTACAATATTACAACAGTAAAACTTGGAACAAACTTTGTAATATAAATTAAATACATTACAATATCAAAACTTGGAACAAACTTTGTAATATAAATGAAATACATTACAACTTTAAAACTTGGAACAAACTTTATAATATAAATTAGGTACATTGGATTACATAAGCTCAATTCCTACCCGATCGTGATGATTATCAACTATGGTAGTTTCGCTGTGGGTATTTACTCCGATTATGACTAGCTAATCTGCATAATCCACAACGTTTACCGTCGGATTTCTCCCTAATGTCCATTTCATTATGGATTCTAGATGATTGTGGATGACCTTTTAGATTCCTATGCAACCCTTTGTCTGGGACAAGCTCGAAAGTCATCAGAGGCACCTTCCACGTAGACAGGTCAAGCAGGACGGGGAACTCATTCTCCTAGACACGCAACGTACACTCGAGGGTGTACACATCATCGAAAAATTATTCTACATTGAGCGAGACTTTAGCACTCATTGCCACGACATGCGCACATGGATAATGAAGTGTTTGGAACCTCCTGCAATCACACCTTCTGTTTCGGAGATCAACTTCATTGGACCTAGCTAGTATACCGGGTCGACGATCGATGGTATCCGTAACTAGAAGCGTTTCAAGATGTCGTGAATATACTTCTACATTTATCGACCTCACCATCCGATAGTTTGCAACCATTACATCCCTAACATCTTCGACAAAAACGTGTCCCACCTCCATCTGGTTGACTTGTTGCTGACCCATTCTTGGCATCAAGGTAGTCAACCTGTAGAATGTAGCTGAGAAGACAGATGAAATTAGAAGATATCGTGTTTTCAACAACACAGAATTGATCCCCTCCACCAAGTTTGCGGTCATTTGACCATAGCGAAAGCCCTCATCAAAATTTTGAGCCCATTGCCACGGCTCCATGGTACCCAACCACTGTCGAAAAGATGTGTTCATTTGACCCTACATGTTACTCTCAAGTCGAGTTATTCTTTGGCAGAAAATGTGTGGCTCTAGCTCGTGCATTGTATATGTATTAAGAAAAGATAAGTTACAGTATTGCCCTAAAACATTAAAAATTATATTAAAAAGATAAGGTTATCATTTACCAATTTTTACAACTTGTCTCTACTAGTCTACATTCTTATAATCTCGATGGAAGTTATACGCGATGTACGGGATGCAGTAAACGGATCTCCATGGCACATCGAAACGCCTAATGGCGGCAATTAAACATTTCCTTCTATCAGAGATGATGTAAATATTATCGTTGCTAATAACATACCTCTGCTGGTTAGTAAGGAAGAATTCCCATGTCTACAATGGAAAATGCTATCGGAAGCAAGTTTTTGTTCCCATCTTGAGCAACCACAAGAAGTAGGATATGTGTATATTTTTCGTATAGCCAGGTCCCATATACTTGCACAAACGACTTGCAGTGGGGAAATGCGAGCACACATGGATCAAACGTCTATAGCATCTGATAAAAATCTTTTTCCCGATTGTAGCTGATATCCATCCCTGTAGCTCATTGTATGATGCATCGAAATCCCCGTACAATTGCTTCATTTTCATTTGTTTAGCTATCCACGCCTGATACAAGAATCGTGCCTATATTTCAGCAATTAGTACCGAAACTTTAATGGTCGGCATATCCTTCACCATTGGCATGATACACGTACAAATAGTTTTGGAATCAAGTTTTCGATAATCTTCTGTCATACGTGTTAATGTGTATATGTGAGGCCCAACAAATTTTCATATCTTCCACATCTGTGACTTTTGAATAAATGCAGCTCATACCCGCCAATTGCAACCTTCCGCTGACTTCCAACACTCTCCAATATATAATGTCGGTTTAGACACTGCAACTTTGTAGTCCACTAATATATTCATGCTATACCGGTTGTAGTTGGTCATTTAGGTCGTAATAAGGTCGTGTCTATAACTCAATGATAGTCTCCGGTACATACTCTTGCATAGCGGATATCCATCCCTGTAGCTTATTGTACGACGCATCAAAATCTCCATACAATTGTTCAATTACCATTTGTTTAGCTATCCACACCTTTAGGTATGATATTCGATACTAGAATCGTGCCTGCATTTCGGCAATCAGTACTGAAACTTTAATGGTCGGCATGTCCTTCACCATTAGCATGATACACGTACAAATAGTTTTGGAATCAAGTTTTCAACGATCTTCTGTCATACATGTTGATGTGCATGTGTCAGGCCCAACAAATTTTCTTATCTCCCACATCTGTGACTTTAGAATAAATGCAGCTTGTACCCGCCAATTGCAACCTTCTGCCGACTTTCAACACTCCCCAATATATAATATCAGTTTAGACACTGCGACTTTGTAGTCCACTGATATATTCATGCTATACCGCTTAATACCAAATACGCACTCTTCCTTACTTTTGAATCTCTGGCCTACGAACAACTCCTCAGGATCGAAATCTATAGCTAGTTGGTGAGCAGGTAGTATTTTAGGGTACTCCAGGAACTCGGCTACGTGCGCCGCGTCGGGGTCTTTGAGCTACATGTGTGGCCCAGGATTATTGTGTATCATAATGCATTTAATTTGGTTCCCGACTGAATACACGTTAATGTTTCCATTGTCATTCACGTCTTCGTTGTCAATATCATTGGGGACCTCATCCACATCGGGATCACTATCACTATCGACCTCTTGATCACAAGGATCACTACTATCGTATCCATCATCACCAACCACATCAATATTGGGTGCAACATTAAGATCGATATCGATCCTGCGTATATTTTATTCACTATCAACGTACGATATTGAAGCCATTATACACGGTTCTTGAGCTCTATGTTCTTCACCAGATGCAGTGAGATCTTCACTTGGCTCCACACAAGCTAACTCAGCAAATAACTGAATCGGTATATTTTGGTCACTTCGATTCCCACAATAAAGAGTGTTCATTTTCTCCATGTTTTCATCGTCTACAAGTTCCATTTCAATGAATTTGATGGAATCTGTCGAAACTGGAAACTTGTAGAAAAGTTTCGAGATCCTTCTCCCACAACGTCTAACAATTTTTGCGCTAATCATTTCCTTCATATCATCGAACGAGAAATTTCTATTAAATCTCATTGCTATTTGTTGCCGACATTCAAATATACACCAAATATACACCCTAAACACTGCAATATATTTTTGGTGCACAACCCCCTAATTATTTTCATGTTTTCCTTTCTTGTTAATCCTGTGAATCTTTCTCTCCTTTTTCTTCTCTCTTCTGGCCAAAAATGGGGCATTGGGGACGTTATAATGGTCCCCAAACACACAACTTACTGGCTACAAAGTTGACCCGTCCCATCGCCTGAAAATCACAGTCTGGTGTAGCTTGTGGAGATGGCATGACCGGGGGTGCCGCCTCTGCACTAGGCGTGACCAGGTAGTGCCGCCTCTCCAGCAGGCATGACCCCTGCCACTCAGTTGTGATGTCCCATCATTGACAGCGGGTTAGGTTTTGGGTCAAATTTTTTTCGTATACAAGTCGTATTTGATCTGTGTTTTCTTTAGGTACCGCCTATTAATTTGCCTTCACCAGTTTTTTTTTTATTTTTATTTTTTGTTTTCAGTTAAATTTTGTCATAATTCTAGGGTGGTGCCGCCTATGCACCACCATCCACCTGTTTGAATGTATCATTTTGGTACATAATTTTTTTTTAAAACATGCCATTTTAGTATTTTTTTTATTTTATTTTACAATATTTAGGTAAAAAACCTTGGGAGTAGGGGAGGAAAATCTTAATTTTTTTATTTTTAATATTAATATTAATATAAAATTAAAAAATCAGAAAAATAACACATTGGGTGCTGATGTAATACAATATAATTGGTCAATAATTTTTAACGGTGTTAAAATTTAAAATTTAAAATTTAAAATACTAAACTAAGGAAAAAAATATAATTTAAGGTGCAATTTATAGATTAAGCCTTCAAAAACATAGAATATCATAAGTCATAACAACCTTCTATTAATCCAAATACTTTAACTCGCTTTTAACAAAGTATAATATTAGCCCTCCAACAACTGTTGCAAATAAATATTTATTTACTTGGTTAATTTTTATTTAATTTTATATATAAATTATTTAAATTTAATATATATTTATAATTTTGTACTATATTATATACATAAACATTGTGAATTAAAATTAATAAATATAAATTGTTTTAAAAATTAATTTAAATATTTTTAAAACACTTGTAATAGTATTATAATTTTTATTTAAAATGATCTAAATTTTAAAATAATATATTAAATTAATTATATTACATTTTAAAATTGTAAACAACATTCATAATGTTTTATTTAGTATGACTTTATAAATTCTTAATTTTAAATTTAATTATTTTATTTTTAACTGTTTCAATTTTTAAATAAAAGTTTATTTTAAGTTAATATGTAAACAGTTTTGGTTTCTTTCTTTCCCGTGGAAGTTATTGAAATTTTATTAGTGAATATTGTTAAGGATAGTTAGTAACAGGTGGTCAATAGTAGCTGTTAGTAAAAGCTATTATACTTTGAGGTTTTTTAACCTGAAAAAAATAAAAATTAAAATTAAAATCAAAATGGTACGTGAGTAGGATTAAATATCAAAATGGTGTGTCATTGGGGGTGATGCCTTTCTCATAGGCGACACCACCATTTTTTTAAATAAAATTCATTTATATATATTAAAAAATATTATTTTATTTAGTGTTGCCATTTACATAGGAGGCACCATATGTATACTGCCGAAATACAGTCAAAATAAGGGTCAAATTTTGACCCATGATCGGTCCGCCCGAACCACCAGTAGCAAGTGGTGCCACATGGACTGATGGCACCAGTTACGCCTCCCTGACAGGCGACATTAGTGCCAGTCAGCCATCACCACCGTCGCCCCTGTACACTGCAATTTTGCAATGTTTAGTCCATTTCAAGGGGAAAAAAAAAAAGAGAGGATAGGGGACCTTAAAACCATGGTCCCCTTGTAGGAGGGTTCGGCAGGGAGAAAGAAAGAGGGAAAGAAAGGAGAGGAAGGGGAAGAAGAAAGAAAGAAAGAAAAAAGGTATGTATTTTAGTAATTAATTATTTTTTAATTTATAGGGATTAGTTATTTTGTTATGTTTTTTTATTAATTATTATAAATTGTTTGTGTTTAGTTTAGTGTTTTGTGATTTTTATGAATGTAATTTTTTAAAAATTATTTTAAAGTTATTTTGTTAGTAGTTTATGATTAGGTTATAAATTGTTTGTGTTTAGTTTAGTTTTGTGTTTTGTGTTTTTTATGAATGTAATTTTTTAAAAATTATTTTAAAGTTATTTTGTTAGTAGTTTATGATTAGGTTATAAATTGTTTGTGTTTAGTTTAGTTTAGTGTTTTGTGATTTTTAATGAATGTAATTTTTTAAAATTATTTTAAAGTTATTTTGTTAGTAATTTATGATTAGGTTATAAATTGTTTGTGTTTAGTTCAGTGTTTATTGTGATTTTTATGAATGTAATTTTTTAAAATTTTTAAAATTATTTTGTTAGTAATTTATGATTAGGTTATAAATTGTTTGTGTTTAGTTTAGTTTTATTGTGACTTGTTATAAATGTAACTTTTTTCGTGTTTTTAAATTATTTTAAAGTTATTTTGTTAGTAATTTATAATTAGGTTATAAATTATTTGTTTAGTTTAATGTGTATTGTGATTTGTTATAATGTAATTTTATTTGTTTTTGATTTATTTGACTATTTTTTATTTATTGAAATGTTGATTAAATTTGTTTTATATAATTTTCTAGGATGTTAGAAGAAACTAAACAAGTATGTTTCTATTTTATTTTTTGTCGATTCGTATGTTTTTTATGTTTAGATAGTTTATGTTTATTTAATTATATTATTATTGTAAACTAACATAATTATTTTATGTAGGTAAAATATGAGAATTTATGAGATATTTTTTATTGTGTTTTTTTGTGTTTTTGTTACGCAATTATTTATTGTGTTTTTTTATTACTCAAATCCAAATTATTTCTTGTGTTTTTGCAAAAAGCTAAATAAATTCCTTTCTTTTAATTGCAGATTTGCAACAAATGGGTTCTTTGATTAATAATGATGATCATATATCAAGTACTATTAATGATATGGTAATAAAATTGTTATTTGTTACTCACGTCATTTACGGAATTAAATTAGATTATATTAACTATTTTTCTAATTTAATAATGTCAGGGCCCGTACCGCGCATTGAGGGGTCGTGTGAATAGTGTAGGCTATTTGCTAGATGAATGCCTCATGCCATACATGGAGTTAGCCGGATTCAGATCAATGAAATTGATCCGGACCTTTGATTTGCGATAAGACTTAATATCTTCTTTGATCGAGCGAAGGCGTTCGGAGACCCACACATTTCATTTGCCGTGTAGGGAGTGCACCATCACTCTACAGGATGTTGCACTGCAACTTGGGCTCCCTATCGATGAGACTGCGGTCATGGGCATAAGTTTGATCTCTAGGCCGGCCACCCTTTGCTATAACTTACTTGGACGCTCGCCTAGTGAGGGAAAATTTACGGGTTTGAGGTTTTCATGGCTAAAGGTTAATTTCGAGCATTTACCAAGTACTGCCAGTGAATGAGAGGTGATGCACGCTATTTGAGCTTACATTATGCACATTATAGGGGGTGTATTCATGTAGGATGCAAACGACAACAAGGCCCACTTGATGTACTTGCCCCTATTATCTGATTTGCATAACATCCGTTTGTACAATTGGGGGTCCGCAGTGTTAGCTATGTTGTATCGCGAACTTTGTCGGATGACAAATCCTTTTGCGGTGGACATAGACGGATGCCTCATATTGCTGCAGTCTTGGGTACTTTACCAGATATCATTCTTGGCATTGATTAGTCACCAATCATATGTATTTCCACTCGTGAATAAGTGATGAATTTTTACACATTATAACAATTAGTTGACATTTTTTTCGGATGATATTATTCTAACAATTTGTTTTTGTAGATGGAGTACTAATCCGGGCATCGGTTGGTCATACACGGTTCCCATATACAGTCTGATGATTGAGAATCATGTTGGAGAGGTGGTAAGTTTCTCTAATATTCATGGCATTTTATTATTTTATTTTACTCGACCCTCGTTAATATACCCATGTTATTAATTATGCAGTTAATCTGGATGTCGTATTCTATCCCTAAAATTATGGCAGTTATTCCCTCATCTGCCCACGTCCACTTAGACCTATGGTGCATTAACGCATCCATTATCAATTTCCAGACAGTGGAGTGGTATCATGGTGATCGAGCATTCCAACAATTCGGTTGCCTACAGTTTATCCCGACACTACTAGTACAATTAGGGGACATCCACAGGACTAACAAGAGGGGGAAACATAGAAAAGATTGGGTGGAAGTGCATGAAGAATATATTGCAATGTGGAACAACCAGTTGGGTCGGATACCTTAGATGGATCGTGCTTTGGATCTGCAACCATTGTTAGAGTACATATAATGGTATTCTGAGATGGGGAAACAATATTTGTTTGGTGGACGGTAGCTGGTAGTCCCTGCACATGACAAATATGGTTTCCCTATTTTAGAGTACCACTGTATGTACTCTAACGAGGGCTGCAGATCCAAAGCAAGATCCATCTGAGGTATCCGCCCCAATCGGTTGTTCCACATTGAAATATTTTAGAGTACCACTGTATGCAACCGAACTGCTATAGTACTCAATCACCGTGATACCACTTCACTGTCTGGAAATTGATGTATTAATGCACCATACGTTTGAGTGGATATAGGCATACGAGGGAATAACAGCCTTAATTTTCGGGATAGAATACAGCATCCAGATGAACTGCACAATTAATAACATGGTTATATTAACGCGGGTCAAGTAAGATAAAATAATAAAATATCATGAATATTGGAAAAACTTACACCCTCTCCAGCATGATTCTGAATCATTAAACGGTATATCGTAATCGTGTATGACGTCTTGATACCAAAATTAGTGCTCCATTTACTAAAACAAATTTTTAGAATAATATCATTCGAAAAAAAGTCAACTAATTATTATAATGAGTAAAAATTCATCACTTGTTCACGAGCGAAAATACATATGATTGGTGACTAATCGATGCTAAGAATGACATCTGGTAAAGCGCTCAAGACTGCAGTAATATGAGGCATCCACCTATGTCCACAGCAGAAGGATATGTCGTCTGAAAAAGTTAGCGATACAACATAGCTAACACTACGGACCCCAACTATACGAATGGATGTTATGCAAATCAGATAATAGGGACAAGTACATCAAGTGGACCTTGTTGCTGTTTGCATCCGGCATGAATACACCCCTATAATGTGCATAATGTAAGCTCCAACAGCGTGCATCACCTCCTATTCACCGATAGTACTCAGTTAATGCTCGAAATTGACCTTTAGTAATGAAAACCTCAAACCCGTAAATTTTCTCTCACTAGGAGAGCATCTAAGTTTAGCAAAGGGCGACCGGTCTAGAGATCGAACTTACGTCCGTGACTGCATTCCTGTCGATGGGGAACCCGAGTTGTAGTGCAACATCTTATAGAGTGATAGTGCATTCCCTACACGACAAATAAAATGTGTGGGTCTCCGGACGCCATCGTTCGACCAAAGCGGATATTAAGTCGTATCGCAAATCAAAGGTACGGATAAATGCCGCTGATCCGAATCCGGCTAACTCCAAGTATGGCATGAGGCGTTCATCTGGCATAAAGGCTACACTATTCACACGACCCCTCAATGTGTGGTATGGGCCCTGATATTACTAAATTAGCGAAATTGTTAATATAATCTAATTTAATTCCGTGAATGACATGAGTAACAAATAACAATTTTATTAACATCTCATTAATAGTATTTGATATGTGATCATCATTATTAATCAAAGAACCCATTTGTTGCAAATCTACAATTAAAAAAATAATTCATTTAGTTTGTTGCAAAAACACAAGAAATTATTTGGATTTGAGTAACAAAAAACAAAGTAAATACATGAGTAACAAAAAGCACAAGAAAAACACAATAAAAATATCTCATAAATTCTCATATTTTACCTACATAAAAAAATTATGTTAGTTTACAATAATAATATAATTAAAATAAACATAAACCATCTAAACATAAAAAAAAAACATACGAATCAACAAAAATAAAATAGAAACATACTTGTTTAGTTTAATTCAAACAACCTAAAAATTATATAAAACAAATTTAATCAACATTTGAATAAATAAAAATAGTCAAATAAATAAAAAAACAAATAAAATTACGTTATAACAAATCACAATACACATTAAACTAAACAAATAATTTATAACGTAATCATAAATTACTAGCAACATAACTTTAAAATTATTTAAAAACACAAAAAATTACATTTATAACAAGTTACAATAAATACTAAACTAAACATAAATAATTTATAATCTAATCATATATTAGTAACAAAATAATTTTAAAATAATTAAAAAAACTTACATTCATAAAAATCACAATAAACACTAAATAAAACACAATCAATTTATAACCTAATCATAAATTACTAACAAAATAACTTTCAAATAATTAAAAAATAAAAATTTTACATTAATAAAAATTACAATAAATATTAAACTAAACAAAACAATTTATAACCTAACCATAAATTACTAACAAAATGAAATAATTTAAAAATAAAAATTTACATTCATAAAAAATCATAAAATACTAAACTAAACACAAACAATTTATAACCTAATCATAACTTACTAACAAAATACTATAAAATAATTTTAAAAATATTATATTCATAAAAATCACAAAACACTAAACTAAACACAAACAATTTATAACCTAATCATAAATTACTAACAAAATAACTATAAAATAATTTAAAAAATAAAAAATTACATTCATAAAAAATCACAAAATACTAAACTAAACACAAATAATTTATAACCTAATCATAAATTACTAACAAAATAACTATAAAATAATTTTAAAAAAGCAAAAAAATTACATTCATAAAAAATAACAAAACACTAAACTAAACACAAACAATTTATAAACTATTCATAAACTACTAACAAAATAACTTTCAAATAATTAAAAAATTACATTCATAAAAATCACAAAACACTAAACTAAACACAAACAATTTATAATAATTAATAACAAAAAACAACATAAAATAACCAATCCCTTTAAATTAAAAAAAATTAAATACTAAAATGCATATTTGTTTTTTCTTTCTTTCTTCTCCTTCCTCTCCTTTATTTCCCTCTTTTTCTCTCCCTGCCGAACCCTTCTACAAGGGGTACCATGGTTATAAGGGCCTCCATCCTCTCTTTTTTCCCTTAGAAGAGACTAACCATTGCAAAATTGCAATGTACAAGGGCAACGAAGGTGACGGCTGACTGGCACTAGTGCAGCCTATTTGGGAGGCGTGATTGGTGCCGCCAGTCCATGTGGCACCACTTGCTACTAGTGGTTCAAGCGGGCCGGTCACGGGTCAAAATTTGACCCATATTTTGTCCATATTTTGGCAGTATACATGTGGTGTCGCTTATGTAAATGGCACCACTAAATAAAATAATATTTTTTAAATATATATATAATAAATTTTATTTTAAAAAAATGGTGGTGCCGCCAATAAGAAAGGCACCACTCCCACTGACATATCATTTTGATATTTAATCCTATTGATATATCATTTTGGTATTTTTTTTTATATTTTTCAGGTAAAAAAGCCTAGAATAGAAGAGGAGAGGCAAATTAATTTTTTTATTAGTCTTAATCTGTTAGTTTGTTGTGTTTGTTTTAGTTCGTGTTATCTCAAATTCAAATTAATACGATTAAAGTATGTAAATTATATATTTTGATGTGCATGTATTATATTAAAAGTAGTTATTGTAATGTAATATTTAATTATATTTAATTTATCCAATGGTGGTTAATTTTTTAAAATGATAAATATATCGTAATGACTTCTCCAATAGTTGCGAATCACATTGCACGAAGGTCAACGAAACAGTAAAATTATTAATCACAAATTATTTATTCAGATGTTATATATATATATATATATATATATGATTTTTTAGTTTTGTTAATTTTTAAAAATAAGTTATGTTAAATTTTTAGTTCAACGTTTAGGTAAAAATTAGTTTGGTTAAGATGTTAGTCTGATTATCCAAAAAAAATAAAAAATAGTTAGGTAAAACCAATAATTGTGTTTTAACACTTCATTACCCAATTTATTATCATTATCTTACTACCTATTTCGTATTAAATTGATGATATTATCATTATGCTTACAATTTTGTTGACAGTTTATTGGCTGACACCGTGTGCTTTATATTGTTAGCTAATTTTGACACACCCATTTATTCTGCCTAAGATATACGTATATAAATAAACAATATGTTAAGCATGATATGATGTATTTGGATGCTAATACTTGTTAAATATTTACTTCTGAATATAATTGTATATTTTATAAATAAATAAATCTAATAAAGTTTATAATAACATTTGGTATCAAATGCATTACTTTTTAAAAAATCAGTTTTATGGTTTTATGGTGTGGATAGGATGAGTATTGGGTATTGAGGTCGTAGATCCATTTTCTCAAGTACTGTGCGAACGAGTGGGTCATGTCTTACTTACAGTTGGCGGGATTTGGGGACGTGGCATTGATCCGAAAGTTCGACTTGAGGGTGGGCCTAATATCCGCCTTGGTTGAGTGATAGCGCCCAGAGACCCATATTTTCCATATGTCATGCGAGGAGTGCATGATCACATTGGAAGATGTCGCTATGCAACTTGGGCTATGAGTTGATGGTGACATGGTCACGAGATGAAGTAAAGTGTTTGAACCTTTGGTGCTATGTCACAACTTGCTTGGACAATCCCCCAGTGATGGGGAAGAGAACTTCACCACCTTGAAATTCTCATGGTTGAGAGCGAATTTCAAGAACCCATCGAGCACTGCCACTGAGAAGGAACTGAGGTGCGTTGCTCAAGCCTATATTTTGTAGTTGATAGGGGGTACTTATGCTGGACGGAACATCTAATAAGGTCCACTTAATATACTTGCCTCTATTGGAGGATTTCAACCGTGTTGGTACTTATAGCTGGGGATCAACAACACTGGAAATGTTGTACCGAGAGCTCTGTCGGGCAACAAATTACGGGGCACATAACATGGTCAGTTGTTTGGTACTACTGCAGTCTTGGGCGCTATATAAGATGCTGTTTTTAGTGTTTGTTAGTCACCAACCATATACGTGACCACTTGTAAATAGGTAAAAAAATCATACTTAACATTTAACGACTCATAAGTGTGGATAATATTTTATGGTTTATGTGCTAATGTGTTTGTTCCAATTGCAGATGGGCCATGTCTCTAGGTATTGGAGCAAAGAAGACACTAATAGTATACCGCCAAATGATAGAGGCGTCCACCAGAGACAATGTAATATATATAATTTTAATTAGGTAACATTTATTTAACTTATTTAATTGCAACATGTTACTTGACCCGTGTAACTAACACAATGTTAAGTATCGTGTAGTTCCTGTGGATGTCGTATTCTGCATCAAATGTAGCACCCCTCATTTCACAGTGGGTTTACGTTGAAACGAATATGTGGTGCATCAACACGCCAGTGCTGAACTTCTCAACTGTTGAGTTGTACAGCGCCGATCGGGTTATGCTAAAGTTTGGATGCAAACAGTTTGTGTCGAACGTTCCACAACAACTTGATGATGTCCACGGTAAAACTAAGAGGGGAAAAGACGAAGCGAATTGGGTTATAGAACATCAGCTATATAGAATACTATGGAACGTCGTCGAGAGGCGACCTCAAATGCACTCATGTATGTTTGACTTTAGTCCCTTGCAGATACGTTGGTTCATGGTAGTATTGGATCACAGGTACAGATGAGCGAATCAATCTGTGAGGGAGCTCGATCTGGAGGTCCAACTTTCGAACCCACACACTTCATCAGACCAATGGGTTGACGCTTTTGCGGAAGGGTCCCAAAGCAACGCATATCACTCGAAGATGGGGAGTTGCATTTCAAATTACCAGAAACCACAATCACCAATGATGCTTTATATGTTTGGATCGACACCTATTGATGATACTATGTACTCTACCCCACTTCTGGCCATATTCGATCCGACCCTGATCTTCCTGCATATCAAAGATCAGGATGTATTGAACACATTAAGAAGACCGACTGTCGGATCGATTATGGCCGGAGGCGAGGTGGAGTACATAGTATCATCGATAGGTATCGATCAAAACATATCAAACATCTTTGGTGATGGTTGTTGCTGGTAATTTGAACTGAAATTGCCCATTTTCAGGTGATATGCGTTGTTATGGGACCCCTCCCCAAAAGTGTCAACCCATTGGTTCAATCAAGTGTACGGGTTTGGAGGTTGGACCTCTGGATTGAGCTCCGCCATAGATTGAGTCCCTCATCTGTACCTGTGATTCGTTACTACCATGAGTTGCCCACCATATAAATAAGGGCACCCATCCTTCATAAACCAACATTGGTACTCGATCGAAGGCTTGAAGTCAAACAAATAGGATTGCATCCAAGGCTGCCTCTCGAATCGGGAGTTCCATAGTGCTTTATAACGTTGATGTTCCATGACCCAATTCCTTCATTCTTTTCCCTTCTTATTCATCTCATGGACTTCATCAAATCGTTGTGGAACATCCAGAACATGTTGTATGCATCCAAACCGTCGCATAACCCGGTCGACGTTGTGCCGCTCAACCGTTGAGAAGTTCAGCATCAACGCGTTGATGTACCGCACATTTGCATGGGCGTAAACCCATTGTGGAATGAGGGGATGTACCGCACATTTGCATGGGCGTAAACCCATTGTGGAATGAGGGGTGCAACATCCGATGCAGAATATGGCATCCACAGGAATTGCACAATATTTAACATCGTGTCAATTACACCAGTCAAATAACATGGTGCAATTAAATAAATTAAATCAATATAACCTAATTAAAATTATATATATTACTTGGTCGTCGGTGGATGCCTCTATCATCTGGCAATACACTATTAGTGTTTTGCAAACGCCAATACTAGGAGACGTAACCCATCTAAAAATGAAGCAAGCTTGGTAGTACAAAATCCAAAAAAGGGATAACAATTATTCATTGTTCAATGTTAGGTATAAATTTTCTTTTACCTATTTATAAGTGGCCACGTATGTGGTTGGTGACCCACTGATGCAAGATTTAGCATCCTATACAGCACCCAGGACTACAACAATGTCAAACAATGGACTATATCTTGTACCTCGTGCTTTGTCACTCGACAAAGCTCTCGATACAACATCGCCAATACTGTTGATCCTTAACTGTAAGTACGAGCATGGTTCAAATCTGCCAATAGAGGCAAGTACATTATGTGGACATTATTAGACGTTGCGTCCAACATAAGTACCCTCCCTATCAATTGCAATATATACACCCAAGCAACGCACATCAACTCACTCTCAGTGGCGGTGCTCGATAAGCATTTGAAATTCTCAATCAATCATGAGAATTTAAAAAAGGTGAAGTTGTCTTCCCCAACACCCGAGGACCGTCTAAGCAACTGGTAACATAGGGTAGAAAGTTGCGCCAATTTGCTTTGACCTGTGACCATGTCACCGTCAACTAGTAGCTGAAGTTGTAATGCAATGTCTTCCAAGGTGACCGTGCACTCCCCGCACGACAAATAGAAAGTGTGGATCTCGGGGTGCCACCGCTCAGCCAAGCCGAATATTATGTCTACCCTCCGGTCGAACATTCGGACCAATGAAACAGATCCAAATCCTGCGACTTCCAAGTACGGCATGATCCATTCACCCGGACGGTACCTCAAAAAATGGACTCACGACCTCAACGCAGTACTCATACTATCCATATCATATAATCGATTTTTTTAAAAATAATAATTCTCATAGCGCATATCTCAATTCATATAACAAACATCTAAATACATATATAAATAAAAAATAAAAAAATCTCAAAGTAATTTTAGACACAATAATTTAAATGCAAGTCAACATTACTATCATATGCATGCATATAAATCACAATGCGCGTCTATCTCAAGTATATGATATTACACATAAATAAATACTTAATTGTCTTTTATGAAAGATCATACATAATATTTAGTATGGAAAAGAAACAAATTCTTTTTAAAAATAAAATTCTTTCCCGTTTAACGGTCATTCTCCTTTTTTTTTTAACACAATTCTTTTAAATTAACAAAATTTTAATATTTGTCTCCCTCTTATTCTTTTTATACACATTACATTCTGTCTCCTATATAATACTAATTAAAATTATATTAAAACATAATAATATTATTATAAATGCTTAAAGGATCAAGACCGTAATTTCCCATAAAAGAGAGATGATCAATAGATATAATGTTTGCAAACATTATTTATTAAAAAATTTAAACAGAATTTTGAATTTAAAACTCATAACCATTTGACTAAATTTTGCTGCGCATTGAAAAAAATAATATTAATATTAAAATTTAAAACCAATCGACACTTTAAAAAAGTTCATGCATTCCCTTAATAATCATCATTTAATAAATTTTCAAACAAGTATATAGAATACTAATTATTAAAATGTATGAAAGTCATGTAACAATTTATTTCATGCATAATTATATCACACTTAATAAATGGATATCATATATAACATGTGAATAAATAATTTGTAATATAATAATTTTACCATTCCGTTTATCTTCAATGTAGTGCGATCAATAATTTGAATAAAAATTAATATCTGCATAATTTTAAAAAATTAAATACCACTTAATAAATTAAACAAAGTTAAACATTACATTATAATAATCACTTTAATATAATACACACATCAAAATATGTAATTTACATACCTTAATCGTATTAACTTGAATTTCAGATAACACCAACTAAAACCAACCTAACAAACTAATAAATTAATAATAAGAATAATAATAAACATTGTAATCTATTAATTGTTTCTTCTAAGCATGCGGAGACCAAACCAAAAGTCCACCCCCTTTTTATACTAGAACAGTGAGAAAGGAGACTCCAAAAATTTGAATTTTTTTTTAAAAACTACAACAGGTTAAAAAAATATTAACTTGTCACATCACTGACGCCGTTACACAGCTGGCGTGATGTGATCGGTCAGTCACAATTTTCTATCTTTAATTTTTTATCTTTATTTTTTCATTTTTCAAAAAATAGCTCAATAATTTTTTATTTTTTTTGCATAAATGACCCTTTTTTTTCTTTCTTTCACCTCACTCCCTCTCCCACTTTTTTTTTTCTTTCTCATTCATTATTTCCCACTTTTTGTCTTCCTTTTCTCATCTTTCCTTTTTTTTTTTTTTTTCTATTTTAAATTCCCCTAATCGTTATTTTTTCACCGTTCTACTCCCAATTCCTTTTTCTCCATTTTTAAAATTATATCATTCATTTCATTTATAATCTTGAATTTATTATATCCAATTAAATAACTATTTACTATCACGAAAATAATTTAAATAGAAATTATTTCACATAGGAAAAATATCAAATAACTATTAATTTTTCTAAAGCTTTTTCTCTAATTACAATTCCACCCTTTATCTTTCTATTTTCAAGTTACACCCTTATCAAACGATTAATTCATATTTCGAAATAATTTAAATAGAAATTATTTTACAAAGGACAACATTTCAAATGATGTTAAATTCTAGAACCAATATTTTACTAAATAAAATTTGACATTGACAACATTACAAAATAATTTTAAATAATTTACTTTAGCACGCGATTTACATTTTCCTACATTTAAAAACAAGGAAGACTAAAGATTGAAACATAAAAAATACAATGGAACATAAAAGATGAACTAAATTTTGTTCAAAACTGACAGCATTGCGTCTTACAAACTGAAAATGACCATGTTTAATGGCAACACGAGCAAATTTCTCAATACTAATAAAACAGAAATAAATGATTAGTTCGATTTTATTCAGGACTGACAGTATTGTATCTTACAAACTGAAAAAGCCCATGTTTAACGACAACACGAGCAAGTTCCTCAAGCAAGTTTCTCACTACTAATATTTGCAGCTCAGATGATGCTGACCAAGATAATCTCACCCGTAGTATTATTCAACTGGGATTCTATCAGGACCTTCAAACATCCCCTGACCTAGAGAATCCCAGATAATACCACCAGTTGAATGTATAACCAATTTGAACCAATTATGGCCTTACCATAACCAACGGAAAGACCTACATAACCAATTTGAACCCATTACCTAATAAATCACTAGAAACTGAGACCCTTATTTTTACTTGAAACTGTCACATCATATAAAATTAAAGGATCAAATCTACACTCTCGAAAAGGACCACTAAATTTGCCGATGTTCAAACTCCACCATATGTAATAGCCCATTTTTAGTCAAATCGGAACAGTGGTTTCGGGACCACAAATTTGAAGTCAAAATAATTATTTTATTATTATTTTAATGTTTAAAGCATGGTAGTGTGTTTGTGTGAAAATTTCGTTAACAAATTTTATTGTTTAATTAGTCAATTTGATAAAAATGATTAAATCGCTAAAGTGCAAAAGTGATGTTCTAATAGCTAAAGGTATTTAATAGCTATAAAACCTTAAAGTAAGAGTCCTTAATTGGTAATTAGACCATTTCAATTGTGAGTGGACATTTATAGGCTTAACATGGATGTTAAATATGATTATGTAATAAGGTTAATTTTGTAATTTGGTAATTAAGGTAAATTAAATAAAAATAACAAATTTGTACCATCTTTTAATCATCTTCCTCCACCAAATTTTGAGTGAAGAAAAGCCATTTCTAGGGTTCTAAACATTCAGCCACTCTATGGTTTAATTATAAGTTTAATTTTGTTTCGTTTTTAATGATTTATATGTTTTTGAGATCGTTGCAACTAGGTCTAGCTAGCCCAGGGACTATTTTGCAAAACTGTTAAAGATTGAGGATGTTGCCATTGATGAATAAGCATGTATTTGAGTGATTAAGGGTAGATTATGAATGTTTGATGATAGTTATACAAGTTTTGTTAAGTGATTTTTAGTGAAAATGCAAATTAGGGATTAAATTGTGAAATGTGGAACTTTTGTGGGTAAATTATGAAATAAATGAAAATTATGGACTGATGTATGTACTAGAGAAATTTGGGTAGCATGGGTTGGTATTAAATTGCATGAATTTGTGATTTTATGAAATAAGGACTAAATTATAGAAATGTGAAACATTAGGGGAAAATATGTAAAGTGCTTTAATGTGAATTTTGGATTAAATTGAACAGAGTAATGATTGAATAAGCTAAATTTGATATTATTTAGATCAAGAAAAGCGAAGTTCGAATCTTGATCGGGGGAAAAATAAAGTATCAGATTAGTCGATTCATTTCATCGTTTTTATATCCGAGGTAAGTTCGTATGTAATAAGCATTGTTATATTTGTGTTTTAAATGCTTTGATATTGCATGCATTGTGAAATACGAACTTGTGGACACATTTGACAAAGATTCGGCATTGGAAATCCCGGTTGAACCTTAGGAATAGATTAGGATACGAATGGCATGTCATTAGGGGATACATTGATTTGGCTTTGGGCCATGATATTGGCACTTCGGGTGCGAGTTTCATTGTTTTGGCTTTGGGCCATGACATTAGCACTTCGGGTGGGAGTTACATTGATTTGGCTTCGGGCCATGATATTGGCACTTAGGGTGCGAGACTTTCGAGTATCCGAATTTTATTCCGATTGGTTCAACGGGTATATTAAAGATGTGAAATGGTGAGAAATAGATACATATTAGTACAGGTATGTACAGAAAACTATACGAGCTTACTAAGCTTTACAGTTTACTTTGTTTATTTTTCGTGTCTTATAGTGATTTCAAAGCTAGCTCGGATTTGTGGACCGTCGGAGACTTCGTCACACTATCCTACTATCACTTTGGTACTTTTGAGCTTATGTTTTGGTTATATGGCATGTATATGATTTTTGGCTATTTTGGTTATGAGTTGATAATGATTTTGGTCATTTGAAATGGCTTGTAAATGTTAAATGTTTTGGTTTGTCTATAGCCATAAGAGTTGGCTTATTTTGGGTTGATGTGGTGATGTATATATATGTATAAATGGCTTATGCTATGCAGTTTATTTTTTCTTATTGAATGCCTAGATGAGATATGGTAGTGAAGGTAGAAAATTGCTTAGTATATGCCTTATTGTGGATTGGTATATTGAGTACTATATGAATGTATTAAGAGTTATGATAGACATGTGGTTTTAGGCAAAGTTATGCACAATTGAAAGTGTCAAATTAGGTGTTTTGAGATTTGAGAATTGTGTGTGCTTTGAATTGGTATGTTTTGGTCTCAGTTGTGCTTGAATTGGATGCCCATATATGCTATGATTATGTGCTATTTGAGTTATGTAGGTGTGCACAAATTTGGGTGGCAAAATGGCTTGGTAAATAGCTTATATTTGTTACACGGGCAGAGACACAGGCATGTGTCTCAGATGCGTGTGACACACTGTTATATTGCATGGCCGTATGTCCCTTGGTGTTGAAAATAAAATTAAGTTAGTATGCTCCACATGTAACGACCCAAAAATTTAGGGTTGTTGAAAAAATACTTCTGGGACCCCGCCATTGTGTGTCGAGTTTAAAAATTTTAATATTATAGTGTTTGGAGTTTCTTTAGAAGTTAATCGAATTGTGAAGTAGTAAATTTTATTGATGGGGACTAAAAAATTAATTATGAGAAAGAAATAGTTACAAGGACTATTTAAGTAAATAACTCATTATTTTATTGGTCAATTGGAGTTAGTGGACATATATATATATAATATGTGTATATATAGATATATATATATAGAGAGAGAGAGAGAGATATGTAGTGATATTATCAATACCTATTATAGGATGGCTATTATGTATTAGAGTTAGTAAAATAAATAAATAAATAAAAGAAAAGAACATAGAGGAGTTAGTAGAAAAAAGAAAGAAAGAAAGAAAAGCTTCATTTTCCATTTTGCTCTTACTTGCTAAAATTGGGGAGAAAGATTCAGCCATTTTTGCTCAATCTTTAAGGCTCAAATTGGTTAGTAATTTTTAGTTTTGTTTCATGGATTTTATGTTTTTGGAGTCCTAAGAGCATAAGCTAGTTTACCCAAGTTGAAATTTTAAAAATGAATAGAAAGTACGAAAGTTTCCATGGTTGAGAAACTCAAAAATTTTTGGAGTTATTTGTTGAATACTAAATGTATTTGAGGTGATAAGGTGAGTATAAGTTTTGTAGACTAAATGGGTCATGTTGTGGGTGATTTTAATGGTAAAATTTCTAGAGATATGAATGTAGTAAACTCAAAGAGACATAGTTAAATAATTAAAGTTTTGGTAGAAATAGTGGATTGATTTGGGTGGATTATATTTAGTTGAAATTCTTTTAAGTTATATGTAAATGTTGAGGGTTTAATGTGGTTAAATTCTATGTTTGGTATTAGGGATTGAATTAAACAAGTGACTAAATGTTGGGACAAGTTTATAATAATAGTAGAATAATGTGATTATATAAATGTCATTATTAAATTGATGAAATAGCATTGATTGAATGAAATTGTTCACTTTGGTTAAGGAACAAATCAATCGGACGTGAATCGAGGAAAAAACAAAGGTAACGGAGTAGCTATCGACCTCACAAATATAACTATTTTGTTACAGTAAGTTCGTGGACTCGAACTTAATTTTTACTTCTAATTACTATTTAAATTGAGTATTGGTAAATTTGTTTACGATATAAAATGTATACATATTATTGAATTAAGGTAAGGAAAAATAAATGAGGAAATTGTGGAAGTAAGAAATTGTATAATTGTCGACATGTTCCACTAGCACTAGGCGCAATCTTTGTCAGATTGTCTGACTAGTGCTGGGCACACAACCGTCGGTTAATCCGACTAGCGCTGGGCGCAAACACCGTTGGTTTATCCAACTAGAGCTGGGCTCATAATAATTATCGCCGGTTAATCCGACTAGCACTGGGTGCAAATATTGTTGGTATATCCAATTAGAGCTGGGCTCACATTTATTGGTGTCAGTTAATCCGACTAGCGTTGGGCGCAACCTTTCTGCAGTTTACTGCTAGGCACTGGGTGCCACATTGTTAATTGAAATCTTATTTGGCTAAGTTAGAACTTCATATTAAGAGAGGCTGGAATTATGTTTAGCTAATAAATGAAACCTATTAATGGTAAATTATTTACATGTTGCAGGTTAGGTATATAGTAGAATTGGACTCGGCATCCAGTAAGAATCCCATATTCAAAGTTGGTGACGTTTTTTTTTTTTTTTTGGCATGTATGTAGGATGCAAATTTAATGATAGTGTCGTTTTGTTTAATGAACACTAAAGTACTAGTTTTTGTAAGTGTTTATGATTGTAAATACTTGTTAATATTTTATACTATGTTAAAAATGATGTTTGCTTACATGAGTTGAATATGAATGATAAATGAAGAATCTGTATTTAACAAATTCAATGTTGTATGTGATAATGATTCACGTTTTAAGTCCAATTCTAGGCTTATTTGAATGCCTATTATATTAGAGTCATATGCATGTGCTTGAATTTAGGTTGGTATTAATATGGGTGAGAAATAAGGCTTGGAAAATAGCTTATTTTTTTCCACACGGGTAGAGACACGAGCGTGTATCTCAGCCGTGTGTGACACAAGACCATGCACACGGGCGTGTGATTTGGCCGTGTGACCCATGTATCTTAAAATATAGAAACATAATGCTCAGGTAACTTCACACGAGCAGAGACACGGGCGTGTGTCTCAGCTGTGTGTGACACACGGCCTAGCACACGGGCGTGTGACTTGGCCATGTAACCCCTGCACCTAATCTGTGAATTTTACATTATTCACACGACTTAGCACACGGGCGTGTGGTTGGCCATGTGTCTCAAGTTAGAGAGTTAAACGGGTGTGGATATGAGCTGAGACACGACCGTGTGCCTAACATCGAATGTCCACACGGCTTGGGACACAGGCGTGTCGCTTGGCAGTGTAAGCCACACGGCTTGGCCACACGGACGTGCGTCCCCTGCATTTTAGAAAATTTCTATGTTTTTTGAAAGATTTCTCGAGTATCCAGTTTAGCCCCGAATCGAGTTTAATGATTATTTTGGACCCTCGAGGGCTTATACTAGGGACCATACGAATGTTTATGAATAAATTGTGAATTGAAAGGAATATATGCATGAGATGTTTGATTGATTAAGTTATAAGTCCAGTAATGCTTTGTAACCCTATTCCAGCGACAAATACGGGTTTAAGGTGTTGCACCACACAGCCTCATACACGGGCGTGTGACTTGGCCGTGTGGCATAAGTCAGTATACCCTACAAGTTTGGCACGGCCTAACACATGGCCTAGCACACGACGTGTGTGGCCTTTTTTAGGGCACACAGGCTAGTCACACTGGTGTATGTGTTGGCCATGTGACCCAAGTCAGAGAGTTACACAGGATAGGACACGGGCTGGGACACGGCCATGTGCTCCCATTTCAAATGTTCACATGGCCTGCGACACGGCCGTGTCTTTGGCGATGTGAGAGACACGGCCGGGCCACACGGGCGTGTGCCCCCTGTTTTTGAGAAAATATTCTAAGTGTTCTAAAAGTTTCTAAAGTTATACGTTTAGTCCCGAACCACCTCGAATGCATGTTTTGGGCCTCGTAGGTTCGTATTAGGGACAATATGATTGGTTGTGAATAAATTGTATTTGAATTGACTAATTGTATAAGAAATGTATGTTTAAATGTGTGATAAGTTCGGTAATGCTCCGTAACCCTATTCTGGCATTGAATACGGGTGAGGGGTGTTACACCACATCACCATTAAATAAAATATATCTTTAAATTATAATTTTTTTAAAATCAACATAAACATAAAAAAAAAATCTGTCCTAATCTCCGTCCCTTCATCCTTCAACATAATTAAATTCTAAAACATATATATTTACCTAATATTGATCTTTCATCGGAGTATGGGTATATATAGCCTTTTGGTGACGTCAAGGATCCTGACACCACCAAAAAAATTCAAACTTTTAGACACCGGTGATATTAATAACATTGACACCACAAAAAAAAATACATTTTTTAATCACTGAAGATGGCAATGTCACTAGTACCACCAACCTGACATTGGTCATGCCAAATACATTGACGTCGCAAGAAAAAAAATCAATTTTTTTAAAGTCAAGCCATTGATATTGGGTAAAATACCCAAAAATACCAAAAAAAAAATAACTTATTTACGGAAAAGGGCCAGTTTCAAAAATTTTTACAGAAAAGGGCCGTTTCACCCCAAAACGCATCCACGCGATGCATTTTGGAAACGCCAAGAAAGCGCACTCTGGACGCGCTTTGTCATTGAATCACCAGAAAATGCTACCGACGTGGGCGATTTTTGCCCTCCCTCCCCATCCAATTACAGTATGATATTCTAAAGTTTCTGGGCTAAGGTAAAAATATATATAGGGTTTTGGGAAAAATATATTAGCCTAAAAAATTAATTGAATTTTTGTGACAGTTGTATGTGGCAAAATAATTTTGAGAAGACGTTTCAACAAACAAAGGCCAAAAATGCTTCAAGAAGGATGCATCACAAGAAGAGTATTGAAAAGATCTCCCACGTGGGCGCTCTTTTGCTACAAGAGTCTCCGGAAAATTATTTTGAGAAGACGCTTCAAGCAGACGGCATAAAAACGCTTCAAATAGGTGCACTGTCAGCATGAGTACTAAAAAAAGCTCCCACTTGGATGCTCTTTTGCTATAGTAGTCTCCGGGAAAATTATTTTGAGAAGACATTTAACAAACAAGCACAAAACCAAAACGCTTCGGCGGTGCATTTGTCAAGATGAGTCTTGAAAAGTGCTCCCACGTAGACGCTCTTTTGCTACAGTAGTCTCAGGGAAAATTATTTTGAGAAGATGTTTTTGAGCAAACAGTGACCAAAACGCTTCCAGCAGGGTGCATTGTCAGAATGAGTACTGAAAAGAGCTCCCACGTGGACGCTCTTTTGCTACAGTAGTCTCCGGGAAAATTAGACTATAAATCAGCCAAATTTTATTCTCAGGTTGCATAAGGGAAATTGAGGCAAAAGAAAAAAAAATAAAAATGAGCGAATGTATTAATGCTGTTATTTACTATGATGGTGAGGTTTATGACACCGAAAATGGTGTTGTTTTCTTATCGGAGAACACAGCGCGACTGAGTTTTAATCGAAACGTCGATTTGGTAGAACTTCGCAAAAGAATTAGGCGTAAAATATTCGGAACAACGCCAATGAAAGTTCAGTATATTAAGTATAGATTTTGCGCTTCGGTTGATTCGGTGAGATATGACTCATTCGGCATCAAAGGTCCTCGGAGCTTTGAGGCAATGGTGGAGACTCATCTTGCCAGTGGATCACCCTATCTCGAGGTATATGTACAATTTTCATCTCCAAGTGATCTTTCTGCGACCTCAACATCTACTGCTGTTTGGGGGGAATACATGACCCCAAGCCGACACTCTGTTAGTGGGAGGCAAAACACGAAAGTGCCTGTGTTCGATGGTAGTATGGAAAACATAACCCCTACACGACACTCGGTTGGTGGATGGGACATGAATATCTGTCCTTCGATGTCCGATGATAGAAATACGTATTGGGGGACATCATCAACTTCTAGTGGTTGGCAATCCACATATAATTGGGAACGTTACGAAAGATGTTTAATGAGGGATAATGTACTCCCCATGACATCCACTTGCGAGGGGCCCTCGTTTGTTACAGGTTATGGAGGGTCAGACGATGAATCCGATGTGGATCCACCTTGGGAGCTCGGGCCCGATGGTGCAGAAGTTGGATTATTTTCTAAACCGGAGTCTGTTCCAATTGTACCTGAAGATGTTGAGGGCTGTTCAGACGAAGAAGAAGAAGAAGATCCGCTATTCAGGGCGTACTCGCATCCAGCCCACATGCATAATGTCGATCTATCTCAAGATGATGCATTGGAGTTTCCTAACTACCACATCGGACTCGTGACCGTACAACTTCTTCGTTGGATTCGGACCAATTAGAAGTTGGTAACCAGTTTTCCAACAAGAATACTTTTCTTGCTGCATTGAAACAATACAGCATCAGGAACGGGGTTAACTACAATGTGGTTAAATCCAAACTCGATAAGTATGAGGCGAAGTGTACAGTGCAAGACGATACATGTTCATGAAAAATCATGGTCTCGTTGAGGAAAAGGACAGGCTTGTGGGAGATCAAAAAGTACAAAGGTCCACATACATGTCTTGTCGGTACAGTACCACTATGTGTTCAATGTTTTTGAATAATATTAATATTATGTAATGTTGCATTATTTAACGTATTTCGTTGACAGGTGTTACACAAGATCATCAAAAGATGGATTCAGACATGTTGGCTAACTTAATAATCCCGACGGTGAAGGTCGATCCCAAGACTACAGTGCCGGCCTTAATTGGCAATATTCGTAGCCAATTAGGGTACACGCCCTCTTACAGAAAGGCTTGGATAGCCAAGCAGAAGGCATTAGAAAAGTTGCATGGTCGGTGGGACGCTTCATATAATGAAGTGTGGCGGTGGTGTCAGTCTTTGGAGAGATATGTCCCAAGCAAAGATAATGCACCTTGAAATGTAACCGGTGTACTACAACGATCGTTTGCTCCGTGGATGCGCAGTGTGCAAGCGTTTGTTCTGGACATTTAAGCAATGCCGAGATGCCTTTATATACTGCAAGCCATTGGTACAAATTGACAGTACCTTTATGTATGGTAGATATACGCATCGGCTATTATTAGCTGTGGCACAAGACGGCTGTAGGAGAATCCTTTCGATTGCGTTCGCAATAACACCGGGAGAGTCAGCTAATGACTGTGACTTCTTCCTATCTAAGTTAAGGAGGCATGTCTGCCCCCAACCTAATATATGCGTTATATTGGACCGGGGCCCTGGAATACTAGCCCCAATAGAGCGTCAGGGAAGCCTATGGCATTGCACACACCATCGATATTGCCTAAGGCATGTTGCATCCAACTACTACGGGTAACATCGATCTAAAAGTCAGCGATAGCAAGTGACCGATATGGGTATGTAATATCTATTAATATAATTTCATTTGTAATATTCAATTTATTCTCAATTGAAGAGTGGTATGTAATATTCGCTATCAACGTATATTGGTAGGGTACGAGATCAATAAGAACTGTTTTCAGGAGATGTTAGTGAGTTTGCGCTCAGATAACGACGAAGGCACAAACTACCTGTGCAATATTCCTTTTGAACAGTGGACACAAGCATACGACGATGGCCTACGATATGGTCATATGACCACAAACCTGGTCGAATGCATAAATTCTGTTCTAAAAGGAACCCGTCATCTACTGATTATATCGGTTGTGCGAGAGACATATTTTCATTTAGCGGCACTATTTTCGAAGCGAGCAGCGAGTTATAGAGGGCAGATGCAACGAGGCCATGTATGGAGCCCAAAGGTCTTGTAAGAAATAAATAGGAGGAAGGCACGTGCCAACACCATGCACACAGTGTGTCACGATCGTGACAACCTATGGTTTCGTGTCACAGAGTTTGACAGATCGAACTAAGGTATTGTTGGTGGGAAGTATCATGTACACTTGACAAATAGGACCTGCGACTGTGGGATATTTGATGCACTTCGTTACCCATGCGCTCATATACTTGCGGCTTGTCAGAATCTCCATCTTGATCCCATGAGCTATGTCGATGAAGTGTATAAATTAGAAAACATGTACAACGTGTGGAGACACGTATTCCCACCAGTCCCAGATGAACGTAAGTGGTCGTCGGTATCGCTTGCACTGTATAAGCTGTTGTCGGATAGACAATTGAGGCGCAAACCAAAAGGTCAACCTTTCTCGAGTAGAATACGCAACAATATGGATATCCGAGAAACGAGCAACCAAAGTAGGCTGTGCGGATGGTGTAGGAACCCGAGGCATACATCTTGCTCATGTCCAAATCGGAATAGTTGTCCGTGTTCTTAGCTTTTTTTGTCTCTTCGTGGCTATGTAATTTCTATTTTTTTGATGAAAACGGTGAACTTTTGTACAAGAACTTTTATTTTATTCAAGTTTTAATTTATTAAAAGAAAAATCAAATTACAATAAAAAAACAAAAAAACTGTTATTTTGTTAAATATATAAAACTAAATTAAAATAAAAAATTTAAACCATTTCTATTTTATTAAAGATATTAAAACTAAATTACATTAAAAAATTAAATTACATTAAAAAATTAAATTACAATAAAAAAAGCATTATTTTATTAAATATATAAAACTAAATTACAATAAAAAATTAAACTATTTCTACTTTATTAAAGATATTAAAATTAAATTACATTAATAAAAACTAAATTACATTAAAAATTAAATTACAATAAGAAAATAAAAAAGCATTATTTTATTAAATATATAAAAAATTACAATAAAAAATTAAACCATTTCTATTTTATTAAAGATATTAAAATTAAATTACATTAAAGAAAATTAAATTACAATAAAAAATAAAAAATTTTACTTTATTAAATATATAAAACTAAATTACAATAAAAAATTAAACCATTTCTATTTTATTAAAGATATTAAAATTAATTTACATTAAAAATTAAATTACATTAAAAAATTAAATTACAATAAAAATAAAAAACATTATTTTATTAAATATATAAAAACTAAATTATAATAAAAAATTAAATCATTTCTATTTTATTAAAGATATTAAAATTAAATTACATTAAAAAATTAAATTACAATAAAAATAAAAAAAAGCATTATTTTATTAAATATATAAAAACTAAATTACAATAATAAAAATAAACCATTTCTATTTTATTAAAGATATTAAAATTAAATTACATTAAAAAATTAAATTACATTAAAAAATAAAAATTGTTATTTTATTAAATATATAAAAACTAAATTACAATAAAAATTAAACCATTTCTATTTTATTAAAGATATTAAAATTAATTTACATTAAAAAATTAAATTACATTAAAAAATTAAAAGCATTATTTTATTAAATATATAAAAACTAAATTACAATAAAAATTAAACCATTTCTATTTTATTAAAGATATTAAAACTTTTTTTATTAAAAAAATTAAAATTAAAAATTTATATTACAATTAAAAATAAAAAGTCGGTCCGAATCGTGTTGATGTTGGTGGAATCGATTACACATAAGGCGATCGTGATTCTGTACTGGATTTCTCATTCGTCTAGCTTCCGGCGGGGTCATGGAACCTCGGGCGGGGATTCCGGTTCCTCCGGCACTGGGTCTAGTTGTGGGTGTTGCAAGGATGACCCACCTTGATAAAATAACGACCTCGGAGGTGTTTGCATAAACCACGGCGGGGGTGTCTGAATCTCATATGGCGAAGGAGGGTGGTAGAAAGAAGTGCTCCCCGACGGCGCCTCCTGTGATCCCTCACGCGACGACGGCCTCAAGATCGGCTAGCCAGCGGGAGTAGTCGAGAACGGACTCGAACCCGGCCATGCATTCCAACCTAGGGTAGGACTGGGAAAAGGAAACATATATGGGTTAGGAGGATACATATAAGGGGTAGGGTACGTACCTGGCATAAAGGGTAAAGGCTGTGATGTCGGAGTCATCGGCTGAACTTATTGGCCGGTGACTGTGTCGGTCCTGTTGATGGCCCCGTCTCATCACCCCTTCTCCTTGGATTTAAAGGGCCCCGACGTTCCCTTCGTTCACGAAGTTACCGTCGCCTCTCTTCTTCCGACAACAGATACGGCTTACCATGGATCCTAAACCATGGCATGTATTCCGGCACACACGCTAACTCAGGAACGATGATCAGTTCCTGAATAGGTAAATAGTCATACCGGTTCTCCCACGTCTCGATATGTGCTGACCAAAATCTTGGCCAATCTGTGTGCAGCTGCCATAAGTCCACTTTGTGCTCATCATCGAATACCTCAGGTGGCACGGGAATCGGTTGCCGGAATCTAAATTGTCGCAAAACCCGATCTGACTGGTGCATCTCCACGGTCGCATAGGTGATCAATGGGACCTTCATGTGCCAACTGTTCGAATTTTGGAAGAACTCCTCCGGAATTACTGCCCGAATTTTTGGATCCTCGTACGGTGTCCATTGAAACTATATTAACATTACCAAAATATTAGTTATATACATAATACTAGACACTAAATACTAAATACTAAATTATAAATCCGAAATTCGAAACTTACTTGTGATTCCGACCGTTGGTCCAATAGAAGCCGTATATCTTCAAGCGAGGTAGGTATTCCAACATGACTCGCCGAATGGTTCCACCTAATTAAATAAATTTTTAGCATACAATTGTACTATAAATCCACGAAATAATTGTAAAATATAATATTAAATTTACCTCGTTATCAGTGGGAATGAATATGAGTGGTCGAGGTCGTAAAAATGGAAATTGAAACAATGCCCATGACTGTAGTAGTGATAGGCAACCTCCGATTTTCGCTTTACTCGGTCACGTCGCCCCGCAATCTCCCGATACAACCTCGATAGCACAGCAAACCCCCAACTCAATTCACCTACGCTCTGAAATAAACAAGTTTCAAAGACCATCTCGAGTGTCTGAGGTTTCTAGAAAGGTCCGGCATCAGATAGCCTCCAATTATCTGAAAAATGTATGCCCGAGCATACCGTATTCTTTCTATTTCAATCGAACCCTCATTCGGCTCCAAGAATGTGTCTCGTAAGTAGGCCATCTCGATCCGAGCTCCTTGAATTTTATCCGGAATGGCACCCAGAAGCTCATAGCATACGGCTCCCCAATCACTAGAAGTTGCAGACCCGGTGACTACCGACCTGTCCACTGGCAATCCCAACTGCAACTGCACATCTTCCAGAGTGATGGTACACTCTCCGCATGAAAGATGGAAAGTGTGTGTCTCGTGTCTCCACCTCTCTATCAACGCACTGATCAAAGGCGGCTCCAACTTGAACCCCCGGCCTATCGTGGCCACGTGATAAAAACTCGCTTCCCGCAGGTAATTCTCGATCAACGGCGATGGGGGACCATGCATGTTGCGAATATAACATTCCAACACCGATCTACGATCGTTTAAAAATTATAAAATAAAATTAATTAAAATTGCATAGACCTAAAAAATATTAAATAATATTGAAAAATTAAAATTAAAAACTTACCATTTGCAATTGATCGATGGAGATGTGCTTGCTGTCTAGACGAAGTAATTCCCCGGCCATTTGTAATACGATCGAAAGTTTTAAAAGTTTCAAAAAAAATATATTAAAAAAATTAAAAAATTAAAAAGGGCTTTTTTGTAAATATTAAAGGACTATTTCGAAATTTTAGAGGAAGTTTGACGGACTTAAAGAGAATTTTGAGAGGAATTTGAGAGAAGAATGAGTAAGGATTAAAGTGTGAAAAAAATAAAAGGGTTGGGGGGTTTTTATAGGTTTTTTTTACCGTTGGGCCCCCAACGGTCAAAAAAATTTTGACCTTTTTTTTTTTTACTGTTGCAGGGTTAAAGCGCGTCCCTGGGGGCGCGCTTTGCTGGTGTTTTCCCCTAAAACGCGCTGGCGTTGACGCATTTTGGGGTGAAACGGCCATTTTTCATAAATATTTTTGAAACTAGCCCTTTTCCATAAATAAATTATTTTTTTGATATTTTTAGATATTTTACCCATTGATATTGATACCATCAAATAAAAAATTATTTTTAAAAAAAACTGACACTGATCACACCAATTACATTGACACCACCAGAAAAAATCAATTTTTTAGGGTCACCCCAATTACATCGACACAACCAAATAAAAATTATTTTTTAAAAAAATTCCTAAACCCCATAGGCACCATAGAGAAAAATCAATTTTTTTTTAGTATCGCGCGAATTACATTCGCACCATAAAAAATTGTACGGTAGAGTTGAACCAAAGGAATTCAATTTTTTTCATGCAAAATTTTAGTGCTGCCAGTAAGTAATGGACCGGTTTCTATGTTACAGCGAAATAGGGTTTGCAGGACTTTGGGAATTCTTCAACTTCTTAAAAATACGTGCAGGAAGAAGTTTTGAGGAGATTGGCAGAACCTCATTTCGAATTTACAAATCCAGGCCAGGGAGATGATCGATGGGGGAGGATCGGGTTTTCGTTTTCTTTGCCTAATAGATACATATATCTTAGGGACCTTTAGTCTCACTTCAGCATGCATGGATGTTATGAACTGTTGGAACAACCATATGGAAGTACTTTCCGTTGCCTAGGTTTCTAACTGGGGACTTAGGATCATCAGATTATGTCAACTTTTTCTTCCTTTAATTTATTGGTGCCCAAATGTTGTAAACTTGATGAATGGTAGCAAATCAGACTAATCCGAGCTGATCTTAAGGCAATCCCCTCACGGAGTTAGGCTATTTTGGTTTGTTTTACCATACTATTGCACCACGGAAACTTTCCTGCCTTTTGTAGGAAAAGTGATCAGCTGGGGTTTGATGTCTCAGATTCAGACCCATTCATTAGGTTGAGACAAGTCCACAGTCTACAGTCCACAACCACAAGCCCATGGTTTCCATGTTACCCCTAAGATTCAACCAGCCCACATATAGGATCTTGATTTGAAAGTTGAAACTAGACAATTGTCCAGCATCAGCTGGGAATACAACAATAAAATCTCTTAAATAGAAGAAAAGAACCATGATTTTTGTATATTCGGGAAATCCGATGAAATTGGAATGATACAAAAAGGATTACCATGCGCAAGACACTCAAATTGAGAAATGATAAAGATTTTTTTTTTCTGTATTTTCCCCGAATTTCTTTCTATCTATTTGTATGTTTTATTTGCATTTTTGTGCTTAGTTTAATGCTCTTGTTTACGGGTTTTGCTCACTTCAGAGTGCAATTTAGAGTGTTTTTCTGGGTTTGGGCTGTTGTACTCTCTTGAACAATGAATAACTTAATATCCACTATTCAGATTTTAGATAGTTTTTGCTGTCTGAGTTTGCTGATCTTTACTTGAATTTTTGTAGCTCTGTTTCTATTTCTTTTTTTCTTTCTTTGCATTTTGGTGCTTAGTGTGATGTTAATGTTCAAGGCTTTTGAGTCTCAGTTTGAAACCATTCAAGTATCCCACACCGTTTAGGAACAGTATAGTAAAAGCTTTTATATAATAGAAATCACTACATGTTGCCCCATGTGCTTTTTTCGTTTTAACAGATTTATAGTCCAGAGGCCATAAGTGACGGGGTAAAACGTTAAGAACTATTCATGACAAAAAAAAAAAACATTGAGGGCCAATTTGGTAATTAAGGTATAGTTCAAAGGCTTATAACCTAAGGCTTATAACCTAAATGAGAAAGCCATATAAAGGAAAATCAATGGTGATCACTGATGTTTATAACCAATAACCCAACTTAGCAATGATAATTGAAAGCCAAAAGTTACAATCCTATAGAGGAAATGTAATGTCTTGGAAGCTAACAACCATGACAAGTGAAGAAGCAAGAAAAGATGGAATGAATGGAAGAAAGTATGCAAAAGAACCCCAAGTTCCTCTGCAAAATTTAGTTGGAGTAACAAAAAACAAAAATGCAAAATTGATGTCGATGTTCGAGAAAAAACCGCTTCCTACAAGGAGTATGTCTCGACGCATTTTAGTTGTCTGAAAGTTTAAACTTTTCCAGATGATATCTTTGCTGTGATTGTAGTTCCTCTATAATGTAATCTATTGACAGAGTTTTCTTCCCATCGACCAAAGCCCAAATTCCTCGAGATCACCTTCACCCCACAGCGTGCGTTCACACAGCCGTTGGCCCATTTATCCCGGGGAAGAGCGGGGAGTAAGTATAGATCTTTCATGGTGCTTTCAAAAAGCATTTCAGCTACTGCTGTTGAAAAACTCGTGTAAAGCTGCATATTAGATGCTACTCCTGTACCAACCTTATATTCTTTACGTAACATTAATTGAGTTCAATAAAGTTCTAATTTAAAGGATTTATAACTCAATTGGATTCTAAATTCTATGACTTTTTGGATGAAGAATTTTTAACTTTTGGAGATTTTTGAAATTCTAATATTTTAAAATGGCAATTTAGCAATAAATGTCTTTTTTTTTCAAAAATTACGGAAATGGACCTATTATTCAATTATTTACCGGAATGAGCTATTTTTCCCGAAAGCACGTCCATGTCAGCGCGATGTCAGGGTATGTGGCAAGAAAACGCATCCCTGGGAGAGCATTTTTGCCACATCAGCAGAAATCGCGTCCTTGAGGCGCGCTTTGCTGATGTGGCAAAAACACTCCCTCAAGGACACATTTTTGCTCGTGTAACGACTTTTTTTTGACCGTTTGGCCTCCAATGGTAAAAAAAAAAAAAAACTATAAAAGTCCCCCTTTCAATTTTTTCACACAAAAGTCATTTTACAATTTCTACAATTTCTCTCAACTTTCTCTCAAATTTCTCTCAAACTTCTCTCAAATTCCTCTCAAATTCCTCTAAAATTTCACAAAAATCTTTTAATTTTTACAAAAAAGCCCTGTTTAAAAGTTTTTTGAATTAGTTTTTATTTAAATTAAGAAATATTCGGTCGTGTTAGCAATGGCCGGAGAATTAATTCGTCTTGATAATAACACATCTCTGTCGATCAAATGGCAATGGTAAGTTATAATTTTAATTTTTCAATACCATTTAACATTTTTTCATTTATGAAATTTTAATTAATTTTTATTTTATAATTTTTTATAACTGTCTGTAGATCGGGTGTTGCAATGCTATATTCGTAATATGCCTGGTCCGCCATTGCCGTTGATAGAGAATTACCTGCGGGAAGCGGGTTTTTAGCACGTGGCCACGATAGGCTGGGGGTGCAAGTTGGACCCGAAACTAATCAGTGCGTTGATACAGAGGTGGAGACCCGAGTCGTACACTTTCCATCTTCCATGTGGAGAGTGTACTATCACTCTGGAAGACGTGCAGTTGCAATTGGGATTGCCGGTGGATGGGTACGTAGTCACCGGGTCTTCAACTTCTGGTGATTGGGGAGCCGTGTGCTAGGAGCTTTTGGGTGCTATTTCGGATAACATTAACAGAGGTCGAATCGAGATGGGCTAGTTACGAGACACATTTTTGGAGCCGGATAATGATTCGACTGAATTAGAAAGAATACGGTATGCTCGGGCATACATTCTTGAGATGATTGGAGGCTATCTGATGCCGGACTTGTCACGAAACCTCGTACATCTGAGATAACTGCTGAAACTTTTTAATTTTAGAGCAGCCAGTGAATTAAGTTGGGGGTCTGCCGTGCTAGCAAAATTGTTTTGGGAGATGTACGGGGCGATGCGACCGAATAAAGACAAAATCAGAGGTTGCCTATCACTACTGCAATCATAGGCACGATTTCGCTTTCCATTTTTACGTCCTCGAGTGGACTACCCATATACATTCCCACTCATAACGAGGTAAATTTAATATTAGATTTTATAATTATTACGTAGATTTAAAATATAATTGTATGCTAAAAATTTATTTAATTAGGTGGAACCATTCGGCGAGTTATGTTGGAATACCTACCTCGCTTGAAAATATACGACTTCTATTAGACCAACGGTTGGAAGCATAAGTAAATATTAAATAAAATATATTTTCATAATAAAATAGTCATTTCGTATTTAGTATTTAGTATTTAGTATTTAGTATTTAGTATTTAGTATTATGTATATAACTAATATTTTTATCATGTTAATATAGTTTCAATTGACAACATACGAGGATCCGTCAATTCAGACAGTAATTTCGGATGAATTCTTTCAAAATCCGAACATTTGGCATGTGAATGTTCCATTGGTCAACTATGCTACCGCGAAGATGCACCAGTCAGATCGGGTTCTGCGACAATTTGGATTCCGACAACCGATTCCCGTGGCACCTGAGGTGCTCGATGATGAGCACAAAGTTGACTTACGGCAGTTGCATACAGATTGGCCGAGATTTTGGTCAGCATATATCGAATTATGGGAAAACCGGTATGATTATATACCTACTCGGGAATCGATCATCGTTCTTGAGTTAGCGTGCGTGCCAGAATACATGCCATGGTTTAGGATCCATGGCAAGCCATATTTATTGTCAGAAGAGGAGAGGCGAGACAACTTCGTGTACAAAGGGAATGACGGGGCCCTTTAAATCCAAGGAGAAGGGACGATGGGACGGGCCCATCAACAGCGCCGACACAATCACCGGGCCCATCAATAGCGCCCACACAGTCACCGGGCCCAACACTTCAGCCGACGACACTCATATCACAGCCTTTTCAAATTATGCCAGATGCATATCCTAGCCCTTATATGTATTCTAACCCTTATATGTTTCCTTTTCCCAGTCCTATGACAGGTTGGAATGCATGGCCCGGTTCAACTTCGTTCCCGATTACTCCGAGTGGACTGCCGATCTATAGGCCGCCGTCGCATGAGGGATCACACGAGGTGCCATCGGGGAGCTCTTCTTTGTACCAATCTTCTTCGCCTTATGGGATTCAAACACCTCCGCCATGGGTGATGCAAACACCTCCGCAGTCATTATTTTATCAAGGTGGGTCATCCTCCCAACACCCACAACCAGATCCCCTGTCGGAGGAACTAGAATCCCCGCCAGAGCAACCACAACCCCCATCGAAAGCTGGAACAAGGAGGAACCCAACGCGCAGAATCAAACCACCCCATGTGGCATTGATTAAATAAGCATCAACATTGATTTTTTAATATATTTGTATAAACTTTTTATATTGTTTCATTTAATAAAATAAAAGTTGTTTTGATATTTTAATTATAATTTAATTTTTATATTTTAATAAAATAAAAGTTGTTTTAATTTTTAATTGTAATTTACTTTTTATATTTTTAATAAAATAAAATTTGTTTTAATATTTTAATTGTAATTTAATTTTTATATTTTAATAAAATAAAAGTTGTTTTAATATTTTAATTGTAATTTAATTTTATATTTTTAATAAAATAAAAGTTGTTTTTAATTTTCAATTGTAATTGTAATTTTATATTTTAATAGAATAAAAGTTTTTTTAATATCCTAATTGTAATTTACTTTGTATATTTTTAATAAGATCAAATTTTTTAATAAGGTAATATTTTTAATATTTTTATATTTTAATATATTTCTACAATTTTTTATATTGTTACATTTAATAAAATAAAGTTGATTTTAATATTTTTAATTGTAATTTACTTTTTATATTTTTAATAAAATAAAAGTTGTTTTAATATCCTAATTATATTGGTTCAAGTAAGGACTAAATCGCAAATGTGAGAAAAGTTTTGTGGCTCAAGAGTAAATATTCAAAATTTAAGGGTTAAAATGTATATATGAAAAACTTGAAGGGCCAATAGTGTAAATATTTTAAGGGTCGAAGAACCTAGAAACTAAGAAAAAATGGATGAATTAGAACTAAATTGAATAAGTGAAAAAGTATGAGGGGTTAAATTGTAATTTTATCAATATGGGTGTTGATCCAATGTAGGAATTTTGAAGGATCATAAGGGGAAAAATAATCATTTAGCAAGAAAGATAATTTTGAAGAATAATGATGATGGTGATATTTTAGATTAATTGAATATTTTTTTTTTTTTTTGTAACTTAGTCCTTTTACAAAAGTTTACCATTTTCATCAAGAAATTAAAAGAATTTTCATAACCACCAAGAGACAAAAATGATAAGGAGACTATCAACTATTCCGATTTGGACATGAGCGAGATGTATGGCCTCGGTTCCTACACCATCCGCATAACTTCCGTTGATTGGCTGTTTCTCAAATATCCATATTGTTGCGTATTCTAGTCGAGCAAGGTCGACCCTTTGGTTTGCAACACAGTTCTCTATCCGATAACAACTTAAACGGAGCAAGAGATACAGACGGCCACTTACGTTCATCTGGGACTGGTTGGAATACGTGTCTCTACACGTTGTACATGTATTCTATTTTGTACACTTCGTCGACATAGCTCATGGGATCTAGACGAAGATTCTGACAAGCTACAATTACATGAGTGCATGAATAACGAAGTGCGTCAAATATCCCACAGTCGCAGGTCCTATTTCTCAAGTGTACACGATATTGCCCGCCTAGAATACATTGGTTCGGTCTGTCAAACTCCGTCACACGAAACCATAGGTTGTCGCAATCGTGACACACTATGTGCATGGTATTGGCCCATGCCTTCGCCTTGTTAATTTCTTGCAATACCTTCGCGCACCATACATGGCCTCCCTACATTTGGCCTTTATAACTCGCTGCTCACTTCGAAAATAGTGCCGCTAAACGAAAATATGTTTCTCGTACAACCGATGTTATCGGCAAATGATGCGTTCCTTTTAGAGCAGAATTTATGCATTCAGTCAGGTTTGAGGTCATATGACCATATCGTAGGCCGCCATCGTATGCTTGTGTCCACTGTTCGAAAGGTATGTTGCATAAGTTGTTTGCACCTTCTTCGTTAACTGAGCGCAAAATCGCCAGCATATCGTGAAAATGGTCATTATTGATCTCGTACCCTACCAATATAAGTTGATAGTGAATATTACATACCACTCTTCAATTAAGAATAAATTGAATATTACAAACGAAATTATATTAATAAATATTACATACCCATGTTGGTCACTTGTTGTTGTTCACTTGTAGATCGATGTTGCTCGTAGTAGTTGGACGCAACATGCCTTAGGCAATATCGATGGTGTGTGCGATGCCATAGGCTTCTCTGTCGCTCTATTGCGGCTAGTATTCTAGGGCCCCGATCCGATGTAACGCATATATCAGGTTGGGAGCAGACATGCTTCCTTAACCTAGATAGAAGGAATTCCCAGTCATCAGCTGACTCCCCCGGTGTTATTGCAAACGTAATTGGAAGGATTCTCCCACTGTCATCCTCTGCCACAGCTAGCAATAGCCGATGCGTATATTTACCATACATAAAGGTACCGTCAATTTGTACCAATGACTTGCAGTATAGAAATGCGTTTCGGCATTGCTTAAATGTCCAGAACAGACGTTTGAATACTTGACATCCACAGAGCAATCGATCGTTATAGTATATAGGTACTGTTTCAAGGTCTGTTATGTTGCCTAGGACATATCTCTCTAGCACCTGAGACCACTGCCACAGTTCATTATATGAAGCGTCCTACCGACCATGTAACTTTTCATCTGAACCCCTTTCAACATCTTCAGGTATGGCTGGAACAGGCTCCGGTTCAGAAAATAATGCAACTTCTACACCATCGGGGCCGGGCTCTCGAGGTAGATCCACATCGGACTCATCATCCAGCCCACTATCATCTGCAATGAACGAGGTCCCCTCACCGGTGGATGTCGTGGGGAGTACATTATCTCTTCTTAAATAACTTTCGTAACGTCCCCAATCATATGTGGATTGCCAACCACTAGAAGTTGATGACGTTCCCCAATACGTATTTCTATTGTCGAACATCGACCCACCTATATGCATGTCCCATCCACCAACTAAGTGCCGTGCAAGGGTTGTGTTTTCCATACTACCACCAAACACGGGCGTTTCTGTATTCTACCTCCCACTAACAGAGTGTCGGCTTGAGGTTGTGTATTCCCCTCGAACAGCAGTAGATGTTGAAGTTGAAGAAATATCACTTGGTGATTAAAATTGTACATATACCTCAAGATAGGGTGATCCACTGGCAAGATGAGTCTCCACCATTGCCTCCAAGCTTCAAGGACCTTTGATGTTGAATGAGTCATATCTCACAGGATCAACTGAAGCACAAAATCTATACTTAATAGACAGAACTTTCATTGGCATTGTTCCGAAGATTTTACACCTAATTCTTTTACGAAGTTCTGTTAAATCTATGTTCTGGTTAAAAACCAATCGCGCTGTGTTCTTCGATAAAAAAATAACACCATTTTCGGTGTCATGAACCTCACAATCATAGTAAATAACAGCACTAATACGTTCACTCATTTTCAGTTTCTATTATACTTTTCCCTCAATTTCTATTTTGCAACCTGAGAATGAAATTTGGCTCATTTATAGTCTAAGGCCAAATAGGAACTACTGTAGCAAAAGAGCTTCTACGTGGGAGCTTTTTTCAGTACTCTTGCTGACAGTTCATCCTGCTTGAAGCGTTTTGGTCACTATTTTTTTAGAAACGTCTTCTTAAAATTATCTTTTTAGGAACAAATGTAGCAAAAGAGAGTCCACGTGGGAGCTTTTTTCAGTACTCTTGCTAACAGTGCATCCTGTTTGAAGCATTTTGGTCACGATTTGTTCAGAAACGTCTTATCAAAATTATCTTTTCAAGAACTAATGTTGCAAAAGAGCGTTCACGTGGGAGCTTTTTTCAGTACTCTTCCTGACAGTGCATCCTGCTTGAAGCGTTTTGGTCACTATTTGTTCAGAAACGTCTTCTCAAAATTATTTTATCAGATACTACTGTAAAAAAAATAATTTTTATATTGCTAATATCTTTTTTCCCAAAACCCTAAACATAAAATTATTTTAATTAATTAACCCTAAACTCTAGTCCATTAATTTTTTCTTAAAACCCTAAAACCCTAAACTCTAGCCCTAAACCCTAAAAACAACTGAAAACCTTAATGGAATAGATAGCAAAAACGCGTCCCTGGGGGAACGTTTTTGCCACATCAGCAAAGCGCGCCCTCAAGGACACGATTTCTACTGATGTGGCCAAAACGCTCCCCTAGGGACGCGTTTTCCTGCCACATACCTTGACATCGCGTTGACGTGGACGTGCTTTCGGGGAAAATGGCCCATTTCAATAAATAATTGAATAATAGGTCCATTTTCGTAATTTTTGAAAAAAAGGCATTTATTGGTAAATTGCCCATTTTAAAATGCATCATTTCAGTACTTATAATTATTTGTTTAGATAAATGATTTTTTATAATAAAAAATCTGTCGATTTTATTTAATTTTGCCACAGTTGGCCCCTTTATTTATTTTAATTTTCTAAGTGAAAAATTGGAAGTCAACCTTCAAGGTAACAACTATACACGTGTCGGCATCTCATCGGGCACAAACACCATGTCATCAAAAAATAACACAGTTTGGGTTAGGGGCCACTCTAGATATTGGAAGTAAAGTATAGAGAGCTAATTGGGACATTTTGAAAGTATAAGGGCAACATTAGAATAAACCCTAAAATACAAGGGCCAATGGTGCTTTTAACCCTTAAATTTAATTTAGTGAGTGAATTTCAAGGCTAAATTAGCATAATATGCTATATTTTTTCGTTTAGGCAGTTTTAAATTTTAATTAGGGAAATAAGCATTTTTAAGAGAGAGAAAGTGAGAGCGTGGGAAAGCTCGTCCAACTGGGCGTGTTTTCCTTCAATGGTAAAATGCAACTATTTTTTATCATTGTTGCGCCAAACGGTAAAAAAATTAAAATCCCAACGATAAGATAAATACCCTAAATTTCATTTTTTTTCGTTCACATCCTTCTCTCAAACTCTCTCAAGCTTTTTATTCAATATTTATTTATATTTTCATTTAAAAATATTATTTTTTAAATTATATCGTATTTTATTCGTTCAGATCGATTTCTTGAGAATGGACACCTCTCTAATCTGCTTTGACAACAATCATATTTCCATATCCCAATTAGCAATGGTAAGACGAAATTTAAAATTTCATTTTTTTAATTATGTTATTTTCTTTATAAATCTAATTTTTTTATTTTATAAATATGCAAATGATTGTATGCTGAAGGCGTTCATACATAATACAAGGGAGCCTCCGATCCCTGAAATTCGTGGCTACCTGCAAGAGCCTGGATTATTGCATATGTCTCGCATGCAAGGGGGCTGCAAACTCGATCCCACATTAATCAGCGCATTGGTGGAAATATGAAAGCCCGAAAAACATGCTTTTCACATTCCATGTGGCAAGTGTACAATCACACTCGAAGACATAGCATTACAGCTTGGTCTGCCAGTGAATGGGTCAGTCATCACGGGATCAGCAGTGGTTCGAAGGAAAGTGGACCTCTGCATAAGAATGTTGGGGAAGGTCCTAAACAGGTTCGTAGGTGGTTGGTTATTGATCAACTAGTTGGAGACAAATTTTGATAAGCTTCCTGAAGACGCAACGAAAGAGGTCATACAACAATACGCCCGAGCATTCATCATTAGGTTAATCGGGGGCATTTTTGTGACACCCCTAACCCATAACCATTGGTTGTTTAGAGTTAAGAGGCATTACCGGACAATCAGAAACTTTTACAGACATTTCATAACATAATTTGACAATTCACATCAAAGTGTCCCTTAAATAGGTCTACGAGACCTTAAACATGTTTTAGAATAGTGCCGGGAATAAACCGAACACATACAAAAATTCTCAGAAATTTAAAAATTTTCTAAGTTACAGAGGTCACACGCCCGTGTGGGCAGGCCGTGTGCCTCCCATGGCCTCAGACACGCCTGTGTGTCTAAGCCGTGTCAAAACAGGACATACATACTGACTTGTCCACACGGCCATGAACACGCCCGTGTGCCTCACCCGTGGTCGAAAATAACTTGATCAATACGGCTAGTCACATGCCCGTGTGTCTAGCCCGTGGTCGAATCTGACTTGTTTTGAAATGCAACCACGAGGGACACGGTCGAGCCACACGCCCGTGTGCTCAAACATGTGGGCAAGTATAGGCCATTTGCAAGGCCAAAATGCCACCCACACTTTGGGTCATTCCTACAAACACAATTAAGCATCAATAAGCATCAAAGGCAACTAAAACATACCAAAATGTACATCATTTCTAACCACTTATGAGCTTAACAATCACACCAACTTAAAAGCTATTTGGTTCAATCCAATCACATACATTTCCAAGTATAATTCATCACAAATCTATTTTATCTGTATAACAACCATTCATCAAATATATACTTACTTTGCATCAACAAGCTTACCATTATTATGACCATTTCACTAGCCATCAAACTTTACCAAACAAGGCATCATATAACATGGCTACTCATTCATAACACAACCATTTATCTAGCCATATCACATGGCTATGTACATATCTCAAACATATTCCAAAACAACTAGCCTATACATGCCATATTTAACTAAATACACATTCAAAAGTACCAAACTAGAGATTGATAGTGTGGTGATGATCCTCGACGATTCTCGTCGTAGCTTCGACGATCTATAAAACAAAGCAAACGTACACAAAGTAAGCTTTCAAAAGCTTAGTAAGCCATATACAAATAAATTTATCAAATAATAATTTATAAGCATAAGAAATCAAGTTCATTAACATATCTTCATTTCAAACTCATAAATTTCTCTTTGGCTCAATCAATTTGTCATTGCTTACCAAAATATCATATCTCAAACAACTCTTTTGCTCATAACTCAAACATACATAAATCATCCTTTATTCAATGTAACAATGTACATATTTACTCACCTTTCATGCTTATACAAAGCATACACATCAAACGTACCTGAAACAATTATACATTTCACATAGTCATTCATTTCTAGAACTTTCCCATTGAACCGTTCGGAATAAAATAGGATACTCAGAATACTCAGAATAATCGTACAATGCCAACGTCCCAGACGTGGTCTTACATGTAACCAAATATCGATGCCACTGTCCAGACAGGGTCTTACACGAAATCAGCTATGATGTCGATGTCCCAAACATGGTCTTACACGTAAATCTCAAATCGATGCCAATGTCCCAGATGTGGTCTTACATGATATCTCATATCGGAAACCTATGTCGTGACATATGTAATCCTATCTATTCCTAGGTTCGTACAGGAATTCTCGGACATTGATACCTTGTCAATACTTCCTCAGATTTCATGTATATATCATCTTGTACACATCCATTACAATTAATTTCCATAGGCACATGAATAAACTAATTCAAAATACATTTATTTGTATAGAGACTTGCCTCGGATTTGAGTAAACGAACGGATTCGGCTATTCAATTACTTTCGACTTTCCTCGATCTAAATCTGTTTTCTTCGGTTCTTGATCTATACGTATTCAAATTTAACCCATTTATTCACCAAATCATTCAATTCAATCCAAAAACACATATTTAGGGCAATTTACAAATTAGCCCTCATATTTTTACATTTTGACATTTTAGTCCCTATTTCATAAAATCACAAAATAGATAAAATTTGCATACACCATGCTTAGGCCGAATATTACCCATGCTCATACAAGTCCACACATTTCATTTATTTCACATTTTAGTCTGTCAAAATATTATTTTCTCAGTTAAGTCCAAATTACTCAAATTCATCAAAAATCCAAAGACAAACTATGTTAATCTATCACATATCTTTCATAATTCATCTTCAAAAATCACAAAACTCATGTGTTCATCAATGGCATATTTCAAAATCATCGTCAATTCACAAAATTAAAGCATGGGTTTTGAAGAACACAAAGCACCGATAATAAAAACATAGAAATTATAAAAAACCGAAGCAAAACATACATTGAATCAAAGAATATCAATGGCCGAATGTAACCTAAGCTTAAACATTCTTTTCTTTTCTTATTTTCGGTGGATGAACACCATTAAAATGGCCACCATTTTGTCTTTATTTTTATTATAATAACATTAATATTCATTTTACCATAATAGCCTTAATAATTAATAAGGGAAACTATATAACACAAGTCCATAACTGTCCAATTCATTGTTCAATGGCATAATTGCAACATAAAGCCTCCATATTAAAAGAGAAACCACTATTCGACCCTTCTAAGAATATCTACTAAATTTTCATTTTACGCAATTTAATCCTTTTCTCAAATTAAGCACATAAATGACCAAATTAATTCACAAAACTTACACACATGCTTAATCACATATCATAGGTACGAAAAATAATATTAAAATATTTTTTGACTCAAATTTGTGGTCCCAAAATCACTATTCTGACTAGGGTCTAAACCAAACTGTTACAATTCTCCCCCTTAGAGATTTTCGTCCTCGAAAATCTTACCGTTAAACAGATTCAGATATTGTTGTCTCATTGCATCTTCAGGTTCCCACGTAGACTCCTCCACTCCATGTCAATGCCACAGTACTTTTATTAACGAAATTTTCTTATTTCGCAATTCTTTCACTTCACGAGCTAAGATACGAATCGGTTCTTCCTCATGTCATATCGGATCGAATTTCAATCTCAGGCGGAGTAATCACATGTGATGGATCAGATCTGTATCGACGAAGTATTGACACATGAAATACATTATGGATCTTTTCTAACTCAAATGGCAACAACAATCTGATGCAACCGGTCTGATACGCTCGATAATTTCATACGGTCCGATGAACCTCGGACTCAATTTGCCTTTACGTCCGAATCGGAGTACCTTCTTCCACAGAGATACTTTCAACAACACTTTATCACCAATCTCAAACTCAATATCTTTCTGTTTCAAATCTGCATAAGATTTTTGACGATCAGACGCTACTTTCAGACTGTCACGGATCACTTTCACTTTCTGTTTATTGTCTTTAATCAAAGCAACCCCGTGTATCTTATTTTTATTGAGCTCAATCCAATACAGAGATGTCTGACATTTGGGTCCCTACAAAGCCTCATAAGGTGTCATTTTAATGCTTGACTGAAAACTATTATTATATACAAATTCAATCAATGGCAGATGCTGCTCCCATGTACCATTAAACTCAAGGATGCAACATCTCAACATATCCTCGAGGATCTGAATAATCCGTTCGAATTTACCATCCGTCTATGGGTGAAAAGCTGTACTGAAATGCAATTTCATACCTAGAGCTTCTTGTAATTTCTTCCAGAATCGTGATGTAAATCTCGAATCTCAATCAAACACAATAGACAGTGGCACCCCATGCAATCTCACAATATCTGAAATATATAGCTCAGCTAATCTATCATGTGAGTAATCAGATCGTACCGGGATAAAATGGGTGGATTTCTTCAATCGATCAATTACGACCCAAATTGCATCTTTCTTTCTCGGAGTCAAAAGTAACCCTGAACAAAATCCATTGTCACTCTATCCCATTTCTACTCGGGAATCAAAATCAGTTGTAACAAACCAGATGACACTTAATGTTCAGTTTTAACTTGCTAACAGACTACACATTTCAAGACAAAATCAGAGATATCTCTTTTCATACCAGACCACCAATAGTGTTGCTTCAAATCATGATACATCTTTGTACTTCCCGGATGAACAGATAGGTGACTATTATGAGCTTCATTCAAAATTAACTGTAATAACTCTAGATTTCTCGGAACACAAATTCGATCTCAAATCAAACAATCATCAACATCAACTCGAAATTCAAAACCGAAATTTGAATCACATTGAGCTCGTTTCACTATCATTTCATTATCAACTTTCTGAGCATCACATATTTGTTGTAGAAACAACGGTTTCGCTTTCAATTTAGCCAAAATTGAACCATCATCAGATAAGTCTAAATGAGTATACATAGCACGTAATGCAAACAGTGATTTCTAACTCAATGCATCAGCAATGACATTTGCTTTACCCAGATGATAGTCTATCACAAGCTCGTTGTCTTTCAAAAGCTCTAACCATCTTCTCTGTCACAGATTCAAGTCTTTTTTAGTCATCAGATACTTCAAACTTTTATGATCTGAAAACACGTGACATTTCTCACCGAAAAAATAATGGCACCAAATCTTTAATGCAAACACAGTCACAACTACCTCAAGATCATGTGTCGAATAGTTCTTTTCATGCGGCTTCAATTGTCTCGAGGCATAAGCTATAACTTTGTCTTCCTGCATCAAAACACATCCCAGACCATTTAACGAAGCATCACTATAAATCACGAATTCTTTACCCAGTTCTGGCTATACCATAACTGGAGCTTTAGTCAACAAAGTTTTCAACTGATCAAAGCTTTTCTGACATTTATCGGACCATTCAAACTTCACATCTTTCTGAAGCAATCTAGTTAACGGAGTAGCAATCATCGAGAAGCCCTTTACAAACCAACGATAATAACCAGCAAGTCCCAAAAAACTATGAACTTCAGACACATTCTTCGGAGGTTTCCATTCCAAAATAGCAAAAATCTTGCTCTGATCAATTCCTATTTTAGAGGCTGATACAATATGTCCCAGAAAACCAACTTATCGTAACCAGAATTCACATTTATTGAACTTTGCATACAATTGCTTATCTCGCAGAGTTTGCAACACAATTCTCAGATGTTCAACATGTTCAGTTTCATCTCATGAATAAATCAAAATATTGTCAATGAATACGACAACAAATCGATCTAAATACGGTCTGAATATTCTATTCATCATATCCATAAAAACAGCAAGAGCATTTGTTAGTCCGAAAGGCATAACTAAAAACTCATAATGTCCGTACCTCGTTCTGAAAGTAGTTTTTGGAACATCTGAATCTTTTACTCACAACTGGTATTATCCCAATTTCAGATCTATCTTTGAAAACACGGTGGCTCCTTTAAGCTGATCAAACAAATCATCAATTCTGGGCAAAGGATATTTATTCTTTATAGTCACTTTGTTCAACTGACGGTAATCAATTCACATTCTCATCGTGCCATCTTTCTTTTTCACAAACAGAATAGGAGCACACAAGGTGAGAAACTCGGTCTTGCGAATCCTCTATCAGTCAACTCTTGCAACTGTGACTTCAACTCTTTCAACTCTGTTGGCGCCATTCTATACAAAGCTATCGAAATAGGAGTCGTTTCCGATAACAAATCAATACCAAATTCCACTTCGCGTATCGGAGGTAATCTCGATAATTCTTCAGGAAATACGTCAGGGAATTCACAGACAAACAGCACTGATTCAACTTTCTTTTCAGTTACTTTCGAGTCAATCGCATAGGCAAAATAAGCTTGATAACCCTTTTTCACACAATTTTGAGCTTTCATCACTGATATCACAATAGGTAATCCATTCAAATCACTAGATTCAATCTGAACTATTTTATCATTCTGACATCTCAAATCAATAACCTTTCTTTTGCAATTTACAACATCATCATGCAACATCAACCAGCCCATACCCAAAATCATATCAAACTCATCAAATGGTAGTAGCATCAGATCAGCCAGAAAATAAACATCTCGAAACATCAACGGACAGCTTTTGCATACTTTATCAACCAGGACACTTCTACCTAAGAGGTTCGATACTCTAATAACAAATTCAATAGACTCTACAGGCAACGACTTACTGGATGCTAGGTTCATGCACACATAAGAATGTGTAGATCCAAGGTCTATCAATGCAATTACAGAAGTATTATAAAGAGTAAATGTACCTGTTATAACATTTAGAGATGAAGCTTTCTCACGGGCTCGGATGGCATATGCTCTAGCAGGCGCTCTAGCTTTAGATCTTGCAACAGTGTCTTTCATAATTCTCTGACTACCACTGACATTCCTTATATTTCAAGAAGGTCTACCTCTAGTTGAAACATTATCAGATCTCTGATTCTGAACAATCTCTTACTCAACAGACCCTAGGCAGTCTCGGATGTAATGGTCTAATGATCTACATCTGAAACAAGCTCGATCATTCAACCTACAATTCCCCGAATGTCTTTTACCACAATGCTTACATTCAGGTCTCTTAGATCGGACATTTCCAACACTAGCCATCGAAGTAGCTGGAGCTTTGGAATTCAACTGTGATCTAGCTCGATCTCTATTCGAATGTCCCACATTAACCTTCGAATGGCTTTGTTCATCTCTGAATTTCTTTAAAGTAGACTGAAATTTTTTACTCGGAAATCTCTTTCTCACATCTATAGCTTTAGAATTAGCTTTTCTTTTATCTTTCCCGAGTGCTTCAGCTTTGCACGCTCGATCAACAAGTACAAAAAACTCTTTTATTTCCAGAATTTTGACTAACAAACGAATATATTCATTTAAATCGTCTTCAAACCGTTTACACATTATTGCTTCAGTTGAAACACATTCTCGAGCATATTGATTTAGTCTAACGAACTCTTGTTCATAATCGGTGATAGACATGCTACTCTATTTCAATTCTAGGAATTCTTTTCGTTTTTGATCAATAAATCTCTGACTAATATATTTCTCTCAGAACTCAGACTGAAAGAAATCCCATGTAACCCGTTCTTTTGGAACAACGAAAATCAACGTCTTCCACCATTGATAAGATGCGTCTCGTAGCAAAGAAACAACACACTTTATACATTCTTCAAGAGTCAATGACATTTCATCAAAAACTCAGATAGTGTTTCTAGCCAAAACTCAGCTTTCTCGGTATCGTCATCACTGGTGGCCCTAAACTCTTCAGCCCCATATTTATGGATTTTTTTGACCGGAGGTTTATTTAACAGATTCAGATCCATAACTGGAGGTATAACAGAAGTCCGAGGAGGATTAGGCAGGGGCGGAGGTTGTGAAACAGTCGGATTAGTTCTTATGTACTGAGTGAACCACTCGTTCATCATTTGGAAGAAAGCTTGTTTAGCCTCTCCCTCTTGACCGCTAGTAGCCGGTCTCGAATCAGATGGCGCTATCCCTTGAGCGGGAGCAGGCGCATTACTTTCAACATCGTCAGCTACGGCTCTTTCGGGATCCATTACTATACGAAGAACACATTTTACATGTCAGGATTCATCACACTATCACATTTCATATATATGGCATGTATTGCTAGACTCTTACACACTACGTTAGTCCGAGAGTCAACTAAATCGGAGATACCAATCAAATGTATCACCCCTAACCCATACCAATCCACACGGCCAATCACACGCCCATGTGTCTAGCTCGTGGTCGACTCTGACTTATTTTGAAATGCAACCACGAGGGACACGGTCGAGCCACATGCCCGTGTGCTCAACCATGTGGGCAAGTATAGGCCATTTGCAAGGCCAAAATGCTACCCACACTTTGGGTCATTCCTACAAACACAATTAAGCATCAATCCAAGCATCAAAGGCAACCAAAACATACCAAAATGTACGTAATTTCTAACCACTTATGAGCTTAACAATCGCACCAACTTATAAGCCATTTGGTTCAATACAATCACATACATTTCCAAGTATAATTCATCACAAATCTATTTTATCTATATAACAACCATTCATCAAATATATACTTACTTTGCATCAACAAGCTTACCATTATTATGACCATTTCACTAGTCATCAAACTTTACCTAACAAGGCATCATATAACATGGCTATTCATTCATAACATAACCATTTATCTAGCCATATCACATGGCTATGCACATATAACCATTTATCTAGCCATATCACATGGCTATGTACATATCTCAAACATATTCCAAAACAACTAACCTATACATGCCATATTTAACTATATACACATTCAAAAGTACCAAAGTAGAGATTGATAGTGTGGTGATGACCCTCGACGATTCCTGAGCCTTTCGTAGCTTCGACGATCTATAAAACAAAGCAAACATTCACAAAGTAAGCTTTCAAAAGCTTAGTAAGCCATATACAAATAAATTTATCAAATAATCATTTATAAGCATAACAAATCAAGTTCATTAACATATCTTCAATTCAAACTCATAAATTTCTCTTTGGCTTAATCAATTTGTCATTGCTTACCAACATATCATATCTCAAACAACTCTTTTTCTCATAACTCAAACATATATATCATCTTTGATTCAATGTATCAATGTACATATTTACTCACCTTTCATGCTTATACAAAGCATACACATCAAACGTACCTGAAACAATTATACATTTCACATAGTCATTCATTTCTCGATCTTGCCCGTTGAACCGTTCGGAATCAAATAGGATACTCAAAATGCTCAAAATAATCGTACGATGCCAACGTCCTAGACGTGGTCTTACATGTAACAAATATCGATGCCACTGTCCCAGACAGGCTCTTACACGAAATCAGATATGATACCGACGTCCCAGACATGATCTTACACTTAAATTTCAAATCGATGCCAATGTCCCAGACGTGGTCTTTCACGATGTCGCATATCGATGCCAACGTCCCAGATGTGGTCTTACATGATATGTCATATCGGAAACCTAAGTCATGACATTTGTAATCCTATCTATTCCTAGGTTCGTACGGGACTTCTCGGACATTGATACCTTGTCAATACTTCCTCGAATTTCATGTATATATCATCTTGTACACATCCATTACAATTAATTTCCATAGGCACATGAATAAACCAATTCAAAATACATTTATTTGTATATAGACTTACCTCGGATTTGAGTAAACGAACGGATTCGGCTATTCAATTACTTTCGACTTTCCTCGATCTAAATCCGTTTTCTTCGGTTCTTGATCTATACATATTCAAATTTAGCCCATTTATTCACTAAATCATTCAATTCAATCCAAAAACACATATTTAGGGCAATTTACAAATTAGCCCTCATATTTTCACATTTTGACATTTTAGTCCCTATTTCATAAAATCACAAAATACACAAAATTTGCATACACCATGCTTAGGCCGAATATTACTCGTGCTCATACAAGTTCACACAACATTTTAGTCCCTCAACATATTATTTTCTCAATTAAGTCTAAATTACTCAAATTCATCAAAAATCCAAAGACAGACTATGTTATTCTATCACATATCTTTCATAATTCATCTTCAAACATCACAAAACTCATGTGTTCATCGATGGAATATTTCAAAATCATCATCAATGCACAAAATTAAAGCATGGATTTTGAAGAACACAAAGCAATGATCACAAAAACATAGAAATTATAAAAAATCGAAGCAAAACATACCTTGAATCAAAGAATATCAATGGCCGAATGTAACCTAAGCTTAAACTTCTTTTCTTTTCTTATTTTCAGTGGATGAACACCATTAAAATGACCGCCATTTTGTCTTTATTTTTATTATAATAACATTAATATTCATTTTACCATAATAGCCTTAATAATTAATAAGGGAAACTATATAACACAAGTCCATAACCGTCCAATCCATTCTTTAATGGCATAATTGCAACATAAAGCCTCCATCTTAAAAGAACAACCATTATTCGGCCCTTCTAAGAATATCTACTAAATTTTCATTTTACGCAATTTAATCATTTTCTCAAATTAAGCACATAAATGACCAAATTAAATCACGAAACTTACACACATGCTTAATCACATATCATATGCACGAAAAATAATATTAAAATATTTTTTGAATCGGGTTTGTGGTCGTGAAACTACTATTTTGACTAGGGTCTAAAACGAACTGTTACAATTTTAATACCCGATAAATCTAGAAATTTGGTGCATGTAAGGTGGCTTCTACATCTAGCGAACTTCAATGAATGCACAAAACGAAGTTGGGGATCTACCTTGTTGTCCACGTTATATCGGGAGCTTTTTCGGGCAACACAGTCAGATAAGATGTTGATCGGTGGTTGCCTGCTGCTGCTGCAACCGTGGGCCTGGTGATGAATACCATTTCTATGTCCCAAAGTGATCGACCCATACATGTTCCTGTTAGTGACAAGGTAAAAATCATTTATCAATAAATATGTAATTTGTGCGGTAAATGTTTTATTTATTATATGTTTTGACTAATATGTCACTTGTACAGGTGGAACTATGGGCCGAGTTACATAAGACTACCTGATGAGTTGGAAGACGTTAGGCTACTATTAGATCAACGCTCGAAAATCAAGAACAATTACCTATCTTTTTCAAACTTATATTAATTACACAATGAGTCTTAAAAAATCCGTACATAAGGATATTTATAATTCTACTTTTCAGTTTGAATAGATGTCGTATGCTGACCCCGAGATCATATCTTGCATCCTGTCAGAAGTGTTGCTAAATCCAGAGATGTGAGACCCAATGGTGCCGTTGATAGTGTACGCGACAGTAGAAATACATGAATTGAACTAGGTTCTACAATAATTCGGGTATAAGCAATGAATTCCATCACCACTGTGAGACAAGAAAGAACTGCACAAGGTGGACATACGAGTGAATAACGACGAGGATTGGACGGAGAAGCATAATGAACATATTTAGGCTTTAGATCGTAAGATGGAATCCATACCAGCTCGCAAATGATTTTTCTTGGCGGACACGACAGTAGTTGATGATTACTTGACATGGTTCAAAGCCGTTGGTAAGCCGTATCTACTATCACTGAAGGTATGGAGTAGGCAAATTTGGCTGAAGAGGCAACGTCGACCGCCACAATAGTGTAGGAGGGGATATGGTCACACGACGGGTTCGTCATCAGCTTAGGCAGAAGATGCACCACCTATGGCTACGCAATATCCAGGTCAATTCACCCCACATATTCCTGTTCAATTATCCATATTGTTCCTTATCCGGGTGAAATTCAAGTGACCTTTCAGAAGTGACGCAGGTTTTTATTTGGCACTGACTCAAATGATGCGCTGGACACCGACTGCCACATACTCTTTTTTTGGACGAATGGGAATTTAAAACTCCATACACTATGAATGTGTTCTAGTCAGTAGACGTCGTTGATGTAAGGCATGTACTCAAGCCGTATGTTCCTACATGTGGCAATTGTATATGCGCATAGGAATTGAAGTGCTTGGAATTTCTTACAATCGTAGGTCCCTTTCATTAGGTTCACAATGATAGAATGCACCTGACATTTCTTGGTCCAGCCTAGCATGCTCTGTGACTCAAAAATTGAGGTTTCGATGCGAGTGACACACTATATATATGGTGTTTTCTCTCGTTGTACTTTGCTAAATCTCTTTCATCACGTCATTATAGAATGTACCGCCGCCCATTATCTGTCCAGCATACGCTGTCGCCCTCTTAAGAGATAAGGCGGCCAGTCGAAAGTATGTCTTTTTGACAATCGATGTTACCGAAAAATGACGCATTCCCTTTAATATAGAATTGATACACTCGGCCAAGTTTAACGTCATGTTCCTGTATCGTAGACCCCTGTCGTACGACTACGTCCATTTTCAAATGGTATATTTGATACATATACCTCACCTTAGGCATTAATGGTGTTTAGGTTATTCAACATCTGATGGAATCGATGTTGAATGAGCTCGTAATCTGTCGAGAAATAGCTACCAATTAGTGAAATAAAATAACCCGGTATGAATATTCGATGTGCAGTGAATACATAGTTCGAACTACAAACCCATGTCGATGACTAGATTTCACTCAATTGCCGAAGGATATTTTTTATGGTACTTAGATCCCACATGTTGTATGAAATACCAATGATGAATGTGATCCTAAAGGGCTCCATAACGATTAATTTCTGAGAGTATTTTGGTTCCCCTGTCGAATATGATACATATGTTACGCTGCGAGAAAACGCGACGATGCAACCAGCTTAAGAAGAAATCCCAGTCATCTGTCACTTCTCCAGGAGTTATTGCAAACGCTATAGGCAGAATCTTCCGAATACCATCTTGAGCAATGACAAGCAATAGACACTGCTGATACCTACTGTACAGCCAGGTGTCATCAATTCAAACCATAGGCCTGTGGTGCTGAAATGGCTCTATGCATTGCTCAAAGGTCCAAAAGAATCGATGGAATACTTTTTTCCTAGGGACCAATTGATCGTTGTAGCACGCTGAGCCATTTCGAGATCGATTACAGAACCTGGTACGTACTGATCCAATACCTGACACCATTGCCATATATAGTTATATGAATCGTCCTACCCGTGATGCAATTTCTCTATAGCCTTTTATTTTGCAACCCACACTTTGTAGTGCGTTGGAGTGTACTGGTACTGGCTACGTATGTTCGCAATCAGCACTGGTATTTGAATCTAGGGACTAGCCTTCACCATCAGTAGAATAATGTCAGTAATTATGTTCGAGTCTAGCCTTGGATGGTCATGACTTAGACCCGTTGCAATAAAGGTATGGGGACCGAAATGCTTCTTTATCATCCACATCACGATTTTCTCTCTGGTAAGACGTCATGATTTTTCACCTACATTTCCCATCCTCCATTGCATACTTTTTTTCGAATTTCTCAAAACCTGACTTTGTGACATAGTGGTTCACACTATTCTTGAAGCTATACCGCTTTAGTGTAGCAAGGAAAACATCTTTTTTAGGTATTCCATTCCAAGTTTCAGTACTTGTACATCACGATATGTGCTTGCATGACCATGTGTTAGGTGTAGAAGCCACAAAAACTCTAAACCAGCCTCAGCTGATAAGTCAATATTCGTCAGTAGGGCAGAGGTTCATACATCATGAATCGCGCATTTGGATTCGGAGAATTTTTGAGGTATCATCGTCAGACTCGCAAGGTTCTGGCTCTGTTGTAACTGGATTCGGTTCAAAAAATAATGCCACTTTTGAACCATCCAGACCACGCTACCAGATTGGCTCAGGTTCTAACTCTTCCTCCCCCTTGTTTGCATCTGCAGCCCCTTCTTTCTCACGTGCATCATCTTCATTATCCGTGCCTTCATTCTCACTTTCAAGCACGATGTTGGATGTACCCTCCTTGGCCCCCGTCGAAAGGAGTAGGTCATTATTTCTCCTATAACCCATGTGTCCACCAGAATATTCAATAGGTTGATGTCCAGTATACGTCGATGATCCCCCGTTATAACTACTTTCGCCCCATAACATCAACCCAGTGCTGAAGTTAAGATCGAATGAACTAATTGAATGTCGAGCCCGAGTGTCTAGATTTTGGTTATGCTAATATCCCGACTAGTACTGACCCCTTAAGTTTAGATCGATGCTGGAGACCGTTGAGTGTCTGTCTATAGATGTTTTGGGAACATCGTAGTAGCCGCTTTGGAGCAAGCAAGAAAACCTATCGCCAACCCTGTAATAGGACTTTCTACATCAGCTTCGGTACCCGTATTCACCGTAACGCCAGTCAAAGATGGGTTAGATCCATCAACATCTGCTCACTCGACATACAACTCAATAACAACATTTTCGCTTGAGATGTGCGATGATATGAACGTATCGAGATGCATGTCGTTAATCACATCGAATAGCAGAAGCAAGAAATATGCATTGCAACCTCATAATTCTTTCTCGAGTCGACCCCTCGACTTTCCTTCTGATTATGGTCCGTAGCTCATGTATTTGAATGGTATTATTGAATACAAATTTCACGAGCTTCGCTCCTACAAACACCACTCCGACATTTGTATTACAGATTTGACAATCGTAGTATATAACAGATTTCACTCATCGGCTTATTTCAATATCGGTCATGAATTGGATAAACAAACACACAAAAAAAAGTAGAAAGTTGTCCAAAGGAGTATACACAACTCTCACCCGTGATGTAAGGTTTTTCTGTTGGATATTAATTTGATACGTGTCTATGTTATGAAAATTACGCCACTTTATAAGATATTATGTAGGGAGAAAGAGAATACGTGCTTTGAATTTCATTTACGAATGCACACATTCATTGCATATTGCATGGTGCAAATAAAATTTTAGAATCGTTCAGAAGTCATATAATTTCATCATACCTATGCTCCCGAGAGATTTTGCGTTGCATAACGTGTTCTATAGACATCTGAAAAGGTACTTTCACTCCGAGAAGACAGGAAATTTGTTAGAGAAAGCTCGCCCACCTGAGGGAGATTCCATTCTGACATGACAGGAAAGCTCCCCCAGCTGGGCGAGTTTTCTCTAACAAATTTCCTATTCCTCGGGGTGAAAAGTGATATGTGCTTATATTCGTGAATTTGATTACAAGATGCTAAATTTCCTAATCGTCTAATTTCAATATCGTTTCAAGTTGGTATTCAAAGTGAAATTGTCAGTAATGGAAAATAGGTTGAATAAAAATATAAAAAAAGGTTTTGGAATGATAACTTGCACGAATCAAACACTTAGAAAAGAACTATCGATATAAATAATCGTGGCCCAATTTCTATATAATGAAATAAAAAATAAATCTTTGAAGAAGAAGTAAACTATGACCCGCTATTTAGCAAAATAGGAACCAACAGTATGTTAGAATGCCACACTTCAGAAAATAAGGAAAGAATGGAAGTGATAAGTTTAAAAAGAAAGGGTTTGACGCCACAAGAAGAACCTTGATAAGTCCAAGTAAGTTAGAACAAGAACAAAGAGATAGAATTCTCACACAAAACTCAGAAATGTTCATTAGCCAATCAAAGTTCTGTTTATAAGATATTTTTAGGCACTTTTGTGACTATTCAAATGCCTATGTGAGACTTTTCATATTCGGCCATTAACTAGTGTTATTACAAGCACTAATTTCGTTTTTAACTCTTGAAAGGAAGCCAATAAGTCATGTCTCTTTATTGGAATCTGATATAGTTGAAAAGGCATGCCGATTCTTCTTAATGAAGACTTAATGTATCCTTAATATGTTTAATTGATGTCCCTTCAGCTCCCTTGAAACCAAATTATAAAAGCTTGTGTAACATCCTCTTAAATGGCACCATGATAAATGTTTAAAACTCCAAAAATGTTCAGGGTTGAAGAGTCTCCTTTGGTCCATTAAACAACCTCCTTAACGTTCTTTAAAAAGCTTTGAAACCATCCAACTTGAAGAGTCTTTAATCATATGAAAAGTCACCTGCAAAAATAGATATTTAAGATTAAACAATAACTTAAAACACTCATTAAAACAACATATTTAATAACACTCATGCACACAAATTAAATGAACATGCAACGTAAACCATACTTAAAGTAAATTAACAAATGAAATGATTTAATGCATGACTTATTAAATATGAAAAACACATAATGCAAGTCTTAAAGGATGCTAATGTATTAATGTGAAGCGTTAACTAAAGACACATCAATAAATAAGAAACATAATGCACATTTTAAAAGATGTAGATGTATTAATGCAAAATATTAAATAAAAATCCATTTAACAAACAAAACACATAATGAAACAAATCATTAATTAAAGATGCATTTAACAAATAAAACACATAACTAAAAATTGAAGAGTTTGTTCAAGCTAATCAAACTGTCACATGTAACACAGTGCATGAAATTGGATCATTATCTTGAGTCCAATAGAAATTGGACTTCTTATGCTTGGCCCAAACTTGCTGAATCAACCCTAACATCACCTCTTTGAGCTTCTTGGATCTAGCCCGAGTCATAGGCCCAAGGGGAATTTTAATTGGATTTCTTCTTGAATTCTCCTTATCTTTCAACCCGATTGGTATTGACATGGACGACTTTGATTTTGTTCCAATCGATTCTTCATCAGACGCTCCCATGCATGTATTAAAAAGCTTGACGCTTCAAAAAATGTAGACGCTTTAAACACGTTTAGAATATGTTGATCACTCCTATAGCGTGCTTTCAAGGTTTTTCTTTACAAACAGACCCTTCTCTGCGGTTATAAAATGGCTTACACACATCAAGCTTCATCATCCCTCACTCATATAATTTCTCCCCAATCCTCTCTATTCTTCCACTATAAATCATTTCCAGGTCTTAAAAATTTCAGTCACTAAAAATATTTAGTTTACGTTCGAGGTATTCTTGAGTCGTCGATGATGCGATATCGCTCTGAGCCGTACACATTTCATATATCATGTCGAGATGGGATCATTGCCTCTGAAGCCTACCCTAGGGAATTCAATTATGGGGTGATTTTACTTTTTACGATCAATGGTGGAAGTCGGCTTGGAAGTTTCAATCGACGACTGTTATGCAATAATGGATTGGGGTATAATAGGGGAGCCATTTGATGGTCGTCACGCGGCCACGAGCTCAATCTTTTTGAATACCCGAAAATGATGTCCTATAAATACCATACAGAAGTTTAAGGGCAAATTCATATGGAAAAACTCTGGGGCTTCCCGCTATAATCGGTATACTTTTTTTCTCCATTTCCAAGTAACCGGTACCTTTAACCTTTCTTCTTATTCTAATGTCGACACCGTCATGGACACAAGAGGACTCTTAGGCGGAGAGCGGATGTTGCGGTGCAGTAAAGGTGATGCCCCTTTTGGGGCAATGACGGTTGTTGTTATTAAACAACCCATTAATAACTATAACCGCTGTTACGTCGACCCGAGTTTGACCTCTACTATGCCGAAACATCCACTCTCCACCTGAGAGTTCTCTTGTGTCCATCTTGGTGTCAGCCTTCGGAAAGGTTACAACGGAAATCCCTAGAGTTTTATCGTATAATTATGACCTCAATCTTATGTATGGTATTTATAAGGCATCATTTGCGGGTATCCAAAATGCTTGACCTCCTAATCGCGTAACGACTGTCACTCGAGTCCTGGTTATACTCGAACTCGTGACTGCATCACGACCGCTGACTAGGACCTCCACCTAGACTTCCACCCCTGGTCATTTTAAGCATTATTACTTCGAAATCGGATTTCCCCATGATGGGTTCCTCAGGTGATGGTCTTATCCCGCCATAAGACCTACCCATAGGCCGAGCCGGCCCGCTCAAAAAGTGGGAAGGTCTGGGTAAAAATATAGGCCCGAAAAATGGGCTTGGCAAGAAAAAAGACCCATTTAGAAAACGGGTTGGGCATCACGTAAAGCTTTTTTGGCCTAAACCCTACCCAACCCAAATATAAAAAAAATATTTTTTTTTTTTTATTGTTTTTTTATTATTTTTCTTTCTAATTTTTTCTTTTTTTTTTCACTATTTTACTACCATTTCACAATTATGTTGTTACTATTTTGTTATTATTATTTGGATATTGTATAAATCTTGTTTTATTGTTAATTTTGTTACTATTTTAGAGACATTTGCTTGTTAAGTTGCACATTTCTTAGTATTATTAAAGTATACACATTTTAAATTTATTTTCAATTTGGTAGGAAACATTTATTTTAATGTTTTTAGTATTTTGATGTATTATATTTTTTTAAATATATAAATATAAAATTAATATGACAGAAGCTAGGTCGGGCTCGGGTTTTAGCATTTTTATTCGAGCCGGACTTTGGAAAAATTTTAGGCTCATTTTTCGAGTCAGGCTAGGGCCTAACGAATGAACCTTAAATTTTTGTTGGGCCCGACCCATAGACACCTCTACTCGCCATGACATATAAAATGTATGTGTACCAAGGAGCGTTATCACATCCTCGACCCCTCAAAATTACTTAAGAACTTTCGTTGTTTCAGTCAAAAACCCTACACACTTTCAAAATACCCTAAACCCTAAAAACACCAAAAACCCTAAAAACCAAACCCTAAAAAATAAACAACCCTAACCTTGGAGAGAGAAAGTGAAAGTGTGCCCAGTTGGATGAGCTTTTACTTTCTCTCTCCTAAAAACGGCCTATTTCCCTAATTAAACAACCTAAAGGCCTAATTAAAAAAAATATTCTGCTAATTTAGCCAAATTTCAAATAATTCTAATTAAGTCTATTATTATCATTTCAATTGACTTTTTTGTTTGTAAGACTTGTCTGGTTTTATTTATTTATTTTTCCCTTTTCATTAGTTATTTTTAAAAATAAATGCAAATAAAATATATTAATATTACTAGTTTTCTACTAGTTTTTGAAGTTTGTATTCATGTTGGAATGTATCATACATAAATATTTAAATTTAAAAAATGTAAGTATGAAAGTATGCAAGTTATCAGCTTGTTTTTACCCCGACTTAAAATTACTACTACCATGAGAATTTTGTTCAAAGAACCTGCAATATGAGTTGATCGCATTGATGTGCTTATAAGTCGAGTGCGTGTTTTAGAAATATGCATTGATCGCATCAGATCTGAATGGTAAAAAAGATTTGCTTACAAATCGAGTTCGAACGTTTATTTTACCACTTGAAATATATTCTATTTCATTAACTGTGAGAACTAGAGAAGCAAAAATCTTAAATTGCATGGCATCCAATGCTAGGAGTTGAAAGTTTAAGCACATAACATGTTAAGAATACGCTGTTGGAGTTATATGCATTACAATTTCATCCACAAATAAATTTACAGTGTGTAACGCAGTTGATATCGACGAAGCCAGTCCTCTCCCTTCTCATAATAATCCACCCTACTGAATGTTTGCTGTTGGAACTGCAAGTTTGCAGCATATGCAGAAGCGCCGCGCCATGCATCAAGAACTGGATCCAATGCTCTTGCCACCTTAATCGGTGACCCACATGGGCGAAGCATCCGGATTCCAGCTTCCAAACGTTCATTTATACCAGGGAAGAGACTGCACCCACCTGTCATAAAGATAGAACTGGTTAACCTATCCTCCAATGCCTCATTCTTACTCACCAACCTCCTTATCGAGGCCTCTGTCATCTCATCTAAACCTGCTTGATCAATTCCGACCAAGTTGGGGTGGAATAATATCTCCGGACATCGAAACCTTTCAACCCCAAGTACGACTTGGAAATCTTCCTTTGTGAGCGGGCGAACACGTGGTACCTCTGTGGTAGCAGCCTGTGAAGGTGTTGGTTCCAGTTTAGGGACAAATGTTGGGTCAATTGCCTGCAGAGAGATAGTAATGAACCATTCATCTTACAGAATTATGGAGAAAACCACATATAATTTTATGTGCCAAGGCAAAAAAAACTGACCTGGAGCCTAGAACAAACCCGAGCAAGCTCTGCTTCATCTTCATCGGCTCCATCATCGTCATCATCATTATCTTTGCTCATTAGTTTGTAAAGCTGCCAATCTTCATCTTTGGCACCAAAGTTATCCTCACCCTTCCCACGATCAAAGGCTGCTGTTGTCAGAAGGCGCATTCTTTCCCTTTGAGCAGCATTCAATCTTTCCCCACGACCAACGCCCCCCGAACTATTACCATTTGCATGGCCTCCATTTGTCTTGAGTCTTTTGCGCTGCTCAACCTTCTCATACAACTCTTTGTATTTAGTACGCATCTGTTCTAGATAAAGCTCTGGATTCTCCCTGTTAATAGGGGGGAGGGGGGAAAGCAATGAAATAGACGAATTATCCATCAGAAAAGCAAATTAGAATCTGGAGTCAGAAAATCTTTATAAGGTTGAGACATACAAGCGTCTTTCTTCATCTTCTCGAGTTTTCTTTTCACGTTCTAATTCTTCTTCAAAGCGTTTCTGTTTAGCACGCTGCCGTCCCTCGGTCGTTGTTTTAAGAAAAATCTGCCTCTTCTTTTCCTTCAGCTGTCATAATAATAGAGCCAAGAGTAACTTCAGCAAAAGAAATAAGAAATGACAATAAACCTGACAAAGAACTTTATTTTGAGTAGGCTGATCATTACAGTCCCCAAGGCCCTAATAAAAAAACCCTTTGTTTACTTTTTCCCATATATCCTGATGGAATACAACTTGTTGACTTGATTGATGTATTTGCCTAACAAAGCCAAAACCCTAAACAGCAATGGATATTAAATATTTGTTATTAAAGTAGGATACCTGCTCGGGGGTAAGCATGTTATCAGGAACGTTGATAAGAGGATACTTATCACTTGTAGAAGAATCTGCCTTCTCCTCGTTTTCAGCTTGTTCAACCTTAGATTCACCTTTTGCTTTTCTTAATGACTGTGACACTTTCGTAAGAGTTGATTCTATTTCCTGTTTAGAAACATAACCGGTTTTTGAAAGGAAAGACGAGATTTCTTCCTCTTCAACTTGTGCAAGTTGTTGCAAAAGAAATTCCAATCCATGCAATTGATTTTCGAGTTCATTTATTCTCGAAGACCTCTTCGCTTCAGCCATTTCTCTCAATCTTTGTCCTTGTCTTTCCTTTATAGCAGCCTTTCTCGCAATCTCTTCTTCCGAAGGAGGTTCTTCAATTGGTAGCGGAACCCATGGCAGCTGCCAACACCTGGTTTTATCTTCAGCTTCCTTGCTCCCTTTCTGTTATAATAATCAAACTTTTAGCAGTTCCAAAAACTATAGCAGAAGAAAAAACAAAGCTGAAGCCATTACCTGAAATGATCGAGCTTCTAAAGCATAATCAGGTGCAATATAGCAGTGTTCCATCTTCAAGTCTTCAATCTTTTCCCATGTTAATCTAGCCCTATTACAGGCATAAAAATCATTATCAGAAGTTTATGCAAGCAGGTCCAGATTCTTGCAATCCAGCTTAATTTATACTCACATATGATGAGGATACTTAAGGAAAGAAGTTGCTTCAAATTGTCCGTGACATGATATCCACCGATGTTAGTTCGGCAGCATCCTCTGTATACAGGCTCCCCATCAACAAACTGAAGTCAAACAAACCACACCATAAATCTGAACTTCAATGCTTGCATCCTGTTAATTGAATCTAATATTCGTTGCCTCGGTCACAATGCTTACATTTTTAATGATGCTAAAATATAACAAGAATTTTAAGGAAAATTCTATGAAGAAACTAACTTATCATGTTAATTCTCATCATGCCAACTAGCCAGCATGCTCAAAAATTAAATAACGGCAACTTCAGCTTTGCAAGCATATGCATTGAGGTAATTTATGAAGGCTGGGAAACAAACCGGAATGACATGAGTTGTGGTAAATCCTGGGCAGATAGCTAGACTGTCTTTCTGACAAATGCCACGCTGCTGATTATACTTATAGCTGAATGCAGCATCAACACCAAATGCTGCAATCACAAGGCGAAAAATTTAAACATCATACATATATATGGTGAGAGAGCAAGACCACATATTGCTTAGGTATAAGCCTGATATGTTGTGCAACATAGAAAAGAGTGCTTCATACCTACAGATGGAACACCATAAGTCTCGAAAAGAAGTTCTGCCATTTTACTGCGAGACTGAACTGGGTTGCACACACATTCCGTGATCAGGATAGGATGATCGATCTGTTCTGCCCTCAAATAATAAATGAAATAATAAAGAATAAATTAAATTTATGCATCAAATATAGAGAGTATTGATCGTGAACATGGCAGCCGATAAAACAATGCAACATAAAGGAAAAATGTGACAACCAAGCCCATGCCCTAAACATTTTCTGGTATACGAATGTTCAAAGAAGACACATTTTAAGTTCCCTTAGAAACTACTATCCAATGACAATTCACATACTGCTAAACTACTCCTAATTGCCAAAAAAAAAAAAAAAAACAGAGGCACATTAGATCATTCAAGAGATGAAACTTATCATTGTACCTGAGATTCACATACTGCTAAACTAGTCCTAATTACCAACAAAACCAGAAGAACATTAGATCATTCAAAAGAAGCCATAAACTTATCATGATACCCGAGATCCATTTGCGCCCAACCGATCAAAAGCAAAGTCAAGAATCTGCAAAGACAAGAACAAAAGCATTTCTATTTCAGATTCAGACTCAATTTTGATTTAATTACTTCTCATAATTTCATACAATAGAAAAAAATCAATAAGTTAAAATTTTACATACATATTCCATGATTTCAAACTGAAAAACAACATTGCTATCGAAAGCGGAGCGAGGGCCTGAACGGGTGCAATCAAAGTGTTTCAGTAAAGCAGTATCATGGTCACCAACAACTGTCACAGTTTCCCCTGCAAAAAAAAAAGAGAAAAAGACCCCCCAAAAATTAATTTTTGACCTCAGTTAATATAATATATTAAGGTTTTACTTAAAATAATTAGTCGAAGAAACAAAAAAATACCGGTGGATTTGTGGCGTGGTCTTTGAACAATGTTACGGAAAATAACCCGTGGCTCAGTCTCTCCTGCCCAACTGAGAAATGGAGAAAAATAATTCAGGGGAAGAAATGAACGTTGAGAAAATTATTAAAAACAGAAAGGAAAAAGGTTAGGGTTTTGTTTGGTTAAATTACCCAATACGAAAATAGGAAGCGCCATTATCGATGACAATGGGAGTTGATGAAGGAAATCGATTGTAATCCGTTTGCCTTTGGATTTTCGATATAAATGGCATTTTCTTAAGGGTTTTTCTTTGGTTTTTGTTTTTAACTATCTCAGAGTCGAGGGAAAAGGTTTTTCTGGGAGGAAAGGGAAGAAGACAGTGGAAGCTGGAAAAAAATAAATCTATCATATTATAATAGGGTAAATTGTACCAACAATCTATCAATTTTAATGTCACTAACAAATCAGTCACTCTACTTTCAATTCAATCACTCAACTTTAAAAAAATAACAATTCAGTCACTAATATTATCGAAAAGTGACAAATCAGTCACCCATTAATATTTTTCGTTACAGGCTTAACGGGAAAGCTGACATGGCTAGTTAACTTGCCACGTTGGATGAGGAGCCGAAGGGTTAAATGTCTAGATGAGTTTTGGGGGAAAAAAAGAAAAGATGGATTGGTTTAGGGTAAAAAAACAAATCAATTGGGATTAAATAAAAGAAAAGAAAATCGGTTGTGATTAACAGGTTTAGGGTTGGAAATCAATTTTAGGGTTCAAGGTTGGACAATTGAAAGACTGGAACTTCCAGGGTAAGGGTAAGAGTGGAACAATTGAAGGTTGAAGTATTGGTATTTTGGGTTTTGGGAGAAAAGAATACAACAAAAGATATCATTGGTTAGGGTTGAGGGCTACAATGGTTAATAGAAGAGAAACAGCCGCTGTTGTTGCATATACTGTAACGAGTAAGTTTATGTATTTAGTTTATGATTTTTTTGAATTTAGGGTTTTCTGGATTTCAAATTTAAAAAATGTTCCATTCATATGGGTTTTATGCACTGTGTATGTTTATTGTTTGTATTAAACTCTATGCCAAATTTTGATTTCGTTGGTTATTAAAGTGCAAGGCAGGTTTGGATTTTTCTAAAGTTATGGCCAGCCATGTGCATATAGATAGCCTTAGGGTTTAGTGACAAATCAGTTCCCATTTGACAAATAAGTTTTTATTGAATTATTTGGATTTGTGTACGTCATTGAATTATTCAACTATGTTCAAAATATTTTTTAAATGTTGATTCAAATATAATTATTGTTTGTATCAAACTGAATTGCATGTTTGGATTTTTGTACACTTATTGTCTGTCATGTGCATACTAATTGCCTTAGGAAAGAGACAAATCAATTCCTATTTGACAAAGAAGTTTTTATTGAATTATTTGAAATTGTGTATGTCATTGAAATATTCAAATATGATTCAAAATATTTTTTAAATGTTGATTGAAATATGATTATTATTTGTATCAAATTGAATTGCAGGTTTGAATTTTTATAAACTTATTGTTTGCCATGAGCATACTAATTGCCTTAGGTAAGAGTCAATTCAGTTCCTATTTTTATGACTAATAGTATCAAGCATTCTTTGGATTCAAATATGAATCAAATTGTATTAAATTAGTTCCTAGTTGTCAATAACATTTTTCTAAATGGTAATTCAAATATGATTATTGTTTATATCAAAGTGTATGATAGGTTTAGGTTTCTTGGGTTATTGTTTGCCATGTGCATGATACTGTTTTGGATTTGTTTGTGTTAAATTATTTTTTACTGGTTATTATTTGTCATTGCCTAGGTTGTATTAATGTGTTTGGTTATTGTTTGCCATGTGTATAACAGAAATGGATTTATTTGTATTAAATTATTTGGTTATTGTACATAACAAAAATGGATTTGTTTGTATTGATTATTGTCTGACATTGCCTAGGTTGTATTAAAAGTGTTTGGTTATTATTTGTCACTGCCTTTATTGATGTTAAATTTGTTTAGCAAGTTTAATTGATGATGAATTTAATGAGAGTGAAGAAGAAATGTTTGATTTTGATGTATCTGATAGTGAAGTGTCTAATAGGATTAGGGTTAATCTAGATGGCTTAAACATGGATGATATAGAAGTAGGGGAATTGTCTGATAGTGATGATTCTAAGAGGTTAAATAGTAACACATGAATCTGACTCAGATGGCCAAAATTGGCTTGAGTTCAACCTAGACAGTGACATGATTGAAATGTTATTTTTGACCAAAGACAATCCAAAAAAAAAAAGCTGCCAAACAGTATGGTAGGCTGAATAGTTATTAAGTTTCCAAAAAATGATCTAAAGAGGTTAAAGGCAGTTTGCAGTTCAAACTATTCTTGGTACATATATGCCTCTAGGCTACATCCTAATGACCCTACTGACCAGACTTGGCAAATTAGGAGTTCAAACCCTAAGCATACTTGCTCTAAGGTCTATAAAAATAAGAATATAACCTCAGCTTGGCTAAGCTAATATTATAAAGACAAATTCATTGTTGATCCCGATTATTCTTTGACATCATTGCAACAAGATGTCAAAAGAGATTTCCTTTGCCTTGTCCCACTAACCAAATGTAGGAGGGCTAAACTTATGGCATTGAAATTACTTGAAGGAGCTTATAAAGCTCAATATGAGAAGATTTATGAGTATCTATTGGAGGTTAGGACCCAAAATGTTGGAAAAATAACAATCTGTTATCTGGATAATAGGTTGTTTCAAAGGATGTATCTCTGTCTGCAGGCATGCAAATATGGGTATAGGGTTGGTTGTATGAGGATAATAGGTTTAGATGGATGTTTCTTGTAGGGCTACTTTTGTGGCTACCTACTGGCAACTGTTGGGATAAATGCAAATAATGACATCTATCCTATTGCATATGCTGTTGTTAAAAGTGAAAACCAAGCATCATGGCTCTGGTTCTTGAAGTTGCTCGCATTGGACTTAGAACTTGTGAGCTTATATTAGGTAGCTTTCATGTTTGATAAACATAAGGTAAAACTCCATTTGTCTGCTTTGTTTTATGTTGTTTTTGTTTAGGATGGTATGCCAACTAATTAAATTATTTTTGTTCTGTTTGCAGGGACTTGTAGAAGCAATATCCATGTTGTTTCCAAATGCTAAAACAAGACACTGTGTTAGACACCTACATGCCAATTTCAAGAAAGCTAGTTTCCAAACAAAGGAATTGAAAGATTTGCTTTGGAAAGCTACTAGAACAAGCACTTCAAGGGATTTTAAGGATGCCATGGCTGAGTTAAAGAATACCAATCAACATGCTTATGATTGGTTGAAAGGAAAGAACCCTACTCACTGGTCAAGGTCCCACTTCTCAATTAGGAGCCAATCTGACATGATGAACAATCTTTCTGAATGCTTTAACAAGGTAAACCATTATTGTAACACCCTAAAAATTAGGGGGTTAGAATTTCTAAAATCATCATGAAACGAGCTTTAGTATTGGTGGTTAAGAGTTTAGTAGATTTCCTAGAGAACTAAGGTTCAAGTCCCACTCTTTGCATTTTTCCTCTTTTATTTTTCAGCAATTAAGGATGAAAACCAAGTTAGTATAAGAAAAAAATGTGGTAGAAAATGACCAAGAAATGGGAAATAGCCCAATTGCCAAGCATCATTCCATTCTCCCTAGAGTCCCAAGTTTTATCCATTCCTGATGCGTCGTTGAAAGCACCAAAAATATCCTATTCCCAGTAAAATAGTAAAAACACAGTAAAGGGGAAGTAGGGTCGAATCCTCAGGGACCGGATTATACGAATGCTTGTTTCTTGAAATCCTGGGCAGAATCGTGCCCAAGAAAACCTGCGTTCCTGAAAAAATAAAAATAACAGAATTAAAAGTTTGATCTGGGAAAATAAAAAAACAAAATTTAAAAACGAATTGAAATTACGAGAATAAATTATGAAAATTAAAATGAGGAAAATAAAAAGAAAGAGTTTTAGAGAAAGTTTCTTATGTGGAGAGATTCCAGCCTCTAGTTTCCTCGATCCACCTTGGGTTCAATCCTTGGCTTTTAGATGAATTTCTCAGCCCGAATAAGCTAGTTATAGTGGAAGAGGACGCCTACGACCACCAGCTCCAAAGATTTAGACTTCAATTTGGTGGAACCTGACTCTAGCCAACAATCACTCTTATGAGATCATCTATGCTAAATCAACATTTCTCAATGGCCAATCCCACGCCATTTTGTCTCTTGGGCTCGCCAACCTCTGACGCAGTAAGTTAACGAACCGACTGTGCAATCCTTCCAAAACATAAAAAGCGGCCGCCTTTGCATACATTGAAAAGCTTACTTCTTAAGGGACATGGACAGAAGCATCAGCCCCGTAGTGCGGAGAAATGATGAATACCCTGTTGAGAAGGCTAAGTGCGGATTCTAAACCTCAAGAATCCTTTTTTGGGGATTTTCGGCAACCTTTGGCTAGATGGATTTTAGTGGCTCATAGTTATGGTGGAAAAGAAAATGAATATATAAATGGAGATTTTATTAAAAAGAAATATGGAAAGAACAAAAGACTTTTGGGGAGAGAGTTTACAGAAAAAGATCCACCAAACTAAGTCACTTCATCCCCTATTTATAGTGCTAAGATAGAAAGACTAGTCCTACTTAAATTCCTAAAAGATAAATACAAATATTCAAAGATAAATAAAATAAATCCTAAATTAAATAATCTTTAATAATTATCTTAATATTAATTATCCTAATATAATCTAAATAGAGTCTAATAGAATAAAAACTCTTCTTTTTGCATTTCAACCCTTGTGTCCTCCATGCTTGCACTTTTGGCACCAACTTTCCCCTTTGTCGCACATTGGCCCATTTTATCTTTAATTTCACGCTTTTGGCCCTTAATTTTACTTTTTGCATCCAATTTAGTCCCTACAAGCTAAAAGACCATAAATAACCAAAATTAGTAGAATCATACTCAAAATAAATATGTAATTAGCACATAAAAATATGACGTTCTAGAGTATTATCAATTCCCATTCCCTTCCATTTTTTAAATTTTCAGTACGAAGGTTTATTTGCCAAAACATCCCCTAAAATTTGCATAACTTAGCCTTTTAACTCATTTCCTAGTCATATTAGGATTTTGGTTTTTCTAAACAACCCTAATTAGAATTTTTTTTCCCTATTTCTTTCCTATTCTTTCTTCATCATTTCCTTTGCAAAATTTTTCTCCACATTGCTAGAAATTTTAGTTTGGTCTTGAGCTTTAGATCAATCCTGTTCAATTTGTTTTTGTGTCGGTTTAGCTTCAAATCCATTCTATCGTGCCAAGATCGATAAGCAATCTCGTTCTTAATTTTGTAAAACCCTATGAATTTGTCCAAACATCATTCTTGATAAATTTTCTAAAATCAATTCCGAATCTTTAATGGGTTTCCCCAAAATCTTGTTAAAACTCGTTAAATCTTAAACACCAATAGTAATTCTTGCATTTTTTGTCGATTAAAAGACCTATTGTTCGTGACCCGGATCAAATTTGGATGTAAGTATCGTTGTACGAGACCTAGAAGTTAGGTGTGTGTTCTTTTACGAGAAAATCGAGGCAAAATCGAACCTAGCCCAAACCATACGACTTGGACCCTCTCACACGGCCTATCCACACGGCCATGTAACACACATGGCCTTGTCCATCCCACACGGCCATGTGCCCCTATTTCCTAAATTTTATAGTTTTGCCCAAAACTTTATGTTTTGTGCAAATTAGTCCCTGAATGGTTTTCGAACTAATTTTAGTGCTTAATTTATGAAATTAAGTCCTTATTAGTTTGAAAAATGCTTGAACCCATGATTTAATTAATTGAATTATTCCTAAATATATACCCAATGGCATGAAATGTGAATAATCATATTAATTATTTTCATACTTGTTATTTTCGTATTACATGCCTTATGACACCGCTAAATTAAACATTTGAAAAAAATATGATTTTGCTACTGAATTAATTGTTTGAAAGCATAATTATTGTTGCAATATTTGATTATTTTTAATCACAATATTTGTTATGTTATGATCTTTTATAAGCATGTCTTATTTTGTTGCATGGGTTGGGATGCTTCAGAAAGGAGGAAGTTCTGACAGACTATAAATTTGCAAATATGGTGATTCATCCACATATTTTTATGACAACTTTTATTTGTAATTATGTTGTGTATTCACTACCATCTGGCAGCGTATTAACTTGTATCTTTTGGTGGTTTATCCACAAATTGGTGTGTAGGTAGGATCTTATCTGTTAAACTGAACCTGTTTGTATTTGTAAAGCATGTGTTTGGGATTCTGAAATCACCAATATGATGTGTTATGTGCATGTTTATACAATATTAAATTGCTCTGTATTTTCAATATACCGAATGTGCTATGTGAACTATGCTATGAATTATGCCTTTATATGTTATTAGTTGCTCCTATTTTCTTGTGATTTAACTCACATTGAGCTTTTATAGCTCACCCTCTTATTTTCCTTCTCTATGGATAACTCATAAGGTTAAGATGTAGGCGTGACATTAGGAGGGCTCGGTTCGAAATACCAAGTTCTGTATAAAAGTATTTTAAACTAATTATTTAAAATTCCTGTTATTTGAAACTATATTATTATTGTGGCATGGGATTTAGTTTATGATTCTTACTTAGGCAACATTTAAATCATTTAGGCTATTAGAATATGAATTTTTATTCAATTATGCATGAAACATGGTTTTTTTATTAAAATCACGTTAATATCACTTTTCCACTACTAAATTGTAAATGTGTTTTATTAAGAAAGTAATTCAGATTTTCAACTAAGTTTTCAATAGCAAACATTGTTATGATGAAGAACCTAAACTTAATCATTTTTTTTTAAACTCCTGTGTTTTTCTGAAAAAAAAAAGACTAAACTTTCTTCTAAAATAAACAAATGTTTTAATTAACTATTTTTAAAACTCCGATAATTCTGCTAGGCCATTTCGGTGGCCAATGTAATATCTCAAATTTGGGTCTAACGTCTACGTCGGGTTGGGGAGGTTACACCTATTTATTTTTCTACATGCAATTCATTAAGGACATTGTCTCACTAATCATTTATGTTACTTATTGGTAGGTGACATTGGAAGCAAGAAGGAAGCCCATTCTGACCATGATGAAAACAATTAGGACCAAGATTATGTTGCTGATTGTCAAGAAAAAAGAAGAAGCTGAAAAAATTAAAGGAATCTTATGTCCAAAGATCAAGAAAAAGCTGGATGTCAATATGAAAGATTCAGAGGTAAATAGATAATTTTTTAAATATATTTATGTCTTTATTCTAACATCACATACTGGTGGGGCTGATCACATGTTGTTTTAATATATGTACACCTTTATTCTGTTATGACTTCACTTGAGTATGATATGTTTTAGTGATTATTTTTTAGGTGTGTTCCATCACATGCTAGTAGTGACATATATCAGGTTGAATGTGGTCTAGGAAGTCAGCATGTAGTGGACCTAGTTGAGAATTCATGCTCCTGCAAGAATTGGGATTTCATTGGCATCCCTTGCATGCATGCAGTGGTTGTCATTCATCTAAAAGATGAATACCCTGAAACTTATATAAAAACTTGGTACACCAAGCAAACCTAGCTTGCCATTTACTCCAACTTCATAAGGCTAGTAAGGGGTCTTAAGCAATGGGAATTTGTGTCAGACATGCTGTTGATACTGCGTCCTACACTAAGAAGGCTACTTGGCAGACTTACTAAGGTGAGAAGGAAAGAATTTGATGAACCACAAACAACAGAAAGGCTGACGAAGAGAGGGGTGGAAATGAGGTGCAGTAAATGCAATAAATTAGGCTACAATAAGAGGAGTTGTAGATAGGAAGTCGGCCAAAACATTCCAGTAAGTCATCTGCCTTAGCTTCATTAGATTACTTATATATGCAATGTGTTTGATGAATTTCACTTGTTCGTGTAAGTCAAAAGACAAAAAGTTGGTATTCATAATCAAATGGTTGCCCCAACTCAGCAAGAAGCTACCCCCAACTTATCAACAAACTGCCCTAACTCACCAACAAGCTACTGTCCGAAGAGAAAAGCTTTCATTCAAGAGAAAACCAACCATTGTTAGATGGATGCCTTCTACTCAAGAGTTATCAGTGTCAAACCCATTGATGACATTGTGAATCAAAAGTTTATTCTGTTAACTTTTTGAGCTTATTGTGTAAATTTGTCTATTACTACTATTGATTTCTTAACCTAAGCAGATTGTTTTTTGTAAATTTTCTTACAATTCAAATATGTTCAACTATACTGAATTGTAGGCAAATTCAGCAATAGTTTGCCATTTCTTTTTGTAAACAATTTGGCCTTAATTTATGAATGAAGTTTAATGCTAACCAATGTTTTATGCTTTTTCTTTCATTTTTTTTGTCTCTTCTACCATTCTGAGCATTAGTCCATGCAATGTAAGAAAATGAAAAACAATAACCAAGTACTCTTTTAAGTCTTAAAAGAAGATTAAACATTCACAGGGTATTCAGAAAATGAAATGAGATGAAATACAAATGTATGAGATTGACATTAGTCTTTCAACTTTCAAGTCTTAGCTAAAACATACAAGCAAACTAATACCCTTTACAGACCATGCATTTAGGTCTTAAGCTTTCACTCACCATGAAAGAATACTCTCCTAATACCAACGATCACATAAGTTGGTTTTCCATTTCAACAACAACAACACCACCAACTATCACATAAGCTGGTTTTTCATTTAAACAACAGGAACAATATTACAAATAACAACACCAAACACCACATTTTTCTCTCCCTCCTTATTGCATCCTCCAATGTCCTCACTTTTTAGAAGACCCAACAACACAATTCGTGAATGGGGCGTCAATGGTGGATCAAACTAGGCGAAAAAACAACATGGATTTCAAAACCCACTCTCATATTTCTTAAACCCAAAAAACCTCCTACCTGGGTTGTCATTGGACCAAGACTCCTTTAAATTGGCTAGGTTTCCACAATAGCATACCGGAATCACAGTCGGCATCTCCATTTCTTCTCTTCTTTTTTTTTCTATTCTTCTTCTTCTACTACCTAAACCTTCAACTCTTAAATGAGTCTGTTTAAATTGATGCTAGCCCTTCAGCTGGCCGATTAATGACAACAAGGAGTAGGTTAAATGCCATGCCACTTTTCCGTTATGTCTGTAACGAAAAATGGTTAAAAGGACTGATTTGTTATTTTTCAAAATAAAAAATGGAAAACGAGTATACTTCACTTGGGAGAGCCTCTGAAGATATGAAGGACGCGTAAAATTTTGTAATTTTTGGTCTAAAATAAGAGTTAAATTTATTTTGTAATTTTTGGACAAAAATTATTTCTAGTTGGAATCGAATTTTTTACAAGATTTAAATTTATTTTGTAATTTTTGGACAAAAATTATTTCTAGTTGGAATCGGATTTTTTACAAGAATACTTTTTGGTAAAAAAAAACTTTTGAACTAATTGGTAATAAGCCTCTCTATTTTTTTGTGTTGAAAGAGAATAAAAGAAAATAGTAAATAAGAAGGGCTTATGAAGGAATTTAACCTTTTTGAAATTTGGGGGCACCCTAAAAGCTTTTTTTAACAATCAATTAAACTGAAAAATTTACATATTAGGTCCTTAAATATTTTAGGTCATCACATTTCAGTCCGATGCTGCATCTCTCTCATCCTCCACCAGTCAGATCGTATTTTTACACCAGAAAATACTAGTGCCGCCTATATCTTCCCCTCCACCCTTAAAAATATTTTTTTTTAAACACACATAATTTTGTAATGATAATTTAATGAGTGCGTTAGAAAAATCATGGGTGTCGCCTCTCTCTCTCCCTCCACCCATTGTTATTGTTTCAAACATACCATTTTAGTAAATAATGGTATTGACATACCATTTCAGTATTTAATTTTTTTTATTTGCATTATGCGAGATAAAAAGCCAATTCTGCGTTTATAGATTTTAAAAGCAGAATAGTATAGATATTTTAAATTAAATACATATAGAAAATAAATTAATTTATATTATAATTTAAACTAACGTTTTAATTAAAATTCTTATAATTTATATTACAATAATAATTTTCTTTATTCCCATTATACTTCTTTTATTCTTTATCTTTTCAACTTTAAACTACAAACAAAAATCAAATAATTTTATTAGATCGTAAATTACATAAAATATATAATTTCATTTTCTTTGTTTATCTATTTAAAATAAATAAAAATAGGTAATCTTTTATATTATTTAGTATAAAAATTATTTGCAGTATTTGAATTATAAAAAATAAAACATTCCTAATTAATTAATTAAATAAAATATTATATTTCATAAATAATATATTTGCAGAATTACTTTATTTATAAAAAAAGTAAAGAAGGAAAATAAAACAATTTTATAAAAATAATGTAAAAGAGCAAATTTTAGGACATTATTTGTTAAAAACTAAATTAAATTAATATATAGATTATTATTTTGTATTTATTTATATAAATAAAAATATGAAATTAAAAATATTTTATAAAAATAATAAATGAATTTAATTTTAAAAATAATTTAACTGTAACATAATCACATAACTTATTATTTATTTTTGTTTATTTATAAAAAAAGAGAAGAATTTAAAGGAAAATGAGAATATTAAATATAAATTTGAAAAAAAAAAAACTAATGTGTACAATCAATTTGTACCATGTAACGAAAAAGTACATCGAATAATTAACGAAAAGTTAATTACAACAAAACAATTATTTAAAAACTCAATTAAAATATTTAAATTTACAATTTACAATTTAAAATTTGTGCAGGAACATTTGGTGCATTTTCATTTTATACCTTTCTGTTTAACGCTATACATAAAATATTAATTTCATTTAATTTTCACTTAGCACAAGTTTTAGTATAGCACCATTTTAAGTATACATATTCCAATGCAAATAATTATATATCTAATATAAAAATAAATTGATATATTTATTCTTTTAAATGTGTATAATTGAATCAAAATTAGAGTTTTATATATATATATATATGGACCGCAATCAAAGTTCCATACAAATAATTGCACCTAGGGGTGAGTAAAACTCGATTCGACTCGAAAAAATCGAAAAAAAAATTGAATTTCGAGTTAAACGAATCGAATTATTCGAGTTAATCAAGTTATTCGAGTCAACTCGAATTTTTTTCGAATTTCGAGTTCGAATCGAGTTGAGTTTTCGAATTCGAATAATTTGAATATTAAAATATAATATTTTATATTTTTACCCCAAACTCCCAAACTTTTTTACTTTTCCCTCAAAATTTTTACTCATTCCCACTTTTCCTTCAAAACTTTTATTCCCCTCCTATCCCAACCCTCCAATCTATCCAAAATCCATTTCCCATCAAAAATTTACTCTCCCATTTACTTTTTCTCAAAATTTTACTCCAAAAAAACCCTCAAAACTTTTTATTTCCCCCCTAAATTTTTACTCCCTCCCACTTTTCCCCTAAAACTTTTACTCCCTTCCCATCTCACCTCCCATCTACCCCAAACCCATCCCCCCCTCAATTTTTTTTTTTTATATTTTCCTTCCAAAATTTTACTCCCCTATTTACTTTCACTCAAACTTTTATTCCCCAAAACTTTTATTTTCCCCTACACTTTTACTTCTCACCTTTTACTCTCAAATAAAAATTAAAATTATCCAAAAAATCACTAAACATAAATAGCAATAATTTTATTTATATCTACTATTTATATTATTAAATTAAATTTCACATTTTATATTATTTATATTATTGAATTGTTTAGTCATATTGAATATTTATATTAAAATTGAATTATTAATTATGCCATAAAATATTAGTATTAAAATTTTATATTGGTATCAATTTCATATTTTATCTTTAAAATAACTTTTATTAAAAAATCACATTTTTACATTTAATATATATTTTAATTCCAAAATACATAGTGACAAGAATCTGAAGATAATTGAAATAACTAAGCAAGCAAAGAAGCTAACCCGTATATAAAAGATTAATAAATAAATTATGAGGTGATGAAAGTTAATAAAAATTTGATTAAGGTGGACAAATTTTATTACGATGGGTGATAGTGGTTACAAGGACCCAAAATTATTTTTTAAAATTTAACTCGAACAAATATATTCGATTCGATTCGATTCGAATTCCATCTCACTCGACTCGATTCGAGAAAATTTCAAATCAAATTAGGATGATAAAATATGATTCATCAACTCGATTAACTCGAAATTTTTTCATTCGATTCGATTCGATTCGATCAAACGCTCACCCCTAATTGCACCAATTCAAAGTCCATGCTTTTGGATTTATCCTTAATTTAAATGGAATAATTTTCAAAATTATATATGAACTTCAATTAAAAGTATAACCTATACTATTATCTAAGCTCCTGACTGAGTTGGTGTCACCCTCAACCGAGTCACCAAATCGATTAGGAAAATTATGAAAATGCCCTTCCATAATTAAAATAAGTTATAACTTTAGTTTTCTTATTAAAAAAAACCAATAAAAATATGCATACGGTGGGATTGAAACAAGAGCCAATTGTATTAGCAAAACATTTAATTTATCACTCACCTAAAGCTTTATTTAATTTTTTTATACATTTTAATTTTATTATGCATACTTTATTACTTTCATCAATTATTTATATTGTATGTTATTTACAAACACATATTTGTGTTCTAAATCCGTGGTTTCTACACTCATACGCATGTGATGAAATTTCTAGTATTAAAAATGTTACTGATTGAGTTGTTGTCACAAGTTAACTCGACACTAACTCAAGATTGATGACAATACCATGATAAATAATTGTACTCATTTAGTATTCTTAATATGATGTATTTATGTGTTGAAATTTTGTTTTACTCACAATTTAATCTCATTTTTTCATTTTAATATTGTACATATCTTATTTTTATTATTAATTAGTTTTGCACCATACGTTTCATTATTTATTATATGTTATTTTCAAATAAATATCGATGTTCTAAATCGTAGTTTTCACACACATATGCAAGTGATATAATTTATAGTATTATATATGAACTTTGATTTTGTGCAATTTTATACATAGGTTTTCACAAATCACTAATACAATTATCAATACGTAATTGTTTTACATTTACATATTGCATATACAAATAATTATATTTATCTAATATATAAATAAATTAATATATTTATTTCTTTAAATGTATATAGTTGAACCAAAATAAATTTATATATATCTAAACCACAATTAAAATTTCAAGTGTATAATTATATAAAATTAAAGTTAATGTATTAAATTAAATATTAAATCAAAATTCATATATAATTTTGAGATTTATCCAATTTAAATTCAACTCCATTGAATTAATGGAGGGAAAGCATGACCTTACATTCTTAGGGAACTATTTGCAAGAAATAGAGTTGTCGTGATTTCTTGATTGCATAAGCTACAAATTTTTCAAAAATAAAGAGAAAAGAGTAACATGTAGCCCCCCATACTATGAGTTGGATTGTATTTTGTCCTATCTACTCAAAAATGGAAAAATTAGTTCATGCACGTTAGACCAAAGAGGAAACTAGTCATTCTGTTAAAAATTTCATCCATCTCTATTGTTAAAAATCGAGCTTTGCACGTTAGCATTAGGCACAAGTGGCACACCACATGTAATTATTTGGTTATTCCATCAGTTGCGCTAGTTTTTAACAGTAAAAGTGGGAGAAATTTTTAACAAAAATGACTAGTTTGCTTTTTTATCTAATGCACAGAGACTAATTTACTCAATTTCTAATAAAGGACGCAAAATACAATTTATCTCCTCGTACAAGGTTTCCATGTAACTTTTGTTGAGCTATTTTTTATATTTGGTAAATAAATCATCCCTAAAAATTAGGGATTACCAAATATGGTTGAGGATTTTTCTAGTATTTAGTTTTGCTATTTTTATCTCTAGGCTTATTAATTTTAGCTATTGTAAAGCCTATAAAAGGCTAGAATCATTTGGAGTTATTAAATAATTCAATAAATCATCTTCTCTCATTTGAGTTAAAAGCTTGGTTTTCTCTCTTTCTCGACTTGTAAGTGCAACAGTGGTATCCGAGCTAGGTTTGTTCTTGTTAGCCTAGAAAATGTTTCACTTATAGACTAAGAAAGTAGTTTTGTTTAAGTAATCCTCGTTTTGATGGTCACTATGACCATTGGAGTATGTTGATGGAGAATTTCCTACGACTAAAGGAGTATTGGCCAATTATTGAAGCAAGTATCGAAGAGCCTACAAAAGGAGAAACTTTGATGAATTCCCAGAAAACAAAGTTCGAAGTGAGAAAGCTGAAAGACTTGAATGCAAAAATTTATCTTTTTCAAGCTATCAATCGCCTCATCTTAGAGACTATTCTTTGTAAAGAAACTTCCAATGATATATGAGATTCCATGAAGAAAAAGTATCAATGCTCTGTCAGAATGAAGCGAGCACAACTTCTAGCCTTGACGAGGGATTTCGAGACTCTATAGATGGAGGAAGGGGTAAAGGTAGAGGTATAGATAGAGGAAGAAGAGATCGACGTTGTAGAGATGGTGGCAACATAAATTACAGAAGGAATTACAAAATCAATAATGACCACAATAAAAGAAAAGGATGAGAATTTGATAAATCCAAGATAAAATGCTTCAGATGTTAAAAGTTTGGTTATTATCATTTTGAATGTTATGCTAGGCTACCAAGTGAAAAGGATGAGAAATAATATTTTGTTGAGAACAAAGAAGGAGAGACCTTGTTGATGGCAGTTTAAGTTGAACAAAAACCTAAGCCAAATGTTTGGTATGTGGATACTGGCTGCAGTAACCACATGTGTGGAAGTAAATCCATAAATGTTGTCGGAGCATTCGTTAATCAAAAGGCATAACAAAAAACTCGTAATGCCCGTAACGAGTTCAGAAATTTTTTTTGGTACATCAATATCTATCACTCTCAATTGATAGTAATCAAATATGATATCAATCTTCGAAAACACTGTGGCACCTTTCAATTGTTAATAGTCTTTATCGTGACTTTGTTCAATTGTTGATAGTCTATACACAACCTCATCGACCCATCTTTCTTTTTCACAAACAAAAAAAGTTCACCCCACGCTGATGTATCCGGTCAAACAAAACAGGTCCATATTGAGCTTCAGTATGGAGCAATTGAAATCGGAGTTGTCCTTGGCATTAACTCAATAACAAATTCAACTTCTCGCTCTGCTGGTAAACCCTACAACTTCTCAAGAAATACGTTTGTGAAATTGCATATTGTTGGCACTTGATCAACTTTATTTTCTGTTATTCTGGAATCCAAAATAAAAGCTAAAAATGCATCACAACATTTACAGATCAATTTCTGTGCTGAAATCACTGAAATTTTATTTGAAACACAATCAAACCTTGTGGATTTAACTGAAACCAATTCACCATTCTAACATTTTAAATCAATCTGTTTCTGTCGGTAGTTTACAACAGCAGCATGATTCCCAGGATAATGTCAAATTCGTTAAATTGTAGTAACATCAAATCAACAAGAAAGTCATAACCCTAAATTTTCAGTGGACACTGTTTGTATATCAAATCAACTACGACACTCTGACCTAATGGATTCGTTACTTTAACAACATAATCGGTGGACTCAACTGGTAAATTCTTTTCAGTTACTAACGTAGTGCATATATATGAATGTGTTGATCCAGAGTCAACTAATGCATACACAGTAACAACAAAGACAGAAAAGGTACCAGCAATAATATTTAGGGCTGAGGCCTCCTCATATGGACGAATCACATAAGCTCTGGCGGGAACCGGAGCTTTACATCGAGCAGTTGTAACTTTGGTCCCACTTCTACTGACTCCTACAACACCACTATTTCCTAGTTTTCTGCCTCTAGTAGATATAATGACAAATTTTGCATTCTAATATTTATTTGACTCAGTTTGTTTCGGGCAATCTCTTTTGAAATGATCAGGAAATCCAAAAATAAAACATGATCCATATTTCAATCTACATTCACCAAAGTGATTTTGGACACAATGATTACATTCTGGTTTGTTTATATTTTGGACGCTACCCACACTAGTTACTGAAGGCGCTGATAATATTATATTATTCTGTCTAGATCGATCTCTACTCGAAAACCTAGATGGTTCTGAAAAACGATCACTAGATTCTTTCATCTACTTTTTTGGAGGAGTAGAAAATATTCGATTTGAATTTCATTTATGGAAGTCATAAGCTTTCATCTCTCTCTGTTTCTTACGATTGTGCACCGTTTCCATTTTCTATGCTTTATCAAACAAAACCACAAATTCTCTAATTTCCATTGCACCCACTAAAATCTTAATCTCATCTTTCAAGCCATCTTCAAAACGAATGCACATTTATTCCTCAAAAGACACAATTTCACGAGCATACTTACTGCATTGAACAAACTTATGCTCATACTCGGCCACTGATCTATTACCCTGCTTTAACTCAAGGAACTCCTTATTATTCATATCAATATATCTTTTATTGACATATTCTTTCGAAATTAAATTTTGAAGGATTCCCAATTCACTCATTCCTTTGGTACAACCGCAGCTAGAGTTGTCCACCAATAAAAAGCTTCTTCTTTTAACAGGGATGTTCCACATTTTAGACAATCCTCAAGAGGACATAACATTTCATATAAAACCCTCTGAGTATGCTCTAACCAAGATTCAGCTTTAACCAGATTATCACTTACATTGCCATGGAACTCTTAAGCCCTACACTTTCGAATCTTATCAATAGTAATTCTACGAGTATTTGGTCGTATAGGGCTTGGAGGACGAGGGGGTGGAGGCTGTCGAGTCGTAGAATTAGCTTGCATATAAGCATTAAACATGTTTTGCATCATATAAAAGAAAGCATTAAGAGCTTCTTCTTTAGGCTCTTGAAACTCAGGTACGTTACGAGCAGCCCCTTGATTAGTGACTGGAAATTTACTTTGTCGAATACTGTTTGATCGAAATCAGTTGACATCTTTAATCTATTAGAAAATAAGTCAAATTGATCAAGATTCATCACACTATCACAAGTTATAAAATGGCATGTTTTTCAAGACTCAATACATGCTACATTCAGTCTCAGAATCATCTAAATCACAGCTCTGATACCATAAAATGTAATACCCTATACTCGGTCCGGTCATTGTCCCGAGCTATAAGATATTACAGCTATAAAACTTTAACATAATTCATAAATTAAATCAAACATAATATAAAAAATTTATCACCAATCATTTCCATGCTTTTCAAATAATTTGAGACCTAAATCGAGCTTGTAAAACATTTAAAACCAATCTGGATTAAATTGAAACTTCTACGAAATTTTAAGTGAAAAGTGAAAACAAGGGTCACACGGCTGTGTGAAAAAGGCCAGCCCGTGTAGCCTCCAACATGGTCATATGCTCAAATCGTGTAACTAACTGTGCCAGTGTTCTTTAGGGTCACACGACCGTGTCCCCAGGCCATGTAACTTATAGTGCCCATGTGACTCAGGGTCACACGACCGTGTCCCTAGGCCATGTAACTCACTGTGCCCGTGTGAACCACCCTGCAATAGAAGAGAACAAAACACATAGCCATGCGAGTAGGTCGTGTGTCATGTGATATCCCATGTCCCAGGCCGTGTGTACCTAAAAATGACTTAATAATCAAGACAACTTTTGCATATTACTTGGGTAACAAACCAAACCTAAAACCAAACATTTTTATACCTTCAAATGCATTTAAACAAGTTTAAAACATAGCAAAACATACAACCTAAGTGTCAAACCAATGTGCCCTCAATGACACCACAATTCAATTACCAAACCAAACAATTACATTTCATACCAAATTAGTTTGCATACAAAGTTCTCAAATCCATTCATTTCATCCATTTAGGTACCATGAACCAATAACATTTACAACAAAGCTTGACATCATATACCAAATTACAAAGATGACTATTAATATTCATTACCAAAAGGTCACCTTCATCAAATCATATATCAACTGTACACATAAAGACATTTACAATTCTTGTTAATATGCCAACTTTTCAACTTTCCGAAACATTTAGACTTGGATAATTTATATCATTAAGATACCACATGATAAACGATCACAAACCAAATCATTGTTATAATAGCATCTCATTTCTGATAGTCAAAAGAATAATACTCATCCGAGTTAACTTTAGAACTTTAATCGACTCACGATAATGCTCACACAAGCTTCAGAGTATTCGCAACACATGCAGGATCTCAAGCCATAGTTACGGTCCATATCACCGGTACATGGTACTTGTTAAATAATCATCGGCTCAAAGCCTACTAAATAAACATCGGCTCAAGGCTGTTAAATACACACCGACTCAAGGCCTGCTAAATAATCATCGGCTCAAGGCCTAAATACACACCGACTTAAGGCCTACTAAATAATCACTAGGTCAAGGCCTACTAAATAAAGTACATCATGTACTTACTATATTCATTCACTAATTATTCTATAAACATTCAATAGATAATAAAAACATTAAATCTAATTATAATAAAATGTGTAATAAGTAAAAATCATTAAAAACATAAGAATAGTAGTACGATCTTACCTCCACTAACACGGATGCAAAAGTAGAGCTGACGACTAATCCAAAACCTTAACTTTATCGCGATTCAAATCTGGTTGATTTGTTTCTTGATCTAAATAATAATTTCACTCAATTAAATAATTCAAATAGCTTAAACTAATTAATTCAAGCTTATAGTCCATTTTAATGTAAATTTACAAAATTAACCCTAACATTTTAACTTTTACTTAATTTAGTCCCTAAACATAAAACATGCAAATTAACCAGTTTTAAAGAAAAACTATACTAACCAAAATTCCTAAGGGTTCATTACAGCCCATATTTTCCACCATTTCACACTATTATCATTAATTTTACTATTTTCTCAAATAAGTCCCTAAACCTTAATATCATTAAAAATCACTTAACAAAATATGTCTATTTAACTACAAAACTTAATAATTTATCAACTAAATTCACAAACATCTAAAACTCATTCATGGTAAGTCCCTAAACATTTAAATTTTTTTACAAATCGACCTCGACTAGCCAAATTAAGCTAATACAAACTCAAAAACATAAAAATAATTAAAAACGAGCAAGAATTTCATACTATGCACACCAACTAAGCTTTGGCCGAAACTTTAAGTTAATAGCAATGGAGAATCAATTTGAACATCCCAAATGAAGAAGATAATAGCTTTTTCTTAGTTAAATTTATGTTTATTTACTATTTTACCATTTTGCCCTTATTATTTATTACAAATTTCAACTAAACGTTATCCATAACTATCCACTAACATGCCATTTGGTATATTCACCCACTAAGTCCCTTTAATTACCTTTCCATAACTAATTAATGTATTAATTAATAGAAACTAACTTTTTCAACTTTTACTATTTAGTCATTTTTACTTAATTAACTATCTAAACCTTAAAATTTTTAACCAAAATGTAATATGACCTTAATGAATACTCAAAAACATTAAATAAATATTAAAATACTAACTTACTCATTGGAATCGTGGTTCCAAACCACTATTTTTGACACCACTGAAAGTAGGTTGTTATAGGTATCATCTCATTAAAGGTTATTTTTTGAAAGTGGGGTTTCAAAAGTGTCGATATGAACATACTTTTTTTTTTGTCCGAGAATCACCTGCATACTAACTCGCTCATTAGCATGTACCTTTAGACTCAAATTTGAGCTTAATTTAGTCCGAGAATCGGCTAAACCGATAGCTCTGATAAATGTAACACCTCATACCCGGTCCGATCGTCGAAGTAAAGCTACAAGGTGCTACAAGCAAAAACAAAACATTTGATTTCGTTTCATAGTCCAAATATCTATTAAATATCGATTTATTCATATATAATCAAATACAACGTGCAATTCATTAATTTCCAAAATGCTAACAAAATACTCACAATTCATAATATAACCATTTGACATCCTAGGTACATGCTGAGACCAAAAAGAAATCACCTCCATACTTGAGTTCAGGATTTCTGCTGGATGCTGAATCAATGATCGAATCGCTAAGTACCTAACCTGCGAACGGAAAACAAAACCTTACGTTGAGTATAACCCAGTGGTATCTCTATATCTAACATTTGAATAAATTATAAAACTATGTATGCCTAACTTAACAACAAGAAAAAAATGCAATTTAGTATAGAAAGTTTCATGTCACAATACGTCAACTAAAAATACAATTTAATTTACTTCTTATAGATCAATCTACTATATTTGTACCATAAACATCTCTTTATATTATAATTGAAATAAATTAATCATTACATAATAGATTCGCATTTACGGACTTAATTTCGATATCTTTAAATCATCCTTGTTTCAATTTCCTTTATAAACAATTCTCTAATTTAATACCATTAATTCATCAATTATCCATCAATACATATACGTAAAGAAAATATTCCACATTCCAGAACAGATCATATTTCATACTTATATATAATATTTTTACAACTACTCAATTTAATCCTCATTGTAAGCAACAATTCCAAGTCAAATCAATTCAGCCCCTTTTAATCATTTTCAACTCTCCTTAAGATCTTACCTTGCAATACAGTTCATAAATGCATCAACGAATTAGCTCGAATTATATAACACAAACTGTAAATTCTGAGCCATTCGTCAACGGTTTTGTCTTTCCTTTCTTTTTGAGAAATCCAAGTTGTTGTAATGTACTTCACCATCACTGAATAACATGAAAAACTCCAACTCTTGAATAACAACCAAATTTAAATCAAATAGTTTATTTAGTCCAACCGAATAATATGAAGTTGTCCAATTTTGAACCACAACTAAACTTCGATTATAGCATATATTACTTCCAACAATATAAAATGAAATTTACTAACTTGGGACATAAATTTAAACTCAATTAAGGCATGAATATTAGTCCAACCAAATTACATAAAATCATCCAACTTTGGACATGCAATTAAACATACAAACAATCACATTTGGACAATATTATAACATGTAAAAACAACCATGTTTGGGACATATTTATAACATACAAAAAAAACACATTTAATTATTCCAATTCCGACATTAACATAATCATTTGCAGCATTTAAATACCTAAAGTTTCAACATTTGGACCATGTAATTTACAATCATTTTTTCCGCAATAATTACTTGACATTTAACAATATGAATAAGCATAAAAAGAAATTCATTTGAACAACAATAAACTCCATCAAGCAGACCACATTAATGAATAAAAATTTCAGCAGCATGCTTGCAAGTTGCATACATCAGCAGTTTCCTCAACAGCCAAGAATTTCATCAACCTTTCTTTTAATCTCCATCAATCATACCAGCTTAAAGATGCAATAGAACAACCAATGAAGAAAAAATATAGAACCCACTATCATTTATTTAATCGAATAAACAACATATGCAACTGTTACAATTTCAGTAAGTTTAGAACGTCTTTAAACAGGGAAATTAAATGCTGCTTTAGTTAGCATCAAATGGCGTAAATTGAAATATTCACTTCTTAATTGTCCTGGTTCAGATAGTATTTAGTAACACTAAGATCGAACAGGGTAATACCTTGAGTTTATACAATAGGAGTTATTTCGAACAACCTACAATTGCAACGATCCTAGACATTCAATTAGAAAATTTATAATTTTTTCTTCTTCTTTTTTTCCAATTTTAAATAACACCAAAACAACAACATTTCATGATGTTTAACCTATAATAAAATATTTAATTAGCCCAAAATTGGAGCAGCTTAAATACAACACCATTGCCTGGTATTTAACCTACGATAACATTGCCACACAATAGGAATTTATCAACCTTCAGACATATTCATATGTATCATTTAGATACCATAAATTTCAACCTTCAATCTCAATAATTCCAACATATAAACATGTTAATTTGCAGATTTCAGATAGCATGGATTTATATTGTTTTAGACAGATTTAGTAAACATTTAAAAGACATTTCTCTGCCCTTTTTTATCCAACAATAGCCAATAGAAAAAAAAATACACAACTAATTGAAGACCATTAATTTGGCATATTAATTGAAATTCAAACATTAATCTACAACATTTAAATCATGTAACACCCCATACCTGAGTTCGAGGCTAAAACCGGATATGAGACATTACTATGCTTGAACCTTCTTAAACATGTACTTGCGGGCTATAAAATTTTGTTCGAATTAAAAACTTCCCCTTCTTAATCAATTCATACATTTCATGGGCCTACGAGGCCTTAAACTTATGTCTGGAAACTTTCGGAACTCAACTGGAAACTTTTCTCTCAAAACAGGGGTCACACGGCCGTGTGGTTTGGGACACGCCCGTGTACCCATAAGACATGCCCTTGTCCTTCACCCATGGTCGGCACTGACTAATTACACATGACTTTGACACACCCGTGGCCCTAAACCGTGTGCCATACCTTGACATACTGACTTAATCACACAGCTTGGAGTACACGCCCATGTGTTAACCGTGTGTCACACACGACCAATACAAATGGTCGTGGGGTTAGCCCGTGGTCTATTCTGACTTAAGACACTGACATGCAAGGAACACACAGCCTAGACACACGCCCGTGTGTCTATCCGTGTGGACACTTAGAGGCTATTTACTAAGTCAATTACCACCCTGAAATCAAGATCAATCTCAAGCCAAATTCAACAATTCAAATACTTTGTCTAACATTAACAAAGGTGCTTACTTCATTGATATAAATATACATATATACCTAGTCAAACTTGGCCAATCTCTTTAGCCAAATACAAAAGAATAATAAACTTGATAGCCCTCACTTTGGCCCTTCTTAAGACATATTTCAAAATGAAATACTTCTTATACATGCCATACTTAATATAAATAACATGGCTATACCAAAATAGCGATTGATAGTGTGCTTCGAGCTCTAGCTTCAATGGTCCACAAGTTAGCTTGGCGGGACTACATAGAAAGAAAGAATTAAAGACGTAAGCATTTAGCTTAGTAAGTTTGCATGTAATGCACATAGCAATATACTTGTTTAAATCAAATCTCATTCATCATAAACAAAGGCATTACCTAACTCATGTGTTTGAGCTTACTTGCTCTTGAAGATTCTTACATAACTCATGATACTTACTAGTCTCATGCTTGTGAGGTAAACAAGGTACCTGTATCACTTGATCACATAGATCAGCATACTTTACTATGATAAGCATAATCTCAACTTCATCATTCACCACATGTATAATACTCTTAGTTAACTTTAACTAGCATGACTTAATGATAGCTTTACTTACTTAGCTTCTTGCTTTCTCATTCAATCTTTACTCTTATGCCCAATGAATTACTATGAATAACCGAGGATAAGAATCTCATCCCACATGTATCTGGATGCCAATGCTATATCCTCGATATAGTCTTACAATGGGATTTCTTACTTGATATCAACGCCATGTCTTGACATGAACTTACACGAGGTCTTCCTTGTAGGTTCCCTTGGGGACTTGCCATTGCTATGTCTTGACATAGTCTTACTTGGTATCTTTACTTTGTCAATGCCGAGCCTTGGCTTGGACTTACATGAAATCTTTCTTGATACTTACCAATGCCGAGCCTTGGCTTGGACTTACATGGAATCTTTATCTCATGATAACTTTACAATGCCAAGACTTGTCTTGGACTTACATGACATCTTTGCTTTGAGACTCACCAATGCCATGCCTTGTCTTGGGCTTACATAGGTCTTCATCTCATAATAACTCTTCAATGCCAAGACTTGTCTTGGCCTTACATGATAACTTGCTTGATTGCCGATGCCATGCCTTGGCTTGGTCTTTGATCGTTATTTTTTCGAGCCTTAAAATTTATATAAAGAACGATCGAACCTGGAAACCAACTAAGACAACGATAGAGGCAAGCGCACCTATCGAACAGTAGTATAGTTTAGGCAAGACTGGTATGTCGAATCCCAAAGGAACGAAAAGTACTAATGCTAACTCTCTTTCTATTATTTAGCCTAAGAATTAAAGGAATTTGTTGTTTAATCTAAACTAACTAACTACTAAACTAAAGACTTCTAAGACAAAGAAGAAAGAAATTTGGAAAATAACTTAAGGAAAAACCAATTGATGAAGACGACACCCAAGGAAGAATCCACCTGGACTTCACTTATTATCTAACACTGAACCAGACGATTTATTCATTTGACTTGATCCGTCAGATTCCCTAACATATATTAATCCCTCTCTCGAGGAGACCAACGTCTAACCCTAGGTTGATTAATTGAAATCTCTTTCTAATTAAAACCCCTAGAATTACATTAACTCGATCTATGGACTCTCATATTAGGTTTCACCCTAATCCGGTAAAATCTCGTCACTCTATCTCTAGGCGCGCGATCAACTCCGCTTAATTATGCTAGATCTACTCTTAGACAGAGACTTTTTCTTCTCCACCTAAGCACATCATACTTGAATTAATATCCTGAAAATATCAACACAAGAATTAAGAACACATAATTAAGAACAATCCAAATATTTATCATATAGTTCAGAAAACAATAACAAGATTCATCTTAGGTTTCATCCCCCTCAGGTATCTGAGGGTTTAGTTCATAATTGTAAAAGAAAACATCTCAAAAGGAAAGATAAAATAAAACATTAGAAATCCCTAAAACCCCCTGAAGGAATTAAATGAGAGATCCGCCGTCTTGAGTATAATTTCGATTTCTTGAGATGAATAAACTGGCTATCTTCGAGTGATTCCCACAAATTGACCTTTCTGGCTCGGCTCCTTGGCCTAGCTGACCGCCTCTTGAAGGTTATGCTTAGGGTGTTTATATAGGCTCTTGGAATGCTTTATTTGGCCCCTAAGTATCCTAATCTGAGTGGAATTCCTACTAGGGTGTTTGAATAGGCTTTGGAATGTGTTCCTTTGCCTTCAAGTATCCAAATCCGAGTAAAACTCCTCTTGGCATGGTAGGACACGACCATAGCACACTTGTATGAATCGATTTCGGTAGTGGTCGAGTCTCTTGAAGAGACACGCCGTGTGTTTGAGGTCCGCCGTGTTAGAGTAAATTAGTGAGGCACAGCCATGTGGTCTTGGGCCAGGCCGTGTTGATTTCTTCTTTGGCCCAATTTGGTTTGTTTTAGGCCTGTTTCTCATTCTTTTCATCCCTAGGTTCTTTCTTGAGTATAAAACATGAAAAGAAAGGATTAAGAGCACCTTTTTAAACAATTCAGGGAATAAATCATCCAAAAGTATTCTAAATGTGGGATTAAAATATGTTATTTTTACGGTTTATCACATACCCCCACACTTAAGCTTTTGTTTGTCCTCAAGCAAAATTCTCAACTTACAATTAAAACGAACTTTCCACAATTCATAATTCTTATTAACAATGCCTCATCATAATTCATAGATGATTTATACATGGATAATTTAACTCAAAGACTCCTAAAGATTCAAACAATTCTAAGTCATGTATTTGTAGCACGAAAATATAGGCATTTCCCCTTATCTAAATAATTACCTTTAATTCAAAACTGACAAGGATTGACATCCTCACTAAAGATTCACTCAAAGAACTCGAAGTGTTTTAGGTTCAGGAAAAAGCACTCATAAGTCGAACCTGAAAAGTTAATCCCATAGGCTTGCCTAAAAATCAAATCTCCACCACTGTAATATGAGATGATACACAAATCAAAAGGTCTTTAACAGGGTTGTAACGAGGCTTAGGTTAAAGGTGTGGATAAAGGCTGAATTGGAAGGTTAAAATCGAGATTGAATTGACAAGTTACCTAACTTTAGAAAAATAAACTAATAACCTAAATAATTACATCACATGAAAATTTAAAATACTAATAATACGAGCTTCTTCTTCAAGATCTTGAATTTAAACGTACAAGCTCTTCAAACATAGAACTAATAATGAATATACTTCGTTTTTTTAGATAACGCTAGCACAGATTGCATAAGAAAGAACTTTTATAACTGAAATAATATAATTGAGCAACTTATCAAATCAAGTCTCGATAGAAGGGTAGTCAAAGGAATGGTGATAACAAATACGAGCGGGGTTTTGGGTTAATATTAGTGGGTGAATCAATAAAAAGGGTTGTTAGGATCAAAGGGTTTACTAAGGGTTAATTGTGAATGTAGGCTTTTTAGTGGAGTGAATGGGTTAAAACCTAGGTGCCTTTATCATCTCAGTATATCAAATCAATAATGTGGTCTTGACATGTATAATCGAGGCAAGTTCTAGAATAACAATTCAGTGTTGACACACTCATAATCAATAAAGTGAGCATGAAAAAGAATATATGCTCTATAAGGCTCAAATCTCACAAAAATTATGGGTATTTGACATCAATCTCTGTAAATTTCAAACTTCAAGGTAATATTCAAATTCAGTTCGACAACCTAGAAAATTTTTTATTCTTGAAAAATATACTTATCATGCTTAATTCTCTAGTATCTTAAAATTTAAATCATCAATGCACAATTAACTATGACTTAATATTAATAAGAATCATAAACCATCAGAAATTTCATCCTAATTAGTAATATGAGAAAATTTCTTAAGAACAGATATAATTCAGAAGTTTGAGAATAATGTAAAAACTTAGGTACTTTTACCCCCCACACTTAAGATGTACATTGCCCTCAATGTACAAAGACAGATAAATAATCATGTTATACAAAAATCAAAAGAGAAGGGGAAAAGGGGAGAAGGGACACTTCCTGAATTTTTGGATGGATTCCTTGAGTTGGAGGTGAAAGATAAGTTGGAGGAGGCGGCGATGGTGTTGGCTATGGTCGTGGTGCGGTGGCTATCAACAATCTTTGTACTAGATGAAATTGGGAAGCCTGTGAAGAATTAGCCAAGAAATCTGAAGAAACATTTAAAATAAACTAATTATGTATTTAAAGACAAGAAAGATAAAGAGAAGGAGACTAAAAATGAAAATAAAATTAAAAGAAAAGATTAATGGACTGAGAAGTCCTTATTGATGGATGGTTCGTGAGGTGGGTGTGATTTCTAAGGCCGTGGTGTGTGATTCCCAAGTAGCCTTTAGAACCTAAAATTAAGAAATTAAAATAAGATAAACTAAATTAAGCAGAAGAGAAGTAACAATAAGGAAAATAAAGGAGACAGGAAAAATAGAAGAAAATTTTAATGGTCTCAAAGACCCTTGGCTTGTCGAGTAGCTGAAGCGGCCGGCATGAACTTATGTAGATCGGTCTCCTTTGAGAAGACTGCGCTTGGCTTTTTCCGCTTCTTTGACATGGTTTTGGTGTAGCTCAAGAGTATAGAGAATTGATAGGGAGGGGAGAAATCTGAGAAAAGGGATGGAAGAAAAGAAAAGATGGGGAGTTGGTGAGAAGAAGGGGAAAAACAAGGCTATTTTTCTTTAAATAGGGAAGGTGACACGGGCAGCGGCCACGTCGGTGTTCGATTTTAATCAACCCGTGTTTTTTTTAATTTTGAATTTTGGGAGCGTTCAAGGTGTTTGGCCAGGTGTCATGCCCATGTTCTTCTTCCCACGGTTATTTAGAACGGGCGTGTTTAGCCCGTGCTCGACAAGTCAGTATCTTCACACGGTTGTAAGGCACGGCCATGTTTGATAAGTCAGTATAGTCCATGGAAAGTCGGCACAGGCTTGGACTATTATCGCAGCCCGTGTTGGGAAAAAAATTCTTCTGTGTCGTGCACGGCTACTAGTACGCCCTTGGTCTGTCCCCTGGCTTCCACACGGCCACAGGCACGCCCGTGTGTAAGGCCGTGTGGTCTAAAAACCTGCGCTTTATTGGATTAATTAGTATGGAATTAAATGCCAAGAATTAAGAGTATAAAGTTAGTGAGGTTAGTGCTCGGGTTGCCTCTCAAAAAGCGCTCGTTTAAAGTCTTAAGCTAGACTTACCCTGTTTTCTTTTCTAAAAGAAAGTTCAAGGAGCTGAAGCTCCTCTCTCATATCCATAAAATCTTCACCATTATAGATTTTGAATCGGTGACCATTTACCTTGAATGTGCCTTGAGTGGGATGAGTTACCTCGATTGTACCATAGGAAAAGATTGTTTTAATCATGAATGGACCTGACCATCTTGATTTCAGTTTCCCGGGAAACAATTTGAGCCTTGAGTTGTATAGCAGGACCAAGTCCCCTACTTCGAATTGTTTCGATTTCTTTATACGAGCATCATGGCGTCGTTTTGTTGCCTCTTTGTATAGTTTCGAGTTCTCGTAGGCATCAACTCTCCATTCATCTAGCTCGTTTTGTTGCCTAATTTTTCTGCGATTCCTGTGAGTGGTAGCTTCAATATCACTGCCGTATACTAGTGGTCCCTTCGAGTTCCTTCTAGTCATAAACTAGAGGTCCCTGCTAGGAAAAGAAAGAAAATTTAGCAAGACTAAAAATAAAAAAAATGGCTAAAGTAATAAAAATTAAGTTTTCTTAGTATTTTAGTTCCCCGGCAACGGTGCTAAAAACTTGATCGGTTTTTTGTCGAGTCTTAAAATTTATAGAAAGAATGATCGAACCTGGAAACCAACTAAGACAATGATGGAGGCAAGCACACCTATCGAATAGTAGTATAGTTTAGGCAAGACCGGTATGTCGAATCCCAAAGAAACCAATAGTACTAATGCTAACTCTCTTTCTATTATTTAGCCTAAGAATTAAGGGAATTTGTTGTTTAATCTAAATTAATTAACTACTAAACTAAAGACTTCTAAGACAAAGAAGAATGAAATTTGGGAAATAACTTGAGGAAAAACCAATTGATGAAGACGACACCCAAGGAAGAATCCACCTAAACTTCACTTGTTATCTAACACTAAACCAGACGATTTATTCACTTGACTTGATTCGTAAGATTCCCTAACATATATTAATCCCTCTCTCGAGGCGAACAACGTCTAACCCTAGGTTGATTAATTGAAATCTCTTTCTAATTAAAACCCCTAGAATTGCATTAACTTGATCTATGGATTCCCATATTAGGTTTCACCCTAATCCGGTAAAATCTCGTCACCCTATCTCTTGGTGTGCGATCAACTCCGTTTAATTATGCTAGATCTACTCTTAGATAGGGACTTTTGCTCCTCCACCTAAGCACATCATACTTGAATTAATATCCCGAAAATATCAACACAAGAATTAAGAACACATAATTAAGAGCAATCCAAATATTTATCATATAGTTCAGAAAACAATAACAAGATTCATCTTAGGTTTCATCCCCCTCAAGTATCTTAGGATTCATCTTAAGTTTCATCCCCTCAAGTATCTGAGGGTTTAGCTCATAATTGTAAAAGAAAACATCTCAAAAGAAAAGATAAAACAAAACATAAGAAATCCCTAAGACCCCCTGAAGGAATTGAAGGAGAGATCCGTCGTCTTGAGTATAATTCCAGCTTCTTGAGATGAATCTACTGGCTATCTTCGAGTGATTCCTACAAATCTGACCTTTTTGGCTCGGCTCTTTGGCCTAGCTGACCGCCTCTTGAAGGTTATGCTTAGGGTGTTTATATAGGCTCTTGGAATGCTTTATTTGGCCCCTAAGTATCCTAATCTGAGTGGAATTCCTACTAGGGTGTTTGAATAGACTTTGGAATGTGTTCCTTTACCTTCAAGTATCCAAATCCGAGTAAAACTCCTTTTGGCCGCGGCAGGGACACGGCCATGGCACATGCCCGTGTGAATCGATTTTAGGCCGTGGTCAAGTCTGCTGAAGAGACACGCCCATGTGTTTAGGGGTCCATGCCGTGTTAGAGTAAATTAGGGAGGCACGACCGTGTGCTCTTGGGCCTAGGTTGTGTCGATTTCTTCTTTGGCCCAATTTGGTTCGTTTTAGGCCCGTTTCTCGTTCTTTTCATCCCTATGTGCTTTCCTGAGTATAAAACATGAAAAGAAAGGATTAAGAGCACCTTTTTACACAATTCAGGGAATAAATCATCCAAAAGTATGCTAAATGTGGGATTAAAATGTGTTACTTTTATGGTTATCTATCTTATACGGGCTTTCTCATCTCATGTTGTAGATCGAGTATCCTAAGTAATTCTACTTCAATCACGACTTTCTCATGCTTAATCTCATTAATTTCTTTGTTTAACATAGCATTAAATAATCCCATGGAATTAAAACATATTCAACATCATACTAAGCAATTCAACGATATTTATCATAAAGCTTAAAAATCATACAAACTTACCTCAATATACCAAATGTATGTAGATATGCAATGTAATCCTCGACTTTTTTCTTGCCTCGATTTCAATCCGGGCTTCGTTTCTCTTGATCTATAATAATAATTTAGCTCATTTAATACTCATATTGACTAAATTGACTCATAACTCATACTTTGACAAAATTTCCATTTTGCCCCTAAACTTTCTCATAACTACACTTTTTCCCTTAGGCTCGTAAAATGATTTTCATTCAACTTTCTTAAACTTCATGCTTAGCTGATTCATTTTCTCTACTATATCAATCATCAATTCTCACTATTTCTATTATGTATGAACAATTTCATAACTATTACAAATTAGTCCATACTAACATTTTTCACGAAATTCACTTAGGAAAAGATGTTTATCTAACATCAAACTCTCATAATCTTCCATAAAACATCATTTTACAAGCATGTTATTCATGGGTATTTTTATGGACATGAATTCTAGCTCAACTTATGGCTATAAATAGGTAATTCATAATACGAGGACTCCAAAAATACGAAAAATATTAAAAACGGAGTTAGTATACACTTACTTGCAAGCTTTAAAAATTGAAGAAACCTAGCTATGGAGTCTCTCTAATTTTTGGCACTTGGGGAAGAAGATGAATAAGATTTTTATCTTTTTCCCTTTTTAATCATTTAATTGGTAAATGACCAAAATGCCCTTCCCACTAATTCTTCATAAAATTCTAACTCATGTCCAATTTTGTCCAAAAATTATAATTTGGGCAAAATTTCTATTTAAGGACTTCTAATTAATAATCCAAAGCTATTTCATACAAAAAGCTTCTAGAATCTCATATTTTACAACTTTTGCAATTTAGTCCTAATGGACCCCTTTAATGCCAATTTCATAAAATCTCTACATAAATCTTTCATAATATCATGCAAACATCTCAAATACCTTAAAAACTCATTTTACTAGCTCGGATTTGTGATCTCGCACCACTATTCCGACTAGGCCCTAAATCGGGCTGTTACAAATTAGCCTTCATTTACTTCCACAAGCTTCATAAATGGTTGCAATAAACACTCTTCAATTAACAGCTTTGAGACATCATAATTTTTCGTACTAAGACCAATTGAATTGCAACATTAATCCCTTTTCAATTGATGTGTTTAAGACAACATAATCACAACATTACACAACTTAAATCATGACATCAAGACATCATAATCTTATAGCATTTAAGCAGCCTAATTACTCCACCATCAGGACAACATTAACTAACGTTTTAACCTCCAACTTCATCATATTCAAACCATTTTAATACAAGAACCAAATTGACAAATTTTAATTTAATATTTGGGCAGCAACAATCCAACCAATCAGCTTATAAAGTCAAATAAAAAACTAGTAAACATGCATGATGTTTGCATGCTACAGCAGCTTATTCAACAGTCCACAATCACTAATTTTTTTTCTTCATTTCATTTCACTTACGAGCCAAAAAAATAAAAAAACTAACAAGAATGAAGATGAAATGAACTTACCAACCAAATTCCACATCGAGCCTAACCTTGCGTGAGCTCCTTTCCTTTCTTGTTGCTATCTTGTCCTTCTCCATTAGCAAGTTTCGTGAGGAAATCAACCCCAAATAAAGCTTGAAAACTTAAACTCCCATTGCCATTTCATCTTCTTCCTATCCCTGTTATTTCCAATTTTGCATGCTAATTCCGAAAGAAACTCTCTCTTTCCCTCCACTAAGATTTTTCTTACCTTTTATTTTTATTTTATTTATTATGTTATCATAAAATTTTAACTAAAATTTTATAATATAATAAATACATATGTCAGTCATAATCGACCGCTATAGAAACCATTTATATAATGGTTTATTTATCAGATAAATCCCTTAGTTATAATTTAGCTTTTAATTTAATAACAATCACACTTTTACCACTTATGCGATTTAGTCCCTGTACTTAAATTGAGCACTAAATCAACGAAATTATCTAATTGAAATTCAATTCACCTACAACGTAACTCCGTAAATATTTAATAAAAATATTTACAGCATCGATTTACAGAAATGAAGTCTCAAAATTGGATTTTTTGGTACCACTGACTTTCGGGTCGTTTCAGGGAAAATTCTCATTGCATGCTTATATGTTGACGATCTTCTTTTTACTGGGAATAATAGTACCATGTTTGATGATTTCAAGAAATCTATGATGGATGAGTTTGAGAAATCTAATCTTGGAAAGATGCACTATTTCCTTGGCCTAGAAGTGATGCAATCTGATGATGGAATTTCTATCTCTCAGAAAAAGTATGTGAGAAATTTTGGACATATTTAAGATGATGAATTGCAACTCTACCAACACTCCAACTGAGTTTGGCTTAAAACTAATTAAAGAAGGAGATGGAAAGAAGGTGGATAACACACTTTACAAGCAAATTGTAGGCAGTTTAATGTATCTAACTGCTACGAGGCCAAACATTATGTATTAGGTGATTCTTATTAGTAGAGGAGAGCCCGACTGAAAAGCATTTATTAGCTGCCAAGAGAATCATTCGTTACTTGCAAGAAACCAAAGATTTTAGTATTTTCTACAAGAAGGGTGAAAAGCAAAACGTGATTGGCTTCACTGATAGTGATTATGCAGGAGAGCAAAATGACAGAAGGAACACTTTAGGTTATGTTTTTATGCTTAGAACAGAGGTTATTTCGTGGTCATCTAAGAAGCAATCTATTGTCACAGTATGAAGTACAGAAATTGAATTTTTTGATGCTACAGCTTCTACTTGTTAAGATATTTGGCTTAGGAAAATCCTTGAACAACTACAATTCAAGCCATAAAGAGCCATTACAATTTTCTGTAATAACAACTCAACCATCAAGTTTTCAAAGAATCCTGTACTGCATGGAAGAAGCAAGCATATTGATGTAAAATATTACTTTCTACAAGATCCTAGCAATGACATAGCAATTCAGGTAGAGTATTGCAGAAGTAAGGATTAAGTTGCTGGTGTATTTACCAAGCCTCTCAAGTTGACATCATTTGTCAAGTTCAAGAAAATACTTGGCCTTTGACATAAAGTAGAAGTATGTATTAAATTGAAAGTACACTTTCAGTTTAAGAGAGGGATTGTTGAGATATTTTTTTATATTTGGTAAATAAATCATCCCTCTGAAAATTAGGGATTACCAAATATGTTTGAGGATTTTTTTCGTATTTAGTTTTGTTATTTTTAACTTTGAGCTTACTAATTTTAGCTATTGTAAAGCCTATAAAAGACTAGAACCATTTGGAATTATTAATTAATTTAATAAACATTTTCTCTCATTTAAGTTAAAAGCTTGGTTTTCTTTCTTCCTTTACTTGTAAGTGCAACAACTTTCACCAAAATAAATATCAAATTTCCTAATGATTATTTAACGGTCCTAAACAAAACTTTAAGCCATCAAATTTATTAATGGGATCATAATTATCAACTTTTAACATATTATTACCAATTGAGTCTTAGCTCAATTGGCATTGATATTATTATTAGTATAGAAAGACACGAGTTGAATGTGTTGAAAAGCATATCCTCTTTTTTAAGGGTTAGAAAGATCTGAATAATTCTAAATATTTTATATAAAAAAGACTAAAAATTATAATATTACACTCATATAAAAAAAGTAAATAAAATAAAACATCAATAACTACTAATTTGCGGGTATTTTGGACTTTCAATGCGAGAGGAAGGTAATTTTATCTTTCTTTAAAGATCGATTCATGAATTAATCTACACTAAATTTGATAATTTGTGAATTATTATATTTTAGTATCATAATCACATTTAAAATCATTTTATATTTTCATAATTTTTATTAGTACAAAACTTGAAAAATCACATATTCATTTCAATCGTTGTCCCAACCGATGACTTCTTTGTTGCATATATTTAACATTCATTTAGGGTTAGTTTAGCAATACTTTTAAAAAATATTTTTAAAAGTGTTGTGTAAAAGTGTCTTTGAGAAATATTTTTAGTTTAAAATTTGAGTGTTTAGAATTCTTTGTTAAAAAGTGTTTTTGAGAAATAAAATATTCATTTTAGACATGATATTATCAAGTAATAAATATGTATTTAAATAATGTTCAAATATTAATATTATTATATTTTAGTAAGAATATAAAAATAATTTAATATAACTTGTTAATACTTTAATATATGGAATATAAATTTTAAATATTTTAAGTAATAAATATTAATTATTTATAAAATTTAATTAGAATATATAAACTATATTTTAAATATTTAAATATAACCATCAAATATTTATAATTAGATATTAACACATTTGTATTATTTTAAAAAAAATTATTTAATGATTTTAACACATTTGTAATTAAGTGTCACAGTGTAACGCCCCAAAATTCTTATTTCTGCTTTTGTGAAAATGTGACACAACTGTGTATTTGCTTCAATGGTTAAGTGTTCTTGGTGTGTGTGCGAGGTCCTAAGTTCAAGTCTTACCTATGGTAGATTTTGTTATTTTTGGAATAAAACCTTATCTCTGTTTAGTGGGCTTAGATTAAATTATCTGCAATTATATATTAGAATAGGCCTGTTGGTCTGGTGGTTAAGTTGAGTGTTAGTAAGTTGGAGGTTTTGTGTTTGAATCCTTGCATAAGCGGGATTGGTAATATTTTTGCTCATTGCAATTTTTTCTTTTTGAAAAATTTTCTCTTCCTCCACCAAAGGAAAATTTCTGACGTTAGCTTTCTCTGCCGTTTTTCCCTTGTCTCACTATCGCTTTTTGTTCACTTTTGTCTACTATTACACCTTCATTCTTGCTATATCGCTTTCCTACGTGTGTTTGGGTAAGTAAAGCTTTATTTTGTCTATAACTTGCGTCTTTCCATTGGCCATTGAGGTTATACGGTTGTTTTGGGCAGCAGCATATCAGGAAGATCGTGTTCCTTCTCCTGCAGAATCGTAGTCAGTCGCTCGGAGAGTTTGGGTAAGCGAAAAGCGTTGAGTTGAATTATGGTTGGGTTCAAATTCTCGGTTTAACTGTGTTTTAAGTCTGATTCTGAGCATTGGTACACTGATTTTTTTTAGGTTCGTGAGTGTTGGTGGTTGCGGTAGCATCGAATTGATACCAGGTGTGTACCCAAAAACACAGAAAATAGGATTCGGCGAAAGTCAAAATTGCAAACTGTCGACGCCACATGGGCGTGTGATCAATAAGGCCAGGCCGTACGCGCAGGACATAGTCGTCTGATGGCCAAGTAGGTCGTGTGCGACACACGGGCTAGACTGATTTAGGCCGTATGGGCCACATAAATATGTTGGTCCACACGAGCGTGTCGGATTCTAGGCCAGGTCACACGGCCAAGGAAAAATTGGGCCGTATGGGCCACATGAGCATGTAAGCCCATTTAACTGAAATATTTTCTAAGGTTGCACTGGTCGCCCAAGTTGACCATGAACCTACTGTAGGGTCGGTAAGCACTTCTTAGACCCCTAAATGTGCGAACTGTAGGTATGATGTATGTACTGAGCATGATGATTATATGAATAAATACTAAACTGTATGTACAACTGATATTCATGTATTAGCATGTCATATACTGTATGTTGCATTGCATTAGGTTGGGATGTTGATATTTGGAGGAAGTGTACTGAAAGGCTCTTAAGTCTATTATTTGGCAGCTCAGCTGCAATTTACTAATTATGTGCCGCATTGGGTACTACTTGGAGTGTAGGGATGGATGGGTGTTTTAAACCTCACAAAGAGTGTAAAGATGGACGAAGATGGTGTGTAGATGCTTGTTGGGTAGGACTCTATTTACTGATTAATGTAGATCTGATACTGTTACTTTGATGGGTTTATGCCTTAATGCATATCCGATACTGAAACTGAAATGGGCTGCGGCCCGAACTACTACTGAAATTGAAATAGGCTTAGGCCCAGACTGCATTTGATTATTTGTTGTGATTGATTGTATGCATGTTATCTGTGGGGATTACACATTGAGTTTACGTAAACTCACCCCTTTCTATTTTACCTGTACAGGTAATCCTTAGACTTAGACGGATCGGTGTAGCAGAGGACTCTACAGTGACCACTTGTGTATTAAACAGTTTTGTAACACCCCATATTTCATTAAATTTAGATTTTGGTAATTTTGACATGAATGAGTGTCTGGTTTAGTGGATATGTGTTATGGGTATGTGTGGGAGGTCCCAAGTTCAAGTCTTAACTTGTGTAAATTTTGGTATTTTTCTGAATGAAGCCCAAACTCTGGTTAGTTGGTCTATAAGTTGAAATGTGTAAATAATTAACAGAATGGGCCTACTGGTCTGGTGGATAAGTGGAGTGTTGGTGAGATGGAGGTCATGAGTTCGATTCTCTGTATTGGCAAGGGTTAGTATTTTTGTTACATTATCTGGCTAAAGTTTGAGTTGTAGTGAAAGTCTGAATAGTGGGTGGTTGAGATCGTGTAAGTAGTGGGATTTGGGTTGAATCAGTTTCCCCAAATTTCTCTTTAGAACCGACGCCTCTCTTCCCTCCTCTGCCCACTTTTTTCTTCTCTTTTTCCATTTTTGTGCTCTCCATAGCCGAATTCTGCTTTTCTCAGTCCCCTACTCTTTTTGTTTTCTCTCTTTCAAATCGTTCATTGGTGTGCAACTGTCATTCCATTTTTTCGGTAAGTGGAATAAGGTGATTTTGGTTCTTATTATTAAATTTTTATTAATGGGTGCCATTATTTTTGATTAGGGGAAAGAATCGAGGACTCGAGGTCAATAGTTAGAGATTGACTATCGTGGAAGTTCAGTGGTTTGATTAAAGGTGAGGGATTCTTGCTCACTAGATGAACAATCCGATTTAGGTTCGGTTTTAAGTTTGTTTTGAAGCGATTAATTTAGTGTTTGTTGGTCAACTATAGGCAGTGGAGTGCTTCGAATTACGATTGCAGCAAAATCGAACCAGGTGTGTACCAGAAAATGAGGTTTCAGTGAAAGCCAAAAATATTTCTGTCGACGCCACACGGGCATGTGGTTGCCCATGTGGTAGGCCGTGTGCAAGACTGTTAGTCACCACATGACCGTGTGATCGACGAGCCTGGCCGTGCACCGAGCGAGGCCGTGTACGACACACGAGCTCGACCAATTGGGCAGTGTCGGCCCACACGGGCGAGTGAGATTCTGGGTCAGGCAGTGTGATTCACACGGCCAAGGCCAATTTAGGCTGTGGAGGAATCATAGCACTGAGGAGGCCACTTAGGAGCCGGAGGATTCGATGAGTCAATAGTATCTTCACCTCTTCTGACCAGGTAAAATTTTGAGGACGAAATTTTCTTTTAAAGGGGTAGAGTTGTAACACTTCGTTTTTCTTTAAATTTGGCTTTTGGTAATTTTGACATGAATGAGTGTCTGGTTTAGTGGATATGTGTTCTAGTCTGTGTGGAAGGTTCCAAGTTCAAGTCTCAACTTGGGTAAATTTTGGTATTTTTGTGAATGAAGCCCAAACTCTGGTTAGTTGGCCTATAAGTTAAAGTGTGAAAATAATTAACAGAATGGATCTGTTGGTCTGGTGGATAAGTGGAGTGCTGGTGAGATGGAGGTCATGAGTTTGATTCTCTGTGTTGGCAAGGGTTAGTATTTTTACTGTATTGTCCGGCTAGAGTTTGATTTGTAGTGAAAGTCTGAATAGTAGGTGGTTGAGATCGTGTAAGTAGTGAGATTTGGGTTGAATCAGTTTACCTCAAATTTCTCTTTGGAACCGACGTCTCTCTTCCCTCCTCTGCCCTCTTTTTTTCTATTTTTCCATTTTGGTGCTCTTCATAGCTGAAATCTACTTTTCTCTGTCCCCTACTCTTTTCGTTTTCTCCCTTTCAAATCGTTCCTTGGTGTGCAACTGTCATTCCGTTTGTTCGATAAGTAGAATAAGGTGATTTTGTTCTTGTTATTGAATTTTTATTAATGGGTGCCATTATTGTCGATTAGGGGAAAGAATCAAGGACTCGAGGTTAATAGTTAAAGACTGACTGTCGTGGAAGTTTAGTGGTTCGATTAAATATGAGGGATTCTTGCTCACTAGATGAGCAATCTGATTTAAGTTCGATTTTAAGTTTTCTTTCAAGCGATTAATTTAGTGTTTGTTGGTCAACTATAGGCAGTGGAGTGTTCGGGATTGTGATTGCAGTGGAATCGAACTAGATGTGTACCCGAAAACGTAGAAAATAAGGTATCGCGAAAGTCGAAAACCTTTCTGTCGATGCCGCACGAGCGTTTGGTCGCCCGTGTGGTAGGCCGTGTACAAGACTGTTAGTCACAACACAGCCGTGTGATCGATGAGCCGGTCGTACGCTGAGCGAGGCCGTGTGCGGTACATAGGCTCGACTAATTAGGCCGTGTGGGCCACACGGGCGTGTGGGCCACACGGGCGTGTGAGATTTTAGGCCAGGCAATGTGATTCACACTGCCAAGGACAATTTGGGCCGGGTAGGCCACACGGGCGTGTGAGCCCATTTTTTTGAAAAATCTGTAAGGTTACACGGGTCGCCCAAGTCAACTGTGGACCTACCGTAAGGTCGGTAAGCAATGCTTAGACCCCTAAATAAATGATCTGACTGTTTGATTTCTATACTAAGCATGTATACTGTTATGAATGTATAAACTACTATCTGCATATTAGCATGACATTTTATGTATATTGCATTGCATCGGGGTGGGATTGATGATATTCTAAGGAAGTATCTGAAAGGCTTTTAAGCCTGTTATCTAGCAGCTCAGCTGTAAATTTCTGATTATGTGTCGCATTCGGTACAACATGGTGTGTAGGGTTGGGTGGGTTGATTTTATTCCCACGTGGTGTGTAAGGTTAGAAGGAGTTGGTATGTAGAGGCTGGTGGGTAGGACTCTATTTTTTACATACTCTGTCTGAAATGGACAAAGGCCTTGAAATATGTTTGAATCTGTATTTGAGTGGGCTGCGGTCCACACCGTTTCTGTAATGGGCTCAGACCTGAACTGTGAATGTATGTCTGTTATCTGATATTCTGTGTGTATGTTTTCTGTAGGGATTACACACTGAGTCTGCGAAAACTCACCCTTTTCTGTTTAATTTGTTCAGGTAATCCCCAATAGTAGACGGATCGGTACAGCGGAGGACTTGGCGGTTACCACGGTTCTGGACACTTATTTACGGTTTATTTTTAATTACGATTTGGTTATTTTTGGGTATATTTCCTGTAATATGGCCTTTACATATTTTTACTTAAAATTTGGGATAACTATGTTATGAACTGCTAGCAATAGGACAAGACTTGAGTTTTCAAAGTAAAAAAATATTTTATCAAAAACATACGAATTCGCAAATTACTTTTAAAAAGCTTCCGCAACGTATAACGTTTTGAAAATGGTCAATAAATGAATAAACGACGCTTTTTTGACGGTAACCTAAAATATCAAAAAGGGCATTATTGTAATTACATTTTCTAATTATCTACAAATGGTTTTAGCGCAATTATGTTTTCCAAAGCATTATTGTGTGACGTCGCCAGATTCGGCCATAACGTCTAGGACGAGTTTAGGGTGTTACATTTAGTGGTATCAGAGCCAGGTTGTAAAACTCGGCTGTGGTTTGGGTTTTTTAAATGGTTTTTCTGGAACGATTTTTAAATAATTCAAAATATTTTTGAAATAAGTATGTGGTACACCGAGTCTCCGATGTCGATCCTGTAAGTGTTCTGATCCTTGTTTAAGATCTGTCTGAAATACTACTTGCATGCTTGAAACAGCCTTAGGTAGTATACTGTATTGAAACACTTTAGGTAGTATAAACTGAAAACTGTAGCGAAACTAAAAATCGTAGTAAAAACTGCGATTCGCGATAACAAATTCTAAACTTCTTATACTATTATGCATAAAACATTTGTTAATAAATATTAGAACTGTAAACTAATACAAAGAACGGGGTACTAAAGGCCGTGGTAGAGGCCGTAGGAGGCCTCAAGCTGGGTTCTCCGTATATGAGAATATGCCCAATCTGTATATGAGCGAGACGCCAATCTCACCTACTACAGAGATTGGGTTTCATGATCGTGAGGTTGGGGATGACACACTTTCCCAAGCCATGTTACGGATTTTAGAGAGGGTCAATAGGCCCAACATTGGATCTAGGGGCCGAGGGTCGGTTACAGAACGACTCCGGTCTAATGGGGCTGAGTTATTTAGAGGCGTCAGTAGAGTTGCCCCTAGCGTGGTCGAGTACTGGATGGAGGCCATAGAAAGAATTATGAATGATCTGGATTTTACTACTAATTAGAAGCTTAAGAGGGCTGTTTCCCTGCTTCGCGACGAGGCTTACCAGTGGTGGCTGACTGTTAAGGAGGGCACTCAGCCCTACCATCTGACTTGGGACTACTGTAAAACGGCTTTCCAGAGCAAGTATGTGGGAGCCAATTACATTGATGCTAAGAGGTGTGAGTTCCTTAATCTCACCCAAGGGGACCGTTCAGTGGCCGAGTTCTTGAGACTGAGCTATTATGCCCGGGGCATGATGGCGACTGAGTATGAGCGTTATATCCGGTTTGAGGATGACCTCAGAGATAGCTTACGGGTCTTGATAGCTCCGCAGATGGAGCGTGATTTTTCTGTTATAGTGGATAAGGCGAAGATCGCCGAGGAGGTTAAGCGCGCAGAGTGTCAAAACCATGAGAAATAAATGAATAAGAGGGAATTGGAGCCTTCGAATTCTATGGTGAGTCCTAAGAAAAAGGCCAGATCGGATGGGCTAGTGAGAGTTGGGCCTTCTGTTGCACCTATTTGGGTGGTACTTTGTGGGCACTGTGGTAGATGCCATCCGAGCGAGTGTTGGAGGACTACTGAGGCATGTTTGAGATGCGGGTCGACTGGACATCGTGTCAGGGACTTTTCACTGAGGACTAATTAGATGCAAACTGCGGGTACTGGTACACCGCAGCCACCGAAAGTAGCTCAGCAACCACCTAGGGGTTGAGGTTAGACTAGGGGTAGAAATGGCATGGGCCGAGGACAGAGAGCACCAGACTGAGGTGCGAGACCGACTGAGGCGAGACAGCCTACACTAGTTTATGCTACACGTCGCCAAGAGGATGGTGATGCTCCAAACGTCATTATGAGTGCGTTCTTAATTTTTGATGTACCATACACTACATTGATAGACATAGGCTCTACACACTCTTACGTAGCTAGCTCTGTGTCTGAAACTTTGGGGATTATAGTTGAGAGTACTTCGAGCGAGATAACTGTTGTGAGTCCATTGGGGCAATCTATCCGGGTTAGTAAATTGTTTAGAGACGTTCCGCTAGAAGTTCAAGGGACAGTATTTCTGGCTGATCTGATGGAGCTTCTATTTGGGGAGTTCGATTTGATTCTAGGAATAGACTGGTAGGTCAAGCATCGGGTGAGTCTAGACTGTGCTACAAAAAGGGTTATTCTGATAACCGAGGAGGATAGCGGGGTAGTGGTGATTAGGGAACGTTAGGATTATCTGGCGAATGTAATTTTTGCGTTGGTGGCGAAAAAGTTGGTACGGGAAGGATGTAAGGTATTCTTGGCCTACATCAGTGTTTCAAATTCTAAAGACTCTTCGGTTAGAAACATCAAAATCGTGAGGGACTTTTCGGATGTTTTTTCTGAGGAATTACTAGGTCTGCCTCTGAGCCGAGAGGTAGAGTTTGGAATTGAGCTTTTTTTGGTACCGCTCTGGTGTCCATCGCCCCTTATAGAATGGCACCGAAGGATTTTGTGGAGCTTAAGGCTCAGATCCAAGAGTTACTAGATCGTGGGTTCATTCACCCTAGTGTGTCTCCATGGGGAGCACCTGTGTTGTTGTGAAAAAGAAGGATGGATCCATGCATATGTGTATCGACTACCGAGAATAGATGATTTATTTGACCAGTTCAGAGGGGCTTCTATTTTTTCCAAGATCGATTTACGATCTAGGTTCCACCAACTAAAAGGTAAAGAGACCGATGTGCATAAGACGACATTTAGGACTTGGTACGGCCATTACAAGTTCCTAGTGATGCCATTTGGACTGACTAATGCACCAACAGCTGTTATGGATCTGATGAATAGAGTGCTCTAGCCCTATCTGGGTCGGTTCATTGTAGTATTCATTGACGACATTTTGGTGTATTCGAAGACTGAGGACGAGCATGATGAACATCTCCGAGTGGTATTATAGACTTTGCGTGAGAAATAGTTGTACGCGAAGTTTAGTAAGTGTGAATTCTGGCTCCGAGAAGTAACCTTTCTGGGACATGTAGTTTCTGTGGAGGGGATTCGTGTTGATCCTCATAAGATTGAGGTTGTGTTGGAGTGGAAACAGCAGAAGAATGTGTCTGAAATCCGTAGCTTTTTAGGGTTAGAGGGTTACTATCGACATTTTGTAGAAGAGTTCTCTTTGATCGCAGCACCATTGACCAAGCTTCTGCGTAAGGGAGTTCCCTTTGTCTGGACGATGAGCAACAAGAGAGCTTCGAGAAGCTCAAATATGTTTTGACGCAAATTTCGATTCTGATACAGCCTAAATCTGGAAAGGATTTTGTTGTATACAGTGATGCATCGCATGTAGGTCTGGGTTGCATACTAATGCAGGATGGTAAGGTGGTAGCTTATACATCACGTTAGCTCAAGACGCATGACGCTAACTATCCGACGTACGACTTAGAGTTGGGAGCGATAGTTTTCGCTCTGAAAATTTGGAGGCACTTCTGTATGGTAAGAAGTGTACTATCTACACTGATCACAAGAGCCTCAAGTATCTCCTCACTCAGAAGGAGTTAAACCTTAGGCAACGTAGATGGGTTAAACTAATTAAAGATTATGACTGCACCATTGAGTATCACCCTGGTAAGGCTAATATGGTGGTAGATGCTTTAAGCTGTTGGGCAATGACTGATCTAAGAGCGATGTTTACTCGACTCAGTTTATTCGACGATGGGAGTCTGTTAGCAGAGCTTCAGGTTAAGCCTACGTGGATTGATCAGATCAGAGGTAAACAGATAGGGGATAAGTCTCTCGAGTTGAGGTTCCGTCAGGTTAAGAATGGGGATAATATGGATTTTGGAATTAACAGTGATGGGGTACTTTATTTTCGTGGTTGGATCTGTGTGCCGAATGATGAGGATTTGAGACAGTCGATTCTGAGGGAGGCGTATAGTAGCCCTTACGCTATGCATCCGGCGGGAATAAGATGTATCGAGATATGCGAGAGTTGTATTGGTGGTCGGGGTTGAAGCGTGAGGTTGTTGATTTTGTTACTCGTTGTCTAACTTATCAACAGGTTAAGGCTGAGCATCAGTTACCTTCGGGGTTGCTGTAGCCGATAAAGATTTCAATGTGTAAATGAGAGCAAGTAACTATAGATTTTGTTAGTGGGTTACCTTTAACACCAACTAAGAGGGATTCTGTCTGCTTCATTGTGGATCGATTGACCAAGTCGGCTCACTTCAATCCGGTTAGGACGGACTTTTCGCTCCAGAAATTGGCTAAGTTGTATGTGTCTGAAATAGTAAGACTGCATAGGGTTCCTGTCTCGATCATCTTCGATAGGGATCCTTGCTTCACGTCTCAGTTCTAGAAGAAATTACATGAAGCTCTAGATTCGAGGTTAGACTTCAATACTGCTTTCCATCCTCAGACAGATGGTCAGTCAGAGAGGGTGATTCAAGTACCGGAGGACATGTTGAGGAGCTATGTTATAGATTTCTGAGGCAGTTGAGAGGAGTATTTTTTGTTGGCAGATTTCGCCTATAACAATAACTATCAGTCTAGCATTCAGATGGCACATTACGAGGCCTTGTACGGTCGTAAGTGTCGCACTCCCTTGTGCTGGACTGAGTTGGGTGAGTAGCGTATTCTGGGTCTGGAATTGGTTTTTAAAACTGAAGATAGGGTCCGGTTGATACGGGATCGTCTGAAAGCGGCATTTGATAGGCAAAATGCTACACTGATGTGAAAAGAAAGGATATTGAGTACTTTGTGAGAGACTTAGTTTTTCTCAAGGTCTCGCCATGGAAGAAGGTTCTGAGGTTCGGTAGTAAGGGTAAGCTGAGCCCTCGGTCTATTGGGTTGTACTGCATTCTGAAGCGAGTGGGGCCAGTTGTGTATCAGTTGGAGCTTCATTCAGAGCTGGATCGTATTCATGATGTGTTCCACTTCTCGATGTTGAGATGCTACTCCTTTGATTCCACGCATGTTGTTCTTATTGAGGACATTGAGGTTAGACCAGATTTGACATTTGAGGAGGGACCGGTTCAAATTCTAGAGCGCGACATTAAGGTACTGCAGAGGAAATCTATCCCTTTAATGAAGGTGATGTGGAGGAATCATAGCACTAAGGAGGCCACTTGGGAGCCGGAGGATTCAATGCGTCAGCAGTATCCTCACCTCTTCTGATCAGGTAAAATTTCGAGGATGAAATTTTCTTTTAGGGGGTAGAGTTGTAACGCTCTGTTTTTCTTTAAATTCGATTTTTGGTAATTTTGACATGAATGAGTGTTTGGTTTAGTGGATATGTGTTCTAATGTGTATGGGAGGTTCCAAGTTCAAGTTTCAACTTGGGTAAATTTTGGTATTTTTGTGAATGAAGCCCAAACTCTGGTTAGTTGGCCTATAAGTTAAAGTATGTAAATAATTAACAGAATGGGCCTGCTGGTCTGGTGGATAAGTGGAGTGCTGGTGAGATAGAGGTCATGAGTTCGATTCTCTATGTTGGCAAGGGTTAGAATTTTTACTGCATTATCCGGAAAGAGTTTGAGTTGTAGTGAAAGTCTGAATAGTGGGTGGTCGAGATCGTGTAAGTAGTGGGATTTGGGTTAAATCAGTTTTCCCCAAATTTCTCTTTGGAACCGACGTCTCTCTTCCCTCCTCTGTCCACTTTTGTCTTATCTTTTTCCATTTTTGTGCTCTCTATAGCCAAATTCTGCTTTTCTCTGTCCCCTACTCTTTTCGTTTTCTCTCTTCCAAATCGTTCCTTGGTGTGCAACTGTCATTTCATTTGTTCGGTAAGTGAAATAAGGTGATTTTGGTTCTTGTTATTAAATTTTTATTAATGGGTGCCATTATTGTCGATTAGGGGAAGGAATCGAGGACTCGGGGCCAATAGTTAGAGATTGACTGTCGTGGAAGTTTAGTGGTTCGATTAAAGGTGAGGGATTCTTTCTCACTAGATGAGAAACCTGATTTAGGTTCGGTTTTAAGTTTGTTTTCAAGCGATTAATTTAGTGTTTGTTGGTCAACTATAGGCAGTGCAGTTCTCGGGATTGCGATTACAGCAAAATTGAACCAGGTGTGTACCAAAAAATGAGGTTTCGGCGAAAGCTGAAAACCTTTCTATCGATGCCACACAGACATGTGATCGCCCGTGTGGTAGGCCGTGTGCAAGACTGTTAGTCACCATACGGCCGTGTGATTGACGAGCCCGGTCGTGCGTCGAACAAAGCTGTGTACAACACACGGGCTCAACCAATTGGGTCGTGTGGGCACCACACGGGCGTGTGGGATTCTGGGCTAGGCAATGTGATCCACACGGCCAAGGCCAATTTGGGTCGAGTGGGCCATACGGGCCTGTGGGCCCACATCGACAGGCCCATGAGCGAGTGAGTCCATTTTTTTGAAAAACTCTGTAAGGTTACACGGGTCGTCCAAGTCAACTGTGGACCTACCGTAGGGTCGGTAAGCAATGCTTAGACCCCTAAATAAATGATCTGACTGTTTGATTTCTATACTAAGCATGTATGCTGTTATGAATGTATGAACTACTATCTGCATATTAGCATGACATTTTATGTATGTTGCATTGCATCGGGGTGGGATTGATGACATTCAGAGGAAGTATCTGAAAGGCTTTTAAGCCTGTTATCTGGCAGCTCAGCTGTAAATTTCTGATTATGTGCCGCATTCGGTACAACATGGTGTGTAGGGTTGGGTGGGTTGATTTTATTCCCACGTGGTGTGTAAGGTTAGACGGAGTTGGTGTGTAGAGGCTGGTGGGTAGGACTCTATTTTCTACATACTCTGTCTGAAATGGACTAAGGCCTTGAAATATGTCTGAATCTATATCTGAGTGGGCTGCGGTCCACACCGTTTCTGTAATGGGCTCAGACCCGAACTGTGAATGTATGTCTGTTATCTGATATTCTGTGTGTATATTTTCTGTAGGGATTACACACTGAGTCTGTGAAAACTCACCCTTTTCTGTTTAATTTGTTCAGGTAATCCCTAATAGTAGACGGATCGGTGCAGCGGAGGACTCAGCGGTGACCACGATTCTGGACACTTATTTACGGTTTATTTTTAATTACGATTTGGTTATTTTTGGGTATATTTCCTGTAATATGGCCTTTACAGATTTTTGCTTAAAATTTGGGATAATTATGTTATGAACTGCTAGCAATAGGACAAGACTCGAGTTTTCAAAGTAAACAAATATTTTATCAAAAACACACGAATTCGTAAATTACTTTTAAAAAGCTTCCGCAACGTATAACATTTTGAAAATGGTCAATAAATGAATAAACAGCGCTTTTTTGACGGTAACCTAAAATATCAAAAAGGGCATTATTGTAATTACGTTTTCTAATTATCTACAAATGGTTTTAGCACAATTATGTTTTCCAAAGCACTATCATGTGATGTCGCCAGATTCAGCCATAACATCTAGGCCAGGTTTGAGGTGTTACAGGTTTCTATTTCATTTATGGTTTTTATTACTTATTTTGGGGTATATGATGTAATCTGGGGCTTTAGACTGTTTACCGTTATTTTGGGAGAGTAACTGCTTTCATGGATTTTTAAACTACGAAACTCAATGAAAACTCGGTTTCACTAAAAAAACGTTTTCCTAAACGCAAACGGTTTTCTTAAAATATCACGGTATTAAAAGCTTTCGCTACAAAATATGTTTTTAACGAGTCAAATTAACGAGAAAATGATTTTGAAACCAACAAGAGACTAATAAAATATAATAAACGGAAACGGTTTTAACTTGTTAAATTCGCTTTCAAATTCCATTCCATGTGACATCGTCAGATTTGGCCATAAAGCCTAAGCCGGGTTTGGGGTGTTACACACGGGGCTAGATCTGTCGTCTCGCAATCCGTTCGTCCAAACTCGCCTAATCCAACCTAAACGCAAGTGAGGATTCCTTTAAAATTCCTCCAAGGCACCAATTTGTATAGCGGAAGCAAACTATGCCAAAAGAAGCCACAAAGAATAACAGAAAGAACGCACGAAAGGTGTTTGAGTAAATGCTCTCAATATTCTCTTATTCACAAAGAATAATGAAAAAATGAATGGAGTGAGAAAAAATGAGGGGGAGGCTCTCTATTTATAGTTGAGTTCCCCCAAAACCGACGGTCAAGATTACATTACATCGATAGACGAGATTAGCCTATCCCTTGGTTTTAGGGATTTACAAGATTACATCAAATCATATAAAATCTAATCTTTAGAAGATATGATTCCCTATCAATCTTTAAAGATTAGTTTCCATACTTATCAAGATAGCCTAAGTTGTCATATCTTTATCGTTGGGCCAACCATGCTTCAATCTGACAGGCTTCTCCAATAGCTTACGGAATCGGGCCAGTTCTGGCAGGCCAGATGATCCCCATCTAAACAATAGACCTCCATTGGATGCATTTGGTGTGATGGTCATGGGCCAAATGATATTAACACATTTGTATTATTTTAAAAAATATTCTTTTTATTTAATGATTTTAACACATTTGTAATTAAGTACCAAGAAAAAAAAAAGGAAAGTACTATGTTGTTGGAGAGGTGAAAAAGTAATTAAGCACCAAAAGTACTTTTGAAAAGCCAAAAAATTCAGCCAAAAATAGCTTATTTAGCACAACTTTTCTTTTTCCAAAACTGTTTTTCAAGCTAAAAATGAGTTTTTAAGCACCACTAAACAAACCCTTAGCAATTCTAAAATAGTTAGGGCCCACGAGTTGGCAATTTGGCTATCAACGACTCTACTTTCAACTACCTCTACCTACTTACAATCTCTTCCCTGTAGGTTTTACAAACCTTTCACTTTCATCCTTATGGGTGAAATACCCAAAAATGCTGATTTTGAACCATAATTATTGGCTTAGATTGATTTTTACAAAATTTATCGGATTTAGTTAATTTTGAAAAAACGTGTTTAGCTAGACGCCTTTTTAGTGGATATGGTGGATAAACATTTCTAGTTGAATATGCTTTTAGCTTTGGCCAGATGGTTAAATATTAGTACTTTATCATTGAGTCTCGAGTTTGATTCCATTCCATTCCTAATCTTTAAAGATTAGTTTCCATACTTATCAAGATAGCCTAAGTTGTCATATCTTTATCGTTGGGCCAACCAGGCTTCAATCTGACAGGCTTCTCCAATAGCTTACGGAATCGGGCCAGTTCTGGCAGGCCAAATGATCCCCATCTAAACAATAGACCTCCATTGGATGCATTTGGTGTGATGGTCATGGGCCAAATGATATTAACACATTTGTATTATTTTAAAAAATATTCTTTTTATTTAATTATTTTAACACATTTGTAATTAAGTACCAAGAAAAAAAAAGGGAAAGTACTATGTTGTTGGAGAGGTGAAAAAGTAATTAAGCACCAAAAATACTTTTGAAAAGCCAAAAAATTCAGCCAAAAACAGCTTATTTAGCACAACTTTTCTTTTTCCAAAACTGTTTTTCAAGCTAAAAATGAGTTTTTAAGCACTACTAAACACATCCTTAGCAATTCTAAAATAGTTAGGGCCCACGAGTTGGCAATTTGGCTATCAACGGCTCTACTTTCAACTACCTCTACCTACTTACAATCTCTTCTCTGTAGGTTTTACAAACCTTTCACTTTCATCCTTATGGGTGAAATACCCAAAAATGCTGATTTTGAACCATAATTATTGGCTTAGATTGATTTTTACAAAATTTATCGGATTTAGTTGATTTTGAAAAAACGTGTTTAGCTAGACGCCTTTTTAGTGGATATGGTGGATAAACGTTTCTAGTTGAATATGCTTTTAGCTTTGGCCAGATGGTTAAATATTAGTACTTTTATCATTGAGTCTCGAGTTTGATTCCATTCCTATTAACATTTATATTTTTTTATTTTATGTTGCTTCAAGCTTTTTAAATTTTAATTATTTTTAGTTTTTTGGTTAGATAGTTAAATAGTTGCAATTACGTCCTTGAGTCTCGAGTTCGATTCCTCTCTTACTCTTATTTGTATTTTTATTTCATGTTGCTTCAAGCTTTTTAAATTTTTAATTAATGTTTTTTTAACATTTTAGTTCTTTCGTTATATGGTTAGATAGTTATAATTACATTCTTGAGTCTCGAGTTCGATTCCTCCACTACTCACATTTGTATTTTTATTTCATGTTGCTTCAAATTTTTAATTAATATTTTTAACATATTAGCTCCTTTTGTTAGATAGTTAGATGATTTCAATTACATCCTTGAGTCTGAGATTCGTTATTCTTATAAGCATATTAATGTATTTTTTTCATATTGTTTCAATTTTTATTTTAATTAATTTTTATGATATTTTTAATTATTTTTATTTTTAATTAATGTATTTTTATTTTTAAATCTTTTATTTATAAAATCAAATAAATATTGGAAATATTATTAATTGAAAGAAAAATAATAATATGCTTATAAAATAATTAAAAATAATATGCTTATAAAAATAATTAAAATATCATCAAAACATTATTTAAAATAAAAAGTTTTAAATAATATGAAATAAAAATACATTAATATGCTTATAAAATAATAGAACCTCGAGACTCAAGGATGTAATCGTAATTATCTAACCATCTAATGAAAGGAACTAATATGTTAAAATATTAATTAAAATAAAAACCTTGAAGCAACATGAAATAAAAAATATAATTGTCGAGTAGTAGAGGAATCGAACTTGAAACTTAAGGATGTAATTACAACTATCTTACCATCTAACAAAAAACTAATATATTAAAAATATTAATTAACAATTTAAAAGCTTTAAGTAACATGAAGTAAAAATACAAATATAAGTAAGAAAGAAATTGAACTCGAGACTCAAGAATGTTATTGCAACTATCTAACCATCTAACCAAAGAGCTATTATGTTAAAAAAAATTAATTAAAATTTTAAAAGGTTGAAGCAATATGAAATAAAAAATACAAATGTGAGTAGGAGCGGAATCAAACTCGGGACTTAAGGATAAAGTACTAACATTTTATCATCTGGCCAAAGTTGAAAATGCATCTAACTAGAAGTGTTTTCCTACTATATCCACTAAAAATGCGTCTAGCTAGAAGCGTTTTTTCAAAATCAGTCTAATTCAATAAATTTTACAAAAATCGACCTAATCTGGTAATTATGGTTAAAAATAAACATTTTTGGGTAATTCATCCATCCTTATTATCTCAACTTTTTATTTATTTTACGCTCTGTTTATTTAATTAAAATGGCTTCTAAAAATAATTTTAGAAAAATGGTCTACTTTTTTGGAAAAGCTAATATTTTAGTGTTTAAATGAATTTGTATAAAATATTTTTATTGTTTGATCGATTTTCGGAAATATTTCATAAAAGTTGTTTTCAATTAAGCAAATATACATTTGAGATTTTCATATTTTTTCTTTGTTTAATTGAGTTTATTTTTATATTTATAAATTAATATTTTTATTGTTTTGTAAAACAAACACGATAGAAATATATTTGTTATAAAATATTATAGTGCAATTTCTTTTTAACAATCGAAAATTACTTTATAATAAGAAATATTTTGTAATAATCAATGTCATATATAAACTTAATAATAAATAATATCTAATTAAAACTTAATTTAAATTACATATATGGGAGTACATATTGACATGTAAGGGATAAGTGAAGCTAAGCATTATTTAAACAAATATTCATATTTATGTAATTAAAATATTCATATTTTATACTAGGTTAAAATATGTTATAAGTCCTTCTACTCTTCAGAAATTTGAAATTTAGTCCATGTTCTTTTATTTTTGGGTTAGTTTTACTTTTTAGATATCAAAATTAAAGTTTAGTTGTTAGCATTATTAAAAATATTTTGTTAAATTCATATTTATTATAATGTCATTTTCCGATTACATGAATATTGATTATTTTTATTTAAAATGTGACATCAAAAAATGACAAAAAAAAACAATGTTAACAATTGGACTTGATTTTCAAATCGAAAAGTAGCGGACTAAATTATTAAAAATAAAAGTATAGGGACTAAATTCTAAATTTGTGAAGAGTACATAGACTTATGGCATATTTTAACCTTTATACAACAAAACATTTATTATTAATATATTTATAATTGTAATAAATATTTATTATTAAAATATTAATATTGAATAATTTTCAATAATATATTAATAATATTATTTAAAATTACTATTCTTAAAATTTATTATTAAAATAAAATTGAAGTATTAAATAATTTATTATATTATTAGATATAAATAATTAAATATGTATGTTTAATAATATTGAAAATTATAATATTTTATATTAATATTTTATTACTTTTAAATATTTTAAAATAAAAATTTATTATTAATATAATAATATTAAGCTCAACTTAACTTGATTTTTATATAAAATAAAATTACCCATAAATGAGTTATTTTCTGAAAATTGACTTACGCTTTTAAAAACGACAAGTTATTTTACAGGAAAAATAACTTATTTTCTGTTGACTTGTAAGTAAGGGTGTTCATAGTTTGGTTAAAACCGAATTAACTGATCGAAACAGTCCAATTCAATTAATTGGTCGATGGCCAAACTTCGATTAGAGGTCGGTTAATAATTTTTTAAAATTTTAATTATCGGTTAATTCAGTTCAAAAATCGAGAATTTACCGAATTAATCAAAATAAATAATATATATTATATATAATTGTTAACTTTTTCTTTGGTTGTTTTACTTCATTTAAAGTTGTTTGAACTATTAAAGAAAATGAATTTTAGCAATATATTTTTATATGTTTTATAATTATTTTAATATAAAAAGAAAAAGTTATATATATAAATTTCAGTTAATTCAGTTAACTGTTAAATTAACGAAATATTTCAGTTCTATTAATGTATTTGAAAAAAAATTAATTCGGTTAAAGATTAATTTTTTTTTTACATTTCGGGTAATCTGGTTAATGACAATTTAGTTTAGGTATTAATTGAACCGACCATTTAAACACCTCTACCTGTAAGTCATTTTATGCTAATCAAGTTATTTTCTATTAAACAAATTCAAAAAAAAATGCAAAAATACATTTTAAATGAAATAAACTTAGCGTTAAACTAAATGTTTTCGACACTCATACACTATTGAATATTTTTGAGCATGGCTTTAACTGTATAACTACGTTGAAGAGAAGAAAAATAAACAATTTCTTCTAGTATTTATAAATTATATACAACTCTAGCCATGGAAAACTTTTAGTTGGACAAAAATATTGTCTCCCCTATGTTATCAGGACACTTCAGTTTTTGCTTAGGGTAATTGTGTTCGATCCGACATATTCGAATTTAGCAAACCCGCGTCGAACATATAACATAGTCGACGGTCACTTGAATCTGGGTAATATAGACTTCGAAGGATTTTGTTTTGATCTACAGTGGCTATCTGCCATTTACTCTGCTGTAGGTTGATCGAGGTGTTTTGCTGAGCCTGCTTCGATATCCACATCCCTGTCTTCCACATCCAAATATAGTGAACTTGGGTATGAATGCACAAAATCTTCAAACCGGATGGTATTGGTACCACCACTTCCATGACCCTTTTTGCTATCATATCCACCGGGCGATGGCACCACTTCTGGCAGAGCCATCTCTCCTTCCAAGTACCTCACTACTTGCCTCATCGTCGGCCTTGCGTCTGGTGCATCATTCGAACACATTAATCCGAGCTTGATCACAACAATGGCCTCTAGCTCATCAAAGTCGCCATTCAATTTCGGATCCACAACCTCAAGAGCTGCACCACTTTGCCATCTTTCCCACACCCAATCCACCAAAATTAGCTCCTCGGGCAATGCCTTTGGCTCAATAGGTCTCCTCCCACATGCCACTTCAAGCAAAACTGCACCAAATGCAAACACATCGGTAGCTATTGTAGGCTTACCAGTTTTTGTAAGTTCAGGTGCTAGGTACCCCAATGTACCAACCACCCTGGTCGTGGTCGGGTTTGTGCCGTGTTCATATAACTTAGCCAGGCCGAAGTCGCTGAGTCTTCCATTTAGCTCGGAATCTAATAGAACATTGCCTGCTTTGATGTCCCTATGAATTACAGTTTGTTCCCATTCTTCATGCAGATATAAAAGACCCGAAGCAACGCCTTTGATTATTTTGAACCTCTCATCCCAACCGAGAACTCGTTTAGGTTCATCAAACAGGTACTTATCCAAACTACCATTAGGCATATAATCATAGACAATTAACAGATCACCCCGGCACCGACACCATCCGAGGAGCGGAACAAGATTCCGATGGCGAAGACGGCCGATACTCGCAATCTCTGACACGAATTCTCTTAGACCTTGCTTTGATTCATGAGAAATCCGTTTGACAGCAACTTGAGTGTTTGTACTCTGCAAAGTTCCTTTGTAAACTCTGCCGAATCCACCAAATCCAAGTAGCTCTTTGTCCCTGAAACCCATTGTTGCTTTCTTGAGTTCTTGGTAAGAGAATCTGTGAGGACCAATTTCCAGTTCGAAGGCCTCAATTATGTCCGATTCCTTAAGTTTTCTTACAAGGTAAAACGAGATGAAAACAATCAACATTATTACAACAACTGCAAATGTAGCGCAAAGGATCAAGACAGTGTGGTTCTGTTTAGGCCTTGGAAGAGAAGGCAAAGAAGACAGAGACAAAGATTGAGCCTCTCCACTCATGTTGAAACTCCATCCCAAGACATAGTGAGAGCTTGCAAGCAAACCTGTTGAAGCTGAAAACCCCACAAACATGAAATCCTGGAGAATTGATGAAAGATTCACATCAATGGACAAAATTGAAGATCTTGGTTTCTCGGACAAAAGTGAAAGCTTCACATCTAATCGATTTTTGGCCGAATCGTAATCAATCCAAGCCTGGATTTTTGCCCCACTCTTGATAATCAACTCTTCTTTTGTTCTGTTTTCAAGAAAATAAGCAGCAGGGGTTGAAGCAATTGATCTCATGCTATTGACATTAACACCGACATGGTTATCATTTATATCACCTAACTCTAAATCTTTCACAGTATCGAACTCAACTGCGAATATGTGGTTGGCTGAGTTCCCATTCTCGCTTGCATTAAGCAAGCCCATGAATTGACTGGGAGAGCCTGAAAGTTGCTTCGAAGGTGAGAGAACGAAAGCAAGGCCATGGCCACCGAGCTTTGGGTACTCGGGAACAGTGGCGATAACGAAAGCAGATGAAAAAGAAGAAACTTTGCTGTTGTCTGAGTTCTTGAATTTCAATGGAGATGAGTAAAAAGCATGGCCACTTACGCGAGAAGTAGTGTTGGTTAAACAAAGCAACCCAGTGTCCGCAATGTCTGCAACTCCAGTTAAGCTCATTTTGTTGCCTGAACCATGGAACCCATTGAAGACGAACTGATCTAGCTGAGAAAAAACTTGGCCTGATGATAAAACAAGGAAAACCCAGAAAAATATCAGCTCCTTTGCAATGGAAAATGAATTCGAATGGGATCTTTTTGATGTTTTCTGCATCAGAAATTTTGGTTTATGGATTTTGTTTGAGAAATTATAATTATAATTATTAAATGTTTTGGGAGGGGGTTGGTTGAACTGGATGAGAAAGAAGAACAAAAAGAAAGATTTAGTAGAAATGGCAAGATTTTTAAAGATAAAATTTAGTGATTTTCCGATCTCCACATGGGAGTTTTACAGAAGAAAATGATTGAAAAGCAACACAATTATGGAACCAAAGAAGACGGCTAAAATTTAACATAACCAACCTTAGTAAGCATAGAAGTTAGGTGGACTCTCATTGTTCGAGTAAAAATAAAAATAAAAATACTTCAACAATTCTGCCCTCTACTTTCCTTGTTTCATTTTTTTTATTATTAGGTCATGGGAAAATTTTTACACTATTTTAACGCCCTTCTATGTCAAATTTGGTGGGGTTTTAAATTAATACATTAATTTTTATGATGTATGTTAAGCTATCTCACCACCGACAAGTGTCTAAGTTTAAAGTCGGGAGATTTGACGGATTATTTGGGTAACTATTGGTTCCACCAATTTAATTTAATATAGTGGAAGTCAATTCTCATAGTTGTTGACTTCTTATCTATAATTAAAAACTCACTCTTCCCTCTTTTCTTTCCACTTAAAATCTTCTCAAACTCTCCATCTGAAAAAAAAAAAAAAAAAAATCCCTATGTTTTATAATAATTTTCATAGAAAAAATAGTTGACCACAATACTAACTATGCCCTCAATATGGTGAAATATCTAACTTAATTTTTAAATTCTTATGATACTATTTTTAAAATTTTCTAAATTTTAATATTATGTTTTGTGATTATTTTAACGGTTAATAGGTCACACTCTCTAAATTTAATATAATTTATAGCTCCCACAAGTTGATATCTAAAGACTTTTAGAGGATGTCTATTTTTAGTACTGTCTAAGATGAAAATGTTTATGTCATTTCAGAGGTGATTGTCACCTTGTGGAAAGATGGAGATTGAAAATATTTATATTTTATTTGCCACGTGAGAAAGTGACCATCACATTTAAAGATATGACTTTAATAATTGATTTTCTAATTAATGAGGAGGTGGTGATCAAACCTAGTGGCATTGATGCGGAAGATATGTGTCGCCGATTGTTGGGTATCGTGCCATCAAGAAAGAAGTAAATAATGATCTAGATGAGTGCTGACTGAAGTGCACATAGTTGGTCAAGTTTGTGAAATTATCCCCTCCATTACTTGCTAACGTGGAGAAGATGGATCGATAGACTAGAACTTAGATGCTCTAGATGATTTAAGGAATGTTGTTTCCAGACTAAGTCTGGCAACAAGGGCCCTGCCATATTTCTTCCTCTGTTCGGGAATTTTAAGGTGGTAAGTATATTTAATTGGGATTCTGCTACTCCAATGTATCTCTATAGATTGCTTAGTATGGTGATTCGTAAATTGATCAACGAACTCAATAATCACTTATTGCTCCTATAGAATAAGTATGGATATGCATGCCGTAATTAACACCTATCTAAAATTGTATTTCACTAGCCGTACTTAATATTTGCTATTGCTTTGAATATTAAAACAAATTTAGTGGTGGGTTGGATTATACATGCTATAAGGGAAACTTGACATAAATGCATGGAGAAATGAATCGACGAGGCAATGAAGAATTATGTTGATGTTGCTTTCAAATTCCATGTTGATGTGAATGGAAAATAACATATTTGTATAGTTATATAGTTTGGGTCAATGTAGCTTAGGCCTCCCAAATGGTAAACTTGTAGTTAGCTCCTGTAAAATTATAAATTAATATAAGATTAAAATTACATTTTAATCCTAAAAATTATAATTTAGTTTAAAAATTCATCTTTAATTAATTAAGTTGTTTTCTATTTTTAATTAATGTTAAAAAGAGTAAATTGAAATTCAAACTGAGTATTAGAATTAAACTTATTCTTTAATTAGGTAAACCTACCTAATCAATTGAACTTAAATAATTTAATTTTATCCTAAATCAAGTTTAAGTTATAAAATTAAATTCAATAAGATTCCATCTCAACTTAAACGTCAAATATCAAATTGAACTCAAACTTCTTATAAATTCAACTCCACTAGTTTGACATTTTTTAGAAGGTGGATTCCAAGTCATATTTGAGCATTGGAAAATGCATTCATTATCCTATCAAATTTTTTTTTAACAAAAAAAAAAAATTTCTCATTTTGAAAGAAAAAAATGAATTAAAATTGCAATGGTTGATTGGTACCCAACAATACAACAAAAATTCACTAAAACTCCACGTTCTTACTTGAAAAAGACCTAACAGATCACAACATTTTTATTTGATTCCCGTTATAAAATGATATTTTAGGTTTAATATAATATTTGGTACTTGAAGTTGACATTTTTTTCTAATTTGGTACTTAATCTTTTTGTTGTTGTTTGATTTGGTACTTGTTAAATGTTTTACAAATTACTCCAATATACTAATAATGTTATTTTTTTATGAGATAACAAAAATAATCAATGGTGACTAGCATGTGATGATGATATGATATTTTTGTGTTTTATATATTCAATTACTTTTAGTTTTAATTAATTAATTAACCAATGGAAATAATAAATTTCTTTTAATTTGGAGTTTTAAATAATTTTTTATTTAATATTAATTAGTTAAGGATAACTCAATACCTATTTTATTAGCATAACAAAAAAAAAGTAACACGGTTAGTGTTTTATGTAATTTGCATAACATTTAATAGATTTAAGTACCAAATTGGGCTCAAAAATACTTTAGGTATCAAATTAGAAAAAGTATCAAGTTCAGTACTAAATTGGGCCCAAAAAGATTTAGGTGCCAAATTAAAAAAAAAGGATCAAGTTTAGATACCAAATCTTATATAAGTCTGCTTTTGAGAAGATGAAAAAGAAATTATCCAACTTTTAAATGAAACCTATCAATATGTTGAAAATATTTTCCTTTTAAATAAGTATTTTTCTTGAAAGAAATTTATCCAAAAATTTTAGTTATGTTATAAGATAAAGAGAGACGGAGAGAATAAAGAAAATATGAAAGCAATAAAGAATGTACTTTATTGATCAAAGGGATGATTATAATGCTTCATCAGAGTCTCTATTTATAGGCATAAGAAGTATAAAAGAAGTAGAGATCTAATTTTAATAACTATTAGAATTTAAAGTACATCAAAACTTTATCTTGATCATGATGGACATCCACTTAACAAGATATTCATAACACTTCCACTTGGATGTCCATTGATAGATAATGTGCCTCGTTAAAACCTTATTAGAAAAAACCCTGTGGGATAAAAACCAAACGAGAGAAAAAGAGTACACAATCTTCTATTACAAGCTGCCTCGTTAAAAACCTTTACCAAGAAAATCCAATGGGACAAAACCTTGGTTAAAGGAAAAGAGTACAACTTGTTTTTAGACTCCCCTTGATGGCAACATTACATTGCATCTTTAAGTCGACGCATTCCAATTTTGTATAGTAGTCTTTCAAATGTTGAAGTTGGCAATGCCTTAATAAAAAGATCTACTAAATTATCACTACAACGAATTTGTTGAACATTTATATCACCTCTTTTCTCAAGATCATGGTTGAATAATAATTTTGGTGAAATATGTTTCGTTCTATCACCTTTGATGTAACCACCCTTCAATTGAGCTATGCATACTGCATTATCTTCATTTAGGATAGTTGACATTTTTTTCTGTAAAGGCAAATTACATATCTTCTGGATATGTTGAGTCAATAACCTTAGCCAAACACACTCTCGACTTGCCTCATGCATTGCAATTATTTCTTCATGATTAAAGAAGCGGCAAGTAATGTTTGCTTTGTTGACGCCATGATATGGCAGTATCCCCACATGTAAATAAATATCCTGTTTGAGATCAACCTTTATGTGGATCTAATAAGTATCCAGCATTAACATAGCCAACTAATAGGGATTTTGAATCATTTGAATAAAATAACCCTATATCAATGGTCCCTCTGAAATATCTAAATACATGTTTAATTTCATTCCAATGTCTATATGTTGGAGAAGAACTAAATTTTGCTAACAAGTTTACAATGAAAGCTGTATTAGATCTTGTGTTGTTTTCAAGATACATCAATACCCCTATGGCACTTAGATATGGCACTTCAGGACCAAGAAACTCTTCATCATTCTCTCAATGACGAAATTAATCTTTATTCACATCTAACGATCGTACAACCATTGGAGTACTTAATGGGTGTGCTTTATCCATGTAAAATTTCTTTAATATCTTTTCCATATAAGTTGATTAATGAACATGAATTTCATCTTTTAAATGCTTGATTTGTAATCCAAGATAAAACTTTTTTTTTTCAAGATCTTTCATATCAAATTCTTTCTTTAAACAGTTTATTGTATTTTGAAGCTCTTTAGGAGTTCCAATAATATTTAGACCATCAACATAAACAACAGTTATCACAAAATCTAATCCAAACATTTTTTATAAAGACACATGGAAAAATTATCTCATTTTGTAACCTTCTTTTAAAAAGTATTCATTAAGAAGATTGTATCACATACGTCTAGATTTTTTTATTCTATATAAACTTTTCTTTAATCTGATCGAGCAATTTTCTCAAGAAACTTCATATCTTTTTGGGATTTTAAATCCTTCAGGGATTTTCATATAAATTTCACTATCAAGTGTACCATATAAATAGGATGTAACAACACCCATTAGATGCATGTCAAGTTTTTCACGTATTGCCAGACTAATAAGATATCTAAATGTGATTACATTCACCACAGGAGAATATGTCTCTTCACAATCAATGCCGGACCTTTGCGAAAATCCTTGTGTTACAAGGCGAGCTTTTTATCTTATGACTTCATCAATTTCATTTTGTTTTCACACAAATACCCATTTATATCCTACCAGCTTTTACACCTTTAGGTGTTTGGACTACAGGTCCAAAAACTTCATGTTTACAAAGTGAACTCAGTTCTGCTTGAATTGCATATTTTCATTTTGGCCAATCTTTTCTATTTTTACATTCCTTTGTAGATTTAGGCTTAAGATCCTTATTTTATTTTATTATTTTAATAGCAATATTATAAGCAAAATTGTTGTCGAGAACTATTTTTTCGGTTCCATCTTTTTCTCGTATTGATATAACTTATCGAGATCTCTTTATTTTCATCATTTCCATTTTCATTTTCAGGTACCTGAATCTCATCTTGAGTTTTATAATTAGTTATGTCATGGGTCTCTTCAGGAATCCCCACCTCTATTACATGGCCATCTTGAATGTTTGCTCCTTTACTTTTACGAGGATTTTTATCTTTGGAACCGACCGGTCTTCCATGCTTCAGGCATGAATTACTTTCTTTTGCATTAACAGTTTACCTTATTAGGACATCAGTTCATATTGAAGCATTTTTAGCTGATATGTGAGATTTAATGAATTTGGCAGTTGATTCGTAAAATAAATTATCTGTTGAACTTCTAGTTCATATTGCTTTGTACGAGGATCTTAGACATTGATAATTCATTTCAAGTACTTTATTAATCCAGCTTTTTATCCTCTCCCCCTAATGTTGGGAAAACTGACAACTCATGTCATAAATAAATCTCGAATTAATAGCTCAAAAATATTATAATGAGACTCATATAAATATACATTCCTAATATCTTATTATGACCCATCTTTGTGCGTTGTGGTTGAGCAGTTGGAACATATAAAACACATTCAAAACTTGTAAGATGGGAAATATTTGGCTCTTGATCAAAAATCAATTGTAATGGGGAGTATTTATAATTTATTGCCTTGATGGTACAACATGTAAATCAATACAATCTCATGCTGAAATAGAAAGTTTTGTTCTCATAAGTAATGATTTAGCTATTAGTTGGAGGCATTTGATAAACAATTCAGCTAAATCATTTTGTGTGTGAACATGAGCTACAGGATGTTCAACTTTTATCCCAATTGACATGCAATAATCATTGAAAACTTGGGATGTAAACTCACTAACATTAGCAAAATGAATTGTTTTAATTGCATAATCTGAAATTAATTATTTAAACAAGCAATCTTGCAAACAGCAGGTTGCGAGTTGATAACGCATGTGATTAATTTGTAGATGCATCTACCAAAATTATATAATGTCAAAACCGTCCACATGGTGGATGAATGGACCCATATTTATTTTAGAAATGCAAGACATTAAATCTCAACTTTAGCTAGTGAGTTTCTAAGAACCAATTTTTATTAAGAACAAGCAACAAATAAGAATTCTTTAAATTAAAGAATCTTCTAGTTCTTAAAGGATGTCCATATAAATTCTTAATTAATTTTCACATCATATACGATACATGATGGTTTAACTGGTCACGCCAAGTAGTAAACATATTTGTATTAGTAAATTTCTGGTTTACTTTAACATGTGTTTCTGTAACACCCCAAACCCTGCCCAAACACTACAACTGGATTTGGTATGTTACTAAGGAAATTTTGTAAAACATGTCGCATTTTCAGAAAAAAACATTTTGGTAAAATTTAACCTTTTAGTAGGAAAAAATTTATAATTTATAGTTTTAAATAAAATATGCCTTTATGAATTAAAACCCAAATTTAAATACATGCCTTAGTTCAATTAAAATAAAAATTTAAATAACTAAAAGTAATAAAAGCCCGTAATAAAAAAAATATAAACGGTGGCCCATGGCCTTATTACAACAGATTTAAAATCCATTAAATAAGAATATAAAATAATAACTAGAGTCTTTTGCTGGATCCAAATGTTCTTTTGCATGGCCACCTTGCGCTCCTCTCCACCGGTCCGATGCACTAAATGCTACCGAAATGTTAATTAATTGGTTGAGTCATGAGACTCGATGTGCAACCCTCATGCACCATTAGATTTGGGCCTTAGCCCCATAAAACTAAAATAATCGAATTAATATATATAATAAAATAATATACAAGCCCAACCCAAATCCTAGGTTTCCATCCGCTACACGCCTGCATCACCCATTCACACCATTGGGGATTTTACAATCAACCCACACCACTACACGCCTTGATGGCAGTCGTGCTGCTTATCATCAGATCATGGCCGTAGCCACTACAACAGATCACGATAAAAACCACTACAATAGATTACGGTAAAAACCGCTACAACAGATCACGGTGAAAACCGCTACAACATATAACTTCCTCCTTTCATCAAACCCAACCCATGCAATCACATAAAATCAATATACTTATATCGTTTAATCAGAACATTCACTAACCTGATGATTTGCTTTTACCCTCTTTGGGTTTCCTCTGTTATGCCCAGATTTCGGCATTTATCAAAACATATAAGACTTATAATCATATATTAATCAAACAGATCTAGATGGTGGGAAAGTGTTACACACCTGATATCGCGAAATCCAATATTCTTAGTCAATATCCTTGTTATCTCGATCTACAACTTTGCTCAAAAAGTCGGAAAGATGTGAAAATAGGGCCTCTCCTTGAAATCCCGAAAATAACACGACTTAAGTGTTACTGATTTTTGACTTAGAGATCTAAGCTTTGGACTCTCTATTGTTTTCTTGATTCGGCTGGCAGACTTTCTTGAAGAAAATTAAGCAACTTTCGGAGGCGAGATCTAAAATTTCGGTTTTAGAAGATTTAAGAATTGAAGAGATGGCTAAGAGAGATTTGGCCAATGAATATTAAGGAGAAGAATAGAATAATAGAGATGTGATTTTGGATTTTAGGGATTAGAAGAAAAATAACAATAGAGGTTAAAAGATTCGGCCAACCAGGAAATTTTAGAGAGGAAGAAATGGTGAAGAAAATGGCGGTTTTTGACTTTTGAGAGGAAGAAGATGAGAAAAGAAAATAAAAGAAAGGCTTCCAAAATTTCGGCACACCCCCTCTTTATATAGAAAATAGATTCCTCCCTTTAGCAGAGATTGATTTTCAGCCAACACTGCCACACATGATAGCTCCTATCCCTTTTCCCTTATCTTAATCTACTATCTCCTCAAAAATAGTCTTTATCTGCTTATTATCCTTAAAGAATAAATCCCTAAATAATAGCCTTTATCTGCTTATTATCCACAAAGAATAAATATAATAAAATTCTCAAAAAAAATAGCCTTGTGCCGTCCACTTCCCTAATCCCTAATGCCAAATTTAACTAACTTAAATTAGAAGATTTGGGCTCCTTAAAACTTAAAATTTGGGCCCCTAACACTTAAATTAACTCATTCCACATATTCACCCATTAAACGCATAGGCCCAAAAATTTAGGATGTTACAGTTCTACCCTCCTTAAAGAAATTTCGTCCTCGAAATTTCTAACTAACTAGAAATCATACTACCTAAGTCTCACCACTATGCTTTCGCTGCGCACTCTAATTCTAAAGCCAAAATAAACACTTAGTATACTACGGTAGGGTACGCACTATTATTCGCATCTGAAGCGTCTTCGTCCCCTTGTACTTATTCTTTCGATCGACGTTTATCTGATTAAGAATTTTATGAATAATTAATTCTTCCCACTTATTAACCGCGAACAATCTTATGTAAAATCATTTCGATAGTAGTTCTTTCGAATTCGAATTCTATCTATGGGTTTAGTTCTCAAGTCGATACTTCCTAGTTCTAGAGTTCACCTTCAGTCAATATTCAGCACACATCAATCATAAAAACAGCCTTATAAACTTACATTCGCCACCTAGGGGTATTTTCGTCGTTTCACTACCCAGGGGTATTTTCGTAATTTTACCTACAGGGGTATTTTCGTAATTTTCCAAAATAAGGTTCCAGGTGATTTGGCAAAATAAGGGTATTTTGGTAATTTTCCAACTCAAGGGTATTTCGGTAATTTTGAAATCTGGGGGTATTTCGGTAATTTTACAAATCTGGGGTATTTCGGTAATTTATAAATTCAGGGAATTTAGATAATTTTGAAATTTGGGGGTATTTCGGTAATTTTAAAATTCAGGGGTATTTCGGTCATTTACAAATCAAGGGTAATTTGGTAATTTTACAAATTAGGGATATTTTGATGTTGTTGTTGTTGTTTTTTGTTTTCTATGGAAAAATTCTATTGACTTTGTAAATCGGGGTATATTTGCATATCATGGGTATTTTTATTTTTTTTTCAAAATAAGGATATTTTAGCAATTTTGTGAGAAAAACAGGTGGCTGGTTCCTTTCGGGTTTTAATTATAAGTTTTGGCTGTCAACACGTCCTCATGGTTAGGGTGAACACCCACTACGCACTAGGTAGGATTCGAGGGAAGAGGAGGTGAGTCACTAGGACTGCTTAAATACCAAGCTCTCCCTATATCCACTCCTAGACATACGTATGCCTGTTGCCCCACCCTAACTCGGCGACTAGTTCACAGGATTTGTTTAGGTAAATTAAGTCTTATGGAATTTAAGAAGTTGTTTAAGTTAAGCCTATAGTCCATCAAAGTCTAATTAAACTAGCCTACGTCCCATAAAGCCCATCAAGCCCACATATATATATCACACAATGGTTTAGAGTACTTACCTGGCGGACTTGGGCCGGAGACGCAGGTGCCATATCGAGCTAACAAACCTGTTATCATTTCAAAGAAAACAACATGCAAGTTTCAAAAGCCCACCTTTAAAAAATGTTTTGAGCCTAAAAACCCCAAAACCGAGTTTTAAACCGGGCTCTAGTACCAATTTGTAACACCCCAAACCCGGCCCAAACACTACAATCGGATTTGGTATGTCACTAAGGAAATTTTGTAAAACATGTCGCATTTTCAGAAAAACATTTTGGTAAAGTTTAACCTTTTATTCGGGAAAAATTTATAATTTATAGTTTTAAATAAAATATGCCTTTATGAATTAAAAACTCAAATTTAAATACATGCCTTAGTTCAATTAAAAATAAAAATTTAAATAACTAAAAGTAGTAAAACCCCGTAATAAAACAAAATATAAACTGGTGGCCCATGGCTTTATTACAACGAGATTTAAAATCCATTAAATAAGAATATAAAATAATAACTAGAGTCTTTTTGCTGGATCCAAATGTTCTTTTGCATGGCCACCTTGTGCTCCTCTCCAGTCTGGTCCGATGCACTAAATGCTACCTGAAATATTAATTAATTGGTTGAGTCGCGAGACTCAATGTGCAACCCTCATGCACCATTAGATTTGGGCCTTAGCCCCATAAAACTAAAATAATCAGAATTAATATACATAATAAAAATAATATGCAAGCCCAACCCAAATCATAGGTTTCCATCCGCTACATGCCCCCGTACCAGCCATTCACACCATTGGGGATTTCTACAATCAACCCACACTGCTACACGCCTTGATGGCAGTCGTGCTGCTTATCATCAGATCATGGCCGTAGCTACTACAACAGATCACGATAAAAACCGCTACAACAGATCACAGTAAAAATCACTACAATAGATCACGGTAAAAACCGCTACAACAGATCACGGTGAAAATCGCTACAACATATAACTTCCTCCTTTCATCAAACCCAACCCATGCAATCACATAAAATCAATATACTTATATCGTTTAATCAGAACATTCACTAACCTCGATGATTTGCTTTTACCCTATTTGGGTTTCTCTATTATGCGGATTTGGCATTTATCAAAACATATAAGACTTATAATCATATATTAATCAAATAGATCTAGATGGTGGGAAAGTGTTACACACGATATCGCGAAATCCAATATTCTTAGTCGATATCCTTGTTATCCCGATCTACAACTTTGCTCAAAAGCCGCAAAGATGTGAAAATAGGGCCTCTCCTTGAAATCCGAAAATAACACGACTTGAGTGTTCTTGATCTTTGACTTAGAGATCTAAGTTTTGGACTCTCTATTTTTTCTTAAGATTCGGCAAGCAGACTTTCTTGAAGAAAATTCGCAACTTCGGAGGTGTAATCTAAAATTTCGCTTTTAGAAGATTTAAGAATTGAAGAGATGGCTAAGAGAGATTTGGCCAATGAGTATTAAGGAGAAGAATAGAATAATAGAGATGTGATTTCGCTTTTAGGGATTAGAAGAAAAATAACAATAGAGGTTAAAAGATTCACCAACCAGAAATTTTAGAGAGGAAGAAAGGGTGAAGAAAATGGTGGTTTCGACTTTTGAGAGGAAGAAGATGAGAAAAGAAAATAAAAGAAAGGCTTCCAAAATTTCGGCACACCCCCTCTTTATATAGAAAACCGATTCCTCCCTTTAGCGAGATTGATTTTCACCAACACCGCCACACATGATAGCTCCTATCCCTTTCCTTATCTTAATCTATTATCTCCTCAAAATAGTCTTTATCTGCTTATTATCCTTAAAGAATAAATCCTAAATAATAGCCTTTATCTCGCTTATTATCCACATAGAATAAATATAATAAAATTCCCAAAAAAAAATAGCCTTGTGCCGTCCACTTCCCTAATCCCTAATGCCAAATTTAACTAACTTAAATTAGAAGATTTGGGCTCCTTAAAACTTAAAATTTGAGCCCCTAACACTTAAATTAACTCATTCCACATATTCATCCATTAAACGCATAGGCCCAAAAATTTAGGATGTTACAGTTTCAATTGTACTAAATTGTAACAAATTGATAATTTTATTCTCATTTCTTTTAATTTGTATCCACGTATAAGTACTATTGTGACATTTACTACTGGAAATGTATAAATCAATATGAAGTCTATAATGCCACCAAGTCAATAAATATAGTTTCCAAATAATTATATGCAGTATTCGCTTCAAGGAATATGCCAAAATCTTCAAATACCAAAAATCTATTAATAACAAACTTTGAGAGTGGATCTTATTTTCCAGATGTACAACAGGTACATAACCAATGACTTTTCATACATAAGTTACAACAAGTACATAACCAATAACTTTTCATACATAAGTTTTCTCTCTTGCAAGTTCATCAGTAATATTTTACCACGTAATTTTAATTGAGAACTTATTCTGAATATTGTAGAGTTATACTCACAGTTTTTTTAAAAATTTGCAACTTTAGGTACATCCAACCATAATAAGCTTTAGATAGAATTATCATATTCTATTGCTCATAAGTATATCTTTTACAGTCAAGTATTTTGTTTTCAATCCTTTAATAGGGATGATTACAAAAGAACATCACAAAATTATAAAATAAATATAAATTAATAACCCAATCCCTTTTTATTCATATGAAATATAATATTTTCCTCATTTACAATCTCAATATGAGATCCATTACAAATAACTTTTAAAAATAATGTATTAACCATCACAAATTTTGTGCTTTTAGATAGTGATATATTAGCTCTTCCGGAGCTTTCAACTAATTTTGTACTACCAAATATTTGCATAAAATTTGTTTGTTTCAATACCAAATAAGATAAATATTTTCTATCTGTAATGATAGAATTCATTACTACATTTTCATATCATTCCTCAAAGAATATTAAAAGAAACAAAATATTTGGGCATACGCCACATATGTGGCCAATAATCTTTCATATTACATTGATAACTTAAGTTATCTTTACCCTTTGAAAAGTTATCTTGAGAACTCTCATTGTTCTCTTATTTATTACTATATTCCCATTTTTAGTGGTCAATGAGTATATATTTTATTTTCTTTATATTTACATTCACTTCGGGGAATGCAATAGATTTACTAGGACGAACTTATAAATGTCCCAATAAATTCTTTATTTCATAATCACCATCGCAAACATACGTAGAATTTAAATTAGAATCTATCTATTCATGTTGTCATGATTAGTCTCCAATTATAATAAATATGATATAATAAATAAAATATAGTAAAATATACCTGAAGATATTTAACATCATTGTCATCACCTTGACAAATCTATTCTTTACCCATGCTTGTACAATTATAAATCAAAGATCGGGAATAAGAACCACAATCCATTCTGAGATTGAATCTTTTAACATCTTGAAGATCAATATGTAAAGGAAAAAGTTTAAGATGAAAAAGAATTTGATTTGTGGGATGACTTCGGAAGATTTTGAAAAAATAAAGAATCATCGTGCTGATAACGTGTTATAAAATAAAGAAAGACAGAGAGAAAAAAGAAAATATGAAAGCAATAAAAAAATATACTTTATTGATCAAAGGGATGATTACAATATTCATCGTAGTCTCTATTTATAGGTATAAAATTATAAAAAAATAGAGATCTAATTCTAATAGCTATTAAAATTTAAAGTAGTTAAAAGTTAAATACTCAAACACACATTTTAGTGGACCACAAATAAAATAAATTAAACTTTATCTAATGTCAAGTCTTTGTTGTTTTTCTGTTAGTGGGTAAGCACTATAAGTTGTCAACTCAGTTTGATCTACTTCACTATATATATTATTTTCTTTTGAAATGTTTATTAGATTAAATAAGATTCATTTTATTTAATAATCTACGATAACATTTATAACCAAACCAGTCCAATATCGGGTTACATGTTCGATTCCAACGAATCCAGTTCTTATACATATATTGTCTTATAAATTTAGACTAATTAGTTCATCTCCAAATAATATTTAATAATAATTCATTTAAATATAAATATTAATCTTAAAATATAAAACATAAAACTTCCAGCTACGTTGGATTAAATCAATGTAGATTTGTATAATCATATTCTCATATTAAAGGAAATAATTAAAAATAAAAATTCTATAACATATTTTTCATACTAAAATTTTATATGATATTCGGCTTCAACTCTCTTTTTAAGATATCTTCCATGTTAGTTTTATTTTCATGAAAATTAATTTTTTTTTTTTTAAGTTTGTAGTTATTAGAGGTGTAGCTAATTAGTAGCTAAGGACTTTGGCCTCTTCAGTCAAATCATATAATTTTATTTGGTAAATTATTAAAATAGTTATTTTATTCATCTTAAGTTATATTTTAGTCACTTATGTTTGAAATATTACGTTTTAGTCACTTACGTTAACATGTTATAACATTTTAGTCACTGAGTCGTTAATTGTCATTAACAGTGTAACGGTAAGCTAATATGATATGTTAAATCATCTTTTCAAATAAAAATTTTAGGTTAAATTATACAATTGGTCTCTACATTTTTTGTTTTAAGCAATTTAATTTTTTTCTTTTATGTTCTTTTAAGTTTTCTTTCTTTTTTTCCATTCTCTTCTGTTTCTCCCTCTGTTTTCCTCCCTTCTATATCTCTTTTAACGTAGTTTTTCTATATTTTCCATTTGTTAAAACTTTTTTTTATGCTTATGAAAAAAGAAAAGGCGAAAGCTGAGACCAAAATAAAACTTGCTTCGCATATTCTTACCCCATAATTACAAACTCTTATCATTCATCATCACTTTAATGAACCAATTTGGATCTTTCAATGACCCAGTCCACAAGCTTGCCTCACTCAAAGATCTTGCCAGTCGTGACTTATGACAGTTCACCCTTAACAAAGTTTCCGAGCCAATTCCCTTGACCTCCTAACCAACTCTCACGATTATTTATCTTACCTACAACATTCTCGCCTTCTTAAAACTATGTTGTTTCACGGATTCTTCAAATGATCTCTACACTCTCAATGATTAAAATGACCACCATAGAAAACTTACCTTCAACTTTACCCAAACTAGTTTGGTTCCATGCTCCCTTTCTTTCTTCGGTTCATCCATTCTCAGCTTCCAATCAAGCTTGCTTGGGAACATCTAAGAAGGTTTAGATCAATTTTATCATTTGCTTAATTTTATTTGTCAAAATATAAAAGAAAAGGAAATGAACAATCTACACAATTCTGTAAAAGTTTGTGTAATAACCCATTTTGCTCGGGCCCGTGAAAACCAAAATGAAAAACAAAAAGAAAAAATAATAATAAATGTCCTTTTATAGTCTTTTTACAAAACCCACTGGCCTAATACCCCATTACACTTGAGCCCAAATCCTACCCAGACCAAAACAGACCTAAACCAATAAACTACCTGCACCCAAAATGTAAATTGTTTAAAAGGGCCCAACACTAAACAGTTTCAGCCTAGGGTTTCTGAAACCCTAGGCACCGCAAATACGCAGCAAGCACCACAGCCACCAGCCCCTCATCAAGCCGCGATTCGCGCGAGTAACGCCTTTATCGCCACCATACTTTTCGTCTCCACTGCAAAAAGGGGAAAGAAACAAAAAAAAGGGCAGAATCGGTGTTTCTTTTTTTTTTTCATTTTTTTCTGGGTTATAAAAGCCCCAGTAATTTGTAACACGCGAAAAAAATATACATAGAGAAATATATACAAGAATACAACACAAAAAAAGAATCAAAGCAGCCAAGGTTTTGTTTCATTTTTTTATTTTTTTTATTTTTGAATATTGTTATTTTATTTTGTTTTATTTTTAAACAATATATAATATATATAAAATACTACAAAAAGGGGAAAAACTTAAGTTTTTGGGGTTCCGGCCACCGCGCAATGGTGGCGGATAGCGGCGGGTCGAGCCAGAGGGCTTGCAGGAAATCGCCCTGGGGGAGAACATTTGAAGGCTCTCAAATTTTTTTTTTCTGCTGGAGTAAGGAAATGAATTTTTTTAAAAAATTTTCTGCTTTTATATAGCTCCTAAACGGCGTCATTTAGGGTTGAATTTAATTGCCCAAAAACGGTGCCGTTTCACTTATGACCCGTGCGTGTGACCTGACCGGCAAAGAGGATTTGCGTGTTTTTATAAAATAGGTTATTTTCTGTTTTAGCCCTTCTGCATTTTCTTGTTTTTTAAATTAAGTTTATTTTATTTTTTAATTTTGCCCGGTAATTTACAACGATTTTCAATTGGGTCCTCCCTGCTGCTGTGCATTTTGGAGGGAGGGAATATTTCCTCATTTGGTCCTCCCTTGTTGTGTGCGCATTCAATAAGGCCTCTTTCCTTTTATTTTCTTCAAAATTCGCCCCCAAATTTTTATTTTAAGTTCAATTTCATCCCTTTGTTATTTTCTATTGTGATTTTTGTTATTTCATTATTAATTTATTTTTTCTTATTATTAACATCATTAGTATTTGACTATTATAATTATTACTTTAAATATTATTATTATCTTATTTTTAACTTTATAAGTATCATTATATTTATTTGTATTATTATTATTATTTTTTATGACCATTATTTATATATATATTATTATTACTATAGCTATATTTGTTATTATTATTATTATATTTATTATTAGTATTATTATTATTATTTTAGTATCACCATTATTATTACTATTTTCATTATTGTTGTTTTTATCTTTACTATTATTTGTTTATTAATATATTATTATTATTATTATTATTATTATTATTATTATTATACTCCTATTATTTTTATACTATTATTACTATTAATTTTAATATCCTTACATTATTTTTTATTATTAATACTATATTTATTTTTGCTATTATTTTTATCATTATTTTCATTATTATTTTTATTTTATAATTGCTAATATTATTTTTATTATTTATTTATTAACATATTGTTATTTTATTATTATTATTATTTTTATTATTACTGTTATTATTGTTATTTTATTATCTTTAAATTATTGTATATATTATTTATCTATTTGTTAGTTTGATATTAGTTTTATTTTTATTTTATTTTATTTATTTTATTTGTTTATTTATTTATTTATTATTATTTTTACTTAATATTTTTTATTATTTTTGCCTTCATTATTGTTATTCATATTATTACCCACACTTTTATTCCATTGAGCATATTGGCATTATGATTTATTTTTCATTTTATTACAATCATATTATATTTTCTTTGATGCATCAAAAATTTAGTTTTGAAATAAGCAAATACTCTGTGTTCTACGGTTCGAAAGAAATCGTACCCTAACTTACTGGGTTTCGATTTTTCTCTTCGAGTCCAAAGAACTTGTTACTTTCTTTTTTTTAAAAAAAAGTTAAATAAAAACTTATTTCCGAGAATTCAAAATTGTCGTGTCCTAACTCACTGAATATGACTTTTTATTATCTAGGGATAAGGATTTCAGAAAACAAGGTAATGTTTTGTGTTTGAAAGTTCGAGAAATTGTGCCCTAACGTGCTAGGTTTCGGTTTTTGATCGTTGTTTTGTCGAGTTTTAAAATTTATAAAGAGAATAATCGAACCTGGAAACTAACTCTGACGACGATTAAAGGCAAGCGTACCTATCGAACAGTAGTATAGCTTAGGCAAGACCAGATTGTCGAACCCAAAGGAACTAAAAGTGCTAATACTAACTTTCTTTTTATTATTTAGCCTAAAATAAGTGAAGTTGCTTTAATCTAAATTAACAACTTACTAAACTAAAGACCCAAAGACAAAAAGAATGAATTGGAAAATAACTTGAAGAGAAACTCAGATGATCACGACGATACCCTCAGGAAGAATCCACTTCACTTGTTATTTAACACTGAACCATACGATTTATTCACTTAGTTTGATCCGTAAGACTCCCTGACGTATATTAAACCCTCTCTCGAGGCGAATAACGTCTAACTCCAGGTTAATTAACAGAAATCTCTTTGTAACACCCCAAACCCGGCCCATGCGTTTCGACTGGATCTGGCGTGTCACGGCTTGTACATTGAAAACTTTTGCCTTGTTGGTTTTGGAAGTCGTAAGTTAATTAGACATTATTAGAGTAAATAAGTGACATTTTAAAATAAAATCTTATATTAGTATTATTAAGTATAAATAAACCTTGACATAAAATTTATAAGTTGCATAACATTGAAAACTTCTTAGTTGAATAAAAACTAGGGCCTTAAAAAATCCCAAATAAAAAAATAAACTTAAAGAAATCCCAAAATAATTTGTAGAAATAAAACTTGATGCCCCTCGAGTCCGCTTCGGCTCCCATGTTCACGATCTCTCGCTCACCGAAATGTTGGGAAAATAAAAGGTTGAGTCACCAAGACTCGATGTGCAAATCCGAGAACACATAAAAGGCTTGAGGCCCACAAATACATTATGAGCCTTGGCCCGTATACAAGGGTAACAAAATATGCAACATGGCCCATCCCAAACCTATGAGCCCATCCTCTACACACCCCGTACCAACCATCACATCGTGGGATTTCTACAATCAACCCTCCATCCGCTACACACCATATCGACAACCGTCTTCTTTCATCATAAAGACCGATCACTATGTGACCTACGTGGCGAAGCGAAACCGACCGTCATTGTCTGACCTTAATAATATATCGACAATTTGTCTTTGTCATAAAGATCGATCACTATGTGACCTATGTGGCAAAGCCACCGATCTCCTCGCGACCTGCTCCACTTACGTAAATCAATCCCATCCCATGCATACATGCAAGAATCAGAACATTAAACTATCTAAACAGATCACATATTTTTACATACTTGATACACATAGAAGTTTCTATGATTACGCACTGTCATTCCTTGCCTACCCTTTACGGGTAATACGATGCTCATACTGACCTCATTTTCCCGCTTTTAGCCCATAACATACATATAATTCAGATTAACTAGTGTGATAGAGATCTACACACCTTTTCCGCTTTTAGCCCATAACATACATATAATATAACAAAGCTTATGTGTCAAGAATCTACACACACGATTCACCGATAAAACGAGGCTTTCTATATCGACGCTATCCTTAGTCGACACAACCGCTATCTGCCTAAGGTGTTGTTCGTAGCGGTCCACAACCAATTGGCCAATCTCGAATAGCGATATCTTGCTCGTTTATTAAACTTAGGATTCTTTCTTTTGCTCGATCCATATTTAATTCCATCATAAATCCTTATTAGAGTTACTATAATAATATTTAATCGTTAATCCTCCTTATAAAGTTAAAATCTTGTATATAATGATGAAATCTAATAGAAATCTAGGAAAATCTTCTTACCTTAAAAATCTCAAAATTAGAGACTTATGAATTTCAGCTTTTAGATCTAGTCGACTAGGCTTCCTTCAAATCCCGACTTGCCGCCCATCATAAACCATTAAACTATTAGCTTTCGGCTTTTGCCTTTTCAAAAATCGGAAATAGATTATGAGAACTAATAAAAAATCTACTCTTACATTAACTTAAGAGATTCGGCTAGTACTAGAGAGAGAATTCGACAATGTCAATAGAGGATTTAAATGTCGAAAGTATAGAACAATTTCTCAAATAGGATGAATAAAATAAAAACTATAGAGATTTTGGCTTTTTAGAGAAAGAAGAGAATAATGGAGTTTTCAGCTTTTAGAAGAAAGAAGAGAATAATGGAGTTTTCAACTTTTAGGAGAAAGAAGAAAATAATGGAGTTCTTGGCTTTTAGAAGAAAGAAGAGAATAATAGAGTTTTCGACTTTTAGAGAAATTGGAAAAAGAAATTTGGAGAAAAGAAGCTAAGGAATTTCGGCACAAAAGGGAGAGGATTTAATATCAGAAACAAGGAGCTAGCCCCCTATTTGTAACATCCTAAATGTGGGCCTGTGCATTTATATGTTAGTTTAACATGTTAGTTCAAGAATTTAAGGCTCGGGCTGAGACCTTGATTAAATATATGGATTAGAGTTTAAACTAATGTTCTGAGTAGTTTAAGTGATATTTTGGGCTTTAAAAAAAATTGGGTTAGGTGGCTAATAAATGGTGTTAGCTTATAATTTAAGGAGATGGATAATTAAGTGACAAGCTGGGCTTGTGGCCCAAAGAATTAAAGTACATTAAGTGGGCATAAGGTGGCGCCATAAGGGGGGAGGAATTTGGGCCCTTGTGTGGCCAATTGGGCCTTAAAAGATGGGTCAAATTCAGCACTTAAATGGGAAGGGGGTGGACGGCAATTAGGCTACCTTTTAGAAGTTATTTCTTTTATTTTAAGTGTTAAAAAGCTGATAATTACTAAGGAGGAGTTGGTTTTAAGGTGGGCTCTCCTAAAGGTAAGATAAGGATTGAGTTATCAGGAGAGTTAAAAGCTATCAGATGACAGCAGAGTTGGCCGAAAATCCAACTCTGGGAGGGGAGAGTTGGCCGAAATTCCAACTCTGTGTATGTGGGTATTTCTCTATAAATAGGGAGTAGTATTCTTCAATTTCGGTATATTGAAACCCTATTGTTCTCTCATTCTCTGCTGAAATTTCCCAGCCTTCTCTACAGTTTCTCTTTTTCTTTTTCTAAGAGCCGAATTCCTTTGTTCATACCCTTATCTCCCATAGCCGAATCTACAAGTGAGATCTCTGTTTTCCCGAAGGTGCACTGTAAACCGTATACTCCTTAGTAATCCGGTAAGTTTCGGGATTTTTTCTTTTCTGTGATTCCCTTATTTTTATCAAACTCCTAATCTAAACCATTGTTCCAAGGTCCTTTCGATTATACTCTTTACTCCTAGAAGCCGAAACTATCCCATTAAAGCCGATTTGGTGGAAAAATCAAAGGTAAGAAGTGGAAGGTTGGTGGTGACAATTTCTAAAGGATATTCGGGATTCGGCTAACTAGGTAAGTGATCGTTTTAAAGGTTACATTTAACTAATGAGTTAGATCTCATTGTTATTTGGTTTAGTGATTAAGGGATTGATATGGACTCAACTAACAGTCAAGCAGAGAAGGTTGGACTGTAAAACCGTCGCCTAAATTCAAGAAGCGATCTGTATCGGTAGTGCGAGATTGGCCAATGGGGTGTAGGCCAAAATCAAAGTTAGATCGTGGGCCAATAGTAGTTGTTTCAAGTGATAGTAACGTAGACATAGCAAAAGCCTTAGTACGCAAATCAGGTGTGTAATACCTCCCCACCATCTAGATCTGCCTATTATTGTATGTTCACATGTTTTTTTTTTATGTTTTGATAAATGCCGAAATCTCGGTTTATTGATGCAAGCCCAGGGAGGGAAAAAGCGGATCCTCACGTTAGTAAATAATCTGTTTAAATGTTATAAGTAAAATGCTTGCATGTGATTGCATGGGTTAGGTTGATGAAAGGAGGAAGTTATACGTTACATGTGTAGCGGCTAATGCCGTGAACTGTTATACGGGCTTCGGCCATTAAATGTTATACGGGCTTCGGCCATTATATGTTATAAGGGCTTCGACCATCATATGTGAATGAGCAGCATGACTGCCATCATAGTGTGTAGTGGTGTGGGTCGATTGTAGAAATCCCCAATGGTGTGAACGGTTGGTACGGGGGTGTGTAGAGGATGGAAACCTAGGCAAACGGGTTAGGCCTTGCATATTAATTGCTATTAATTTTTATTATGATTATTACACTGTTTATTTTGTTTAATGGGCTTAAGGCCCAAACTCTAGTGGTGCATGAGGGTTGCACACTGAGTCTCGCGACTCACCCTTTAATTAACATTTCAGGTGATACCTAGTGATTCGGACCGGGCTAGAGAGGAACGTAAGGTGGCCATGTAGAAGAATATGTAGATTTGGCAAAAAGAGACTCAAGTTTTATTTTATATTTTTAATTAATGGACTTCAAACCTCGTTGTAATAAGGCCATGGGCTATTATGTTTTATTATGGGCTTCTATTATTTTAAGTCGTTTAAGCTTTTTATTTTAATTAAAAAGGCATGTATTTAAGTTTGGATTTTACTTTACTTAAGCATATTCTATATAAAACATATTTGGGCTTTTCTGAAAATGCGACATGTTTCGATAAAATTTTTCTTGGTGACATACCAAATCAGTTATAGTGTTTGAAATTTGGGTGTGGGGTGTTACAAATTGGTATCGAGCAGGTTCAAAACTCAGCTCTAGGAGTTTTTGGGCTCAAAACATTTTCTAAAGATGGGCTTTTGAAATATACATGTTTTTAAATAATAACAGGTCTGTTAGCTCAGCATGGCACCTGCGTTTCCGGCCCAAGTCCGCCAGGTAAGTACTCCAAACCATTGTGTGATATTTATATATGTGGGCTTAGTGGGCCTAGTGGGACGTAGACTAAGCTAGAATTAGAACTTGATGGACTCTAGGCTTAGCTTAAACAACTTCTTAAAATTCATAAAACTTAATTTCACTGAACAAACCCGTTAACGAGCCGCAAGGCTAGGGTGTGGTAACTGTCATACGCATGTCTAGGAAGGATCTGGAAGAGCCTAGTATTTAAGCAGTCCTAGTGACTCACCTCCTATTTTCTGGAATCTTACTTGGTGCGTAGTGACTGTTCACTTTAGTCGAGTTAGGGTGTGGCAATAGGCATACGCATGTCTAGGAGTGGATTCAGGGAGAGCTTGGTATTTAAGCAGTCCTAGCGACTCACCTCCTCTTCACTAGAATCCTACATGGTGCGTAGTGACTATTCACCCTAGTTACGAGGGCTGGTTGATGGGCTAAACCCTATGATTAAAACCCAAAAGGGACCAGCCACCTTTTTCTTAAAAAAAAAACCCCAAGTTTTGTAAAATTTTCAAAATACCTTTGTTTTATATAAAAAAAATCCAATCAACCCTGTTTCAAAAAAAAAAAAAAAAAAAACATCAACGTTTGAAAAATTACCCTTAATTTACAAAATGACCAAAATACCTCTGATTGGCAAAATTACTGAAACACCCCCAGACTTCAAAATTTCTGAAATATCCCCAGATTTTATAAATTACCAAAATAACCCCAGATTTGCAAAATTACCTACATACCCCTAGATTTGCGAAATTACCAAAATACCCCCGAGTTAGAAAATTACCAAAATACCCTTATTTTGCCAAATCACCCAGACCCTTATTTTGGAAAATTACGAAAATAACCCTATAGGTAAAATTACGAAAATACCCTAGGTAGCGAAATGATGAAAATACCCTTAGGTAATGAATGTTACTTGTATGAACGTTGTGTGTGCATAATTCCTAGAATAGGAAGACTGAAAACTGTAGATAGGTTCGAATTCCAAAGAATCACTTTTAAACTATGTTTCATAAGATTGTTCGTGGTTAATCAGTGGAAGAAAACTAATAATTCATAAAATTCTTAATTAGATAAACGCGAATCGGTAGTATTAGTACAAGGGGACGAAGACGCTCCAGAAGCGAATAATGGTGCGTACCCTACCATAATATACTAAGTGTTTATTTTGGCTTTAGAATTAGAGTGCGCAGCGAAAGTCTAGTGGTGAGACTTAGGTAGTAAGATTACTAGTAAATTTCGGGGCCGAAATTTATTTTAATGGGGTAGAATTGTAACATCCTAAATGTGGGCCTGTGCATTTATATGTTAGTTTAACATGTTAGTTCAAGAATTTAAGGCTTGGGCTGAGACCTTGATTAAATATATGGATTAGAGTTTAAATTAATGTTCTGAGTAGTTTAAGTGATATTTTGGGCTTTAAAAAAAAATTGGGTTAGGTGGTTAATAAATGGTGTTAGCTTATAATTTAAGAAGATAGATAATTAAATGCCAAGCTGGGCTTGTGGCCCAAAGAATTAAAGTGCATTAAGTGGGCATAAGGTGGCGCCATAAGGGGGGAGGAATTTGGGCCCTTGTGTGGCCGATTGGGCCTTAAAAGATGGGTCAAATTCAGCACTTAAATGGGAAGGGGGTGGACGGCAATTAGGCTACCTTTTAGGAGTTATTTCTTTTATTTTAAGTGTTAAAAAGCTGATAATTACTAAGGAGGAGTTGGTTTTAAGGTGGGCTCTCCTAAAGGTAAGATAAGGATTGAGTTATCAGGAGAGTTAAAAGCTATCAGATGACAGCAGAGTTGGCTGAAAATCCAACTCTGGGAGGGGAGAGTTGGCTGAAATTCCAACTCTGTGTGTGTGGGTATTTCTCTATAAATAAGGAGTAGTATTCTTCAATTTCGGTATCTTGAAGCCCTATTCTTCTCTCATTCTCTGCCGAAATTTCCAAGCCTTCTCTCTGCTTTCTCTTTTCTTTTCTAAGAGCCAATTCCTTTGTTCATACCCTCATCTCCCATAGTGAATCTACAAGTGAGATCTCTATTTTCCGAAGGTGCAATGTAGTCGTATACTCCTTAGTAATCCGGTAAGTTTCGAAATTTTTCCTTTTCTGTGATTCCCTTATTTTTATCAAACTCCTAATCTAAACCATTATTCCAAGGTCCTTTCGATTATACTCTTTACTCCTAGAAGCCGAAACTATCCTATTAAAGCTGATTTGGTGGAAAAATCGAAGGTAAGAAGTGGAAGGTTAGTGGTGACAATTTCTAAAGGATATTCGGGATTCAGCTAACTAGGTAAGTGATCGTTTTAAAGGTTACATTTAACTAATGAGTTAGATCTCATCGTTATTTGGTTTAGTGATTAAGGGATTGATATAGACTCAACTAACAGCCAAGCAGAGAAGGTTGGATCTGTAAAATCATCGCCTAAATTCAAGCAAATGATCTGTTTGATGAAGCGAGATTGGCCAACGAGGTGTGGGCCAAAATCAAAGTCAGATCGTGGGCCAATAGTAGTTGTTTCAAGTGATAGTAACGTAGACATAGCAAAAGCCTTAGTACTCAAATCAGGTGTATAATACCTCCCCACCATCTAGATCTACCTATTATTGTATGTTCATGTATTTTTTTTTATGTTTTGATAAATGTCGAAATCTCGGTTTATTGATGCAAGCCCAAGGAGGGAAAAAGCGGATCCCCAGGTTAGTAAATAATCTGTTTAAATGTTATAAGTAAAATGCTTGTATGTGATTGCATTGGTTGGGTTGATGAAAGGAGGAAGTTATATGTTACATGTGTAGCGGCTAATGCCGTGAATCGTTATCTGAGCTTGACCATTAAATGTTATCTGAACTTCACCATTATATATTATAAGGGCTTCACCATCATATGTGAATGAGCAAACATGACCGCCATCATCTTTGTAGTGGTGTGGGTCGATTGTAGAAATCCCCAATGGTGTGAGCGGTTGGTGCGGGGTGTGTAGCGATGGAAACCTAGGCAAGCAGGTTGGGCCTTGCATATTAATTGCTATTAATTTTTATTATGATTATTACACGTTTATTTTGTTTAATGGGCTTAAGGCCCAAACTCTAGTGGTGCATGAGGGTTGCACATCGAGTCTCGACTCACCCTTTAATTAACATTTCGGTGATACCTAGTGATTGGACCGGCCGAGAGGAGGCAAGGTGGCCATCTGAGAAGAATATGTAGATTTGGCAAAAGAGACTCAAGTTTTACTTTATATTTTTAATTAATGGACTTCAAACCTCGTTGTAATAAGGCCATGGGCTATTATGTTTTATTATGGGCTTCTATTACTTTAAGTCGTTTAAGCTTTTTATATTAATTAAAAAGGCATGTATTTAAGTTTGGATTTTACTTTACTTAAGCATATTCTATATAAAACATATTTGGGCTTTTTCGAAAATGCGACATGTTTCGATAAAATTTTTCTTGGTGACATACCAGATCCGGTTGTAGTGTTTGGGCCAGGTGTGGGGTGTTACACTATTTATTGGAAATTCGGCAACCCTTTGCCATGTAGTAGCTGGTTTCTTTGCTCCTCTCAGTGATGGATTCTTGGCCATCACTCTCTTTGTAGATAAATTCCTAACTTTTCTCCTTTATCTTAATCTACTAGCTCATCTAAAAGAGACTTAATTATCTCTAACTCCTCCCTCCTTTATCAGCATATTATCCACATATTTTAATTATAAAAATCCCTAGATCTTAGCCTTTATCTGCTTATTATCCACATAAAATAAATTCCTAAATAATAGCCTTTATCTACTTATTATCCACATATTTTAAACATTAAAACCCCTAAATTTTAGCCTTGTTGCCATCCACTCCACCTAATCCTAATACCCAAAATTTAGCTAACTTAAATTAAAAGAATTGGGCTCCATGAAACTTAAATTTGGGCCCATTACTCCTTGTGTGTGACGTCACCTCCTAAGATTGGGCCGCAAGCCCACTTTGGTATTTTAAACATAGATACGACCTTTTAAACCCTATAATGCCCAAGCAGATAATTTTAATCAAGGCCTCTGCCTAAGCCTGAGCCCAATTTGGACCCCTAACACTTAAATTAACTCATTCCACATATTCACCCATTAAACGCATAGGCCCAAAAATTTAGGATGTTACAGTTCTACCCTCCTTAAAGAAATTTTGTTCTCGAAATTTCCAACTAACTAGTAATCATTCTATCTGAGTCTCACCACTATGCTTTCGCTGCGCACTCTAATTCTAAAGCCAAAATAAACACTTAGTATACTATGGTAGGGTACGCACCATTATTTGCATCTGAAGCATCTTCGTCCCCTTGTACTCATTCTACCGATTCACGTTTATCTGATTAGAAATTTTATGAATCATTATTTCTTTCCACTGATTTATCGCGAACAGTCTTATGATTAATAGTTCTAAAAAGTAGTTCTTTCGAATTCATACACACACTACAGTATCAAGTTCATTCATTCAATCATCAACATTCATGAACTCGCGTTCATTACAGAAAAGTGTTGTGGTTGTCATTGTTGTTGTTTTCCACTACCTAGGGGTATTTTCGTAATTTTATTCTACAGGGGCATTTTCGTAATTTTTTCAAAATGAGGTTCCTTGATGATTTTATAAAATAAGGGTATTTTGGTAATTTTGCATTCTCGAGGGTATTTTGGTAATTTTGGAAACTGAGGGTATTTTGGTAATTTTGGAATCCGGGGCATTTCAAAAATTTTGAAATTTGAGGGTATTTCGATAATTTTGAAATTCGGGGGTATTTCAGTAATTTTGAAATTCAGGGGTATTTCGGTAATTTTGAAATTCTGGGGTATTTCAATAATTTTGAAATTTGGGGGTATTTCGATAATTTTTTATGATCTGAGGGTATTTTGATAATTTTATGATTTAGGGGTATTTCGATAATTTTACAAAACAAGGGTAATTTGGTAATTCTACAAATCAGGGTTATTTTGGTCATTTTGCATAACAAGGGTAATTTGGTAATTTTTTTCATAGTTGCGACCATTTTCAAATCAAATGTATTTTTTTTGGAAGTGTACAAAACTTAGGGTTTTGTTTGCAAAATAGGGTGGTTGGTCCCTTTCGGGTTTTAATTATGGGTTCAAATTTATGAACAAGTCCTTATAGCTAGAGTGAGCAAATCACTACGCACTGTAGGATTCGAGAGAAAGGAGGTGAGTCACATGGACCGCTTAAATACCAAGCTCTTCCGGATCTACTCCTAGACATGCATATGCTGTTGCCACACCTTAGTCTTGTGACTGCTTACGTGTTTTATTTTAGTGAAGTTAAGTCTTATGGAATTGAAGAGTTGTTTGCCTAAGCGTAGAGACCATCAAGTTCTAACCTAGATAGTCTACGTCCCATAAAGCTCATTAAGCCCACATAAATAACACAACAAGAGTTTAGAATACTTACAGGTGGATCGGGTCTTGAGAGACTCAAGGCCATGTCCTCGAACCAAAAAAAATTCTAAAAACATTTCTAGACCCATTTCACAAATTTGAGTTTTGAATTGGGCTCTGATACCAAAATTGTAACTCCCCAAACCCGGCCCATGCATTTCGACTGAATCTGGCGTGTCACGGCTTGTACATTGAAAACTTTTGCCTTGTTGGTTTTGGAAGTCGTAACTTAATTAGACATTATTAGAGTAAATAAGTGACATTTTAAAAATAAAATCTTATATTAGTATTATTAAATATAAATAAACCTTGACATAAATTTTATAAGTTGCATACCATTGAAAACTTCTTAGTTGAATAAAAACTAGGGGCCTTAAAAAATCTCAAATAAAAAAATAAACTTAAAGAAATCCCAAATAATTTGTAGAAATAAAACTTGATGGCCCTCGAGTCCGCTTTCGGCTCCCATGTTCACGATCTCTGCTCACCGAAATGTTGGGAAAAATAAAAGGTTGAGTCACCAAGACTCAGCAGTGTGCAAATCTCGAGAACACATAAAAGGCTTGAGGCCCACAAACACATTATGAGCCTTGGCCCGTATACAAGGGTAACAAAATATGCAACATGGCCCATCCCAAACCTATGAGTCCATCCTCTACACACCCCGTACTAACCATCACACCGTGGGATTTCTACAATCAACCCTCCATCCGCTACACACCATATTGATAATTTGTCTCTTTGTCATAAAGATTGATCACTATGTGACCTATGTGTAAAAACCACCGATCATTGTATGCGACCTTAATAATATATCGACAGCTGTGTTGCCTGTCATAAAGACTGATCAATATGTGACCTATGTGGCAAAGCCACCGATCGCCTCGCGACCTGCTCCCCTTCTGTAAATCAATCAATCCCATCCCATGCATACATGCAAGAATCAGAACATTAAACTATCTAAATAGATCACATATTTTTACATACTTCGATACACATAGAGAAGTTTCTATGATTGCGTACATGGCATCCCTTGCCTACCCTTTCTGGGTAATATGACTGTTCATACAGCCTCATTTTCTGGCTTTTAGCCCATAACATACAAATAATTTAGATTAACTAGTGTGATAGAGATCTACACACCTTTTCCGGCTTTTAGCCCATAACATACATATAATATAACAAAGCTTATGTGTCAAGAATCTACACACCTAATTACCGATAAAATGAGAATTTTTATATCGACGCTATCCTTAGTCGACACAACTGCTATCTGCCTAAGGTGTTGTTCAGAAGCCGATCCACAACCAATTGGCCAATCTCGAACAGCAGATACTGCTCGTTTCTTAAACTTAGAGATTCTTACTTTTACCTGATCCATATTTAATTCCATCATAAATCCTTATCAGGGTTACTATAATAATATTTAATCATTAATCCTCCTTATAAAGTTAAAATCTTGTATATAATGATGAAATCTAATAGAAATCTAGGAAAATCTTCTTACTTTAAAAATCCCGAAATTAGAGACTTATGAATTTCAGCTTTTAGATCTAGTCGACTAGGTTTCCTTCAAATCCCAATTTGCCGCCCATCATAAACCATTAAGCTATTAGGTTTCGGCTTTTGCCTTTTCAAAAATCGGGAATAGATTATGAGAACTAATCAAAAATCTACTCTTACCTTAACTTAGGAGATTCTTTAGTACTAGAGAGAGATTGACAATGTCAATGGAGGATTTAAATGCCGAAAGTATAGAACAATTTCTCAAATAGGATGAATAAAATAAAAACTATAGAGATTTGACTTTTTAGAAGGAAGAGAATAATGGAGTTTTCGGGTTTTAGAAGAAAGAAGAGAATAATGGAGTTTTCGCTTTTAGGAGAAAGAAGAGAATAATGAAGTTTTTGGCTTTTAGAAGAAAAAAGAGAATAATGGAGTTTTCGGCTTTTAGAGAAATTGGAGAAAGAAATTTGGAGAAAAGAAGCTAAGGAATTTCGGCACAAAAGGGAGAGGATTTAATGTCAGAAACAAGGAGCTAGCCCCCCTATTTATAGGAAATTTGGCAACCTTTGCCATGTAGTAGCTGGTTTCTTTACTCCTCTCAGTGATGGATTCTTGGCCATCATTCTCTTTGTAGATAAATTCCTAACTTTTCGCCTTTATCTTAATCTACTAGCTCATCTAAAAGAGACTTAATTATCTCTAACTCCTCCCTCCTTTATCAGCATATTATCCACATATTTTAATCATAAAAATCCCTAGATCTTAGCCTTTATCTACTTATTATCCACATAAAATAAATTCCTAAATAATAGCCTTTATCTGCTTATTATCCACATATTTTGAACATTAAAACCCCTAAATTTTAGCCTTGTTGCCATCCACTCCACCTAATCCTAATGCCCAAAATTTAGCTAACTTAAATTAAAAGAATTGGGCTCCATGAAACTTAAATTTGGGCCCATTACTCCTTGTGTGTGACGTCACCTCCTAAGATTGGGCCGCAAGCCCACTTTGGTATTTTAAACATAGATACTACCTTTTAAACCCTATAATGCCCAAGTAGATAATTTTAATCAAGGCCTCTGCCTAAGCCTGAGCCCAATTTGGACCCCTAACACTTAAATTAACTCATTCCACATATTCACCCATTAAACGCATAGGCCCAAAAATTTAGGATGTTACACTCTTTCTCGAATAATAACCCCTAGAATAATAGTAAATCGATCTATGGACTCCTATATTAAGTTTCACCCTAATCCGACAAAATCTCGTCACCCTATCTCTAGGCGTGCGATTAACTCCACTTAATTATGCTAGATCTACTCTTAAGTAGGGTCTATTCCTCCTCCACCTAAGCACATTAAATTTGGATTAAGCACACATAATTAAGAACAAACTAAGTATTTATCATATAATTCAGAAAACAATAATAAGGTTCATCTAGGTTTCATCCCCTTCAGGTATCTGAAGGGTTTAGTTCATAACGAATAAAGAAAACATCTCAAGAGAAAAGATAAAACAAAACATAAGAAATCCTTAAAACCCCAAGGAATTGAAGGAGAAATCCGCCGTCTTGAATAGAATTCTGGCTCCTTGAGATGGATCCACTGGTTACCTTCGAGTAATTCCCCAAATCTGACCTTCTGGCTCAGCTCCTTGGCCTAGCTCACCGCCCCCCTTTTTAGGTTACACTTAGGTTGTTTATATAGACTTTTGGAATGCTTTACTTGGCCTCTAAGTGTCCCAATTCACGTATACCTCCTACTCGATGTTTGAATAGGTTTTGGAATATATTTTTTTGCCTCAAAGTATCCAAATCTGAGTGAAATTGCTCTCTCCTGCGGCAGGGGCACAACCATGGTACACGCCCGTGTAAATCATTTTCAGGATGTGTCTCGATTCTGTCGATTGGGGCATGGCCATGTAAATCGTGGCATGGCCATGTCTTAGTTAATTGTCGAGGCATGGTCGTGTGGCTTGAAGTCCAGGCCATGCCGATTTCCTCTTTAGCCTAAATTGGCCCGTTTTAAGCCCGTTTCTTGTTCATTTCATCCTCGGGTGCTTTCCTAAGTAAAAACATAAAAAGAAAGGATTAAGAGCACCTTTTTACATAAATCAAGGGATAAATCATCCAAAAGCATACTAAATGTGGGCCTAAAATATGTTACTTTTATGGTTTATCAAATACCCCCACACTTAAGCTTTTGCTTGTCCTCAAGCAAAATTCTCAACTTATAATTAAAATGAACTTTCCATAATTCACAATTCCTATTAACAATGCCTCATCATAATTCACAGATAATTTATACATGGATAATTTATACATGGATAATTTAACTCAAAGACTCTTAAAGGCTCAAACAATTCTAAGTCATAAATTTGTAGCATAAAAACATAGGCGTCTCCCCTTATCTAAATAATTACCTTTAATTCAAAACTGACAAGGATTGACATCCTCACTAAAGATTCACTCAAAGCACTCGAAGTGTTTAAGTTTCAAGAAAAAGCATTCATAAGTTGAACCTGAAAATTGCCTGAAAATCAAATCTCCACCACTGTAATATGAGATGATACACAAATCAAAAGGTCTTTGACAGGGTTGTAACGGGGCTTAGGTTAAAGGTGTGGATAAAGGCTGAATTAGAAGGTTTAGAATCGAGGTTGAATTGACAAGTTACCTAACTTTTAGAAAAATAATTGAACTAATATTCTGAATAATTACATCACATGAAACTTTGAAACTAATACTACGAGCTTTTTCTTTGATAATTGAAATTTAAATGTACAAGCTCACTTTTTAAACTACTAATGCTGAATAAACTTCGATTTTGATTTTTTTTAAATTGAGAACAAATCAAATAGAAACATAATAAAGAAAGAACTTTATCAACTGAAATAAACTAAATCGGCAACTGATCAAATCAATTCTCGATAGAAGGGTAGTCACAAGAATGGTGATAATTAATACAGAGGGTTTTGGGTTAATATTAGCGGGTAAATCAATAAAAAAGGGTTGTTAGGATCAAATGGGTTCACTAAGGGTTAATTTGTGAAGGTAGGCTTTTTAATGGAGTGAATGGGTTAAAACCTAGGTGCCTTTATCATCTCAGTATATCAAATCATTAATGTGGTCTCAACATGTATAATCAAGGCAAGTTCTAGAGTAACAATTCAGTGTTGACACACTTATAATCAATAAAGTGAGCACGAAAAAGAATATATGCTCTATAAGGCTCAAATGTCACAAAAATTATGGGTATTTGACATCAATCTTGTAAATTTCAAACTTCAAGGTAATACTCAAATTCAGTTCAACAACCTAGAAAATTTTTTATTCTTGAAAAATAGACTTATCATGCTTAATTCTCTAGTATTCTTCAAGTTTAATCATCAATGCACAATTATCAATGACTTACTCAAAAATATATCAATAAAATCATAAACCATTAGAAATTTCACCCTAATTAATAATATGAGAAAATCACTTAGGAATAAGAATAAAATTCAGGATTTTGGAATAATGCAAAAAGTTAGGAACTTTTACCTCCTACATTTAAGATGTACATTGTCCTCAATGTAAAAAGATAGATAAATAATGTAATCAAAAGAGAAGTGGAGAAGTGACACTTCCTGAATTTTGGATGATTTTGGGAGTTGGCAGAGGTCGTGGTAGAAGGTGGTTGGAGGAGGCGGTGGTGGTGTTTTCTATGGGCCTGGTGAGGTGGTTACCGATGAGCTTTGTGCTAGATAAAGAAATTGGGTAGCCTGTAAAGATATAGCCAAGAAATGTAAAGAAATATTAATAATATACTAATACTATAATTAAAGACAAAGAAAATAAAGAGAAGAATACTAAGAAAAAAGTTGAATTCAAAGAAAAGACTAATGGACTAAGAAGTCCTTATTATTGGATGGTTCGCGAGGTGGGTGTGACCTCTAAGGCTGTGGTGCATGATTCCCAAGCAGCCGTTAGAACCTAAAACCTAAAAAAAGATAAACTAAATTAAGTAGAAGAGAAGTAAAGATAAGGAAATTGAAGCAAAAGAGAAAAGAAAAATAAAAACTAAATTGTCTCCAAGACCCTTGGCTTGTCGAATAGCTGAAGCTGCCAGCATGAACTCATGTGAATCAGTCTCTTTTGAGGAGACTGTGGTTGGCCTTTTACACTTTTTTGGCATGGCTTTGGTGTCTTAAGAGTTATAGGAATGTTAGAAGAAAAGGAGAGAGAGGAAATATAATAAAAAGAAGGAAGAAAGAAAGGAGGAAGGAGGGTAAGGAAGAAGAGGGGAGGGGGTGGGGTTTAAATAGAATTTTGGCTTCTGGCATTTTCCCACGCCCGTACACTGAAGGTGTGTTAAATTACAAGGCCGCATCGCACGGCTGTGTGTCTACGCGTGTTTGTTCACCTACGCCCATTTTTTAGATGCCACGCTCGTTCCTGAAAAGGTAGTGTGTTGGCACGGTTGGGTAGCATGGGCGTGTTTTTCCCGTGTCTGGTAAGTCAGTAGCTTCACACGGTCGTGGAGCACGACCGTGCCAATTTACCGGTGCTCGTAGGGGAGTGGTTGAAATCGTGATGTCGAAAAGCGATTGGGATTTGATTCGTACGACCTTTGCTATGTCAGTACGGGGATTTTAGTGGTCCACACGGCTACGGACACGACCGTGTGTAAGGTCGTATGTCCTAGAAATCTGTACTTTTGGTTAGTTTACAAAGAGAAAAAGAACGAAAAGAAAATAAAATGAAAACAAATGTAAAAATAAGTAGGGTTAATGCTCGGGTTGCCTCTCGAGAAGCGCTCGTTTATAGTCTTAAGCTAGACTTTCCTCGACATTGAAAAAAATCATGGAGGTTTAAAGGTTTGAATATCTTCCCTCATGCTTATAGTTCTATTTTCTTGAAAAAGTTCAAGTCGAGAAGCGTTTACCTTAGAGGTTTTGAATGTTAGGTTGCTTACCTCGACTGTTCCGTATGGGAAGATATTGTGTACCTTAAGAAGGATTTCTCCCTTTGGCTTCAGGTCTGTTGTGATGTTGTGCGGATCTGCTTTGTCTAACAGTAGCTGGTCTCCTTTTTTGAAGTGATTCGATGTTCCTACGAGCTCTTCTGGTGGTTCCTCTAGTTTTACTTCATGTGGTTCTTCTTTGACGTGTGTCTTCTACTCTTCTAAATTATTGACCCTAAGGTCTTATTCATTTTGTGATTATTCTTTGTCAATTTGGGATCTATGAGTAGGCTCAGGGTTGTGTCTTTGCGGTGTTTCCTGCGATAAAGGTTGAACAATTTGATTATCATCTGTATTGACTTTCTTACCTTCATCGAATGTTGTCCTGGTTGAGTCAAGAGCTTAAGACTGATTGATTCGTCACCTACATAAAGTATGAGTTCTCCTATGGCAACATCAATTTTAGTCTTGGTAGTTGCTAGAAAAGGTCTTCCTAAAATTAAGGGGATTGCATTATCGTCATCCATATCTAAGACAACAAAATCTACTGGGAAAAAAAATTTATCTATTTTGACAAGAACATCTTTGATAATGCCCCTAGGAATTCTAATAGTTTTATCAGCTAATTGTATACTCATCCTGGTTTATTTTGGGCTTCCCTAGACCTAGTCGTTTAAATAATGTATAAGGCATGACATTTATGCTTGCCTCTAAATTAGCTAATGCATTATCAATAGCTAAACTACCAATTAAACATGGGATTGTAAAACTCCTTGGATCTTTTAGCTTTCGTGGTAGTCTATTCTGTAACATTGCTGAGCATGTTGCGTTCAATTCCACGTGGTGCTTTTCGTCTAATTTGCATTTGTTATTCACGAGCTGTCTTAAAAATTTCCTCGAGTTTGGCATCTGAAAAAGAGCTTCAAGAAAAGGTAAGTTAATATGTAATTTCTTTAAGAGTTTAAGAAACTTACCGAACTATTCTTCTGAACCGTCTCTTTTCATCGCTTCGAGATAAGGTATGAGAGGTTGGTACTCCTTGATTACTGGTTTTGGCTTTTCCTGTGTTACCTTTTCCTTAACTTCGTCTACATTGTTTTCTTGTATTGGATTGGGTTCCCCTTACTGTCATGAGTTGAGATGGCTTGAATTTGCTCCTTTGGGTTAATCTCGGTGTTACTTGGTAGACGTCCTCGCGGTCGTTCTGACATTAGCTTTGCTGGTCGTGCAACTGCATTAGTGGCTTCCTTGACTGACTTAGTAAGTTCCCTGACTCGGTTCTCATTGCTTTTAATTATTTTCTCAGTTTATTGGAAATGATTTTCTGTGTTTGCCATGAATTTTGTCAGCATCTCTTCAAGGTTTGGCTTCTTCTCTTGCGGATATGGCTGATTTTGGAAATTTTGAGGAGGTTGTTGCCTTTGAATTCTTTGGTTTCCTTGGCCTCCACATTAAAAATTTGGGTGGTTCCTCCAACCTGGATTGTAAGTATTACTATAAGGATTATTATTGGATCTGAAATTATTATCTATATAGTTCATCTGTTCGCTTTCTGTGTCCGGTTGGTAGGGTGGGTACTCAGGATTCACCACAGTTCCACTTGTGTTGCACTGCATGACTGGATGTACCTGCAAAGAACACAACTATCAAGCTTTTTATTCATCATCTCTACCTGTGTTGATAGCATGGTCACTGCATCGAGGTTGTAAACTCTGGCTGTTTTTATCGGTTTTGTTCTTGTAACTTGCCACTAATAGTTATTCAGTGACATCTCTTCAATTAACTCGTAGGCTGCTTTAGGAGTTCTGTTGTTCAGGGTTCCACCGGCGGCTAAATCGATTAGTTGCCTCGTTGAGGGGTTTACACCATTATAGAAAGTTTGGACTTGTAGCCACAAGGGTAGACCATGGTATGGACACCTTCTCAAGAGATCCTTGTATCTCTCCCATGCGTCGTATATTGTTTCTAAATCCATCTGCACAAAAGAAGAGATATCATTCCATAATTTGGCCGTTTTGGCCAGTGGGAAATATTTTAAGAAAAATTTTTCGGTCATTTGGTCCCATGTAGTTATTGACCCTCGTGGTGACGAGTATAACCACTGTTTGTCTTTATTCCTTAATGAAAAGGGAAATAACTGAAGACGAATGGCATCATCAGAAACACCATTTATTTTGAAAGTATCATAGAACTCTAAAAAATTAACTATATGAGTATTCGGGTCTTCGTCCTGCAAACCATCAAATTGAACAAATTGTTGAATCATTTGTATTGTGTTAGGCTTTAATTTAAAATTATTAGCAGCTATAGCAGGCCTAATAATACTCGATTTTGCTCCTGTTAAATGAGGTTTAGCGTAATCATACATAGTACGCGGAGCATTGTTTTCTCCTACATCTCGTGGTGGATTATTCTCGTTTATCCCTTCAGTAGGATTGGATCTGTCTTCTCGCTCTTTTTCTGTGTGATTTAGGGCTCACCTAAATTCTCCGCGATTCCTACGAGCGGTAGCTTCAATATCACTATCGTATACTAGAGGTCCTGTCGGGTTCCTTCTAGTCATAAACTAGAGGTACCTGCTAGGAAAAGAAAGAAAAATTAGCAAGACTAAAATAATAAATTATGAAAATAAAAATAAAAATAATGGCTAAAGTAATAAAATAGAGTTTTCTTAATATTTTAGTTCCCTGACAACGGCACCAAAAACTTGATCGTTGTTTTGTCGAGTTTTAAAATTTATAAAGAGAATGATCGAACCTGAAAACTAACTCTGACAACGATTAAAGGCAAGTGTACTATCGAACAGTAGTATAGCTTAGGCAAGATCTGAATGTCGAACCGAAAGGAACTAAAAGTACTAATACTAACTTTCTTTTTATTATTTAGCCTAAAATAAGTGAAGTTGCTTTAATCTAAATTAACAACTTACTAAACTAAAGACGCAAAGACAAAAAGAATGAATTGGAAAATAACTTGAAGAGAAACTCAGTTGATCACGACGATACCCTCAAGAAGAATCCACCTAGACTTCACTTGTTATTTAACACTAAATCATACGATTTATTAATTTAGTTTGATCCGTAAGACTCCCTAACGTATATTAAACCCTCTCTCTCGAGGCAAATAACGTCTAACCCTAGGTTAATTAATGGAAATCTCTTTCTCAAATAATAACCCTCTAGAATAGCAGTGAATCGATCTATGACTCTCATATTAGGTTTCACCCTAATCCAGAAAAATCTCGTCACCCTATCTCTAGGTGTGCGATCAACTCCACTTAATTATGCTAGATCTACTCTTAAGTAGGGTCTATTCCTCCTCCACCTAAGCACATCAAATTTGGATTAAGCACACATAATTAAGAACAAACTAAGTATTTATCATATAATTCAGAAAACAATAACAAGATTCATCTAGGTTTCATCCCCTTCAGGTATCTGAAGGGTTTAGTTCATAACGAATAAAGAAAACATCTCAATAGAAAAGATAAAACAAAACATAAGAAATCCCTAAAACTCCCTGAAGGAATTGAAGGAGAAATCCACCGTCTTGAATAGAATTCTGGGTCCTTGAGATGGATCCACTGGCTATCTTCGAGTAATTCTCCAAATCTGACCTTCTGGCTCGGCTCCTTAGCCTAGCTCACCGCCTCCCTTTTTAGGTTACACTTAGGTTGTTTATATAGACTTTTGGAATGCTTTACTTGGCCTCTAAGTGTTCCAATTCAAGTATACCTCCTACTCGGTGTTTGAATAGGCTTTGGAATATATTTCTTTGCCTCAAAGTATCCAAATCCGAGTGAAATTGCTCTCTCCCGTGGCAGGGGCAAGGCCATGGTACACGCCCGTGTAAATCGTTTCTAGGCCGTGTCTCGATTCTGTCAATTGGGGCACGGCTATGTAAATCGTGGCATGGCCATGTCTTAGTTAATTGTTGAGGCACGGTCGTGTGGCTTGAAGTTCAAGCCGTGTCAATTTTTCTTTGGCCCAAATTGGCCCATTTTAAGCCCGTTTCTTGTTCTTTTCATCCTTGGGTGCTTTCCTGAGTAAAAAACATGAAAAGAAAAAATTAAGAGCACCTTTTTACATAAATCAAGGGCTAAATCATCCAAAAGCATACTAAATGTGGGCCTAAAATATGTTACTTTTACGGTTTATCAATTTTTCATTTGTCCAAATAACTAAATATCATTTTAATGAATTTTGTAAATCATGAGATGGTTTTGGTCACAAGGGTTTAAAACATCACGTCTTAACGTGCTGGATGTGATGTTTGTATGCTTTCAGAACAAAAGAATCTCCAATTCCAACTCAAATTGTTCGAATTTTTAAAGAAATCATATTTTCAAATCTTTTTGAATTTTCGACATTAGGACAATGACTAATCATCCGGTACCAATTTTGGGCGTTACAAGGGTGCTAATCCTTCCTCGTATGTAACCGACTCCCGAACCTATTTTCTTAAATTTTGTACACCAAAATTAATGTTTTCAAATAAAATATTTTATAAGGTGATCGATCACACCTAAGTGAAAAAAATATTGGTGGCGACTCCATTTCTGTTTTTAAAAGTCGATCCCCGTTTTCCAAATAAAAAATGGTTTCGACAGCTTGGCGACTCCACTGGGGACAATAAGAGAGTCAAGCCGTAAAATTTGATTATTCCTGTCCTTTTTGCCAAAATTTAAAAGTTTGATTTAAAAATCTATGATCCTTTTTATTGCATGAGGTTCTAATTTTATCTTTGCATTGCATTGCATGATCGTTATGGTCACACCCTTAAGTGGGAGTGAGAAGCTACTCCTTTGTGAGGTTTTCACCTCCGTGCAGGATAGTGAATTGCTTTTGGGATACATTCGTACCTATGTCTTCGTGAGATTTTCATCTCCGTGCTGCTATAGGGAAATGTATTCCCCTGAACTGAACTTGGTCCGTATGAGCCTATAATGGGTGAGGATTGAGGAATCTACTGGTTCAGGTACCCATCCTTTAGAACTAAGCAACATATAGTGATCCTTAAGAGCCAACCCTAGATAAAGTTATATTGAACCCTAGTGGTCACCTAGATAGGTACCCTATTTTGTTATTGATTTCTATTGTACTAACGTGTTTTCTTTTATTTTGATTGCATTGCATTCACATCATAAAAAAAGGTGTTGATTCAAATTCGATTGCTAAATAGAAGAGTTGGTCATGAGAAAATAGATTTCTTGATAAAGTGGATTATAATATGTTCATCCGAATATGGTCCAAGTAAACACGACGAGAGAAGACTGATAGTCCGTGAAGGAATACAAGACCTTATTACCCAAGGATTCAAGCTGACAAAGACTATTCGAGAATCACCACGTCTCAGCTTTCTTGAAGAGGCTAATGAGCATTATGAAAATAAGTGAGCAGTGAGTCGCGACCCGGATCAATCAAAAAAGGAGCTAGTGGAGGCATCTATTAGAAGTTTGTAAGATTTGACCTTTCCGAAGAAAAGGATTGATGTTTTCACTTGGACTATGAGGAAAAAGCCGCATATATAATCTGTTTTGTGTAAAGAAATTTATTTTCTATTAAAGTTTTTTCTAATGGAATTGAATTCAGAATCAACACTTCCCTTTTTGCATTTCATTCCTTTGCATTACATTTCATGCATTTGCATTATATCATATCATATGCATTTAAGTCCATAGAGAGAGCCTAATTAGTTGAAATTATCACAGAAGAAAGGAGAAAGAAAGAGAGTGAGTTAACTTGGAAAACATGGAACAAAGATTGGAAAGGAAAATATCAATGCAGGGGCAATTGACCAAGATTCAACAGGATATGCAGTATCAAATGTTAGAATTCCAAAAGAATGTGATTGGCCAGTTAAGTCAGTTACTAGCCGAAAGACTTGAAAAAAGGAGGGGCTCAGTGGACAACAGTATGGATGATGATGAAGACATCGTTTATTCCCCAATAGGCGTCCAGACTCAACCAGATGCATATCCAAAAGTGGTACCCGTTACTATCAGACCCCAACAGCATCAGGTCACCTCAAGGCAAGAACCCAATCCAAGATTGAACACAGAAAAATCTCAATTCTTGCCTATCCCAATCACGTATAGGGAGCTGTACCAAATTTTGTTTGATGCCTCTTTTTACCTAAAACCTATACAACCTCCATACCCTAAATGGTACAACACGAACGCTCAATGCGAATACCATGCAGGAATCACAGGACATTCGATCGAGAACTGCACCGCTTTAAAAAAGATGATTGAAAGACTTGTCAAAATGGGTATTGTCAAATTCGATAATCCCTCTGGGATAGAAAATCTGTCACCTAACCATCTAGGTGAAGGGGTGAGATCTATGAGATTCAAGAATGCATCGAGTTCAGGGCTTTAGTGCAAGTCCTGATATTGGGAACCTGAACACTAATGACATATATGAAGAGGGAATCGGGGAATAAAAGTTTCCAAACACTTGCATACTTAGGAGTGTTTTGAATCATGGGACTGTGGAAGAGATCCCTATATTTTTAGAGCTAATATAGAGTAATATTCAAAACGTGCTTGTTGCCTTAAGCCTAGAGACAATAAGAATCCTTTTTTGAAATAGGCTTATGTCCAGAATTTTTACTTCAATAAAATGTATTTTTTTAAGCAAATATTTTTTCATTCTTTACATTTCATATTGTACATTCTTTTGTGTCTTTCAAGTATTCTTTCATTCTCCATTTATGACCATACAAATGATCATTCTTTCAATAATTTATTCTTTGAAATCTTCCTTTGAACCTACAATAGGTCTTTAGATATTAATGATGTGAGCAATGCTGCTACTGACTCAAAGTTTCCCTTCAAGTAAGATATGTGTTTAGAAGGATCTCAGGACTTTGAAGATGATAGAGATCGTCACCTATCTTCTGATTTGTTAAGAAATGTTAAACAAGATGAAAGACACACCCTACTCTACAAATGGTCATTGGACATTATGAGCCTAGAAAAGAGGACATGCCTAGGCTAATAAGACACGGGCTAAACATGAGGATTGGGCACTGTTGGTCTACCATGAAAGGGAATTGCATCAGTTATACTGCAAATACTGAATTGAAGAAAATGAGATTTATGTGACTCTTCTATTGTCTTCACAGATTTTTCAATGTGGGGCATGGATGTTATAGGGTCGATCTTGTCAAAAGCTTCTAGTTCACATTGAATTATCTTTGTGGTCATCGATTACTTTACTAAGAGGGTGAATGTTGCTTCATATGCCAATATTACAAAGTCGACAGTTATCAAATTCAAAAAAAAAAAAAGATAAAAAAGAAGAAAGAATAAAGGAAAGGATCAGTTACCAATAAAGAATGCCAGAAAGGATCATGTTTTGCATGACTGTACAATGTCAAAGATTAAAGTTTGCTTAAAGATCAGGCAGCATATCACAGTGCAGCAAAAATTGTCAAAAGAAAAAACAACAAAAATATGAAAAGGTGACGAAGACTTGTAAAGATTGGCATAAGAAGCTATCATTTACTTTCTATGATTATTGAACATTGGCCAAAACTTTAGCCGGGGCAACATCTTTCTCTTTTGTTTATGGAATGGAAGCATTTTTGCTAATTGAACCTAATCGAAGAAATGGTTAAAAGTTATCCATCACGGTCAGATGATGTAAGCTTACAACAAAGATGTTTATCCTAGAGAATTCCACGAGGGGAACCTAATCTTTCTTTTACAAAAGTATTTTAGAGAAAAACAGGTGCTAAAATGGGAAGGACCTTATGTTATAGAGAAGGCCTGTTCCGGAGGAGCATTGATATTGACCGAGACGAATAGCGAAGACTTGCCCAATCCGGTGAATTCAGGTTCAGTCAAGAAGTATTTTACTTGAAAGAGAAAAGGCCAAGGTGAAAACCCGCAAAGGGCGCCTTGAGTTCAAATTCAAAAAAAAAAAAAAGAGAAAAAAAGAAAGAAAAAAGGAAAAAGAAGGAGAGGCCAAGGCGAAAACCCGCAAAGGGCGCTTTGAGACCAAATGGGTTTTGAGCTGAAAACCCGAAAAGGGTGGCTCAAATTTTGATCAAAGATAGGGCATGTGTTAGTCTTGCTATGCCTAAATTAATAATGAGGAAGTATGCTACGTCTTGGGGCATTGGCAAAGTACTTCGGATCCTCTAAACACGTATTGAGCTCAAAATGGTCCTCAAGAAGTTTGTACAGAGAAGTTCAGGCTGCGATATCTGGGGCACCTAGCTTCTATCTTACCCATTTTGAATTTGCTATCTTTGATTACTTTTTTTTCTTCTTTTCAAAGATACACCTCAATCAATTTTCTTCTATAGCATTGGCTATCTTTGCTTACTTTATTCTTTTCAAGATACACCTCAATCAATTTTCTTTTATTGCTTTGGTTATTGATTAACTTATTTTTTTCGAGCTATGCTCCTGATTAATTTCTTTCTCCTCCATTATTATGATCTTTTTCAAGCATTTTATATTGAAATAACGATTAATGGACTAATAATAATTTCATAAAAGGAGTTTCGCATATTATTCCGGAAGCTTCTAAATAATACAAGAATCTGAAACAGGACTATTGTTTAGAACTCACCAAGCTTAAGGGTTGGAAATATTGAAAGATGATTATCTCTTCAGATTTTTATTGGATAACCAGGGTGTAAAAGGGGATCATTCTTGGGAAAAGAAAAATGATTCCTTGCATTCATAAAAATTTCAGACACATGCATCGGGTCATTACACCTAGGGAATGGTGTAACAGATCAACTTGATTGAAGATAATACAAATTCTATACCTCTAAATGGTAACTGGATGTATGGAAGAAACCAAAAGTTATTCCCCTGAATATGCAGTGGGAGGTACAAATTTTATGTCCTAAGGTTCAAGGAAGGACTCAAATTGCGGTGGGGCAAGCTTGTCGAAAGAGAATATGATCGTTTCTTTGGGTTTTCTGTCAAAGATACTAGCTGTAGGAGCCCAACTTTGCCCGGACCCGTGAAAACCAGAATAAAAAATAATAATAAAAATAAAAAATAAACCAGTGTCCAAATCTCTTAAATAGTCCATTTACAACCTTTGGCCCAAAACCAATTTACAGGCCCGAATTTACAATACCATCAGACCAAAAATTAACCCACTACCCAAACAGACCCTAAAACTAAGACCTGACCCAAACCTAATCTAAACCGGAGCCCAAAAGGCCCAGAACCAAAGTCAGAAACAAGGGTTTCAAAAACCCTAGGAAAACGTCGCGCCGCAAGCAGTCCCTGCCTCGCACCCAGGCCACCAGTTGCACCACAGTTTGTGCAAATTGCCTTATCACCGCCTGGCTTCTCATCGGTTTCCTGCCCAAACAAGGAAAAACAGCAGCAAAATATGGATAAGATATTTTTCCTTTTTAATTTTCATTTTTGAGGGTTATAAAAACCCTATAATAATCTGTAAAAAGGGGATACGCATACACATATATAGGCACACTCACGGACAAAAAAAAAAGATACCAAAATACAGAAATAAAAAAAGGCAGAGGTGATTTCAAGCGATTTCTTTTCATTTTATTTTTTATACTGTTGTTTTTTTTATTATTTTTCTTTATTTTTTGTGTTTTAAAATTTATAATATATAGATTAAAATATATGAAAAATAGAAAATTTTACCTGTTTTGACCACCGTACACGGTGGTCGGAGATTTGCAAGCAGATTTGCAATGCGTCACCGTAATCCTCACCGGAGCATTCGCCAGAAATCGACCAAAGAGGAGAGCTTTTTTTTTTTTTTTTGGAATGAATGAGCAAATGAAAATTTTTAAGAAAATTGGGCTTTTATAGCCTTTTAAAACGGTGCCGTTTTGGGCAGCCCTCTTAACGCCTAAAACGACGTCATTTTGGGGGCTGACCCGTGCCTCGACCCGACCCGCTCCAGAGATCCGCGTGTTTTTAAAAAATAGGCTATTTATGCACGTGGTCCTTCCGCATTTTTCAATCTTTTTAATTTCGTCCAATTTAACCTTTTTATTTTTTGAATTAGCCCCAAAACTATGGCATTTGTTTCAATTTAGTCTTCAGGCCTTTTTAGGGCAAGAGACAGAACGATGTCGTTTTAAAAATGTGGCATAATTGTCATATTAACCACTACAGTGTGACGCGCGTTTTGATTAATCCTTTTATATCTATTTTTAATTACTATTTAATCCTTGTTTTTTAAAACCTTTTATTTCATCTCATTTTAAATTATTTTAACATTTTATTTAATCATATTAAAATATTATATTATTCTTGTTATTTGTATATTGATTTATTAATAATATAAAACTAGTATATATATTTTATGTATTATACTTTTATATCTTAAATTATTATTATTTATTGTTTTATTTGGTTAATTATTATATATTATTTTAGGATTTATTTATTAGTTATTATATTATATATTTTAAAACTTTGTATATTATATAGTATTATATTATATATTATTTTTAAAGTTTTATTTTATCTAAAATTTATATATTGTATAATATATTATTCTTAAGAATGTAGTTTTATATATATATTGAATTATTTTATTTAAAGTTATAAATTATTTATTTATTTCAAAGTGTATTTTATTTATTTTCTCAACATATAAATTTTTTATTTATTAATTATTTGATATATGTCATTGTATGAAAGGTTTAATTTTATATTAAAAGTGCTCATATTTAGTTTTTTTTTATTTTACTATTTATTGTTCATTATATTTGTTCACATTTTTCATTTATTTACAATCGCTTATTTGTAGTTATTTTATTGGTTGTTATTTTATATTTTTATTGTCTATATTAATATGAAATGTTAGTATCTCATAATTGCTTTTAGTATTCATGTTTGTCGATGTATTAATGCAACATTTTCACATGGATCATTATTTAAAATAAAATACATTTTGCAAAATTAATATATTCTATCTAATTTTTTTAAAATAAGGCAATGTTTTGTATTTAGAAATTAGAGAAATAGTGCCCTAACATGCTGGGTTTCGATTTTCCATTTGACTAAATAATTAAATATCCTTTTAATAAATTTTGTAAATCATGAGATGATTTTGGTTACGAGGGTTTAAAGTATCACGTCCTAACGTGCTGGATGTGATATTTGTATTCTTTCGGAACAAATAAATCTCAAATTTGTAATTCAAATTGTTCAAGTTTTTTAAAGAAATCATGTTTTCAAATCTTTTTGAATTTTCGACATTAAGACATGAAATTATCAATTAGGTACCAATTTTGGACATTACGAGGGTGCTAATCCTTCCTCGTACGTAACCGACTCCCGAACCCGTATTCTTGAATTTCGTAGGCCAAAATTAATGTTTTGAAATAAATAGTTTTATAAGGTGATCCGATCACACCTAAGCAAAAAAGATTGGTGGCGACTCCATTTTTGTTTTTTAAAGTCGATCCCCCCTTTTTTATAAAAACTTTAAAAATGGTTTTGACACCAGCTGAACGAGAAAGCATGATAATGCATCAGTGATAGAACCTTGATGAACTATGAGCAGTGACAACCCAAACATTAGAAAAAGGGATCATTCTCATGCATCTATGTAAATATCATTCATACACTTCCAATTAGGAGCATTTGATTCATTTCGATCATTGTGTCCTAATCGTTGTACATAAAAAAAGAGAGTAGGAGATCATTCTCATGACATTCTGCATTCATGCAAATGTCATCCCTAATATCATTTAGTTAGGGGTATTAGATTCATTCCGATCATTGCATCCTAATCATTATACATAAAAAAAATGGGATCATTCTTATGACATTCTGCATTGATACAAATGTCGTCCATAATACATTTGAGTCTACAGGACATGTCCCCCAGAGGACGGTGTAGCAACATCGGTGAATTCACCAGTCCTATCTCCCTGACCAGCAAGGGAATAGGTCGAAGATTGTAGATCTTGTCACCCTAAGCAGTAGTGGAAGAAGATCGAATGGTGAATTTTATCTCCATGAAATAGTGGAGTAGATTTAAGCCATCAGTCTTATCTCCCTCGAGATGGTAGTGGAGCATGCTGAAGATTGAAGTCTTTTTGAGATAGTAAGGAAGCAAATTGGAAGGTTCAGATTTTGTTCCATTGATTTGGTAGTGGAGCAGATTGAAGATTGAAGTCTTCCTGAGATAGTAAGGAAGCAAATTAGAAAGTCCAGATTTTATTCCCTCGAGATGGTAGTGGAGCATACTTAAGATTGAAGTCTTCCTGAGATAGTAGGGAAGCAAATTGGAAAGTTCAAATTTTGTTCCCTCGATTTGGTAGTGGAGCAGACTGAAGATTGAATTCTTCCTGAGATAGTAAGGAAGCAAATTGGAAAGTTCAGATTTTGTTCCCTCGATTTGGTAGTGGAGCAGACTGAAGATTGAAGTCTTCCTGAGATTGTAAGGAAAAAAATTGGAAAGTTTAGATTTTGTTCCCTCGAGATAGTAGTAGAGCAGACTGAAGATTGAAGTCTTCCTGAGATAGTAAGGAAGCAAATTGGAAAGTTCAGATTTTGTTCCCTCAAGATGATAGTGGAGCAGACTAAAGATTGAAGTCTTCTTAAGATAGTAAGGAAACAAATTGAAAAGTTCAGATTTTGTTCCCTCGAGATGGTAGTGGAGCAGGCTGAAGATTGAAGTCTTCTTGAGATAGTAAGGAAGCAAATTGAAAAGTTCAGATTTTGTTCCCTCGAAATGGTAGTGGAGTAGACTGAAGATTGAAGTCTTCTTGAGATAGTAAGGAAGTAGACTGAAAAGTTCAGATTTTATCCTCTCGAGATAGTAGTGGGGCAGACTAAAGATCGTAGATCTTATCTCCCTGAGTTTGCAGGAAGTAGATCGAAGAAAGCAGATCTGGCATTCATGAAGTTGCAGGAAGCAGATCAAAGACATCAGATCTTGTCTCCCTGAGTTTGCAGTGGAGCAGATCGAAAACAACAGATCTGGCATTCCTGAAGTTGCAGGAAGCAGATCGAAGACATTAGATCTTGTCTCCCTATGTTTGCAGCGGAGTAGATAAAAAATAGCAGATCTGGAATTCCTAAAGTTGCAGGAAGGAGATCGAAGACATTGGTTTTGTCTCCCTGAGTTTGCAGTAGGGCAGATCGAAGACAACAGATCTTACTTTCTTGAAGTTATAGGAAGAAGATCAAAGACCTTAGCTTGACCTCCCTGAAGTTGCAGTAGAGCAAACTGAAGAAAGCAAATCTAGCATTACTGAAGTTGCAGTGAAAAAGATCAAAGATACTAGTCTGACCTCCCTGAAGTTGCAGTGGAACAGATTAAAAGATAGCAGATTCTGCCTTTCTGAAGTTACAGTGAAGCAGATTGAAGCCATCAGACTTACTGAAATTAAGATGAAATTCCAATACCGTTGAAGGTACAGTGAAGTTGGAAGCCATTTGAAGAAGACGAGGACCAAGAAGTCAAGGCTCAGCCAAGACCGGGCAAAATTGGTCCTTTTATAGTCTTTGCTCTATTCTCATTACATGAGAATGAGCAAAGAGGGGCAGCTGTAATAACCCATTTTGCCCGGGCCCGTGAAAACCAAAATGAAAAATAAAAAGAAAAAAAATAAATGTCCTTTTACAGTCTTTTTACAAAACCCACTGGCCCAATACCCCATTACACCCGAGCCCAAATCCTACCCAGACCAAAACAGACCTAAACCAATAAACTACCCAGACCCAAAACAGAAACGGCCCAAAAGGGCCCAACACTAAATAGTTTCAGCCTAGGGTTTCTGAAACCCTAGGCACTGCAAATACGTAGCAAGCACTGCAGCCACCAGCCCCTCGTCAAGCCGGATTCGCGCGAGTAACGCCCTTATCGTCGTCGTACTCATCTCCACCTGTAAAAAAGGGAAAAAACCGACAACAAAAAAAGCAGAATCGGTGTTTCCTTTTTTTTTCCAATTTTTTTGGGTTATAAAAACCCCAGTAATTTGTAACTGTAACACCCTGAATTAGGGGTTATTTGTAATTTAAATATTTTCCCATGTGTGTGCTTGAAGAATTAAATTCTAGGATTATTAAGCATGTTCTGGGGCCTAGAAATAACCCCGAGCTAGGTCGAACTTGGAGCTAAAAATTTATTTTTAAGTGTTTAAAGGAGGGAGCTAGGAGATAGGGGTTAAGAATAAATTTGGGAGAAACATGTCACGAAATAAGGCAAGAGTAAAGTGGTAATGGCGCCCTTAAGAGTTGGAGGAGAGAATGGGCGCAGTCACGGGTTCGAGTGGTGGAGGGCGTTTCGTTTTTTTTTTTATCGGTGATGGGCTTAAGTAGGAAGGCCTTACAATTAATTGGTAAGGGTTCATGACATGAAAGGCGGGTTGGTGGAGTGGCTTGGGGCGCCACTTATGGTCTCGGTTTAAGGTCTCGGGTTCAAGACATAAAGGACACAATGAGAGTTTTATTTTTTAGGCTTTGGCGTTAAAAGGAAAAAGGGCCCAGGTATGAAGGCTTTATAAATAAATGGTGAGGATATTTAACATGAAAGTCAATTGGGAGAGATGGCACAGGCGCTTAAGGGGCTGCTGCGGTGGGTCTTGGTTTGAACCCAAAGAAATGCAAATGGTTTTTTATTTTTTTTTGAATACTGCTGGCGTGAATGGGAGAGTGATGGCATAATTTTGGACTCTTAAATGGGATAAACATAAGCTTATTTTTTTGCACATATTCGGCTGGGAGGGGGTAAGTTAGTAGTTTAATTGCTATTAAATTGTTGAAGGAGATTGGGAGATTAAATGTAAGATAAGTCTTGCATTATTTCTTTGATAATAAAAAGCTAAAATTATCAGCATAGGGGGGAGAAGTTGGCCAAATGAAGGACTCATTAAGGCCATCCCCATTCGGTTTTGTATAGCAATAAGTGCCCAAAAATTTCATCAAAATTCTTTTCTTCTTTCTCTCTTCATTGTGCTGCCGAATTCACCCTAGCCTATCTTGCCAAATTCTTCAAAAGTTTTCTTCTTCTCTTGTTTCTTCTTAGCCGAATCCCCTTCTCCCTATTTGGTGTAGTTTTGGCCGAACATCAAAGCAAAGGTGATCTCTTCTAGGATTTCCTCCAATCGGTTTGTAAAGGTGGGTAAGTGTCCAAGGCCGAATGCCTTTTATTCTATTTTTCTTGATACTCTGTCGACTTGAATAAATGGAAAGCTGAAATCTGGCATTTGTTGAGAGTTTGGCTAATCTTTCTTTTGAAACCGATTTCACCTAAGGACTCCGGGATTTTGAAGTATTCGAACCAAGCCTCCATTTGTTAGCAAGTAATCTTGGGAAGTGAAACAGATTTACATATCGTGAGGTGGTTAGTGTTCAAAGGACGTGTAGGTAAGGTTTCGGTTCGTGTAAACCCTTTGGTATAATTTTGGTGCAGTCGAATAGGCCTTTGATACTAACAATGATGATTGGCGAATATAGGTCAAGGAATAAAGCACTAAAGATTGAAAAATTCGGGATCTAGGAATTTCGGTAGAAACAGGTGTGTAAAAACTCACTACACACTTTATTAATTTACATGACTTAATTGTTTGCCTTTAATCTTTTGGTTGTGATTAGCTTGTGGCATAATCATGGATTTCGGGTAAGTCCCCTAACTTGTGATTTTTGATATATGATTTGCATGCCATCACATGATGTTAAATGCTATGGTATGATATATGAAAATTGATATAAAAGCATGTGATGGTGGGATTGATGAGAGGAGGGGGATGATTTTATGGACTGTCGTCAGTGGTTTTGACCACAAGATGGGTTGGCCCCATCAGAATATTTGTGACCTATGGTCATCAGTGGTTTTGACCACAACGATTGATAAATTACGACTAAGTCCCAGTAGTTTGGTACCACCAATGGTTTTGACCACACATTGATATATTATGACCTATGGTCATCAGTGGTTTTGACCACACGATGGGTTGGCCCCATCATTTAATTTGTGACTCTAAGTCATCAGTGGTTTTGACCACACGGGGTAGTTAAGGAGTATGGATGGTTAGGTTGGGTTGCATATTTGCATGTTAATTAAAATCTTGTGTATGAGTGCTATTCCGGTTGGGGGATTTACACACCGAGTCTTGGTGACTCACCCTTTCCCTTAACATTTTGCGAGATGAGTAGATCGCGAGATGGAGCCCGAGAGGACTCGAGGCGCCATGCTTATCGTTGGATTTAAATTTGTTATCGTTATGTTTAATTATTTATTTTCTAAGTTTTTATTTTGGGTTGTAATAAGGCCGATTATTGTTGGATGTTTATTTTATTGCTTTATTTTACTCATGTTATATTACAAATGGAATTTTATAAATATTAATTGAACCGGATAAAAGTAACTTTTTCAACTAAGTAACTACTACGAGTTTTCAAGGAAGTTACCATCGAGTAACAAAATTTACCAAGTCACCAATAACTCAGATGATTTTAAAATGCTACATGATCAAATGTTTTCAAAAGGGTTTCTCATTAATCAGTATTTATAAAAAGCCCAACTAAGTTTTCAAACCCCGTTTTCATACCTTAACCAAATTATACCAAAGTTTTCACCAAACTTTCAAATGACTCAAATTATTTTACTCCGTGACATACCAGATCCGATCAGGACTCATGGGCCGGGTTTAGGGTGTTACATTTTTGGTATCAAAGCCCGGTTCAAAACTCGGCTGTGGGGGGCCCAAGGCCCAAAATGTTTGTTTTTGTTAGTAGGCCTTATTATGATGTTTTGAGAAATTGTTTTGGCTTGAACAGCATGGCACCGAGTCTCCGACACCTATCCGCCCAGGTAAGTACTTCTATTCAATTTCTTTGTGAATTCTTTGATGAGGGGTAGAAGGGTAAATTGGGAACGTAGACTATTAGAATAGAAACTGTTGAACCCTAGGGCTAGCATACCCCAACAAAAATTGCATAAGACTTAATAATTCTCTAAACAAACCCTGTGAGTTGTCACTAAGCAAAGGATGTGGCAATCGTTATACGCATGTCTAGGATTGGATTCAGTGGGGGCCTGGTATTTAAGCAGTCCTTGTGACTCACCTCCTACTCACTTGAATCCTACCTGGTGCGTAGTAACGATTCATCCTAGCTGAGACGACACCCTCACGGGCTAAACTTGATAATTAAAACCCAAAAGGGACTAGCCGTTTTGATTTTGGAAATAAATAAAACTTTAGTTTTAAAAAAAATGACCAAAATACCCCTCAGTTTGAAAAATGACCAAAATACCCCTGGTTTGTAAATTACCAAAATACCCTCCATATGAAAAATTTTCAAATAGAAATTTTTAGAATATCCTTCTTTTGTGAAATCACTTAGAATCCAATTTTTGGAAATCATTTTGTGAAAATGCCCTGATTATGTAAAAATTACTAAAATACCCTTAGGGGTAAAATTACGAAAACACCCTTGATTTATGATATTCCCAAAATATCCACAGTCTTAATCAAAAATTTCATCACATAAAAAGTGCTCAAAAACCTTAAATTGCAAAAACGTCATAATTTTAGAAAATTACAAAATTGCCCCTAACCTGTAAAATTACCAGAATACCCCTGACTTTCAATTCGCAACGTCACTATCTTAGAAAATGCAATTCTCAAAAAGGAACCATCAAAGTTTTACAACTTTTGAAATATCCCTGATTTCTTAAAATTTTACAAATTCAACCCGATTTGTGAAAAATTACCGAAATACCCCTGAGGTCCAAAATTATTGAAATACCCCCGGTTTTCAAAATTTTTCAAAGTATTCCGTGAATTTAAGAGTTCCAAAATACTTTTTGATAAAATCATCCAAAATTTGTATTTTTGAAAAATTACAAAAAATACCTCTGTAGGACAAATTACGAAAATAGCCCTGGGTAGTGGAAAAACAATCACAATGAAAACTACAACGTCTCTTTGGAATGAATGAATGAAAGACTGTGTGCTTGTTTGATTACGAAAGAACCACTTCTAAAACTCCTATCATAAAATTTCTTCGCGGATAACCAAGTGAAATACTAATGCATAAAATTCTTAAACAGATAAACGCGATCGTTAGAATGAGTTCAAGAGGTCGTGGACATCCGCCGTGTGGCCGTGGTAGGGGTAGGATGACCTTGTCCGAGCCAGCAAGGTCTGGTCACGGGTTTGGAAATGAGATACCGGATCTGCCACCAACGTAAACCAATTTCGTGGATCGACGGTGGTAATGATGTCATGTCTCAAGTCAGATTACGGGTATTGGAGCAGATTATCGAGGCGGTAGCGTGCGAGGAACCAGTAATCTATGATCGAATGACTCAAGACTAACGGAGCGTAAGTATTCGAGAGGAGTTTCGAGTGGCGCCCGGTCTTGTGAGTATTGGTTGGAATCCACTGAAAGGATTATGGGTGACCTGGATTTCACTACTGAGGAGAAGTTGAAGGGTATCATCTCGTTGCTTCGGGATGAGTCATATTAGTGGTGGCTCACCGTAAGGGATGAAACGGTGGCAGAAAATCTTACTTGGGAATTCTTCAGCGATGCCTACCAGAAGAAATATATCGGAACTAGCTACGTAGATGCACAGCGGAAGGCTTTCTTAAACCTGGTTCAAGGCAATAAGACGGTGGCGGAGTATGAGGCCGAGTTTTTCCGATTGAGTAGATATGCTCGTGGTATTGTGGGTACCGAGCATGAGCGCTGTGTTAGATTCGAAGATGGATTGAGAGATGAGCTGAGGATGATGATAGCTCCACAACAGGAACGGGAGTTCGCGGTCTTGGTGGAGAAATCGAAGGTTGCTGAAGGGGTAAGACAGTCCGTTAGACGAAACCAGGATAGAAATTAGAATAAGAGGAGTTCGGGACCTTCAAAGTTTTTTGGTAATCAGCAAAAGAGGATAAGGTTTGGTGGGTCGGATCAAGCTGCTAGGCCTGTCGCTGCTAATCCTTAATGGCCGCCACGGTGTGATCGGTGTGGGAAGTCTCACAAGAGGGAGTGTTGGAATGGTAATCGTGGATGCTTTGAATGTGGGTCTATGGAGCATCGTGTTAGAGACTGTCCAAAGAAGGCAGCTAGACTAAGAACAGAGGGTCAGGATCGTGCACCAAATGGAAGGGACAACCAACAGCCTCAGAGGGGTCGTGGTGCAGGTAGAGGAGGTAATGGTGCTGGCAGAGGTCGTGGGGCACCGAGGGGAATTACCGGTGGTACTGAGGCTAGACAACTGGTTTGGTCTATACCATGAGGTGTCAAGAGGAGGCGACGATGGGACGTCATAACCGTATGTTCTTGATCTTTGGTGTGCCTTATAATACTTTGATAGACATTGGCTCAACCCACTCGTATATTGCTAGTAGCGTAGTGGAAAATTTTCACCTAGACTCTGAGCTTACTTCTAGGAAGATGACTGTACTAAGCCCCCTAAGTCACTCTGTAGAAGTAAGTAGACTTTATAGGGACATACCCCTAGAACTCCAAGGGGTCATATTCTTGGCTGATTTGATGGAACTACTGTTCTGGGAGTTTGACCTAATTCTCGGGATGGATTGGCTAGTGAAGTATCAGGCTAGCCTAGATTGCGCAGCTAAGCGCATGGTTTTAAAGACCGAGGAAGGTGATGAGGTGGTGATGATAGGTAAAAGGAGAGATTACCTATCCAACTTGGTTTCTGCTTTGAAGGCAGAAAAAGATGGTGAAGAAGGGTTGTGAAGCATATGTGGTGCATGTGTGTGCTATGGAGGCTAAGGATGTTGCTGTGGGAGGTGTTCGGACGGTAAGTGACTATGTAGATGTGTTTCCAGAGGAACTTCCGGGTCTACCTCTGGACCGTGAGGTCGAATTTGGTATAGACTTGTTACCCGTAACCGCGCCAGTATCAATAGCTCCGTATCGGATGGCGCCGAAGGAATTGGTGGAGTTAAAGGCGCAGATCCAGGAGTTGTTGGATAGAGGATTCATCCGACCAAGTGTATCGCCGTGGGGAGCTCTAGTGCTGTTTGTCAAGAAGAAGGATGGGACGATGAGGATGTGTATAGATTATCGGCAGCTGAACAAGTTGACAATAAAGAACCGGTATCCTTTGCCCAGGATTGACGATCTGTTCGATCAACTCAAAGGGGCATCGGTGATTTCTAAGATTGACCTTAGGTCAGGGTACCATCAGCTTAAGGTGAAGGAGGCTGATGTCCACAAGACGGCATTCCGTACTCGGTATGGACACTACGAGTTTCTAGTAATGCCTTTTGGTCTGACGAATGCACCGACAGCGTTTATGGACATGATGAACCGGGTTTTCCAACCCTATCTGGATCGGTTCATCGTGGTCTTCATAGACGACATTTTGGTGTACTCGAAGTCGGAGGAGGAGCATGACGCACATCTTCATGTGGTTCTGCAAATTCTAAGGGAGAAACAGTTGTACGCTAAGTTCAGCAAATGTGAGTTCTGGCTCAAGGAGGTAACTTTTCTAGGACATTTTGTTTCGGCCGAGTGGATTAGGGTGGATCCCCGAAAGATTGAGGCGGTGTTGGAGTGGAAGCCACCAAAGTTTATTACGGAAATTCAGAGTTTTCTGGGGTTGGCAGGATACTATAGGAGATTTGTGGAAAATTTCTCCTTGATTGTAGCGCCATTGACTAAGCTGCTGAGAAAAGGAGTTTCGTTTGTGTGGTCTGAGAAGCATCAGAAGAGTTTTGATAAGCTGAAGAGGATTCTGACAGAAACACCAGTTTTAATTAGCCTGAGGCCGGGAAGGAGTTCACTGTGTACTGTGATGCATCGCATACCAGACTAGGGTATGTGCTGATGCAAGAAGAAAGGTGGTTGCTTATGCATCGCGGCAGTTGAGGCCTCACGAAGTCAATTACCCAACACATGACCTGGAATTGGCTGCCGTGGTGTTTGCCTTGAAGATTTGGAGGCACTACCTGTATAGGGAGAAGTCGGTGGTGTACACAGGTCATAAGAGCCTGAAGTACCTCCTGACCCAGAAGGATTTGAATCTGAGGCAACGGAGGTGGATTGAGTTATTAAAGGACTACGATTGCTCAATCGAATACCATCGGGGGAAGGCTAATGTGGTAGCTGATGCTTTGAGCCGAAAGGTGGTAGCAGATTTACGAGCAATGTTTGCTCACCTGAGTCTCTATGACGACGAGAGCCTTTTGGCGGAATTACAAGTGAAGCCATCTTGGATCAATGAGGTCAAAGAGGGGCAGTTGACCGACGAAGCTTTGAATACTCAAAGGTTGCAAGTATAGAATGGTGAGGCCGAAGGTTTCAGCTTGGGTAGTGATGGAGTATTGTACTTTCAGGGGAGAATATGCATGCCTAAGGATGGTGAGTTGATGCAGCGAATCCTTAAAGAAGCTCATAGTAGTGCGTACGCTATGCACCCGGGGAGCAGCAAGATGTATCATGATTTAAGGGAGCAATTTTGGTGGCCGGGTCTTAAGCGTGAAGTAACCGAATTAGTGGGCAAGTGTCTGACATGCCAGCAAGTGAAGACTGAGCATCAATTGCCATCGGTCACATACTGGTAGGTAAAGATCCCACAAGGAAGTGGGAGGACATTACTATGGATTTCGTAAGTGGGCTTCCCCTTACGCCCAGTAAGAAAGATGCAGTGTGGGTGGTAGTAGACCGGTTGACTAAGTCGGCCTATTTCATACCGGTAAGGGTTGGCTACTCACTTCAGAAGCTAGCTAAGTTGTATATCGTTGAGATAGTACGGTTACATGGAGTATCAGTGTCCATTATCTCAGATCGAGATCCTCGGTTCACATCGAGATTTTGGAAGGCCTTATATCAAGAGTTAGGCACCAAGTTGAATTTCAGCACGGCTTTCCATCCACAGTCTGATGGACAATCTGAGAGGGTAATCCAAGTGTTGGAAGACATGTTGAGGGGCTGTGTTTTGGATTTCCATGGCAGTTGGGAGGAGTATCTACCTTTGGCAGAGTTCGCTTATAACAATAGTTATCAAGCGAGCATTCAGATGGCACCGTATGAGGCACTGTATGGTCGAAAATGCCGTACTCCTACCTGTTGGATAGAACTCGGAGAACGACGGATGTTGGGTCCAGAGTTAGTGGTAGAGACGGAGGATAAAGTTAAAGTGATTCGGGCTCGTCTTAAGGAGGCGTCGGACAGGCAGAAATCCTACGCTGACCTTAAGCGCAGAGAGGTTGAATACGCAGTGGGTGATAAGGTCTTTCTAAAGGTATCACCATGGAAGAAGATGCTGAGGTTTGGCCGTAAGGGCAAGCTAAGCCCTAGATTCATCGGACCGTACACGGTGTTGAAATGCGTGGGACCGGTAGCCTACCAGCTTGAGTTGCCAGCAGAATTGAGCCAGATCCATGATGTCTTCCATATTTCGATGCTGAGGCGCTATCGATCAGATCCCTCACATGTAGTGCCAGTAGCAAAAATTGAGGTGAGCCCGAACTTGTCTTTCGAAGAGGAGCCAGTGCGAATCTTGGATCGAGATGTCAAAGTTCTACGTAGGAAGTCAGTGCCTTTGGTGAAGGTGTTATAGTGAAACCATAGTACGGAGGAGGCCACATGGGAACCCGAGGATGTGATGCGCAAAGAATACCCCAACTCTTCTCGATCCGAGTAATTTCGAGGTCAAATTCTTTTTAAGGGTAGAACTGTAACACCACAATTAGGGGTTATTTGTAATTTAAATATTTTCCCATGTGTGTGCTTGAAGAATTAAATTCTAGGATTATTAAGCATGTTCTAGGGCCTAGAAATAACCCCGAGCTAGGTCAGACTTGGAGCTAAAAATTTATTTTTAAGTGTTTAAAGGAGGAGTTAGGAGATAGGGGTTAAGAATAAATTTGGGAGAAACATGTCACGAAATAAGGCAAGAGTAAAGTGGTAACCGAGCGCCCTTAAGAGTTGGAGGAGAGAATAGGCGCAGTCACGTGTTCAAGTGGTGGAGGGCGTTATGCTTTTATTTTTTTTTATGCGGTGATGGGCTTAAGTAGGAAGGCCTTAAAATTAATTGGTAAGGGTTCATGACATGAAAGACAGGTTGGTGGAGTGGCTTGGGTGCCACTTATGGGTCTCTTGCTTAAGGTCTCGTGTTGAGACATAAAGGATGCAAGGGAGTTTTATTTTTAGGCTTTGGCGTTAAAAGGAAAAAGGGCCCAGGTATGAAGGCTTTATAAATAAATGGTGAGGATATTTAACATGAAAGTCAATTGGGAGAGATGGCCTGGGGAGCTTAAGGGGGCTGCGGCAGTGGGTCTTGGTTTCGAACCCCAGCAGCTGCAAATGGTTTTTTTTTTTTTTTTGAATGCTACTGGCATGAATAGGAGAGTGATGGCTTAATTTTGGACTCTTAAATGGGATAAACATAAGCTTATTTTTTTGCACATATTCGGCTGGGAGGGGGTAATTGTTAGTAGTTTAATTTCTATTAAATTGTTGAAGGAGATTAGGAGATTAAATGTAAGATAAGTCTTGCATTATTTCTTTGATAATGAAAAGCTGAAATTATCAGCATAGGGGGGAGAAGTTGGCGGAATGAAGGACTCATTAAGGCCATCCCCATTCAGTTTTGTATAGCAAGAAGTGCCCAAAAATTTCATCAAAATTCTTTTCTTCTTTCTCTCTTAATTGTGCTGCCGAATTCTCCCTAGCCTATCTTGCAAAATTCTTCAAAAGTTTTCTTCTTCTCTTGTTTCTTCTTAGCCGAATCCCCTTATCCCTATTTGGTGTAGTTTTGGCCTAACATCAAAGTAAAGGTGATCTCTTCTAGGATTTCCTCCAATCGGTTTGTAAAGGTGGGTAAGTGTCCAAGGCCGAATGCCTTTTATTCTGTTTTTCTTAATACTCTGTCGACTTGAATAAATGGAAAGCCGAAATCCGGCATTTGTTGAGAGTTTGGCTAATCTTTCTTTTGAAACCGATTTCACCTAGGGACTCCGGGATTTTGAAGTATTTGAACCAAGCCTCCATTTGTTAGCAAGTAATCTTGGGAAGTGAAATAGATTTACATATCGTGAGGTGGTTAGTGTTCAAAGGACGTGTAGGTAAGGTTTCGGGTTCGTGTGTAACCCTTTGGTATAATTTTGGTTTGGCCGAATAGGCCTTTGATACTAACAGTGATGATTGGCCGAATATAGGTCAAGGAATAAAGCACTAAAGATTTAAAAATTCGGGATCTAGAAATTTCGGTAGAAACAGGTGTGTAAAAACTCACTACACACTTTATTAATTTACATGACTTAATTGTTTGCCTTTAATCTTTTGGTTGTGATTAGCTTGTGGCATAATCATGGATTTCGGGTAAGTCCCCTAACTTGTGATTTTTGATATATGATTTGCATGCCATCACATGATGTTAAATGCTATGGTATGATATATGAAAATTGATATAAAAGCATGTGATGGTGGGATTGATGAGAGGAGGGGGATGATTTTATGGACTGTCGTCAGTGGTTTTGACCACAAGATGGGTTGGCCCAATCAGAATATTTGTGAGCTATGGTCATCAGTGGTTTTGACCACAACGATTGATAAATTGCGACTAAGTCCCAGTGGTTTGGTACCACTAGTGGTTTTGACCACACATTGATATATTGTGACCTATGGTCATCAGTGGTTTTGACCACACGATGGGTTGGCCCCATCATTTAATTTGTGACTCTAAGTCATCAGTGGTTTTGACCACACGGGGTAGTTAAGGAGTATGGATGGTTAGGTTGGGTTGCATATTTGCATGTTAATCAAAATCTTGTGTATGAGTGCTATTCCGGGTGGGGGATTTACACACTGAGTCTTGGTGACTCACCCCTTTCCCTTAACATTTTGCAGATGAGTAGATCGCGGAGATGGAGCCGGAGAGGACTCGAGGCGGCCATGCTTATCGTTGGATTTAAAATTGTTATCGTTAAGTTTAATTATTTATTTTCTAAGTTTTTATTTTGGGTTGTAATAAGGCCGCTAATTATTGTTGGATGTTTATTTTATTGCTTTATTTTACTCATGTTATATTACAAATGGAATTTTATAAATATTAATTGAACCGAATAAAAGTAACTTTTTCAACTAAGTAACTACTACGAGTTTTCAAGGAAGTTACCATCGGGTAACAAAATTTACCAAGTCACCAATAAATCAGATGATTTTAAAATGCTACATGATCAAATGTTTTCAAAAGGGTTTCTCATTAAACTGTATTTATAAAAGCCCAACTAAGTTTTCAAACCCCGTTTTCATACCTTAACCAAATTTTACCAAAGTTTTCACCAAACTTTCAAATGACTCAAATTATTTTACTCCGTGACATACCAGATCCGGTCAGGACTCATGGGCCGGGTTTGAGGTGTTACAGTAACACACGAAAAAAATATGCACAGAGAAATATATACAAGAATACAACACAAAAAAAGAATCAAAGCAGCCAAGGTTTTGTTTCTTTTTTTTTTATTTTTGAATATTGTTATTTTATTTTGTTTTATTTTTTTTAACAATAATATATATATAATACTAAAAAAAGGGAGAAAAACTTACGTTTTTGCGCGGTGGTTTACGACAATGACGGAGTTCTTGTGAGGGTCGGCCGAAATCGCCTACGAGGAGAGCATTTGAAGGCTCTCAAAATTTTTTTTCTGCTGGATTAAGAAGATGAAATTTTTTAAAAAAATTGCAACTTTTATCTGACTCCTAAACCAGCGTCGTTAGGGTCAATTCAATTGCCAAAAATAGCGCCTGCTTTCATTTATGGCCCATACAGGTGACCCAATTCCCTCAAAGAGGATCCGCGTATTTTTATAAAATGGGTTATTTTCTGTTTTAGCCCTTCCGCATTTTCTTTTTTTTTTAAATTAAGTTTATTTTATTTTTAATTTTGCCCAGTAATTTACAACAGTTTTCAATTGGGTTGTAACATACTGAAAAGGGCCTATGCATTTTCGGTTTAATTGTACATAATGACATGTCTTATGCGTTATGAATAAATTTTGAATAATTTTTGGAAACCTGAGAATGTATGGGAATGTTAAGTTAAAAAGAGGAAAGTTGACATTTTGGAAACCTAAGTAAAATAGGAAAGTAAACATTTTGGAAACCTAAGTGAAATAGGAAAGTGAACATTTTGGAAACCTAAGCAAATAGGAAAGTGAACATTTCTGGAAACTTGGAAATGTAAGGAAATGTCATGTTTAAAGAGCCGAACGAAAATTTTTGGAAACTTAGAAATGACTTAGAAATGTCGAGTTTTAAAGTTAAAAGAGGAAATTAAGGCAAGGTCGCCTTAAAAGAAAAAGTTTGTGAAATTTGACATACAAACAGGCTTGGAAAAGTGGCCTGAAGATGTCACTTAGGGCCTATGGAAATGGCGCCATATCCAAGAGGAATGGGCCTGGGTTCGAGTCACTTGGGAAGCAAATAAAGGAGGTTTTATTTTGCTCCCGTAAGACCGAGGTGGACGGCACATGCTTCTAGAAAGGAGGTGTTTTATTTTCATAAATATTCGATTAAAAGGGTGATAAATAAAGGATTTTTAAATTGGAGAGATAAATGTTGGATTAAATGTTTTAATAAAGTGATAATTAAAGGATAATATAATCACAAAGGAAGAGTGGTGGCCAAGTAGGGGACTCTAGCACAGTAAATTCGGCTAAGGGAGGAGAAGTGAGGCCATTCTTCCATCTTTTCTAAGTGATTGCCGAAAATTCCTAGCCCACTCTTTCTCTCTCGTCGAAATTTTCGTTAAAAAAATCCATCTTTTCTTCTTCTTTTCTCTTCTCTTGTCAAAACCGAAACCTCTTTGATCCTGTCTAAGTCTCCATAGTGAATCTTTGTGGCTTCAAACAAGGGTGCCGTCATTTGTGGTGTTAAGGTAAGAACAATGGATTCTTGTTGTTCAATCTCTCTAATCAAGATTTAGGAACTGACCCTTTTGGTTGTCTCTTGGCCGAATATTAAAGGAGGAATTCCGGGATTTCAGATCTAAGGAATTTCGGCTAATCAGGAAGAGAATTTCGGGATTCAAGGATTTAAGGTAAGAAACTATAAGATCCAAAGGCTTTGTTTTAAGTGTTAGAAGTGGATCTAACAGATATCATGTAGGTTTCAACATCTCCATAGCCAAGGGTACTTTTTGGGATCACAAGGTATGTGTTTAAGACATTCGGCCAAAGGCCTATTTTAAATGTTTGGATTTATTATCAGAAGCCGAAAACTAACCCGTGGAGTAATATAGTGTTTAGTCGATTTCACAAGGGAGGAATATAAAGTTCCGGCATTTGATTCTTAAATTCAATTCGGCAACAAGGTAACTAATACTAATCCTATTAGGATTTGGATTAGTGGCCGAATGGTCTTTTTAAATAGAAAGTGATGAATTTATGTACGATTTGAGATCTAAATCTGTAAATCGGTTTTCTTCGGGATTTTAAGGACTTCGTTAAACGAATCAGGTGTGTACCCCACACTACTTTATAATATGTTTCATGGCCTGTTTAATTGAGATATGTGATATTAAGAATATGAAAGTGGCTAAAGTACCATGATATGGTACTAAGTACTCAGGTACATTTCCTACTTCTACTAGGAATATGAAAAATGTTATTTGAACATGAGAATATGATAAGAATGTGAACTTTGGCATATTATGCATATTATTATTATGGGCATATGGGTTTATTTTGAAAGGGGAAGTAAATGTGGTGACCTAAGACCACGAACACGGTGACCTAAGACCGTGATATCTGAAAAGTGGTGACCTAAGACCACAGTAATCTGAAAGTGGTGACCTAAGACCACAAACGCGGTGATCTAAGGCCGCGATTTGGTGTGTAGCGGAAGAAGGGTCGACTTAGTAGTCCCTACGGTGTGACTGGCAGGTACGGGGGTGTGTAGCGGATGGATAATTAGGTCTAGGTTTGGGAATGCATCATAACTTGTATTTTATGTTTTGAATGTGTAACTATTGTATGCCTGATTCTGTTATGATTTAGTGTCGTGTACACATTGAGTCTATTTGACTCACCCGTTGTGGGAATATTTTTTCGGTGATGAATAAAGTGATGGACCAGACGGCGAGAACTTGTGGTGGCCATGCACAACATGAAGTTTATAGTTTCATGGACTCTTAATTTATTTTAGTATTTTGAATTATTTGGAAATTATGATTTGATGTAATAAGGCCACAAGGCCATGATGAACGGTTTTATTTCTGCTTGTTGTTTAATTGTGTTTTAAAAATTTTGATTGAGTTAAAGACTAAGTATTTTATTTTAAAATATACTCTATATGTTTTATCACTTAAAATTAAAAAGGGTTTTCTAATATAAAAATTCAAATTGGTTTTCAACACAAGCCCAACCCAAACAATTTTCTTTAAAATCGCACAAGTTTTTCACAAAGTAACAAAAGAATTTAAACCGGTTTACTTGAGGAACATACCAGATCCGGTCCAGGCTCGTGGGCCGGGTGTGGGGTGTTTCAATTTGGTATCAGAGCCCAGTTTTAAAACTCTCAGTCTGTGGGCTAAGGCCCAAAACATTTTCAAAGCGAGCCCAAATGAGTTTTTGAAAATATTTTATGAAATAAGCAGGTTTTCTAGCATGGCGCCTAAGTCTCCGACCCGCAGTCCACCAGGTAAGTACCCCTAACTATTTGGGTGATTATGTTATGAATATTAGAAGGGTAGAAAAGGCATGGAACGTAGAATAGCATGATAGGAACTTGAACCCTAGGACTAGCCTACTCAAACACAAATACATAAGACTTAATGCACTCAACAAACCTATGGCTAAGTCACTGAGTTAGGGTGTGGTAACCCCTGTGCGCATGTCTAGGATTGGATCCGAAAGAGCCTGGTATTTAAGCAGTCCTAGTGACTCACCTCTTCTTCACAGGAATCCTACCTGGTGCGTAGCTTCGGTTCACCCTAACCCAGAGGGCTCAGTTGGTGTGGCAACCTCTGTGCGCATGTCTAGGAATGGTTTCGGTGGGAGCTTGGTATTTAAGCAGTCTGCATGACTCACCTCCTCTCCACTCGAATCCTACCTGGTGCGTAGCTTTGGTTCACCCTGATCAAGAGGGCTCGGTCATAGGCTAAACATAATGACTAAAACCCGAAAGGGAACTAGCCGTGTTTTATAAAAACAACAAAACCCTAGTTTTTAAAACTTTCTTTTAAATTCTTGAAAACCATCTTTACAAAATTTTTCGAAAAAAAATTTTCGCTTTACGAAATTACAAAAATGCCCTTAATGGTAAAATTACCAAAATGCCCTTAGTTTATAAAATGACCAACTACTCAACAGTTCTATCAAAATTTCATTATTTTATAAACATTCAACAACTCTAATTTGCAAAATATCAAAAAAATATCTTGATTCTGGAAAATTACAAAATTACCCCTAACTTACAAAATTACCAAAATGACCCTGATTTCCAAAATTTTTGCAACATCACTGTTTTGGAAAATGCAATTCTCAAAAAGAACCCTCAAAGTTTTACAACTTTTGAAATATCCCTGATTTATTAAATTTTACAAATTTACCCTGATTTGTGAAAAATTATCGAAATACCCCTAAGGTCCAAAATTACCAAAATACCCCCGAATTTTAAAATTTTTCCAAAATACCTCAGGAATTTAAAAATATCAAAATAATTTGTGAAAAAATCACCAAGGAACTTTTTATTTTTGAAAAATTACGAAAATACCCCTGTAAGACAAAATTACGAAAATACCCCTAGGTAGTGGAAAACAACAACAATGAAAAACTACAACATTTCTCTGAATGAACGAAAGTTCATAACTATTTGGTGGATGGAAGAATGAATGAAAATACTGTGTGCATGTATGAATACAAAAGAACCACTCCTAAATTCTTTTTCATAAAACTCCTTCGCGGGTAAACAAGTGAAACAAAAGTACTAATTCATAAAACTTCTTAATCAGATCACGATGCTAGAAATGAGCTCTAGAGGACGTGGTCGTCGTGGACGAGGTAGAGGAAGGATGACTGTGTCAGAACCCATTAGATCGGGTCAAGGGTCTGACAATGAGATACCACCGCCACCACCACCCCCACCCCCAGCTGTGGGTGTTGAGCAGCAAGCTCAGATGGGGGAAGATGCTGTGTCGCAGGCTGTGTTGCGAGTATTGGAATTGGTGGTAGTGCGGAGGAAATTCGGAAATCAAAAGTTCGTGCTCGAACGGCTCCGAGCTAATGGAGTGAAATGTTTCGTGGAGTGTTCGGAGTAGCACCAAAGATGATTGAGTCTCGGTTGAAGCAATGAGCGCATCATGGATGAGCTTGATCGACCCCGAGGAAAAGTTAAAGGAATGGTGGCACCGCACGCGATGAAGCGTATCGATGGTGGATAACTGCTTGCGATGGTGCCACACCGAGGATCGACACAGAGTGCGTTAAGGAAGCTTATCGGAAGAAGTATGTGGGAACCGGTATCTTGATGAGCAAAGGAAAGCTTTTAAGGGCTGGTTCAAGGGAACAAGTCCGTGGCAGAGTATGAGGCAGAATTTTTAAGGTTGAGCCGTTATGCTCGAGGTGTAGTGGCAACTGAGCATGAGCGCTGTGTTCGTTTTGAGGATGGGCTAAGGGATAATCTGAGACTGTTGATAGCACCGCATCAGGAGCGGGAGTTCTTTGCTTTGGTAGAAAAGGCCAATATGGCCGAGGGAATCAAGGATTCTACAAAGCAGGCTATGGATAGGAATAGGCCCAAAAGAGGTTTTGGGTCATCTGGAAAGGTTCATAAGAGTCCTAGAGTGGATGGGCCGCGAGGTCAGCAAGCTGGATCAGAAGGGCGGTATCGACCTTGTGATGTGTGTGGAAAGAAGCACCTAGGAGAGTGCTGGAGGAAAATCGAAGGATGTTTTAGGTGTGGGTCCAAGGACCATGTGGTCAATGATTGCCCCAAGAACACAGAGGAAAGCCGACCAGCAGCTCAGAATGTTAGTCAGGCTGGTAGAGGAGGACCGCAGCCTCAACGAGGTCGTGGTTCGAATAATCGAGAAAATGGTACTGGTAGAGGCCGTGGAACACAGGGCAGAGGTGCTGCTAATACTGAGGCAAGGCAACCGGGTTTGGTTTATGCGGTTCATCAGAGGGAGGATGGAGATGCGTCGGATGTTATAACCGGTACGTTCTTTATTTTTGACAAGCCCTATTTTGCTCTAATTGATGTGGGCTCGACCCATTCCTATGTTGCATGTAGTATAGTGGACACACTAGGCCTAGACTCTAAACTTTCTAATAGGCAGATGACTATAGTAAGCCCATTAGGCCAAACTGTAGTGGTTGATAAGATCTTTCAAAATGTACCCTTAGAGATTCAGGGAGTAAACTTCCGGGCCGACTTAATGGAACTACCCTTTGGAGAGTTTGAGCTCATACTTGGTATGGATTGGCTAGTAGAGCACTGAGCCGTGTTAGATTGTGCGGCTAAACGAATGGAACTAAGGACCCCGGAGGATGAAGTAGTAGTAATGATCGGAGAAAGGAGGAACTACCTGTCTAACATAGTTTCAGCGCTGAAGGCTGAGAAAATGGTTAGGAAAGGGTACAAGGCATTCTTATCCTTCGTAAGTGCGCTAGGTGGAAAGGAAGAAGGTGTTAGTGGAGTGAGAACGGTAAAGGACTTTGAAGATGTATTTTCGGAGGAATTACTAGGAATACCCCCAGATAGGGAGGTGGAATTTGGAATAGATTTGTTACCGGGAACGACTCCTGTGTCAATCACTCCATACCGAATGGCGCTAAAGGAGTTAGTGGAGCTCAAGGCTCAAATCCAAGAGTTGTTGGATCGTGGGTTCATTCGACCCAGTGTGTCTCCATGGGGAGCACCGGTCCTATTTGTAAAGAAGAAGGACGAAACTATGCGGATGTGCATAGACTACCGTCAGTTGAATAAGCTGACCATTAAGAACAAGTATCCTTTGCCAAGGATCGATGACTTGTTCGATCAACTGAAGGGGGCCGCAGTATTTTTAAAGATCGACTTAAGGTCGGGATATCATCAGTTGAAGGTGAAGGAGGCTGATATCCATAAGACTGCTTTTAGGAAAAGATACGGCCATTTTGAGTTTGTGATGATGCCGTTTGGATTGACGAACGCTTCAGCCGCGTTCATGGATATGATGAATCGGGTTTTCCAACCCTACTTGGATAGGTTATTCGTTGTGTTCATCGACAATATTTTGGTATACTCGAAGTCGAAGAAGGAGCATGATGAGCATCTCCGAGTTGTGCTACAAATGTTAAGGGAGAAGAAGCTCTATGCCAAATTCAACAAGTGTGAATTTTGGCTTAAGGAGGTGGCATTCCTAGGACATGTGGTATCCGCTGAAGGAATAAGAGTGGATCCTAGGAAAATCGAAGTAGTATTGGATTGGAAACCCCTAGGTCTGTGGCTGAGATCCGAAGTTTCTTAGGTTTGGCAGGCTATTATAGAAGGTTCGTGGAAGGGTTCTCGTTAATAGCCGCGCCTTTGACAAAGTTGCTAAGGAAGGAAGTACCCTTTGAATGGACGGATAAGCAACAGGAGAGCTTTGAAAAGCTTAAAAAGGTGTTGACGGAAGCTCCAGTGTTAATTCAGCCGGAGGCAGGAAAAGATTTTGTGGTGTACTGTGACGCTTCGCATACAGGGTTAGGCTATGTGCTAATGCAAGATGGAAAAGTGGTCGGTTATGCGTCTCGGCAGTTAAGGCCTCATGAGGTTAACTACCCAACTCATGACTTGGAACTGGAAGCAGTGGTTTTTGCCCTTAAGGTTTGGAGGCACTACCTTTATGGAGAAAGGTCGATTATCTACACGCACCAAAAAGTCTTAAGTACTTGTTGACTCGTAAGGAGTTGAACTTGAGGCAACGAAGGTGGGTGGAATTGTTGAAGGACTACGATTGTTCGATAGAATATCATCCGCAAGGCGAATGTGGTAGCTGATGCCCTAAGTAGGAAGGTTGTGTCGGATCTAAGGGCTTTGTTCGCTCACTTAGGTCTGTATGATGATGGAAGCTTGTTGGCAGAGTTGCAAGTCAAGCCCACATGGCTGAAGGAAGTGAAAGAGGGATAATTGGCTGATAAGGACCTAAGTGCTAAGTTACAGCAAGTACAAGACGGAGAGTTAAAGGATTATGGCATTAATGATGAAGGAGTATTGTGCTACAAAGGTAAAGTCTGTATGCCGAGCAACAAGGAGTTAAGACAAAGGATTCTTCAGGAGGCGCATAGTAGCCCTTATGCTATGCATCCCGGAGGCATTAAGCTGTATAGAGATCTAAGGGAACAATTTTGGTGGTCTGATCTTAAGCGGGAAGTGACCGAATTAGTGGGGAAATGCCTGACGTGTCAGCAAGTTAAGGCTGAACACCAAGTCCCATCGGGATTGCTTCAACCAATCGAAATTCCACAATGGAAGTGGGAGAGAATTACCATGGACTTCGTTAGTGGGCTTTCCCTTACGCCTACTAAGAAGGACTCGGTATGGGTGATAGTGGATCATTTGACCAAGTCCGCACACTTTATCCCGGTAAGAGTGAACGATTCTCTTCAAAAGTTAGCCAAGTTATATGTGGCAGAAATCGTGAGGTTACATGGAGTACCGATATCAATCATCTCCGATAGAGACCCAAGGTTCACGTCTCAATTTTGGAACTCACTTCATCAAGCTTTAGGCACTAAGTTGGTCTTCACTATGGCTTTTCATCCACAATCAGACGGGTAGTCTGAACGGGTTATACAAGTGTTGGAGAATATGTTGAGAGGCTGTGTGATGGATTTCCGAGGAAGTTGGGAAGACTATTTGCCTTTAGCTGAGTTCGCCTACAACAACAGCTATCAGGCTAGAATTCGGATGGCACCATATGAAGCGTTGTATGGTCGAAAGTGTCGAACTCCTACTTGTTGGACTGAGTTAGGAGAACGTCGAGTTTTGGGTCCGGAGTTAGTGGCAGAAACTGAGGAAAAGGTTGAGATAATTCGAGCACGATTAAAGGAAGCCTCTGATAGGCAGAAGTCATAGCAGACCTTAGACAGAAGGAGATAGAGTTTGAAGTGGGAGATCAAGTGTTTTTAAAGGTCTCACCTTGGAAGACGGTTATGAGGTTCGGTCGCAAAGGGAAGTTAAGCCCAAGGTTTATAGGGCCCTATCGAGTACTGAAGCGAGTTGGACCAGTGGCATACCAATTGGAGTTGCCACCAGAGTTGCGGCAGATGCACGATGTATTCCATGTATCCATGCTACGTCGTTACCGATCGGATCCGTCTCATGTGGTACCTGTTGAAGAGGTGGAGCTAAGGCCAGACTTATCCTACGAGGAAGAGCCGATTCGGATCTTGGAACGTGATGTGAAAGTACTACAAAGGAAGTCAGTTCCTCTAGTTAAAGTGTTATGGCGCAAACATAGATCGGAAGAAGCTTCGTGGGAGTCAGAAGAGACAATACGACAGCAATACCCTCAACTATTTTAGTTAGAAAATTTCGAGGACGAAATTATTTTAAGGGGGTAGAACTGTAACATACTGAAAAGGGCCTATGCATTTTCGGTTTAATTGTACATAATGACATGTCTTATGTGTTATGAATAAATTTTGAATAATTTTTGGAAACCTGAGAATGTATGGGAATGTTACGTTAAAAAGAGGAAAGTTGACATTTTGGAAACCTAAGTAAAATAGGAAAGTAAACATTTTGGAAACCTAAGTGAAATAGGAAAGTGAACATTTTGGAAACCTAAGCAAATAGGAAAGTGAACATTTTTGGAAACTTGGAAATGTAAGGAAATGTCATGTTTAAAGAGCCGAACGAAAATTTTTGGAAACTTAGAAATGACTTAGAAATGTCGAGTTTTAAAGTTAAAAGAGGAAATTAAGGCAAGGTGGCCTTAAAAGAAAAAGTTTGTGAAATTTGACACACAAACCGGCTTGGAAAAGTGGCTCAAGATGTCACTTAGGGCCTATGGAAATGGCGCCATATGCAAGAGGAATGGGCACAGGTTCGAGTCACTTGGGAAGCAAATAAAGGAGGTTTTATTTTTTCTCCCAGAAGACTGAGGTGGACGGCACATGCTTCTAGAAAGGAGGTGTTTTATTTTTATAAATATTCGATTAAAAAGGGTGATAAATAAAGGATTTTTTAAATTGGAGAGATAAATGTTGGATTAAGTGTTTTTAATAAAGTGATAATTAAAGGATAATATAATCACAAAGGAAGAGTGGTGGCCAAGTAGGGGACTCTAGCCTGGTAAATTCGGCTAAGGGGGGAGAAGTGAGGCCATTCTTCCATCTTTTCTAAGTGATTGCCGAAAATTCCCTAGCCCACTCTTTCTCTGTCAAAATTTTCCTTAAGCAAAAAATCCATCTTTTCTTCTTCTTTTCTCTTCTACTGTCAAAAATCGAAACCTCTTTGATCCCTGTCTAAGTCTCCATAGCCGAATTTTTGTGGCTTCAAACAAGGGTGACATCGACTGTGGTGTTAAGGTAAGAACAATGGATTCTTGTTGTTCAATCTCTCTTAATCAAGATTTAGGAACTGACTCTTTTGGTTGTCTCTTGGCCGAATATTAAAGGAGGAATTCCGGGATTTCAGATCTAAGGAATTTCGGCTAATCAAGAAGAGAATTTTGAGATTCAAGGATTTAATGTAAGAAACTATAAGATCCAAAGGCTTTGTTTTAAGTGTTAGAAGTGGATCTAACAGATATCATGTAGGTTTCAACATCTCCATAGCCAAGGGTACTTTTTGGGATCACAAGGTATGTGTTTAAGACATTCGGCCAAAGGCCTATTTTAAATGTTTGGATTTATTATCAGAAGCCGAAAACTAACCCGTGGAGTAATATAGTGTTTAGTCGATTTCACAAGGGAGGAATATAAAGTTCTGGCATTTGATTCTTAAATTCAATTCAGCAATAAGGTAACCAATACTAATCCTATTAGGATTTGGATTAGTGGCCGAATGGTCTTTTTAAATAGAAAGTGATGAATTTATGTAGGATTTGAGATCTAAATCTGTAAATTGGTTTTCTTCGGGATTTCGAGGACTTCGTTAAACGAATCAGGTGTGTACCCCACTCTACTTTATAATATGTTTCATGGCCTGTTTAATTGAGATATGTGATATTAAGAATATGAAAGTGGCTAAAGTACCATGATATGGTACTAAGTACTCAGGTACGTTTCCTGCTTCTACTAGGAATATGAAAAATGTTATTTGAACATGAGAATATGATAAGAATGTGAACTTTGGCATATTATGCATATTATTATTATGGGCATATGGGTTTATTTTGAAAGCGGAAGTAAATGTGGTGACCTAAGACCACGAACACGGTGACCTAAGACTGTGATATCTAAAAAGTGGTGACCTAAGACCACAGTAATCTGAAAGTGGTGACCTAAGACCACGAACGCAGTGATCTAGGACCGCGATTTGGTGTGTAGCGGAAGAAGGGTCGACTTAGTAGTCCCTACGGTGTGACTGGCAGGTACGGGGGTGTGTAGCGGATGGATAATTAGGTCTGGGTTTGGGAATGCATCATAACTTGTATTTTATGTTTTGAATGTGTAACTATTGTATGCCTGATTCTATTATGATTTAGTGTTGTGTACACATTGAGTCTGCTTGACTCACCCTGCTGTGGAAATATTTTTTCGGTGATGAATAAAGATGGACCGGACTACGAGAACTTGTGGTGGCCATGCACAACATGAAGTTTATATTTTCATGGACTCTTAATTTATTTTAGTATTTTGAATTATTTGGAAATTATGATTTGATGTAATAAGGCCACAAGGCCATGATGAACGATTTTATTTCTGCTTGTTGTTTAATTGTGTTTTAAAAATTTTGATTGAGTTAAAGACTAAGTATTTTATTTTAAAATATACTCTATATGTTTTATCACTTAAAATTAAAAAGGGTTTTCTAATATAAAAATTCAAATTGGTTTTCAACACAAGCCCAACCCAAACAATTTTCTTTAAAATCGCACAAGTTTTTCACAAAGTAACAAAAGAATTTGAACCGGTTTACTTGAGGAACATACCAGATCCGGTCTGTGCTCGTAAAGGGTGTGTGAGTGTTTCATGGGTCCTCCTAACTCATTGCATTTTGGAGGGAGGAATATTTCCTCATTTGGTCCTCCCTTGTTGTGCGCATTCAATAAGGCCTCTTTCCTTTATTTTCTTCAAAATTAGCCCCAAATTTTTATTTTAAGTTCAATTTCATCCCTTTGTTATTTTCTATTGTGATTTTGTTATTTCATTATTAATTTCTTTTTCTTATTATTAACATCATTATTATTTGACTATAATAATTATTACTTTAAATATTATTATTATTATCATTTTATTTTTAACCTTATAAGTATCATTATATTCATTTGTATTATTATTGTTATTTTTATGACCATTATTTATATAAATATATATTATTACTATAGCTATATTTATTATTATTATTATATTTATTATTAGTATTGTTATTATTATTATTTTAGTATCACCATTATTATTTCTATTTTCATTATTGTTGTTTTTATGTTTACTATTATTTGGTTATTAAGTATATTTTATTTTTATTATTATTAATATATTCTTATTATACTACTACTATTATTACTATTAATTTTAATATCCTTACATTATTTTATTATTATTAATACTATATTTATTTTTTCTATTTTTATCATTATTTTCATTATTATTTTTATTTTATAATTGCTAATATTATTTTTATTTTTATTTATTAACATATTTCTATTTTTTATTATTATTTATTATTACTATTATTATTGTTATTTTATTATCTTTAAATTACTGTATATATTATTTATCTATTTGTTAATTTGATATTAGTTTTATTTTTGTTATTATTTTCTTTTCTTTTCTTTTATTTATTTTATTTGTTTATTTGTTTATTATTATTATTTTTACTTATTATTTTTATTATTTTTCCTTCATTATTATTATTCATATTATTACCCACACTTTTATTCTATTGAGCATATTGGCATTATGATTTATTTTTCATTTTATTACAATCATATTATATTTTCTTTGATGCATCAAAAATTTAGTTTTGAAATAAGCAAATACTCTGCGTTCTACGGTTCGAAAGAAATCGTACCCTAACTTACTGGGTTTTGATTTTTCTCTTCGAGTCCAAATAACTTGTTACTTTCTTTTTTTTTAAAAAGTCAAATAAAAACTTATTTCCGAGAATTCAAAATTGTCGTGTCCTAACTCACTGAATATGACTTTTTTATTATCTCGGGATAAGGATTTCAGAAAACAATGCAATGTTTCGTGTTTGGAAGTTCGAGAAATTGTGCCCTAACGTGCGGGGTTTCGGTTTTTCATTCGTCCAAATAACTAAATATCCTTTTAATGAATTTTGTAAATCATGAGATGATTTTGGTTACGAGGGTTTAAAACATCACGTCTTAACGTGCTGATGTGATGTTTGTATGCTTTCGGAACAAAGGAATCTCCAATTCCAACTCAAATTGTTCAAAATTTTAAAGAAATCATATTTTCAAATCTTTTCGAATTTTCGACATTAGGGCAATGAATAATCAATCCGGTACCAATTTTGGGCTTTACGAGAGTGCTAATCCTTCCACGTACGTAACCGACTCCCGAACCTGTTTTCTTGAATTTCGTAGGCCAAAATTAATGTTTTGAAATAAAATATTTTATAAGGTGATCCGATCACACCTAAGTGAAAAAAAGATTGGTGGCGACTCCATTTCTATTTTTAACAGTCAATCCCCGTTTTCCAAATAAAAAATGGTTTCGACAGTTTGAAAATAGAAAAAAATTGTTTTGAATACAAAGAATTCAATTTATGTTTAGATTTGATTAAGGATATGGTTTTTTTATATTGATTAGTTAGATCCAATTTTAGTTTCAAAATTAGGTTGTATTCAAATCGAGATTTGATTAAAAATAATTGATATTCGGTTTTGAGTGAAATTCAATTAAGGAATCATGTGAAAGAAACAATGACTTGGTTTATTTGGTGGACAAAGATTATATTTCTGCAGTGAATAGTATTGAGAAGAGAGAAACATAAAGGGGAATAAGAAAAGAAAAATAAATAAATAAACAGAAAACGATTAAATTGTTCAAAAAATAAAAGTATATGGACTAGTTTTAACAAATGGAAAACATAGAAAACTACGTTAAAAGAAATGAAGAAGGGAGGAAAACAGAGCGAGAAGGAAAAGAGAATGGAATATAAAGAAAAAAAAAGTTCGAAGAACATAAAAGAAAAAATTAAATTGCTCAAAATAAAAAAATATAGAGACAAATTATATAATTTAACCTAAAATTTTCGTTTGAAATGATGATTTAACGTGTCACATCAACTTACCATTACTCCATTAATGGCAATTAACGAACAATGATTAAAATGTTACAATACAATAACGTAAGTGACTAAAACGTAAAATTTCATGACTAAAATGTAATTTGAAACAAACAAAAATGACTATTTTAGTAGTTTACCCTTCTTATTTTAGGCTCTCTAAAAGATAAAATATTAAATTTCAACATTTTAAAATTTTAATTAAATGACCATATTTAATGATATTTTTAGCTTTGATCCTCAAAATTTTATATTTTCATCTCGCTCTTTTAAACAAAATTCCTAGCTTCGCTTTAATGATTATCCTTTCAATAACATCAATTTTAAAATTTAAACTTGAATATCCTCTTTAATAATTCAATATACTCTACTATTACACCTGTAACATCCTGGAAAGGGCCTATGCATTTTTGGTTTAATTGTACGAAGTGACATGTTTTATGTACTAGGAATAAATTTCGAACATTTCTGGAAACCCGGAAATGAATGGAAATGAACATTTTTGGAAACCTGAAAATGTATAGAAATGTCTAGTTTTAAAGTTTAAAAGAGGAAATTAAGGCAAAGTGGCCTTAAAAGAAAAAAAAAGTTTGTGAAATTTGACACACAAACAGGCTTGGAAAAGTGGCCTGGAGATGCCACTTAGGGCCTCTGGAAATGGCGCCACATGCAAGGTGTTGGGCCTGGGTTCGAGTCACTTGGAAGCAAATAAAAGGAGTTTTATTTTTGCTTCCAGAAGCAGAGGAGTGGACGGCAAGGCTTCTAGAAAAAGGGAGTTTTATTCCCTTTAAATTTCGGCAATTAATGGGATAAATAAGGGATTTAAATTGGATTATTTTTTTTGAAGAGATAATAGATGGATAAATATGGATTTATCCCTTTTATTTTGATAGATAAGGAAGAGATAAAAGAGGATTATTATTAGTATTATTTTTATTAGGAGATAAGAGATAATAAAGGATATTTCTTTAATTATTTTAAATTAAAGAGATAAAGCTATCAAATAAAGAAGAGTGGTGGCCAAGTAAGGGACTCTACCCTAGTAAATTTGGCTATAAAAGGAAAAGAGAGGCCATTCATTCATTCACTTTTCCTTTGTCAATTTCTTAAGCAAATTCTCTTCTCTCTCTCGAATTCTCTCTGTCATTGTTCTTCTTTCTCTTTTCAATTCTTCACAAAGCCGAAAGCAGAATCCCCCTAGTCTTGCCGAATTTTCCTAAGTTTTATATCTTCCTCTTCTTTCTTTAAAAAAACCAAAAATCCTCTCATTGTTCATCAAGAAGTCAAATTTTAATCCACATCAAGGCCATAGCTGAATATTGTTAAAGGCTCAAGCAAGGATTGTCGATTCCTAAAGTAAGGAGATCTTTCGGGATTTACTAAGTGTCGACTACAAGGAAGGAGAAGTTCTTTTCCCGAAGGTACACCATAAGTCGCGTGTTCCTAGTTATTCGGTGAATTTTGGATTTAAGAATCTAAGGTAAGTCATATTTAACATACTGCTAAGGGTTATTTGTTGTGAATAAATGTTAGAAATTGATCTAACATGTAGTTATAGGGATTTCGACAGATGGATACAAGGATTTCAGGATTTGAGAATTTCAAGGAATTTGAGATCTAAGGCAGTAGATCAGATTTCGAGATTTCAAGGAATTCGTTAAGCAAATCAGGTGTGTACCCTACCCTAAGTTTTGATAGGTTCATGGCTATGTTTAAATTAAATGTATTATTAAGAATGTGTGTACCCCACACTATTTCATAATATGTGTTATGGCTATGTTTAATTAATATATGTGATATTAAGAATATGAAAGTGGCTAAGGTACCATGTTATGGTACTAAGTACTGTGCACGCTTTCCTACTCCTACTAGGAATATGAAAATGTTATTTGTAACATGAGAATATGTTAAGAATGTGAATTGTGGCATGTAATTGCATAATATGTTATGGGGCATATGGGTTTGTTTGAAAGGGGAAGTGAAAAATGGTGACCTAAGACCACAGTAATCTGAATGTGGGGACCTAAGCCCACGATATCTGAATGTGGGGACCTAAGCCCATGATATCTGAAAGTGGTGACCTAAGACCACAGTAATCTGAACGTGGTGACCTAAGACCACGAATGCGGTGACCTAAGACCGCAATTTGGAGTGTAGCGGAAGGAGGGTCGACTTAGTAGTCCCCACGGTGTGACCGGCCAGTTAACGGGGTGTGTAGCGGATGGACAATTAGGTTTGGGTTTGGGAATGCATCATTAATTGTATTCTATGATTTGAATGTGTATCATTTGTATGCCTGATTCTATTATGACTTAGTGTTGTGTACACATTGAGTCTGTTGACTCATCCCGTTGGGGAATATTTTTCAGGTGATGAGCAATAATGGACCGGGTCGGCAGGAGCTTAAAGGTGGCCATGCATAGCAAGAAATTTATGATTTGGACTTTCAATTTATTTTAAGTATTTTAAGTTCTACTTTGGGATCATTGATATAATAAGGCCATTGTGGTTTACTTTATTTTTCTTTTATTTATTATGTTTATGGATTTTTATCAATTAAAGTTTAAGTAAATTCATTTTAAAATTAACTCTAAATGTTTTGTCACCTTAAATAAATGGGTTTTAACATAAGATAAATTTGTTTTCAACTCAAGCCCAACCCAAACAATATTTTTTTTAAAAATCACACAAGTTTTTCCTAAGTAACAAAAGAATTTTGAACCGGTTTACTTGAGGAACATACCAAATCTGGTCAAAGCTCGTGGGCCGGGTTTGGGGTGTTTCAACACCAAACATTTATTAGTATTCATTTTTGTTGGTACACCAAACGTTGGCATTATAAAAGTTCTGTAAATGCTAGAAATGTGTTGGTAGTTAATTTAACATCAATTCCTTTTTCCATCTCCATTCTCCTTTTTTTTTTTTTTTTACATTTCATCTTTCTTCTGAATTTTCTTTTTGATTGAGTTTGGCAAGTGGTTATCAGAATAATTGAGGTCCTAAGTTGTTCGGTGCGTTGTTATAAGATTTTCGTGTAAGTTCTATCGAAATATCTTATGTTTCTGCGAAGTTTTATTGGTTTTCGTTTGCGTAGTTAAATTGGTATTTTTCTGACTACTTTGCGTAAATTCTCTGTTAATTGGTCTTTGATCTCTTTTCCTTAGGTGTGAATACAGAGGAAAGTAGTCCTTCGCGTGCTGTCTCAAATTAGTTTTGTTGATTCGTCGGTAAGCAGTCGTTTGTTGGAAGTTTCGCGTCGAGGTTCTCAACATAATTGGTTGAGTATTAATGAATGCGATTTTTCATCGTTTTTGTTGTTTGATTGATTGTTGAATGGTTAAATTAGGTTCCAGGAATTCTCTGCGTTGTTCCTACGTCAACACGATATCAGGTGCGTACCGAAAACTAGAGTTTTTACGAATTTCAGATGCCAGAAAATATGGCTGTCGACGCCACATGGACGTGTGTGACATATGTCGTGTATTAGGCCGTGTAACACATTGTTCACCAATTACGAGCTACACGGGTATGTGTTCAGGCCGTGTGTGGGCATGTTAGTACAGGGTTCACACAAGCCAAGGACACGGCATGTGTCCAGACTGTGTGACTCACTATTTTTGATTTAGAAATCACACGGGCTAGAGACATGGGCGTGTATCCAGGTCGTGTGACTCACTGTTTATGATTTAGGACCACACGGGTAGATGTGTGTCAAGTCATGTGGAGCCACACAGGCGTGCGTCAAGCCGTGTGAAGCCACACGGGCATGTGTCAAGCCGTGTAGAGCCACATGGGCTTGTAGGTCAGGGTTGGAACTCTTTTCTGGGCCGTAAGTATTGTTCACACGAATGTAGGCCATTCGTGGTGTTTATGTATGATCTAAATTAGATGGTATAATTGCTATTAAACAATTTGAGACTGAGATTCTGATTATGCAAATGTTTACTGAAACTGAATAACTGTGCATACATTTTGACATCTGTATTCTGCATTTACATTGGGTGGGAGTCGTGTAAAGAAGGAAGTTGTAACAGTCCGATTTCGACCCTAATCGAAACAGTGGTTTTGGGACCACAAATTTGAGTCAGAATAATATTTAAATATTATTATCTGTGTTTATATTATGTGAATTTATATCTACAAAATTTTCGTGAATTAATTTTAGCATTTGTGTGCTTAATTTAATTAAAAGGATTAAATCGCGTAAAATGTAAAAGTAGCTAACTATTTGTTGAAGTGTTAAATTGCCTTGTTCTTTTAATGTGGCATCCTTAAGTAGCAAATGGACCATTAAAAAAATAGCATGGACGGTAATGGGCATTAGTATATGATTTTATAATGTTTATAATAAAGGTTAATTTTGTAATTGGTATATTAATATGTTAAATAAATAAAACATAAAATAAAGAAACATGCATGTTCATCTTTTATTCTTGTTGAAATTAAAAGAAAAAGAAAGAAAGAAGAACAAGTCACATTCGGTTTTGGTCTTGCTCAATTAAGGTATGTAATTTGTTCGGTTTTTGATAATTTCTACGTTTTTGTAATCGTTGCTTTGAGTACTACAAAACCCATGTTCTAATTTTTAAATTTGATGATGATTTTATGTTTTTCCATTGATGATAGCTTGTGATTTTTGTTGTTTGATGATAAAATATTAAAGATATGTGATAGATTAAAATGTTTTGTATTGGAAAATTTGATGATTTTGTGTAATTAGGGCTAAATTGTAAAAATAATAAATTAAGGGACTAAAATGTGAAATAAATGAAATATATGGACTTGTATGATCATCGGGTAGATTCGGCCTAGGCATGGTATTATGAAATTTTGCATATTTTGTGTTTTATGTAATAAGGACTAAATTGTAAAAAGTGTAACATGTTAGGGGCAAAATGGTAAATTGCCCATTTATGTTTTTTTAGGCTAATTTGAATAAAATGGTGTTTAAATAAGTTAAATTTGAATATGTTTAGATCAAGAACCAAAGAAAACGAATTTGGATCGGGGGAAAACAAAAATAATCGAATAGTCGTTTATTTTCGTCCGTCAATATCCGAGGTAAGTCTATAAGCATATAAATGTTGTTAATTTTAAATATATGTAAATTTTATATGTTGAATTGGATTTTATGAATATACATATGTATTGGTCGAATGTATTTAAGCTTGGGAGCGATGTTTACGAGTTTGATTCGATCGAGATATGATGTCTGAAAGTCCCGTATGAACCTTAGGAATAGCTAGGATACATATGTCATGACATAGGATTCCGTTATGTGTTATCATGTAAGACCTCGTCTGGGACATTGGCTTCAACTTGTGTTTACGTGTAAGACCCTATTTGGGACAGTGGCATCGTTATGTGATTACATGTAAGACCACGTCTAGGACGTTGGCATTGTACGATATGTTCGACCATCTAAGTATCCTTTTTAATTCTGAATTGTTCAACGAGAAATGATAAGTTAAGATCGAGTATAATATCGAGTTAGAAAGGTTCAAGTATGTACTCATGCTAAGTTATGAAAATAAGATAAGTTGAATGTTTGAATTGATGATATAATGCTATATGTTAATGTGAACTATGTGTATATATATGAATGTATGTATATTCGGCCTAATGTTGTAATTGTATTATAAAAAGTAAAGGTTGAACATATTAATATTCAATTGAGTATTCACCAAAAGAAAGTTATTACAAGTTATATATTTTTGATATATAAATTGACAAGTTGGATTGTATATGAAATTATGATGGCTTATTACTACTTATCTAGCTTAAATTATGTAAATGATTAAATGTTTATTTGCTTATGACGTACTAAGCGTGATAGCTTACTGTGTGTAATTGCTTTTCTTTTATAGAATTTGGAAGTTGGTTATGAGCTTTGGGATTTTCAGAGAAGTCTATCATACTATCGACTCTTTTCGGTATTTTGTTAAGTTTGAATTTGAACTTATGGCATGTATAGTCTAGTTTAAAATGTTTAATTTTGGATATGTAATATAAGCCATGCGAAAATGGCTTGAACAATGTTTATGTTTGTGTGTATGATTTCGATCATGGCATAAATTTGTTTTGGCAAGTATATTTCATGAAGTCATGACAGATGGTATAATTTCCTATTATAAGGTTTAATCGAATATGACATGAGTGACTTATAAGTTTAATAAATATTAATATATGCTTGAGATGGATGGTTTTATAATTTGGATAAGTAATGAGGTAAATGATGGATGCATCTTTAACTTATGATATGTGTTTATATTTGCCATGGAATAACTATGCTATATCAATGAATTCAGATATTTGGTATGATTAATTAATGAACTATGTGTTGATGTATAATTTGTTTTGTGAATTGGCTTATAAATGGTGTTTAAGTTGGTGAGTATTTGCCCTTATTACTTAAATCATTTTGGGGAATATGTTTCATGGTTTAAAATGTGATTTTGGTAATTGGTTGATTATGTATTTGGTAATTTTGTTATAATGAAGTTGCTTTGGTCATTTTTGAGATAAATATGGTATAAAATATGTGTTTACATTGAGCTAATGATGGTAGAAATTAAATATGTTTTGAAATACCGTATGTATTTGACAAAATTATTATGGTTGTTTTGTTGGTTATGCGATTGATCATGTGATGTTGGAAATTGGTATAATATTGGGTGATGTAAAGTATGAAATGTGCATGAATTGGTATATTTTTGGCTAGAATTTATGTGTTAGTTGATGCCTTGTATATATATATGCTGTCTGAATTTGGTATGTTTGGTTTAGGCAAAAACGCATTTTCGAAATGGTTGCATTATTGTGATCTGAATTGAATATATTTTTTATTTGTTTTAGCTATTTATTTAAATGAGATAATAGTATCGAAATGTGTTGTTAAATGGTATGTTTGATAATTAATTAATGGAATATATATATATATATATACAAATGAATCTTTGTGAAATATATATATGTTTAGTATATGAAATAAAAGAAATATATATATATATATATACTTGTTTTTAAGCTAGATATTCGCATGTCATGAAATTTGATAGTTTTAGGATTTGAGTTATGCTTTATAAAGTATATGTAGCATGACTTTGATGCATGATAATTGATTTATCAATTTGATTAAATAGATATTATTGACTTGTTTGAATTTCAAGTATGTGTTGTTTATGTATTATAAATAATAAAGTATGATTGATTACATTTGATAAAGTGTTTTATATATATACGAATTTGACTTTTATTATTGAGTAGAAGGTCGATTTCGAGTTTGGAAACTAATAAAAGAAGTTGTTAAAATTTTAAGCATGTTTTGTATTAAAATCACTGTACTAAACTATGTTTAGGTTGGTGATGCCTCGTAACCTTAATTCGGCGACGGATACGAGTTAGGGGTATTACATTTTATTGGTATCAGAGCTACGATTTAGTCGATTCTAGGACTAACGTAGCACGTGTGAGTCTAGCTATACATGCCATATTTTTATACTGCGATTGTGTGATGATTCCTGACAATTGAAATGTGTTTTCTTATAGTAAATGGATCTCGATCGAGCCGTAGCTGATGATGTGAAAAGTAATGCACCCGCTCTTGTTCAGGAGGCAGTGCCGGTTGATTCTCGACCGACTTCGAGTAACCAAGAGGGAGAGGCTCAACAAGCTTTGAGTTAAAACAGGGTCACATGACTGTGACAGAATATGAATGGAAGTTTGTGAGACTTAGTAGATATGACCGAGAATGTATGCCGACTAAAACTATAATGTGTAGAAGGTTCGAAGACGGATTAAATGAAGACATTAAACTGCTAGTTGGCATCCTTGAAATAAAAGAGTTCGTTGTACTTGTCGAACGAGCATGCAAATCCGATGAGCTCGGGAAAGAAAAAAGAAAATCTGATTTTGAAGCTAGAGGTTCCCGTAAGAGATCATCGAGTAAGACATTCTAGCCAGCATCAAAGAAATTCAGAGATGATTTTAGCCATTCAAAGGCTACTGTGGGTTATTCTAGACGTGACCGGGATAGACCACCTGTGAGTTCGAAAGCTACCTCAGTAGCTAGTGTTGGTAACGTTAGATCGAATCAACTTGAGTGCAAACATTGCGATAAACTGAATGATTGGGCCTGTTTTAAATGTGGATCGATGGATCATTTCATTCTTGAGTGCCCAAAGTTAGCGGAGCAAAATACTGTATAGAGTGTGAGACCGAGTAATATGTCAGCTCTAGGTAGACCACCTAGAAACACAGGTAATGTGAGCAGCGGTCAGAAAGGAACTAAAGACACTACTGTTAGATCTGAGGCTCGTGCACCTGCCAGAGCTTATGCTATTCGCGCTCGAGAAGAGGCTTCATCCCCAGACGTTATTACTGGTACTTTCACTCTCTATGATACTAGTGTTGTTGCATTGATTGGTCCTGGTTCGACTCATTCTTATGTATGTGAAACTTTAGTATCCAGTATGACTTTGCCTGTAGAGTCTACTGAGTTTATCATTAGAGTATCAAACCCCTTAGGTCGGTGTGTTTTGGTTGATAAAGTGTGAAAAAATTGTCCATTGATTCGAGATTCATGTTGATGTAGTTACCATTCGACGTGTAATGGCCTAATTTTGACCCTAATCGAAATAGTGGTTTTGGGACCACAAATCCGAATCCAAAAAATATTTTCAAATTATTTTCCATGTTTATTATGTGTGAATTTGTTGGTTCTAAATTTTTGTGACTTAATTTTGTCGTTTTGGTGCCCAATTAAATAAAAGAACTTAATCGCGTAAAATATAAAAGTTACAAACTAAAGTTGTAACACCCCTTACCCGAGTCCGACACTAAGACCGGGTACGAGGCATTACCATGCTTGATCTCACTGAACTCTTCAAATTAGGCTACAAAATTTCATTTAAGCCTATCAATTACTCAATCTTGGCCTACAAGGCCTTAAACATACCTCCGGGAAGTTTTGGAACTAATCCCGAAACTTTTACGAACTTAAGAAACTTTTCCTCAAAACAGGAGCCACACGCCCGTTTTGGTCTAGGGACACGCCCGTATGCCCCTAAGACATGCCTGTGCCTTCCACCCGTGGTCGACACTGACTAAAATCACACGGCCTTGACAAGCCCGTGGCACTGGTCCGTGTGCCAAACCCTGGGTATTCTGCCAATTTAACACGACCTGGAGCACACGCCCATGTGTTAACCGTGTGGCACACACGACCTATACAAATTCAGTGGGGTTAGCTCGTGGTCTATTTTGACTTAAGACACTAATATGCAGGGGTCACACGGCCTAGACACACACCCGTGTGTCTATCCGTGTGGGCACCTAAAGGCTATCTACCAAGCCCTTGCCACTCTCATTTGCATGCATTCATTCATCATCACATAACATCACGTAGCATCAATATAACTCTTGAATTAACGACATTTAATCATAAGAGAAATGAAGCCTTCATCCCAAACACTAGGAAGAACTCTATCCAATACAATTACAAACAAATTAAGCCATCATCTATGGCCATACACAACCAAACTCTAAGTTCTCTTAGGCCAAAACAATTTGGCTACATCAATTAAAACTTATTCAACTTTAAAAGAATCCCTACACATGCCATGACTCAAAGGAACTTGAAACACCATACTAGGAGTCTACTCGATAGTGCGAAAACATCTCCGGAGATCTCCAACCAGAGCTAATTAAAATAACCTATAAGAGATGGGAAAAGAAAAGGAGTAAGCAATATGCTTAGTAAGTTCATCTGTATATAACTGACAATTTCTAATATTCACTGAATATCCATGACTACAAGGTATTATAATAAATTTTCTCATAAGTTCATGGTTACTTACTCAACCACTTTTGAAGCTTACTCATTCTATCTCTTACCACATTCTTACCATGCCACTAGTTAATTGCTTATTTAAGTAGCATGCATTCCTGCACTGATCACCACATGATCATATAAACATCATATCAACCATTTTCAATGAGTCACTCATACTACTAAACTTTCGGTGGTTTCGCACTTAGCCCACCATTGAATCTCTTATAGGGTGGTATCGCACACAGCCCACCAATCATCTATAAGCGATGGTATCGCACACAGCCCATCGGTTACTAATTAATCAGGTGGTAACGCACATAGCCCACCGATAACAATATATTTGATGGTATCGCACATAGCCTATCATTAACATCAATATGGTGATATTGCACTTAGCTCACCAATCATTTATAAGCGATGGTATCGTACACATCCCATCGATAATAGTATATTTTATGGTATCGCACATAGCCCATCATTAACATCAATATGGTGATATCACACATAGCTCACCAATCATTTACTTTCATGAGTAGTAATCCACCTGTATATCTCTATTTCAAAGGTTCAACCAAGAACATCTTCACACATTTCTATTCTTACTTAACTTTTTACTATTCTTATTAGCATTCACACAATGCATTAATAAATCTATCTCATACGACTAAGGTGTATCGATTACACATAACCCACTAGAGGTTCATCATACACTGAATTCATCTCAAACTGTTAGATAACACTATTAAGTCTCATACATATAGTATCACATTGACATCATACCTTAATAGGATCTTACTTACATTAACACATCGATGCCATGTCCCTGACATGGTCTTAAACGAATTCTTACACCGAGGCCATATTCCAATATGGTTTTACACGAAACTAAAACTACCATCATATAATGCTATATCCATTTCCCATTATTCTCAAATTCAATTCTCTTGACATCTCATTAAAAGATATTTCATACATTCATCGAGTAAATATACATTCCATATGATATTGGAATACTAAATTAACTCATACATAATTGCCATATTCACACATGAACTTACCTCAATGTCGAAATGGCCGAAAGGGACTTTTTGCCCACATTTCTCTTTTCACCCGTTCTAGGTTCAAATCTCGTTTTCTTTGATCTAGAACAATAAAATTTACTAGTTTAATCAATATAATTCATAATTCACCATAAACTACACTTTAGGCAAAATGACTATTTTGCACCTACACTTTGGCAAAATTATAATTTCGCCCTTAGGCTCGTAAATGAATTTTCGTCACGTTTTCTTGTTAAAAAAACTTAGCTGAACATTTAATCCTCTTACAAATACTCACAATTCCAACTATTTCATGCCTTAATGAATAAATTACAACTTTTGCATTTTAGTCCTAATTAGGTGTTTTCATGACAACACCTTTCACAAAAGTTATTTATCATCTTCCTAACATTCATTTTCTTCCATAAAAACTCAAAAACCAGCATAAAATCTCTCATGTCAAGTCCCTAGAGTCTCAACCATGTTGCAAATTAGTCCCCCCATTAGCTAGCTTAAGCTTTGGAGACTCCAAAAGTACAAAAATTATCAAGAAAGATCATCAAAATCACTTACTTGTGAGGAGAAAGGTTTGCTGAAATTTTTAAGCTCCATAAACCTTATTTCTCTTCAATTTTTGGTGGATGAAGGTGGAGGAATATTGAAAAGATGATAACATCTTTATTCATATTATTTTATTCATTTTAAACACCTAACATCACCAAATTTTGACCAACATTTAATGCCTTTGTCCCCCTAGCTTTCCCATGGCCGGCCAACACTAATGCAATGGCCTAATATCACTTTAAGGACCTCCAATTAATATTCTATAGCTATTTGGCACCTTTAGCAAATAAAATAGCACTTTAGCACTTTTGCGATTTAGTCCTTTTTCGCGATTTTGCATGAAATCGCTAAAATTAAAGCACCAAAATTTTCATACATCCTTATAAACATGTTATAACACATAATATAACATGAAAATAATTTTATCAAACCTCGAATTAGTGATTTTGAGATAACTGTTCCAACTAGCCCTTAAATCAGGCTGTTACAATTTTCCTCCTTTAAGGATTTTCGTCCCTGAAAATCTTATCAGGAGGAGTTGCTACTATCATTCTTAAAACGTTTCCATCAACTTTTTAAAATCACAAATCCGACTCATTCTCAAGTTTCTCTTGTCAACAACCTTTAGGCTATAATACACAAGGTCGAAGCGTAACTTGAGGCCTAGGTTATTCTTCCTCTAGGGCATATATTATACCTAGTAATCCATCAACTTGGAACTCTGTACATGTCCAAATGATCATTCGGATCTTTACCAGTTGATTCACCACAATTTGAATGACATTCCCCTTCTTGGGAATTTTGCCAAGCTAACTTTGAAATCAATAAGATTTTATCTAACTTTCTCATTAAAGCATTCACCGACTATAATAGTCTTGACTTGTACGCTATGGAAACTCAACTTTTGATGGTCAATCACTTCTGACCATAAACTCAATCACATCGTGAAATGTATTCTATTGTCAAAACATTTGTGCACATAACTGCATTTCCTTATTCTTACATTAATAGACATGTTATTACTAAATCTCATACCAAAACTTCTATATAAGTTCTGGATTCATCATCATTCCAATTTTATCTCGAGAAAACATCAACAACGGAAAACTTATCCAACTTGTATGTTATCATCTTAAATAAACTCAATCAGAGCTTATTTAAAATATCACTTACTATCTTACTTCTGAACCCTTTTGTTCTGAAAAGAAGACTCGCTCTAGCCATTGACCTCGCTAAAACTAGGATATTACCAACTAACATCAACCGAGTAACTAACTCGTATTGTTTAACATAGATCTTTTCATGACATCTAACTTACAATAAGGACACAAAAGTGATCGCCTCGAGATCACCAACGTGTCAACTCTTTTTCTTAATTCAGACTGAATTCAGTACTAGAACTTTCAATTAATAGTTCCTTTAATAGATTTCAACTCAGCCATCATGGTTTGAACATTTCAATAAGCATACCTTGTATCATGCCCCCTACTCACGTAAACACAGTATTTTATTCTCCTTATTGATTCATGCGTAAATATACACAAAACTTGAATCATATTTCAATATATTAATCTACTATTTTCTCCACACTGAGAACATATTTCAAGCACACTTTCATCTGAGTTTCTCTTGCTATGCTAATCTAAAACCCTTACCAGCGTCATATCTCATGATAGCAGGAACATCTCGATCAAATTCATTAACTCTATTTGGCTTACCCGAAGACCCATCACACATCGTGAAACTTGTAATTTTACTTCTTGTTCTAGAATCATCACCAACTTCCTCTTCAAAGTACCCGAATAAGGTTACGAGGAGATAAAAGAATGTCGATTTCAATTAACTAAATCGACAACCATTTTGTCTGACTTTTACTATTAGCTAACATTCTCACACAATCGCGATTTATAAAAAAAAAAGAAATAGATATTTATACATAATACTCAAGGAGATTATTATAATCAATCCATGACATCAACTAACCATGCAAAAATTACAGGCTTCGAGCCAACTTACTCATACTTGCCATTTATTTATCACATACCGTGCCACACATCGTACTCATTTCTTCTTGACTCGCTCACGAGTGCCTGTATTTACCCATTCACATAGCTTTAGTACAGTTCTCATTTCCACCTCTAAACTCATCTATCTGTCCCATTGATCACTAGGGATAATCAAAGACGTATATTCATCGTCATTCATGTAGGTACGAAACCAATGCTACATTCCTAAGGTGGTCTTATATGGAGTCACCCCTATATGCCAATGCCATATCCCTGATAAGGTCTTATATGGACTTCCACATCAAATATCGATGCCATATTCCGAATATGGTCTCACACGATTCTCATATTCATTACCGAAGCCATATCCTGGATATGGTCTTAAATGAAATCATAACTTGGTGCCGAGGCCATGTCCCAGACATGGTCTTATACAGGACCTTATCCATTTCATATCGCAATGATAGCCTTTTCATTTTAGTCCTCTAGGACTTCAACCTCATGTTCAACAACAATTATTCTATTTAGTAGAGTATTATGTATCAACGTCATACAAAGCATTCTCAATTATGCTATCATAAATATTACATTAATCACATACATCAACATACTTTTATATGGTAAACATAATCTCAACTTCATCATTCATAACATGCATAATACTCTTTGTCAGCTTTAACTAGCATAACTTGATAACAACTTTACTCACTTGACTTCCTTGCTTTCTCATTCAATCTTCACTCTTTTGCCCGATAAATTACTATGAATGACAGAGGATAATGAATCTCATCTCACATATATCTAATTGCCAATGCTATATCCTAGATATAGTCTTACGTGAGATTTCTTAACTTGCCCTCGACGCCATGTCTTGACATGGATTTACTTGGTGTCTTTGCCTGTTTGCCGATGCCATGCCTTGGCTTGGTCTTATACGGACTTTCTTGTCTCATGTGAGCGATTGAGTATCCTAAGTAATTCAACTTTAATCGAGACTTTCACATACCCAAGTTCCACATTAATATCTACTCGAGTACTCAACATTTCACTTTAATTTCTCTTACTATTACTAATCAATTAAAGAATGTATTACGGGTTTGAGTACGCCATTTACTTAATTGCCACAGTTCAACTATGGTCTTACTTGTATCACAACATCATAGCCCAGTTACTACTTTACATGTCACCACGATGCAATAACCTCGCTATGGTCTTACATGGAATCTCATATCAATAATAATGCCGTACCCCTGATAGGGTCTTACATGGAACTCATGTCGATGCCGATGTAATATCCCAGATATGGTCTTATACGAGATCTTATATCAACATCGATGCCATATCCCAGATATGGTCTTACACGATTTCATACCGAAGCCAGGTCCCAGACGTGGTCTCATACGGGATCACTATTTAATGCCGATGCCATATACCAGATATGGTCTTATGCGAAATCTTACAACAAATATCGGTGCCATATACCGGACATAATCTTATCCGATTATCTTATTCAATACCGAAGCCATATCCCAAATATGGTCTTATACGGGATCATGTATCGATGCCAATGCTATGTCCCAGACATGGTCTTATATGGGATCACATATACTGCCATAGTCCAACCATGGTCTTATTTATCATTTTATCATTGAACGGCCGTACTCATCTCCTGCATTCTACTTAGTCAAGCTTCACAGTTTAACTCTCACTCCATAATACGTGTGGTTTCATACAGAGTCACAAAATAAAACATTATACATTTTCTACTTTAACAGTCACACATGAGATTTAACCATGTGGACATAGTTACCATACATCTTTCAAATAGTGGTACATACACACATTTCCCATTCTCTGGATAAATTCACTTACTATATATACACTTATCCCAATAAATCGAGTATATAATGCTATACGAATGTCAAATCAATATAAGTATGCTCATCACTTCATAACTCTCATTTCATACATCATTATAGACATGTCATAAACTTCTATTCACACTTCTCTAGATTTCAACAATGCATAAGCACATTTCAATTACCTCATTGCCACTTACAACATTATTGAAATTAGCTCGGTTGGAATCATCTCTGTCTTAACAAAATAATTTCGTTAGAGCCGGGAGATATCACACTATCACAGTCCACATATGGCATGTATAGCTAGACTCTTACTCATGCTAGGTTAGTCTGAGAACCGACTAAACTATGCTCTGATACCACTAAATGTAACACTCCTTACCCGAGTACAACACCAAGACCGAGTACGAGGCATTACCATGCTTGATCTCACTAAACTCTTCAAATTAGGCTATAAAATTTCATTTAAGCCTATCAATTACTCAATCTTGGCCTACGAGGCCTTAAACATACCTCCGGAAAGTTTTGGAACTAATCCCGAAACTTTTACGAACTTAAGAAACTTTTCCTCAAAACAGGGGCCACTCGCCCGTGTGCCCCTAAGACATGTCTTTGCCTTTCACCCGTGGTCGACACTGACTAAAATCACACGGCCTTGACACCCCGTGGCACTAGTCCGTGTGCCAAACCCTGGGAATTCTGCCAATCTCACACGGCTTGGGGCACACGCCCATGTGTTAACTGTGTGGCACACACGGCCTATACAAACGGCCGTGGGGTTAGCCCGTGGTCTATTTTGACTTAAGACACTAACATGCAGGGGCCACACGGCCTAGACACACGCCCGTGTGTCTAACCGTGTGGGCACCTAAAGGCTATCTACCAAGCCCTTGCCACTCTCATTTGCATGCATTCATTCATCATCGTATAACATCACGTAGCATCAATATAACTCTTGAATTAATGACATTTAATCATAAGAGAAATGAATCCTCCATCCCATACACTAGGGAGAACTCTATCCAATACAAGTACAAACAAATTAAGCCATCATCTATGGCCATACACAACCAAACTCTAAGTTCTCTTAGGCCAAAACAATTTGGCTACATCAATTAAAACTTATTCAACTTTAAAAGAATCCCTAAACATGCCATGACTCAAAGGAACTTGAAACACCATACCAGGAGTCTACTCAATAGTGGAAAAACATCTCCGGAGATCTCCAACCCGAGCTAATTAAAATAACCTATAAGAGATGGGAAAAGAAAACGAGTAAGCAATATTCTTAGTAAGTTCATCTGTATATAACTGACAATTTCTAATATTCATTGAATATCCATGACTACAAGGTATTATAATAAATTTTCTCATAAGTTCATGGTTACTTACTCAACCACTTTTGAAGCTTACTCATTCTATTTCTTACCACATTCTTACCATGCCACTAGTCAATTGCTCATTTAATTAGCATGCATTCCTGCACTGATCACCACATGACCATATAAACATAGTATCAAGCCTTTTCAATGAGTCACTCATACTACTAAACTCTCGGTGGTTTCGCACTTAGCCCACCATTGAATCTCTTATAGGGTGGTATCGCACACAGCCCACCAATCATCGATAAGCGATGGTATCGCACACAGCCCATCGATTACTAATTAATCAGGTGGTAACGCACATAGCCCATCAATAATAATATTTGATGGTATCGTACATAGCCCATCATTAACATCAATATGGTGATATCGCACTTAGCTCACCAATCATTTATAAGCGATGGTATCGCACACAGCCTATAGATAACAATATATTTGATGGTATCGCACATAGCCCATCATTAACATCAATATGGTGATATCACACTTAGCTCGCTAATCATTTACTTTCATGGGTAGTAATCCACCTATATATCTCTATTTCAAAGGTTTAACCAAGAACATCCTCACACATTTCTATTCTTACTTAACTTTCTACGATTCTCATTAGCGTTCACACAATGCATTAATAAATCTATCTCATACAATTAAGGTGTATCGATTACACATAACCCACTAGAGGTTCATCATACACTGAATTCATCTCAAACTGTTAGATAACACTATTAAGTCTCATACATATAGTATCACATTGACATCATACCCTAATAGGATCTTACTTACATTAACACATCGATTCCATGTCCCTAACATGGTCTTATACGAATTCTTACACCGAGGCCATATTCCAATATGGTCTTACACGAAACTATAACTATCATCATATAATGCTATATCCATTTCCCATTATTCCCAAATTCAATTCTCTTGACATCTCATTAAAAGATATTTCATACATTCATCTAGTAAATATAAATTCTATACAACATTGGAATACTAAATTAACTCATACATAATTGCCACATTCACACATAAACTTACCTCAATGTCGAAATGGCCGAAAGGGACTTTTTACCCACATTTCTCTTTTCACCCATTCTAGGTTCGAATCTCATTTTCTTTGGTCTAGAATAATAAAATTTATTGATTTAATCACTTATAATTCATAATTCACCATAAACTACACTTTAGGCAAAATGACTATTTTGCCCCTACATTTTGGCAAAATTACGATTTCACCCTTAGGCTCGTAAATAAATTTTCGTCACATTTTCTTGTTTAAAAAAACTTAGCTGAACATTTAATCCTCTTACAAATACTCACAATTCCAACTATTTCATGAATTAATGAACAAATTACAACTTTTGCATTTTAGTCCCAATTAGGTGTTTTCATGACAACACCTTTCACAAAAGTTATTTTCCATCTTCCTAACATTCATTTTCTTCCATAAAAACTCAACAACCAGCATAAAATCTCTCATGGCAAGTCCCTAGACTCTCAACCATGTTGCAAATTAGTCCCCCCATTAGCTAGCTTAAGCTTTGGGGACTCCAAAAGTACAAAAATTATCAAGAAAGATCATCAAAATCACTTACTTGAGAGGAGAAATGTTTGCTAAAATTTTTTAGTTCCATAACCCTTATTTCTCTTCAATTTTCGGTGGATGAAGGTGGAGGAATAGTGAAAAGATGATAACATCTTTATTCATATTATTTTATTCATTTTAAACACCTAACATCACCAAATTTTGACCAACATTTAATGCCTTTGTCCCCCTAGCTTTCCCATGGCCGGCTAACACTAATTCAATGGCCTAATATCAATTTAAGGACCTCCAATTAATATTATATAGCTATTTGGCACATTTAGTAAATAAAATTACACTTTAGCACTTTTACGATTTAGTCCTTTTTCGCGATTTAGCAGAAATCGCTAAAATTAAAGCACCAAAATTTCCATACATCCTTATAAATATAATATGTTATAACTCATAATATAACATGAAAATAATTTTATCAAACCTCAAATTAGTGATTTCGAGATCACTGTTCCGACTAGCCCCTAAATCAGGCTGTTACAAAAGTGTAAAGTGCCAATTTGATAGTTGCTTTTTAATATGGGGTCCTTAAAGGGAAATTAGCCCATTTTAGAAGATAGTGGATGGTTTGTGCCAAAATTGACCTTAAAATATATGTTATATTTATTTAAAGTAAAAGGTTAAAATAGAAAAGTAAATATACCTTTTAATATATAATAAAATAACATATAATAAAATCATTTTCTTCATCTTCTTAAGCTAGCCGAAACTAAAATAAAGAAATAAAAGGAAACCTAGCATTCGACCAAGAATAAGACGCTTGATTAAAGGTTTGTTTTTGTTCAGTTTTTGATAATTTTTATGTTTTTTATACCGTTACTTAGTGTACTTCAAAACCCATGTCTCAATTTGTGATTTTGATGATTATTTTGTGTTTTCCATTGATGATAATTTGTGGTTTTTGATGTTTGATGATGAAATATGAAATATATATGTTAGATTAACAAGTTTTGTCTTTGAATTTTTGATGAAATTGAGTAATTTGGACTAAATTGCAAAAATAAATTTTTGAGGGACTAAAATACAAAATAAATGAAATGTATGGGCTTGTAATAGTTTTATGGATATTTGGCCCTAAAGAAGTGTGGTCAAATTTTGTGTAATTTGTGTTTTGTGCAAAAAGGACTAATTTGTAAAAAGTGTAAAATATTAGGGAAAAATTATAATTTTCCCATTTTTGTTTTTTTACGCTAAATTGAGTGTATTGGTGTTTAAATAATTTTAATTTGAATATGTTTAGATCAAGAATTAAAGAAATCAAATTTGAATCGGAGAAAGACAAAAGTGGTCGAATAGCCGATTTTGTAGTCGTCGACGTCCGAGGTAAGTTCGTAAGCATTTAAAGGTTGATATAACTATCAATATATATCTGTTATGTATCAAATTGAATTATTTGAATATATACATATGCTATGGCCGAATGTAAACATTGTGATTTGGCTAACTTCTGAGCTTGATTCGATCGAGTTTCGACGTTCGTAAGCCCCGTATGAACCTTAGGAATAGATAGGATACATATGTCATGACATAGGATATCCAATATGTGTTATCATGTAAGACCACGTCTGGGACGTTGGCATCGACTTGTGTTTACGTGTAAGACCCTGTCTATGACAGTGGCATCGATATGTGATTACATGTAAGACCACGTCTAGGACGTTGGCATTGTCCGAGCTTCCGACTATCCGCGTATCCTTTTTTAATTCTGAATGGTTCAACGGGCATGTGTAAGTGAAGGCCAATATGTAATTCGAATTAAAAGAACTCAGGTATGTATATAAACTGTGCTGTGAAAAGCAAGGTAAGTTAGATGTGTAGTTCGTTGCACAAAATTTAATGTTTGAGCATGTGAAATTTATATATGTTTCTAATTTGATGTATTCGGCCAAATTTGGTTAAATTTGATTTGGTATTGAACTTTAGTAAGTATTTGTGTATGTGGATGATTTAAAGTGCTTGTTATCATTTTGTATAATTTACCTTGTTAAGTTGGTTGTCATTAACTTGCTTATGACTTCCTAAGCTTAAATAGCTTACTTTGTGTTTTTCCGTCTGCCTCTGTTTTATAGATTGTGGATATACGTTACGAGATCGAGGATCGTCAGCAAAGCCTATCACACTATCGATTGTTTCTTTCGGTATGTTGTTAAGTTGAATTTGGGCTTATGGCATGTATAGCATAAACGAAATGTTTGAGTTTGATTTTTGGGCATGTATATATATATATAGCCCTGCGAAAATGGCTTATCTCCTTTTTGTGAGTTTGGTATTGAAGCATATGGTCATTACTAGTCAAAAATGGAGATTTCGCTTATTTATATTTGAATGTGGTATAAGTTAATGTTAAGTAAATATATGTTAAGCATGTAATGATAGGATATAAATTCAGACATGGCATATAAATTGATAGGTAAAGTTTGGTCTTATGGCTTTTGACATATTAAATTGTGTTGATTAAATGTTATGTATGTTTAGTTTAATTATATGGTTTAAACTTATGTTAGATGTTTATAATTGTTGCGCATTGGTGTTGGATTATTATATGAGGAATTAAGTGACAAATGTATTTGTAATGAAAGATATTAAATTAAACGTATGTGCGTGGGCTAGTAATAGTAAGTATGCTATATATATATATATATATATATATATATAAATATATATGTATAAGTGCATGTTTTGTTTAATTCGACATGTTATATATATACGGTTATGGCATGTACTTGAAAGGCTAAGCGAGTTTTCATATTTAAAGAAATTGACTTGTTGTTAACTAGATATATTCGGCTATGACATGAATGTTTGATAATTGCATTATATTGATGATTAGGATTGTATCTTATGTGATATATTGACACATGTGATTAAAGTTTAAAGTTTAATATGTTATGTTTTAGTATATGGTAAGTTCGACTTTTGGGTTATTTTTATTATTATATTTATAACATGTATTTATAAAATTTGGTTATAAAGTGCAACTATATTTGAGATAAGATGTATTTAAATGATGAGACATATGCGGATTGGTTATATTGTATATTAGAGTATATAAGTTTTTTAAATAAGGTCATATTATTTAATGAATATACCATGATTTGAATTATTTATATGCAATCATAGAATATGTTTAAATTAGTTAAGTAATGATTACGAAATGTGGATGTCTACTTTTATTTATTTATTTATTTGACTCAAATGAATTGGTCATCTATACATGAATTTGGTAATAAGCTAAAATGTAAGTTCATATGAAAAGAATACATGTCTGGATATGCCATGGGAATTAGAATTCGGTTGTGATGGTAACGCTTGCATTGTTAATTCTTTTAATGGTTTAATATATGTCAATAAAGTTTATTATTAAGTATGGAATAAGTAAAAAAAAATTTAATAATGTTGATTTGTAATTTATGATTTTGTAATTAAATCTATTTGTGATTAGTTAAATCTGTAAAGTTATAAAGGTAATATTATGATAACGTGATTAAGAGTGTTCAATGATTGTGTTTTATCATATTACGTTCGGTAATTCCTCGTAACCCTAATCCGGTGACGGATACGAGTTAGGGGTGCTACACGACGAGTTTGATTTAATTTTGGGCATGGATTGGTTAACTTTACACAAAGCTATTGTGAATTGTAAACAGAAGACTATTGATTTGAGATGTCAGACTGATGAGGTTATTCGAATTGAGTCTAACGATCTGAATGATTTACCGGCAGTGACATCTTCGATGTTAGATCAGAAATATGTGAGAAAGGGGTGTGAAGCTTACTTTGCTTATGTGCTCAACTCTAAAGTGACTAAAAAGAAAATTGAATTAGTACCAATTGTGTGCGAGTATCCGGATGTGTTTTCTGAAGAATTTCTGGGTTTACCACCGATCCAAGAGGTAGAGTTTGGTATTGAGTTAGTGCCGGGGACGACTCTGATATCGATAGCTCTGTTAGAGTTAGAGTTTGGTAGAGTTTGGTATTGAGTTATTGCAAGGACTGACTGATAGAGGCTTCGCACAACTGAGTTTCTCTCCCTGGGGTGCACCGGTTTTGTTTGTAAAAAGGAAAGATGGAACTATGAGAATGTGCATTGATTACAGACAGCTCAATAAAGTGACTATAAAGAATAAATATCCTTTGCCATGGATTGATGACTTGTTCGATCAATTGAAAGGGGCTACTGTGTTTTCTAAAATAGATCTGAGATCAGGTTACTAGCAGTTGCGAGTTAAAGACTCTGATATGCCGAAAACTGCTTTCCGAATGAGGTACGGTCACTATGAGTTTTTGGTTATGCCTTTCGGACTTACTAATGCACCTGTTGTTTTTATGGATTTAATGAATTGGATCTTCAGATAGTATTTGGATCAATTTGTGGTTGTATTTATAGATGACATATTGATCTATTCCCTTGACAAATCTGAGCATGCTGAACATCTGAGATTAGTGCTACAGACTTTGCGTGATAAACAGTTGTATGCGAAGTTCAATAAATGTGAGTTCTGGTTATGAGAAGTCAGCTTTCTAGGTGATGTTGTATCAGCATCGGGTATTCGAGTTGATCCAAATAAGGTTTCGGCAATACTAGATTAGAAGCCTACTAAAAATGTATCCGAGGTCTGAAGTTTTCTGGGACTAGCTTGTTACTATAGACGGTTCGTAAAATTTTTTCTATGATTGCAACTCAGATGACACGATTATTACAGAAAGATGTTAAGTTCAAGTGGTCAGAAAAATGCCAAAAAAGTTTTGATCAGTTGAAAGCTTTGTTGCTGAAGCTCCGGTATTAGTTCAGCCAGAATCGGGTAAAGAATTCGTAATCTTTAGTGATGCACCTTTAAATGGTTTGGGCTGTGTTTTGATGCAGGAAGGAAAAGTTATAGCATATGCCTCGAGACAGCTAGAGCCGCACAAAAAGAACTATCCGACGGACGATCTGGAATTGGCAGCTATTGTGTTTGCATTGAAGATATGGCGCCACTATGTGTTCGGTGAGAAATGTCACATTTATTCTAATCACAAAAGCTTGAAATATTTGATGACTCAAAAAGATCTAAATCTACAACAGCAAAGATGGTTAGAGCTGTTAAAAGATTACGAGCTTATAATTGACTACCATCCGGGGAAAGCAAATGTTGTTGCGGATGTTTTGAGTTGGAAATCATTATTTGCTCTACGTGCAATAAATACTCAATTGGCTCTATCCGATGACAGTTCGCTTGTAGCTGAGTTGAAAGTGAAACCGTTATTTCTTCAGTAGATTTGTGAGGCTCAAAAAGTTGATAAAGAATTGATAACAAAACGGGCTCAATGTGATGTGAGTACTGATTCAGAGTTTTGAGTTGATACTGAAGGTTGTTTGAGGTTTAAAGACCGAATGTGTGTTCTGAGAAATTTAGAGTTGATTCAGATGATTTTGAATGAAGCTCATAGTAGTCAGTTATCTGTTCATCCAGGTAGTACGAAAATGTATAATGATTTGAATAGGCTTTACTGGTGGCCTGGTATGAAATGAGACATCTCTGAATTTGTTTCAAGATGTTTGATTTGTCAACAAGTCAAAGCCGAGCATCAGGTACCTTCTGGGTTACTTCAGCCGATTATGATACCCGAGTGGAAATGGGACAGAGTTACGATGGATTTTGTATCAGGTCTGCCCTTGTTTAAGAAAGATGCAATCTGGGTTATTGTGGATAGATTAACTAAATCGACTCATTTTGTTCCGATTTGTATAGATTACTCGCTTGATAAACTTGCTGAATTGTATATTTCTCATATAGTGAGATTGAACGGAGTACCTATTTCTATTATTTCGGATAAAGATCTGAGGTTCACATCGCGGTTTAGGATGACATTGTAAGATGCACTAGGTACGAAACTACACTTTAGCACTGCTTTCCATCCACAGATAGATGGTCAGTCTGAACGAATCATTCAGATACTCGAAGATATGTTGAGATGTTGTATTCTCGAGTTTGAAGGTACCTGGGAGCGATACTTTTCACTGATTGAATTTGCATATAATAATAGCTTTAAATTGAGTTGTAATGTAACACCCCAACCCGGCCAAAATGCTACAACCGAATCTGGTGTGTCACAGGGATGAAAACATTTTGAAACCAGTATGTTGTTTCAATGTTGAGTGAGCTATTTGAAAATTTTAGAAGAAAAAAACGAGTTTGTAATGATAGAATTGTTCGAAAACATTATGGGCTCAATTTAAAGGGACAATGTTGTCTTGTTGTTGTTTGGTGATTAAAGTTACCCGATGGTAGTAATTTTTGGAAAAAACCTGAAGATATAGCTAAGTTTTGGAAAACGTTCTTTTTATAGATCTGTAAACATGGTTTTTAGCGTTTAAATGCTAATAATACTTCTCTTTTTTTTTAAAAGGAAACCCCAAACCAAATAATAAACCCAAAAATTAAATTTAAGTGGCCTTATTACAACCAAAAATCAAACTTATAGGAAAATTTAGTATAGAGCAAATGGTAAAGTAAAAACCAAAATATTTTGCATGGCCACCTCAAGTCCTCCTCGGCTCCTCCTCCGCGATCTAAGAATCACCTGTAAAATGTTAACGGAAAGGGGTGAGTCATCGAGACCCAGTGCATAAATCCCCATCCGATAGATCAAAAGCTCTTACATAGATTCATATGCGAATATGCAGGACATGCAACCCATCCAACCTATCCATCTGATACTCCTAATTCTACCCCGTGTGGTACCAAACAATTGGTGGTGCCAAACCACTGGTGACCGAAGTCACAATTAAATGTATGTGGTACCAAACCATTGGTGACTGAGGTCACAATAATCATGTGTGGGGCCAACCCACGTTGTGGTACCAAACCACTGATGACGATCCCTTTTTATATCAGGTGGGGCCAACCCACTGTGGCATTAAACCACTGGGACGAATCACAAAGATAATCATATGTGGTACCAAACCACTGGTGACTGTAGTCACAAATAATCATGTAGGGGGCCAACCCACTTTGTGGTACCAAACCACTGGTGACAATCTAAAAATCATATCTTCCCCCTCCTCTCATCATACCCATGTTTCATGCAGATACTTTTCAACATATTATGATCATGACTAACATTTAATTGAATAAACATGGTACATGTCATATTTAATAGCATCACATCAGAACAACCACCAAAATGGTCTTACCCGGAGTCCTCGCTTTTACCCACAAGGGTAACTTATCGCTTGCTACAGTTAATCCGGCCTTAGACAATATACAACACAATAACATATTAATGTATGAAGTGTGTAAGGGTTACACACCTGATTACTCGCAAAACAACACTTTCTACGTCGACACTATTGTTAAACGACACTACCGCTATCTGTCTACTCTCCTGTTCAGATGCTAGTCTACACCTAGGTGGCCAATTGCGAACAGCAGACACAGCCCGCCTCTTGAACTTAGGGGCTGGGGTCTTAGATCCAACCCCTCGTACCGCTTGGTTAGCCTTCGAGTCCATAACACACCTTAGTCACTAACTCAGATTAAAGCAGTGAAACCCAAACTAAAAGGTTAACCAAATACTTAAAGCGAACACTCTTATCTAGATAATCCCTGAAATATTGGATTTGATCTACAAGTTAAGCGAATCCCGAATATCTCCACTGAAAAGTGACACCACCCTTCACCACCTACATTCGGCCAAGCCCTCATATAAGGCCAACTAGCCATTCGGCTTTGGCATGAGAATCCCGGAAAAGAAGATAATGATTAAGAGAACATCACTAACCTTAACACAAGAGATCCCTCTGGCACTTAAGAGAATTCGGCACTAGTCAAGAAGAGGAGAAAATTTGGCAAGTAGACATCACCAAGAATATTCGGCTTCTAAGATGAAAGAGTGAAAGGAAAGAATCAACCATCCAGATAATAAGAAAGTGATTTGACTTTGAAAGAAGGATGAGAAAGAAAGAGATATTGTAAAGAGGAAACGACAGAGATCTTACCAATCCTGCAATGATTCGGCTAAAAGCAATAGAAAATGTGATCTTCGGCTTTTAGTGATTGATAGCAGATTAAAATAAGGTGATGAGAATCAAAGGGTTTTGACTATGGTCAAGGGATGAGAAAAGATGAGACAAGTTTAGGTATTTCGGCACAAGAGAGATTGGGAGAAGAAAGAAATCGAAAGAGAGGTGGAATGATGATTTCGGCTTTGGTACAAAATGAAGAAAAGTAAGTAGAAGAGGTTCAACTAACAACAAAAAAAAGAATGGAAAAGAGGAGGAGACCTAGGAGAGTATTCGGTTTGAGTAGATAAGAGAAAAGAAGGAAAAAAAAACAAAAATGCCAAATGAGAGGGGTTTAATTTCGGTCACCAAAAGAAATGAGAAGAAAAATCTGTAATGTTCCCTAACTAGCCAAATTTTCACACCTCACCCAGGCCTACACCTACATTCGGCCACCCCCTAAACTAGTCAAAACTGATTCTCCCCCTCCCCAAGTGTTTAGCATTCGGCCAACTCTAGGCTCAAGTGTCCATCCCCCTTTTTCCTCCACGAAATTCTCCTGGCCACACATTCAAACTTGTTTGAATGTTTCAAACTCCTCGGAATTCTCTCTTCCACTTATTTGAATTTGTTGACTCCTTAAACACCTATCCACCACTGTCCATCCTGAGCACAACTCCTCCCTTGTCCTGGCATAAAAAATAACAAACAGAAATGAGACTTCTGCTACATGAACTCAGGCCCTCCAACTTGTATGAGGCGTCACTCTCATTTTCTTAAGTGGCGCCTCCCTTGCCACTTTACCACTTGGATTCTTGAGGCAAATCTAGCTACCAATTACTTTTAACACCTAGCTCAAACAGATCCCCTCTTCTAGAAGCCCAAAAGGCAAATTTCAAAGAAATACAGGCCTATCACTGGCTCATGCCTAGACCACAAGATAGCCCAAACTAACATGACAACCATACTAACTACATGCAAGCAGATAAAATGCAATGCCCCGATTTAAGGATGTTATAGTTCTACCCCTCTTAAAATAATTTTGGCCCCGAAATTACCTGTTCAAAAGAGTTGAGGGTATTGCTGCCGCATCACATCCTCTGGCTCCCATGTGGCCTCTTCTGTCCCATGGTTTCGCCATAACACTTTTACCAAAGGAATCAACTTTCTACGTAAAACCCTAACATCCCGATCCAGGATCTGGACCGGTTCCTCCTCGAAAGACAAATCTGGGTTCATCTCAATCTCCTCCACTGGCACAACATGCGACGGATCTGAACGATAGCGCCTCATCATGGAAACATGAAACACGTCATGGATCTGACTCAATTCTGCTGGTAACTCGAGCTGATAAGCTACTGGTCCTAACGCTTCAACATCTTCTAAGGCCCGATGAACCTAGGGCTCAGCTTGCCTTTTTGGCCAAATCTCAGCATTTTCTTCCACGGTGACACTTTCAGGAAAACTCTGTCACCCACTGCAAACTCAATATCCTTCCGCTTAAGATCAACATAAAACTTCTGCCTGTCCGAAGCTTCCTTCAACCGAGCTTGAATCAACCTAACCTTATCTTCTGTTTCAGCAACCAACTCTGGACCCAACAACTGACGCTCACCCAACTCTGTCCAACACATAGGGGTAGGACATCTCCATCCGTACAATGCTTCATACGGTGCCATCTGAATACTTTCCTGGTAGCTATTGTTATACGTGAACTCTGCCAACGGTAGAAATTCTTCCCAGCTACTTCTGAAATCCAACATACAACCCCTCAACATATCCTCTAGAATCTGAATCACCCTCTCTGACTGCCCATCTGACTGTGGATGAAACGCCGTACTGAAATCCAGCTTACTACCCAAAGCCTGATGCAACGCTTTCCAAAATCTTGACGTGAATCTGGGGTCCCTATCTGATATAATCGACCCTAGCACCCCATGAAGTCTATGATTTCTGCCACATACAACTTAGCTAATCTTTACAGTGAGTAATCCACCCGAACTGGTATGAAATGAGCCGATTTCATCAAAAGGTCCACAATCACCCATACTGAATCCTTCTTCGAAGGCGTGAGGGGTAACCCACTGACAAAATCCATCGTAATCCTTTTCCACTTCCATTGCGGAATCTTTACTGGCTGCAACAACCCCGAAGGTAACTGATGTATGGCCTTGACTTGCTGACACGTCAGACACTTGCTTACGAATTCTGTTACTTCCCGCTTCAAACCCGGCCACCAAAACTGTTCCTGTAAATCTCGGTACATCTTACTACCTCCAGGATGCATAGCGTACGGACCGCTATGTGCCTCCTAAAGAATTTTCTGCCTCAACTCCACATCCTTCGGCATACAAACTTTTCCTTGAAAACACAACACACCCTCACTGTTCAAACTATACCCCTCTAATGCACCATTCTGCACTTGCAAACATTGAGCACTTAAGACTTCATCGACCAACTGCCTTTCCTTCACCTGGCTAACCCATGTCGGCTTTACTTGCAGTTCCGCTAGCAGACTTCCGTCATCATACAAACTAAGATGAGCAAACATTGCTCTTAAGTTCGACACCACTTTACGACTCAACGCATCTGCCACCACATTGGCTTTTCCCGGATGGTACTCGATTGAGTAGTCATAATCCTTTAACAATTCAATCCACCTCTACTGCCTTAGATTCAACTCCTTCTGGGTAAGAAGGTATTTCAAACTCTTGTGATCCGTGTAGACTATAGACTTCTCCCTAGAAGAAGTTTCATAGGCTAAGTTCAAAGTTCTCACTATACTACTAGCAACATATGAGTGCGTCGAACCAACATCAACCAGAGCAGTATAAGGACACCCAAGAATTAAGAACGTACCGGTTATGACGTTCGATGCGTCACCCTCCTCTCGATGTCTTACAGCATAAACCAGCCCAGGCTGTCTTGCCTCAGCAATTCTAGCACCTCTGCCCAGTGCTCCATGGCCCCGTCCGGAACCATTACCTCCCCTGACCGAACCACGTCCCCTCTGTGATTTCTATCCACCACTCCTGAACTGAGCACGCCCTTGTCCCTCAGATCGTATCCTAGCTAGCTTACGTGGACAATCCCTTACTCGGTGATCCAACGACCAGCACTCAAACCACCCTCTACTACTAGGCCAACACTCTCCCGCATGAGACTTTCCACAACGAGCACACCGCGGTGGCCATTGAGTAGGAGTAGCAGGCCTTCCAGATTGACTCAGTCCGCAAAATCTAGCCCTTTTCTGAGGATTTCCAGCAGACCCTGATGGCCCAAAACTCTTCTTGCTCCTATTTCTATCCAGGTTTTACTTCGTGGACTCCTTCACTCCCTTGGCTATTTTGGCATTCTCTACCAAAATAGTAGATTCCCTCTCTCGCTGCGGAGCGATCAACAATCGCAACTCATCTCTCACCCTGTCCTCAAACTTGACACAGTGCTCGTGTTCCGTGGCCATGATACCCTGAGCATAACGGCTCAACCTTAGGAATTCTGCCTCATACTCAGATACCGACTTATTCCCCTGAACCAAGTTTAAGAATGCCTTACGCTGTGCATCAGTATAACTAGACCCAACATACTTCCTCTGATAAGCTGCCTTAAAGAAATCCCAAGTGATGTCATCGACCATCGCACCATTCCTGACTGTGAGCCACCAGTGGTAAGACTCATCCCGGAGAAGAGACACTGTCCCTTTCAACTTCTCCTCGGCAGTAAAGTCTAAATCATCCATTATGCGCTCCGTCGCCTCTAACCAATATTTAGTTGCGCTAGGGGCCACACCAAAAACACCCCTAAATACTTCTGCTCCATTGGCTCGGAGTCGTTCAGACACAGATTTTCAAGCCCCCGTACCACCACCTACTCCCATAACTCTCTCCAAAACCTGCAGCATCGCCTGAGACACTGCATCATCACCTCCTGTCTGATCTTGAAACTCAGCGCCCACAGCTGGCGGTGGTGGTACCTCATTTTCTGACCCATGACCATACCCTACGGGTTCAGACATAGTCATCCTACCCTTACCACGTCCACGCGTATTACGATCACGTCCTCTAGTGCTCATGACTTGCGTTCACGAATTAATCTGATTACGAAATTTTATGAGTTAGCTTTCTTCCACTGTTTATTACAGCACAGTTTATGAGCAATTTATTACAGTAGTTATTTTGCAAATTCACACAATCCTACAGGCTTCAGTCTCTAGAGTAAATTCCCTATACTAACATACCAACATCCACGTCATACATTCAACAATTAGAAGACTTACCATTGCGGATTGGTACCGGAGACTCAGGTGCCATGCTTTCTCAAAATATATATATTTTCCATCAAAACCAATTTGCAAACCCTTACTTAAAACATTTTTGGGCCATATACCCAGAACCGAGCTTTGAACACTGCTCTGATACCAAAATTGTAACATCCCAACCCGGCCAAAACACTACGACTGAATCTGGGGTGTCACAGGGATGAAAACATTTTGAAACCAGTATGTTGTTTCAATCTTGAGTGAGCTATTTGAAAATTTTAGAAGAAAAAAAACTAGTTTGTAATGATAGAATTGTTTGAAAACATTATGGTCCTCAATTTAAAGAGACAATGTTGTCTTGTTATTTGGTGATTAAAGTTACCCGATGGTAGTAATTTTTGGAAAAAACCCAAAGATATAGCTAAGTTTTGGAAAATGTTCTTTTTATAGATCTGTAAACATGGTTTTTAGCGTTTAAATGCTAATAATACTTTTCTTTTCTTTTTAAAAGGAAACCCTAAACCAAATAATAAACCCAAAAATTAAATTTAAGTGGCCTTATTACAACCAAAAATCAAACTTAAAGGAAAATTTAGTCTAGAGTAAATGGTAAAGTAAAAACCAAAATATTCTGCATGGCCACCTCAAGTCCTCCTTGGCTCCTCCTCCGCGATCTAACAATCACCTGTAAAATGGTAACGGAAAGGGGTGAGTCATCGAGACCCAGTGCATAAATCCCCATCCGATAGATCATAAGCTCTTACACAGATTCATATGCAAATATGCAGGACATGCAACCCATCCAACCTATCCATCCGAAACTCCCAATTCTACCCCGTATGGTACCAAACCACTAGTGGTGCCAAACCACTGGTGACCGAAGTCACAATTAAATATATGTAGTACCAAACCACTGGTGACCGAGGTCACAATAATCATGTGTGGGCCAACCCAAGTTGTGGTACCAAACTACTGATGACGATCCCTTTTATATCATATGGGGCCAACCCACTGTGGCATTAAACCACTGGGACGAGTCACAAAGATAATCATATGTGGTACCAAACCACTAGTGACCGTAGTCACAAATAATCATGTGGGGGGCTAACCCACTCTTTGGTACCAAACCACTGAGACTTAGTCACAAGATAATGAGAAGTAGGGCCAACCCATTGTGCGGTACCAAACCACTGGTGACAGTCTGAAAATCATATCTTCCCCTTCCTCTCATCATACCCATGTTTCATGCACATACTTTTCAACATATTATGATCATGACTAACATTTAATTGAATAAACATGGTACATGTCATATTTAATAGCATCACATCACAACAACCACCAAAATGGTCTTACCCGGAGTCCTCGCTTTTACCTACAAGGCTAACTTATCGCTTGCTACAGTTAATCCAGCCTTAGACATTATACAACACAATAACATATTAACGTATGAAGTGTGTAAGGGTTACACACCTGATTACTCACAAAACTACGCTTTCTACGTCGACACTGTCGTTAAATGACACTACCGCTATCTGTCTACTCTCCTGTTCAGATGCTGGTCCACACCTAGGTGGCCAATCGCGAACCGCAGACACAGCCCGCCTCTTGAACCTAGGGGCTAGGGTCTCAGATCCAACCCCTCCAACCGCTTGGTTAGCCTTTGAGTCCATAACACACCTTAGTCACTAACTCCGATTAAAGCAGCGAAACCCAAGCTAAAAGGTTAACCAAATACTTAAAGCGAACACCCTTACCTAGATCGATAATCCCAGAAACGTTGGATTTGATCCACAAGTCAAGCGAATCCCGAATATCTCCACTGAAAAGTGACACCACCCTTCACCACCTACATTCGGCCAAGCCCTCACATAAGGCCAACTAGCCATTCGGCTTTGGCATGAGAATCCCAGAAAAGAAGATAACGATTCAAGAGAACATCATTAACCTTAACATAAGAGATCCCTCTAGCACTTAAGAGAATTTGGCACTAGTCAAGAAGAGGAGAAAATTCGGGAAGCAGACACCACCAAGAATATTCGGCTTTTAAGATGAAAGAGTGAAAAGAAAGAATCAACCATCTAGATAATAAGAAAGCGATTTGATTTTGAAAAAAGATGAGAAAGAAAGAGATATTGCAAAGAGGAAATGACAGAGATCTTACCAATCCTGCAATGATTCTGCTAAAAGCAATAGAAAATGTGATCTTCAGCTTTTAGTGATTGATAGCAGATTAAACTAAGGTGATGAGAACCAAAGGGTTTCGGCTATGGTCAAGAGATGAGAAAAGAGGAGACAAGTTTAGGTATTTCGGCACAAGAGAGATTGGGAGAAGAAAGAAATAGAAAGAGAGGTGGAATGATGATTTCAGCTTTGGTACAAAATGAAGAAAAGCAAGTAGAAGAGTTTCGATTAACAACAAAAAAAAAAGAATGGAAAAGAGGAGGAGACCTAGGAGAGTATTCGGTTTGAGTAGATGAGAGAAAAGAAGAAAAAAATAAAAATGCCAAATGAGAGGGGTTTAATTTCGGTCACCAAAAGAAATGAGAAGAAAAATCTCTAAGGTTCCCTAACTAGCCGAATTCGCAAACCTTACCCAGGCATACACCCACATTCGGCCACCCCCTAAACTAGCCAAAACCGATTCTCCTCCCTCCCCTAGTGTTTAGCATTCGGCCAACTCTAGGCTCAAGTGTCCATCCCTCTTTTTCCTCCACGAAATTCTCCTGGCCACACATTCAAACTCATTTGAATGTTTCAAACTCCTGAGAATTCTCTCTTCCACTTATTTGAATTTGTTGACTCCTTCAACACCTATCCACCACAGTCCATCTTGAGCACAACTCCTCCCTAGTCATGGCGTCAAAAATAACAAGCAGAAAGGGGACTTCTGCTACTCGAACTCAGGCCCTCCAACTTGTATGAGGCTTCACTCCCATGTGCCTTAAGTGGCACCTCCCTTGCCACTTTACCACTTGGATTCTTGCGTCAAATCTAGTTACCAATTACTCTTAACACCTAGCTCAAATAGCTCTCCTCTTCTAGAAGCCCAAAACGCAAATTTCAAAGAAACACAGGCCTATCCCTGGCTCATGCCTAGACCTCAAAATAGCCCAAACTAACATGACAACCATACTAACTACATGCAAGCAGATAAAATGCAATGCCCCGATTTAAGGATGTTACATGTAACGACCCAAATTTGGGCCTAGTAGAATTGGGCTGATTGGGCCTTGGCCATTGGAGCGTTTAAAATTTTTTAGAATAAGAGAACAACACTTATGCAAGTTGGACCTATTAGGTGAGTGATTTTAGAAGGTTAAGGGGCTTCTATGAAGTCCCGGGATCAAACTTGGGCTTAGGAAAAATTTTGGTTTTAGGTGAATAAAACCCTGGGTGTTAGTAAGTAGGATTTAAGAATAAAATGTGGAAAAAATGACACAAAAGGAGCTTGTGGTGTAGTGGCAAAGTGGCGTCACATGGAAGACAAGGAGATGACACCACACAAGGAAGCAAGGGGTCCAAGGTTCAAGTCTTGGCGCTTGCATTTCATTTTGATTTATTTTTTAAGTGAACTTAGACTTTGGTCCATAGACTTATATTTAGTTGCACATGATTTTAGACACAAGTTAGCCATGAGGTAGGGTGGTTGTGGTGTCAAGTGGAGAGCATGGAGAGAAGGGGTTCAAATCCCATTGATGGCAAATTGGAGGCTTTTATTTTGCTAAGTTGGGACGACCAGAGTTTGTGTTGGATTTAAGCTCTGCTGAAGAAGGGATCCCACATCGAAAAGCTAGCATGAGGGAAGGTGAGAAGCTGGCTTTAAATAGAGCCAACTATGAGGAGAGCAAGCATACCTTGGTTGGCGTTTGGGCATAAGAGTGCTCAGAGCACGTATTAACTCCAGATTCCTATCAGGTGTGTATTTCGCCCTACTCTAGCTGTAGAGCGGCAAATGCCGAAATACCGGTCACACGGCAATGGTAGCCATATGAGCGTGTGAGCACATGTGTGGGAGCTTCGACACGATAGTTGAGGCCATCAGGAGTGTTCTTGTAGGTTCAGGCTGTTTGGGCCACGATGGGCCGAAAGGGGCCAAGTGGGCCCATATGAATAAATTGTATGATTGTGTAGTAGATAGTGAACTGGTCTATGTGATTCTCATATTTGTAGCTAGATTTGGGCTAAATGGGCCACACGAATGTGTGGGTCTATTTGGGCCAAGAATGGGCCCTAAGCCCATTCGTATCGTTACCCCTATTTAGAATACCTGTAACTCCCCTTGCTCGGGTTCTACGCCGGAACCAGGCCCGAGGCGTTACCGTACTAAAACCTCATGACGCCACTTAGGCTTATTGTGAGTACTCACTTAAGCCACCTTTACAACTTCGTTTTTGACTTACGAAGTCTCACTCATATTCCCGAGGGCTCTCGAGACTATCACAGAGCTCTTTCTATTCTTAAATTTTTTTCTTTTATTCTGGGTTCACACGCCCTTGCATGTTGAAACACGCCCGTGTGCAGACACACACACGCCCATGTCCCCAAACCGTGCTTAAAACTTGAGCATTCTGCTAAATGCTCCACGGCCAAGGCACACGTCCATATTAGTCCAGGGGCACACCCGTGTACCCCGAAGGCACCCCCGGGTCCAATGCCCATAGGGAGCTACTGACTGGGTCCACACGGCCCTGACACGCCCGTGTCACCCAACTGTGGGGAGCTACTAACTTAATCCACATGGCTTGGGCACACGCCCATGCTCAAACCGTGTGTCTTACACGGCTCATGCACACGGCCGTGGGACTTACCCGTGGTCTATTCTTTCTAATAATAATAAGGTGCAAGGCAAGCATGGCCTAGACACAAACCCGTGTGTCTAACCGTATGGGCACTTAGAGGCTATTTACTAAGCCTTCTTACCACTCTCAAATGTATGCATACATATACTAATCCAATAAAGTCTCAAATCATCAACTAAACCATATGAACTTATACATTTGATTCATGAAAATAAGGTTTTCCTCCCATACAATTACAACAACACAATCCATCATTAATGGCCTTACACAATTAAACTATGAGCCCTCTTAGGCCAACACAATTAAGCACTTTTAACCACAACTTAATCAACCTTAAGTTCTAGCCCTATACATGCCATGACTTAATAGGACTTGATACCTCATGCCAAAGGTCTGCTCAATAGTGTGAAAACATCTCTGGCGATCTCCAACCTAAGCTGGCTAAAGTAACCTATAAGAGATGAGAAAAGAGAGGAGTAAGTAATAAAGCTTGGTAAGTTCATCTGCACAAACTGACAAACACTGATATTCATTGAATATACATGACTATAAGTTATTATAATAAGCTTTTGTCATGAGCTCATGGTTTCTTACTCAACCATTGTTGAAACTTACTCATTCAATATTTTACCACACTCTTACCCTATCACGAGCCAACTGCTCGTGCTGAATTGCATTCATTCCTGCACTGATCACCATTTAATCGTATGAAACAACACATCAACCATCTAGATAAATCACTCATACTACTAATCTCTCAGGGGTTTCGCACTTAGCCCACGACTGAATCTCTAGTAGGGTGGTATCGTACACAGCCCACCATTCATAAATACTCATGGTGATTTCGCACTTAGCTCACCAATCATTTATAAGCGATGGTATCGTACACAGCCCATCGATTAATAGTTTGTCCGGTGGTAACGCACACAACCCACCGATAATAATATAGTTGATAGTAACGCACACAGCCCATCAACTACTATCAATGAGGTGCATTTGCACAAGCTCACCGTTACTATACATTCACAATTATTTACCCTTATACATTTCTTAAATTCAAATGTTCATCCGTGAACATCTTCACTTACTATCATTCTTACTTGACTTTCTACAATACTCATTCGCATTCATGTAGTACAACAATAAATCTATCTCATGCAACTAAGGTGCATTAATAACACATATCCCACTAGGGGTTCATCATATATTGAATTCATCTCAATTTAGTTATAACACATACTTGTACTACTCATAGTACAACCAAATACCCTCAACATATTCATTGAAGCACTCAAGTTATAAAATAATTCTCTTGAGTCTCATACACTCGAAGTCTCATAGAAATCATACCCCAATAAGGTCTTACTTGGATTAACATATCGATGCCATGTCTCTGACAAGGTCTTATACGAATTCTTACATCGAGGCCATGATCCAATATGGTCTTATACGAGGCTTTAACCATCGTCTCAACATTCTACATGCATTTCTCATTACTCTTGGACTCTGTTCTCATGACATTTTATCAAAAGATATTTCATACATCCAAATAACATCGGATTACTTACATAAAATCATACATAATTTCAATAATTGCACATGAACTTACCTCGTTGTCGAAATAACCGAAAAGAACTATTTGCCCACACTTCTCTTTTCACCTGTTCTAGGTCCGAAACTCATTTTCTTTGACCTAGAACAATAAAATTTTACTGATTAATTCATTTATAGATAAAAAAACACCATAATACACACTTTAGGCAAAAATGACCATTTTGCCCGTACACTTTGGCAAAATTATGATTTTGCCCCTAGGCTCGTAAATAAATTTTTATCACATTTTCTTGTTAAACAATCCAAGATGAACATTTAATCCTCTTACAAATATCTCTAATTTCAACTATTTCATGGTTTAATGAACAAATTACAACTTTTGCATTATAGTCCCAATTAGGTGTTTTCATGGCAACACCTTTCACAAAAGTTGTTTCTCATCATCCTATCATTCATTTTATTCCATAAAAACTCAGCTAACAAATCTCACATGGAAAATCTCTAAACTTTTTACCATAATGCAAAATAGTCCCTTAAGCTTTAGGGACTCCAAAAGTACAATTTTTATCAAAAAAAATTATCAAAATCACTTACTAGAGAGGAGGATTGCTTGCTGAAATTTTAAGCTTCAAAACCCCCTTGTTGCTGCTCATTTTCGATGGAGAGAAGATGGAGAAAAGATGATAGCTTTCTTTTTCTTTATTTTATGATAAAAAATAAATCTTTTATCACCAAATTTCCACCTAACCATTGACAAGGTCAATTCTTTGTCCCCCATGGCCAGCCATCACTCCCCCAATGGCCTATTTGCACTTTAAGGACCTCCAACTAATATTCCATAGTTATATGGCACCCTTAGAAATTAAAATGGAACTTTTGCACTTTATGCGATTAGTCCTTTTTCGCTATTTAGCTAGAAATCGCTAAAATTAAGGCACTAAAATTTTCATGCATCCTTATAAACATGTTATAACACATAACATATCATGAAAATAATTTTCTCTAACCTCAAATTAGTGATTACGAGATCACTGTTCCGACTAGCCCTAAATCGGGCTGTTACAATACCCCAGTTTGCAAAATTATCGAAATACCTCGATTTGCAAAATTACTAAAATACCCTAAGTTTGTAAAATTATTAAAATACCCTCAGTTTGTAAAATTATTGAAATACCCTTGGATTAAAAAATTACTGAAATACCCCAATTTATGAAATTATCGAAATACCTCCGATTTATGAAATTACCAAAATACCCTAAATTTACAAAATTATCGAATTACCCCAAACCCGGCCTAGACGCTATGACCGGATCTGGCATGTCACATAAAAGGGTTGTATAAAAACTTGCACGCTCATTAAAAAGTTCGTGTTCTTTTTGAAAGCTTCGAGTTTTTTTTTCTTATGAAAACCCGATTTGTCTTTCTGGTTTTCTTGCAAAAATGTTATTGTTATTGTTATTGTTGAAAACTTTGCTTACAATCAAAATGAGATTTAGTGATTTGCGAAAATGTGATATTTTGAAAACAGTTTTTGTCGTTTTTAGAAAATTCAGAGTTTAATCATTTATAGTTTGAAAATAACCGAAATGAAAGTTTAAAAGAAAAATTAAGTCCAAAGGCCTTATTACAAAATGTAAACACAAAATAAATAATCTCAGAAATAAAGTAAAAACTGGATTTACTAAAGTTCACGAGAAGTATCTCCGTTGTATGGCCACCCCCGAGTCCTCCACGGCTCCAAATCCTCTACTGCTGGGAATTACCTGCGAGGTTAAGGGAAAAGGGGTGAGTTACGAGAACTCAGTGTGTAATGCCTTGAACGGTCACTAACTGGGCCCGAGCTTAAGACATCAAACTGGGCCTAAGCCCTTTAATCATAAAATTGTAGATAATGTAATGTAATGTAACCCAACCCAATCCAACCAATCACATCCCCATACCAACCAATCGTCACCTATGGGGATCAAGTCAACCCACCCCAATCACACAAAGAATGCGCATTTAGCCGCTAATCACAATATTTGTGGCTGAGCCACCAGAGTCATAGTATATATATGTGGCATAGCCGCTAAAACAGTATGTGGCAGAGCCACTAGGCTACACTTCTCCTCAGTCATTAACCTGCTCTATGCAATATGATAAAATGTCATGTATCAATGTATAAAAGTGTAATTAAAACATACACACGATATTCAATCACAATTAAGGGTATAACAGTCATTTTCACCCCCTCGGGGGTATTTCAGTAATTTTGCAACCCAAGAGTATTTTGGTAATTTACCCTGTAAGGGTATTTTTGTAATTTCACATTTAACGGCCTTTCCAAAGGCCTATAGTCACCTCGAGTGACTCGAGAGCCTCTTTGGGTCTCTACGGTACTATTGGGCCTAGAATCCATTTCAGGCCCAAATGGGCCCACACTCTCGTGTGGCCCATTACACGTGGTTTCGCTTTCAGTTTTGCGAATTTTGCACTCGCATCTATCATTCAGTATTTTTCCATCGATTTTGCCCCTGTGGGCCTGTAAGCCTATTGGGCCCATTTAGCCCATTTCAGTTCGATCAGGCTGTTTCAGCCTTAGTTTCGCGAGAGTGCTCACAACACTCTCAACAATCTATCATTGTCATTCGTGTCTCACTTTACCACCACGAGCGTTCGCATACTCGAGCGGTCATAGTTGTCGACTTTTTGACTTTTCGGCTTATGGCCGATTCTCAAAACATCACATGCATTTATCATCAAAATGGTGTGAGATTACACACCTGATTTGGAATACGAACCACGACATTCTTCGAAGCACCAAAAACGACAGCAACTCCTTGCTAGGCCTGAATGTTTAGTTTACTCCCTCTGGTTACGAAATTGCGTCCCTAAAGAAGAGCACGAGTTAGCGATGTTGTTTCAAGAATAACAGAGGAATGGCCTTTCGACCTGAATGAACCTAAAATGAAGAATGACCATCTACTCCCCCTATTCGGCCATATAAACTTACCAACAATTGAAGAAGATCACGAAGCAGTTTGCACCTAGAGTGCCTTAGAGGATTCGGCTCATACTACACAAGAAGGATTCCAAATAGAAACAATAAACCAATTCGACCTTGGAAAAAGAAAGTGAGAGTTCGATTTTAGCAGAGAGAAAAGAAAAGAGAAAAGATGAAAAGAATACAGAGAAAAGAACTCCCTACCTTGATAAATGAAAAACCGAATAGAGACAGATTCGGCTATGGGATTAAACCGAAGTAAGCATTCCATGATGAGAAAAGAAAGGAAAGAGTTAGTCGATAACTAGAAGAAAAGGAGTAGCCAATTCAGCTTTGTGAAACACAAGAGCGAAAAGAAAAGAAAATAGAGAAAGAATTACCATTACCTTAGATTAGAGATAAGTCGAATGGAAGGCAAGATTCGGCACAAACATTAACTCCAAAGAGTCAAAATTCGACTATAGAGGGAAAACCGAAATGAAACAATTAAAGAACACTAGCCGCAATATTATTGTAAGAGGAATTCGACTATAGGAAGAAAGAAAAGAAGAACTGAGAAAGAGTTGAGAAAAGAAAGAAAGAGCACAAGAACATTCAGTAGAGGTTTACCAAGAAGGGAAAAAGAATGACCTAAAACTTCACACTAACTCAAATAGCAATTGCCCTTTTCCAAAACAAATGACACAAGCAAAATTTCGGCATACACTAACCAAAACCGAATGCACTCTAACAAAAGACCCTTCTCTTCACTGAAACCCCTTATGCACTTCCCCAAATTCAGCCACTACCTTATCTCACTCCATCCTCACGATTTTCTCCACATTTTACTCCACCAATCACTCCCCACCTCTCATTCAAAACATTTGACCACTTCAAACCTTCACCAAGTAGAGTCCCACTCCAACTCCACCTCTTCTCCTCCTTAAGCACAAAATAAAACTACCATATGCTGCATGTGGGATTCGAACCCCATCCCACCAAGCTTCCACATTGACGCCACAACCACCACACCACACACCTCACTTGTGTTAGAAAAACACCAACAATTAGCTTAAGCCTTACTTCCAACAGTCCTTCCCCTAGAGTGCCCAAAAACCAAAATTTCACTAGGGCTTAGGCTCGAACCCGAGCCTCCCCAAGACCCCCAAACACACCTAAATAATAAGCTAAGCGAGCTACGCATATGCAACAGTGTAAAATTGCCAGACCCTAATTACGATGTTACAGTTCTACCCCCTTAAAGAAATTTTGGCCTTGAAATTTACCTGATTAAAAGAGGTGAAGGTATTGCTGTCGAATTGCCTCCTCAGGCTCCCAAGTGGCTTCTTCCAAACTATGATTCTGCCATAACACTTTGACCAACGGAACTGATTTCCTCCTCAACACCTTAACATCCCTATCCAAAATCTGCATTGGTTCTTTTTCAAATGACAGATTAGGTCTAACCTCAATTTCTTCCACCGGAACTATATGAGATGGATCTGAGCGGTAGCGCCTCAGCATAGAAACATGAAATACGTCATCTATCCAATTCAGCTTCGGGGGCAACTCAAGCTGATAGGCGACCGGTCCACATGTTTCACTATCCGATAAGGCCCAATGAATCTGGGGCTCAACTTGCCCTTCCGTCCAAATCTCAAGATTTTCTTCCAAGGTGAGACCTTGAAGAAGACATAATCTCCCACCGAGTACTCGATTTCTCTATGCTTAAGATCTGCATACGACTTCTATCTATCAGAAGCTTCTTTTAATTGACCCCAAATCAATTTCACTTTCTCATTAGTTTCCGAAATCAATTCTTGACCCAACAATCGTCGCTCACCCAATTCTATCCAACAAGTAGGGGTACGACACCTATGACCATATAACGCCTCATAAGGTGCGATCTGAATGCTGGATTGGTAGCTGTTGTTATATGCAAATTTCATTAACGGCAGATAATCTTTCCAACTACCTCTGAAGTCAATCACACAGCCTCTTAACATGTCTTCCAGAAGTTGGATTACCCTCTCCGACTGACCATCAGTCTGTGGGTGGAATGCTGTGCTGAAGTCTAATCTGGTACCCAGAGCTTCATGTAACACTTTCCAGAATTGAGATGTAAATCTAGGGTCCCTATCCGAGATGATGGACACTGGTACCCCATGTAACCTCACAATTTCTGCCACGGGGGCAAAATCAATAGAAAAATACTGAATGATAGATGCGAGTGCGAAATCCGCAAAACTAAAAGGGAAACCACAAGTAATGGGCCATACGAGATTGTGGGCCCGTTTGGGCCTGAAATGGATTCTAGGCCCAATAGTACCGTAGAGACACAAAGAGGGTCCTGAGTCGCTCGAGGCGACTATAGGCCTTTGGAAAGGCCTTTAAATGTAAAATTACTAAAATACCCTTGAAAGGTAAATTATCGAAATACCCTCGATTTGTAAAATTACCAAAATACCCCAAGTTTATGAAATTAATGAAATACCTTGGTTTATAAAATTATTAAAATACCCTTAGTTTACAAAATTACTAAAACACCCTTGGTTTACACAATTACTAAAATACCCTTAGTTGACAAAATTACTGAAATACCCTCAATTTATGAAATTATCGAAATACCCTCAAAGGGTGAAATAACCGTTTTACCCCTAAACGATAAAATGACCGTTGCACCATCGGGGTAGTACTAGTGTTGTATGTGTTAATTGTATGATTGAGTATGTTCGAGATGTACTGCATACATGGATTAGTTATGAGTAGAATTATCGAAATACCCCTGGGTTGCGAAATTACCAAAATACCCTTAAAGGGGTAAAAATGTCCGTTATACCCTTGATTAGGGTTGAATATTGTGTATATGATTCTGGTTACATTTTTTTATGTTTTCTATATTGCATTTAAACTATGTTGCATGGGTTGGGTTTGATGACTAAAGAGAAGTGTAGCCTGGTGGCTCTACTATATACTGTTTTGGTGGCTATGCCACATATATATACTATTACTCTGGTGGCTCAGCCACAAATACTGTAATTAACAGCTGGTCTGCAAAATTGGTGTGATTAGCGGGGTGGGTTGACTTGATCCCCACAGGTGACGATTGGTTGGTACGGGGGTGTGATTGGTTGGATTGGGTTGGGCTGCATTACATTATTTGCATTATCATGATTATAGGGCTTAGGCCCAGATTGATGTCGTATGGGCTCGGGCCCAATTAGTGACCGTTTAGGGGATTACATATTGAGTTCTCGTAACTCACCCCCTTTCCCTTAACCTTGTAAGTAATCCTAGCGTTAGAGGATTTTGAGCTATGGAGGACTCGGTGGTAGCCATACATCGGGATAATTTCTCGCGAAACATAGTAAATCTAGTTTTTACTTTATTTTAAGATTATTTATTTTGGGTTTAATAATTTGTAATAAGGCCGTTAGATTTTTTTTTACTTTTTAACTTTTATTTTTGCTATTTCAAATTGCTAAACGTTTAATACTGGGTTTTCTTAAAATGTTAAAAATCATTTTTTTAAAATATCACGTATCCGCAACTATTCAAGTTTTTTTTTTCACAGCAAAAATGGATTTTTTTTAGATAATAACAACTTTATAAAAATAGACATTAAGTAAATCGGATTTACAAATAAACAATGAAACTCGGAGTTTTAAAAAAGAAGATGCACCATTTTCAACAAACGCAAACCTTTTAAACAACCTTTCCATGTGACACGCTGGATCCGACCATAACGTCTAGGCCGGGTTTGGGGTGTTACATTTTATGGTATCAGAGCCCGGTTGCAAAACTCGGCTGTGGACTGGGATAAAAAAATTTTCTACTTCGTTTAAATTTTTTAACTTGGGAAATGACAGTGTTACTGAAAGTATAGCACACCGAGTCTCCTGCACCAAATCTGTAAGTTTCCTGATGCTATACTTTGTTATATGCTGAAATTACTATATTTTCTGTAGTTATTTTGTGTGCGTTTGTTTGAATATAGAAATTGTATGCATGTGTGATAAATATCTGTTTGTTTCTGTGGTTAGATGGTCGATTGTGTGTAAGAGGTTTCAAGGTTAAGTTAGAAGTGTTGTAGTGTTATCGGGATGAGTTGCGTAGTGGAAGCATAGTGAGGTAACCTCTGTTGTGCGGCTATTATATAGTTGGAAATTTCGAGGACGAAATTTATTTAAAGGGGGTAGATTTGTAACGATCCGAATTTGGGCCTAGTAGAATTGGGCTTATTGGGCCTTGGCCATTGGAGCATTTAAAATTTTTGATAATAAGAGAACGGCACTTATGCAAGTTGGACCTATTAGGTGAGTGATTTTGGAAGGTTATGGGGCTTCTATGAAGTCCCGTGATCAAACCTGGGCTTAGGAAAAATTTTGGTTTTAGGTGAATAAAATCCTGGGTGTTAGTAAGTAGGCTTTAAGATAAAATGTGGAAAAAATGACACAAAAGGAGCTTGGGGTGTAGTGGCAAAGTGGCGCCACATGGGAGACAAGGAGATGACGCCACACAAAAAAGCAAGGGGTCCAAGGTTCAAGTCTTGGCGCTTGCATTTCATTTTGATTTATTTTTTAAGTGAACTTAGACTTTGGCCCATAGACTTATATTTAGTTGCACATGATTTTAGACACAAGTTGGCCATGTGGTAGGGTGGTTGTGGCGTCAAGTGGAGAGCATGGAGGGAAGGGGTTCGAATCCCATAGATGGCAATTTGGAGGCTTTTATTTTGCTAAGTTGAGACGGCCAGAGTTTGTGTTGGATTTAAACTCTGCTGAAGGAGGGATCCCACATCAGAAAGCTAGCATGAAGGAAGGTGCTGGCTTTAAATAGAGCCAACTGTGAGGAGAGCAAGCATACCTTGGTTGGAATTTGGGCATAGGAGTGCTCAGAGCACGGATTAACTCCAGATTCCTATCAGGTGTGTATTTCGCCCTACTCTAGCTATATAGCGGCAAATGCCGAAATGCCAGTCACACGGCAATGGTAGCCTTACGAGCGTGCGAGCGCATGTGTGGGAGCTTCGACGCAATAGTTGAGGCCATCATGAGTGTTCTTGTGGGTTCAGGCTGTTTGGGCCACGATGGGCTGAAAGGGGCCAAGTGGGCCCATATGAATAAATTGTATGATTGTGTAGTAGAAAGTGAACTGGTCTATGTGATTCTCATATCTGTGGCTAGATTTGGGCTAAATGGGCCACACGATCGTGTGGGTCTATTTGGGCCGAGAATGGGCCATAGGCCCATTCGTATCATTATCCCTGTTTAGAATACCCCAGTTTGCAAAATTATCGAAATACCCCGATTTGCAAAATTACTGAAATACCTTCAGTTTGCAAAATTACTAAAATACCCTTAGTTTGCAAAATTACTAAAATACCCCCGATTTATAAAATTACTGAAATATCCCTATTTTACGAAATTATTAAAATACCCCTGATTTACGAAATTATCGAAATACCACCGATTTACGAAATTACTAAATTACCCTCAATTTGTGAAATTACCAAAATACCCCCGATTTGAAAAATTACCGAAATACCCTCAATTTATGAAATTACTGAAATACCCCCGATTTATAAAATTATCGAAATACCCTCAAAGAGTGAAATAACCGTTTTACCCCTAAATGAAAAAATGACCATTGCACCCTCGGGGTAGTACTAGTGTTGTATGTGTTAATTGTATGATTGAGTATGTTCGAGATGCACTACATACATGGATTAATTATGAGTAGAATTACCGAAATACCCCTGGGTTGCGAAATTGCCAAAATACCCTTAAAGGGGTGAAAATGTATGTTATACCTTCGATTAGGGTTGAATATTATGTATATGATTTTGGTTACATTTTTTTATGTTTTCTATATTGCATTTAAACCATGATGCATGGGTTGGGTTTGATGACTGAAGAGAAGTATAGCCTGTTGGCTCTGCCACATACTGTTTTGGTGGCTATGCCACATATATATACTATTACTCTGGTGGCTCAGCCACAAATACTGTGATTAGCAGATGGTTTGCAATATTGGTGTGATTGGTGGGGTACGTTGACTTGATCCCCACAGGTGACAATTGGTTGGTACGGGGGTGTGATTGGTTGGATTGGGTTGGGCTGCATTAGATTATCTGCATTATCATGATTATAGGGCTTAAGCCCAGATTGATATCGTATAGGCTCGGGCCCAGTTAGTGACCGTTTAGGGGATTACACATTGAGTTCTCGTAACTCACGCCCTTTCCCTTAACCTTGCAGGTAATCCCAACGTTAGAGGATTTGGAGCTATGGAGGACTCAGTGGTGGCCATACATCGGGATAATTTCTTGTGAAACATAGTAAATCTAGTTTTTACTTTATTTTAAGATTATTTATTTTGGGTTTAATAATTTGTAATAAGGCCTTTGGATTTTGTTTTACTTTTTAACTTTCATTTTTGCTATTTCAAATTGCTAAACGTTTAATACTGGGTTTTCTTAAAATGTTAAAAATCATTTTTTTTAAAATATCACGTTTCCGCAACTATTCAAGTTCATTTTTCACAACAAAAATAGGTTTTTTTTTTTAAAATAACAACAACTTTTTGAAAATGGACATTAAGTAAATCGGATTTACAAATGAACAACGAAACTCGAAGTTTTCAAAAAGAAGATACACCATTTTCAACGAACGCAAAACTTTTAAACAACCTTTCCATGTGACACGCTGGATCCGGCCATAACATCTAGGCTGAGTTTAGGGTGTTACACGAGTATGAAAATGGCACCTTATGAGGCTTTGTACGGACGTAAATGTAGAACACCTTTGTATTGGACTGAGCTCAGTGAAAGTAAGATACACGGGTTCGATTTGATCAAAGAGATTGAATAGAAAGTGAAAGTGATTCGCAATAGTCTGAAAGCTGCGTCAGATGTCAGAAGTCGTACGCAGATTTAAAACGTAAAGATACTAAGTTTCAGATCGGGGACAAAGTGTTTTTAAAAGTTTCACCGTGGAAGAAAATACTCAGATTTGGTCGTAAAGGCAAGTTGAGTCCGAGATATATTGGGCCATATGAGATTATAGAGCGTATCGGGCCAGTTGCTTACAGATTGTTACTACCATTTGAGTTAGAAAATATCCATAATGTATTCCATGTTTCAATGCTTCGACGATACCGATCCGACCCATCACATGTGGTTTCTCCAACTGAGGTTGAGATTCGATCCGATATTGTAACACCCCTTACCCGTATTCGACGCCGGAATAGGGTACGAGACATTACCAGACACATACACTTGTAAACGTATTAAACTGAGTCATAAAATTTTATCCAAATTATCACTTTTCAATTTTCATCACAAACATATAACTTAAATAATACTAGTCAACATTAATGGCCTTATACAAAATGAACTGCTAAATATTAATGGCCAACATTTTAGGCCAAACCAATTATGACATATACAAATGACTAAGTCCCCTATACATGCCATAAACTTAAGAGGTTTGTATTCACTTTTTACCCACGATGATAGCTTGACAGTGTGATTGCATCTCCGATGATCTCCAACTCGAGCTAGCATACAACCCTATAAGATATGAGAAAGGAAAGAAAGTAAGCTACAAAGCTTAGTACGTAAGTATGTAAATAATAAGTGATTTATTAACAGGCTTTCATAAATTTTCACAATATGTTCTCAAGATAATACAATCATAATTGCACATAGTTCCACTTTTTTTTTATTCATGTTCATATGAAGCTGTCTATTTGATTCACTGCCACTAAATTATTTATTTCTCGAGTTACAGAGCTCCAAATGAAGAACTGTTAATTTTATATGAAACTAGGCTCAAATATCTCCACACCAGAAAATTTCCAGAATTTTTTGCTTAGCCAATTATTACAGTTTATTCTTTAAAGTATCCCCTATTCTGTTGTCTAACAGTTTCGACCTTTCTTTACTAAAAATTAATTATCTCATTGTACATAACTCAAATGATATTAACATTTATTTCTATTGAAAATAGACTCATTAAAAAATTCATGGATATAAATTTTATCTCATTATTATTTTTTATAATTTTAATGAATTTTCAAAGTTACAATAGGGGATTCCAAAATCATTCTGACCATGTCTCACAAAAATTCAAATATCACATAATATTAAATTTTTATTTGTTTTCACCGTTTCTTTTATGTCAAAATAGACTCATCCAGATTTAATTTCATATATTATTCAACCTCTAATTCAATTTCCACCATTTTTGGTGATTTTTCAAAGACACATAACTGCTGCTGTCCAAAACTGTTTTATTTCTAAATTTACTCTTTCATAATTTCACTTACTCCATTTCTTCTTACCGAAAGTTCGCTCAAATATTGAGCACATTGTTCATAAATTTTCACACTTATACCTGCACTTATTCATCACATAATTATATTCAATTACACTTAGTCATTATTTGATAATTAACACACGAAGTGCTGTCTTCCGATAATGTATCGCACACATAGTGCCATTACCCGTTTCTCGCACACATAGTGTCATCTACCGGTAATGCATCGCACACATAGTGCCATTACCCATTTCTCGCACACATAGTGCCATCTTCCGGTAATGTATCGCACACATAGTGCCATTACTCATACCATCTACCGGTAATGTATCGCACACATAGTGCCATTACCCGTTTCTCGCACACATAGTGCCATCTTCCGGTAATGTATCGCACACATAGTGTCATTACCCATTTCTAGCACACATAGTGCCATCTACCGGTAATGTATCGTACACATAGTGCCATTACCCGTTTCTCGCACACATAGTGCCATCTTCAGGTAATGTATTGCACACATAGTGCCATTACCCATTTCTCGCACACATAGTGCCATCTACCGGTAATGTATCGCACACATAGTGCCATTACCCTTTTCTTGAACCCATAATGCCATCTACCGGTAATGTATCGCACACATAGTGCCCGGATATGTATTTGTACATTTAGAACCGTTTAATAGTTCTATAAATTATTTAATTCCACAATATATGAATTTCCAAAAATTCAGATTTACCACAAAACATATAAATATAATCAAGTAAATCCCTACCTCAATGCAAAAACCTTGTATTCGGCCAAAATCCAAGGCATACAACCAAATTATAACTGAATACTTCTATACCATAATTTAATATCTTTCTAACCATATGCAACATTAACAAATCAAAGGAAATATTCACCTTTGGTATCTGAATCAAAATACCAAGGAAAACTCATCAAGCCATGTACGAATTTACATCGATTTTTTTTCCACCACATTCGGTAATATGAGATTTCATTCTTACCTATTTTCGCATTAACACACATTAATAAGAAGCATAAGCTTAACAAAATTACTTAAAATCTTACCTCGGATAACAACGGATAAAACTTCTCGGTTAATTGTTCGACTTAGCTTTTCCTTTATCCAATCCTTTTTTCTTTCTTTGAATCTTGATCTAAACAATTTCAATTAAGCTCATTCAAAAACATTTCCATTCAATTTGATCCATAAATACATAATTTAGAAAATTTACAAATTTACCCTTAACTTTTACAATACATACAATTTAGTCCCTAATGCAATACTCATAAATTACTCAAAATTAGTCCAACATCCTTTAGGGCCGAATCTTTCTAAGGCCATATACATCAATGTAAACCAACTATTTAGCATTATAATCCTTCAACTATTTATTTTAACTCTAGTTTCTAATTTGCTCTATTTCATAAAAAATGCAAGAATAAAACTTACTAATCTAACACCTAACATTAATATTTCACCATCAAACATAACAAAGCAAGAGCATTCATCCATGGTCGAATCTTTATCATGCTTCAAACTCTAAAATTTTCACATGGGCTTGATAGTATTTAAGATAACTTGTTTAAAAATGCAAAAATTCATAAAAATCATGCTCAAATTCTCACCTCAATAAGACATGCAAAACCGAATGAAAATGGAGGTTTAAACTTTCTTCTTCCTTGTGATAATTCGGTCAAAAAGACGGAGAAGAAAGAGAGATAAGATAAAAACATGTTTTTCTTATTTTTAATAGTATCCATACATATTTTATTACTCCACTAACATCTTATAATATAATAAGATATTCTTTAATAATTCCTTATCAATGTTGCCGTCCACCATCATTTCTTCTTGGCCAAATTGCCACTTAAAGACCAATTAAGAGAAAGCCTATTCAATGTAATCCTAAATTCCACAATAGCTATTATTTTCATACTTATTCAACTTAATCCTTTTCTTAAATTATTCACATTAGCTTAAAATAACTTAACAAAATTCTAGCACATGTTCAAACATATTTATTAAACACGAAAAATAATAAAATAATAAAAATTAATAGAATTATTCCTTTTTAATTTGGATTCGTGGTTCTGAAACCACCGTTCCGATTAGGGTCATAAACGGGCTGTTACAGATATGACTTACGAAGAAGAACCGATCCAGATTTTAGATCACGAGGTGAAAGAATTGAGGAATAAGAAAATTTCTCTAGTTAAAGTCTTATGGTATCGACATGGGGTTGAAGAAGCTACGTGGGAGCCCGAAGATGCTATGAGAGAACGTTACCCAAACCTATTCGCCAGTAAGATTTTCGGGGACCAAAATCCCTATGGGGGAGAATTGTAACAGTTCGATTTCAACCCTAATTGGAACAGTGGTTTCAGGACCACAAATCTAAGTCAAAATAATATTTAAATATTATTATCTGTGATTAGATTATGTGAATTTATATCTGCAAAATTTTTGTGAATTAATTTTAGCGTTTGTGTGCTTAATTTAATTAAAATGATTAAATCGCGTAAAATGTAAAAGTAGCTAACTATTTGTTGAAGTGTTAAATTGCCTTGTTCTTTTAATGTGGGGTCCTTAAATAGCAAATGGACCATTAAAAAATGGCATGGACGGTAATGGGCATTAGTATATGATTTTATAATGTTTATAATAAAGGTTAATTTTGTAATTGGTATATTAATATCTTAAATAAATAAAACATAAAATAAAGAAACATGCATGTTCATCTTTTATTCTTGTCGAAATTAAAAGAAAAAGAAAGAAAGAAGAACAAGTCACATTCGGCTTTGGCTTGCTCAATTAAGGTATGTAATTTGTTCTGTTTTTAATAATTTTTACGTTTTTATGATCGTTGCTTCGAGTACTACAAAATTCATGTTCTAACTTTTGAATTTGATGATGATTTTTTGTTCTGCCATTGATGATAGCTTGTGATTTTTGTTGTCTGATGATAAAATATTAAAGATATGTGATAGATTAAAATGTTTTGTATTGGAAAATTTGATGATTTTGTGTAATTAGAGCTAAATTATAAAAATAATAAATTGAGGGACTAAAATGTGAAATAAATGAAATATATGGACTTGTATGATCATGGGGTAGATTCAGACTAGGCATGGTATTATGAAATTTTGCATATTTTGTGTTTTATGTAATAGGGACTAAGTTGCAAAAAGTGTAACATGTTAGGGCAAAATGGCAATTTGCCCGTTTATGTGTTTTTAGACTAATTTGAATAAAATGGTATTTAAATAAGTTTAATTTGAATATGTTTAGATCAAGAACCAAAGAAAACGGATTTGGATCGGGGGGAAATAAAAATAATCGAATAGTCGTTTATTTCAGTCCGTCGATATCCGAGGTAAGTCTATAAGCATATAAATGTTGTTAATTTTGAATATATGTAAATTTTATATGTTGAATTGATTTTATGAATATACATACGTATTGGTCGAATGTATTTACGAGTTCGATTCGATCGAGATATGATGTCTGAAAGTCCTTACGAACCTTAGGAATAGCTAGGATACATATGTCATGACATAGGATTCCGTTATGTGTTATCGTGTTAGACCACATCTGGGACATTGCTTCGACTTGTGTTTACGTGTAAGACCCTGTCTGGGACAGTGGCATCGTTATGTGATTATGGAGCGGTGGAAATGTGCAAGTGTACACAATCGCAACAAGTAATAAAGTGACAAGTAAATGTCAAGTTATCGTACCCACAGAGACTGTAAAAGAATTATTTATGAAAATGATTTCAAACACTTTGGTGAGGAAAAAAATATTTGGATTCAAGAAATATTTAAAAACCAGAAAACAAATAAAAATAAATAAAATAAAGAAATTCTAGTGCACGATTTTAAAATATGATTTAATCAAGATGATATAATTGTGTTGGATTAATTACATTTATTACTTTAGAATTATTAAACTTATGTTTATACTTGTTACGAATAAATCAGGGCAACTCGGTAATTTGCTAACTTATGAACATATTTACAAATCAAAAATCCATTCATCTCTTGTACATATTCCTATGTCAATTCAACCGATAAAACAAATTTATAAAAGTAAACATGTTATTGCACATACATACTTATCAAATTAAACCATCTCTCGTATATTTCTATGTCGATTCAAACGAATAATTCAACCTAATAAGCATATAAAAAACCATGTGAGGTAACAAAGTATCCTTACCTTGAAACAGTTTAATCACAAAAATCTTGCAAGTTATGCAAGGCATATGTATCGCCAAATACAATTCTAATTTAATCTTCGTGTACCTTAGAAGAATTAAACATGCATGATTAAGTATTGTGTCCATTAATTACAATTTCAATGCGTTTAAATAATTAATTCTTTAATTATCTAAATAATTAAAATTCCAGAATAACTTAATCATGATTTTACTTAATCAAACATTTTACCGAGGCCTGTAACCGCATAAACACAATTTTAATAATTTAAGAGGACAAAATGCAACCAACCCAACATGAATTAAATTCAAGCTAAGTTGATTAAATTAACCATTCCAATAGCATAAATATTCATAAACATGTTTGTCAAAACAACAATGAAATTTAAAGAGATAGGGAACAAGAAGCAAATCCGGTGTTTCTCTGTGGCTTGACTGATTGCTCTGTTTTTCGTTCTCCATTTTCCTCAACTATCAAGGTGACTTATGAACACACCAATTGCTGCTCTAAATGGCTGAGAAAACACCTCTTTTCCAAGAGGGGAAATCGGCACAAGAAGGCTTGGGTTTTTGGAGAAAAGGAGAGAAAGTGAGAAGAGAGAATGAGATGTGAATGAGAAATGAGGGATGAGGGATGGTTTGAATGATCAGCAAGGGGTGGTATTTATAGTTGATTGTGGCTGCTAAAAATAGCTAAAAGTAACAGCCAAAGAGACCTCCCTTGTCCGGCCATCTATGTGGCAAAGTTGAATGCAACTTTGAAAATTCTTCAAGGGCTTCTTTGCAAGCTTAATTAATCAGCTAATAAGCTGATTTGGGCCAGCATATGGACGGTTTGGGCTGCCCAATTCTTTGCTCAGTTCGGTTCAATCGGTTCGGTTCAACTGATGCGATTCAACTGGGCCTTTTTCATAATTAATTAAGATTAATTTATCTAGCCCAAATTAAATTGGGAATAAATTAAAATTAATTATATTATGATTAAATATTCATAATTGGACTGTCTTGGGCTGAAAATAAATTTGCCTTGATACTTCAAATTGCTTCTCGGGTTTATTCTTTGAGCAGTGTCTACTGAGCTAACTTTCGCCCTTTGTGCGAATCTGTTGAAAATAGTCAAAATAAATCAAAATTGACTATAAAATTAATTAAAATTCATCATGTTCATATTTTTAGCACAATTTAATTATTTTATAATATTTAATTATTTTCCGACAAGAATTTAATTGAAACTGCATAAATTTGAGTTAAAAAGGGCATGAAAAATGTATAAATTTTCGTGTTTCCACACCCCCAAACTTAATTCATTGCTTGTCCCTAGTAATCCACAATTTTGAAAAGAATTTTCTCGGAAATAACTTTGAAAAACTCCTTCAGAACAACTTTCTTCTCAAAATTATGAATTTAATACACTTATGCTCAAAAACAAGAAATTTGATAATTATGCTACTTAAGTATTCATATCGTTCAAATTACCCCCAACAATTATTATACTAGCAAAATTAGACTAAATGTTTCTTAATAAAGACATGTTACTCACTACCAAGTTGATTTTAATTCCTTATTCAAAATTAAACTGCAATCATTAAGCTTAACTGATGTCTTCATATGTTGAACAGAGCAATTTCTCTCCACTAATGTAAGTAACATTGGAACTTTGAATCAATAGGTCTTTAATAAGGTTGTAACGTGGCTGGGCTTAGGGGTAGATAAAAGATAGACAAATTTTTGGCTTAAAAACCCTAGACTCAGATTAAAATCGAACCTTTGGAATTCTTACCCTTGATACACCAACTTATGCTCTTTTGATCATTTATTTTATTTCGAGTACATGTTTTTTTTTCAAACTCAAATTCGAGCACTTGCTTCATGTACTACAAATTTCGAGCAATTGATACTTCTTTTCAACTCCCCCAAACTTATTTTCAAATGATATTCTGAATGGTACTGAGTCTAGTGTTTGGAAAAATTTTAAAAGTAATGAAGAGAAAATTGATGGCTAAATATTGCATAGGTCCAAATAAAATTAGGCCATATAGTCTCAAAGTTGGGTTTCAAAGGATAATTTTATCAGGGTCGGCTTGAAAGGCTCAAATGGTCCAAACAATATTTGCTTTAAATCATTTTCAATATTCCATTCTTCCTAGGATTTCGCCTCAAGAAATTACTCAGTCAATTCTAAAGACTTAAACTTCCAGGCATGTCTAATTTTTCGTAGGGAATTAAAAATTTTATGGTGCGAATTTGCATGTTTTATTAAAAGAATACATTTATATCATTATTAAGCTAACATAATAACTTATTGAAATAATAAAACTTTATTAATATCAAGTTCAAAGATACTTATCAAAAATTCAAATTATTGAACAAAAATATATCCTAATCATAACTAAAAGAAAATTTTATTCTGAGTGGAATTAATTCAAATTTTCGGTCCCCCCTACTTAGAGTGAACAATGTCCTCATTGTTTAAAGTGGATAGATACTATACACCAGGTAGGATATTTAGAAAAGAGGAGGTGAGTCAAACTGACTACTTAAGTACCAAGCTCTCTCTAAAATCCAATCCTAGACATGTATATATACATTGCCACACTTTAGCCTTTGTGACTTGTTCAGATTTTATTCATAATTCCTATCTCTATTTTTATTTTGCAAAAATAAAAATTCCTAATTAACCTAATCCTAGAATAACTTAAGAATAAAAATAAACTAGAGTTGAAGTCCTCCCTTTTTTTTATTTGTTTGCCGATCCTTCCGAATTCGACTCATCTTTTGCTCCATCGGTATTGCTTTTGCATGAATCGCCTTGCTCCCTCTTTGATGATGAAATCCATGGTTCAAATATGAAATCTGGAAACTCAGGCACAAAAATAAATGGGTCATTATAAATTTTCTTGAGGGCACTCATCATCGAGTCATCTCTTATTTTTGAGTATCTCCAGCAAGCTTGTTGCTGCCATTGCATGTGTCATATTAAGTCCATCAGCTTTAACAGCTCATCAAGAAGATCTGGGCTAGGCGGTGGAGTTCCAAACATTGAGGTTTCGATATTAGGTTCAGCTTCTGGTTCCATTGATTCAGCCTTATTAGGGGCTTCAGTTGATTGCTCTGGCGGGATTTCTGTGGGATCATCTTCTACTTCTTCGGGATCCTCGCTCTCTTCAACTCGTTGCTGTAGAATAGAATCTCTAGCTACTCAGTAGAGGTCCCAATCGGTGATTGTGCCTTGACTATACTCTGTCCCCTTCACGTCCGCAAGGAGTTTTGCTTTTAAGCATAAAATTGTTATTGTAAAGGGGAAATAGGCCGGGCCAGAACATCTAACGGCACAATTTCGCATTTCTCTTAGGATGATTTTGCCCATATCAATGGTCTTTCCAGTTAGAAACGAGTATAATAGGATCATTCGCTCTAATGAGATTGTAGTCCCATGTGAACTAGGCATAAGGCTGAAACGGATGAAATAGAACCATACCTTCGCAAGTGGTGTCAAATACTCTCTTTGACACATGTGGATTACTTGTTTTGACACAGTCCACTTAGAACCTGGAACTGTAAGTTCCTCGAGAATTTCTTGCAAATTTTCAGGCTTAATGTTGCTCAACAAAGAAGAATATTCATCGTTGTCGAAATCAAGTAATTCAAAGAATTCATTAATAGCATTTGAATTTATTGGTACCTTGATTTCGCGGACTAGAACTTCGGTCAATTCGCTTGAGGTTAAGTTCGCGTTGAATTCATGAACTAGTTCCTCATCCACACTTGGTTTCTTTTCACAAAACAATTCCCAATTGAGAGCTTCAGCAACTTGATGAATACGTGCCATAAAGTCTCTGTAGTTGCTTTCCTTCAATGTGAAGCCTTTTTCTGGATGCATCTGTTGATTTTTGAAAATACTTTCGTATCTTGCTTTGGCTTCTTCACAGTGAAATTTGTTCTGTGCTTCGTCAATTTGGGCGGAGGCATGAGTTCTCTTGCGAGGCATGATTGACCCGAACATAAGATAGGAAAAAAATTATTTTCTCAAAAATTTAATTAATAAACATTACTAATATTTCAATAAATTAAAAAAATTAAATAATTGAATAAAAATTAAAACTTAAGAAATTTGTTCTTACCACCTTCCTTGTAAAAATTAAGAACTCCTAAAATAAAATATACTAATGAACACAAGATGGAAATTTAAAAGGAAGGGTTGAAGGCTTTTGGCTTAGGTTGGGCGGATGGGTGCGTGGTAGGGGCTGCACAAGCAGCAGTGCACAAGGTCTTGCGCAGGTAGGCCACAGGCGTGTGCAGGTGCGGTGCGTAGGAGCAAGGCACCGCCTGGGCTGGTCGAGTGTATGGGGAGATGGTGCGAGGCAAGCAACGCGAGCTGGAAGCAGCAGGCGTGAGGCCACAACCTTGGCAGCTACTGGAGCTGGGGTGTGCGGCATGTGCTGGAGCTACTAGCCGAATGGCTGAGTGTGGCTAATGACTTGCGCCACTTTGGTAGGTTGGTGATTTGGGGTTTTGAGATATGAATGAATGGGGAGAAGCTAGGGGTAATTTATAGTAGGAGTAATGGGACTTAGACTAGAACTCTTAGTAAAATTTAATGATTAAAAATAAGAGTCCAATTCTAATTTTACTCAAGATTAACAACAATTAATAATTAAATATACACATATAAAAGTATCAATTGCTATTAAATTATTAAGATAAACATAGAATAAAATTAATCCTAATCCTAAGCTAAGTTGATAAAGTTAATATATAAATTATAATAAATATAATTATATATTAAAGTTTATCAATAATTTATAAGTATGATATTAAGTAAAATATTTATTCTAGATGCCTTTTGAAAATATTTACAAAAGAGGCACCTAGTTTTTATTATTTACGAAAATAGAAACCAAATTTTGAAAATAATTCAATTAAGTCCTTAGACTCAATGAAAATTTGAAATTGAGTTGAAATTTAAGACTTGGGTCAAAATTGACCTTTTTATTTGGAAAACCAAAAATTTATTTTGTTATTTAGGGGATTTTCTTGGAAAATTATGTAAAAATCAATTCCCAGGAAAGATTGGAGGGGTCACAAGCGGTCCTGCTTAAGTTCCAATCTCCTAGACAGAATTTATTTAAACATAATAAACTCGAGAATATACCCTAAATAATTTATTGAAAACAAGAAAATCTAAAGATCAAATAAACTGAACAAGATGTGATCCCGTTTAGGTCTTTCTCCGTAGTAATGTTTCAAACGCTGAGCATTGACTTGAAAATTACCTCCCTTACCTTGGAGTTCAACAACTTCGTATGGATAGACACGATGAATCGTAAATGGACCGGACCAACATGATTTTAACTTACCTGGAAATAACTTCAATCTAGAATTGAACAACAAGACTTGCTGACCTGCTTCAAACTCTCGAACTCGAATATGCTTGTCATGCCATTTCTTGAGTCTTTCTTTAAGTAATTTGGCATTTTCATATGAGAACATTCGAAATTCCTCTAGCTCATTGAGTTGGAGCATCCATTTCTCTTTAGCAGACTTAAGATCCAAGTTAAGTCGTTGAAGAACCCAGTAGGCTTTGTGCTTTAATTCCAAAGGTAGATGACAGGCTTTCCCAAAAACCAACCTGTAGGGTGACATTCCTAAAGGTGTCTTGTATGCTATTCTGTAAGCCCATAAAGCATCATCTAGTCTCTTGGACCAATCTCGTTGGTTCGGGCAAACTACCTTCTCAAGTATGCCTTTGATCTCCTTATTCGCTAGCTCAGCTTGCCCATTTGTTTGCGGATGGTAAGCTGTCGTAACCTTATGTTTCACTCCAGGTTTATCTAACAATCATTTTAACCATTTATTCACAAAATGAGTCCCTTCATTGCTGATAATAGCTCTTGGGGTTCAGAACCTTGTGAACACATGTTTTTGCAAAAACTTCATCACAACCTTGGCATCGTTCGTCGGATAAGCTTCAGCCTCGACCCACTTGGACACATAATCTACTGCTACCAATATGTATTTGTGACCGAAAGACTGAGGGAAACGACCAAGGAAGTCAATGCCCCAAACATCGAACAATTCCACCTCAATGATATTTTTTCGAGGCATCTCATTTCTGTTGGTGACATTTCCAACCCTCTGACATCGATCACAACTCTTTATGTAAGCGTATGCATCCTTGAATAGTGTTGGCCAAAAGAATCTGGCTTGCAATACTTTGGCCACTGTACGAGTACCTCTGAAGTGTCCCCCACTCAAAGCTGAATGAAAGTGGTATAAAATCTTCGTTATTTCATCTTCTGCGACACATCTCCTAATCATCTGATCTGCACACTTTTTAAACAAATATGGCTCTTCCCAGAAATAGTACTTCACATCATGAAGAAACTATTTCCTTTGCTGATACGTTTTATCAATTGGCATCAAACCACAAGCTAAATAGTTAGCAAAATCTACAAACCAATGTATATTATGGACATGATTTACCTTCAGTATGTGTTCATCTGGAAATGTCTCTTGGATCGGTAAAAGTGAAGAATTTCCCTCTTGCGGCTCTAATCTAAATAAGTGATCTGCTACTTGGTTTTCTACTCCCCTTCGATCTTGGATTTCTAGATCGAACTCTTGAAGTAGAAGCACCCACTGGATCAATTTTGGTTTAGCATCTTTCTTGGCTAATAAGTACTTAATTACGGAGTGGTCCGTATAGACAATCACTTTGGTACCTATAAGATAAGATCGAAACTTGTCGAAAGCAAACACAATAGCAAGTAACTCTTTTTCTGTTACTGTATAGTTCAGTTGAGCTCCAGTTAGAGTTCTACTTGCATAGTAAATGGGATGAAAAACTTTGTTCCTTCGCTGGCCCAAGACAGCTCCAATGGCAAAGTCACTTGCGTCACACATCAACATGAATAGCGAATCCCAGTCTGGTGTGATGATTATGGGTTCCGTGACTAATCGACTCTTCAGATCATTGAAGGCTTTTAAGCATTCCCCATCAAACTTGAATACCGAGTCTTTCTCCAATAGCTTGCATAAGGGTTTAGTCACTTTGGAGAAGTCATTGATAAATCTTCGATAAAAATCGGCATGGCCAAAAAAGCTCCTAACACCTTTTACAGATGATGGAGGTGGGAGTTTCTCAATAACGTTTACTTTTTTTTGTCCACCTCGATCCCATGTCTCGTTATCTGATGCCCTAGAATGATTCCTTCTCGTACCATAAAATAACACTTTTCCCAGTTGAGTACGAGATTCATTTCTTCGCATTGCCTCATTACCTTAGCTAGATTGGCTAAGCAATCATTGTAAGTATCTCCGAATACTGAGAAATCATCCATGAAAACTTTCAAGTACTTCTCAATCATGTCAGTAAAAATAGACATCATACATCTCTAAAATGTAGCTGGTGCATTACATAAACCAAATGGTATGCGTCTAAATGCAAATGTACCGTACGGACAGGTGAATGTCATTTTGTGTCGATCTTCTAGTGCTACTGTAATCTAATTATACCATGAGTATCCATCGAGAAAACAGTAGTAATCTCGTCCTTCGAGTCTATCCAGCATCTGGTCCAAAAACGGCAGAGGAAAGTGATCTTCCCTAGTCGCCTTGTTCAGCTTCTAATAATCGATGCAGATTCTTTATCCCGTAACAGTTCTCGTTGGTATCAGCTCATTGTTCTCGTTCTTCACAATCGTGATACCTCCTTTCTTCGACACTCACTGGACTGGACTCACCCATGAACTGTCTGAGATGGGGTAAATTATACCCGCATCCAACCACTTGATAATTTTCTTTTTCACGACATCTTTCATGATGGGGTTCAGTCTCCGTTGTCCATCAATCGTTCCTCTCTTGCCATCTTCTAATATGATCTTATGCATGCCTACAGATGGGCTAATACCGCAAATATTGGCTATGGTCCATCCGATAGCCTTCTTGAATTATTTCAAAACTATGATAAGTTTCTCTTCTTGTTCAGTTGTTAATTCTGCTGAAACAATCACAAGCAGAGTAGAGGCGTTACCTAAATAAACATATTTTAAGTTTGAAGGTAATACCTTGAGTTCTAACTTAGGTCACTCATCGATTGATGCTTTTGGTTGGATGTAATCTTATTTCTCTAATTCCAAAGATTCAAAACGGGATTGCATATTAAATCCCTTTTGATTAGCTTCTAGCACAGCTAAGTATTCATCCTCCTCTTCATCCTTTGGGGGATCCGATGTCAAAATTCTTTCCAGTGGGCCCTCAACACATTTAAGTTCCTTCTCTACTATTAATTCCTCTAAATCGGCTACTGCACAACAATCAACCATTGTGTCAGGAAATCATATTTACTTAAAAACATTAAATGTTACCTGATCATCCTGAACACGCATAGTCAGCTTGCCCCTTTGCACATCAATAAGGGTCCTTCTAGTTGCTAAGAATGGTCTTCCTAGGATAATTGGCACTTTTTTGTCTGCTTCAAAGTCTAAAATTACAAATTCAACTGGAAAGATAAATTTATCTACACGTACCAATACGTCCTCGATTTTTCCTTCAGGATGTGCTAAGGATCGATCTACTAGTTGAAGTGTAACCGTAGTTGGTCTAACTTCTCCTATCCCCAACTTCCTAAATGTTGACATAGGCACCAAGTTGATACTTGCACCTAAGTCATATAAAACCTTACCACAATATGTTGCTTCAATGTTGCACGGTATGGTAAAACATCCAGGATCCTTCAGTTTTGGGGGTAGTTTGTCCTGAAGATATGCACTGCATTCCTTCATTAGAGCTACCATCTCAAATTCTCCAAGTCTTCGTTTCTTAGATAGGATATCTTTCATGAACTTGACGTAGTTTGGCATTTGCTCGAGTGCTTTGACCAACGGGATGTTGATGTGAAGTTTCTTGAGTACGTCAAGGAACTTCTTGAATTGAATCTCCTACTTTGACTTTTGAAGTCTTTGAGGGTAGGGCGATGGTGGTTTCATTACTGGAACTAATTTTGGTTAATTCACCTTTTGCGGTAATTCTGAAACTAATGAAGTTGTTGGTTGATCAGAATTGACTAGTCTTGAGGTTACTTTACCGAGTTTTACAGATTTCGATTCTGGTGAAACTGGGGTTTACTTCTTCTGAGTCTTGAGCATTAGCTTGCTCCTTTTCAACTTCGACAGTGTTGGGCTCCACTATCTTTCCGCTCTTCAATGTCAATGCTTTGCAATGTTCCTTCCCCGAATTTTTTGAATTTTCCATGTCACTAGGTAGAGCACCTTGTGGTCGGTTCCTGAGTTCAATAGCAAGCTGACCCACTTGATTCTCCAAATTCTTCAATGTAGCTGTTTGGCTTTGGATTGAGGCATCATTCTTTTCCATGTATGCCTTCAGCAAACTCTCCAAGCTATTGGATGCTTCAGCTTGAATTGGTTTCTGAACTTGTTGCGAGAAACTGGGCAGCTGGGTTGGCCTGGGTTGGGTGTAAGTGGTACTGGTTCCAGCCCCTTGGTTACTCCAGGAGAAATTCAGATGGTTTCTCCATGATGGGTTATAAAAGTCTGATTGCAACCCTTGCCTTCCTCTGTTTTGGTTCTGATTACCCATGTAATATACAGACTCTGGGTTCGACGGACATTCTTCAAAAAAATGTCCCTCCCTACAATAAACACAGGCTATATTTTCAAATTGATTAGGCAGTTGTGCTGCAAAACTATTAGACCCATTAGTAGTAAGATTTTTAAGCATTGAGGATATTGATGATACCTAAGATGCGAGTGAAGTAAGAGCGTCTACTTCATGAATTCCAACGACTCATTTTCCTAACGCTGCACGATTGGTTGGTCATTGATAATTGTTGCTGGCAATCCTCTCAATAATTTCATAAGCCTCGTTATAAGATTTAGAAAGGAGAGCAGAGGCTTCCACTACCATCCTTGTGTGGGCATTAAGACCATTATAGAATGTCTCAAGTTGAATGCAATGTGGGATTCCATGATGAGGGCATTTTAGTAATAATTCTTTAAATCTCTCCCATGCCTCATACAAGGACTCATCATCCATTTGGTGGAAGGCAGTGATCTCGTTCCTCAGCTTAGCATTCTTGCTTGGCAGAAAATACTTCATGAGGAATCTCTCAACTAATTCTTGAAAGAATCGCTCACTTCCATGAATAGTCTTAAGTGAAGATGAGGATCTTCAGTAGGCATTCCACTGAATTGGCCCACTGTCTGAAGCATCTAGAACATGACTGGCTTCAGCTCGAATTGTTGTGCCTCGACTTTGGGTCTCCTAATACCCGGATTAAGATCGTTAAATACTGGCACGGCATATTATCTTAAGGCTCTATCCCTATCATCAGCAATGAGGATAGGATTCTGAGCAGGGTTTGCTCTATTTCCTTGGTTCATATTCTCAAAGTTCATTTCTTCGGTCCTTCTCTGGTTTGCTTGCCTTCTTCGTTGTCGAAAGGTTCGTTCTATTTCAGGGTCCACAGGGAGTAAGTCAATAATCTGGTCAATACTCATAAACACCTGAAATATTCACAGAGAAATTAATTAAGTAAAAATTTCAATACTAAAATAAATAAACCAAAATGTAAAACAAATTCACAAATAATGGATTTGAAAAACAGTCCCCAACAACGGCGCCAAAAACTTGGAGCGGTGGAAATGTGCAAGTGTACACAATCGCAACAAGTAATAAAGTGACAAGTAAATGTCGAGTTATTGTACCCACAGAGACTGTAAAAGAATTATTTATGAAAATGATTTCAAACACTTTGGTGAGGAAAAAATATTTGGATTTAAGAAATATTTAAAACTAGAAAACAAAGTAAAATAAATAAAATAAAGAAATTCTAGTGCACGATTTCAAAATATGATTTAATCAAGATGATATAATTGTGTTGGATTAATTACATTTCTTACCTTAGAATTATTAAACTTATGTTTATACTTGTTATGAATAAATCACGGCAACTCGGTAATTTGCTAACTTATGAACATATTTATAAATCAAAAATCCATTCATCTCTTGTACATATTCCTATGTCAATTCGACCGATAAAACAAATTTATAAAAGTAAACATGTTATTGCATATACATACTTATCAAATTAAACCATCTCTCGCATATCCCTATGTCGATTCAAACGAATAATTCAACCTAATAAACATATAAAAGACCATGTGAGGTAAAAAAGTATCCTTACCTTGAAACAGTTTAATCACAAAAATCTTGCAAGTTATGCAAGGCATATGTATCGCCAAATACAATGCTAATTTAATCTTCAGCTACCTTAGAAGAATTAAACATGCACAAATTAAGTATTGTGTCCATTAATTGCAATTTCAATGCATTTAAATAATTAATTCTTTAGTTATCTAAACAATTAAAATCCCAGAATAACTTAATCATGATTTTACTTAATCAAACATTTTACCGAGGCTTATAACCGTATAAACACAATTTTAATAATTCAAGAGGACGAAATGCAATCAACCCAACATGAATTAAATTCAAGCTAAGCTGATTAAACCAAACCAATAGCATAAATATTCATAAACACGTTTTTCAAAACAACAACGAAATTTAAAGAGATAGGGAACAAGAAGCAAATCCGGTGTTTCTCCGTGGCTTGACTGATTGCTCCGTTCTTCGTTCTCCGTTGTCCTCGGCTATCAACGTGACTTATGAACACTCCAATTGCTACTCCAAATGGCTGAGAAAACACCTCTTTTCCAAGAGGAGAAATCGACACAAGAAGGCTTGGGTTTTTGGAGAAAAGGAGATAAAGTGAGAAGAGAGAATGAGATGTGAATGAGAAATGAGGAATGAGGGATGGTTTTTTTTTTTTTTTTGACGAGGGAGGGATGAGGGATGGTTTGAATGATCAGCAAGGGGTGTTATTTATAGCTGATTTTGGCTGCTAAAAATAGCAAAAAGTAGCAGCCAAAGAGACCTCCCTTGGCCGGCCATCTATGTGGCAAAGTTGATGGTTTCAACTTTGCTAAATATGGCATTGGGCAAATCTACAAAGCCACTACATTTGGAGGGGGTTGAATGCAACTTTGAAAAGTCTTCAAGGGCTTTTTTGCAAGCTTAATTAATCAGATAATAAGCTGATTTGGGCCAGCATATGGACAGTTTGGGCTGCCCAATTCTTTGCTCGGTTCGGTTCAATCGGTTTGGTTCAACTGATGCGATTCAACTGGGCCTTTTTCATAATTAATTAAGATTAATTTATCTAGCCCAAATTAAATTGGGAATAAATTAAAATTAATTATATTATGATTAAATATTCATAATTGGACCGTCTTGGGCTGGAAATAAATTCGCCTTGATACTTCAAATTGCTTCTAGGGTTTATTCTTCGAGCAAGGTTCTTTGAGCCAATTTTCGCCTTTATGCGAATCATTAAAATAGTCAAAATAAATCAAAATTGACTATAAAATTAATTAAAATTCATCATGTTCATATTTTTAGCACAATTTAATTATTTTATAATATTTAATTATTTTTTGACAAGAATTTAATCGAAACTGCATAAATTTGAGTTAAAAAGGGCATGAAAAAGTGTATAAATTTTCGTGTTTCCAGATTATATGTAAGACCACGTCTGGGACGTTGGCATTATACGATATGTTCGACTATCCGAGTATCATTTTTAATTCTGAATAGTTCAACGGGCAATGATAAGTTAAGATCGAGTATAATATCGAGTTAGAAAGGCTTAGGTATGTACTCATACTAAGTTATGAAAATAAGGTAAGTTGAATGTTTGAATTGATGATATAATGCTATATGTTAATGTGAACTATGTGTATATATATGAATGTATGTATATTCACCTAATGTTGTAATTGTATTATAAAAGTAAATGTTAAACATATTAATATTCAATTGAGTATTCAGCCAAAGGAAAGTTATTACAAGTTATATATGTTTTGATATATAAATTGACAAGTTGGATTGTATATGAAATTATGATGGCTTATTACTACTTATCTAGTTTAAATTATGTAAATGATTAAATGTTTATTTGCTTATGACTTACTAAGCTGTGATAGCTTACTGTGTGTAATTGCTTTTCTTTTATAGATTTTGAAAGTTGGTTACGAGCTCAGGGATTGTCAGAGAAGTCTATTACACTATCGACTCTTTTCGGTATTTTGTTAAGTTTGAATTTGAACTTATGGCATATATAGTCTAGTTTAAAATGTTTAATCCTGGATATGTAATATAAGCCATGCGAAAATGGCTTGAACAATGTTTATGTTTGTGTGCATGATTTCGGTCATGGCATAAATTTGTTTTGGTAAGTATATTTCATAAAGTCACGAAAGTTGGTATAATTTGCTATTATAAGGTTGATCGAATATGACATGAGTGACTTATAAGTTAAATAAATGTTGATATATGCTTGAGATGGATGGTTTTATAATTTGGATAAGTAATGAGGTAAATGATGGATGCATCTTTAACTTATGATATGTGTTTATATTTGCCGTGGAATAACTATGCTATATCAATGAATTTGGATATTTGGTATGATTAATTATTGACCTATGTGTTGATGTATAATTTGTTTTGTGAATTGGCTTATAAATGGTGTTTAAGTTGGTGAGTATTCTGCCTTATTACTTAACTCATTTTGGGGAATATGTTTCATGGTTTAAAATGTGATTTTGGTAAGTGGTTGATTATGTATTTGGTAAATTTGTTATAATGACGTTGCTTTGGTCATTTGTGAGGTAAATATGGTATAAAATATGTGTTTACATTGAGCTAACGATAGGTAGAAATTAAATATGTTTTGAAATACCGTATGTATTTGAAAAAATTATTATGGTTGTTTTGTTGGTTATGTGATTGATCATGTGATGTTGGAAATTGAAATAATATCGGGTGATGCTTTAAAGTATGAAATGTGCATGAATTGGTATATTTTTGGCTAGAATTTATGTGTTAGTTGATGCCTTGTATATATATATGTTGTCCGAATTTGGTATGTTTGGTTTAAGCAAAAACCAATTTTTGAAATGGTTGCATTATTATGATCTGAATTGAATATATTTTGGATTTGTTTTAGCTGTTTATTTAAATGAGATAATAGTATCGAAATGTGTTGTTAAATGGCATATTTGACAATTAATTAATGGAATATATATATATATGTTTAGAATATCAAATAAAAGAAATATATATACTTGTTTTTAAGCTAGATATTCGCATGTCATGAAATTTGATGGTTTTAGGATTTGAGTTATGCTTTATAAAGCATATGTAGCATGAATTTGATGCATGATAATTGATTTATCAATTTGATTAAATAGATATTATTGACATGTTTGAATTTCAAGTATGTGTTGTTTATGTATTATAAATAATAAAGTATGATTGACTACATTTGATTAAGTGTTTTATATATATACGAATTTGACTTTTATTATTGAGTAGAAGGTCGACTTCGAGTTTGAAAACAAATAAAAGAAGTTGTTAAAATTTTAAGCATGTTTTGTATTAAAATCACTGTACTGAACTGTGTTTAGGTCGGTGATGTCTCGTAACTCTAATTCAGCGACGGATACGATTTAGGAGTGTTATAGAAGTGGTATATTCTGATTCAGTGGCTAGGCTACAACATATATACGAATTTGGCGTTTATTCGCCTATTGATATGGTAGCTAAGCTGCAAATATTCTGAAAGGTGTCGTACCGACATTGAGCGGTGTGTAGAGCTGGATGGGTATTCAATACCCTAAATGGTGTGTTGGGATGGTTGGAGATGATATGTAGTGGATGGGGATAGAAATAACTGCATCTGTTTCTGATCTGCTCTGTATTTGAACTAGAATTGTTATGCCTTATAACTGATATGTTAAATTTGTATTGAATGTTTTCTGATTCCGATTGAAACTTGAGATTTGAGAACTATTTTTATTATCGTGCTTTAGTTAAATTTATTTCTGTTATGTACTGGGTTCACAACTCATTTTGTTTTTTATTGAATTTCAAGTGGATTACAAACTTGAATGGGTCGGTGTTGTGGGAGTTCGGTCAATCCGCTTTATCTTCCTTTTATTTATACTACTAGTAATTACAGTTTTCTCTAGTAATATGACGTTTTAGGAAGGTTGAATGGTTGGTTGATTACTATGATTATTATAACATGTTGAATGGTTTTTCTTTTATTTGCATTTATAACTGTGGGTTTCCAGTATAACCAATGTAACTCTTTGAACTTGGTCTTGATGCTAGGTCGTGTTTGGGATGTTACAATTTTAGGCCCATATTTCGGGTTGAACTGTGCTTGAGTAAGTATAAAATATGTTAATATCATGTTTAGGCGTGACTCGGCCCGACCCGACCCATGAGCACCTCTAGTATAGATGTATATAAACAATGTTGATCAAAATAAAATTTTGCTTGAAGCGATAAATTAAAATATTTATTGATACTAGTTGTATAGATTCAAATCTTATCATATGTGAACTTTTCATTGATTTTATTAAAATATAAATAGAAAAAAGTGTTCTTATAATAATATAATTTTTTTAACAATCTCATTATAGATTTTGATTATATCTGTTCTATTTTATACAATATTTAGAACTACTCATAACCTCTCCCCAGCCCATAAATAAGAAGATAATGTACTTCAACGTACTCGAACTCATATCTTTTTTTATAAACAATAATACGTACACAGACTAATCAAGTTAAAATTCAAAATGATATAATAGTATAATTTTTTATAGATGGAAAAAAAAAATTTATTATTTTCTTAGGTGACATCAATTCAGTGCCTCGGTTAATATTTTTTGCGGGTAGAAAAACGTTTATGTGAAGATTCAGGCGGAACGAGGATCTAAAGTGAATTCCGTCCACAAAAGTCAGAAAAACCAAGCGCGTGATACGTGGGGTTCAATAAAAGAGCATGATTCTTCTACGGCGCACAATGAGAGAGAAAAAGAAGAGGACTACCTTACCTGCGTGTGTGAGTGTGACGTGTATCATAAATGCTGTTAAATGTGAGGCACGTGATCTGCTTATTTCCCCTTGATTCACTCTCTCTTATCTCACCCTTTTTACTTCACGCGAAAAGTCTAATGGAGGGTACTATATGATTGTGTTGTATCCTTTTATTAAATTTACATAAATTGATGATTTAAGTTAAAAAATTTATATATTTTTATTGTTAATAATTAGTGTAGTTAATAGAATAATTATTTAATTATAGTTGATGTATCATATGTAGAGGTGGGCATGGGCCGGGTTACTCGGCCTGGCCTGACTGCTCGCCCGAAAAATAGGAGGGTTCGGATAAAAATATAAGCTCAAAATATGGGTTTGGACAAAAAACGAGGCCCTTTAGAAAATGGGCCTGCTCAGGTAAAACTTTGTTGGCCCAAGCCCGCCCGGCCCGGCCCGAAATATATATTTTATTTTAATTAAATATACTTTTAAATTTACATATTTTTATTTTTATTTTTGTTTTAATATTTGTTTTGAAATTTTTATTTAATGAAAATTTAAAAATTACATATTTTTATTTTTTTAATATTTATTTTAAAATTTTTATTTAATAAAAAACTTTAAAAATTAATATGGGTCGGTTGAGGCAGACTCAGTTTATCAATTTTAGGCCCATATTTTGGGCCGGGCTCGAGCCTAAAAAAGGCCTAAAATTGATAAACCTGAGTCCGGCCCAGCCCATGCCCACCTCTAGTCATATGTATTTTATTTTAACATATGTGAATAGGGGTAAAATTAAGAAACTTTTTTAGGGGACCAAAATTAAATTGTAATTTTATTATAAAAATATAATTTTACTAAAATCAAATTTTATATTTTTAAAAGGTCAAAGTATAATTTTACATTTATTGATTTAAAATTTTAAAAATTTTAAAGAGCTTAAATAAAAATTTTCTATTTTAAGGAAGATTGGGGCTTCTACCAACCTCTAATTTAGCCTCTATATGTAAATCGATTTATAACAATAAAAATAAATAAAGTTTTTAACAAAAATTAATTTAATTTTTAATTTAATACATATAAACTAATTTACAAGTCATTCAATTTTTAGTAAAATAACGTACATAATATTTTTATTCTTCCTTCTAAAACTAAGCCGTCCATCTATTTTAGGAAAATGTCAATATGGTTGTGAATTTTCGGGGTAATAAATTTTTGTCCATTATAACTTTCGAGAATGAGGCTTTTGACCTGATTTTTTGTCCCTCATATTGCGTTTCGCTTAAAAGCATCATTTCATCCTTAAAAAGTATTATCATTTTTTTTATTTTTGTATTTTAATATATTTTAAACCCAAATTAGTTTTAAGTTATATTTAATGGTAGTCACTAGAAGATACATGGATTATGGTGACTCTTAAAATGATAAAATTTTAATTTAAGTATTTTATAATTTATAAAATTTTAAATTAATAATGATAAAATTATATTTTGGTCTTCTAAAAGTGATAAAATTTAAATTAATCTTTAAAAATTATAAAAATATAAACTAATAAAATGATAAAATTATATTTTTACTATTATAAAATATATAATTTAATTTCGCCTCAAATATTTCTCGCTCCGCCACTGGTTACATTTTATTAACTACTTAAGTTTTTTATCATTAAAAAAGCTCATTGAAATATGACTCAATTAGAATGTATTACGTGGCACTTCAATCCAATTAAAAAATGTTAGTTGAATTCATATATAATAACAATAAAAATATATTAAAAATTTTACAAAATAAATAAAAATTATAAAAGTTAAAAAATAATATAATTAATAAAAATGATAGAAAACTACCCATTGACTTTGAGTAGAGTTGATCGGCGTTGATCGATGTTGACAGATCGTTGATCGGTGTTAATTGACTGTTGACTGACATTGATCGATAGTTGACCTGATAGTATTTTCATGTTTTATTTTAGAAAATTATTTTTAAATTTTTAAAAACTATATTTTTTAATTTTGTGAGAAAGATTTTTAATTTTTAAAAAATTCTAATATATAGATTTTTATATTCTTTTATTTTTCATAATTTATTTTTTTGTTTTCTTAAAGAAATATTTTTAATAATTGCAATTTCCTAGAGCTTATATATATTGACAGAATCTAATTTTTATATTATAATTTATTTTTAAATTTTTATAGTTTTTATTTGTTTTTAGAATTTTAATATATTTTTATTGTTAATACATATGAATGCCACGTGGCATATTCAATCAATTTTTTAATGGCAGTGGGTTGAACTAGTTAACAAAATGAAACTTTAACAACCTGAGCCAAAAAAAAAAAAAAAAAGAAGTACTAAAGTTAAAAAAAATGGTATACTTGAAGGGTCAAATGATGCGTTAAGCTTTTGTGCTTCCATGTAAATATTTAGGTTCAAGTGGGGTATTTATACAAATTTATTTTGACTTTAAGCTAATTATTAATTTTTTCCGTTTATTTGTTATAGAGGAAAATTATCTCTTTTATTGAGTTAGTGTCACTTATCAATTGAGTTTCAACTTAATTAGGTTCTCTCACATTTAAAATAAATTATATTATTTAAGGGTACTTTAGCCTTTTTATTTGGAAAAAGAAACCGATAAAATAAACGAATAATGAAATTTGAACCCGTGCAATTGGATTAGTAAAATATTAAATTTACCTCTCAACCAAAATTTTATTTAAATATTTATATACATTTAAATTTTATTATACACATTTTATTACCTCCATCAATTTTATATCTATACTTACTATTTATAAAACCCTTTACAAAATTGGTGTTGCCCATTAACCGGTCCCAACTCATATAGAGAAATTACTTTAACATCCCTTCTCATTTAAAATAAATTATATTATTTGAGGATAATTTAATCTTTTATTTGAAAACAAAACTAATAAAAATATGCATATGATGATATTTGAATATGTGTCAATTGGGTTAGCCAAATTTTAATTTTACCACATAATCAAAACTTTATTTTGATATTTCTATCCATCAATTGTATATATTAATAATATTATTGATTGAGATGATGTCACAAATTAACTCATTTGCAACTTAGGATGTATAATTGTATTAATTTAGTAACCTTAATCGATGTTCGTTTTACTTACAATTTAATCTAATCATTTTAATTTTAATGTCGTATATATTTCATGTATTATTATTAATTAGTTTCAAATAATACATTTTATTATTTATTGTATGTTATTTTTAAACATAAAATTGTATTTTAAATACATGGTTTCCACACACATACACGAGCGATAGAGTTTCAAGTATTAATAATATTGTTAATTGAGATGGTATCACAAATTAACTCAACATCAACTTAGAATGTATAATTATATTCATTTAGTAATCATAATATGATGTATTAATGTGTTTAAATTTCGTTTTACTTGCAATTTAATCTATTTTTATTTTAATATAATATATATTTTATGTGTTATTATTAATTAGTTTCAAATAATATATTTCATTATTTATTATATGTTATTTTAAACACAAATCAGTATTCTAAATACATAGTTTCTACACACATAGACATGTGATAGAATTTTAATATTTATAATTTTTTATACATTAATGTTTGATTGTGATTGTAATTCTAACTTTAAAAATTATTAAAAATAAATTTAAGTAAAATTTTGATATATAATTTTTATTAATTTATTTAAGTTTAAATTTAATTAAAATTTTATATTTAAGTATTTAAAATGTAATAAAATGTTTTGATTTAAATAAATTAAATATATAAAACTAAATTAATTAGTTAAATTAAAATATAATGGTTTAACTTACAATTAAGTACTAAATTCTATACTTTTAGATCGATTTTACTAAATCAAAAAATTACAATAAGTTTTTAAATATTTAATTATTTATGGATTAAATGATAGTAAATGAATAAATATTATAACGTTTACAACTATTATACTTTATTAAAATATAACATAATTTAAATTTAATTAAAATATTATGCATCATAATTTAAATATCATATACATTTTATTCTTACTATTTACATAAAATTCAAATTCAAATCTCCAAACAGAGCAATATAAAATTCTTAACTATAAATATCAATAATTATAAAATGATAGTGCAACACAACTAGTATATGATTTGTAGAAAAAAATGTAAATTATACGTAAGATTACAAAATTATTTATAGATTTGATTATGATATTTCATGTAAATTTTTTATAATATACTTCATATAATTTATAAAAAAACTAAGTCTATTTGTAATATATAAATAGAAAGAATCTTTTCAAATCAAAAGAAAAAATATTATAATTGGTTAAGCTCTTTCATTTGCGGAAAATAATCGTTCATATAATTCTTTGATGGAAAGAAAAAAATAGAAAAAAAAAGGGCGTGGCGTTACCATTTTTGAAATGATTAAATATCGTCGAAGTAATGTTTAAACCTAATTATTGAAGGCAAAGATAAAAGATTCTAGAACAAGAAGATACCCTTTTTAATTTTGTCAACAATTAGCTTAAAATTTAAAATCTAACTAGATTCTAAACGAGATAAATAAAAAAGAGTTAGAGATCGCTCAATAAAAAATGTCTAAGAATATATTTTTTAGCATTTTGAGATTTATTTGACTTAAGTAACGAGAGTATAAATATTTTTTCTTTTTTTCCAAAAAAGACAAAATTAAATGTCTAATTTATTTGATTTTAATTTTTGGCTTGAAAGATGTTGACGAATCAAAATAACTACAAAATAAAATTAAATCATTATTACATACTGACTCACATATACGTAATTATACATAATAAGTCGAGATCTATACATATATAATTACATATAATAATAATTACATAATAAGTCGAGATCTATACATATATAATTACATATAATAAAATTCCAACATGATACTCAAACCTAAATCCTCAATTTTTGTTAAGGCTTCATTGGCATTTTTAATTTTTTTTGTGTTCAATATTAAGATTTACGAGGTTTAGTTAATTAGCCCTATAATTAGATTGTTGAGTGATGCGTATTCCAAGGATCATTTCTAGTTTTGTCAACTTCATAAGATGATCATTGCTAAAAAATTGTACAACCTTAGTGAATAAAACTACTACAAATTAACAAGCACTTCATTTTTATATATTTTTAAATAATCAGAAAATAATTTATTTATTTATTTTCATAAGCGAAATTAATTTATTTAACTAATAAGAAAAATAATTTATTTTAAATAATATATTTTAGGCAAAATTAATTAAAGATATCTCTTCAGTCTTTGAATAAGTTCTCACTTTTGCCGCACAAATGAATCATAGGAAGAGTTGTTATGTCACTATTCTTTTCCATCATTTTGCCATTTACGACTCATTATCTCATGAACCGTCAGTGTAACTTCAGAATTAGAAATCGAGATTTAAAAATTGAAAAAAAAAAAAAAAGGAAAAAAAAAAGAAGAAGAAATCAATTTACTTTAAGGTATTACATTGACATCTAGTCTAGTTGTTGTGATGATATGTTGGCCTGGCCTTCTAAAAGTTGTAGGCCAGCCACACCTAATCAACCACACTCCAAAACCAAGTAATTTGTCTCTCTTGAATGTTTCAAATTTATCACTAAAACTACAGCTCAACAGGTAACGAATCCCACAACAACACACAAGCTTTTCCTCGATCTAATTCGGATCTTCTTTTGCATATTTCCCAGAAACAAAGTAATCAAAGTTCGGGTTTTTAGATGCTCGGATAGTCTACATAAGATGACTATGGAAAGAACCAAACCTTGATGAAGATTGCAAGGGCCATTTGCAACAAGAATGCTGCGACAACCATCATTTTGAGGTCGTTCGCCCCCTCAATATAAGATTTTAAATTCAAGGCAACAAAGCATGATGAGGCCGAACCAGCAATGAGTATAATGATCCATCGGAGAATCTCAACCGGAATAAGCAGTAGAAGCTGCAAATATGTCATAAACTATACATTAGATGGATGTAAAAGAGCAAACGAATAACTTATAAATTTGATCTTCAAAACTTTAGGTAATCTTTAATGCTATGTTATTCAGACTCTTCATTCTAATTTGAAGTAATTGTGTTAGGCACCCATGTCCAGTGTATATCAGGACATGATTATTGGGATATGACCTTCCTAAGATTCTCTATATACATGGAAAAACTTAGGCATGCAAACACATACTTGTATCTAACACTCACAACCCCAATCAAACAGTCTCTGTGCTCACCAATTAACAAGACCCAAGAAGCATCAATGAACATGCTATACTCCGGGCTTAAAACTTTAGGACTAGCATTTATGTTCTCTCATCCATAGAAATAATGAGAGAATATTAACAGAAAGATAGCTTTTAGGACTTGAATGGGAAACTAAAATCAGTTTGGCGAGAAAAATTGGGGGGTTGTATTATTATTATGCCCTTTTAAATGTACAAAAACTTACCGCAGTTGGAATAAAAATGGAAAATGAATAACCCCACATGCACAAAAACCGTACAAGGCTAGCATTTGAACCTAGGTATTGAAGCAGGAAGTTAAATGCCATTGGCACCACAACTGCATAACCATAGATTCCAACAGCCGCTGCATTTATATAACCAACATCAAAGCCCCAAGTAGTAGTACCATCACTGTGCTTTTGCATAAGGTATGTGGCCCAGTTTCCAAAGGAAGCAAGCATAAAGACCAATGTTGTCGTGATCCAAATAAGTCCATACCTAATATACGAACAAAAAGAAATCAAGACCAACAAACTAATTTAACAGATAATCATGGACACACTATTTTGCCACGATCTAGTTATAGCTGTTACATTGTCAAGATTTCTACATAATCAGATTAATATTTCACCATATCACAGTAACAAGGAATTTAACTTTCCTGTGGAGAACAACAAAAGGGACCATGTAACCTTTAGAAATCCATAAGATAAGGATTTACAGCTTTTATCCCAGCATTGTACATTAAACAGCACACTGATTAGCTTATAAGGAAAGATCCTTTGATTGTAGGCAAACCATCTATGGTCTCCCTTCCAAACGACCCATGAAGAGTCCCCTCCTATGAGATAAATAAAAGCTACAAATGTCTATGTATTTTGACTTCCATCATCAAATGATTCAATCTATCTCTTTTCTAGTTATTTTACTATTTTCTTAATGAATACCTTCTTTTTATGAATAATAGATACTGATGCAACAGACCATGCAACCAATGGGTGCTTAAATCTATTGTATTACTGTTGCCCTCTACTCCTTTAGGATAATACCACTTGCATTTGTTATCTTCAGCATGCTTCCTTCAATGTTCTCGATGTTTTTCCAAGTTGTTACAATTCATGTCAAAATAGACAACCAAATAGCTAAACTTCCTAACTTGTTAAGTTTGCAGATGAGATTAGTGAGCTGTTCTCAACTTCCAAAAAGATTACTTCTTGCAAATGAAAGATTGCCCATGACAATGGATGCTTTGATTGCTTACAATACACTTTTCATTCCAATTTACATAGCCTAGAGATAATATGCTATTATAAGGTCTAAAACCTCCATAAACTTCTCTTCCAACAGATCATTTCCAAAAATAAAATCACGAAGCATTGAAACCGGCAGCTTTTTCACCCATATTAAAGAATGTCTAATTTTACGATGCAATGGTGGCAAAAGAGGTGTTTTTTTTTTTGGGGAGGTGGGTGGGGTTGAGCATACTCACAGGTCCGGGTTAGCATCAATCTTGCTGAAAAAATCTCCGGTGACAGGATAAAAGGAACTAATCAATCTGTATATGACAACATCTGTATCCACATTAAAATATTGCGTGTATGATGAGATACTAAAAACTCCACTCCAGTTGTTTGGTGGCTGTTGTTCAAATTCTTCTGCATATGATACACAAAGGGATGATTGAGCATTAAGGTTCCTTCAGTAACACTATAATTGAATTACATCTATCACACAGTTCAATAACCAAAATTCTAAAATCTCAACTCTAGATGCAATGATTTTGGCCATTTTTCTTTCCTGCAGTTATTATCAAGAACACAAATTTCCTCACTAAAACCACTATTTATTACATTAATCATTGCAAATAGAGCAGATTTGCAATTTTAAGACCTCAATAGAAAAAAAAAATCACTTAAAAGAAAATTTGATTAATTTAACGAAGTTTTCCTTTTAGGGGAAGGAAATAAATTAAAAGAAATAAGAAAAAAAAAGTTACCAGTAGGAGCTTCAAGAGTTTGATAACCTCGACCCCTACCTCCTCCGCTGCCATTATTTGGAGGGAAAATTTGCATATTCGCTTCAGGAACTGAACAATTACAATTAAAAAAGTTCATAAATGCTGTAATAAGCCTTTTTTTTTTTTTTCAAAACACTAAATGTAAAAGAAAAAGCACCTTCATAAGAGGCCTTCTTTTCTTCATTGGTAACGGCCTGAGATTCGAATGAAAATTGAAATTAAGTCGAATCTTTGAAAAATTAAATTGATGAAAAAAGCAAAATCATTCAAATTAGATGGTAAATAAAACTAAGAAGCTTACGGGAACTGAGCCGAGCAAATGACTGGTACTAAGATTTGAATACGATGATTCCTCCATTGAAAATAAGAGATCGAACTCAGAAATTAACAGAAATTTTGAATTTTTTTTTAAATTCTCTTTCTTGAAAGAATTGAGAAACGATGCGTTTATCGGAAGCAACGGAGATGAGGAGGAGGAAAGGGTTTGGGAATTCTGGACTGAACAGTGAACAACCGGGGGAGCTCAGAGCTTAACGCACGCGCCTTTCTGGAGCAGTGAGTTTCACGGTGAGTTTTTTTAGATTTACCAACGAGGTTCATATGATTTGGGCTTAATAATGGGCCTGCTTAACCAATGAAAAGAAATTTAAGCCGAATTGTGTGTTAAATCTATTCAAGTTAAAATAAGTATAAACTACAGCAATGGTCACTTAACTATGTATAAAATTTTATTTTAGTCAATTAACTTTAAAAAGTAACTATTTGATCATTAATGTTTTTTAGATTGCTTTTTTTTTTAATCTAACAATAAAGCAATTAAGGCGGTAATTTCTTAATTGGTATAATAACAAATTTAATCTTTTAACTTTTATTTTTTATTAATTTAACCTCGAGTCCATATAAATATTATAAAAATAAATATTATTTTTAAAATTTAAAGATTCTTGATACGGTAGAATATTCAAATGAAAAAATGAAAGGAAGAAATAGCAAATAGAAGAGAAGAGAAAATTTCAGAGAAAAGAAATGAAGAAGAAAAATTGTGTATTTCTCATAATTGCCATTCCTCATGCTGATTGGTCAGTATAAAAGCAAATAACAGCTTAACAGCTTAGGAATGACAACCTGTCACATCCAGCAATAGTTGTCCAATCCACACCGTTTAGCTAAACGGTGATATCCTTAAAACGAACCGTTTTTTAGGTACCCTTTATGTGCACTGTTTTACTAATACCATTATCTAAAACACATTGTTTTGTTCTAATGACAACTAAACAAATGATTAATTGAAAATTAATAGAATTTTAAACATATGACTGTTGCACTAATTATTCCATATCAAATACTCCCCCCACAAACACGATCCTTGTCCTCAAGGATCAAACGCTGGATACTTCTGTTGGAGCTGAGTCAGACTCTCCCAGGTGAAGTCTTCAGGGAAGGTATTGGCCCATTCCACCAAAACCTTTGTAGATGCATGATTCCCTCGTTTCACCATTTGTCTCTGAAGGACCCTTATTGGTACTTTGTCTAAAGTGACATGAGCATCTGTAAGAGGTAGCGTTGGAGTGCTAACAGCGGAACCAAAGTGTTTCTTGAGTTGAGAGACGCGGAAGGTGGAATGAATGTGGGCATTAGCAGGTAAGATCAATTGTATGCTACCTTGCCCCTCCTAGCTTCCATATAGAAAAGGCCGAAATATCTTGGGGATAACTTGTAATAGCCCATTTTTAGAGAAATCAGAACCGTGGTTTCAAGACCACAAATTTGATTCCAAAAAGAAAATTTGTTTTAATATTATTTTATAGTCTGTAATATGATAATAATGTTGTGTGAAAATTTCGTAAAGAAATTTTATCGATTACATGCTTAAATCGATAAAGGACCAAATTGCACAAGGTGCAAAAGTTGAGTTTTAATAGATAAAGGGATTAAATAGCTATAAAACTTTAAATTGGATGTCCTTATATGGTAATTAGACCATTAAAAATGCTTAGTTGTTAAGGATGATGATTCATCCATGGAAAATAAAATTAAAGAAAAGGACAAAATTAGAAAGATAAAAAAAAATAAAGATGATAAATAAAAAAAGAAAAAGAAAATATCATCATTTATCATCATCTTCCCAAATAAAAGTATGGAAACCCTAGCTATGGAGATGGAAGAAAGAGAAAACTTATTTGGCCAAATAAGGTAAGTATTCAAATTCGTTTTTAGTAATTTTTATATTTTTGAGATAGTGGTAACTTAATTTATTTATTTTGGGGATTAATTTGAAAAGATATCAAAGTATAGAATTTTTCCATGGATGAATATGCTGAAATTATGAAATTTATGGTAGAAAATGAAATGTTGTTGATAGATAAACAACTTTTACAAAATGAATTTTGATGAAAACTTGATTTAGGGACTAAATTGTAAAAATGAGAAATCCATGGAAAAATTCTAATTTTTATGAAATATATGGGCTGTAAATATTACATGAAAAATTCGGTTGGGCTCGGAACAAGGATTAATTTGCATGAATTTTATTTTCTAAGTCTAGGAATGAAATCATCATTTATTAAAAGTTTAGGGGCAAAATGGTAATTTTTCCTAAAGTGTAAATTAGACTAAATTGAGTATGAATTACATTAAATTGATGTTAAATTTACTCGTATAGATTCGGATAAACTGAATATGGAGTTAGAACGAGGAAAGGAGAAAATGTCGGATTAGTAGACTTTATGTACACAAACACTTATTGAGGTAAGTTTGTATAACTAAATTGTATATGTTTATATGCTTGAATTGAATGTTGTCACTACAGCAAAACAGACTTTTAGCGGCATTTTTAGTGGCGTTTTAAAGAAAAACGCCGCAAATATAAACGCCGCAAAAAAAATGAGCTATAGCGGCGTTTATTCGTAAAACGCCGCTAAATGTCTGAGCATTAGCGGCGCTTTTGGGAGAACGCCGCTAAAAGTCTGAGCATTCGCGGTGCTTTTGGAAGAACGTCGCTAAAAGTCTGAGCATTAGCGTCACTTTTGGAAAAACGCCGCTAAAAGACTGAGCATTAACGGCGCTTTTGGAAAAGCGCCGCTAGCGGTGCTTCTGGAAAAACGCCACTAGCGGTGCTTTTAGAAAAACACCGCTAAAGGTTTGAGCATTAGTGGCGCTTTTGGAAAAACGCCGCAAATATGTTAATATGGACTGACTAGGGTTTCGAGTTCAACATTTCAAAATTTAGTGTACTTTATCAGTTTATGGTTTACGGTTAGTCTGAGGATTAGGGTTATGGCTAGAGTTTATGGATTATGGTTTAAGGTTCACGGGTTTAGGATTTAGGATTTATCGAATGAAGACAAAATATCAAATTTGATTTAATCATTAAAAAATTATAAAAATATATGCTATAAAATGGTGAGATTGCAATTTTTACTTACAAATTAATTTCAGCCCCTAACAAAATATGATTGTTGTAACATCCTAAATTTTTGGGCCTATGCGTTTAATGGGTGAATATGTGGAATGAGTTAATTTAAGTGTTAGGGGTCCAAATTGGGCTCAGGCTTAGGCAGAGGCCTTGATTAAAATTATTTGTTTGGGCATTATAGGGTTTAAAAGGTAGTATCTATGTTTAAAATACCAAAGTGGGCTTGTGGCCCGATCTTAGGAGGTGACGCCACACACAAGGAGTAAGGGGCCCAAATTTAAGTTTCATGGAGCCCAATTCTTTTAATTTAAGTTAGCTAAATTTTGGGCATTAGGATTAGGTGGAGTGGATGGCAACAAGGCTAAAATTTAGGGGTTTTAATGTTTAAAATATGTGGATAATAAGCAGATAAAGGCTATTATTTAGGAATTTATTTTATGTGGATAATAAGCGAGATAAAGGCTAAGATCTAGAGATTTTATGATTAAAATATGTGGATAATATCTTGATAAAGGAGGAGGAGTTAGAGATAATTAAGTCTCTTTTAGATGAGCTAGTAGATTAAGATAAAGGAGAAAAGTTAGAATTTATCTACAAAGAGAGTGATGGCCAAGAATCTATCATTGAGAGGAGTAAAGAAACCACTAATACATGGCAAAGGGTTACCGAATTTCCTATAAATAGGGGCTAGCTCCTTGTTTCGACATTAAATCCTCTCCTTTGTGCCAAATTCCTTAGCTTCTTTTCTCCAAATTTCTTTCTCCAATTTCTCTAAAAGCCGAAAACTCCATTATTCTCTTCTTTCTTCTAAAAGCCAAAAACTCCATTATTCTCTTCTTTCTCCTAAAAGCCAAAAACTCCATTATTCTCTTCTTTCTTCTAAAAGCTGAAAACTCCATTATTCTCTTCCTTCTCTAAAAAGCTGAAATCTCTATAGTTTTTATTTTATTCATCCTATTTGAGAAATTATTCTATACTTCCAAGCATTTAAATCCTCCATTGACATTGTCAATTCTTTCTCTAGTACTAGCCTAATCTCCTAAGTTAAGGTAAGAGTAGATTTTGATTAGTTCTCATAATCTATTCCCGATTTTGAAAAGGCAAAAGCAAAGCTAATAGTTTAATGGTTTATGATGGGTGGCAAGTCGGGATTTGAAGGAAGCCTAGTCGACTAGATCTAAAAGCCAAATTCATAAGTCTCCAATTTGGGATTTTTAAGGCAAAAGAAAGAATCCTTAAGTTTAAGAAACGAGCGAGATCTCTTGCTCGAGATTGGCCAATTGGTTGTGGACCGCTTCAACAACACCTTAGGCGAGATAGCGTTGTGTCGACTAAGGATAGCATCGATATAGAAAGCCACGCTTTATCGGTGTCGTGTGTAGATTCTTGACACATAAGCTTTGTTATATTATATGTATGTTATGGGCTAAAAGCTTAAAAGGTGTGTAGATCTCTATCACACTAGTTAATCTGAATTATATGTATGTTATGTGCTAAAAGTCAAAAATGAGGTCAGATGAACAGTCGTATTACCCGAAAAGGGTAGGCAATGGATGCAAGGTACGTAATCATAGAAACTTCTCTATGTGTATCGAAGTATGCAAAATATGTGATCTGTTTAGATAGTTTAATGTTCTGATTCTTGCATGTATGCATGGGATGGGATTGATTGATTTACGGAAGGGGAGTAGGTCGCGAGGCGATCGGTGGCTTTGCCACATAGGTCACATAATGATCGGTCTTTATGACGGGCAGCACAGCTGTCGGTATATTATTAAGGTCGCATAGCGATCGGTGGCTTCGCCACATAGGTCACATAGTGATCGGTCTTTATGACAAAAGACACAATTGTTGATATGGTGTGTAGCGGATGGAGCGTTGATTGTAGAAATCCCACGTGTGATGGTTGGTACGGGGTGTGTAGAGGATGGACTCATAGGTTTGGGATGGGCCATGTTGCATATTTTGTTACCCTTGTATACTGGGCCAAGGCTCATAATGTGTTTGTGCGCCCAAGCCTTTTATGTGTTCTCGGATTTGCACATCGAGTCTTGGTGACTCAACCTTTATTTTTCCCAACATTTCGTGAGCAGAGATTGTGAACATGGGAGCCAAGCGGACTCGAGGGCCATCAAGTTTTATTTCTACAAATTATTTGGGATTTCTTTAAGTTTATTTTATTTTTATTTGGGATTTTTTAAGGCCCTAGTTTTTATTCAACTAAGAAGTTTCCAATGTTATGCAACTTAGAAATTTTATGTCAAGGTATATTTATACTTAATAATACTAATATAAGATTTTATTTTTAAAATGTCACTTATTTACTCTAATAATATCTAATTAACTTACGACTTCCAAAACCAACAAGGAAAAAGTTTTCAATGTACAAGCCGTGACACGCCAGATCCAGTCGAAATGAAACACCCCAAACCCGACCCACGAGCCTTGACCGGATCTGGTATGTTCCCCGGTGTAAACCGTTTCAAATTTTTTTCTTACTTAGGAAAAACTTGTGTGATTTGGAAGAAAGATCGTTTTGGGTTGGGCTTGAGATGAAAACAGGTTCATTTCATTATTAAAAATCCTTTACTTTAAGTGATAAAACGTTTGGGCTTTGTTTTAAAAATAGATTTACTTAATCTTTAATTGAAAAAAAATTCGTAAAATAATAATTAAAAGAATAATAAAGTAGTTCAACTATGGCCTTATTACATCAAATAATTCCCAAAATTTAAATTCAAAATACTTAAAGTAAAATAGTCCGAATAAAAGAAATTTGAACTTCACATGGCCTCCACTAAGCATCTGCCGGCCCGGTCCATCACTGGTCATTACCTGAAAAGTAATCCCACAACGGGGTGAGTCAACAGACTCAATGTGTAACCAACACTAAAATTTAATATTTCAGGCATACAATTTCATACATGTTCATAAAACATTTAAACAATATGATGCAACCCGAACCCAAACCTATATGCCATCCCCTACACACCACCCATACCATCCTGCACACTGTGGAGACTACTAAGTCAACCCTCCATCCGCTACACACCATCGAAGGCAGTCGCTGCAGTCGACGTGCTCATCGCCCTTATAAAAATTCGTGGTCTTAGGTCACCATATTCAGAATTCGTGGTCCTAGGTCACCACATTCAGATATCATGGTCTTAGGTCACCACATTCAGATTTCGTGGTCTTAGGTCACCACATTAACTTCCCCTTTTCATATAACCCATATGCCCCTATATTTCATACACAATATGCAAAATCATGCCTTAATTCACATTCTTATCACTTTTCACATGTTAAAAATAACATATATTCATATTCCTAGTAGGAGTAGGAAACGTCCCTTAGTATTTTGTACCATAGTATGGTACCTTAGCCATATTCATATTCTTGTAAACATGCACATTTAATTTAAAACATAGCCATGAACATATTAAAACTTAGGGTAGGGTACACACCTGATTTGCTTAGTGATTCACTGAAATCTCGAAATCTGATCTACTGTCTTAGATCTCAATTCCTGCATTCGACCAACCCTAATATATTAGCATAAAGCCTATTCGGCTATAAAACCAAATCCTAGTAGGATTTGTATTCTTAAAACCTACCTTGTTGCCGATTGGGACACCAACCAATCCCGAAATTTTTGCTTTATTCCTCCTTGTATTCGACCAGGCATTGAATCAATTAACTTGGTTAGTTTTCGGCTTTTGAATATTTAAAGAACATATCTAAATACTAATCTAGACTTTAGCCGAATATACATAGGTGCTTACCTTCCAAATCTTAAATCCCAAATTGGATCCTTGCTTCCTTAATGCTGTCGAAATTCCTATAACCATATGCTAGATTTAATCTAACATTAAAACATAAAACATGGCCTTTGGCCGAATATACATATGTCTTACCTTAGATCCTTGAAATCTCGAAAGATACCTTCTTGTAGTTGACAATTCTTAAATCCCGAATACACCCTTCCATAATTCAGCCAAAATCAATAATAGAGATTAGTCCCTAAATTTTCGATAGGTCTAAAATATAAAAGAATTGAAACCAATTTTGGATCTTACCCTTTTTAAGAAATTGGCACCACCCTTGTTAAAAGCCCCTTAAAGAATCGGCCTTGATGACTAGATGATAAGGTTTTGGCTTTTGGGATTTAATGGATAAGTCGGCTAGGGGTTCTCTTGGGGTATTCGGTTTCCACAAAAAAATAAAGAAAAGAAGACTTGAGAACTTTGGCAATGGTGGACTATAGATTCGGCTTAACAAATGAAAGAGAGAGAAGAGAGGAGAGCACTAAGAAATTCGGCAGAAAGGAGAAGAGGAAAAAAAATTGATGAGTAGCCCTATTTTTTCCCCTCTTAGCCGAAATTACTACTCAGAATCCCATACTTGGCCACCACTCTTCTATTTTGATAACTTTATCCTTTGAATTATCACTTTATTAAAAGAATTAATCCAACAATTATCTCCTAAAAATAATGATAAATAAATATATTATTTATCTCCTATTTAGACGAAATTTAAAGAGAATAAAACTCTTCCTTGGGTTCCTTAGTGCCGTCCACTTCCTGCTCTTTGTAGCAAAAATAAAACTCCTTTATTTGCTCCCCAAGTGACTCGAACCTAGGCCCAATACCCTTGTATGTGGCGTCACCTACACAGGCCTCAAGTGATATCTTGAGCCACTTTTCCAAGCTTGTTTGTGTGTCAAATTCCTCCTATTTATTTTCTTAAGGCTACCTTGTTTTAGTTTCCTCTTTTACTTAACATTTCTAAATCATTTCCTTACATTTCCAGGTTTCCAATAATGTTCACTTTCCTATTTTAACTTGACATTTCCAAGTTTCCAAAATGTTCACTTTCCTATTTTAACATAACATTTCCATACATTCCCAGGTTTCCAAAAAAATATTCAAAATACATTCATAACACATAAGACATGTCATTTCGTACAATTAAACCGAAAATACATAGGCCCTTTTCAGGATGTTACAGTTCTACCCCCTTAAAATAATTTCGTCCTCGAAATTACTTACTAACGAACAATCGTACAATCTCACCACACTACGCTATTGCTGCGCGTTCTGATCTTAATAAAATTAACACATTTCCTATGCACAATTCCTAAGTTCACATCCAAGGTTTCATACCATTCACTAGCAATACAAGAACGAACTAGCTTTATAATAGACAAGGCAATAAAGGTATTTCGGAAATAAGAAACTTACCCGTTGTCACATCTGGCACATCACTCTCCTCGCGACGGCTGACTGCATAAACTAACCTTGGCTGCCTTGTATCTGAACCTTCAGCACCTCCGCTTGGTGCTCCACGACCACGGCCGAAACCATTTCCTCCATGGTTCGGACCACGACCTCGGCCGGTCATTCATTGTCCACCTCTACCAGCCTGATTAACATTCTGAGTTACCTGTCGATTCTCATCCGATCTCATCGGACAATCCTTAATCATATGGTCATTTGACCCACACTTAAAACATCCTCCCGTCTTTTTCCAACATTCACCTCAGTGATTCTTCCCACATTGTTCACAAGTAGGTATCGCCTCCAAGAAGCGACTTAGTCGACCTCGCGGCCCTTCAACTCTAGGCCTCTTTTGCTCATTTCCCGACGATCCTAACGACCCATAACCCCTCTTGGGTCTATTCCTATCAGAGCTCTGCTTAACCGAGTTCTTGATTCCCTTGGCTACCTTAGCCTTTTCCACTAATACAGCAAACTCCCGCTCCTATTGCGGGGCTATCAATAACCTTAGGTCATCTCTTAGTCCGTCTTCAAACCGAACACACCGCTCATGCTCAGTCGACACTATGCCTCGTGCATAATAGCTCAGCCTTAGGATTTCAGCCTCGTACTCAGCTACGGACTTGTTCCCTTGAACTAGCCCTAGAAAAGCCTTTCTTTGGGCATCAATATAATGAGTGCCCACATGCTTCTTCTGGTATGATGCCTTAGCATACTCCCATGTGAGTTCCTCAACTGTAGCACCATCTCGCACCGTGAGCCACCATTGGTATGCTTCATCGCGTAACAGTGCCACCATTCCCTTCAACTTCTCCTCAGTGGTCAGATCGAGCTCATCCATAATGCGCTCGGTTGCTTCCAACCAGTATTCAGCTGTACTGGGTGCCACACCAGATACTCCACGGAACACCTCAACTCCGTTGGCTCAGAGTCGCTTGGGTACAGATTTTCGAGCTCTCGTATTTCCACCCGCGCCAGCCACCATTTCAAGAACTCGCAGCATAGCCTGCGATACAGCATCTTCTCCCGTCTGATCTTGCTGCTCAACACCAACAGGTGGTGGTGGTGATGGCGGTGGTAACTTATTGTCAGACCCTTGACCCGATCTAACGGGTTTAGACACGGTCATTCGGCCTCTTCCACGGCCACGTACGTTACGACCACGTCCCCTTGAATTTATACTTCCGCTTGCGTTTATCTGATTAAAGAATTTTATACATTACTTTGGTTCCACTTGATTAACCACGAACAGTTTTATATTTAATAGTTTTAAGGAGTAGTTTTTTCGTATTCATACATGCACACAGTCTTTACATTCATACATCCATCAATCAATTATGAACTCTCGTTCATTCAGAGAAATGTTGTAGTTTTCATTGTTGTTGTTTTTCCACTATCTAGGGGTATTTTCGTAATTTGCCCTACAGGGGTATTTTCGTAATTTGTCAAAATAAGGTTCCTTGGTGATTTTGTCAATGAGGGTATTTTGGTAATTAATTTTTTTAAAATCCCGGGGGTATTTTAAAAATTTTGAAATTATAAGGGCATTTCAGTAATAAACTAGGGTAAATTTATAAATCCTAATAAATCAAGGATATTTTGGAATTTACAAAACTTGAGGATTGTTTTTGAGAATTTGTTTTCCAAATCAGTGTTGTTGCAAAAATTTTTGATGATCGGGGGTCGTTCTGGTAATTTTGTAACTCGGGGGTATTTCGATAATTTGCAGGGTAAGGGCATTTTCGTAAATTCTCCAAATGAGGGTATCTTGATATTTGTAAAACAAAAGTTTTTGGTATTTTTGTAAAGTAGAAACATTTTAGCAAAAGTCGAGGGTATTTTTGGAAATATTAAAAACTAAGGGTATTTTAGTAATTTACAACACAAGGGCATTTTAGTTATTTTCCCAAATCAAAGTACCTTGAATTTTTCGTAAAATAGAGTTTTTGGAAACTTTTGCAAAATAGAGAAATTTTACTAAAATCGAGGGTAATATGGTAATTTTAGAAACCAAGGGCATTTTTGTAATTTTACAGCAAGGGGTATTTTAGTAATTTTGGCAAACCGAAAATTTTTTTCGAGAAATTTTCAAAATAGATTTTGTTGCAAATCGAAGGGTTAATTTAAGGATTTTAAAAACTAAGGTTTTTATAAAAAATATGGCTAGTCCGTTTCGGGTTTTAATCATTGGTTTAGCCGATGACTAAGTCCTCTTGGTTAGGGTGAGCAGTTACTACGCACTGTAGGATTCGAGTGGAGAGGAGGTGAGTCGCTAGGACCGCTTAAATACCAAGCTCTTCTTGAATCCATTCCTAGACATCGCTGCAGATTGCCACACCCTAGCTCGGCGACTTAATCACGTGTTTGTCTAATGGTCCTTAAGTCTTATGTACTTGTGTTTTTGAGTAGACTAGTACTAGGGTTCAATAGATCCTAGTTCACTAATCTACGTTGCCATAAAAGCCCATACATTTCACATATTCAAATCACTTGAAGTCAAGTACTTACAGGTGGATCATGGTCTGAGACCTAGGTGCCATGCCGAAAACACGAAAATTTTGAAAAATTCCTTTTGGGCTTACTTTGGAAAACATTTTGGGCCTTAAACCCAAGGCCGAGAGTTTAAAACACTGCTTTGATCTGAAATGAAACACCCCAAACCCGCCCACGAGCCTTGATCGGATCTGGTATGTTCCCTGTAAACTGTTTCAAATTCTTTTCTTACTTAGGAAAAACTTGTGTGATTTGGAAGAAAGATCGTTTTGGGTTGGGCTTGAGATGAAAACAGTTCATTTCATTATTAAAATCCTTTACTTTAAGTGACAAAACGTTTGGGCTTTGTTTTAAAAATAGATTTACTTAATCTTTAATTGAAAAAAATTAAATAAAATAATAATTAAAAGAATAATAAAGTAGTTCAACTATGGCCTTATTACATCAAATAATTCCCAAAATTTAAATTCAAAATACTTAAAATAAAATAGTCCGAATAAAAGAAATTTAAACTTCACATGGCCTCCACTAAGCATCTGTCGGCCCGGTCCATCACTGGTCTTCACCTGAAAAGTAATCCCACAACGGGGTGAGTCAACAGGCTCAATGTGTAACCAACACTAAAATTTAATATTTCAGGCATACAATATCATACATGTTCATAAAACATTTAAACAATATGATGCAACCCGAACCCAAACCTATATGCCATCCGCTACACACCACCCGTACCATCCTGCACACCGTGGGGACTACTAAGTCAACCCTCCATCCGCTACACACCATCGAAGGCAGTCGCTGCAGTCGACGTGCTCATCGCCCTTATAAAAATTCGTGGTCTTAGGTCATCACATTCAGAATTCGTGGTCTTAGGTCACCACATTCAGATACCGTGGTCTTAGGTCACCACATTCAGATTTCGTGGTCTTAGGTCACCACATTAACTTCCCCTTTTCATATAACCCATATGCCCCCATATTTCATACACAATATGTAAAATCATGCCTTAATTCACATTCTTATCACTTTTCACATGTTAAAAATAACATATATTCATATTCCTAGTAGGAGTAGGAAACGTACCTTAGTACTTTGTACCATAGTATGGTACCTTAGCCATATTCATATTCTTGTAAACATGCACATTTAATTTAAAACATAGCCATGAACATATTAAAACTTAGGGTAGGGTACACACCTGATTTGCTTAGTGATTCACTGAAATCTCGAAATCTGATCTACTGTCTTAGATCTCAATTCCTACATTAGACCAACCCTAATATATTAGCATAAAGCCTATTCGGCTATAAAACCAAATCCTAGTAGGATTTGTATTCTTAAAACCTACCTTGTTGCCGATTGGGACACCAACCAATCCCGAAATTTTTGCTTTATTCCTCCTTGTATTCGGCCAGGCATTGAATCAATTAACTTGGTTAGTTTTCGGCTTTTGAATATTTAAAGAACATATCTAAATACTAATCTAGGCTTTAGCTGAATGTACATAGGTGCTTACCTTCCAAATCTTAAATCCCGAATTGGATTTTACTTCCTTAATGCTGTCGAAATTCCTATAAACATATGTTAGATTTAATCTAACATTAAAACATAAAACATGGCCTTTGGCTGAATATACATATGTCTTACCTTAGATCCTTGAAATCCCGAAAGATACCTTCTTGTAGTTGACAATTCTTAAATCCCGAATACACCCTTCCATAATTTAGCCAAAATCAATAATAGAAATTAGTCCCTAAATTTTTGATAGGTCTAAAATATAAAAGAATTGAAACCAATTTTGGATCTTACCCTTTTTAAGAAATCGGCAGCACCCTTGTTAAAAGCCCCTTAAAGAATCGGCCTTGATGACTAGATGATAAGGTTTCAGCTTTTGGGATTTAATGGAGAAGTCGGCTAGGGGTTCTCTTGGGGTATTAGGTTTCCACAAAAAAATAAAGAAAAGAAGACTTGAGAAGTTTGGCAATGGTGGACTATCGATTCGGCTTAACAAATGAAATAGAAGAGAAGAGAGGAGAGCACTAAGAAATTCGACAGAGAGAAGAGGAGGAAAAAAAATTGATGAGTAGCCCTATTTTTTCCCCTATTAGCCGAAATTACTACTCAGAATCCCTTACTTGGCCACCACTCTTCTATTTTGATAACGTTATCCTTTGAATTATCACTTTATTAAAAGAATTAATCCAACAATTATCTCCTAAAAATAATGATAAATAAATCTATTATTTATCTCCTATTTAGACGAAATTTAAAGAGAATAAAACTCTTCCTTGGGTTCCTTAGTGCCGCCCACTTCCCGCTCTTTGTAGCAAAAATAAAACTCCTTTATTTGCTCCCCAAGTGACTCGAACCTAGGCCCAATACCCTTGTATGTGGCGTCACCTACCGGGCCTCAAGTGATATCTTGAGCCACTTTTCCAAGCTTTGTTTGTGTGTCAAATTCCTCCTATTAATTTTCTTAAGGCTACCTTGTTTTAGTTTCCTCTTTTACTTAACATTTCTAATCATTTCCTTACATTTCTGGGTTTCCAATAATGTTCACTTTCCTATTTTAACTTGACATTTCCAAGTTTCCAAAATGTTCACTTTCCTATTTTAACTTGACATTTCCAAGTTTCCAAAATGTTCACTTTCCTATTTTAACTTAACATTTCCATACATTCCCAGGTTTCCAAAAAAATATTCAAAATACATTCATAACACATAAGACATGTCATTTCATACAATTAAACCGAAAATGCATAGGCCCTTTTCAGGATGTTACACGAAACGTATGGCCGGGTTTGGGGTGTTACAATTGTGCATCTGTTTATCCTTAAATCCTAAATCCTTAAACCCTAAATCCTAAACCTTACACAGTCTAAACCCTAAACTATAAACCATAAATCTAGATTATAAACCCTAAATCATAGCTCTAAACACTCGACCATAGACCTCTAAACTAAAAACACTAAACCATTAACCATTAAACACTAACCTTAAACGCCGCTAAATGTTGAGTAACAATTCTATTTTCATTTAGGGTAATCGACACTCATTTCGATTTTATTTGATTTAATTTTCATTTTTTCTTATTTTTGTTTTGATTTTAATTTTATTTTGCTATTTGAAATTAAATGACTTAATTATGAAAAGTATCGTTACAAATTGATAACTAAACCCTTAAGAAGTTTTATGTTATCTAATCCTTAAACCCTAACTAGTAATGTTAATTAAAATACAATTTATTTTAATTGAATATATAAAATATAAATATTTTATCTTACTTAAAATGTAAATTATATTGATTAAAATGTAAATTATTTTTAATCAAAAAATAATGACACTTAGAAAAAATTTGAAAGTAAAACATAGAAAAATATTTGTTAAAATGAAAAAATTATTAAATAATTTCTTATATAATCGTAATAGAGATAGTTTTAATTTTAAAATATTGAATTAATTCTCATGATAATCTAGGGTTTATGGTTTAATTTAGGGTATATAGTTTATGGATTAATCTTTATAGTTTAGGGTTTAAGGTTTATATTTTAGGGTTTAGGTTTAGGATTTAAGATTAAGGGTTAGGTTAGGGTTTAGACCGAGTTTATAGTTTAGTTTTTATTATTTTAGAGTTATGGGGTTTTGGCGAATAATAAAGTTAGAGTCTTACTGTTTAGGGATTTAAGTATTAGGGATTTTGATAAAATAGATAAAAATTATATTATTTTAGGGTTTAGGTAAGCAATTAGATTATTTTTAAATTATTCAAATGTAATATATATATATATATATATATATATATATATATAAGTTAATGTGTATAATTTAGGGTTTTAGTATTTAGGCATGAGAAATTAAATTATAAAATCAGACAAATCAAACATTTTGTTAGAAACAAAACAAAATTAATTTAAAGGAATCTAATTAATAATTAAACTAAAAAAATTTATTAATATTGAAAGTATTAGCGGCGCTTTTGAGCAAAAATGCCACAAGAACATTACTAAACAAAACGACACCGTTTACGTGGGGCTTTAGCGGCGCTAGACATAAAAATGTCGCAAATGAGTAGTATTAGTGGCATTTTTTTTTTTGGAAAATGCCGCAAAAAATATTAATTTTAATTGAAACGGCGCCGTTTGTATAGACTATTAGTGGCGCTTTCTTTTAAACGCCGCAAATAAAAGAATCGATATATTGAAATGACGCCGTTTTTTAGGGGATTTTAGTGGCGCTTCTTAAAAACGCCACAAAAGTGCAATTTTTTTAAATAAAACGTCACTGTTTTTTCTTTTGCAATTTTCCTTCTGTCGTTTTAACAAAATGAGCCATGCTGAAAATCCCTAATTTCTCTAAGTTCTCCCCCCCAAAACCCGATTAAGAAGAAACCCATCTCTCGCTCATCTCGTGCTGGTCTCCAGGTCCCTCCCTCTCTATGTCCCCCCGAGGTTAATTTTCAGTTTGAATCAGCTTTTTCTTTTTTATTGCTTTTATTTTTGTGTATTAGATTTGTTCACTGTTAGGAAAAACGTGGCAACCTGTTGCTATTGATAACTAAAATTAGGTGGTTTCGTTCATCGAGCAATTCACCGAGTTTCATAAATACAAGAACCTTTGATAGCAAAAAAGTGCCCCACACTTGTTTTGATACATGGATATCTTTGCTTCTCGTGGTTTCTTTTTAAGAGCTTTGATTATCTCACGAACATTTCGTGTCATTGCCATTGATCGGCTTGGGTAGCGATAAGCTCCTTTTGTCTTAAAGCTAAACCGCACTAGCGATAACTTCGATTCGATCAGTTCTCAGGTTCATTTATGGTTTACTAAACAAGATCCTTATGATGTGTTTGTTAAAAAGTAGCTAATGCCACGCATCCTGTATTTTGAGCTTAATATCACAATTCCATTATAGTTTCTTAGTTTTTCTTCACCTTTCTTTCCAGTTGGGGTGGATCGAGTAGGCCTAACTTACATGCAAAAGCAGTGAAGGTTAGTGAGAGGAATTAAGAATCCCTTCATTTACTAGAAGTTCGTAAAATAATTGCATACATTTTTCTCGTTGTTTCTGTGTTAATGATGCAGAAACTGAGGCATGGTTTGTTGATTCTTTTGAGGAACGGCGTCGAGTGAAAAATCTCAGTAACCTTATTATACTTGGACATTCTTTTGGAGGATATATTGCTTCTAAATATGCTCTCAAGGTGACTACTTTTACTTGTTAAATGTTTCAACGGAACAAGTTGATACCACTTTTTTTGGTTCTACTGCCTTACCTTTATTCTCACTCAGTAGCACCCCGAGCACGTTCAAGACTTAATTTTAGTGGGACCTGCTGGATTTTCATCGAATCGGATAGCGATGAGTGAGTGGCTAACCCGCTTAAGAGAGACATGGAAAGGGCAATTTTGAATCGTTTGTGGAGTCTAATTTTACTACTCGGAAGATTGTAAGATTTGTTTATCTTGTCCAATTTTCTAAGCCTACAACCGTAAATCAAGGTCACTATTACACATTGCTCGGATGGTCTACCAAAATTATATCATTAGAGAACTATTCTCTAAATGCATCTAGTAAGTTTGTTCACTGTTATGAAAAACGTGGCAACCTGTTGCTATTGATAACTAAAATCTTATCTCTCCATCTGCTCTTATTTGGTTATTGCTTCTACCTTAAACTGTTGTTGGAATAATTTTGTGGGTCTCCTTTGTTTATATTGTTGTCAAAGTCCTCCTACCCCAATTTGATTTGTTTGATTTTGTATTTAATTTCATTGATTGCTTTTGGAATGAAATAGTTTGATTAATTGTTGTGTTTTCGGATGATTCGTATCTGAGGTTTAGGTCCTTGGGGTCCAAAGATTGTACACAAGTATACTGGCTACTAGGTTTAATCTTAAAGATTCAATTTGAGTTTGTCTTGGCAGAGGAGCGTAATAAACTTCGACGAGTTAGATAAGATCTTTAAGTGTGTGTACAGCTTATGTATAAGTAAATAATAGAGATATCTATAGGATTGGTGGGACAGTTTTCCAAACCTCACAACATGCCTTGCAAAAATCCTAGAGATGAGAAATCACATGGTTTGAGGGTAAGGGGGAATTGGCATTTGGGTTTCCATGAGATTTTGCTTTTTCTTTTTGCCTCCTTTCTATTTTTACACAAAATGTAATCGGAAGCCTGATTTAGAATGCAGAAAAAACAAGTTAAAAAATATTACTCTTTGGTTATACTTTTTTTTCCTTCACCCTTTTTGCATATACGTGTGTCCTGTCTGTAAGAACTCAAAATGGCTAAAATATCTGCACATTTTGTTAGGGGATAAAGGAACTTCTCAAAGAATTTGGCATTTGTTTTTTTCCCCTTTCTTTTTGGTTTCACTAACAGTTTAATTATATGCATATTTTGTTTCTGTCAAAGATTGTGCAAACCGGATGGGACTAGGAACCAACTGGTACACCAGTCCGGAACAAAACAAAAAATCAATTGATTGATCAAATCGAGAATTAGTGGTGTTAGGAAAAGAAACAATGTCTATTTGGTTCCATTTTATTGAATTTGATTTGGTTTAATTATTTTTATTTAATTTATAATTTTTATAAGTATTCATGAAGCGAAAATAACTTTAAAAAGTAAAAAAATATCATGTTTATTTGGTTCCATTTTCTTGAATTTGATTTGGTTCCATCTCAAAGCAATATCATGTTTGTTTCTTTACTTAGTTTTCTGGCATACTTTGAGAAGTTATTTGTGGATCCTAATTGTTTACTTTGGTTTTATGTAGAACTATTATGTTATTTATCATTAAGTTTGTTCATTTTTAGTCTATGATGATCTTGCTGCAAGTTTCTAGGAAGCAAAAACCGAGTACCATATCAGACCAATCATATTAATTTTTTTGTGATAAAAATCTTATTCTACTACGCCATTGAATTAATAACTGGATAAGGTTTTTTGGCTTTTTTTCGTTTGATTGTGTGATGCACTTGGGGAGTTTAAAAACTTTTCTCTTTCTATGGGCTTAGCAGTTGGCAATTTTTCTCAGAAATTATATTTGTATGATATGCAGTGTAATTGTGGAAGCTCTTAAGGTGGATAGCCTTTAGAAAATCTGCTCATCTTTGGAACCCATTCTTCGTAGAGTTGTAAGATCCATGTACTACTGTCTTTTAATTCTTTGCAATCAATTCCTCTTTTTTTGGTGTGTGTTTGTAGGACCTTAAGAAACTAATAGTCAATGTGTGATCAATGCATCTATAGGGTTGGTTATAGTTGTCTTAATTCTAGCTCAAAGAATTTACCTCAACTGATTCTTGATTCTCGATTTTAATTTAACTTACATAATACATAATACATAACTTACATAAAATTATTTAACTTACATAATACATAACTTACATAACTTACATAGCTTTCATCAAATTATTTAACTTACATAATACATAACTTACATAACTCACATAATACATAACTTACATAACTTACATAGCTTTCATCAAATTATTTAACTTACATAATACATGACTTACATAACTTACATAATACATAACTTACATAATACTTGTATAGAAAAAAAGATTCAAAGTATATAGGTTTGAAACTTTGACGGGTTGCCTTATATCTCACTGTAAGATATAACGGATCCTCCCCAGGTGTAACAATGCCACGTATGACGAATCTTAAAGAATACATAACTTACATAATACATAACTTACATAATACTTGTATAGAAAAAAAAAAGATTCAAAGTATATAGGCTGGAAACCTGACGGGTTGCCTTATATCTCACTGTAAGATATAACGGATCCTCTCCAAGTGTAACAATGCCACATATGATGAATCTTAAAGAATACATAACTTATATAATACATAACTTACATAATACTTGTATAGAAAAAAAATTCAAAGTATATAGGCTGGAAACCTGACGGGTTGCCTTATATCTCACTGTAAGATATAACGGATCCTCCCCAAGTGTAACAATGCCACGTATGATGAATCTTAAAGAATACATAACTTACATAATTTTAAGATCAAATTTCATAACTTACATAATTTTAAGGTCAAACTTCATAACTTACATAATTTACATAACTTACATAGTACTCAGTTATATAAATGAAATTATCATTGCTTACATAAATTATAAATTAACAATTTAGCCGTGTAATTTATTGTCAACTTTAGACTTCAACAACTATGAAATGGATAGGACTTGGATGAATTTGTCAAGGGTAAGCAACAACTATCGAAATGGAGTAGAAACTTTTCTGAATTTCGTATTTCAAAATGTAAGCCAAGAGAATATGATTCTTTGCCTGTGTAAGAAGTGTTGCAATATCAATTGGCATTATCGTGAAGTTGTCTACGAACATCTAGTTGTTGATGGCTTTGTCTAGGGGTACAAAAATGGATTTTTCATGGAGAGTGTACATCTAGTGGAGCATCTTCATCGATGAATCTAGGTTATCCTCATAGTGCTTACAATCAGAATGTTAGAGATGATAACATGGAAGGCATGTAGCGAGATGCTTTTAATATGCGCAGTGATGGTTTCGGGTGATTTCCACCTGACTTGGGTGTAACCGATGATTATAATTTTGATGGAAATACTTTCACCGAAAGGGGAAGAAGTGTACCTGATGAACAGCCAAATGAAGAAGCGGCGAGGTTCTACACGTTACTTGGTGAAATGAATGAAGAACTGTATGAGGGATCAAAATTTTCTAAACTATCTTTCTGTATTCATCTTTTCCACTTGAAATGTTTGGGAGGATGGACCGAAAACTTGTTGACAATGCTGTTAGAGTTTCTGCAAGAAATGTTCTCGTTTGCGAAAATCCCTCAATCGTCCAAAGACATGAAGAAACTGATAAAGGATTTGGGCCTTGGCTACAACAAAATTCATAGTTTTCGAAATGACTGCATGTTGGGCGACCGGATAAACCAACAGTGCTGTCATGTCTGCGGTCAATCCCGTTGGATTAATAGAAATACAGAGGATAGTAACGAGGATGAACATGATACACAGTCAAGGAAGCAGCCGGTTAAGATTTAGCGGTATTTCCAGCTAATACCAAGGCTTCAAAGGCTTTTTATGTCATCGAAGATAGCCGAGTCAATGACGTGGCACCATGATGAACGAACCAATGATGGATTGTTAAGGCATCCTACAGATTCTTTAGCTTGGAAATCATTTGACTCAAAATTTCCAAGCTTTGCAAGCGATCCTCGGAGTGTGAGGCTTGGGCTAGCATCTGATGGATTTAACCCTTACAAACTCATGAGCACAACGTATAGTACTTGGCCAGTGGTGCTTGTTCCTTACAATTTACCTCCATAGGTTTGCATGCAACAATCATCATTTATCTTATCTATGATTATACTTGGAGAGAAATGGCCCGGGAATGATATTGACATATATTTGCAGCCACTTGTTGAAGAGTTAAAACAACTATGGGTTGGTGTTGAGACATACGATGCAATAAGAAAATAGAACTTTAACTTACGTGCAGCTTTGATGTGGACTATTAATGACTTCCCGGCTTATGCTAATTTATCTGGTTGGAGTACCAGGGACGTTATGGTTGTCTTTGTTGTGCTGTGCAGACATGTTCGCAATGGTTATATAATGGTAAGAAGTTCTCTTACATAGGGCATCGTCGATGGTTACTGAAAAATCATAGATTTAGATATCAGAGTGCTCAGTTTGACGGTACTAAAGAGTTCAGAGAAGCTCCTTCGCAGACCGGTGGATCCGAAATATTATTCATGTTGAAAGATATGAATTTCATTTATGGGAAGATGAATCAACCGGTCAACCCGTAAAGAAATAGAAGATCAAGGGATGAATCTGATGATGAATCTGACGAAGAGGATGATCCTAATGAGGCGAACTTGTGGAAAAAAAGAAGTATTTTTTTTGAGTTGCCTTATTGGGAGCATCAGATATTACGCCATCATCTTGATGTCATGCATATTGAGAAAAATGTCTGCGAGAACATCATTGGGACTATTTTGAATGTCGATGGAAAATCGAAAGACAATCTTCAGAGTCGACTTGATTTAGTCCACATGGGAATTCGGCGTGAGCTTTATCCTCAAGCACTTCCGATATGAAATATCAGTTGCCGCCCTATTTTTTCAATGTCGAAGACGGAGAAAGAAGTGTTCTGTATGGTGTTGAAGGACATAAAGGTCCTGGATGTGTATGCATCAAATATATCCCGATGTGTGAGTCTTAAAGATCGAAGACTATATGGCTTAAAATCGCATGACTATCATATCTTGATGCAAGACTTACTGCTAGTTGCTATGGGGTGTTGTATGTCGAAAAAGGTGACGTCTTGTGTAATTGAACTATCCAATATAATGAAAGGCATTTGTGGAAAGACGTTCAAGAACTTGAGACACTACAAGATCGAGCCGCATTGACTTTATGCAATCTAGAGAAGATCTTCCCGCCTTCTTTCTTCACAATTATGGTGCACTTGTTAATTCATCTCCCTTGTGAAGCAATACTTGGTGGACCCATTTTCTATCAATGGATGTATCCCATTGAAATGTCTTACTTTATTTGTAAATTATTTCTTCATTCACCTAAATGCCTTTAGTTGCAACTTTTGATAATGTTCTATACCGTGTTTAGGTTCCTATCCAAATTAAAGTCTTATTGCCGCAATAAACGTTATCCGGAAGGATCAATTGCCGAAGGCTACTTGGTAGAGGAATGTATGACTTTCTGTTCGAGGTATTTGAAGATGTCGAGACAAGAATGAACAGACCAAGTAGAAATGTTGGGCTCACAGATCATAACTTTGCCTAAACTTATTTATTTCAAAGTTTAGGAGAACCGATCGGCAAAGTAGAAATTGTAGAATTAGATGATATATCGTGGGTCCAAGAACATCAATGCGTTCTTTTTCATCACGATTCAATGGAACCATTACGCAAGTAAGTTCTAGAATTTGATAAATACTCATCAATTATAATTTGTTTGTCTTCTAACAAAGTAACCCTTTTTTTAAACATAGTGAGTACAAACAAATATTGAGAGCTCGTTCACGGTCCCGAAGATTACATCGACGAGAAATTAATAAGTTGTTCATAGAATCATTTCATGAATGGTTAAGCCAAACTGTATGCAATTGAAGTTTTCATTGACAAGTAATAATGTTTTCTCGTAACATTTATAATTACTCAATTTACTTTCGATTCAATAGGTTTGGAGTCGGAATGAAGTAAATGACGGTTAAATGGCTTTCACAAGGTCCAAATGAATAGTGAAAAGATATAGTGCCTTCCTCATCAATGAATCTGATTTCATACAAGGTATCGCGAGAGATTGAGGAGAACCCAAAATTGTGGAATTGTTGTTAATTCTTCAATTACAAGTTACGCTAGTGCTAGAGACAGTAATCCTGTCGAGGGGAATCTGGAGTATTACAGACTTATTACTGACATCATTGAGTTGGATTATTACAGAAAATGGAAAGTTGTCTTATTTCGAGGTGATTGGGCTCATGTGAATACGACTCGCAGAATTAAAAATGATCAATATGGTTTTATAATGGTGAATTTCTCTCGATTGATTCACACCGGAGAACAACTGATAGACGAGCCGTATGTGTTTTCTTCTCAAGTGAAACAAGTTTTTTACTCGAAAGATCCAACTGATGAGGGTTGGTACATTGTACTTCGAAACACCCCTAGGGACTTGTTCGACATGGGCAATAAAAGTAGTAGAGATGAAATCGTTGAAAGATCAGATTCTCTACCTTTTCCAAAACAAAACCTAAATGAAAATATCCCTAGCACTAGTACACAATTTCAATGGGTTCATCAGGACGTGGATGAAGATATTTACGAATTATGGTGTAGTAAGATTTTACGATTTTTTTTTATTTATATGTAACATTATAATTTTAATCTTGGTCATTTATATAATTTAACTATTTTATATGTACCATTATTGTTATCATTTGTTACTAAAATTTTAACTATTTTATGTGTATTGCAGGAAAAATGAGTAGAAGAAAATTGCGAGATTTAAATATTGTAAATTCGAAAGAGGGCAATAGCGAACAGTAAACAATAGTTGGATCCTCGAGTGTGCCTGACATAGATGATGAGCCTATATAATTACAAAGTAGTGTTAAGTTTATTTTACATGCATGTTGACTTTAATTATTGATTCATTTTTCAATTTTAATATAACAATAATATGTCATTGTTCAGCTAAGACTGGTGGGACGCGCAGAGGTTGCGGACGTGCCCTGCTTAAAGACTTATACGAATTAAATCACGTCGAGCGTGTGAAAGTAAGGAGAAACACTCATGGCCAGCCTGTTGGCCCTGAAGCTCAACTTCTAGCAGGCTATCTAGGCATTATTGCACGGAATGCAAATATGTTGCCCATCAATTACGAGTCATGGCATCACATGCCTGATGCAAACAAAAAACAAGCTCTCGATAACGTTAATGTAACAAAACGTGAATGTAATTTATAATACTTTGGTTGAAGTTTAATTTATATTTAGTTTCTAAACTTATGTTTTTTTAGGAGAGATTTGCTTTGGAGGTCTCCGATGACTATATAAAGAAGACACTGGGAAAAAAATGGAGAGACCATAAAAGCACAGTGAAAAAAATTATTTTAAGAAAGATATCAGCCTCGAGGATAAATTGTGAAATGTCCCGCTGGGAATGTTGAGGTATCAATGGGAAGATACGGTTAGAGTTTGGAACTCAAAGAAAGGAGAGGTATTACCTAGTTGTAAACTCTTATAATTTTTTTGGTTTATTGTATTTACTATATACGTAATAATAATTTCATTATGTAGGACCGTGAGCGTGTTGGAACGAAAGCAAGTGTAAATGTACATTCACGCACACAGTAGGGTCCAGAAGTTCTACTTTTGTAGCTGATGCCGAGGTATGATAATTTATTAATTATGTCAAATATTAGTAATTTTATACTATTAAATTATATTTTTACTACTACACTATAGGAAGTCTCCACCGGTCAAAAAGTTGGACGCGTTTAGCTTTTTGACATTATGCATAGGAAGAAGGATGGGTCTCCGATGACATCCGAAGCTGGAGAGATTATGGTATATTTACTTAATAAAATTTGATTTATTATAAATATTTATAATGTTTACTTATAATAGTTTAATACTTCGTTACTAGTTTTAAATTAATAATGTTAAGTTATGTTGCATTCATTCTTATTGTATATATTTCGTTTCTAACTTTTTCATTGATTTATTAGGAGAAACTAAAGGAGAAGAAGGCACAGTATGAGGCGACTGCTTCGAGTAATAGTTCTGTTAATCTTGATGATATCAAAAACAAAATTATTACCGATGTTTTGGGTCCTGAAAGGTATGGTCAGAATTTTTATGCTACATTTGCTTTTTTTGGCTTTATTTATATGATACATTTGTTGTTTTTTATTAGTAATGTTTTGGGTCCTGAAAGGTATGGTCGGGTCTGATTTCAAGGATCTGGTGTTACCCCGACCCAATATTTTGGATCCGGCTCCCAACGGTACATGCCTTCCAGTAGTCAATCGCAAGCTGAATTTCAGAGGTTAAAAGACCAAATATCTCAGATGCAAGCGAGCACGGTTCAGCAAATTGTTGAGGTTAAAAGAAAATATGAAGAACTTGAGCGATGCAGATGGCGAGGCAATGATTGACGGCGAGGAAGGAAGAGCGAGTAAAAATACGATCCACTCTGACTTTAGAGAGATGATGAGATGTTTCAAAGATTCTGAAGCCGCCATCTTAGTCCCTTAGTTTCTCTTTGTAATATTATTTTTAACATGGTTACATTCAACATTATTGTAAGAATTGTTTCAATTATACTTTATTTATTAATTTATATCATATATCTTTTATTAAATTTGAAGTATCGTTTAGATTTAATGCTTTTGGTGAGATTTAAATGTTATATTTGCTGTTTTGGATTGAAATTATATGCAACTGCTATTGTTTTTGATTGGTTTTAATGCAGGAAGGGTAGGATATTGGAGAAAATGAGCATTGCAAATCTGTGCAAATTAGCGGTGTTTGTCAAAAAAGCGCTACTAAAACTCCGGGCTTTTAGCGGCGTTTGTGACAAAAGCGCCGCTAAAAGTCCTAGCTTTTAGCGGCGTTTGTGACAAAAGCACCGCTAAAAGTCCTAGCTTTTAGCGGCGTTTGTGATAAAAGTGCCGCTAAAAGTCGGGGCTTTTAGCGGCGTTTATGTGAAAAGCGCCGCTAAAGGTCTAGACTTTTAGCGGCATTTGTGTTAAAAATGCCGCTAAAGGTCTGGACTTTTAGCGGCGTTTTTTGCGGCGCTTTCTAAATCGCCGCAAATACTATTAGTGGCACTTATAAACGCCGCTAAAGCCCCCCAAAAAAAGCCGCTAAAAGTCTTTTTTGGTGTAGTGTGTGTATGTAAATTGTATAAATGCCATAAATATGTGAAATGATCACATATTCGTTAAAGTCTGATAAATGAAAGTGCCTGAAATAAATGATAATACCCGATAAGTGAAAAATGATAAAAATGTTATTTTTATGCTTGGGTTAAATGTGAACATATGAATTGCTTAAATACGTACATATATATATGAGATTGATCACATACCTGATAATTGCCTGATAAATGTCAAATTCCATTTGAGTAAATGAAAAATTGATGGATAAAGGTGATTTCCCGAAATGAATGAGGTCTTGCATTTGTTGCATAATGGATTTAGCTCAAACGAGTAATCCTATTGACCTCATTATCGAAAGGATTTAGCCTGGTCGGGTAATCCTGATACAAGCCTCTTGAGCATATGTTGCAATTAGGATTTAGCCTAGACTGGTAATCCTAATTGAGCCTTTGAGCATATGTTAAAGTCTGGATTTAACCTGGACTGATAATCCAGATTAAGCTCTTTAGAGTATTGGTCACAAAAAAGATTTAGACTGGACTGGTAATCCTGAAAAAACTCTCAGAGTATATGTTACAGACAGGATTTAGCCTGGACTGGTAATCCTACTGTATAATATGTGGCTTGAGAGTATACTTTCTAAATAAGTGCCCTAATGGGTACCCCTGAACATGAATTGACGGATTTACCGATTCGTCCACTTTGTGTGTACTTCTTGAGTATCCATCGATATTTTCAATAATTCAACGGGTAAAATTCTGACATGAAAAGAAATAGGTTTTTACATGTATCTGGCTGAAACACATGAAAATGAGATTATATGAAATATGGAAGTATGAAATTATGATATATGAACAGAGAAATTTTTCTGATGAATACATTCATCTATGAGAATAGATTTGTATATCTCGAATATATTATCGTGTGATTATCAATATTTTAGTTGAATAATGAGCAAAGTTCGACATAAATATATTAAAACTCGAGATGAATTATTATAGAATGTACCAAAAAAATATGGAAATAATTTGTATATATATTATATGAATACATGATGTGGAAAGCATATGTGTATGAGAATCCGAATATGTTGTTGAGCCCAAATATATGTTTCTTGATGTTTATATGAAATAAGTTACTAACAAGGGTGATGAGATTATGTGTTAGGGCTAGGGATCAAATGGTTGATTGTGATTTACATGTTTATCTTTAATATGATTAGTTGGTAAGTTAATTACCAAATTATACAGACTTACTAAGTATTATATGCTTACTCTGTTTTATTTTTCCCTGTACTACAGTAAATTGGAAGCTCGACGGAGATCACTTACACTATCCATCGACTCAATTTGATATGTAAGGTAAAATAATTGTGGTTATAATGGCATGTATAGGTTAAATTGGCCAAGGAATGGCATGTAAATATTTGTTAATGACTAGCTATTGGAATGGCTAGTTATGAACATGTTTTGGTGTTTATGTATAAAAGACTATATCATGGTATATGTTTGAAAATGATTGATTAATAGAAATCACAACGAGATATGTATGAAAATGTGGTTGGTGAATGTGATAAATTGTGTATAAGTGTTGGTGTAGGTGCAAGGCAAAAAGGGGTAAAAAATAAAGCTAGGAAATGGCTTTATTTTGTCTACACGGGTAGACACACGAGCGTGTGTCTTGACTGTGTGAGACACACGACTTAGCACATGGGCGTGTGGTCCGGCCATGCGTCCCCTGCATCTTAAATTTTAGAAACAGAATGCTCAGAATAGAGTACATGGGCAGAGAAACGGGCGTATGTCTCAGTCGTGTGGGTAACACGGCCTAGCACATGGGCGTGTGACTTGACCGTGTGATGCAAGTCAAAGAGTTACACGGGGCAGGACACGGCTGGATGTACGGGCGTGTCTCTTGGTCACATGGGCATGTGAGCCCTGCATCTAGGAAAAATTTTGAAATTTCATGAAAAATTTTCTGATATCTCGATTAAGTCCCGATTTGATTCTAATATTTATATTGGGCCTCGAGGGCCCATTCAAGGGACACTATGATTAGTATCAGACATAAATAACAATGATGTGAAATATTTGTAATTATTCTGTAAATTTTGGTAATGCTTCGTAACCCTATTCCGGCGACGGATACGGGTTAGGGGTTTTACATAGCTTTTGATTGGCTTTTGACATGAAGGAATACAGTCTATAAGGTTGTGATTTGAGGTAAACCAAGTCACTGATCTGAAATTCCCTCTCAGATCTACATTTTTCGGCTATTTGTTTCATACATTCTTGAGCTAGTTTTAAATGAAATAGCAACCTCAAGCTGCTTCCTTTTGCTGCAACCCTTCGCTTCATAAGGAGTTGTCTGTATGGCTATATGAAAGGTGGTATTGTATCACCACTCGACTAAAGGTAGCCATTGAACCCACTTACTAGGCTGTTCCCTTAACATGCACCTTAAATAACCTTCCAAACATCTGTTTAAAACCTTAGTTTGCCCACCGGTCTGAGGGTGATAGGTAGTAAAGAGGTGGAGCTTAGTTACTAGGCGCTTGAATAATGATTGCCAGAACGAGTTGATGAAGATATTTTCTTTATCCAATACAATACTCTCAATAACCCTATGGAGCTTGTAAATGTGATCTAAATACTGTTGAGCCACTATGATGGCAAAGAAGGGATGGGACAAGGTAAAAAAAATGGCCATACTTGGTGAGTCTGTCAATAACCATGAGAATAGTGTTTTTCCCTTTGGATAGAGGCAACTCTTTGATGAAGTCCATGCTGATAGCCGCCCATGCACGAGTGGGAATAGGTAGAAGTTGTAACAACCCTAGTGAGGTTGCTGTATCGTGCTTACACCTCTGACAAACCTCACATTCGATCACCTATTTTTTTACATCAGTTGATATCTTTTTCCAATACAACAGACTAGATATCCTGCGTCTAGAGGCATGCACTCCCGAATGTCCACCTAAGGCTCCACCATGAAATAAGTCAAAGAGGGTATTTCTTAACCCGAGGTTCTGCCCAACCACTGCCTTCCCATTTTGTCTTAAGTTTCTGCCATTCTAGGAATATTTTGGGTGAAGCTGAAGCTGATGCTGGAGGTCCAAATAGATATTCTGTAAATTTAGATTAGTGAAACAAGAATCCAAAATCTGCCCCCATACCTTAGACCATGAAATGCTTTCCACACATTGCAACAACTGACCCTCTTGTGAGTGATCCCTTATTAACAAAGCATCAGCTACTGTATTCAGGTTCCCTTTTTGTAGGTGATGTAATAATCATATCTCGACATTTTTGCTACCCACTTCTATTGATAAGGAGTGATAGCTTGTCTGTCAACTAAAAATCGAAGACTCTGGTGATCTGTCTTGATCTGGAAATGCCTGCCAACTAAGTAAGGATGCTATTTCTTGACTGCAAGTAGGACTGCAAGCATTTCCTTGTCATAGATAGACAAGGCTTGATGGCGAACCCTGAGACCCTTACTGAAGAAAGCACCTTCTTTTCTGCTGTAGTACTACCCCCAATCCTTGACCACATGCATCAGTTTCTACAGTAAATTCCTCTTAAAAATCTTGAAGAACAAGTACGGGAGCTTGGAAGGCTACTTATTTGAGTTGGTCAAATACTACTTGTACACAGTGGGACCAGTGCCATTGTACCCCTTTTTTTTCAAAGGGTAGTGAGGGGTTTGGCTATCACTTCATACTGTTTGATGAACCTTCAATAATAGCCAGAGAGTCCCAAGAATCCTTTTTTGACTGATTTGGGGGTTGGCCAACTAAGCACCCCATCAACCTTGGTTGGGACCCATAGAGACAGAACCAATTGAAATTATATGCCCCAGGTATTTTACTTGAGTAGTGCCAAAGTTGAATTTCCCTTTCTTTGCAAAGAGTTGATGTTGCCTCAATAGAACAAGAACTTCCCTCAAATGAGCCATATGTTGGGACCAATCGGTGGAGTAAACCGATATATCATCAAAGAATTCTAACAGAGACTTCCTTAAGAGGTGTTTGAAGACTCCATTCACCAGGGATTGAAAGTTGGAAGGAGCATTTGTCAGGCCAAAGGGCATGACAAGGAACTCATAGTGGCCCTCATGAGTCCTGAAAGTAGTTTCGTGGACACCCCTTCCCACATTCTAATATGATGATATCTTAAATGCAGGTCCAACTTGGAAAAATAAGTGGCTTGCCCCAACTTCTCCAAAAGTTCCTCAATAATAGGGATTGGGAATTTATCTTTGATAGTCAGTTGGTTAAGCTGTCTATAGTCCACACACAGCCTCCAACTACCATCCTTCTTCTTTACCATGGCAATGGAAGAGGAAAAAAGGACTGTTACTATCTTGAATTATCCCTGCATGCAACATCTCATTAACCAATTTCTCAACCTCAAACTTTTGGACAGTAGGGTACCTATAAGGTCTGGATTTGACCACCTGAGACTCATCCTGAAGAGGGATTTGATGATCCTGTATCCTGGTAGGAGTAACCTTTTAGACAATCGAAAAACATCATCAAATTCAGTGATTTGTTTTATATCCTGGTGGAAGGTTGGGGATGGCAATGTCAATGCTGTGTGAGTCAAGGTAGTGAATAACATTGGCCAGGGTCCATGTTCCAACATGCTGAAACACTTTGACAACTGTGGTCCTATCAAAATGTGAAAGATCGTAGGAAGGATGCCTTGGAGAGTGCAAGGTTTTCCTAGATAATCAAACTATATAATCAGGGAGGAAAAATTCCAAATAATTAGGCTGAGGGATAACAACCACTGAATACCAATAACCAGATCACACCTTTTGACAGGAAGAACCATTAAATCAGTAAGGAAGGTACAGTCTTGTGACTTCCAAGACACAGCTTGAAATAATCCCTGTGTTGAAAGTTGAGCTCCATTAGCAACCATCATCTTTAATTGACAAGTGTGACACCCCAAACCTGGCCGGGATGGTCTGTCTCGAATTTTTAGCGATACATTAGCCACCAAGGAGACTCTATGTTAAACAACCACAAATCACACCAACCATTCATACCATAAAAATACAGAATATTTCATACAAGCATTTAGTCCAAAGAGCATGCTTTTCTGAAATAAACAATAAGTCATACAATTAGTGGAATAAGGCGTACCTAAATTTCGGCAGGCTCTATTAACTGCAAAATGTTTCGTTAGTTCATATAAGCAATATCATATAAGTCAAGTAGTAGTTTCAACCAAACAAGCAAACACGAATATTAAAAAGTCCCAAAAATTAAACAGTCCAAAAAGTCCATTCACAACCCTTGAAAAATATTTTATAAATTGCCCAAAATTATCTAGGTCTCATTCTAAGTCTCTAGCCCGAGAATGTCCCACATTGCCTTCTTGGGGTTTTATGAACTCGGCGTATATACTGTAGAAAGAAAGTTTGTATGATGGTTCACTGAACTGTCACCCTCTTCACTATTCCGCGCACTACATATTTTAAGGGGAAAAGAAAGATAAAGAGATGAGCTTGGGAAAACTCAGTGAATACACATGTATACAACACTCAAAAACACATCAATATACCAAACAACTCACATACAAATAGATCACATATAACAGTTCACATATCATCAGTTCATATATATACCCAACCCAGTTCAGTTTAGTGATATATTGGCAGTTCGTGAAAAGGAATCATAATCGAATAATATATTCATTTGATAAATGAATCTCCCAAAACACACCCTAAGACTCATAGAGCCACTCAAATCGCCATATAAGTGTAGCACGAAAGCTCACACTCTTCGAAAAACACACATTTATAGTCCCTGGTGAATGGAATATTGCTCGACATTCCCTTATTTATCCATTGAATCACCAGGCTACAATGCCCTATCACATATGCCCTATCACATTATGGCTGAGAACTCACAATCTTATGACATGCAAACTATATTCAATGGTTCCAAAAATTCACAATACCAACATATCACAGTAATACATATTTACAGATCACATTATTTTAGGCTCACCATTTTAACAAAGCTCGCAATACCACCGCACGCCACAGAATAACTTGCAAGGCATTAAGTTTGCATATACAAAACATTAAGCACAAAACAACAGGGTTCGCATATGGCCTATGTTTGCATGCAATATGGGTCATCATAACATCATAGGTACACATAACATAGTAGACCGCATTTATACTTTTATAAGGTTTCACATGGGTTCGCAATTCACATTATAAGGTTCACAGACCGCATTTATACTTTTACATATATATATTAGATAATTCAAACCCTTTTAATGCAAAGTTATATATACATATTTTATTTATAAAGAAACCTACACATGCATTCATTGTATATAACAAAACCCTTTTACATCATGATTATATACTATAAAAATATGCGTACACATTTAACTAAATAATATATATTATTTATAATAAAACCACAACATGCATTTATTGTATATAGCAGAACCTTTTTTTTCATGTTTATATAATATGTATATATATTAACAGTTCGCATATATATTTCAGTTCGCATAGTTATATTAGATGACAAAGCATTAAGCATTAAGCTCGCACAATTTAAAAGCATAGTTTGCAGTCACAACTCCGAGCTCGCATCAAATCACAAAAGGGCTTGCATGAAAATATAATACGGCTCGTATACACATGCCAGTGTTTACACACTAAATAAGAGTAAAAAAAACACAGGCATATAGATTCATGCTAAGGGTTCGCACGTCTTACTTGACTTCTAGTTGTGCGCGACCTCATTTTCAAATGCAGTACATAGAGTACTCACTTGTTCACCACAACGTCGACTAGGTGACCTTCTCTTTGCCTTTGTCTCTGCTAGTCGATGCTCCCCCAATATTTTTAGCTTCGCATGAACAAATGCACATCACATATTGTCTAAAAAAATTTAATTCATTCATTACTCAACTGCAACCCTCTTCTTACGCTAACTTTTACAGATTTTTTTATTACTATACTATTACTTGTCTTTATTTCCTAATTTTTTAACCTTTCTACTTACATGTGTTTGTAGATCTAGACTATTAATTAAAGGTAACGCCACTAAACCCTATTCTTTCAAGATCAATCACTGTTCATCATCTTCCTCAAGAGCAAAACCCTTCGGTTTATTAGTTTTCTTAAAAACTTTACTAAATTGGATCGAAAACCTTTTATTATTATTATTATTATTATTATTATTATTATTATTATTATTATTATTATATTTTTTAAAGCTCTTTGAAAATCATTTTAGAAAACATTTCATAGCTTTATCAGCTTCGATCCACCATTTTCATGAAGCCAAACATTAAAAAAAAAAAAAACAATGATTATTTATATTTCTTATCTAAACCGTAGATACTTTAACCAAAAGCATTTCATGTGGATTTGATATGAAAATAGATTGTTTACGTTCGATCTTGCTATCTTTTGTGACTCCCGGGTGGTCCGCTCAAAAATCGAACCAAAGTTTGAGAGAAAAAATGGTGTTTTACTTGAGAATTTTAAAGAAGAAAATGGTGCTTGGCTACTCAAAAAATACCATGTGCAGAAAATTTTTGAGAGCAAACCAACTAATAGACAATACAAATTTTTGAAATGAAGAAAGTGTGAAATCGTGAGGAAGAAAATGAGCAATGTTGGCTTTTATAGCCAAATCCATTAATTAAAATTGGTTTATTTATCCTATAGATCCCTCCTAATTCTACCATTGCTTTAATAAATCCCCCACTAGTCATTAGTCCTAATTTACTTATTTAAGTTCTCTAGTTTAGCTTCTGTTCCTATTTAGTACTAATCAATAATGTGTTTTCTATTTTCTCTATTTTTAATCTATAATTTACTGCCAACACTATCAACCCGGTTTCCAGGATGTGACAACTCTCCCCCTCTAACAAGAATTTTGTCCTCAAAATTACCTGAATTGAATAGATAAGGATACTGTTGTCTCATAGCATCTTCGGTTTCCCAAATAGTCTCCTCAATCTTGTGGTTACGCCATAAAACTTTAACCAAAGGTATGCTCTTGTTTCGCAACACCTTAACCTCATTAGCTAAGATCTCAATTGGTTCCTCATCATAAGTAAGATTAGGTTGAACCTCGATCTCCTCAATCGGAACAACATGCGACGGACAAATCGATACTTACGTAACAGAGACACATGAAATATATAATGAATATGCTCAAGTTCTACCGATAATTTGAGTCGATACGTCACTGGTCTAATCCTCTCAATAACCTCGTAAGGCTTAATAAATCTTGGACTCAACTTCCCTTTTTGTCTGATCTTAGAACTTTCTTCCAAGGTGAAACCTTAAGAAACACTTGATCCCTAACCTGAAACTCGATGTCACAACATTTCAGATCTGAATAAGACTTCTGCCTATCAGAATCGACTTTTAGTCTATCACAAATTAGTTTTACCTTCTCATCAGTCTCTCAAATCAAATCTGGACCCATAACACGTCTCTCACCCAGCTCAAACTAGCAAAGAGTTCTACACCTCTTACCATACAGTGCGCCAAATATCTTTCTTCTTTGCAAATAACATCAGCACACCCCAAGGTGATACATTTGGTCGAATAAACCCTTTATCCAACAACTCTAGCAACTGGATCTTAAGCTCCTTGAGTTCTTTCGATGCCATGCAATATAGTGCAATGGACACCAGTGCGGTACCAGGATAAACTTCAATATCGAACTCAACTTCCTGATCTGGCGGCAAACCGGGTAACTCCTCTAGAAAGACGTCAGGAAAATCCTTCACAGCATGGATATCCTGAACTCCTGAACCTTTACTCCCTGAATTAAGCACAGAGGCTAAGTAAGCTTCACAACCTCCACTCATTAGCTTCTCAGCCTTAGTCCTGGACACCACATTAGAGAAGAATTCGGGTGTCTCTCCTACAGCCACAATCTTCAATCCGTCTTCGCTTTTCAAAGTAAGACGCGTCGTCTCGAAATTGATCCTTGCCCCATGCTCGGTCAACCAATCTATTCCAAGAATTACATTGAACCTACAAAATGACAGCTCCATCAGATCCATGGGAAAGGTGTATCATTGTACTGCCAATGGACACATTCAATAAATCCGATCAACCAAAAGACTTCCTCCCAGCAAACTCATCACTACCATTCCCTAACTAATGGTTTCTACCAGAATCCCTAACTTGCTCGCCAAATTGCTTAAAATACACGAATGAGTAGAACTCAAATCTATCAATGAAAATAAAGAGAAGGATTTTAATAGAAAGGTACTTGCTATCACATTTGTCGTTGAGCACCCCCTAGTTCCTTCACATCATAAACACGAGCAAGTCCACCTGACTTCGTTGGTGCAGCTACAGTATATGTGACTGATCTCTTACCCATCGGTCTCCTATTACCACTACAACCTCAACCTCGACCTTGACCTTTAGTAGACGCTGTAGATTGGGCCATTTCATCTCTCATTGGGCATTTATGAATCCGATGCTCCTTCGACCCGCAATGCAGACATGCCCTAGACACCCTCTAGCACACTCTTCGATGCCTATGCTCGTAGTGCTAACACATCGGGAACTCGACCAATCCATTCGGAGTAACTACCGTAGTACTCTGTGGTCTGGCCTAAATCGAGTGAGAATCTCCCCGATCATTCCTATCAGACCTCTGAATCTCTCAACTTCTCTTGCTTGGTCTCCGCGATAACTCTGATTGATCGAAGACCCTCTTCCCAGTCCCAGTGCCAACCAGTTTAGGTGGCTCGGTTAGCGTATCCTCTATAGCCTTAGCCCTTTCTACAAAATCATCAAAGACATCTATGCTCTGTGCTACTAGGTATACTCAAATGTTTTAATTTAGCCCAAATCGGAACCTCTTACACCTTTCTCTCTCAAAGAACACCATCTTCGGAGCATACTGGCTAAGCCATACAAACTCAAAATCGTACTCAGCCACAGATATAGTTCCCTAAACTAGATCTAAAAACTCTCTCTTTCTAGCATCCAAGTATTATTCCCTCAAGTACTTCTTTCGAAAGGACTCCAAAAAGAACTCCCAAGTCAAGTGATCAGCAGTGGTCTCCCTCTTTACCATATTCCACCAACGATGAGCTTTATCGTTTAGTAAGGATACGGTACAACCCAACTTCTCCTCATTCGAGCATCCAATTTGTTCAAAGATCCTCTCAACACTCTCCAACCAATATTCAACAATCGTTGGATCAACTCCTTTAACTCTCTGAAATTCTTTACCACCCAAAGCTTGAAGTCGTTCGAGTGGCAAACTTCTGGTAGCTGGGACAAGGTTCCCACCGACTATACTTTGAAACGTCCTAATCAGTGCTTGAACCAAGGGCTCGAAACTAATTCCAGGTGTAGCTTGTCTCGAAAGTGGTTCTATCGATGCATTCACAGCCAAACGCTTGCATCAAGGAGGCATCTCTAACTACTATTTACTTTAATTTGAAGAAAAATGGGAAAGTGAGAAGTGGCAAGTGATCCAAAGCAATTCTTTTAAAGAATACATTTTCAAGAAGGCAATGTATTCCCGTTCCTACCCCATTTACAATTAATTTTCACAATAGATTATTTTGTCCAAAAAAAGGTTAAAATTTTTTATGTACTTAATTATAGAAAACCATTCATTTACATTATTATTATATATATATATATTTGGAAAATTGGCTCTAATACCACTAAATGTGACACCCCAAACCCGGTTGAGACGGTCCAACCCAAATTTTGAGTGACGCATTAGCCACCGAGGTGACCCTCCGTTAAACATCCACAAATCACACTAACCATCCATACTCACCATACATATAAAGAATATTTCATACAAGTATTTAGTCCTAAGAGCATGCTTTTCTAAAAATAAGCAACAAGTCATACAATCAGTGAAATAAGGCGTACCTGAATTTTGGCAGGCTTTACTAGCTGCAAAATGCCTCGTTAGTTCATATAAGAAGTATCATATAATTCAAACAGTAGTTTCAACCAAACAAGAAAACACAAAGCTTATAACACCCCAAACTCGGCCTAGACGTTATGGCCGAATCCGAAAATGTCACAAGGTAGGGTTTTGAAAACAAATTTATCTCATCAAATCATTCAAGTTCAATAATTCATATTCGTTTGTTTTCCAAAGCATAATTTACAACGGAAGTCTTAAAACCGTTATAATTTCAAAATCCATTTCGTGTTTTTAGAAAAACCTTTCTTTTCGTAAAATCGTATTTTCCACCATGCATCGCAATGAAAGAATTAAAAACACATCCAAAACCAAAATAAAACCAATAGTCCGAAGAGAGTCCCAAAAATTACAAACTCTCAAATAAAACCAGAAGTATAAACAAAACCATAATTTACTAAGTAAAATAGTTCTCGATCATGTGGTCACCATGAGCCTCCATTGCATCTGAAATGGTCTAAGTCTGTGGATTACCCAATGTAATGTAAAAAAGCAGATGTGAGCTTTCATAAATTCAATGTGTAACCCAACAAAAATAGACATGCAAACATACAGATTATCTCATATACAATCAGATACAGATTCAGGCCCATGCCCATTTCAGATGCAATCAACAGAATCAGATATACATATCAGATAATCAGAATCCTACCCCCATCATCTACAGACCAACTCCGACCATCCCATCACACCATGTGGCGTTAAAAACACTCACCCAACCCTACACACCATATCATGCCATTACGACACATATCAAATAATGTGTAGCCAAGCTACCAGAATATAGGCGATGATCGTCATTCAGAACACTTCCTCCTCATATACAAATCCCACCCCAATAACAGATGTAGAAATCAGATACAAATATAGCAGACTTAACACGCTCAACATGCATATATACAGATATCAGATATACGTATAGTAGTACAGTCAGGCATACATTCAGTATCCTACTTAGATCAGTCTATCATAGTAAATAAATTAGGGTTTAATTAGCCCTTACCGACCCTTCAGTACGCCCACAATCGATCGAAGCGACCTGTGCGACCCTAAGGAAAATTTCAGAAAAATGGTCCCACACGCCCGTGTGGCCCACACACCCAGATTGGCCTTGCCCGTGTGACCCACACGGCTTGGCCCAACAATCACACGCCCGTGTGACATGCCCGTGTGGGCCCACATGCCCAACTTGGCCTAACCTGTGTGGCCCACACAGCCACACTCAAGCCACCATACGGCTGTGTGTTGCACACGGCCATGCCTTTGCCGACCACACAGTCGTGTCTCACACACGACCATCCACATGGCCAGCTACACGTCCGTATGACGGTGAAAGTTTCTATTTTCGGCTTTCGCTGAAGCTCAATTTTTTGCATTTTAGGAACACACATGGTATGATTTGATGCCAAAAACACTCCCGAGACCACCAGCACCTAAAACTGACCAAATAAAACCCGAATTAATCACTTAAATCAATATCAAATTGAATTCCCTCGAAATAGATAATGGCAAAATTTAGGTATTAAACGCTCACTTGATTCCCCGAAATGACTCCAATTACGATTTTATGAGAGGAAAGTCTCGTTCTTCACGATTCGCTGCTAAAAAGCCCTGATCATATTAACGAAAGGATCCAATTTGATAATAACAATTAACATACTTACCCCCAATTTGAAAAATCCACAACCCTTACTTTCCAACCACACGAAGAACTTTAGAGAATAAAATACTACAATTTGAGATGAGTAACATTGGTAGATCAAAGAGAAGGTAAGGAATTTTATTAGAATGGAAGAAAATTTAGAGAAAACATCAGAACTTGGAAAGAGGAATTTTAGGGAAAAAAAAAGAGAAAAAATCAAGTTTATCAGAAATTTAATCCCACTAACCACACAATCCTAACCACCCACTACTCAGAATTCTAATTCCACCAAAGCTCTCTTATAAAACTGAGCAAAAATCAATACACTCTTGCTGACGCAAGGATTTGAACACATGACTTCCAACACACAGACCCCCTAACCACTCGAACCAGTAGGCTCATTCTGATATAGGTTAACTGACAATTTTATAAAAGCCCACTCAACAAGGGTAAGGCTTGGGTAAAAAAAATCAAATTGGAAAGGATGAGACTTGAACCCAAGATCTCTCACACACATCCAGAACACTTAACCATTGAAGTAGATACACAGTTGTGTTAGATTTTACAGAAACAGAAATAAATTTATCAAGGCGTTACAACTCTACCCCCTAAAAGAAATTTTGACCTCGAAATTTACCTGATCAGAACAGATGAGGATACTGCTGACGCATTGAGTCCTCAAGTTCTTACGTAACCTCCTCTGTACCATGATTCTGCCACAGAACTTTCACTAAAGGAATGGACTTCCTCCTTAAAACTTTAATATCATGATCCAGAATCTGAACTAGCTCCTCCTCAAAAGTCAAATTTCGTCTAACCTCGATCTCCTCGATGAAAACAATGTGAGATGGGTCAGACCGATACAGCCTCAACATTGAGACGTGAAAGACATCATGAATACGATCCAGTTCAAGAGGTAGCTCTAACTGATAAGCAACTAGTCCCACACGCTTCAGAATCCAATACGGCCTAATGAAACTAGGGCTCAACTTGTCCTTACGACAGAATCTCAGAATTTTCTTCCATGGAGAAACCTTAAGAAACATGAAGTCCCCTACAAAATGCTCAATATCTCTCCTCTTCAGATCTACATAAGATTTTTGTCTATCAGAAGTTGCCTTCAAACGATCTCAAATCAGTCTAACTTTTTTCGGTCTCAGAAACCAACTTAGGACCCAAAACTCGACGTTCACCCAACTCAGTCCAACATAGTAGAGTACGACACTTACGACCATATAAAGCCTCGTAAGGTGCGATCTGGATACTAGAATGGAAACTGTTATTGTAGGCGAACTCAGCTAGTGGTAAATAATCCTCCCAACTACCTCGAAAATTAATCACACAACTCCGAAGTATATCCTCCAGTCTCTAAATCACCCTCTCAGATTAACCATCGGTCTGAGGATGGAACGCAGTACCGAAGTCCAATCTTGAACCCAGAGCCTCATGCAATTTCTTTCAAATTTGAGATGTGAAGCGAGGATCCCTATCAGAAATAATTGAAACCGGAACTCAATACAGCCTTACTATCTCAGAAATATACAGCTTTGCTAACTTTTGTAGAGAAAAGCCCTTCTGAACAAGAATAAAATGAGCGGACTTGGTCAATCAATCCACGATGACCCAAACAGAATCCTTTTTAGTGGGTGTCAAGGGAAACCCTCTAATGAAGTCCATTGTCACTTATTCCCATTTCCATAAGGGAATCTTAACTGGCTGTAACAACCCCGAAGGGGCTCAACCTTAACTTGCTGGCACGTCAGACAATGAGCAACAAAATTTGTAACCTCACACTTCAAACCCGGTCACTAGTATAATTCACGGAGATCGCGATACATTTTATTCCCACCGGAGTGTATAACATAAGGGCTACTATGCGCCTCCTTTAGAATTAACTGTCTCAAACCATAACCATTTGGTGCATAGATCCGACCTCAAAAACAAAGAATACCATCATTATTCAGCCCAAAATCTGAAGTACTGCCTCTCAATTTGACGAAATTACAGACCCAGAGACTCATCCCCCAACTGCTTATCTCGACTCTGATCAATCTAAGTCGGCTTAACTCGCAACTCATCTAACAGATTCCCTTCATCAAATAGACTAAGGCGAGCAAACATCGCCCTTAAATCAGACATCACTCTTCGACTTAGAGTATCGGCCACCACATTGGCCTTACCAGGATGATACTCTATCGTGCAGTCATAATCTTTGAGCAGCTCAATCCATCGATGCTGCCTAAGTTCAACATCTTCTAGGTAAAGAGATACTTAAGACTCTTGTGATCAGTGTAGATAATACACCTCTCACCATACAGATAGTACCTCCAAATTTTTGATGCAAAAACAATCGCAGCCAATTCGAGATCATGCGTCAGATAGTCTCCTTCAGATGTCTTAAGCTGATGGGATGCATAAGCCACAACCTAACCATCCTGCATCAGAACACAACTGAAAACAATATGTGATGCATCACTATATACCACAAACTACTTACCGGATTCAGGCTGTATCAAAATAGGAGCCTGAGTCAGAACAGACTTGAGCTTCTCAAAGCTCGATTGTTGTCATTAGTCCAAACAAAATGAACACCTTTACGCAAAACTTAGTCAAAGGAGCTGCAATCAGAGAGAACCCCTCGACAAACTACTGATAATAACCCGTCAAACCTAGAAAACTACAAATTTTATATACGTTCTTAGGCTGTTTCCAATCAAGCAGAGCCTCGATCTTTCTAGGATCAACTCGGATCCCCTTAACAGAGCCACGTGCCCTAGAAAAGTTACCTTTCACAAGTAGAACTCACACTTGCTCAACTTAGTGTAGAATTATTTTTCACAAAAAATCTGGAGTACTACTCTAAGATGCTCATCATGCTCATCCTCAGTTTTAGAGAACCCCAGAATATCATCGATGAAGAAAAAGATGAACTAATTTAGATATGGCTGAAAGACTCGATTCATCAAATCTATGAATGCCGCCAAAGCATTCATCAGACCAAAAGGCATAACTAGGAACTCATAATGTCTATACATAGTCTTAAATGCAGTCTTATGAACATTCACTTCCTTAACTCTCAATTGATGGTACCCAGATCGGAGATCAATATTAGAAAATACCGAAGCCTCTCAGAACTGATCAAACAAATTATCGATCCTCGAAAGTGGGTACCTATTCTTTACAATCATTTTATTCAACTACCAATAATTGATGCACATCTTTATGGTCCTATCCTTTTTTTTCACAAACAGAACTGGTGCTCCTCATAGAGACACACTAGGGCGGATGAAACCACGATTTAGTAGCTCTTGAAGTTGAGCCTTAAGTTTTGTAAGCTCCTTCGGTGCCCTACGATAGGGAACGATGGACATCGGAGCTATTCTCGATATAAGCTCAATCCTAAACTCAACTTCTCGATTTGGAGGTAAACTCGATAACTTCTCAGAGAAGACATCTTGAAAAAGAGTCCTTAGAAATAGAAACACTGACGTAAGCCAAATACGCCTTACATCCTTTTTGAACTAATTTTTCAACCACAAGTGCGGAGATCATATTAGTCAAATAATCTCGGCACTCACCGATCACAACCATCTTTTTATCATCTTCAGTCCTTAGAACGACCCTATTAGATGCACAGTCCAAGCTAACATGGTGCTTAACCAACCTATCCATACCCAGAATTAAGTTGATCTCCCCAAACGGAAGCTCTATCAGATTTGCCAAAAAGACAGCCTATTGCATCTCTAATGGAATGTAACAGCCCAATTTTGACACAAATCAAAATGGTGGTTTTGGGACCATGAATCCAACTCAGAAAAGTATTTTAATATTATTTTATATGTTTATTATGTGTGAATTGGTGTGTGTGAAATTTTCGTATTAAAATTTGATCATTTTGGTGCTTAATTTTGAAAAATGGCTTAATCGCGTAAAATGAAAATTTGAGGGTCAAATTAGATAGTGCCAAATTTTTCATACTTTCATAAATTAGAGGTTTTAAGTAGCAATTTGACCATAAAAGAATGGATAGTGCCCAGTTGGTATGCATGTAATAGTAGTTTGAATTGTTTATTATATTTTATATTATTATGTTATAATTTAATATGATAAAATAATATAATTGATAAAAGATAAAAAGTGTTCATCTTTCTTTATGTTCTTGACCGAAACTTAGCAAAAGAAAAAGAAAGAAAAACCTAGCTACATTCTACCTAGTCTAAGCTTGATTAAGGTATGTGTTTAGCTCGATTTTTGATAATTTTTACGTTTTTGAGATCGTTGCTATGTGATTTTGCTAGCCCATGCTTGAATTTTTGAATTGGTTGTGTATTTCGTGAATTTCCATTAAAGAAATCTTGTTGTTTTTGTGGTTTGATGATGAAATATTGATTATATGTGTTAGATTAACAAGTTTTGTTCTTGAATTTTTTATGAAATTGAGTAAATAGGACTAAATTGTACAAATAAATTTTAGGGAATAAAATGCAAAACAAAAGAAATGTATGGACTTTTATGAACATGGGAAACATTCGGCCTACGCATGGTATGTGCAAATTTTACATATTTTGTGTTTTATGCTATAGGGACTAAATTGCAAAAAGTGTAAAATATCAGGGTAAAAATGCAAATTTCCCATTTTATGTGTTTTAGCACTAAATTGAATGAAAATAAATTGAATGATCTTAATTTGAAATTGATTTAGATCAAGAAAAAAAAGGATCAGGAGTGGATTAGGGAAAAACGAAGTTAATCGAATAGTCGGGAAATCTAGTCCGTCGATATCCGAGGTAAGTTTTTAAGCAATTGAGTTGAATTGAAATTTATTTATAATGATGAAAGTAATTTAAATGGAAGTATATATATGTAATGAATATTGCCGAATGTGATAAGGAATTGTGAGATGAATGAGTTGATTTGAAATTTATATATATATATATATATATATATGGTTGATTATAAGTTTATGTGTATGTATGAATGAGGAATAAGTATGAGAGATGCACTAATGAGAAATTTCGACACCGAGCACTAAGTGTGTGAAATCGGTTGTTATGCACTAAGTGTGCAAATTGAATTTCCGAGCACTAAGTGTGCGAAATCGGATAAAGAGCACTAAGTGTGCGATAAATTTTTATATTTGGATTTAATTTGGTAAGTTGATATTATGAGATGTTATTATTTGAAATCAAGTATGTGTGACAATTTGGTTTGGATGGAATGTATTTATTAAATATATAGTTCGGTTGATATAGGTCAAAATGAGGAAATGCTTACAAAATCTCATTGATTACTATATGAGTTATATAATGTAATTCGGCCATGTGGAATTTTGGTATAAGGAGTTCATTTGATTAGTTTTGGTCTTGAATATGTGATTTATATGAGTTGAAATGCAAGTATAAATTCGGTCAGTAAAATATGCATGTGAAATCTATTATCGAAGGCTTGGATGTTCGGCCTTTGGGCTATGAAAAGCGAAAGTTTTTGAAAGGTGATATAAATTATAGATATGGTTATAAACCTTGGTAGTGATTATATTAATTTTATTTTTTTAATACAATGATATAATGCATTGTTGTTGTGATATTGCTTATAACTTACTAAGCTATAATAGCTTACTGTGTGTGTTTATTTATATTGTTTTATAGATTTTAAAGTCTAGTTACGAGCTAGGGATCATCGTCAAAGTCTATCACGCTATCAACTAACTTGGGTACTTTATAATCTAAATTTTTGGAACTATGGCATGTATAGGCTATGTTACTTTTTGAGTTATTCCGAATGGTGTGTATTCAAATATATGCCATGCGAATATGGCTAAATTTTAGTATTTTCGTCTTAAGTGAATTCGGCTATGATGTTAACTTATTATGAATTTGTAATTTCTGATGTGTTCATGTTTGGTGTTTGAATATGGGGATTGATCAATCATTAAGTTAAATTATAATTATGAAACTTCAACCATGGTGTTTATGTGTTTCGGTAAATAAGTTCATGATAGGCAAGAATGGCATTATAGGTTATGTATATTTGGTTGTGTAAAATTTGTCATGATAGACATATGTGTATTATGAGTTTGGTTTATATGTTTTAGGTTATTTATAAGATAGGTATGTTTTAATAATTTGGCTATGAGAATTGTAAGTGATGTGGTCAATTATATGTTTAGCTGCTTTTGGCAATTGGTATTAAGTTCGATATATCCTAGATTCGGTTAAGTAAGTTTTTGGTATATGTATATTAGGTTTTGATAATAGGAAATTATTTTAATAAAGTGATTCTAGCATGTGCATATCCGGCCATTGTAATGTCAAAACCAAATGAATAGTAACTTTTACTTTAACGAAAGATGCTTATGTATGAAAGGTATTTTGGGTTACATGTCTTGATTGAGTAAAGATATGTATGATTTATAAATAGCTCTTTTAGTAATATTAAAACATGTTCAAATAGAAGATATAAGTGACTATGAGATTCGGCCTTAGTATACGTATTATATTGATAAGTATGTAATGTGTTTTAGTAGATAAATTGGGATATGAATAAATGCGTAAATGCCGTGAGAAGTTGAGTACATTATTGATGAAATGTTTTTTTAGATTTAGATTATTGAATATAAAATACATTGTGCATATTCAGCTTATGAAATACTTTAATAATCTGGACATAACGTGCTTGTGTACTTGGCTATGAGACGTTTTAAAATGGTTTGGTAAATGGTTGGTTGTTTACATGTACGTGAGATAAAATTTAATAATAATGATTTAAAATGTTCGGCGAATGAAATGGTTTATGTTAATTCTTATATATATGCGAAAATGAGTAAAATGTAATTGATGTAAGTTTAATAACGAATTTGAAATTTTTATAGACATGCGTGTGAAGTTTATTTGATTCGAACTTGTACTAAAGAAGTATGATATATGTATATTAATGCCTATTTTGGGTTGGGTTTAGATCGATAATGCCTCGTAACCCTAATTCGTGACGGATACGGGTTAGGGGTGTTACACGGAACATCCCTATAAAGTTTACTAATTCGAACAGACTGCCCTAACAGACTCAATACAGTGATCTCACTAGAAGTGCTCTCCACAGAATTTTCCATGTTTTCAGATACAATGTTAACCACATAGGAGTGAGTAGAACCTATGTCTATCAAAGTAGTATAAGGCACATCAAAAATTAAGAACGTAACAATAATAACATCTGGAGCATCTCTATCCTCTCGGCGTCGAGCGGCATCAACCAACTTAGGCTGTCTCACCTCAATCTGACCAGCACCTCTGCCCTCGGCCTATACCATTACCACCTCTAGCCAGTCCACGACCCCTAGGTGGCTGTTGAACTGCCCTCTAAAGTAGCAAAAAACCCAGTCCCAAAGCTTGCATCTGATCTGCCCGCTGTGGACACTCTCTAATACGGTGCTTCAAAGACCCACACCTCAGACAAACCCCAATCCTCTTCCAACACTCACTCAGATAGCGCCTACCACAGTCCCCACAAAGCTGAATCCTAGTAGCAGCAACCAAAACTCCCACTTTAACCGACCCATCAGGTTTGGCCTTTTTCTTAGGCTTCTGAATAGAACTAGAGGGTTCCAAATCCCTCTTGTTCTTTCCTCTCTCTCGGTCCATGTTCTGGCACTCTACGCGCCTAACATCCTCGATGATCTTTGCCTTCTCAACCAGATCCGTGAATTCTCTCTCCCTCTTTGGAGCAATTAGGACTCTCAGACTGTCTCTCAAGCCGTCCTCAAAACGGACACACTTTTCATACTCAGATACCACTATGCCTCGAGCGTAGCGGCTCAATCTTAAAAACTCGGCCTCATACTCTACCACTGATCTATCATATTGCGTGAGATTTATGAACTCACGCCTACAAGCATTCACATAGCTCGCCCCCACATACTTCCCTTGCAAGGTAGTCTTGAAGAGATCCCAGTTCAGACAATCAGGCTGAGTACCCTCCTCAACAGTTAACCACTACTGATAAGCCTCATCGCGAAGCAAAGAGACTGCACCCTTAAGTTTCTGCTCGGGTGTATAGTCTAGATCATTCATGATCCTCTTGGTGGCCTCCAACCAACACTCGGCCACATCAGGGGTGACTCTAGTGACACTCTTAAATAGCTCAACACCATTAGAATAGAGTCGCTCAGTTATCAACCCACGGCCCCAAGATCCAGAATGGGGTCCAGCGACCCTCTTCAATATCCTCAACATGGCTTGGGATAGTGTGTTGTCCCCAGCCAAACGGCTTTGAGACCCAGTCTCAGTAGCAGGCAAAACTGGTGTCTTACTCGTATCTAGATTTGGCATACTACCCAAAGAGAAAGACTCAGCTCGAGCCCCCTTACGGCCTCTACCACGGCTACGAATATCACGTCCGCGAGTTCTACGAGCGTTCATTGTATTTTTTGAATTTATCTACATTATAAAGTTTTATGCATCAGTTCCAGTTATTTATTAACATATATTTTATGTATAAATTACCAGTAGTTCAGAGATGTTTCAGAAGTTTTAGTCTCTAACTATTTTAGTGCAGTTTCAGAAAGTACTAACTACAGTATTTTCAGAACAGTTCTAGCTAAGTATATAGATACTTACTAGATCGGCGCTGGAGACTTGGTGTACCATACACTTTATCAAATTATTCAAAAAATTTGAAAACAAATTCTTTTTAAAATCACAATTTTGGAACCCAAAATTTACAGCCTGAGTTTTACAACCTGGCTCTAATACCAATAAATGTAACACCCCAAACCCGGTCTAGACGTTATGGCCCAATCCAAAAACGTCACAAGGTAGGGTTTTGAAAACAAATTCATCTCATCAATTCATTCAAGTTTAATAATTCATATTCCTTTTTTTGCCAAAACATAATTTACAGCGAAAGTCTGAAAACCGTTATAATTTAGAAATCTAGTTCCTGTTTTTAGAAAAACTTTTATTTTCGTAAAACAGTATTTTTCGCCATGCATCGCAATGAAAGAGTTAAAAACACATCCAAAACCAAAATAAAACCAACAGTCCGGAGAGAGTCCCAAAAATTACAAACTCTCAAATAAAGACAGAATTATAAATAAAATCGTAATTTACTAAGTAAAATAGTTCTCAATCGTGTGGTCACTGCTGAGCCTTTGCTGCATTGACCCGTCTAAGTCTGTGGATTACTTGAACAGAACAAACAAACAGATGTGAGTTTTCACAAACTCAGTGTGTAACTCAACAGAAATAGACATGCAAACATACAGATTATCTCATATACAATCAGATACAGATTCGGGCCCATGCCCATTTTAGATGTAGTCAACAAAATCAGATATACAGATCAGATAATCAAAAATTCAGAATCCTACCCCCATCCTCTACACACCAAATTCGACCATCCCATCACATCATGTAGCGTTAAAAACACCCACCCAACCCTACACTTCATATCGTTTCATTATGACACATATCAAATAATGTGCAGCGAAGCTGCCAGAATATAGGCGATGATTGCCATTCAGAACACTTCTTCCTCATATACAAATCCCACCCCAATAACAGATGCAAAAATCAGATACAAATATAACAGAATTAACATGCTCAACATGTATATATACAGATATTGGATATACGTATAACAGTACAGTCAGGCATACATTCAATATCCTACTTAGATCAGTCTATCAGGATAGACTAGTAAACAAATTAGTGTTTAATTAGCCCTTATCGACCCTTTAGTAGGCCCACAATCGATCGAAACGACCCATACGACCCTAGGGTGAATTTTAGAAAAATGGGCCCATATGCCCCTTGTGGTTTTCCCATATAGGCCCATACGCCTGTGTGGCCCACACGCCCAGATTGGCCTTGCCCATGTGACCTACACGGCCTGGCCTAACATCCACACGCCCGTGTGGGGCTACACGCCTAACTTGGCCTAGCCCGTGTGGCCCACACGGCCATACTCAAGCCACCACACGGTCGTGTACTGCGCACAACCATGCCTTTGTCGACCACACAATCGTGTCTCACACACGGCCATCCACACGGCCAGCCACACGCCCGTGTGGCGTCCATAGTGGCCATTTTTGACTTTCGTCGAAACTCAATTTTTTGCGTTTTAGGAACACACCTGGTATGATTTGATGCCAAAAACACTCTCGAGACCACCAACACCTAAAACTGACCAAATAAAACCCGAATTAATCGCTTAAACTGATATCAAACTGAATTCCCTCGAAATAGATAATGGAAAAAGTCGGGTATTCAACGCTCACCTGATTCCCTGAAACGACTCCAACAACTACGATTCTACGAGAGGAAAGTCCTATTCTTCACGATTTTCTGCCAAAAAGCCCGGGATCATATTAACGAAAGGTTCAAATTTGATAATAACGATTAAAATACTTACCCCCAATTCGACAAATCCAGATACGAACAAAGTTGGTAGATCAAAGAGAAGGTAAGAAATTTTCTTAGAAGGGAAGAAAATCTAGAGAAAATGTCAGAACTTGGAAAGAGGAATTTTAGGGGGAAAAAACAAAAATCAAGTTTATCAAAAAATTTATCCCACTAACCACACAATACTCAGAATTCTAATTCCACAAAAACTCTCTCATAAAACCGAGCAAAAATTAATACACTCTTGTTGACGCAATGATTCGAACATAGGACCTCCAACACACAGACCCCCTAACCACTCGAACCAACAGGCTAATTCTGATATAGGTTAACTGATAATTTTATAAAAGCTCACTCAACAAGGGTAAAAAAACCAAATTGGAAAAGATGAGACTTGAACCCAAGATTTATCACACACACTCAGAAAACTTAACCACTGAAACTGATACTCAGTTGTGTTAGATTTTACAGAAACGGAAATAAATTTATCAGGGTGTTACAAAGATTAAGAAGTCCCAAAAATTAAACAGTCCGAAAAGTCCATTTAAAACCTTTGAAAAATGTTTTATAAATTGTCCAAAATTATCTAGGTCCCATTCTAAGTCTCTAGCTTGGGAATGTCCCACATTGCCTTCTTGGGGTGTTATAAGCTCGACGCATATGTTGTAGAAAGAAAGTTTGTGCGATGGATCACTGAACTGTCACCCTCTTCTCTATTTCGCGCACTACTTATTTGAAGAGGAAAAGAAAGATAATGAGATGAGCTTGGGAAAGCTCAGTAAATCAACATATATACAACACTCGAAAACACATCAATATACCAAACAACTCACATACTAACAGATCACATATAATAGTTCGCATATCATCAGTTCATATATATATATCCAACCCAGTTCAGGTAAGTGATATATTGGCAATTCGTGAAAAGGAATCATAATAGAATAATATACTCATTGGATAAACAGATCTCCCAAAACACATCCTAAGACTCATAGTGTCACTTAAATCGCCATATGATTGTAGCACGAATGCTCACACTCTTCGAAAAACACACCCTTACGATCCCTTGTGAATAGAGCATTGCTCGATATTCCCTTATTTCTCCATCGAATCACCAAGCTACAATACCCTATCACATAATATGGGTAAGCACTCGTAATGATATGGCATGCCAACTTATCCAATGGTTCCAAAAATTCACAATGCCAACATATCATAGTAATACACATTCACAGATCACGTCATTTTAGGCTCACCATTTTAATAGAGCTCGCAGTACCACCACACGTCACAAAATAGCTTGTAAGGCATTAAGTTTGCCTATACAAAACATTAAGCACAAAACAACAAGGTTCACATATAACATCATAAGTACACACAACATAATAGACCTCACATTTGACATGGGTTCGCAATTCACATTATAAGGTTCGCACACGGCATTTATACTTTGACATATATATATATATATATATATATATATATATATAGATAATTCAAACCCTTTTAATGAAAAGTTATATGTACATATTTTATTTATAAAGAAACCTGCGCATGCATTCAATGCATATAGCAAAACCCCTTTTTTCATATTTATATAATATGTATAAATATTAACAATTCACATATATATATATTTAACACTTCACATAGTTATATTATATGAAAAAGCATCGAGCATTAAGCTCGCGCTCACATATAGGCTCGCACAATTTAAAAGCACGGTTTGCATATTACAACTCAGAGCTCGCATCAAATTACAGCAGGGCTCGCATGAAAATATAACAGAACTCGTATGCACATGCCAGGGTTCACACACTAAATAAGAGGGTTCATATAGCATAAAAAAACACACACGCATATAGATTCATGCTAAGGGTTCGCATGTCTTACTTGACTGCTTGTCGTGCGCGACCTCATTTTCAAGTGCAGTACACAGAGTACTCACCTTGTTCACCACAACGTCGACTAGGTGACGTTCTCCTTGCCTTTGTCTCTGCTAGTCGATGCTTCGCCAATATTTTTAGTTTCGCATGAACAAATACACATCACATATTGTCTAAAACAATTTATTTCATTCACTACTCAGCTGCAACCCTCTTCTTACGGTAACTTTGACAGATTTTTTTTACTTTATTATTACTTGTCTTTATTTCCTAATTTTTTTAACCTCCTACTTACATATATTTGTAGATTTAGACTATTAATTAAAGGTAACCTCACTAAACCCTATTCTTTCAAGAACAACCACTTTTCATCATCTTCCTCAAGAGAAAAACCCTTCGGTTTATAAATTTTCTTAAAAACTTTGCTAAATCGGATTGTAAACCTTTTATTATTATTATTATATTTTTTTAATGCTATTTGAACATCATTTTAGAAAACATTTCATAGCTTTGCCAGCTTCGATCCACCATTTTCATGAAGCCAAACATTAAAAAAAAAAAAAAACAAAGATTATTCATATTTCTTATCTAAGCCGTAGATATGTAACAGCCTGTTTTTAGTCAAATCGAAACAGTAGTTTTGAGACTACAAAATTGAAGTCGAAATAATTATTTTATTATTATTTTAATGTCTACAGTATGATAGTATGAATGTGTGAAAATTTCGTTAAGAAATTTTATCGTTTGAATGCTTAATTCGATAAAAAAAGACTAAATCGTGTAAAGTGTAAAACTTGTGTTTTATTGGTTAAAGGTGCCTATTAGCTTTGGAATATTAAAGTAGAGGTCCTTATGTTTTAATTAGCCCATTTATAAAGTTAGTAGACAAAGATGGACATCTTTTAATGGCATTAAAGGTTATATATTAAAGGCTAAATAAGTAAATTAGTTATAAAATTAAAATTAAGTAAAATAAAACGACGTTTTTAGTCCATCTTCTTCCTTAGCCGAAAATTAGAAGGAGAGAACTCCATTTTTATGTTTGAAGCATTCAGTCACTTCTCTAGCTAGCATGTAAGTGATTTTTGACTCGGTTTCTAATAATTTCTATGTTTTTAAGATTGTTGCAGCTTAATCTAGCTAGCCCAGGGACTATTTTGCAAAATTTTTAAAGGCTTAGGGTTTTTCCATTGATGAATATTGGTATGTTTTGATGTTTAATGGTAGAAAATGCATGCTTGTTGTTAGATAAACAACATTTGTTAAGTGATTTTTAGTGAAATGTCCAATTAAGGATTAAATTGTGAAATGTGTAAATTTTGTGGTTAAATTGTGAAACAAATGAAAAATATGGACTGCTAGGACCTAATTGAAATTCGGCTAGCATGGGTTTAGGTGAAATTGCATGAATTTGTGATTTTATGAAATAATGACTAAATTGTAAAAATGTGAAATATTAGGGGAAAATGTGTAAAATTGCCTTAATGTATAATTTGGACTAAATTGAATAAAGATATTATTAAATAAGTTAATTTTGATTATATTTAGATCAAGAAAGGCGAAATACGGACTTAGATTGGGGAAAGAACAAAGTTTTGGATTAATCCACTCGTTTCGTCGTTTTTGCATCCGAGGTATGTTCGTATGTAATAATTATTGTTATATTTGTGTTTTAAAATGCTTTAATATTGTATAAATTGTGAATACAACATTACGGACTTATTCGATGAAGATTCGGCATTGGAAATCCGGTTGAACCTTAGGAATAGATTAGGATATGAATGATATGTCATTAGGGGTTATTATTGTTTTGGGTGCTGGTCCGTACGTCCTACCCGTGGCTGAGTTATCCAGCATGTGTTATGGTTTCTCGTCATCTTGTGTGAGCAATACCGTATAGCTACGTCATGACCGTCAACTTGTGTGAGCAAACCCGTTGATAGCTCAAGAGTGAGCATTGTTGAGATATGATATTGAGATAGCTTCGGCTATGTATTGGCACTTTGGTGCAAGATTTATTGAGATAGCTTCAGCTATATATATATTGGCACTTAGGGTGCGAGATTCCTAGATATCCTGTATTATTCCAAATGGTTCAACGAGTATATCGAAGATATGAAATGGTAAGAATAGATACGTATCAGTATAGGTATGTATGGAAACTGTATATGCATCTAACATATGAAAGAAGTGAGCTCATGGTTATATAGATGTTTGAATACATGTTAACATTGTGGTTAGTTATGTTGTGGTATTGATCATGATCGTGATAAGTCTTAATATTTATAAAATGAATGATCGAGCCTATAAACTAACTATCACCATGATTGAGGCAAGCGCACCTATCGAACAATAGTATAGCTTAGTGGCAAGACCGGAATGTCGAACCCAAAGGAACCAAAAGTACTAGAACTAACTCTCTTTTTATTATCTAGCCTAAAATAAAGAGGATTAATATTTATTTAACTAATTACTAAACTAAAGACGCCAAGACACAGAGAATGAATATGAAAATACTTTTGGGAAAAATTAATTGATCAAGACAATACCCGAGGAAGAATCCACCTAGACTTCACTTGTTATTTAACTCTGAACCAGACGATTTATTCACTTGACTTGATCCGTAGGATTCCCTAATTTTTATCAATACCTCTTTCGAGGTTACTAACATCTAACCCTAGGTTGATCAATTGAAATCTCTTTCAAATTAAAACCCCTATAATTGCATTAACTCGATCTATGGATTCCCATATTAGGTTTGACCCTAATCCGGTAGATTTTTGTCGTCTTATTTCTAGGAGTGCGATCAACTCCGCTTAACTATGCTAGATCTACTCTTAAACATGGACTTTTACTCCACTGCCTAAGCACATCAATACTTGAATCAATATCCCGAAATATCAAAACAAGAATAAAGGACACATAATTAAGAACAAATCAAATATTTAGCATATAACTCAGAAAAAATAACAAGATTCGTCTTAGGTTTCATCCCCCTCAGGTATTTGAGGGGTTTAATTCATGTTTATAAAAGAATACATCTCAGAAGAAAAATAACAAAACATAAACAAAACCCTAAAACCCCCTAAAGGAATTGAAGGAGAGATCCTTAATCTTGAGTGTGATTCTAGCTTCCGAGATGTATCAACTAGCTTACTTTGAGTAATTCCCTATATTCAACCCTCTCTGGCGGCCTCAGGCCACCTCCTCCTTCAGGATACACTTAGGGTGTTTATATAGGCTTTCAGAATGTCTTTCTTTGTCCCTAAGTATCCTTTTCCTAGTAGAATTAAAACAGGTCACGGCAGGGACACGCCCGTGTGATTCGAGACCAGGTCCGTGTTCGAGCCTGCTAAAGAGGCATGGCCGTGTGTTGAGCTCCAGGCCATGTGGATTTCTTACTTTGGCCCATTTTCTCCGTTTTTGGCCCATTTCTCATTCTTTTCATCCTCCTATGCTCTCCTGAGTATAAAATGTGAAAAGAAAGGATTAGGAGCATCAAATTCCACAATTTAAGGCATAAATTATCCAAAAGTATGCTAATTGCGGGTTTAAAATATGTGTATATTACGGTTTATCAAATACCCCCACACTTAAGCTTTTGCTTGTCCTCAAGCAAAAATCTCAACTCACAATTAGAATTAACTTCCCCCGATTCATAATTCTCTTCAACAATGCCTCATCATAATTCATGGATAATTTAACTCAAAGAGTCCTAAAGATTCAAACAATCAAAGTCATATATTTTTGTAGCACGAAAACCATAGGTGTTTCTCCTTACCTAAATAATTACCTTTGATCCAAAATTGAAAAGGATTGACATCCTCACTAAAGATTCACTCAAATCACTCAAAGTGTTTAGGGTTCAAAATAAAGCACTCATCAGTCAAATATGAAAAGTTATTACCATAGGCTTGCATGAAAATCAAATCTCCACCACTACAATATGAGATGATACACAAATCAAAAGGTCTTTAAAGGGTTGTAATGGGGCTTGGGTTAAAGGTGTGGATATAGGCTGAATTAGAAGGTTAAAATCGAGATTGAATTGACAAATTACCTAACTAGAAACAATAAGCTGATAATGAATAATTACATTAATAACTCAAGCTTCTTCTAAAGATGTGAATTTAACTGTTTAAGCTCATAGAACATAGAACTAATGATGAATAGATTTTCTAATGTTTTTTTTTAAGAACAAATCAAATAAATAGAATTTAGCAATTGAAATAAAGAATGTAGTTAGGCAACTGATCAATTCAACTCTCGATATAAGGGTAGTAAAGAGAAATGGTGATAACAAATACAAGATGGTTTTTAGGTTAATATTAATGGGTGAGTCAAGAAACGGTTTGTTAAGATCAAAAGGGTTCACTAGGGGTTAATTATGAAGGTAGGCTTTTTGGTGGAGTAAGTAGGTTAAAACCTAGGTGCTTTTATCATCTCAGTATATCAAATTAAAGGTGTGGTCTCAACCTGTATAATCGAAGCAAGTTCTGGAATAACAAATCAACATTGACACACTCATAAAAAAATATGAGCACGAAAAATGTATGCTCTTAAGGCTCAAAATCTCACAAAAAATATGGTTTTTGATGACAACCTTGCAAATTTCAAACTTCAAGGTAGCATTCAAATTTAGGTCAACAACCTAGCAAATTTTTAATTTTGAAAATAGACTTATCATGCTTGATTCTCTAGTATTTTAAAGCTTAAATCATCAATGCACAATTCACTATGACTTAATCCAAAACATATGAATAAAAAACATAAATCAACAGAAGTTTCATTCTAATTAGTAATATGAGAAAATTACTTAAGACAAGATATCATTCAGGGATTTGAGAATAATGCAAAAAGTTAGGAACTTTTCTAACTTCCCCCCCCCACACTTAAGATGTACATTGCCCTCAATGTACAAAGATAGATAATAATCATATAGTAAGAAAATCAAAAGATAGGGAGAGAAGTGAAACTTCTTAAATTTTGGATGGAATCCTTGAGTTGGGAGTGTGGAAACTTGATTCAGAGGTAAAAGATGTTGGAAGAGGTACGGCATGTTTTCCTCAGTATAGATGGTTATTTTAGAGTGCTGTTTTAGGGTTTTCAACTACGAGAAAATCATTAGGTTCTTCAGAATAGAAGGATTACTCAATTTTTTCCAAAAAATGCAAATTGGGTAATAGTTAATATGGAGCCTAAAATAATCGTAATAGCGATAAGTCAAAATCAAAAATAAAAATAAAAATAAAAGTACAACTAAAATAAGTCTTTTAGAAAAAAAATAATATAAACATATGGGGAGAAAAAGACTCAAAAGTCCTCATCGCCAGACTGCTCGCGAGGTGGGGGTGACGATGAAATGTGAAGGTGCTGACATATCTGGTAGAGAGTGGCGTCAATGTGATCGAAGCGTTGGAAGCAGTGTTGCTCGAATTGTGTTAGGCGCTCAGATATGTCTAAAAGAGAATCTACCGCATGAACTGGGCGATGACTCGGTGGTGGCCTCTCGTGTGGTGGGGGGACATCATCAGAAAAGTCCTTAGGATCCTCCTCCTCGGTGGTATGGGCTAGACGGTATTGGGGAAGGTCGGTCCCATGGCGACGCTTGATCATCCGTATGTTTATCATCGTCGAGATGCCCTGTGGAGACATCTGGCCTATCAAGGTGAGCGAGGCTGATTGTGCTGCGGTGTTGAAGAGACCAAGGTGTCTCACTATGTGTGTCACATAGGGTCCCATGGAAATGACCCCCTTAGAATGTCGCTCGGTCTGATGCTGGATGGCAAAAGTGATGAAGTAGGCAAGGTCGAAGACGTGCCCGTTCGCCATGCACCATAGGAAATAGGTCTCATGAGTGTTGACTACCCTGGTGCTCTCTCGTCTTCTTGTTAATGTATGAGCTAATATGGCGTGTAAGTACCGCAAGGATGGGGCGAGAGCTGTCGCCTTGGAGCGGCTAGCGCCATAGGTGGCCGAGGGGGGGCTATATTATTCCAACATTTCGTCAGGGAGTTATGGATATGGCGATGGAGGTTTTCGAGATCATATTCCCTCATGAACTCATCCTTGTAGAGTCCCAGAGCAACTCCAAATTTGGGGACACTCATTTCACGAACCAAACCTCCTAGGCGGAACTGGATGGTGCCTGGGTCGTCGTGGTTCGTTATTACCATCTACAAATGAAAAGTAAAGCACAAATCTAATGTTAGTTCGAGGTATTTGGGCTTGACAATACTGAAGAACCGCTCCTAAGGGTCTGTGGTTAATAAGGCCCGAACATCATCAGCAAGTTGTACTTGTTCCAGGGCGGCCTAGTCGATACATCTGCCTTGACTGAGAGGTCGTGTTTGTAGGATTTAAAATAGTTCATCTTGAGATCTCAAAAGGAACCATAAGAATGGGTGTCTCACTTTGGCCGAGGCGCTTGCCAATGATGAGCCGGGCCCTTTTCGTTTTTTCGAGGCAAGGACTGCGGTTTTCTTGCCTCGGGAAGACGATATTATGTTCCTGTAAGATAGATTGAATAACATCATCCCATATTTTTCCATAAGAGTTATAAAACTGAATCCAACATTATTATCTCATGGTATTAACAATGAAGATCTTTCATAGGTATTCTCCTAATACTAGGGGTACAAGAATCAAAATATCTATAACACTTAAGTAAATATTAATATTGAATAATATTGTCAAAAATGAATACAAAAAATGTAAAGGGATAAATCTAATGTTTAAAAAGAAAATAAACATGGAGTAAATAATATTAGTAATAAAGTAGAGGAGGGAAAGGGAAAAGAGGGAACCGATGGAGGTGTGGTGGTGGTGCACGGTCGTGGAGGGTGGCGCGGGCGTGGCGACTTTGCACGGGCGCGTACTGCGTGTGTTGTGTGTGGATGAGAAAGAGAAAGAGAGAGAAGGGAGAGGGGAATGAGGGGAGGAGAGGAAAGGGGGTGCCGATGGCCGGAATAGGGAAGAGAGTGGTTTGCTTTAATAGGAACGGCTAGGGTTTTGAGGGGATTTTTCTTGGGGAAAATGAGCCTGGGCTACTTTAAATAGGGGGTAGGGAACACGGCCAGGCGACACGCTTGTGTTCCCTTTATTTGGCCCGTGTGTTTCGAGAATTTTAAATTTAGGCATGTTTGAGGTGTAGCTCACGCCCGTGTTCCTTGGACGTGTTGAGACACACGGCCATATCACACGGCCATGTGCTATCTTGTTCACTTCTCCCACACCCGTGTAGAGGGTCCTACTCTCGTGTTCATTAATCATTGTTGACAACGGCCTTGAGGCACGGGCGTGGCTCACGCCCGTGTCATTTACTCAGAATCGACCACGGTTTGGAGGCACGGGCATGTCTCATGCCCATGTTATTTACTCAGTGTTGACCACGGCTGCATCGCATGGCCGTGGCCCTTTTATCGCGGCTCGTGTTGGGAAAATTTTTTCATCCTTGTCTCACACGGCCACTACCACGCCTGTGTCTCTTCCCATGACGTCCACACGGCCACGTACACGCCCGTGTTCTAGGCCGTGTGGGAAGGAAATCCTGCGCTTATGAATAGTTAGTTCTTAATTATATGATGATATATATAAAAAATGTGAATGTAAATGAGATTAGTGCTCGGGTTGCCTCTCGAGAAGCGCTCGTTTAAAGTCTTAAGCTAGACTTTTCCTGTTTTCGTTTCTAAATGAAGGTTCACGGAGCTGAAGCTCCTCTCTCACATCCCTAAAATCCTCTCCATTATAAATTTTCAATCGTTGCCTGTTTACCTTGAATGGGCCATAATTCGAATGAGTTACCTCGATTGTGCCATAGGGAAAGGTAGTTTTGATTACGAAAGGGCCTGACCATCTTGATTTTAGCTTTCCAGGAAACAATTTGAGCCTTGAATTGTATAATAGAACTAGATATCCTATTTTGAATTGCTTTGGTTGCTTTAAGCGAGCATTATGGCGTCGCTTTGTTGCCTCCTTATATAAACGTGAGTTCTCATAAGCATTAGCTCGCCACTCATCTAGCTCGTTGAATTGCATCATTCTTTTCTCACTTGCAAGTTTAATATCGTAATTCAAAAATTTTATAGCCCAGAAGGCTTTGTGCTCTAATTCGAATGGTAGGTGACAACTTTTTCTGTAGACAAGTCTATATGGGGATGTTCCTATGGGAGTTTTAAAAGCTGTTCTATAGGCCCATAAAGCATCGCCTACTTTTAATGCCCAATCTTTCCTGTTTGATTCTACTGTTTTCTCTAGAATACGCTTAAGTTCTCAATTTGCTACTTCCACTTGTCCACTGGTTTGGGGATGATAAGAGGTAGCTGTCCTGTGGTGTACTCCATATTTCTTTAAGACTTTATCAAATTGGGTATTACAAAAGTGAGTACCCCTATCACTAATAATTACTTTGGGTGTTCCAAATCGAGAGAAGAGACGTTTCTTAAGAAATCTCACTACTACTCTAGCATCGTTAGTAGGTAAAGCTTGAGCTTCCACCTATTTTGACATGTAATCCACTGCTACTAAGATGTATTTATTCCCAAATGAGCTAGGAAATGGACCTATAAAATCAATACCCCATACATCAAATATTTCACATGATAACATATATGTTTAAGGTATTTCATCGCGTTTAGAGATGTTACCTGTTCTTTGGCATCGATTACACGAAGTAACATACATGTTAGCATCTTTGAACAGAGTGGGCCAATAAAAACCTAATTCGAGCGTTTTATATGCAGCCCTAATCTCGCTATAATGTCCTCTTGAAGGTCCTAAATGGCAATGTTCTAGGATTTTGCTTCCTTCTGCTTTTGTAACACATATCTGATTACTTGATCTGCATATATACGGAAAAGAAAAGGGTCTTCCCAAAAATAGTTTTTCGCATCAGCAAAGAATCGCTTCTTTTGATGATGGGTTAACTTTTTTGGTACGATGTTAGCAGCTAAATAATACGCAATATCTGCAAACCAAGGTACCTCAGAGTTGGTTATAACAAAGAGTTTTTCTTCAGGAAACGAGTCATTTATCTCGCTCTTATCAAGTTTTTTGATATGTGGATTTTCAAGCCTAGAAATATGGTCTACCGCTAGATTTTCAGCTACTTTCTTATCCTGAATTTCTAAATCGAATTCCTGTAAGAGTAAAATCCATCTTATGAGTCGGGGTTTTGCATCAGATTTAGTTAAAAGATAACGAAGAGCTGAATGGTCATTATAACCGAAAACTTTAGATAATATCAAATACTATCTAAATTTATCGAATGCAAAAACCACGGCTTGTAATTCTTTTTCTGTGGTGGTATAATTTTCTTGTGCGGTAGTCAGCATTTTGCTAGCATAATAAATCGACTGAAAGTGCTTGTTTCTTCTCTGTCCCAAAACTGCACCTACTGTAAAATCACTCGCATCACACATTAGTTCAAAGGGTAAATTCCAATCAGGTGCAATTATAATTGGGGCATTTATCAATTTATTTTTTAGGGTATTAAATGCATCTAAACATTCTTGATTAAAATGGAAGGGCACATCTTTTTCTAATAGTTTTGTTAAAGGCTTAGCTATTTTAGAAAAGTCCTTAATAAATCTTCTATAAAATCCAGCATGTCCTAAAAAGCTTTAAATAGCCTTAACTAAACTAGGATGTGGTAATTTTTCTAAGGTTTCAAATTTTGCTTTATCAACCTCAATTCCTTTACTAGAAATTTTGTGGCCTAATACAATCCCCTCTCGAACCATAAAGTAAAACTTTTCCTAATTAAGCACAAGGTTCGTTTCCTCACATCTCATTAGAACTCATTTTAAATTTTTAAGGCAAAGAGGGAAAGAATTACCAAATACCAAAAAATCGTCCATAAAGACCTCCATAATATCTTCTACGAGTTCATCAAAGATGGCTAACATGCAGCGCTGAAAAGTAGCAGGAGCATTACATAATCCAAGAGGCATTCTACCATAAGCAAACATACCGTATGGACATGTAAATGTTGTCTTTTCTTAATCCTCAGGAGCTATTGGGATTTGGAAGTAGCTAGAGAGTCCGTCTAGGAAGCAGTAATACAAAGGCCCAGATAATCTTTCTAACATCTGATCAATAAAGGGCAAAGGGAAGTGATCTTTTCTCGTGGCGTCATTCAACTTCCTATAGTCAATACGGACTCTCCAACCTGTGACTGTTCTTGTAGAAATCAATTCATTCTTTTCGTTAGCTACAACAGTCATGCCTCCTTTCTTTGGGACAACCTACACAGGACTCACCCGAGTACTGTCAGAAATAGGATAAATTATTCCAGCATCTAGAAGTTTAATTACCTCAGCTTTAACAACTTTTTTAATGTTGGGATTCAATCACCTTTGGGGTTGCACACATGGTTTATACTCATCTTCCATTAAAATTTTGTGGGTGCAAAACGATGGACTTATTCCTTTAATATAAAAAATTTTCCAAGCTATGGCTCTTTTATGTTCCTTTAGTACCTGCAACAACTCGTCTTTCTCTTTGGGTTCTTGTAACATCCTAAATTTTTGGGCCTGTACATTTTATGTGATGTTTGCTTAAATTATTAATTTGAGTGTTAGGGGTCCAAATTGGGTTCAGTTTGGGTTGAAGGCCTTAGTTAAATTTTTTTGTTTGGGCACTTAAGTGGAGAGCCTGTTAGAAGGAGGTTTAAAAGATATTATTTGTAAATAAATATACAAATGGGCTTGTGCCCAGCGGCAAATGGTACCACTAAGAGAGCAGCGAGGTGGCGTCAATAGGAGGCCCAAATTCGAGTTTTATGGAGCCCAATTATTTAATTTTAATTTAATTAATTTTTGGCATTTAGGTGGGTAAGGTTGGATGGCAACAAGGCTTAAAATTAGGAGGGATTTATTGACTTGGATAATATGGATAATGTGGCAGATAAATGGTGGAAGAGGTGGTGTTATTTAGGTCACTTGCAAGGTGAGATAAGTGAGGAAATTTAGGGATTTATTTAATGTGATAATAAGGGAGATAATGTGCTAATAAAGGAAGGAAGAGGCAGTGTCATCCATGACACTTTTGGATAAGAGATCAGGTAAAGATAAGGGAGGAAGTTTAGGATCTGATCTTCTGGTCACAATGGTGGCTGAATTTCAAACTCTAGGGGGTGCCAAAATTTCCTATAAATAGAGGGAATATCTCATCAATTCCGGCATTTGAACCCTACTCTTTTATCTCATTCTCTGTGCTGAAATTTCATTAGTTTCTCCGAGAACTTTCTTTCAGTTTTCTCTGTTATCGAAACCTTTTCTTTTTCTTCTTTTGTCGAAATTACTTCCTAGCGGAAATTTCTAAGGCTCTCTTTTGTTTAATTTTCCTAAGCCAAAACCAAAACCCCATTCAATTCTTTTAAAAAGCCGAAAAACACATCTAGTCATCTTTCTGGGATTTTCTTAAAGAGCCGAAACTCTTAGATCTCTACTCATCTACGCTTCGATCTTCTTCTATGATTGTCGAATCATTCTACAAGGGATAGCCGAAATCTTCTACAGAGGTAAGTATCAATTTGGGTTTTCTTTCAATCCTTTTTTGGCTTTTGGAGGCAGTAGCCGAATGGCTAAATAGTTGGCTAATCTCGTGTTTTCTCTCATTTGCGGTATTCCAGGATTTGAAGGAAATCCACTCGCTTAGGTTTCCAAATCGGTATCACACGAATCATCCTACTTCTGAGATCTAATCGATTTAGGTAAGGGGATTTGTTTTATTTTAATGTATAAATCGGGTAAAACACTAACTTTGACCGAATATAGGAGAGGCTTTATCTTCGCATTTTTTTCGGCTTTTGAGCAAGATTGTAGATTCGGTTAGCAAGGGTATCGACATATAGAGTAGTCCTACGTATTTATCAGGTGTGTAACTTTTCACACCATCATATTGTTTGTTAATATGTATGTATAAATCTACTATATTCTGATAAATGCTGAAATCCCGGCATAACAATTGAAACCCGAGAAGGGTAAAGGCGAATCACTAGGTTAGTGATCTTTGACATTCTAAAGTGAATGGTTCTGATGATTTGATATGATAAACATGTATGTTAGTTTCTGTGATTGCATAGGGTTGGGTAATTGATGAAAAGGGGAAGTGATCTGTTCTGGAGGCTTTTGCCATTTCAGCCTGGTGACTCTGTCACAAACTCTGTTTCTGGTGGCTTATGTCATTTCAGCCTGGTGACTCTGTCACAACTCTGTTTCTGGTGGCTTATGCCATTTCAGCCTGGTGACTCTGTCACAACTCTGATGATGAGTAGCACCACTGCCATCAAGGCGTGTAACGGCGTGGGTTGATTGTAGAAATCCCCAATGGTGTGAATGGCTGGTACGAAGGCGTGTAGCGAATGGAAACCTAGGATTTGGGTTGGGCTTGCATATTATTTTTATTATGTATATTAATTTTGATTATTTTAGTTGTATGGGGCTAAGGCCCAAATCTAATGGTGCATGAGGGTTGCACATCGAGTCTCATGACTCAACCAATTAATTAACATTTCGGTAGCATTTAGTGTATCGGACCGGGTGGAGAGGAGCTCAAGGTGGCCATGCAAAAGAACATTTGGATCCAAAAAAAGACTCTAGTTATTATTTTATATTCTTATTTAATGGATTTTAAATCTCATTGTAATAAGGCCATGGGCCACCAGTTTATATTTTGTTTTATTACGGGCTTTTATTACTTTTAGTTATTTAAATTTTTATTTTAATTGAACTAAGGCATGTATTTAAATTTGGGTTTTAATTCATAAAGGCATATTTTATTTAAAACTATAAATTATAATTTTTCCTGAATAAAAGGTTAAACTTTACCAAAATGTTTTTTTTGAAAATGCAACATGTTTTTACAAAATTTCCTTAGTGACATACCAGATCCGGTTGTAGTGTTTGGGTCAGGTTTAGGGTGTTACAAATTAGTATCAGAGCCCGGTTCAAAACTCGGCTTTGGGGTTTTTGGGCTCAAAACATTTTCTAAAAATAAGTTTTCGAAATATGCATGTTTTATAAATGTTACAGGATGGGTTTTCTCGGCATGGCACCTGCGTCTCCGGCCCAAGTCCGCCAGGTAAGTATTATAAACCATTGTGTGATCTATATGTGGGCTTGATGGGATTTATGGGATGTAGATTAGTTAGATTAGAACCTGATGGACTCTAGGCCTAGCTGAAATAACTCCTAAAATCTCATAAGACTTAATTTCACTAAATAAACCCGTGAACGAGTTGCAAGACTAGGGTGTGGCAACAGGCATGCGCATGTCTAGGATTGGATCCAGAAGAGATTGGTATTTAAGCAGTCCTAATGACTCACCTCCTCTTCACTGGAATCATACCTGGTGTGTAGTGACTGTTCAACCTAGCCACGAATATTTGTTGACGGACCAAAATCTATAACTAAAACTCGAAAGGGATCAGCCACCTTATTTTTACAAAATTGCTAAAATACACTTAGAAAAAAAATTCTAAGATACCCATGATTTGTAAATATATCCCGATTTACAAAGTCAACGGAATTTTTCCTTAGAAAAACACACACACACACACAACACATGACAACAACCAAAAACACCTGAACACTACTATATTTCTTTTGAAATCAAATTCTCCAAGATACCCCTATTTTTTTTAAAATACCTTCTTAGTTTTGTAAAATTTTCTTTTGGAAATACCCTCGGATTACAAAATTACCGAAATACCCCTGAATTGTAAAATTACCAAAATACCCTTATTTCACAAAATCACCAGCAAACCTAATTTTGGAAAAATTACGAAAATATCCCTATACGAAAATACCCCTGAGTAGTGAAATGATAGAAATATCCTTAGGTGATGGATGCTACTTGTATGTTGGTGTGTACGAATGTTGAATGTGCATGATTCCTAGGATTAGAAAGACTGAAACCTGTAGATAGGTTTGAATTCGAAAGAATCACTCTTAAAACTATTTTTTTTCCATAAGATTGTTCGCGGTTAATAAGTGGGAAGAATTAATGATTCATAAAATTTCCAATCAGATAAACGTCGATAGGAATGAGTACAAGGGGTAGAGGACGTCCGCCTCGTGGTCGTGGTAGGGGTAGGATGATTGTGTCAGAACCTGTAGGATCTAGCCATGTATCTGGAAACGGGATACAAGTTCCACCGATTCTATGAGGTAGAATTTCGTGACCGAGACGGCGGTGATTTATGTGGTGTCGCAGGCGGTGTTAAGGGTGTTAGAGAGAGTTACTGAGGCTGGTATGGGCACAAGAACTCGGAAGTCTGTGCCGGAGTGACTTACGATCAAGGGGCCAGAAGTGTTTATTTTGGCTTTAGAATTGGAGTGCGCAGCGAAAGCATAGTGGTGAGATTTAGGTAGTATGATTACTAGTTAGTTGGAAATTTCGAGGACAAAATTTCTTTATACTGTAACATCCTAAATTTTTTGGCCTGTGCATTTTATGTGATGTTTGCTTAAAATATTAATTTGAGTGCTAGGGGTCCAAATTGGGTTCCCGTTTGGGCTGAAGGCCTTAGTTAAATTTTTCTGTTTGGGCACGTAAGTGGAGAGCCTATTAGAAGGAGGTTTACAAAAGATATTATTTGTAAATAAATATACAAATGGGCTTGTGCCCAGCGGCAAATGGTGCCACTAAGAGAGCAGCGAGGGGGCATCAATAGAAGGCCCAAATTCGAGTTTTTTGGAGCCCAATTATTTAATTTTAATTTAATTAATTTTTGGCATTTAAGTGGGTAAGGTTGGATGGCAACAAGGCTTAAAATTAGGAGGGATTTACTAACTTGGACAATATGGATAATGTGGCAGATAAAGGGTGGAAGAGGTGGTGTAATTTAGGTCACTTGCAAGGTGAGATAAGTGAGGAAATTTAGGGATTTATTTAATGTGATAATAAGGGAGATAATGTGCTGATAAAGGAAGGAAGAGGCAGTGTCATCCATGACACTTTTGGATGAGAGATCAGGTAAAAATAAGAGAGGAAGTTTAGGATCTGATCTGCTGGTCACAGTGGTGGCCGAATTTCAAACTCTAGGGGGTGCCGAAATTCCCTATAAATAGAGGGAATATCTCATCAATTCCGGCATTTGAACCCTACTCTTTAATCTCATTCTCTATGCCGAAATTTCATTAATTTCTCTGAGAACTTTCTTTCAGTTTTCTCTGTTGCCGAAACTTCTTTTCTTTTTCTTCTTTTGTCGAAATTACTTCCCAGCGAAAATTTCTAAGGCTCTCTTTTGTTTAATTTTCCTAAGCCAAAACCAAAACCCCATTCAATTCTTTTAAAAAGCCAAAAAACACATCTAGTTCATCTTTTCGGGATTTTCTTAAAGAGCCGAAACTCCTAGATCTCTACTCTTCTACGCTTCGATCTTCTTCTCTGATTGCCGAATCATTCTACAAGGGAAAGCCGAAATCTTCTACAGAGGTAAGTATCGATTTGGGCTTTCTTTCAATCCTTTTTTGGCTTTTGGAGGCAGTAGCTGAATGGCTAAATAGTTGGCTAATCTCGTGTTTTCTCTCATTTGCAGTATTTCGGGATTTGAAGGAAATCCACTTGCTTAGGTTTCCAAATCGGTAGCACACGAATTATCCTACTTCCGGGATCTAATCGATTTAGGTAAGGGGATTTGTTTTATTTTAATGTATAAATTGGGTAAAACACTAGCTTTGACCGAATATAGGAGAGGCTTTATCTTCGCATTTTTTTCGGCTTTTGAGCAAGATTGTAGATTCGGTTAGAAAGGGTATCGACATAGAGAGTAGTCCTACATATTTATCAGGTGTGTAACTTTTCACACCATCAGATTGTTTGTTAGTATGTATGTATAAATCTGCTATATTCTGATAAATGTCGAAATCCCGGCATAATGATTGAAAACCCGAGAAGGGTAAAAGCGAATCACCAGGTTAGTGATCTCTGACATTCTAAAGTGAATGGTTCTGATGATTTGATATGATAAACATGTATGTTAGTTTCTGTGATTGCATGGGATTGGGTAATTGATGAAAAGGGGAAGTGATCTATTCTGGTGGCTTTTTCCATTTCAGCCTGGTGACTCTGTCACAAACTCTGTTTCTGGTGGCTTATGTCATTTCAGCCTGGTGACTCTGTCACAACTCTGTTTCTGGTGGCTTATGCCATTTCAGCCTGGTGACTCTGTCACAACTCTGATGATGAGCAGCACGACTGCCATCAAGGCGTGTAGCGGTGTGGGTTGATTGTAGAAATCCCCAATGGTGTGAATGGCTGGTACGGGGGCGTGTAGCCAATGGAAACCTAGGATTTGGGTTGGGCTTGCATATTATTTTTATTATGTATATTAATTTTGATTATTTTAGTTGTATGGGGCTAAGGCCCAAATCTAATGGTGCATGAGGGTTGCACACTGAGTCTCGCGACTCAACCAATTAATTAACATTTCAGGTAGCATTTAGTGCATCGGAGCATTTAGTGCATCGGACCGAGCTGGAGAGGAGCTCAAGGTGGCCATGCAAAAGAACATTTGGATCCAGCAAAAAGACTCTAGTTTTTATTTTATATTCTTATTTAATGGATTTTAAATCTCGTTGTAATAAGGCCATGGGCCACCAGTTTATATTTTGTTTTATTATGGGCTTTTATTACTTTTAGTTATTTAAATTTTTATTTTTAATTGAACTAAGGCATGTATTTAAATTTGGGTTTTTAATTCATAAAGGCATATTTTATTTAAAACTATAAATTATAAATTTTTCCCGAATAAAAGTTTAAACTTTACCAAAATGTTTTTCTGAAAATGCGACAAGTTTTTACAAAATTTCCTTAGTGACATACCAAATCCGGTTGTAGTGTTTGGGCCGGGTTTGGGGTGTTACAGTTCTAGTTCTGAAGTGATGGTTACTAATAGTGTAGAATTATCCTTGAGGATTGCATATTCTAAGTGATTTGGTAGCTGTTTCAATTCCAATTTATGTGGTTCTTCAACAGAGGGTTTTTGTTTAAATTTTTCGTTTTTTTCAATGCCCTCGTCTTTCTTTTGTTTACGAGAAGATGTATTAGAATTCAATTTATTGGTATCACCATCTACCCCCTTACCTTGGATAAGACACAGTTCCATCATGCTGTCATGTATGATTTCCTGCAAAGAATCTTGAATAAAATGATCAATGGTATCAATAAAATAACAGGAATCATCTTGCTCTCTAGAATATCACATAGCATCATAAATTTGAAACATAATTTCCTCATTACCTACCATTAGCACAAGTTTACCATCACTTACATCAATAACAGCCCTACCAGTAGCTAAAAAGGGGCGTCCCAAAATTAAAGGTCCCTCAACGTCCTCATCCATGTCAAGCACAACAAAATCATCAGGGAATATAAATTTATCAACTTTTACAAGAACTTCAATAATTCCTCTAGAGTATTTAATAAATCTGTCAGCTAGTTGAATACTCATCCTAATGGGTTTTGGTTCCCCAAGACCAAGCTGCTTAAACAATTTATAAGGCATTAAATTAATATTAGAACCTAAATCAGCTAGTGCTTTCTCAATGTTTAAACCACCAATTAAACAGGGAATAGTGAAATTCCCTGGATCTTTCAATTTGGTTGGTAGCTTATTTTGGAGGATGGCTGAACATTCTTCATTAAGTTCCACGGTTGATATCTCTTCAAACTTCCTTTTATTTGTTAGAAGCTCTTTTAGGAATTTTGCGTAGGTCGGCATCTGCGAAATAGCTTCAACAAAAGGTATGTTAATATGTAACTGTTTAAAAAGTTTAAGAAATTTACTATATTGCGCGTCTAAACGATCTTTCTTCAACTTTGCCGATATGGGATCGGTGGCTTATATACTTCACGCACCGGTGTTACATCATCGATTTCCTCACCTTTTTTTATTAGTCTCTTGTGGCATTTTCTTTTCTGATTCAACCAATACCTTTCCAGTCCTTAATGTTACTACATTCACTTGCTCTTGTGGTTTAGGTTCAATATTATTAAGTAAACGACCTGGTTTCCTTTCAGAAACTAACTTGGTTAACTGTCCTAATTGATTTTTAAGCCCTTGAATTAATGTTTGCTGATTATTCAATATCGTTTCGGTATTTTAGAAACGGGTTTCTGACATCTCTATAAATTTTGTCAGCATCTCTTTAAGGTTTGGGTTCTTTTCTTGTGGGTAGGGTTGCTATTTTTGATTTCCTTGACCACCCCATGAGAAATTAGGATGGTTCCTCCAACTTGGATTGTAAGTACTATTATAAGGGTTATTTTGAGGTCCAAAATTGTTACCCATATAGTGAACTTGCTCGTTTTCAGCGCTCGGGTTGCAAGGCGAATATTTTTTGTTGTTCATCCATCCTCCATTCGTATTGCACTGTATAACTGAATGTACCTGCAAAGAACCACATAAACCATCAATCTTTTTATTTAACAGTTCTACTTGATTTGATAGCATGGTTACTGGGTTGAGGTTGAAAACACTGGTGGCTTTCGTTGGCATTGTTCTCATAACTTGCCACTGATAGTTATTTAGTGACATCTCTTCTATGAACTCATAAGCTGCCTCAGGAATTTTGTTATTCAGGGTTCCGCCGGCGGCTGAATCCATTAATTGCCTAGTTGAGGGGTTCACACCGTTGTAGAAGGTTTGAACCTGAAGCCACAAAGGTAACCCATGGTGAGGGCACCTTCTCAACAAATCCTTGTATCTCTCTCATGCATCATACAGTGTTTCTAGATCCATCTGCACAAAAGAAGAGATATCATTCCTTAATTTGGCCGTTTTGGCCGACAGAAAATATTTTAACAAAAAATTTTCGGTCATTTGATCCCATGTAGTGATTGATCCTCGTGGAAGAGAATTCAACCACTGTTTGGGTTTATTCCTCAATGAAAATGGAAACAACCGAAGACGGATGGCATAATCAGAAATGCCATCTATTTTGAAGGTATCACAGATTTCTAGAAAATTTGCTAAATGAGTATTTGGGTCTTCGTCTTGCAAACCATCAAATTGAACAAACTGTTGAATCATTTGAATAGTGTTAGGTTTCAGTTCAGAATTATTAGCAGCAATAATAAACCTAACAATACTTGATTCAGCTCCTATTAAATTAGGTTTAGTATAATCATACATAGTACGAGGAGAAGGATTTTGATTCACCGGGTTTGAGGCAACTACAGGAGGTAGCGAATTGTTATCAGCTATCTATTCGGTAGTATTGGTTTCGTCTTCTTGCTCTTATTCTATGTAATTTAAGTTTCGCCTTATTTCTCTACAATTTCTGTGAACAGTACCGTCAATATCACTATTGTAAATTAAGGGTCTTGTCGGGTTCTTTCTAGTAATAAACTAGAGGTACCTGCTAGGAGCAAATAAAAGAAAAATTAGTAAAGTTAAAATAAAAATAAAAATAAAAATAAATTGCAAAAATAAAAAAATGGCTAAAGTAATAAAAATTTTGTGTTCCTAACATTTCAGTTCCCCGGCAACGACGCAAAAAACTTTGTCATGATCGTGATAAGTCTTAATATTTATAAAATGAATGATCGAGCCTAGAAACTAACTATCATCATGATTGAGGCAAGTGCACCTATCGAACAGTAGTAGAGCTTAGTGGCCAGACCGGAATGTCGAACCCAAAGGAACCAAAAGTACTAGTACTGACTCTCTTTTTATTATCTAGCCTAAAATAAAGAGGATTAATATTTATTTAACTAATTACTAAACTAAAGATGCCAAGACACAGAGAATGAATAAGGAAAATACTTTTGGGAAAAATCAATTGATCAAGACAATACCCGAGGAAGAATCTACCTAGACTTCATTTGTTATTTAACTCTTAACCAGATGATTTATTCACTTGACTTGATCCGTAGGATTCCCTAATTTATATTAATACCTCTTTCGAGGTTACTAACGTCTAACCCTAGGTTGATTAATTGAAATATCTTTCTAATTAAAACCCCTAGAGTTGCATTAACTCAATCTATAGATTCCCATATTAGGTTTGACCTTAATCTGGTAGATTTTCGTCGTCCTATTTCTAGGAGTGCGGTCAACTCCGCTTAACTATGCTAGATCTACTCATAAACAAGGACTTTTTCTCCACTGCCTAAGCACATCAATACTTGAATCAATATCTTGAAATATCAAAACAAGAATAAATGACACATAATTAAGAACAAATCAAATATTTATCATATAGTTCAGAAAACAATAACAAGGTTCGTCTTAGGTTTCATCCCCCTTAGATATTTGAGGGGTTTAGTTCATGTTTATAAAAGAATACATCTCAGAAGAAAAATAACAAAACATAAAGAAAACCCTAAAACCCCCTGAAGGAATTGAAGGAGAGATCCTCAGACTTGAGTGGGATTCCGACTTTCAAAATGGATCAACTGGCTTTCTTTGAGTAATTCCCTGTATTTAGCCCTCTCTGGCTGCCTCAAGTCACCTCCTCCTGCAGGATACACTTAGGGTGTTTATATAGGCTTTCGAAATGTCTTTCTTTGCCTCTAAGTATCATTTTCCGAGTAGAATTAAAACAGGTCACGACAGGGACACCCCCATGTAACACGCCCGTGTGATTCGAGACCAGGCCCGTGTTCGAGCCTGTTAAAGAGGCACGGCCGTATGTTGAGCTCAAGTCATGTGGATTTTTTACTTTGGCCCATTTTTTCTATTTTTGGCCCGTTTCTTGTTCTTTTCATCCTCCTATGCTCTCCTGAGTATAAAACGTGAAAACAAAGGATTAGGAGCATCAAATTCCACAATTAGAGGGATAAATCATCCAAAAGTATACTAAATGCGAGTTTAAACACTACAGCAAAATAGACTTTTAGCGGCGTTTTTAGTGGCGTTTTAAAGAAAAACGCCGCTAAAAGTTTGAGCATTAGCGGTACTTTTATAAAAACGCCGCTAAAGGTTTGAGCATTAGCGGCACTTTTGGAAAAACGCCGCTATAAGTTGACCGTTAGCGGCTCTTTTTTGAAAAACGCCGCAAATAATTTTAAAGTTTTTTTGGATATATATGACTGATTGTTTTTAAATTTACATATTAAATAATTTCTTATATAATCGTAAAAGAGATATATTAATTTTAAAATATTAAATTAATTATCATTATAGTTTAGGGTTTATGATTTAGCATATATAGTTTAGGGTGTAAGGTTTAGGAGTTACTATTTTAATGTTTAGGGATTATGGTTTATGGTTTATGATTTGCGGTTTAAAGTTTAAGGGGGATGTGTTAGGGTTTCATGAGTTAAAAATTAAGGGTAATGGGTTTAAGGATAAATGGTTAAGGGTTTGGGGTTAATAGGTTAAGGGTTAAGGGTTAGGGGTTAGGATTTTATGATTTATAATTTAGGGTTTATGGGATAGATGATAGGGGTTTAAGGTTTAGATTAATTAGTGTCTTTTAATTTATATATTAAATAATTTCTTCTATAATTGTAAAAGAGATAACATTAATTTTAATATATTAAAATTATGATTCTAGTTTAAATTATTTAAGAGATAAATAGACAAACTTTACATATATTAAATGGTTTAGGATTTAAGGTTTAAGTATTAGTCATTATTTCGTTTAAAAATATCAGTTCAACTTTGTTTTTTAAAGTAATAATTTAATTTAAGTTATTTAAAAACTTGAGGTGAACTATTTTTTAAAATAATAATTTAATTTAAGGTAATTCACATGACATGATACTATTTTTTATATGTTAATTTAAAAATTATAAAATTTTCAAAAATTTAAAATTTAAAATTTAAAATTTAAAATTTAAAATTTAAAATTTAAAACATTAAAAAAATTAAAACTTAAAATTTAAATTTTAATATTTTAGTCCATATTTCAATTAAAAAGTTTAATATTCAAAATTTTTAAAAAATAAAAATTCCAAAAAATAATAATATCGATTACAAAAATTTTAAAAGAAAAAAATAGAAAAAAATATATTAAAAATAAAAAAAATTAAAATTGAACAATAGTGGCGTTTTTAGGGAAAAGGCCACAATAATTTAAGCTTTAGTGGCGTTTTTGTAAAACGCCACAAATACTTTCCATTGAGACAACGTCTTTTCACCCCCTCCCCTAAATCCCCAATTTTATGCCCCCTGCGGTTGGCGATTCTAAAACGCAAGCCCTCATTATCAAGAAAATTGCTTTCCCTAAAAAAGATCTTCATGGCGAAGAAGGGCAAGGCCAAATCAGCAAAATTTGAGATCTAAGAGAATGAATCAGAACCATTAGATTCGAAACCATTGATGGTACTAAGCAGTAGTGACAACGAGGAAGCCAATGAAGACCTAAGCTTGAAGATCGTGGAGAAAGCACTATTGGTGAAAGCGACGAGGTTTAGTGAAGGATACCACGACATTTTCGATGACCTGCATCTTTTACGTGGTGGGTTTGGCTTCATCGTCACGCGGGGATCGATGTAACATGGCTTCTTTATTCCCAAATGCATACGTTATTTTGGGTGGATTGGAGTTGAGCCCAAGCGTCTGTTTGCTTTGATGGCAACCTTTCTTTGTGCTCCCCACTTGTTTGGCTTAGAGATCTCGGTGTTCTTAGTTATATTTACGGTAAGACACCGATTGTTCCATATTGTTCTAAGCGAAAATTTGTAATTGAGTTCATTTATACTTTGCTCGATATTTTTTCCTTGAATTTTTGAGTTTGATGCATATATGGTTTTGTCGGGAGTAGTCGCAGTTTTTTAACTTCTAAACTGAAATTTGGATTTATTTAACAATTACCTGAACCAAGACAATCGAATAAAAACCTAATTGAAACCAAATTGGACTCTAGGTTTGCAGTGGTTCTCGATTTTTTTTCTCCTCCAAGGAGCCTCTATTGTAGGAAAAACTTATAACAATTGAAAATACCTCGTAATCTATTTGACACACTCGTAGCCGAATAACATAGTTAAATCTTGGTTGAATAACATTTTGTGACATGGTTTGAGGTTGTCTAAGTGTATTCTATGTGTTTTTCAGATGGTGGTGTGGTGGCATCAATCTTGGCTGTACTTTGCTTATTTTGGGTTGGTTTGATTGACCAAGTTGGGTTCCATAACAAAGGGACAACCTTAAACATTGCTACTCTTCCTGTTGCTATTGGACTTTATGGTTACTGCTATTCAGGACATGCTATTTTTCCCAACATCTATACTTCAATGGCAACCCCTAATAAATTCCCTTCCGACCTTATTACCTGGTAAAATCAAGCTCCTTAATCAGTTCTCTTGTTTTTAACACGTATTGCAATGAGTATAAGGGTATATTCCTCTAAATATTTGCAATGGGGAGATTGTCCATAGTCATGCAATGGCTTTTCTTTACCCTTTATACAAGCTTGCAGGAATTAATATTTAAAATTTAAAAAGCATATTTTGATAAATTCAATTTAAGAAATGTATATTATTAAATAACAATTCAATATCTGATACTCGTTTTTGACATATATTCCTGCAGTTATGGGCTACACGATGTTTGGAGAAGCAACGGAATCACAGTTCACTCTTAATATGCCTAAAGATCTCATTGCTTCCAAGATTGTAGTGTGGACTACGGTATGTTCATCTTTATCATATTTTCTTCACAATTTGTTCTTTATTTATATTGATTTGTAGATTTGCACCATCTCAAATTTCCATCGATGCTTAGAGAGTATTTAGAGAATCCCTTCTCTATACTTTTGCTTAAATTTGTATTGGATATGGATATCAAACGAATACACTAAAAAAATTACATAATATCTTGCATAATCTAAAGGGATACCTAAAAGGTCTATAACACTTGCTTATATGTAAAGCTATAAATACAAAATTCCCATGAAATAATATATGTATGGCTTGTATTTCTATATCGAGTTTTATATAATTTTTATCATAAGTGCGTATTTATATAAATTGACATTAATAATCAATGTTTTATAAATTTATATATTCATTCATTCATAATACTTTTAATTATTTTTCGGTTTCATGAACAAAATTACTTTTTCCATTATATAATATTACTTACGGTTCATCAATTTTACCTTTTTGCGGTAGTCAACCTATTTACCAAATATCCTTTTCTTACTATATCTATTTTAGTTGGATATAGATTCGAGGTGATTATGGGATATAGGTACTCTTTGATACAAGCATTAAACACGAATCTACTTATTATCATTTTAAGGATTCATGGGTAAATTTCCATCGAGATATTTTCTACTTTTAGTCAAAAGTTTCATGGTCTTTCTCTTTTAAGACAGTTATTTGTTATCAACTGCGGTTTCATAATGTTTTGCCTTAATTTAGACCAAACGTATGCATTAACAATGTCACCAGTGGCAATGAGTCCTGAAGAGTTGATTCCATCAACCCATCTTAAGTCTCATGTCTATGCAATCGTAATTAGAACATCACTTGTGATCTCGACCTTGATTGTTGGTCTCACCATCCCCTTCTTTGATAAGCCTCTCTTATTCATTGTTCATTCGTTTACCCAACATTTGAATAGCTGTTATAACAGAACATGATTTAAAAAAAATTAAAAGTTGAACCACTAGCTAATATTTACTGAAATTGGCCATGAAGTTATATTATATGCTTTAAAAAAGTATTTTTAGATTATCCAATTAGTATTATGTATTCGTATTGAAAAGTTTTCTCACTTGCCTGCAGGATTGGTAATGTCATTGATTGAATCTTTGCTCACAATGCTTGTGGCAAGTTTACCTTCTGCCATAGTCATGGAACCTTTTCCATCTCCTTTACATGTTACTCGATTACGATATTTGAATTTTTTTTTCTTAAAATATGTATCAAACAATCACATACAAAATATATTAGCAATCTCTAATAAGTCCAGTTGACAAAGAACAGAAGACTAACGAATTTTTGATGATTTCTTCCATGGCAGACCTTAATACTTCCTCCTGCTTGTTATTTAAGCATCTTGAGGGTAAATTAACTTCGTATTCAGTGCGATAGTACATATATAAAAGCCTTGAGATTTATGTACTTTCTTTTAAATTGATATTCGATAAATATTGAATTTCGATCTTTAACATATACATAACATTTTTACGATTGCTTTGGCTATTTATATTCATTAGTATTGGTATTAACGGATATTTGGATATGTACTGAAAAAATATGATCTTTCAAATACATAAAAAAATTAAACAATTTATACTTACTTATATAATTTTTTCATACATTCATAATACTTTTAATTATTTTTCGGTTTCATGAACAAAATTACTTTTTCCATTTTATAATATTACTTACAGTTCATAAAATTTACCTTTTTGCAGGTAGTGAACCCATTTACCAAATATCCTTTTCTTACTATATCTATTTTAGTTGGATATAGATTTAGGGTGATTGTTGGATATAGGTACTCTTTGATACAAGCATTAAACACGAATCTACATATTATCTTTTTAAGGGTTCATGGGCATAGAGTCTCTAGTTTAATGTTTTGATTGTACACATTAACAGGTAGGCAACAACAATCACTTATTCTGCTGGGCATGCCAAATGCACTACTGTTACATAGTATTGGAGACCATGTTCTGAACAAATCAATTGTGCAGAGGTTTGCATTAAGCCTTATAGAAAAGGTACAAACTTTGTCTTGATTCATGTTCTTTGATTATTCTAGGAACTCCACAATTATCTTGCTTATAAACTCATACCAAAACAATGTTGTGCATACTGACTTTAACTACTTTCTTGATGGTGTTATTTCTGAAGTTCTTTTTCTTGTAAATGTATACATTAAAGCCTTAATTGATAGTTTATTTGTTCTAATTGTATTTGTTAAACTGCATACGGCTAGATCGTTGTTTCTTAACTTTCAGTTTTTATCCCTTGAGGATCCTCTTCTCTACAAGTCCATAACATATGGTTTTCATGTCTCTACATTCTTATATTTTTGGGGTTTTATTACTATAAATTGGGATTGACCTTCTAATTTGCTGTTTCATTTTTGAATACTAGAATTTGGTTGTTTTTCTTTAAAAAAATAAAAAATCTAGAATAGAGTTATTTAGTTATTTTTTTTTTTTAAATCTAAAAGTGGATAGTTTTTGTAGAATTTTTAATATAAAAAGCAACACACGTAAATTTTTCTCTACGATGATAAGGAAGATGGTGCCCAAGGTTTATCACATTGTTTATTATTTTCCGGAGTTTTTACTTGATTTATTTCCTTTTTTAACAAGGTTTTGGGTTCAATCTTTATTTTCGTTTCTCTACTATTGCTGTTATTGTTTTCTTGCAGTGCTTTTTTTTTTGGCATGATTGCAAAAGTTAAATGACGAAATATATGCTTTTTTTCGTTTCTCTGGTTACATTGCAGTCAGGGTTGGTTTCTCACAACTTGCACAAGTGATCCAAGTTTAAGTTTAGATATTCTGATAGTTTTTTTAGCTTGCCTCTCATCCTAGAATGGGCATATTCTTTTCTTTTCTTTTTGGTATACTAATGATGTATATATTGTTGTGCATGTTTGTATGTATTTATAACAAGCATTTTGTTAAGGTTTGTTTGTTCCTTAGACAATGTAGCTAGGGCATAGGCCATGGTAATTATAATTTTAATTTGTCTTCAAATTAAATTATACATTTCTAAATTGGATTTTTGGTGTTTTATAATATTATAATTTTTTTTATTTTTCATGACCTTTAGCGGCGTTTTTGGGTAAAACATCGCTAAAAGTATAATATTTTAATTTTCTTATTTTACATTATTTTTAGCGGCATTTTTGAAAAAAGCGCCGCTAAAAATATGATATTTTAATTTTTTTTATTTTTCATGACTTTTAGCGGCATTTTTGGAAAAAGCGCCGCTAAAAGTATGATATTTTAATTTTTTTATTTTTCATGACTTTTTAGCGGCGTTTTTGGTAAAAGCGCCACTAAAATGAAAGCGCCGCTAAAGGTCATGACCTATAGCGGCATTTGTGGAGAAAGCGCCGCTAAAGGTCATGACCTTTAGCGGCGTTTTTTTCTCATAAATGCCGCTAATGTTTGCGGCGTTTGTTTTAGCGACGTTTTTTGCGGCGCTTTTACTATTAGTGGCGCTTATAAACGCCGCTAAAAGTCTATTTTACTGTAGTGAAAATATGTGTATATTACGGTTTATCAGGTATGCTATTTGCATATTTTGAATGGTAAATTAAATGGTGAGTTTTTATTATTATCTTCATACGAGCTTACTATGTTGGAAAATTTGAACATCACATATATAATAAGGATAATTACATATTATTTACTATCATGATAGGTTAGCCCAAATTAAAAGTGATCTAATTTAGTTAGAATTTTATTGGGCTTTTAATTATTAAATAAAGTATGGGTCAAATATGTGTAGATACTCTTCTAATCAAATTCTAATTAATGATGGGCTAATTAGAATTTGATTAGAACTAATATGCTAAGGTTATAAATATTAGGGTTATGGTCCCTAAATTATACACAAGATATCTTTTCTAATATCCCATCATTAGGAAAGAGAGAGAGCAAAATATTCTCTGAATTTTTTGTGTGCTAATTTGAAAGATCAAATCCCCAAAATTCGATAAAACTACAAGGAATTCATGGATTCAGGTACGCTTCCACATTTAGTTTTATTCTTCATTTATTCTTGATGATTTGACATGATAGATCCTTGTTTATTAAGTTTTATTTCAGATTTATTTTACAAATCTAACAAGTGGCATCCGAGCTTTGTCATGTTGAATCATTGAGAATAAATTAATTCTTTATTATTTTTGGATTGATTCGTTTTTCTTTTTAATTTTATGGATTTGATATTTTAATTATATATTATGTTGAATCTTTGATATTCTGATAAATTTTTGGATTTTGATTCTTTAAATAAAATTTTAAAGTTTTAAATAAAGTTTTAAGGTTTTAATTTTCAGATAATCTGGAAAGATTTACGATTTTAATTGAGAATTAAAAAAAGCGAGGATTTTATGTTGTTTATCTGATTTTAATAAATATTTAAAAAATTGTGTAGGTTTGGGTTCATTAGAAACTTTTTATGATATATATTTGACTATATCAATAGATGGATTGTTAATCACTAATTGCTTGTTTTTCGCTTTTACGGATATATATATATATATATATATATATATATATATATGTTTTGGAGACACTTTAGTAATTATGTTCAAGATTTTACATGATGATATATGGTTGGTAAAAGAAATTACTTGAGTAAAGTGTCTCTTATATCTTGATAGTTTATCAATGAATTCATTATATATGTTGAATCCTTAAGATTGATGGTAATATTTGTTAGTTTTAATTTTTTTATCGATTCAATTTTAGGGTTTCATTATAATCATTTTTTTAAATTCAAATCGGTTCAACAAGCTGTACAATTGAATTCAATTTTATAATCATTAATTTTGAATTCAATATATAGTTGATAGAATATATTATTTATTATTGAGTTTATATGCTTATTCTTCTCATACTATTCCGTTTAAGCATATATTTTGAATTTGGATTTACTTGGAATATGTAAGGCAAGTCGATCGAGGTTATATTTTATGGTTTAATTATGATGAAATTAGATTTTGATGCAAATTGATGTTAATCATAATATGTGTTTAAATAATTTAGTGTTAAGTTTGATTCTATAATCTTAAGTTTTGGCATCTTATAGTTTCAAATATTTGGTTAAGTTACCATGATATGGTCTATGGTATGAATTATGGGTATGTCAATTATTATAATTTTATTTACGAGATATATTAACTTGAAGTTTTATTTTTCAAGTATTCATGTGAATGTATGTTTAATCATAAATACAACTTTGAATTTACATGGTAAATTCAGGTAAGTTTTTCTATTTGATTATGAATACATGTATATCGTGAATTGCTTTGGTATTTTTATCCATGCCAAAATTATGAATATATGTGCTTGTTAATTATTTGGCTTTGAACCACTACATTATTTCTGTTTGGTTTTGATATATATGGTTTTGAAAAAGAAGAAGAAGAAGAAGAAATAGTCAAAAATTAAGGTTTTCGATTTTTATTGCATTATTAAGACAACCTTATTTTGGGTTATTTTAGAGTTTATAAAATAATAAAAATATATGTTTATAGTTTTGACATTTGACTATTGGAGACATTTTAATTTTGAATATTGGTATGTTTATATATATTTTAAAACAACTTAATTGAAGCAATAAGTCACCAAAGTTATTTCTTTTTTGTATAAATTATTTTGTTTTAAATTATAGAAGGTTGTATGCATGTAACTTAAGTTATGTTAATATTGATCGGCCCTAATAAAGGTTAATAATATTACATGTGCAACTATGGCGATAAACATGTGACGATATATGTAACGATATATGTAACGAAAGTCGCCTTGGTTCTATGTTAACATAATTAATGGACGAGATTGTTCGAAATACCTTTTGTATATGATAGTAAAATTTTGAGCTCATAAGGTTATATAATGACATGTAATTATAAAGTAATTAGTATATATATGTGGTCCAAGTGGGAGATTGTTGGAAAATTTGGACATCACATATATAATAAGGATAATTACATGTTATTATTTACTATCATGATAGGTTAGCCTAAATTAAAAGTGATCTAATTTGGTTAGAATTTTATTGGGCTTTTAATTATTAAATAAAGTATGGGTCAAATATGTGTAGATACTCTTCGAATCAAATTCTAATTAATGATGGGCTAATTAGAATTTGATTAGAACTAATATGCCAAGGTTATAAATATTAGGGTTATGGTCCCCAAATTATACACAAGATATCTTTTCTAATATCCCATCATTAGGAAAGAGAGAGCATATATTCTTTTAATTTCTTGTGTGCTAATTTGGAAAATCAAATCCCCAAGATCCGGCAAAACTTCAAGAAATTCATGGATTCAGGTACGCTTACGCGTTTAGTTTTATTCTTCATTTATTCTTGATGATTTGACATGATAGATCCTGGTTTATTAAGTTTTATTTTAGATTTATTTTACAAATCTAACATACTAAGCTTTATAACTTGCATTGTTTACTTTTTCATGTTTTATAGTGATTTCAAAGCTAGCTCAGATTCGAGAATCGTCGAAAACTTCATCACATTATCCAACTATCACTTTGGTACTTTTGAACTTAAGTATTTTGAGTATATGACATGTATAGGAGTTTGGTCATTTTGGTATATAGTTTGGTAATGAATTTAGTCATTTGAAATGGCTTGTAAATGTTAATGTTTTGGTTTTGTATATAGCCATGGGAGTTGGCTTAATTTGGTTGGTTTGCTTGTGTTTTCATATGTGCATATGTTTTTTGGTTATATGTTTATTGATGGATATGTGATGTTTGATAATATTTAATAATTTGGGGCACTAAATGGTTGTGAATTGAATTTCGTATGTTTGTGAGATTAGGCTCAATGATACATAGCTGAAACTGATTGTATTGTTGATTTGAGATTATGAGTTTTTGGTATGATTTGAATGGCACATTGGGGTATTAATATGTTTGGTATTGGTTGGTATTGAAAGGGTAAAAATTATGCTTGTTTGAAGTTGGTTGAATGCCTAATTATACCATGTTTTTGTGCAAATTGGGTTGATGTAGGCGTAGCAAGTTTGGGTGATAAATTGGCTTGGTAAATAGCCTATTTTTGTCCACACAAGCCGAGATACGGGCATGTGTTTCAGCCGTGTGTGATACACGGTCAGGTTAAACGGCCGTGTGTCCCCTGGTGTTGAATTAAAATTTAAGTCAGTATGCTCCACACGGCCCAACACACGGACGTGTGACTTGGCCGTTTGGCATAAGTCAGTATACTCTACAGGTTTGGGCACGGCCTAGCACACGGCCTGGCATACGGGTGTGTGTGGCCATTTTTAGGGCATACGGGCTAGTCACACGGGCGTGTGTGTTGGCCGTGTGACCCAAGTCAGAGAGTTACATGGGGCCAGACACGGGCTAGGACACGGCCATGTGATTCCACTTTGAATGTCCACATGGCCTGTGACACAGGCGTCTCACATGGCCGGGCCACACGGACGTGTGTCCATTGTATTTTGCAAAAATTTTCTGAGTATTCCAAAAGTTTTTTAAGTTATCAGTTTAGTCCCGAACCACCTCGAATGCATGTTTTAAGTCTCGTAAGCTCGTATTAAGGACAATGTGAATGATTTTGAATGATGATTACTTGAAATTTGAAAATGTATGTGAAATGATTGTTTAATTGTTTAATAAGTCTGGTAATGTTCTGTAACCCTATTCTGACGTTGAATACGGGTAACGGTGTTATAAGATACTTTAGTCAAAAGCTTTTCATGCTGATTTGATATGAAAATAAATTGTTTACCATCAATCTTGCTATCCTTCGTGACTCCCGGGCGGTCCACTTAATACGGAACCAAAGTTTAAGAGAAAAAAAATGCTGTTTTACTTATGAATTTTAAAGAAGAAAATGGTGCTTGGCTGCTCACAAAATACCATGTGTAGAAATTTTTTGAAAACAAACCAACTACCAGACGCAACAAATTTTTGAAATGAAGAAAGTGTGAAAATATGAGGAAGAAAATTAGCAGTGTTGCCTTTTATAGCCAAATCCATTAATTACAATTGGTTTATTTGTCCTATAGATCCTTCTTAATTCTACCCTTGTTTTAATAAATCCCCCACTAATCATTAGTCATAATTTATCTATTTAAGTACTCTAGTTTAGCTTCTATTCCTATTTCGTCCTTATTACTAATGTGTTTTTTATTTTCTCTATTTGTAATCTATAATTTAATGCCAACACTACCGACCTGGTTTCCAGGATGTGAAACAAAGGGTTGTCTATTGGAAGTTTCAATCTCTTCAACTACCTGGAATCCACAAAATTGTGGGTGCTACCAGAGTCCACCAAAATAACAATTTCCGCTTGGTCTATCGTGGCAGAAAATTGCATGGTATTGTGGCCTTGGGATCCATTCAAGGCATGCAAAGATAGGACTGGTGCAATAGTATTACTCTCATTTTCCAAAGAGTCCAGTTTCTCAAGGCAATCTTGGAACTCCTCTGAGGTAGAACTCCTATGCTCAAAATTGTGCTCTAGATGACAGTCTATCACTAGCTGATACGGCTGGGATCTATTGCATTTGTGCCCTAGGGTGTATTTGGCTGTACCATCAAAAGCACAACCCTTTCCTTCTTTTCTCATCCATCTCAGTTTGAGAAAGAGCTTTTGTAGGTAACTTATGGTTTGGGGACGCAATATGATGATTCCCTGGGCTCGAGAAGCTACTAACAGTGTTGTGACTATGTCCCATGCCAGTGGAAAATAGTGTCCTCGAATAACCAGAGGTGCCCCAAAAAAAACTCAATTTCTTAAAGGTACTACCAACAATTTCTTCCATTTTTTGAGCAAGTAAATATCCGTCCACCAGAGTAGTGGGCTTAAACAACCTTAAGTACTATTCAATCTCAATTTTAAGATTGTAAATAAAAATGCTTAAGGCATAGCTCTCAGGTAAATGTAAACTGGTTGAGGAGGCTCTCAAAATTATCATGAGACTATTCCACTGTACTAACCTGTTTGAAAGCCACCAAATCAGTCATAGGGTCCAAACATCTGGTCTCAAAAAATTGCTCGAGTTTGGACCACCAACCTTGGAAATCTTCACCATCGAATCGAGGAAAACCCCACTGGAAAGATCTACCCATTGTATCCATCGATGTCGCTGGAGAATGGACGCCCAGATGCCCCAAATCAGCAATAGGAGACATAACCAAGCTATCCATAGGTGGAAAACCGGGGGGTAGTGTCTCTAGGATTCCTTTTCCTCTTATTGGTGCTCCACTTGAGTTTTTTGTCCCGAAACCTGAGTCAAATATTGATCAAATAAGGAATGGAGCTCAGATCTAAGCTCACCTTTGAACTCCTCACGAAAATCCTTGAGGCGAGAATCGATTTTTGCATCAAGTTGGATGAACTCCTTTTTGAGCTGCAACAACTCCTGCTGCATCAAACCCATTTCCTTCTGCTGACGCGCGGTAACTCCATCAGTGGCCATGAGGATCGCAGGCTCTAATACTTTGATACGGTAGAATATTTGAAACAGAAAAATGAAAGGAAGAAATAGCAGATATAAAAGAAGAGAAAATTTCAGAGAAGAGAAATGAAGAAGAAAAACTGTGTATTTCTCATGACTGCCATTCCTTATGTTGATTGGTCAATATAAAAGCAAATAACGGCTTAGGAATGACAACCTGTCACGTCCAGCAATAGTTGTCCAATCCGCACCGTTTAACTAAACGGTTATATCCTCAAACAAATTGTTTTTGACGTACCCTTTACACGCACCGTTTTACTAATACTATTACCCAAAACACATCGTTTTGTTCTAATGATAACTAAACAAATGATTAATATAAAATTAACAGAATTTTAAACATATGACCGTTGTTCTAATTATTCCATATCAATTCTAGAATTTTTATAGAACCCCAGTAGCCTCCATTGCTCCTCGCCAGAATCTCCAGGCCAAAATCTTTCAGAATCACCAAAAGGCTTTCCTCTCCTTTCATTCCTATTTTTTCTTCTACGAACCCCCCAATGCACTTCATATATAATAGGAACAAGAAGGACAAGAGAAAACCTTTTTTTTTTCTTTGCATAGAATGTGGTAAAGTAAGAGAACACCAACAATTTTTGAACCCTTCAAGTCACTTTATACTAAATTTACTTAACCGAAGGTTCAACTAAAAAATGAGAGAGTTTGAGTAAAAATATAGACTCGAAACATAAGTTTGAAAAAAAAAATAAGGCATGTTTTCAGGTCTCGAGTAAGATTTTTTTTTAATTATCTGGTCCAAATTTACAAAAAAAAAAAATTTATTTTGCTGCTATTTTGTCATTGTTTTACTTGTATTTAACTATTATGTTGTTATACTATTTTGTTGTTATTGTTTGGATATTGTATAACTTTTGTTTTATTTTAATTTTGCTACTATTTTAGAGGTATTTACTTATTAAGTTGTACATATCTTATTATTATTTAATTATAAAAACTTTTTTAATTTATTTTCAAATTGTTGTGAAACATTTATTTTAATGTTTTTAATGTTTATATTTTTAATTTTTATATAAAAATAATATAAAATAAATTAATACAAACAAGTTGGACCGAACCCAGATTTTAATATTTTTATCCGAGCTGAATTTAAACAAAATTTTAAGTTTATTTTTCAAACCGAGTCGAGCCTAAATCTATCAACCGGGGCTATATGCACACCTCTAATTTAAACCTTGTCACTAGTCTCACACCGCAAGACCACTCACCAACTTTGTTTGAACCTTCATCGAGTCAGTCTACTTTATGTGCTCAAGGGCATCAAGGAAATCATTATCGTGTTGGGCTGGTTCAGACTTATATTGTTGTCTTAATGAGATCTGATTGGTGTATTTTGAGGTTTCATCTCCAAGCTTCAAATTTCTCTATCGTTTACGGTATTTAAAATTATTTTATTTGAAAAGAATTTCTCTCCAAACTCAAAGCAAATAGAAGCTAATCGTGTTCAAGTTAAAATGATTTTATTTCCTTTTTTATCAATGCTTGAAATCCATCAAAACCCACAAGTTAAAAAATTCCTCAAAACTCTGATGGGGAAGAGGCAAGAAACAAATCGAAGAAGATGGAGTACAAAGGGAGAAAGAGTGAGGGGTAAGAGCAAAAACTAAACTTTTTTTTTTATTTATTAAAATGTCACATTGGCTAAATATTTTTTTTAAAAATTTCTATATAAATTTTAGAATATTTAAATTTTAAAAGAATTTTAATTTTTATATAGAACTAGGGTTAAATTGATAAAAGAATATAAAATTGAGAAATTGTTATGAATATCTTATTAAGTGGATGTCCATCAAGATTAAGATAAGTTTTGATATACTCGATTTCTAATAATTATTAAAAATAGATCTCTACTTCATTTATACTTCTTATACATATAAATAGAGATTTTAGAGAAGTTTTGTAAATATTTATAATTGATTAATAAAATATGCTCTCTTTACTCTCTCATCCTTTTTTTATTCATTCGTTATCTTTTATTTTATAATAGAAATAAACTTCTTGTTATACTAATTTGAAAAATGTTATTATTAATCATTTAATGATTGGATGAAAAAATAATCTAAAAATATTTGTTATCAAATGGTTACTTTTAAAAGTTAAATAATTAAAATAAAAATTTATGCATAATTAATTCACATTGTTGAAGTTTAATCTTTAAACTTTATCAAACATTTTAATGCCGTATTTTTATTTTTGTATTGTCGATTTTGATACTTAAAATTCAATTATGTCTACTAATGTGGTACCTTCCGTGTTAAAATTTTAATTGACATGACAGGTAAATTAATTGTAGGTTGAATGCTCGTTTATTCAGCTAATTCAGGAGATTTAAACACAATTATACCAACCTCATTTTTAATCTAAAAGAATAAGAAAATGAAAAATAAAAAGTCGACTGGCACCGTAAATAAACAAAACATGTAAAATATTGAATTTACAATAATATTTTTTGCTAACAAAATTAGGAAAACAAAACCCATTATTTAAAAAAACTATAAAATTAATGACTTTTGTTTGCATAAATTACATTTTAATTGTCCAATTTAAAAATTATTATATATATGATGGATAAGATTATCGATTTATTATGTTATTGACATGTTAACTTTACCTATAAGATTTTAATTTTGGGTCAAATTATATGGTAGTCCCTGTACATTTTTCAAATATTTTTCTCTTTTAACTTTGATCTTCCTTCTGTTCTTTATTTTCCATCCCTTCTTTTTTTTGCTTTTGTTTTTCTCCTCCCTTCCATAACCCTAAATGGCACCAAAATCAATGCTGTCTACAATGGTCTACACATTGTTTCCTTCATTGGATTTTTGTTACATTGTCTATTAATGAAAGCTTAAGGCTGGAAAATTAGCTTGTTAATCCAGATTCAACAAAGTAGTAATCTCAAACAAAAGGCTTAATTTTAGAGACTAAATTTATGTTTATTATTTGATTGTTAAGAACTTGGAAACCCTGCTTGCCCTGAAACTTTTTTGTTTTGTTTGTTGCATGGGAAATGTGAACTTTTCAAACATGAAATTCTCTCACCTTTCAAGGGAACATCTAAAGAAGACAAACCTTTTGTTAATTGTAGTAGATATTATGATTTCAGCAGAGCTGGATATGTTGTTTGCATCGTAGTCAGCTTCTTTGGTGAAGTAAAAATTCATTGTACTAATTAACTACACAACTCGAAAGGAATGGATTGGAGAAATATGAAGCCCTCCAGTCCAAAGGTTCTTCTAGCTTTGCATGAAAAGTAAGGCTGCAGCTAGGTTGAGTAATAAGCATGTATGCATGAAACCAAACACATGCTTTTGTATTGTTCATCAAGAAAGCTCCATAGGTGTAGTATCTTCTCTCACCTTCTAAAGATGTCCAGTCACAACATGAAATGGCTGACGGGAGCTCATTAGCTGCTCCGACTGTGGTAATTTGAGCTTCTTGAATACAATGTTTTAATTTGTAATTTATTAAATTCATTTTTCTTCTGCAACTGCAGGTGGGTATGCACAATGGGAATAACATTATATCAGGACAATAAAAGTAAGCACTTGTGTATAACTAATTAGTTTGGCTAACTAAATATCGTTTATTAGTTTAGCAAGTTGTTATAATTAGTTAAGTAGTTTAAATCTGTTGACATTTTTCTATAAATACTCTTATTCTCTCTTTGATGAATAAGTAGAATCATTCTCTCTTTCACTGTTAATCTCTTATTTCTATTCTCTCCATTTCTCTCGTTATACGGATTCATTTATGGTATCAGGCCATCGGTATAGCTGTGGATCGTCTAATCATGTGTTTTGCTTGGCTAGACTCTAGTGTTTGCGACCCTTGCTAGTCTGCTGCTGCAATTCACATTTTTTATTGATTTGTTGTTATTTTTCCGAGATGGCGACAGATAATGCTCGGTATCCAGCTCCGGTGCAACAAACCATATTACAAACAATGCTGCTCAGTTCACTAATTCAACTAGTTACAAGGGTGCAAGCACGGTTACAGTAGGTAATGGCTTCCATCTTTCCATTTCAAATGTTGGTAATTCATTTGTGTGTGCTAATGATAGAATTTTATCTCGTAAGAAATTGCTTCAAGTACCTGACATTACAAAGAATCTACTTAGTTTCTAAATTCGCCAAATATAATCAAGTTATGTTTGAATTTTATCCTGATTGTCTTAAACAACCAAGCAGGTTCTTCAAGGATATAAGGAAGGAGGCTTTTACAAGTTACAAATGTCCTCACGTGTTACTCCTTGTGCTACCTCTTGTGATGCTTCATTCTTTAGCCACCATTCTTGTGTTGATTTTATTGGAAAAATTAGTTATGGAAAAAGGTTTTAAGCACAACAAATTTTAAATTTTTTTGTAAAATTCAAATTTTTATTGTGTTATCTATGATAATAAATTTTACTAAATTTAATATTTGTGTTTTAGTTTAATGAAATTTGTCAATTCTTAGCTTTCAACCAATTGATCTTCTCAACTCCTCATATCCTTGGTTGCTAAAAGAATAAGTTCTTATCCTGAACCGATTATAGAATGAAAACTTTAATTTGTCAGTGAAAAAGACGAATTCATTTTATAAGTAAGCTGAAACCAAAATCAAAATACTTGAGTTCTCATAGAAAATGGAATTTATTTTAAATAATTGAATTTCAATAAATGCCCAATGATGCATTTATTTGCCTTAACCCATAGTCCTTATATATGCGAAAAATTGTAAGGGTTCTACTAGGATTGTAAGAGTTAAAATAATAATATTTTAATAAAAAACTTAAAAGTCCTAACAAAACTACATATGGTGGGCAACACACCCATACTGGAAATACTTACACTATGTTTGGTTGGCATGAATAGCCATTCCATTCCTGCCCAATTCTGCATGCTACAGTAAATTTTTGCTATTACACCGTTTGGTTCACCGTTTTCTTGATTCTACGGTTTTGCTATTACCCCCGTATTCCCTCATATGCCGTAATAGGGATTCCTGGGTGGGAGCACTGAATTGCTATTCAACACATTTGTTGTAAAATTTATCCCCAAAGTAGCCTGCTTTCTTCTCCGTTGCTCAAGATTTCTTCCACCGAAAATAGCTTTTTCTTCTCCCTTGCTCCAGATTTTTTCCACCCAAAATAGCCTGCTTTCTTCTCCCTTGCTCCAGATTTCTTCCGACATTTTTTCCCAAATCAACAGCACGTTCGCCCTTCATCTTCGTCTCTGGTACGTTTTCTTATTTTACCTATTTTGTATTTCTTCTTCCTAACTTCATAACTTTTCTTGTATAAAACTTCATAACTCTTCTCATAGTCATCTTTGATTGTCAAATTCGTAATGGGTCTCGATATATTTCTTTGTTTCCTTAGCTTATGAAACTGAGACACCAACTGTTCAATAATCAAAAGGAAACATAAACATAGAATGAGAACAAAGAAGTAAGCTGAAACAAATATTTGAAAATCAAATACACATTTCTAAGTGATAGATTAAGAAAAGTTGTTGTTAATGTTTCACATTGAATAGGATTATAACGTGTACTTACCTAGTCTTATGAACTATTATTACTGCTACTAGGTTCTATGCTTGCTTTTGGCCTTTTTATTAAGCTCATTTGGCAGGGGTATGAACTTGTTGTAGCATCTTTATTATCATTCAAAATTTTTCCTTGGGTTTAGGGGGGACTGAACGTCTCTTGGGTAAGAAACTTGAAGAAGTGAAAGAAGATGGGGAGAACTTAATTGAAGAGATCATGGTGTTTTAGTATGTTTTACAAAGAGAATGTGAGGAATGTGAGTTTGACAGTGAGAGGAATGTAATATTTGTAGGAAAATCTGGAAATTTGATAGATGTGCAGTCTCAAAGAGAAGAAAAGAAAGGTTTTGGTTTGGTTTTGGGTGAAAAGAAGGGCAAAGTAGATAGGGGAATTTATAGGAAAGTGAAGAGCAGAGTTTGCAATATTCTCGTTATCTTTTATCAATAAACATAGGCAACATTCTTTTCTGCATAAGTTTGCAATATTCTCTCTTTTATCCAAAATATCGCTTCCTTTAGATTTACAAATTATTATAAATTGGTAACTCTACACCAACACTGCACTTGATTAAAGTCGTAGCATGTGGAGAAGTGGAACAAAGATCGACAAAGTTCCTCTTTTTAATTAAAAATATTCGAAAATGTTGTTTCTCCTTTATTCTTATTTCTCAATAGAAAGGAATTTTTTTAAAGTTTAGCCAGTTAAGATATACTCTTTGTAACATAAAAATCCATGGAAAAGATATAATTTTAGATGGAACCGGGGTTTGGATTTCCGTTAAAGGTCTTGTTTCTCTCTTGATCAATTTCTGATAGGATTGTATTATTTTCATCATCATCATCATCACCATCTAAACACATACTTCCTAGGTCCCAAAACCGGTCACATTTTGATTCTTATGGGTAAATATTTACGACTTTAACCTCTTATTATTTTATATTCATCATTTATAAAATTACAACAAAAAAAAAGATCTTTTAAAAGTTTTGAATGAAATTGTTACTAAAACTATATTTTATAGAACTTAATTCATTAAAATGTTAAAATGATAGATGTTAATTTTAGAAAATTTAACAAAAGAAAAGTCATTTGTGATAATTTAATTGGGATAGAGATAAGTTTTCGTTGATTTATATTGTATAGAAGCATGTCAAACATATAGAGCATGTTTGGTTTCTTGTAATCCCTATTCAATTCATTAGGTGGAGTTCATCTGCTTATTTGTTTGGTTTAACCTTTTCCCCAAAAGAGTCATCCCTTGTTCCAAGACTATTCGTTGAATGGCGTGAATAGCCATTTAGAGACCCTCCTTTGAATGGCTATTTGGCTATAGATTTTTTTTTTTGGTGGAGAGATATCGAGATTGGTTGGACAACTAATTTCTCTCACACACTTGATCAAATATAACATATCCAATCGGTTTGATAAGCTAGTTCGGGCATGATGATCGAGAATCTCACATGCATGTCATTTTTACATTTTATGTTATCTAAAATTTGCCCCAAGAAAGGGTCTCCTTTTCTCCAAGCATGGTCACCTTGAGTGAGGCCTTTAAAGATGCAGGTTGGGTTGGATCTTCAAATTATAAGGAATCTACCTTTAGATATTACACATTTGTAGGAGAAAACCTTGTTATTTGGAGTAGCAAGATGCAAAGTGTAGTGATCAATCAAGTGTGGAAGCAAAGTATAGGGTTACACTTAGGGTATCTATAAGCTTTTGTGGTTCATGAAAAGTATTGGAAGAATTAAATTTTTCATAAGAAGATGGATTGTCCTTGTACTATGACAACATGGTCGCCATCAAGATAACCAAAAATTTGTTGCAACATGATTGAACTAAAATAAAGCGATCGTACTTTATCAAAGAAAGTTAACTATCAATATCTTGAGTTTATTTCATTTGATATTCGACAAGCAATTAGATGACATTTTCACTAATGGACTTAGCACTAAGATCTATCATAATTTGGTTTGCATATTAGGCATATGTAATTTTATGCACCGACTTGAAGGGAGTTTTGACATATCAAAATCCACAACCTTATTAGAGAAAGATTGATAGGCACAATCCTAAATCAACCTTCAAATTTATTTTGACACTAGATAGATTAAATATCAAAATATCTTCATTACAAAACTCTATCATATGCCGTTTTCTTGAAGAAGAAGCCTCCAAGATGAGGCGGTACTATTTATTTTTCTTCACTTGCGAGTTGCACATGCTTACTCGCTTTTAGATTGTTTTCTTTTTATTTACTAAAATATCTGTCTCCTTTGTATTTCTTAACTAATGAGAACATATAATTAGAGAATAAATGGGGAAAGTGGAGTTGATTTCAAGGCATGCATAAATAAACTGTTGTCACTTTCTTTCTTCAAACAATTAAGCTTTTTGTCTCTCCTTTGTTCTTTTAACATTTTCTTTATATAATTGAATTCAAATACTAATAAAATCTGAGTTTTTTTTTTTTTTTTTTAATTACAGCTTTTTGCTTGTTATAACTTAAGGGATGATATTTATAGCTTGGTTAGATCCTTTGTAATCAATGTGCTTTGGGTTTTGATAATTTCCTTGGGTTTCATTGAGTTACTTTTTATTTTGCCCAATGATGGGAACTCGGTTTGATTGAACCATTCGGTTTTCGATTTATCTCTAGCTTTTACACATCGCTTTGCTTCATTCTCTCTTCCAATTACAATTATTACGAATCTAGCTACCTATTATGTCTTAATCTTTGTCAAATGTTAATTTGTTTTTTTTCTTAAGATAATTATGTCGATTTTTCGAATTAAATGTTTCTTCCCAAAGTTCTTGAGGAACCAAAAGGAAATGGGCTCCGAAGAAGATGTTTGCGTTGGTTTCTTGTATGGTCGACTTGCACAATGTTGGAACCTTTAATGCGTCACGGATTTAAAGCGGTTATTTAAATGAGTTGGAAAAATGTTAGAAAAGTTTTACCCAATGCAATGTTGAAGGCTAAACCTAATATTGAGTCGAGGATTAGAATACTAAAAAGGGATTGGTCAATCGTTTATGACATGCTTAATGGAAAAAATAATAGCGGTTTTGGTTGGGATGAACATAGGCAGCTCGTTGTTGCTGAAGATGCGGTGTGGAACTCATATATAAATGTAAGAATTATTTCAAGTCTTTATTATCTTATTTTCACCAAACTTATAACTAATATGAATTCCTCTTTTTTATAGAGCCATAAAGAAGCAAGTCAATTCAAACATCGTAGTTTCCCTTATTACGACCAACTTACTGCCATTTACGCAAAAGATCGAGCCACTGGGAAAGATGCTCAAACAGCTGATGATATCATTGAAGAAACAAATCTTGAGGATGCAGCTACTACAAATATTCATGAAGAAAGAAACGATTTCTATGAATGTGAAGTCAATTTCTCTTTGGATGACATGGATGTTTCAGCTACAGAATCGCAACCATCTAGAAACCAAGGGGGTTCCACATCTTCAAAGAAGAAAAAAAGATTCGATTCAAGTGATCATGTTTCTTCTTCATTTCATGATCTTGCCACTTTTTGGGGAAAAATCTTTGGCCGTTGGCGAACAAATCGAGAGGAGTCTTGCCTCCGATGTCAGTAATTCAACAAAAGTCGGAAGAATTTCAGACCATCCAAGAAAAAGCTATAAAATTATATCCAACATTATGTGAAATAGAAGGTTTAACGTGGATGAGTGTTTTCGAGCATTGAGCAAAATTCGGATCATCCAACGCAAATGCTCATTTTCTTTAGTTTACCTTCTTACATGACGATTGGAATGGGTCGGAAGATTTCTTCGACCATTAAAAATCATAGTTGTATTGATGATAGTTTGGTAACTTTTGTATTTGTAATATTTGGGACGGTATAATGACATGATATATGTCATTACAATGTTGTAATTTTTTGATGTAGCATATGAATTATGACATATAAACTAATGAAATCATGTAACATTTTATTAATATATGAATATTATGTTTATGCAAAATATAATTCTCAAGTTATTTATTACTTCTAATATTTTTTATTGTAGAATAATTAAATTATTTGTTTCAATTATGATATTTTAGCACATTAAATATGTATTGCGTTTAAAAATAATAAAATAGATTATATATATTTTATAGTATTATATATTTTAATTTTTAATTCATATAATAATTATATTAAGAAGGTTATTAAATTATTTTTAATTAAATTATATACAATAATAATTATGTTAAAATATGATTAAATTATTTATTATTTTATTAAATTATTTCTAATAATAATCTTATTAAAATTTAATAACAATAATAATAATCATCTACCAAAAAAATTTCTGCTAAGGGTATTTTGGTCATTTTAGTTCTTTTCCTCATGCTATTACAACATCATTCCATTCAACCAAACACAAGAATTCTATTACAGCTCTATTCCATTCCATTCAACCAAACAGTTGAATTACTTATTACAGCTCTATTCCATTACACCTCTATTCCATTACACCTCTATTCAATTACAGCTTTATTCCATTACAGCGAACCAAACTTATTGTTAGTGTGCCGCCCACCCTTTAATAGAATGGGCTTATTAGATTATTAATGTATTGAGTATAATTATATGTATAATTTTATTTTAAATTAATTTAAAATAAGTTTATATGATTATCTAACCCAACAATCAATTTTCTATTATCAAAATATTATTTTTAAATTAATTAAAAAATAATTAATTCAATTAAATTATTTTTTTAATTCAATTCTAATTCCGTTGAAATAATGACGATTTTACTTAAACCTGTCCAAGGGTCGGTAGCCTGCCTGACCGAGCTCGACTTGGGACAGGCTTGGACAAAGATTTTTGCACTTCAGGCCGGCCTAACTAGAATTCAATTTAAGGAAAAACATTATTTTAAATTAAAAATTAATTATAAAATATATAAAATTGCAACTAAAAATATATTTAATATTTTATTAACTTTTGACTAGTAAAATGAGCTTTTCGGGCGGTCTAGCCTAGCCCAAAAACGGGCTTGGGCAAAATTTTTTTTGAAATTAAGCCTCAACCTGACCCATGGACACCTCTAATTTTATTGTATTAGAATCTATGAGTAAATATATTTAATCGTCCTATTCGGTAAAATTCATGACTAATTAATTTTAATTTTCACTTCAAATTCAATTATTTAATTATAATAATTAAATAATAATTCAAAGAAATTAAATTAATTTCTAAGTCATCTCTTGTTCCATTCGAGAAAACACATTTACTGCTGATAGTAATACATGCAAACTATTTCTCTTTCGTCGTTTTTTTCATTTAACGTAATAGTTTTAATTGCAATCCATACAGAGTTGTATTGAGCAAGCGGAGGATCAATTTGACATATATAATTAGGACTTAAATACTTTATAATTAAATTTCGACTTTTCATCTATTAATTACAATATTATTTAGTCATATAGTCAATCCATTAAAAGTATTATGATTGAACTCCCCATTATATACCATTACGAAAACAACATAAATTTATGCTTCGTCCAATGATAATGTCATGAGTGTGTTACCCTCATAAGACATCTTTTATCTCTTTGGATTAAATTTATTCACCTAATATGATCTTATTTTTTCTCATGATCACCATTATATCTTCCACGATGAAAAAGATTATTACTATAAAAAAAATAGTAACAATCATTCATTCTTGATGAATGACTCATGACCACGTTCCTTTTCTATAATCCATGCAATTCTAGTGAGAGGATACCATTTACTCTTTGAACGAGCTATGAGTTTCATTATTGTAAGTGAGGCCATGCAATACATAAGTCATATACCCAACATACCAGCTTTCGGCTCTAACATCAACTAAGCTCAAGCTTTCAATATATTAAGGTACATGAGTTATATACACTCAGTTAGTCACTTACTCAGGATTGAAGTAAGTCACACTATTAACTTCATAAGTGAACTACTCTGCCAATAGATTCGGGATAAATTCAACTTGTGTCTTGTTCGACGCATTGTTAATCCAAACATTTACACCTGTCTCTATCTTTCTGGAAGTCATCCGCTTCAATGCCCAAGACAATGAATCTTCCTAATTAGACTTGATAGACAACATAACAGTCCCTTAAATTATTTGCTCAAATTTGGTTCCTCATACTATAGACTATTTAGATCATCTACCAATACAAGTTTTCTTCCTGCATCATAATCTAACCCTATGATGCAACTTAGTATTAGTTAAACCTTAGGTAATTAGTAAGTTAATATTTATTTTGTTCATTTGGTTTTTCATGCAAAAACTAGTGAGAATAATTATACAAAATATAATAATTTAACTATGAAATTTTATTAACCAATTTGTTCAAAAAATTATAAAAATTTATGACGAATAATTGCACTAAAGATACAAAATCCCAATAGATTCTCCTTTGTTCTTGGTTCACAATGAGAAGTCAGTGTATAAGAATAACGAAACTCCTTGCTATTCTACTACTATTTTTTATTTTTTTTACTTGGCATAAGAGGCTAGTTCACCCAAAAAGATATGTATTAAGGCATGCTTTACGAGGATGTAATGTTGGCAGTCTTGATAATAAATATTCTAATTTTTGCTCAACTTAATAAAAGCCGCAAGCTACTATTTGGTCAGTCAAATACAATTTATATTGCTCCTTTACAGCTAGTTGAAATGACTTGTAGGGCCTTATGCCTTTAAGCTCAAATGGAAAATATTATTGTCTTAGCTTTTTATGCTTATTCGAGTTATACTTTGATTTATTTTTTGGATAGGAAATCTGATGCTTATGCTACTATTATGTCCTTTCATAAAATGGAGGAAAAACAACTTGGATATTTAACTTAGGAAAGTTCAATTGAATTGGGAGCTGAATTTTGGAATCTTGGCTCTTAGTTTCTTGAACATGGAATTGAACATCATTTTAAGTTTTTGTACACATTTGAATAAGATAGAATGGTTGAGCGAAAGCATAGACACATTATGAAACTTAGCTTTACGTTGTTAGCTCAAGTCTCTATGCTTCTCAAATTTTGTCGATGCTTTGTATTCTATAGTCTATTTGATTAATTGCCTTCCAACAAAGGTGTTAAACATTAAGTCTCCACATGAACAGCTTTTTGGTCGACAACCAAATTATAATGTTATGAAAATATTTGTATGTAGATGATATCCCATGCTTTGACCATATAATAAGCATAAATTGGAGATGGGATCCAAGCTATGTGTTTTTCTTGGGTATAATGCTAATAATTGGATACAAATGTTTAGACTCAAATGCGAGAGTTTACATATCTAGACACATGACCTTTAATGAGAGTGTTTTTCTTCATGCTTCAAAACCTTTGAATATAACCTCACCTGACATTATATCTTTACCACCTGCCAGATTAAATGTTCTACCCACAATCACTAAGTCAAATTTGTCCTCTTACACTAGAATTCACACAATACCGTCTAATACTTCTAACCCACAGCCCACTTTATGCCCTGGCCCACCTCCTACATGTTCTACTACTGCTACACCACTTCATTTATCTTCTCACCTATTACCCACATTTTGTTCTTCTGCCCACCTACAACCTTCATCTTATTTACTTAATCATAACTCATCTTCCTCATCTTTGCCACGGTCTTCATAAAAATGTTCTCATCTATCTTCTTTTCCAGCTTCACCAAATTTGATACTTAATGCTCTTTCCCATCTCGTGATTACTCGATCCAAAAATGGATTTTTTAAGCCTAAAGCTCTCATTGCTCATCTTACTACTTATGAACCGCAAGCAATTTATGAAACAATGCAATCTCTAGAATGGACTACTGTTGCTTGTGCCGAACTTGATGCTTTTAAAATTTCTGGAACTGGGAGGTGAAAATGGATGTTTAAGCTAAAAGAATGATTTGATAGCACTATTGTTCACTACAAGGCTCAGCTTGTTGCACGAGATTATTCTAAAAAAATTGGATTTGACTATCAATAAACCTTTAGTCATATTGTCAAGCAAGTAACAATTCATGTTTTGCTCTCATTAGCCTTGGCCAATAATTGGGTTATTCATCAAGTTGACATTAACAATGCGTTTCTTCATGGGAACTTATCTGAGGAAGTTTATATGAATCAACCCCCTGGTTTCAAAAAGTCGGTGCTTAAGGTAACAAGTTTGTGTCGTTACATAAGTCTCTTTACGGTCTCAAGCAAGCACCTCGTGCTTGGTTTGGTAAGCTTCGGAGTTACTTATCTTCTACACTTGGGTTTGTATCTTCACAATCTGATTCTTCATTGTTTATTAAAATTTTGGATGATGCTTCTAAGGTGTATTTGATTATATTTGTTGATGATATAGTTGTGACTGGTGCTAAATCTACAGTCATTGATGATGTTATAACTGCCCTTCATGCACAATTTGCTCTTAAGGATCTTGACCGACTCATTTATTTCTTAGTGTTGGATATTTGATGAAGGAAATATTAAGACAGAAGCAAAAAAAAAAAAAAATTTGAAGAAGAATCAGCTTGTTAGCTACTGTTTCATTAAAACTTATTACAATGTTTACAGGAATAAGAAAGCTTAAAAAAGCTAATAATAATAATAATAATAATAATAATAATAATAATAATAATAATAATAATAATAACTTGGCTTAATCTAGTGGCTAGATTCATATAACTTTCTTTTTTATTAGTTGATTTCAGTCTAATCAGTTGCCACAATGTCTAATCAAAAAATTATTATTGTTTCAGTGCAAGTTGGCAAGTTGGCAACTTGCAGAGTGAAGAGCTCGTAGGTGAGCTCTTAAGTTTGGTGAGTTCGTAATTCTGGTGAGCTCACAGTTCGCAATCCGCATGGATGGTCATTTCGCAACACTTCTCCTTGACCTCCATGCTTAGAACTCCAATATCATAATGCAGCTTTTCAAAGCTCATCTTTCCAAGAGGTTTTGTTAAAATGTCAGCCAATTGATCTTGCGAACTGCAGTGAACTAATGTGACTTCATTGGCTTGCTCCATTTCTCTCACAAAGTGATACTTGATTATCACACTTAATTTTTGTTGTTTCTTATTTATTCAAATTTAAATTATTCAACAATTTCCTCAACTAAATAATTGATTTACAGCAGCTGCAGCTGTAACATACTCAGCTTCTACAATTGACTGTGCCACTGTTTCTTTCTTCTTTGAGTTCCAACAGAACACACTTGAACCTAAAATAAAGAAATAACCTAAGGTACTCTTCATGTCTTTAGTAGATCCAACCCAATCACTGTCTGAATACCCAAGTAGCTTGACCTTTTCAGTTCTCATAAACTTCACTTCATATCTAGAGTTCCTCTTATGTATCGTAGAACTCTTTTTGCTTCTTTATAGTGATTTACATTGTAGCAATGCATGTACCCTGACAACAGACTTACAATAAACATTATGTCAGGTCTAGATGCTATCAAGTAAAGTAGACATCCCACCAAGCTTCTGTAGCTTTGTTTCGTCAACCTTCTTAACATCTTCATTGTTGGTGACCTTATCACCTTGAGTGATGGAAGTGCTCACAGGTTTACAATTCTCTATACTATATCTTTATGGGATTTTTATTGAGAACCCCTTCTGGTTTATAAAGATTGCATCGTGAGCTTGGTTCACCTTCAAATTGAGGAAGTATGTCATTTCACCTAAGTATGACATTTCAAACTTGTCTTACATCTGATCCTTGAATATAATCACCAATTTTTTGTTGCTACCAACACAAGTAAATCATCAACATATAATGAAATAATTAAAAGTATTTCATTACCAGTTTTCTTTACATATAAAGTGGGTTCGTTGATGCTTCTTTCAAAACTCATTTCTGTCAGGTAACTGTTAATTCTTTCATACCATGCTCTTGGTGCTTGCTTCAAACCATACGTCGCTTTGTGCAGTTTGTACACCTTGGCCTCACATCCAAGTATTGAGAACCCTTGTGGTTGTTCGACATAAATTTCTTCCTCAAAAAGCCATTTAGGAAGGCTAACTTTACATCCATTTGATGTATCCTTCAGCCCTTTTGAGTAGCAAGAGTCAGTAGTAGCCTTATAGTGTCTAACCTTGCAATAGGAGAAAAGGTTTCAATGAAGTCCACTCCATATTGTTGGCTAAACCCTTTCAAAACCAACCTCGCTTTATAACTGTTAACTGATCCATCAGAATTCATCTTGGTTCTGAACACTCATTTAGCACAAATTACTTTCTTGTGAACTGGTCTACCTTACAACTCCCATATCTTATTTTTGTTGATCATGGTGACTTCATCATTCATATTTGATAGCCATTTAGCTTCTTCAGCAGCTTCTTCAAAAGTGACTAGTTTTAGGTTCGCCAGATTTGTAACACCCCATACCCAGCCCATACGTCATGACCGGATCTAGTATGTTACAGGTTGAATGTTGAAAACTTTGCTTTGAAGGGTTTTGAAAAGCTCAGTTTATTTTAACCGATTAATCATTAACTGTGACATTTTTGAAGAAACTTTATCATTTGCGTTGAACATGCTTGACAAACCCATTTTCATTTCACTTTATGATTAAGACTTTGAAAACATAAGCTTATAAATTGTAACAAAAAAAATATAGATCGATAACCTAAGTTATGGAGGCCTTATTACAAAAATAATCCCAAAATTAAAACTCAATGAAAAACCAAAAACAGCCTATGAAAATAAAAGACTTGATGGCCCCTCGAGTCCGCCTCGGCTCCCATGTCCACGATCTACTGCTCATCTGAAAAGTTGGGAAAAATAAAAGGGTGAGTCACCAAGACTCAGTGTGCAAATCCCGAAAACACATAAAAGCCTTAGGCCCACAAACACATTATGGGCCTTGGGCCATACACAATGGCAACAGAATATATTTACATGCAATATGGCCTATCCCAAACCTAAGAGTCCATCCTCTACACACCCCCGTACTAACCATCACACCATGGGGATTTCTACAATCAACCCTCCATCCACTACACACCATATGGACAGCTGTGCTGCCTGTCATAAAGACCGATCACTATGTGACCTATGTGGCAAAGCCACCAATCGCTATGCGACCTTAATAATATATCGACAGCTGTGCTACCTATCATAAAGACTGATCACTATGTGACCTATGTGGCAAAGCCACCAATCGCTATGCGACACCCGCTCCCTTCATCATATCAATCCCATCCCATGCATACATACATGCAAGAATTAGAACATTAAACTACCTAAACAGATCACATACTTTCACATACTTTGATACACATAGAAGTTTCTATGATTACGCACTGCATCCCTTGCCTACCCTTTTTGGGTAACACATTGCTCATACTGACCTCATTTTCCGCTTTTAGCCTATAACATACATATAATATAGATTAACTAGTGTGATAAAGATCTACACACCGATTACCAATAGACAAGATTTTCTATGTCGACACTATCGTAAACCGATACGACTGACTAACTGCTAAGGTTTTGTTCTAAAGTGGTCCACAACCCGGGCCAATCCGTCATCACGACACTGCTTCTTGAACTTTGGGGCTGGGACTACAGATCCAACCCTTCATTCGATTCTTGACATTCGAGTCCATGAATGCCTTTGTAATGCCCAAACCCTACTTCAAACGTTAGGACCGAATATGGGTCGTTACTTAAGAAGAACTTTTTGAAACCCATTTTCTAAATCCACTTAAGTTTTGTTGAAAACTGCTCATTCTAAGTTATCTTGCTGAATTTATAATTAGTCCAATTTGAAAATTTAATTAAGTCAAGTTATTATACAAATTTTCAGATGTGCCCGATGGCACGATAAAACATTTTTCGTGTTAATTTTTAAAACATGTGATTCGATTTTATAGTAAAAATAAAAATATCTAACATATAAGAAAATACCTAAAGTAGAGTAAAATGAGGCCTTATTACATCCAAAATAAAACAACCCAATAACCAAATTTAAAATAACAAAAATCAAAGTCTATTTAAATTTAAATCCACCGCATGGCCTCCTCAAGTCCCTCCTACCCATGTCCGCGATCTAAGCATCACTGAAAAATTAATGGAGAAGGTGAGTCACCAAGACTCAAGATGTAACCCTTCCCGCTTTTAAAAGTATTTTTCATACACAACATATAACATTTAATATGCAAAATAATGTGTACCCAACCTAGCCAACCATACGCCATCGCTCACCCTGCTTGTGGTACCAAACCACCGGTGGTGCCAAACCACCGGTGACATATAGTCACAATGTGTTACCAAAACACTGGTGTCCGAGACACAAATCGGTGATGGGGCCAACCCATCGTGTGATACCAAATCACCGCGGGCGATCCCATATCTCAAGTGGGGCCAACCCACGGTGGTGTTAACCACAGGGATAAGTCGCTATTGAGGTACCAAACCTCCTGGAGGTACCAAACCTCGGTGACATATAGTCACGGTGTGTTACCAAAACATCGGTGCCCGTCGGACAATAATACGCCTCCACTCATCAATCCCACAATGATAAACATACATATATCTCATGCCATCACATTCTTAAATTTCATGTGTCAATACATCATGCTTACCAAAAGCATTAATAATAAATCACATTAATGTACTTACGAATCACCACTTATACCGATTTGGTATTAATTCCAATGCTACATTAATAAAAATGAGCATACACAAAGTTAAGCATAGTTAATATATTATATAGTGTGTATGTACACACTTGTTACCACGATAGTCTTAAATCCAAAGATAATCAATCGCCACACTCTAAGTCCTTGCCCCTATATTCTACCAACTATCAAGGTTAGTAATATGGCCATTCTACCAAACCAAATTATTCAAAGGGTCATATTTTGTACCCGATCCTTACCTAATCGCTTGAATCCTAGCTTCAGACCGAATCGCAAATCGTTCATAAACTACAGCTTGGTCAATATTAGCAACCATGGCTTTCGCTTTTCCTAATCATTAGAGGAGTAATATTTTATAAATAAACACTTACCACCACTTACCCAAAACCAATGTCGAGAATGCCGATCCGATCTCTCTGCTTTGAGATCCCAAGTGCCTATCATCGATTTCAACACCGGTTAGAACTTTGCTACTAGTTGCCAAATTTTGCTTCCATTCAATCCCATAAGTCGACAAGAAAAAGAAAATACGAAGGAGGTTCGCCATCCCTTACCTTGATAATCGATTGAATTACAAAGAAGTCTCTGAGTATCAATGCCATCGCACTATTCGCCAAAGTGCAACCAAGGAGGAATGTGAGGTTTCGACTACAAGAGGGTATTAGATTCGGCTATTTGGAGGTAGGACAATAGGGGTTTTGATCTATGAAGAAAAGAAATAGATGGGCTATGGAGATGTGGAGGATTCGCCAAGGTTTTGGAGAGGATGTAAAAGAAAGAAAAATATAAGATGAGAGGGTTTAGAGATTCGGCTAGCAAACTTGGAAAAAAGAAAATAAGGTGATCACTTAGGTGCTTATATAAGCATTCTAAGACCCCCTAGTGTCCTTGCCATCCACTTCTTCTAACAAAGAGTTCAAGATTCATCAATCTTCCTTGAATCACTCTAGGCCACCCATTCAACTAATATGATTTAATTTCTAATAATAAGTAATAATCCATGTAATATCCCTATTATCCTTAAAATAAAATCCCTATTATCCTTCTTTTAACTTATTATTTATCATCAATAAATAAATAATAATAAGAGTTTAAAGAGAGAGAAACTCTCCCCCATGTGCCGTCAAAATAAAGAACAAAAGAGGATTTCATGACTCGAACACAAGCTCTCCTTGCTCCTTGGTGGCGCCACATGTAGCTCTTAAGTGGGCTTACCTTGCCACTTAGTCTAGGCTCATTTTATGTCCAAATTATCCCCATTTATTCTTATAACACCCTCTTGCTAAGGCTCCCTACCTTAACAGTTAAAAACTAAAATTTCCTACCAAATCGAGTCAACACAAAGCCTTAAATTGATCATTATTATTCCATAAATAATATCTCAGAAGTCCTTACATAAGAAAAATAATTAAATTCCAAATAACCCCATTTTTGGGATGTTACGCTTCTACCCCTTAAAATAAATTTCATTCCAAATTACATAACTAAAACAGATGAGGGTATTGTCAGATCACATCTTCGTGTTCCCATGTAGCTTCCTCAAGACCATGGTTCCGCCATAGCACTTTCACTAAGGGCATCGACTTCCTACGTAGAACCTTTATATCTCTATCCAAGATCTCGAACCTGTTCTTCCTCAAAAGATAAGTCCGCGTTAACTTCGATTTCATCACAGCACCACATGTGATGGATCTCGACCGATATCGTCTCAAAGATTGATACGTGAAAGACGTCATGTATCCGACTTAACTCGCCGGCAGCTCAAGATGATAAGCTACCGTCCTACTCGCTTCAAGATCAGATATGGGCTAATGAATCTTGGGCTCACTTTCCTTTTCGCCCAAATCTTAGTACCTTCTTCCAAGGCGACACCTTCAGAAGACCTTATCTCCCACAAGATACTCCATTTCCTTGCTTGAGATCGGCATAAGACTTCGCCTATCGATGCTTCCTTGAGACGAGACCGAATCACTTTGACTTTGTCTTCGCCTCGCTACCAATTCGGGCCCAACACTTGTCGCTCATCCAACTCCGTCCAATATGTCTGAAGTTCGGCATTTCCGCCCATACAAGGCTTCAGATGGTGCCATCTCGAATACTCGCTGGTAGCTATTGTTGTAGGCGAACTCGGCTAGGGGTAAGAATTCCTCCCAACTACCTCGAATTCCAAGACACAACCCTCAAAGATATCTTCTAAGATCTCAGATGACCTTTCTCGATCGCCCGTCTGGTTCGAGGATGGAAAGTCAGGTTGAATCCAATCGCACTCCAATGCTTGATGTAACGCTTCCAAAACCTCGAAGTGAACTCTTGGTCCCTATCTCGAGATAACGATACAGTACACCATGTAATCGACTATCTCGCCACATACAACTTTGCTAGCTTCGAGTGAGTAGTCCATTCTCACCCAGATGAAGTGAGTGATTTAGTCGACTACGGTCACGATTACCTAAATCGCATCTTTCTTGTCGGGCGTAAGGGTAGCTCACCGACGAAATCCATAGTGATCCGCTCCCATTTCCATTGAGGAATCTTTACCGGCTGAAGTAGTCCCGATGGTAATCGGTGTTCACCTTAACTCGCCGACATCGCCAAACACTTCCCTACGAATTCCGTTATCTCACGCTTCAATCCGCCACCGTAATCTGCTTTCCGTAGATCTCCATACATCTTGCTTCCTCCGGATGCATAGCGTAGGGTCATATGAGCATCCCGAGAATTTTCCGCCTCAACTCCATATCCTTTGGCATACAAGGCCGTCCTCAAAACATAGCACACCATCACCACCACCCTATACCCTCTACACCACCATTCGAACTTGTATTCTCTTCAGATTTAAGCCTTCATCCACTAACTGCTTGTTCTTAATCTCCTCGATCCACGTTGGCTTAACTCAAGCTCGCCAAAAGGCTTCCATCGTCATATAAACTCAATCGAGCAAACATTGCTCTTAACCGCCACGACCTTCCTACTCAACGCTACCACCACGTTAGCCTTTTCTGGATGATACTCGATGGAACAATCGAGTCCTTAATGACTCAATCCATCGGTACCGTCTCAAATTCAGATCCTTCGTGTCAAGATACCTCAAACTTTTATGGTCCGTAAATTACCGACTTCTCCCCATAAAGATAATGTCTCCAAATTTTCGTATAAGACGATCGCGCTAACTCCAGATCGTGAGTTGGGTAGTTAACCTCATGCGGTCTTAGTCGACGGACGATAGGCTACTACCTTCCCATCCTCAGATCAACACACACCCCAAACCAAAGGTGAGATGCATCACAATAAACCGTGAATAATTTCCCGCCTCGGGTTGCACTAAAACCGAGCTTCACGTAATCTTCCTCACCTTATCAAAACTTTCTTGCCGCTTCTCCAACCATACAAATGGAACACCTTTCCTTAGCAACTTAGTCAATCTACACAAGCGATCGAGAGAACCTTCCACAAATCTCCGATAATACCTCGCTAAACCCGAAAACTTCAGATTTACGCCAATCGACTTAGGCGGTTTCCACTCCAATACCGCTTCAATCTTATGGGATCCACTCTAATCCTTCCACGACACCACGTGACCTAAGAAAGCCACCTCCTTAGCCAAAATTCAGACTTCATCAATTTGGCATACAATTGTTTTTCCTCAACACTTGTAAGACTATCCAGAAATGCTTGTCATGCTCTTCCTCCGTCTTGAGTAAACCAATATGTCGCCGATGAACACTACGACAAATTGGTCCAAGTAATCGTTGAAATACCCTATTCATTAGATCCATGAACGCCGCCGCAGCATTGGTCAACCCGAATGGCATCACTAGAAACTCGTAATGCCCATACCGAGTTCAAACGCCGCTTGTGAACATCGCCCCTTCACCTTAAGTTGATGGTAACCCGACCTAAGGTCTATCTTCGAAAACACCGACGCTTCTTCAATCGGTCAAACAAGTCATCGATCCGCAGAATGGGTACTTATTTTGATCGTTAACTTGTTTAATCGACGGTAATCGATGCACATTCGCATAGAACCGCCCTTCTTCTTGACAAACAATACAAAGCCCCTCGAGAGATATACTAGGTCGAATAAACCCTTTATCCAAGAGCTCTCGAATTTGAGCCTTCACCCACCAATTCCTTTGGTGCCATTCTAAAGGTGCTATAGACACGTGTGCTGCTCGGGTAGCAAGTCTATATCGAATTCGACTTCCGATCCGAGGCGGACTTAAGTTCTTCGGGAACACATCAAGAAATTCCCCAACCGTCGGACCTTTCCAACCATCGACTTTTAGCTTCCAAAGCACAAATTCAACCAAATACGCCTTACAACCCTTCTTGACCATCTTTTCCGCTTTCAAGGCAGACACCACATTGGATAGGTAATTCCTTCTATCACCTATCATAACCACTTCACCATTCTCACTGCCTTAAGAACCATGCGCTTAGTCAAGAATCCAAATTACCGATACTTAGCCAGCCAATCCATTCCAAGGATCAAATCGAACTCCCCGAATGGTAGTTCCATCAGATCAGCCCCGAATACGACCCCTTGGAGTTCTAGGGGTACGTCCCTAAAAAGTTTGTCTACCACTACAGAGTGACCTAAAGGACTCACTACAGTCATCTCCCTAGCAGCAGTCTCAGAGTCTAGGTTCAAAGTCTCTACCACACTACTGGCTACGTATGAGTGTGTAGACCCCACATCAATTAATGCATAATAAGGAAGACCAAAAATCAGAAACGTACCGGTTATGACATCCGGCGGCCACCTCCTCATGACGCCTTGCAGATAGACTAAGCCAGTCCGCTTAGCCTCAGGTTGCTCGAACCTCCGCCTCGAGTTCCTCGACCTCTGCTAGGACCATTGCTTCCTCTCGCCATTACCACGACCCCTCTACGGTCCCACATTTCGTCCCTGGTACGGCTTCGCCTCCGCCGATTCCGAGCTCGCCGGGACAATCTTCGACCGATGTTCTAAAGACCCACACTCAAACATCCTCTATCACGGCCGAAAGCAACCTCCCCAATGGGACTTCCCACAACATTAATCGAGCCGACCTCGATTAGTAGCTACGGCCTTGTCGCTTAATTTGGCCCATTCTCGCTTAGCCTTCTTCCTCGATCATTACCATCGGATCCATTGACCCAAATCCTCTCTTCCGATTATTTCTACTATAATTCGCCTCACGACCTCCTTAATCCCCTGCCACTTTAGCCTTTTCCACCGTGAGATGAAAACTCACGAACTTGTCATGGGCAATCAAGAACCTCAAGTCATCTCGAGTCCGTCCTCAAAGCGGACATTACATTGTGTTCAAGAGCCACGATGCCTCTTGCATACCTACTTAGTCTCAAAACTCCGCCTCATACTCTGGCCACTGACTTAGTTCCTTGCACTAGACCCGTAAAAGCCTTCCTCTGCTGGGTCGGTGTAGTCGGTGCCCACATACTTCTTCCGAAAGCGGTTTTAAAGTAGTCCCATCGTAAGATCATCACCGTGGCTCCATCCCGAATCGTCACACCACCACCGTACGCTTCATCCTTTAGAAGCGACACCGCCTTTCACTTTTCCTCCTCTCACAGTCAAGATCATCCATTATCCTTTCAGAGATTCCACCAATACTCGCCACTGGGTGCCACTCCCGACACACCTTGGAACACCTCACCTGTTGGACCGAATCCGCCGGAACAGATTTTCGAGCTCCTAAATTTCCACCACCTCACCACCAATTCGAGGACTCGCAATACCGCCATGAGCATCGCCTCCTCCCGTCCGATCTCGCCTCCTCCGCCCAAAAGTTTGAGGTGGTGGTGGCGGTGGTACATCGCTGTAACCTTGTCCCGACTGACGGGTTCGGACACCGCTATCCTACCCCTACCAAGGCCCACTGGCCCACGCCCTCTAGAACTCATTCTATCTATCGCGCTTTTGATCCGATTAAGAGAAATTTTATGTATTAGCGTTTGTTCCACTTCATTACTCACGTAAGAAATTTTATGAAGAATTTTAATTAGGATTCTTTGCAAACAAGGTTTCATCTTCTATCTTAGTTCACACAAAGAAGTTCTTGCATCCATTCCTTAATACTTTCCATACCTATTCGCTTCTTCTGACATTTCCGCCCATTTCTAACCTGTGGGTATTTCCGCCATTTTCCTATGTGGTATTTTCGTAATAAAAGAAATTTTAAACTTTAGTAAAGTAGGTTGTTTGAAGTTCCCAAACCTGAGGGTTTTTCCAAAAGTTGTAAAATTTTAAAGATACGCCATCACCTTGAAACCGTGGGTATTTTGGTAATTTTGTCACTTGGGGCAATTTCGTAATTTTAAAAAGTCGGGGTTTTTGATGGTTGTAAAACTCGAGGATTCCTTTTGAGAGTTTTCCTTCCTAAAACATTGTTGTTTGCAAAGTTCAAAAGTCAAGGTCATTTTGGTAATTTTGAATTGAGGCGTGCCGTAATTTTCTAAAACCAAAATATTTTATTGATGATTTTCAAAGCTAAGTGATTGAATATTTGTAAAATAGTTAAAAATTTTGAACAAAACCATTGAGTGATATTTTATGAACCGGTGGTATTTTAGTAATTTTACCCCTAAGGGCATTTTGTAATTTTTCCACAAATCAAGTTTTTCAAGGAAAACGTTGTAAAAATGATGTTTTCCGATTTGAAAGAGTTATTACGTAAATTTTAAAACATTAGGTTCTTGTTGTTTCGCCTTTCAAAACATGGCTAATTCCTTTCGGTTTTAGTCATTAGGTTTAGCCTATGACCGAGCCTTCTTGGTCGTGGTGAACCAAAGCTACGCACCAAAGTGTTTCGTGTGGAGAGGAGGTGAGTCACGCGGATCGCTTAAATACCAAGCTCCCACCGAACCTTTCTAGACATGCGCACAGAGGTTACCACACCATCGAGCCTCTCGAGTTGGGGTGAACCCAAGCACGCACTGTGCAGGATACCTGCGAAGAGGTGGTGAGTCACCTTGACCGCTTAAATACTGTGCTCTTCCTGCTCCAATCCTAGACATGCGCATGTGGGTTACCACACCCAGCTCAAGGACTAAGTCATAGATTGGTTTAGTTCTTTAAGTCTTATGTTTAGCTTGTGTGTTTGAGTAATCTAATCCTAGGGTTCAAATTCCTATAAGTCTATCTACGCCCATGCTTCCTACCCTTCTACGTAATATAATCCACAAAGAAGTTTAGAGGTACTTACAGGCGGATCGGTTTGAGACTCAAAGCCATGTCGCTTTAAAACCCAAAATAATTAATAAGGCCTACTAAAACATTTTTGGGCCTTGGGCCCCACAAATTTTAGTATTGAACTGGCTCGATACCAATTTTGTAATGTTTCAAACCCTACCAAACGTTAGGACCTAATATGGGTCACGAAGAAGAACTTTTGAAACCCATTTTCTAAATCCACTTAAGTTTTGTTGAAAATCGCCATTCTAAGTTATCTTCTTTAATTTATAATTAGTCCAATTTGAAAATTTAATTAAGTCAAGTTATTATACAAATTTTCGACAGTTCTAGATGGCACGATAAAACATTTTTCGTGTTAATTTTTAAAACATGTGATTCGATTTTATAGTAAAAATAAAATATCTAACATATAAGAAAATACCTAAAGTAGAGTAAAATGAGGCCTTATTACATCCAAAATAAAACAACCCAATAACCAAATTTAAAATAACAAAAATCAAAGTCTATTTAAATTTAAATCCACCGCATGGCCTCCTCAAGTCCCTCCGGCCCATGTCCGCGATCTAAGCATCACCGAAAAATTAATGGAGAAGGTGAGTCACCAAGACTCAAGATGTAACCCTTCCCTGCTTTAAAAGTATTTTTCATACACAACATATAACATTTAATATGCAAAATAATGTGTACCCAACCTAGCCAACCATACGCCATCGCTCACCCTGCAGGTACCAAACCACCGGTGGTGCTAAACCACTGTGACATATAGTCACAATGTGTTACTAAAACACCGTGTCCGTGAGACAAATCGGGTGATGGGGCCAACCCATCGTGTGATACCAAATCACCGCGTACGATCCCATATCTCAAGTGGGGCCAACCCACTTGGTGTTAACCACGTGGATAAGTCGCTATTGAGGTACCAAACCTCCTGAGGTACCAAACCTCCGTGACATATAGTCACTGTGTTACTAAAACATCGGTGCCCGCTTCACACAATAATACGCCTCCACTCATCAATCCCACAATGTATAAACATACATATATCTCATGCCATCACATTCTTAAATTTCATGTGTCAATACATCATGCTTACCAAAAGCATTAATAATAAATCACATTAATGTGTACTTACCGAATCACCACTTATACCGATTTATATTAATTCCAATGCTACATTAATAAAATGAGCATACACAAAGTTAAGCATAGTTAATATATTATATAGTGTATGTACACACTGTTACCACGATAGTCTTAAACTCAAGATAATCAATCGGCCACACTCTAAGTCCTTGCCCCTATATTCTACCAACTATCAAGGTTAGTAATATGGCCATTCTACCAAACCAAATTATTCAAAGGGGTCATATTTTGTACCAAGATCCTTACCTAATCGCTTGAATCCTAGCTTCAAAGACCAATCGCAACTGTTCATAAACTACAGCTTGGTCAATATTAGCAACCATGGCTTTCTTGCTTTTCCTAATCATTAGAGGAGTAATCTTTATAAATAAACACTTACCACCACTTACCCAAAACCGAATGTCGAGAATGCCGATCCGATCTCTCTGCTTTTGAGATCCCAAGTGCTCTATCATCGATTTCAACACCGGTTAGAACTTTGCTACTAGTTGTCAAATTTCGCCCATTCAATCCCATAAGTCGACAAGAAAAGAAAATACGTATGAGGGTTCGCCATCCTTACCTTGATAATCGATTGAATTACAAAGAAGTCCTGAGTATCAATGCCATCGCACTATTCGCCAAAGTGCAACCAAGGAGGAATGTGAGGTTTCAGACTACAAGAGGGTATTAGATTCATTATTTGGAGGTAGGACAATAGGGTTTTGATCTATGAAGAAAAGAAATAGATGGGCTATGGAGATGTGGAGGATCTGCCAAGGTTTTGGAGAGGATGTAAAAGAAAGAAAAATATAAGATGAGAGGGTTTAGAGATTCTGCTAGCAAACTTGGAAAAAGAAAATAAGGTGATCACTTAGGTGCTTATATACATTCTAAGACCCCCTAGTGTCCTTGCCATCCACTTCTTCTAACAAAGAGTTCAAGATTCATCAATCTTCCTTGAATCACTCTAGGCCACCCATTCAACTAATATGATTTAATTTCTAATAATAAGTAATAATCCATGTAATATCCCCTATTATCCTTAAAATAAAATCCCTATTATCCTTCTTTTAACTTATTATTTATCATCAATAAATAAATAATAATAAGAGTTTAAAGAGAGGAGAAACTCTCCCCCATGTGCCGTCAAAATAAAGAACAAAGAGGGATTTCATGACTTCAACACAAGCTCTCCTTGCTCCTTGGTGGCGGTCAACACAAAGCCTTAAATTGATCATTATTATTCCATAAATAATATCTCAAGACATAAGACCTTATGTCACCTTTAGTCAATGGATACTATAATGATTGCTTAACGAGGCATTAGATTAAGGCACAATAAGGAAAAGAAATCGATTGAACACTTAGGGAGAATTGAAACCCTTACCTTGATATCTCAAAAAGTAATGTGGTCCAAAGGCTAACGATTTTGGCTTAGAAACCTAGGCGATTAGATCTCCTTCAAATCCCGGAATGCCGCTTAAAAAGAACATGAGATAAGTGAAAACGTCAAACTAAAGATGGCCTAACAACCAACTAGCCATTTGGCTATGGTCTCAAAAATCGAAGAGAAGAAAAAAGAATGTAAGAAATCGGACTTACCTTAACACGTAGAATTCGCAACTCCTAGGGAATTTCGACTTTTGAGAATATCAGAAAGAAAAGATGATCTCAAGAGATCTATGAAAATTCGACTTTGATGAAGAAATCGGCAAAGAGAAAAGAATAGACAAGGGTATTCGGCTATGAAGATGAAAGCAAAGAAAACATTGGAATTTCGGCTTTTGCATAAAAGTGGAGATGAGAGAATAAGATTAGGGGTTTCGGCTTTTGAATAATGAGAGAAGAGAATGGGAAATAAAACCCTATTGTCGAAAATAAAAAGATATTCCCCCACCTAAACACAGAATTTCGGCACCTACTACCTAAAACCCGAAAATGGCTCTTCCTCGACCTAAAAACTAATCACTTAATGAGGGAAATTTCGGCACCCCTCTGGCATATTGAAACCGATTTCTTCCCCCTCCAAGAGATGGAAATTCGGCCACCACTGGCTATTTAGCAGATAACTCATATTCTTTCTCCTTTATCTTTATCCATTCACACCTCCAATAGAGGCCTAAATAACACCACCTCTTCCTTCCTTTATCAGCACATTATCCACATTATCCAAGTCATTTAATCCCTCCTAATTTTAAGCCTTATTGCAGTCCCACTTGCTCCTCCTTTGAGTGCCGAAAATGGCCCAAATACATGGGCTCCAAGTGGCCATAACTTGGGCCTCTTCACCTGCTAATGACGCCACCTTATAGTTCCTTTGCAGCGCCCCTTGTTACTGGGCCACAAGCCCATTTTATTATTTAAACCACAGATATCATCTTTCAAAACCCTATAGTGTCCGAACAAAAAATTTAACCAAGGCCTCGGCCTTATCCTGAGCTCAATCTGGACCCCTAACACTCTAATTTTGACATTACACATAACCACACATTAAACGCATAGGCCCATTAATTCAGGATGTTACAGTTCTACCCCCTTAAAGAAATTTTAGCCTCGAAATTACCTTATCAGAATAGATGCAGGTACTGCTACCGCATCGTCTCCTCTAGTTCCCATGTAGCCTCCTCAGAACTGTGATTCCACCATAGAACCTTAACCAACGGAACCGTCTTCCTTCGTAACACTTTGACATCACGATCCAAGATTTCCACTGGTTCCTCTTCAAAGGATAGGTCAGGTCTTACCTCGATTTCCTCTACAGGCACCACATGAGACGGATCTGAACGGTAACGTCTTAGAATAGAGACATGAAACACATTGTGAATCTGGCTTAACTCTGGAGGTAGCTCAAGCTGATAGGCTACTGGTCCGACTCGTTTCAATACCCGGTAAGGCCCGATAAATTTGGGACTTAATTTACCCTTCCGTCCAAACCTCAGTACTTTCTTCCATGGCGACACCTTCAAGAACACCTTGTCACCCTCTGCAAACTCTATGTCCTTACGCTTCAAGTCTGCATAGGACTTCTGTCGGTCCGATGCTTCCCTTAATCGAGCTCAAATTAACTCAACCTTCTCTTCTGTTTCGGTAACCAACTCCGGACCCAAAATTTGACATTCTCCTAATTCTGTCCAATAGGTAGGAGTACGACACTTTCGCCTGCATGAAGGCTTCATAGGGCACTATCTCAATACTAGACCGGTAGTCATTGTTGTAAGCAAACTCCGCCAACGGTAAAAACTCGTCCCAACTACCTTCGAAATCAATGACACATCCCCTTAACATGTCCTCCAAGATCTGAATTACCCGCCGATCGTCCATCCGTTCGAGGATGAAACGCTGTATCAAATCCAACTGCACTCAACGCTTGGTGCAACGCCTTCTAAAATCGAGACGTGAACCTTGGGTCCCTATCCGATATGATCGATACTGGTACTCCATACAACCTCACCACATCCGCTATGTATAGCTTAGCCAATTTCTGTAAAGAGTAATCGACCCTCCTGGTATGAAATGAGCAGACTTCGTCAAGCGATCAACAATCACCCAGACTGACTCTTTCTTCGTAGGCGTGAGAGGTAGCCCACTAACAAAGTCCATTATGATTCTTTCCCACTTCCATTGGGGAATCTTCACTGGCTACAATAACTCTGATGGTAACTGATGTTTCGCTTTTACCTGCTGGTAGGTCAAACACTTACTCACCAATTCAGTTACCTCTCGCTTCAAGCCCGACCACCAGAACTGATCTCGCAAATCTCGATACATCTTACTCCCTCCGGGGTGCATAGCGTATGAACTTCCATGCGCTTCTTGCAAAATCCTATGCCTCGATTCTGGATCTTTTAGCATGCAAACTCTCCCTTGAAAATATAACAGTATGTCTTCATTCATATTGAAGTCCGTCGACCCATCACTTGATCCTACATGAAATTTCTCCTTTAGCAACTCATCGGTCTGCTGCTTCTCCTTAAAATGACTGACCCAAGAAGGTTTCACTTTAAGTTCAGCCAATAAGCTCCCATCATCATACAAACTAAGGTGAGCAAACATTGCCCTCAAGTCAGAGATTACTTTACGACTTAAAGCATCAGCCACCACATTAGCTTTACCCGGATGGTACTCGATTGAGCAATCATAATCCTTTAACAACTCGATCCACCTCATCTGCCTTAAATTCAACTCCTTCTGGGTCAAAAGGTATTTTAGGCTTTTATGATCTGTATAAATAATAGATTTCTCCTCGTACAGATAATTTCTCCAAATCTTTAAAGCAAAAAACACTGCCGCTAACTCCAAATCATGGGTGGGATAATTTGCTTCGTGCGGTCTTAACTGTCGAGATACATACGCAACAACCTTTCCATCTTCATCAACACGCATTCTAGTCCTGTGTGTGACGCATCACAGTAAATCACGAATTCCTTCCCAACCTCCGGTTGAATCAATACCAGAGCCTCCGTCAAAATCCTTTTCAACTTCTTGAAACTCTCTTGCTGCTTACTAGACCAAATAAACGAAACTCCTTTCCGTAATAACTTAGTCAATAGTGCCACGATTGAAGAAAATCCTTCAACAAACCTTCGATAGTATCCGGCCAGACCAAGAAAACTCTGAATTTCCGCCACAGACCTAGGCGGCTTCCAATCCAACACCGCTTTAATTTTTCGAGGGTCAACCCTAATGCCCTCTACCGACACACGTGGCCTAGAAAAGTAACTTCACTTATCCAAAATTCGCACTTACTGAATTTGGCATACAACTGCTTCTCCCTCAGAATCTGCAAAACCACTCGTAGATGTGAATCATGCTCCTCTTTCGATCTCGAGTAAACCTAGATATCATCTATAAATACCACGACAAACCTATCCAAGTAGGGTTGGAACACTCGGTTCATCAAATCCATAAACGTCACTGGTGCGTTAGTCAATCCAAATGGCATTACCAAAAATTCGTAATGGCCATAACGGGTCCTGAAAGTTGTCTTATGAATATTAGATTCTTTGACCTTTAGTTGATGGTATCCTGATCTCAAATCTATCTTTGAGAACACTGACGCCCCTTTCAGTTGATCGAACAAGTCATCAATCCTTGGCAACGGATACTTGTTCTTGATAGTCAACTTGTTCAGCTGACGGTAGTCAATGCACATACGCATTGATTCATCCTTCTTCTTAACAAATAACACCGGCGCTCCCCAAGGCGACACACTTGGTCAAATAAATCATTTATCTAATAACTCTTGTATTTGTGCTTTTAACTCCACCAACTTCTTTGGCGCCATCCTATATGGAGCGATAGACACTGGTGCTATTCTCGAAAGAAGATCATACCAAACTCCACTTCACGATCCGGGGGTAATCTTGAAGCTCTTCTTACAAAACATCAAAAATTCCTTCACCGTCCTAATGTCCCCAACAGTTAGGTCATTGGCTTCTAGAGCCCGAACAAACATTAATACCGTCTTGCATCCTTTTCTCACCATCCTTTCTGCTCTTAGGGCAGTCACTACATTCGACAGACAGCTCCCCCTTTCTCCTATAACCAACACTTCACCACCCTCGGGGGTTCTTAACACTATATGCTTGGTTGCACAATCTAAATTAGCTCGGTACTTCACTAGCCAATCCATGCCTAATATTAAGTCGAACTCCCCGAACGGTAACTCCATCAGATCAGTCAGGAAAACTATTCCCTAAACTTTTAAGGGTACCTTCCGATAGAGTTTATCTACTACCACAGATTGTCCTAATGGGCTAATTACAGTCATCGCCTAGGGTAATCTCGAAATCTAAACTTAAAGTTTCAAACACACTACTAGCAACATATGAATGTATCGGCCCAATGTCAATCAATGCAGTGTAAGGCAAACCAAATATTAAAAACGTACCGGTTATAACATCCGGTACGTCAGCCTCCTCTCGACGTCTAGCAGCATAGACTAACCCCAGCTGTCTCACCTCAGTGTTTCGTGCCCCTCGGCCTGGTGCTCCATGACCCCGACCAAAATCGTTACCACCTCTAACTAGACCATGACCCTTCTGCGGCTGTTGACCTCCTCTACCTGGTTGAGCATTTCTCTGCCCTGCGGGTCTTACATCGCTTCGTGGTTGTGGACAGTCTTTAATCTAATGGTCCAAAGATCCACACCTAAAGCACTTTCCACTACCTGCCCAACACTCACCTATATGGAATTTACCACAGCGATCACACCTCTGTGTCTAGTTAGCAGCAGGTCTCTCCACCCGGTTCGACTCATCCGACCTAGGTCTTTTTTTAGTACGTCCAACTACTCTTGACGATCCAAAATTCCTCCTCCTTTCACTTTTATATTTATCCCGATTCAGCTTTTCTGTTCGTTTTACCTCCTCAACTATCTTAGCCTTCTCCACAAGCACAGCAAATTTCCTCTCACGCTGTGGAGCTATCAAAACACGTAAATCATCCTTCAGGCCATCTTCAAATTGAACACACCGTTCATGTTCTGTGGCCACTATCCCTCAAGTATAACGGCTCAAGCGTAAGAATTCCGCTTCATACGCCGCCATCGACCTACTTCCCCGAACCGATTCAGAATGCTCTCACGTCACAGATCCACATAACTCGCTCCAATGTACTTACTCCGAACACCGCTCAAGTAATCCCATGTGATACGGTCAGCCACTGCACCATTCTTAACCGTAAGCCACCATTGATACGCTTCATCCCGAAGAAGAGACACTACTCCTTTCAGCTTGTCTTCTTTCGTAAAGTCGAGATCATCCATTATGTGCTCCACCGCTTCCAACTAATATATAGCTGCACTCGGGGCTACCCTAGAAATTCCCCTAAACACTTCTGCCCCATTAGCTCTAAGTCGCTCCGACACAGATTTTCGGGCTCCTGTGCCCATGCCTACCCCAGCAACCCTCTTTAAAACCCTCAACATCGTATGAGATACCGCATCATCTCCGGCCGTCTGATCTTGAAATTTTGCCTCCACAGTTGGTGGCACTAGTACCTCATTCCCCGACTCGTGACCAAACCCTACCGGTTCTGACACAGCAATCCTGCCTCTACCTCGGCCACGCACACCACTTCCTTTAGTGCTCATTCTATCGATTCGCGTTTATCTGATTAGGAATTTTATGAATTATTAATTTCTTCCACTGATTAATAACGAACAATTAATAACGAACAATCTTATAGAAAGTAGTTTTAACAGTAGTTCTTTCGAATTTGAACTCTATCTACAAGGTTCAGTTCCCAGGTCTGTATTTCCTAGCTCTAGAATCCACATACATTCAACCATCCATTTACAATCCAAACAAAACACCACATAAATGCATTAAGCACACAAGTAACATCCATGAACTCACCTTCGTCACATAGGGATATTTTCATCATTTCACTACCCAAGGGTATTTTCGTAATTTTATCCTATAGGGGTATTTTTGTAATTTTCCAAAATAGGGTATCCTGGTGATTTTACAAAATAAGGGTATTTTGGTAATTTTAAACTGGGGTATTTCGATAATTTTGCCAACCGGGGTATTTCGATAATTTTTACAAATTTTGGTAATTTTTTCAAAACTAGGGATATAAGTAATTTTACAAAAATAGGGTGGATGGTCCCTTTTGGGTTTTAGTTATAAATTTTGGCCCGTCAACAAGCCCTCTCGGTTAGAGTGAACAAACACTACGCACCAGGTAGGATTCTAGAAAGGAGGAGGTGAGCCGCTAGGGCCGCTTAAATACCAAGCTCTCCCTAGATCCAATCCTAGACATGCGTATGCCTGTTACCACACCCTAACCCTGTGACTTGTTCACAGACATGTTTAATTAGAAATTAAGTCTTATGAGATTTGAAAAATTGTTTATACTAAACCTAAAGTCCATAAACTCTAGCATACTAGCCTACGTCCCTATAGAGCTCATCAAGCCTAACATGCATCTAACATAATGAGTTTAGAATACTTACCTGCGTGGATCGGGTGCCAGTAGACTCGAAGGCCATATCTCAATCGAATTTTCCTCAAACTTACATCACTTTTACAAATCACTACTGGACCCATTTCACAGCCCGAATTTTGAACTGGCTCGATACTAAAATGTAACACCCCATACCCACCCATACGTCATGACCGGATCTGGTATGCTACGGTTGAACGTTGAAAACTTTGCTTTGAAGGGTTTTGAAAAGCTCATTTATTTTAACCGATTAATCATTAATCGTGACATTTTGAAGAAACTTTATCATTTATGTTGAACATGCTTGACAAACCCATTTTCATTTCACTTTATGATTAAGACTTTGAAAACATAAGCTTATAAATTGTAACAAAAAAATATAGATCGATAACCTAAGTTTTGAAGGCCTTATTACAAAAATAATCCCAAAATTAAAACTCAATGAAAAACTAAAATAGTCTATGAAAATAAAAGACTTGATGGCCCCTCGAGTCCGTCTCGGCTCCTATGTCCACGATCTACTGCTCATCTGAAAAGTTGGGAAAAATAAAATGGTGAGTCACCAAGACGCAGTGTGCAAATCCCGAAAACACATAAAAGCCTTGGGCCTACAAACATATTATGGGCCTTGGCCCATACACAATGGCAACAGAATATATTTACATGCAATATAGCCCATCCCAAACCTAAGAGTCCATCCTCTACACACCCCCGTACCAACCATCACATCCTGGGGATTTCTACAATCAACCCTCCATCCGCTACACACCATATGGACAAATTGTGTTTTCATCATAAAGACCCGATCACTATGTGACCTATGTGGCAAAGCCACCGATCGCTATCGACCTTAATAATATATCGACAAATTGTGTCAGTCATCATAAAGACCGATCACTATGTGACCTATGTGGCAAAGCCACCGATCACTATGCGACCTACTTCCATTCATCATATCAATCCCATCCCATGCATACATACATGCAAGAATCAGAACATTAAACTACCTAAACAAATCACATACTTTCACATACTTCGATACACATAGAGAAGTTTCTATGATTACGTACCTAGTATCCCTTGCCTACCCTTTTTGGGTAACACAACTGTTCATACAGCCACATTTTTCGGCTTTTAGCCCATAACATACATATAATACAGATTAACTAGTGTGATAGAGATCTACACACCTGATTACCAATAGGACAGTACTTTCTATGTCGACACTATCAGAAATTGATACGACGGCTAACTGTCTAAGGTTTTGTTCTGAAGCTGGTCCACAACCCAGTGGCCAATCTCGTACTACTGACACCGCGCGTTTCTTGAACTTTGGGGCTGGGACTACAGATCCAACCCCTTCCTTTGATTTGTTGACAGTCGAGTCCATGAATGACCTTAGTCAGTGGATACTATAATAATTGCTTAACGAGGCATTAGATTAAGGCACAATAAGGAAAAGAAATCAATTGAACACTTAGGGAGAATCGAAACCCTTACCTTGAGATCTCAAAAAAGTAATGTGGTTCAAAGGCTAACGATTTCTGGCTTAGAAACCTAGGCGATTAGATCTCCTTCAAATCCCAGAATGCCGCCCAAAAAGAACACGAGATCAGTGAAAACATCAAACTAAAGGTGGCCTAACAACCAACTAGCCATTCAGCTATGGTCTCAAAAACTGGAAGAGAAGAAAAAAAGAACAAAAGAAATCGACACTTACCTTAACACAGAGAATTCGGCAACTCCTAGGGAATTTCAGCTTTTGAGAAGATCAGAAAGAAAAGATGATCTCAAGAGATCTATGAAGATTCGGCTTTGATAAAGAAATCGGCAAAGTGAAAAGAATAGACAAGGGTATTCGGCTATGGAGATGAAAGCAGAGAAAATAATGGAATTTTGGCTTTTGCATAAAAGTGGAGATGAGATAATAAGATTAGGGGTTTCAACTTTTGAATAATGAGAGAAGAGAATGGGAAATAAAACCCTATTATTGAAAATAAAAAGATATTCCCCTCACCTAAACACAGAATTTCGGCACCTACTACCTAAAAGCCGAAAATGCCTCTTCTTCGAACTAAAAACTAATCACTTAATGAGGGAAATTTTGGTACCCCTCTGGCATATTGAAACCGATTTCTTCCCCCCTCCAAGAGATGGAAATTCGACCACCACTAGCTATTCAGCAGATAACTCCTATTCTTTCTCCCTTAACTTTATCCATTCACACCTCCAAAAGAGGCCTAAATTACACCACCTCTTCCTTCCTTTGTCAGCACATTATCCACATTATCCAAGTCATTTAATCCCTCCTAATTTTAAGCCTTATTTCTGTCCCACTTGCTCCTCCTTTGAGTGCTAAAAATGGCCCAAGTACATGGGCTCCAAGCGGCCATAACTTGGGCCTCTTCACCTGCTAATGATGCCACCTTATAGTTCCTTTGCAGTGCTCCTTGCTACTGGGCCACAAGCCTATTTTGTAATTTAAACCACAGATACCATCTTTTAAACCCTATAGTGTCCGAACAAAAAATTTAACCAAGGCCTCGGCCCTATCCTGAGCCCAATCTGGACCCCTAACACTCTAATTAACACATTACACATAACCACACAATAAACGCATAGGCCCATTAATTCAGGATATTACAAGATTATACTATTGATAGATTTCAATGATAGACCTAATTCCTCGTGCCGGTTGTTTATCAACTACATCATTTTCAATTTGGTTCCTAGTGGCTCACAGATCAATTTTGGATTCCCTTGTTCACACATCTCCTCCTCTATTGTAGTCCAATTCCAGATTTTTCTTTCATCAAACTTCACATCTCTGCTTATGATCACTTTCTTGGTGAAAGGATTATGATTTTTATCCATTCTTAACACTGAAATATCCAACAAATATCCCTGGCTGCGATATATTGTCCAACTTTCTTCTTTTCTCTCTTGGAACATGAACAAAACAAGTTCAACCAAATATTTTTGAATGTGAAACAGAAGGTTTAAAACCATACAAGGCCTCGAATGGTGTATTCCATTCAACATCTTTAGTAGGTAATCTATTTAGCAGGTAAACAATAGTGTTTACTGATTTTGTCCAGAAATCATTTGGCAGTTTACTTTCAAACAGCAAGCAGTGAGCCATGTTCATCATAGTTCTATTTTTTCTTTCACTTACACCATTCCATTGTGGAGTGTACACATTGCTTAGTTGATGATGGACACCAACTTTTTCGCAAAATATTTCAAATTTTTCTGAGGTGTATTATGCCCCATTGTCTTGTCTTACCATTTTGAGCTTGAAGTCACTTTGGTTCTCAACCATGGTTTTAAACCTGAAGAAGATTTCAACCACCTCGGACTTGTTTTTCATAAAGTACACCAAACAGAACTTTGTACTATCATCTATAAACAACACAAAGTACTTGCTTTCATTTAGAAAACTTGTTTTCATGGGTCCGCAAATGCCAGTATGAACTAAGTACAATTTTTCAATGGAAATGAAGACCTCGCCTATTTTCCAAGCTAGCACACCTCGCATATATCTTCATGTTTAACCATTTTTGATAAATTTTCAATGAATTTATTCTTGGGCATTTGACTTAAGGATTTATAGTCAACATATCCCATTCTTTTGTGCCACAATTTTGTTTCATCCAGAGAGCTAGTATATGCTGTTGAAGTTGCTAAGTTCTAGTTGATAACAAAACTACTGTCTGCCATCTTTGTTGATATGAGCTCGCATCCATTTGGATAAAAAATTAAATATTTATTATCCTTGAATGACCGAATAGGTTTTCTCGAGCAGCTTTCCTACACTTAGTAGAATTTGGTCTATGTTAGGAACTAAAAGAACATTTATGGCAAGTTTAGCACCTGATGGAGTTTGAATCAAAACATCTTCCTTTCCAATTGTTTCGGCATACTGGTCATTTCCAACTTTCACCTCGGAATGGAAATTTTTGTCAACATTCTTGAAGATGCTCGCATCTACTATTATATGACTTGTACAACCACTATCTACGAGCCAATTCTTTCTTACTCTGCTAGAGAGTTCATATGGTGTGGTAAGCTGCGCTTCACAAGAAACTGTGAACATCAATTCTTCTGCTTCTGCTATCTATGCCTCAGCATTTTGTTGTTGAGTATGCCCTTTATTTTTGCATACTTTCTCTACATGGCAAAATTGTTTGCAAACTTATCAGGATGTCCCAACTTTTTACAGTGTGAGTACAATGGATATTTTTCTTTCCACCTTCTTTCTTTGTCTTTTCCTTTTTATCTGACCAACTCTTTTTTCTTTCTGACTTGAAGAGCTCGTAGTATCTCTGTTCCTGGCTTGAAAAGCTCCTTCAACATGTCCTTCTTCTCTGCTTGCCCTTATTTGTTCTAAATCATACAGAGTATTAATTAGCTCTGAGAGTGAGATGGTTGATAGATCCCTTTAATCTTCCAGTGAAGATATATTTGATTTGTATCTCTCAGGAAGTGTGGTAATCACCTTCTCAACTACTTGACTATACTGGTCACCTAGTAGTCTTATCTGGTTCACCACTACCATGATTTGATCTAAATATTGCTTTACAATCTCAGCTTCTTTCATCTTTAGGTTTTCAAAATCTCGTCTGAGATTGATCATCTATTGTTGCCTTATTTTATGTGATCCCTGAAATTCCTCCTTAAGCTTATCCCAAGCTTGTTTAAGAGTTTCACAAGCCATGATTCTTGTAAAGATCACATCTGAAATACCGTTTTGTAGGCAAAACATCGCCTTGTGTTTTTTGGCATATTCCACACTATGTTGTTTCATTTAAGCGAGTGTGGGATTTGACCTTAACACTGGTGGTTCTATTTCAGCATTTACAACCTTCCAAAGATCAAAGGCTTAAAGACAGGTTTTCATTTTTACTACCAAAATGTGGTAGTTTTCTCCAATAAAAATAGGGGGTGGTGGTGTAAAATTTGCTAAAGACATTTTTATGAAAAAATGCCCTTAAAGATAACTGGCTCTGATATCAATTGTTGGATATTTAATGAATGAAAGATTGAAACAAAAGCAAAAAAGAATAAAAAATTTAAAGAAGAATCAACTTGTTAGCTACTATTTCATTAAAAACTAATTACAATGTTTACAAGAATAAGAAAGCTTAAATAAGCTAATAATAATAAAATAATTACAACTTTGCTTAATCTAGTGACTATGTAACACCCATATCCCGTGTCCGTCGCCGGATTAGGGTTAAGGGTGTTACCTAACAGATCAAAAACTTTATCAGAAAATTCATAAAGTAAATCATCAATTACAACCATAGTGTACCCTCTGTAGGCCATTGAGACCTAAAACATACTTAGAAACAGGGTTGGGACTAAACCGAAACACATACAGAAATACTCAAAAATTTAAAACTTTCTAAGTATCAGGCGTTACATGCCTGTGTGGGCAGGCCGTGTGCCTCCCACGGCTGATAAACACCCCCGCGTGTCTTCCCCGTGCTCGGACCTGACTTTACTCCACGACCACTAAGCACACCCGTGCACCTTGGTCGTGGTCAATTCTGACTTGGCTCCACGGCTACCAAGCACGCCCTTGTACTTTGGCCGTGGTCGATTCTGTTGAAACCACACGGCTACTAGGCACGTCCATGTGCCAAGGCCGTGTACTCTTAGCTAGCTACTGACTTAGCCTCAAGGTCACTAGGCACGCCCATGTGCCACAACCGTGTGACAAAATAGGCCATTTGCAAGGCCAAGAATGCCACCCACCAAAGGTTCAAACCTACAAGCAAATGCCAATACAATCCATGCACATTTAACAACCATGAACATGCCAAAATATCCATTTAATCTTTACATTCTAAACCAATTTCAGACATGCTAACTTACAAGACTAAAACTTATGTATGTACAAGCATAATTCATCCATACATACCTTAAACTTAACCATTTCTTATGCTATCAAACTTTACCAAAACATACATCACAAATCATATTCATATACAAATATCTAGCCTATACATGCCATATCTAGCTATATACATTTCCAAAATGTACCAAAACAAGTTGAGTAGTGTGGTGACAATCCTCGACGGTCCCCGAGCCTTCAGTAGCTTTGGCAATCTATAAAATAGAGAAAACACACACAGAGTAAGCTTTCCAAAAACTTAGTAAGTCATATACAAATAAACTTAACATGAAAGGCATATAGGCATATAGGAACATTGGCACACTTAATTTTCATAGCAAAAATATCACATGTATGCTTTGGTCCAAGTACTTGGCTGTATTTTGCCACATTCAACAATTTAAAATCTTATATATATACGTAGCTCACTCATGCATACTTCCACATATCATATTATTATTCCAATATACATAATCATCATAGTAAGATCATATAGATACTTACCATGTATACACACTTAGTGTATAAATCAACGTACCTGAAATGGATTTACAACTCACATAGCCATTCGTATCACAAACTTGCCCATTAATCCTTTAGGAACCTAATAGGATACTCAGAAAGCTCGGAGTAGTCATACAATGCCAAAGCCCCAGATGAGGTCTTACATGTACTCAGATATCGATGCCACTGTCCCAAACAGGGTCTTACACAAATCAATATGATGCCAATGTCCCAGACATGGTCTTACACGTAAATCTCGTATCGATGCCAACGTCCCAATCGTGGTCTTACACGAAATGTCAAATCAACACCGACGTCCCAGACGTGGTCTTACATGATATCTCAGAACTGACACCTATGTCATGACATAGCTAATCCTATCTATTCCTAGGTTTGTACGGGACTTCTCGGACATTGCTACTATGTCGATCTTATCTCAGAATTCATATACATAGCATCTCGTAAGCATTCACTATTATCAATAGTCATATGAGTATGCACAATTCAATACAAATACATTTATTTGCATAATGACTTACCTCGGAATCAATTTAACGGAAATGGATACGGCTACTCAATTACTTTCGCTTTCCCGCGATCTAAGTCTGATTTCTTTGGCTCTTGATCTATACATATTCAAATTTAACCCTTTTATTCACTAATTTATTCAATTCAATCCAAACACACATATTTAGGGTTATTTGTAACTTAACCCTCACATTTTCACAATTTATCAATTTAGCCTATTTTTCTCAAAACATTAAATACACAAATTCATTTCATACTCATGCTTAGCTGAATACTTATGAACATCATACAAGCCCATAATTTCCATCCAATTTGCAATTTAGTCCCTCAAATTGCTATTTTCTCAATTTAGCTCTAATTAGCTAAATTCATCAAAAATTCAAGAACAAAACATGTTCATCAAATACATATCTTTCATTTAACATCATAAATCATTATAAATCACATGAGTTCATCAAAATCTCATCTCAAAAATATCATCAATTCTTCAAATTACAATATGGGCTTGATAGTAGACTAAGCAACAATCTCAAAAACATAAAAAAATCAAAATCTAAAACCAAAACATACCTAAATTTAAGCTTGAAATGGCCAAAACCTAGCTTGTGTTTTTCTTTTCTTTCTTTTATGAATTTCGACAAGAAGATGACAAGAATAAGGCCACTTACTCTTGTTTTCTTTTTATTATAATAACGTATAAAATATAATACTAATTTAACATATAATATAAACTTATAAAAACATATAATATATGCAAAACTACACTTAATACCGTCCACTATGAGTAAAAATGGACTTTGCCTTTTAAGGACTTCATGATAATAAAGCCACATCAGTTTGGTCATTAATCAAAGGAAAAGTCACTTTTAAACTTTATGCGATTTAGTCCTTTTGTCAAATTAAGCACACAGACGGACGAATTAACTTACAAAACTTTAGCACATGCATAATCACTTATCAGAGACACAGAAAATAATATTAAAGTATTATTCAGACTCGGATTTGTGGTCCCAAACCACTGTTTCAACTAGGGTATAAACCAGACTGTTACAGACTAGATTTATATAACTTTCTTTTTCATTGGTTGGTTTTAGTCTAATTAGCTACCATAATGTGTAGTAAAAAAATTATTATTGTTTCAGTGCAAGTTGGCAAGTTGGCAACTTGCAGAGTGAAGAGTTCCCAGGTGAGCTCTCAAATTTGGTGAGCTCCCGTCTTGGTGAGCTCGCATCTTTTGGTGACATCACAGTTTTGGTGAGCTTGCAATTCACAATTCATGTAACACCCCAAAATTAGGCCTAGGAGTTTTGGGGATATTTTAGAGATTTTAGCTTTAAAGTGCTCAAGAATTTCGTAAGCATGGTAACTGAAATTATTTTCGTTTATGGCTTTTAGAAAATTAAAATAATTTTTGAAAATAAGGTTGAAAAGATCTTTAATTTTAAAATAAGGGTTGACTTGTAAAAGGGTCTAAATTTTGAGTTTTTAAAATGCAAATAAATTAAATTTTAATTTTCAGCCTATTTCCCCTTTTTATATTCACAGAACCCACATTAGTCTTCTCCATCTTTTTGTTTGGCCGTCCCTTGCATCTCCCAAGCTCTTCTTATTCAATTTTGATTCCCAAACTTAATTCCTTAGATTTCTATCATTCCCCAAGCCATAAATCTCAATAGAATTGTAAGAAAAACACACAAAAAACACCATAGGTTTCTCCATTATCAAGTTTGTGAGTTTTATGGATTCGTGACTAAATCTCTGTTTTTCTTCCATCAAAGGTAACCATTCATATTTTTATTAGTTTTTAATGTTATCTAGTCTTTAAAACTAGTTTTTTAGTTATTGAATCACATTTTTTAAATAAAAGTCAAAAATTGGGTCGTTAATGGTAAATTTTGGGATTTTGGGTAAAAATATGGTTTCAAAGTGTTTTTCAATTAGTTTTGACATGATTAGAAGGTTTATTAACTTACTATAAATTTTGTTAAATATTTATAACGTTTTAATTCATTTTCATTAAAATTGCCATGAACATGTCAAAAATTTTGATACCATAAATTGAGTAGTTTTGTAACAGCTAGGTTTTAGCTAAATCAGAATAGTGGTTTCAGAATCACAAATCTGAGGTCAAAAAATTATTTTAATATTATTTTTGTGTTTATAGCATGTGATTATATATGTTTGAACGTTTCGTGATTTAATTTTATCGATTGGATGTCTAATTTGATAAAAGGATTAAATCGCATAAAATGTAAAAGGTGCATTCTAATTGTTTAAGTGCTTATTTGCTATGAATAACTAAATGTGAAGTCCTTATATTGTGAATAGACCATGTATAGTGAAAATTGACATGAATAGCCATCCATTATGTGCTTTTAAATGATATTAAATAAGGTCATTTTGGTAATTAGCTAAATAAATCATAATTTAACAAAACCAAAGCTAAAATTATGTTCATGTTTTCCATTTTCATCCAAAAATAAAGAAGAAAAGAGATATTTAAAGCATTATAGGGTTCGACACCTTTAATCCTTGATTAAGGTATGATTTTTATCCGTTTTTGATGATTTCTACGTTTTTGTGATCGTTGCTTTGAATACTAGCTAGCCTGTGCCCTAATTTTTGAGTTTGTTGGTGATGTAAAATTAAATTGATGAATCCATGATTTTTTTTTTATAGTTGATGATGAAAAATGATAGATAAATGATAGATTTTCATGTTTTATCAAGTGATTTTTGAAGAAAATACAAGTTAGGGATTAAATTGTGAACTTTATAAATTGGGTGGTTGAAATGTGAAATAATTGATAAATATGGGCTGTTAAGGACCCATGTGAAATTCAGCTAGTTTAAATTGGGGTGAAATTATGTGAAATTTGTATATTTGTGAAATGGGGACTAAATTATAAAAATATGGAACTTTAGGGGTTAAAATGTAAAAATACCCAAATATGTGTTTATGGACTGAATTGAATGATTTGATGAATAAATGAGTTAATTTCTAATGTATATAGATCAAGAACGAAAGAAATCAAATTTAGATAGGGGAAAATCAAAGGTTATTAATAGTCGATCCAGTCCGTTTATCCCGAATACAAGGTAAGTTCATATGCAAATAAATGTCATTAAATTGAATTATATATGTTTAATTGCCATTGAACTGTTATGAATGTTGAATGATTAAATACGAGCAAGAATCGACAGCTTATAATATTCGTAAGTCCCGTACGAACCTTAGGAATAGTATAGGATACGAATTTCATGACATTAGGATTAATGAGATGTGATTATGTATAAGACCATGTCTGGGACATTGGCGTCATATGTGATTATGTGTAAGACCATATCTGGGATATTGACATCATTATTTGATTTCATATAAGACCATAGCTGGCTATCGGCACCGATATGTAATAACATGTAAGACCATATCTGGGATATGGCATTGTACGAGCTATATGTGATTTTCGAGTATCCTCAACAAATCTGAAAGGTTCAACGGGCAAAGTCAAGTCGAGAAAGAACGTATGAATGAGTTAAGTGACTCAGGTACGTATGAGATTCATACAAGTATTGAAAAGGGAAGTATTTGATAAATTCACTTATGATATTGAATATGTATACATTGGGAAAGGTTTTTGAACTTATATGTGTTTACTCATAGTTTACCTATTGATGGAAATAATGTTGATTCATATGGTAATTTTATTTGTATATGGCTTACTAAGCTTTTAGAGCTTACTTTGTGTGTTCTTCCCCTGTTTTTTTAGATAATCGAAGCTAGCTCGAATTCGGAGATCATTATGAATATCGTCACACTATCGATCAACTTGTTGGTACTTTTGATGTTTCGTAAATATGGTATATGGCATGTATAGGCTAGTGATATGATGATGTGTCTTGGCCATGTTGCATAAGTCAGTATACCCTACAGGATTGACACGGCCTAGCACACGACCTAGCACACGGGCGTGTGTGGCCACTTCGAAGGGCACATGGGCTAGATACACGGGCGTGTGGTCGGCCGTGTGACCCAAGTCAGTATGTATGCCCTGTTTTCACAAGGCCTGAGACACAGGCGTGTTTGGAGCCATGTGAGGCACACGGCCTATTCACACGGGCGTGTGACCCTTATATGTTTGAAATTTTTATAAGTTATCGGTTTAGTCCCGAACCACTTCTAAAGTATGTTTAAGGCCTCATAGGCCCGTGTAAGGGACATAGTGAATATGATTGAATGGTTTTTTAGAATAAATGCTTAAATGTATAAGTTATGTTTGATAAATAATGTGTATTGATCGGTAATATCTCGTAATCCTATTCTGATAGTGAATACGGGTAAGGGGTGTTACAAGTTTTGTGTAGTTTAAAGGATGAGAATCTGTCGTAGGTGAATAATTAAATGAACGAATCAGTTTTAGATGAAAATATTAAGCATAGATCGTGATATTTGGAATTTAATTTTGTTATGTTGAAGGTTTCGGTTACTTGAGAACTTAGCTTAGGCTTATGTTTTTGATTTCTTGAGTTGAGTACTTAGCTAATTTGTGAACGTGTTGTTGTGTTAAAGCTTCAGATTCATTAAAACCATCTACGAGCTAAGGAAAAGCTAGTTTGGGCTTTCGGCAATTCTATGAAAGAGTAATTGGTGAGTGTTTGGAATCGCTACTTGTAGACACAATTCATAGTGTTAATTGGGAGCTTAGGAATAGCCTAAACCACTATCCTAAGTTCCAAGTGTAAGTTTTCTATTTCCCTTGCTTTATTTTGGCAAATATGTGATTATGTGAATAATTGTGGATTAATTTTTATGATATGATATTGTGATATGAGACATGTGTTATGACTATTGTGAATTGTGTTTTGTTGTGGGCATGATATACATGCCAAATGACAGTGATAATGATATGCTAATAGTGCAAATATGTAGCGAAAGCGAGTGGGATTTCGGTAAGTATATATGTGTTGAATTTTGGAATGTGATATTATTATGACTGATAATACGTGAGAATGCTTGTATGTGATATATGATGTACTAATTTTAATGCACACATATGTGATAGCTCAATGAGCATTATTGTGGCACCTAAAGTGTAATTAAATGTGAATCAGATAAGCATGCATTGTGTACAAGTTGTGATGTGAATTGATGAATATGAACAGAGATGATGTGCATTAAATCAATAATTAAAAATGTGTAATTGTGGACATTTTAACCTTGTGATCTCTTGAAATTGTTGGATATAGTTGGCATGCCATAGGATTATGAGTACTTACCTATATGTATATGTGATTTGGGTGTTGAGCTCTTAGGACATATTTGGAGAGATAAGAGAATGTGAGCTAAGCTCCATTCAATAGGACATGTTTGGTGTGTTGGAGAGTGTTAGCTTTATGCTTCACTTTTGGGACATGTTTGACTTTATGAGTCTATGTGGTGTGTTGGAGATCTGTGTATTCGATGAGTGGTGATAGTGCCCACTTTTATGTTTCATAGCCTCAAGTGTCAAATTATCATTTAAATGTGATCTTATATATTGTGCTAATATGATGTGATATGGATGCATAAACATGTGAATAATATGCTAAATGAGTTTATTTAAGTTTCATGAAAATGTTAGTATGTTATCATAGTAAATTGCGTATGTAATTGTGGTTTGTGTCATTTTCATTTAACTTGTGAATGCATATGAATATATGAGCTAGACTTGTGAGTTATTAAATCATGTATACATTGTGTAGTCTTGATGAATTATTGTTAAATGAATTATATATATAAGTGAGTTAAGAGTAATTGCATGTAAGAGTATATGTTATTTTTATGATTTAATAAAACGTGAATATGTTATTTTGACTTGCTTAGAATATGGTTGAGAATGTGTTGTAGTATGCGCTTGTTTAACCTTTGATATTATGTATACTTTGTGGTTACTCCGACATTCACTAAGCTTGTTTAAGCTCATCCACTCTCTCTAACCATTGCAGATATTTAGTGTTTGCGGTGTGAGCAGTGTGGGGATACCAAGTGATCCAAGTTAAGCTTTAGTATTTTCGTAGGTGGTGTCAATATTATTCTTTGAACTATGGGGATAAGGTAATATGGTTAGACTTTAATCGATTATTATTGTGGTCCTCATGATATTTTATGGGTTTAGTTTTCTAGTGCTTTTGATGGATGTTATAATTATTTCATTGGTATTGCTTTGGTTTGAATATTTGTTATGTTGAAGTGCTATGAACTGTATGAATGGTCAATGGACGTTGAATAATGTGGTAGACTTTTACCTAATTGTTGCCATGATGATTTGGGTGTTTACATGACTTTATTGCTCTTAGGATTCATGGATATCGAGTTTGGTATATTAATTGCTTGTTCGGACATATTTGCAATGTTTTGAACTACCATTATAGTTATTTTGATGATTGTTTGATGAAGTAATAGATGCATGTTGATTAGCTATTAGTTAGAATGGATTAAATGCCTTTAAATGTTGTATTTTTGCTGTTTGAAGCAGAGGTTTTGATATTCGGGTTTTAAAAACGATACTTCCTTGATTTTTGAAAGTGAAAAAAGTCAGTAACGTAATTTGGTATCGATACCATATCACGAGTATCGATACTTGGGGTAAAATAATCGATACTTTAATAAAGGTACCAATAAATTCTAAAGTTTGATTTTTAAATGAGAAACAAAATACTATTTTGGTATCGATTTTCCAAATAGTATCATACCTTTTGAGAGAAATATCGATACCTTTGATTCAATATCGATACCTACGTGAATAATTTAGAATTTCTGTCTAGTGGTTTATAAGCATGTTTAACTCTCATTTTAGGTTTGCTTGATGAATGTTTAGCATGTTTAATGAAGATTGGAATATGTATCACTTAAAATTTTTACAAATGCTAAAATAGAAGATGTTTGCTTAATGATAAGACCATTTGAATTGCATGTGACGCATGACAGTGGCGTGACATCATGATATTCGGGCTTGATGATGGGGTCGGGTTAAGGTAGTTCACATGGATGGTCATTTCGTAACACTTAGGAATGGATGTTGAACAAGTTGAAAGTGGGTTGATATTAAGCCAAAAGAGCATATTATAGAACTTCTTCAGAAAACTCAAATGCTAGAGGCTACACCTACACCAATGTTTACATCTCCACTACTCACAGCTTGTTATGGTGACCCTTTTCCTAATATCTCATTGTATCACCAATTTATTGGTTCTCCACAACACTCATCTTACACAGACTGATATTAACTATAGTGTTAATAAGGCTATTCAATTTATGCAAACTTTGTTAGACACTCATTGGAAAGCCTTTAAGTGCATTTTTCATTATCTTAAAGGTACTATGCACCATAAGTTGTTTTTCAAGATTGGTCAAGATTTTCTGTTTATGGGATAGTTCGATTTTCACTAGGGTAGTAGCAAGGATTATCGACATTCCACTATCTAATATTGTTTACAGGATATTCACCAGCCAAGGAAAAGTATCAAAGCCTTGCTAATGCATTATGTGAAGTTGTAACAGCCGATTTTTCAGTGGTGTCGAATATAGTAGTTTCGGGACCACAAAACCGACGAGTAAGTTCTTAAAATTAGTATTTAAATTATACAAGTCAATAATAATTTTTATATTAAATTTTGATTTGATGAACTTTAATTAATTGGATTAATGGTTAGTATAAGTGGTTTAGTCCAAGGGTCAAGTGGTTTTGTAAATAAGGTATTAGGACCCCGTTTCTATAATTTAAGGCCGTAAATATTTTAGTAAATATTTACAGAGTTGTATTATATGTTAATTGAAGTTTGGTCTGGTAATTTTGAAGATTGGTTGCTTAATTAAAGTAAAAAGATTAAATTGTAAAAGAGGTAAAAGTTAATCGCTATAGATTTAAAATTGTAAAGGGACCAAAATGGTGATTAAACCATGGTAAAAAAGTCCAAGCGGTGGTGGATATGATTAATCCACTAGCCTTTAGGCTATTTGCTTATTAAGTCCTTATTAATTTAGGATTAAATTGAAATTATGCTTGTTTAGTTAAAATTTTAAAATAATTGAAGGACCAATTGTGCAATTAAACCTTCCTTAGATGGTAATTGTACCATATTTATAAACATTGGACACTTATAGACATGAATTAGTCATTTTATAAGTTAGATTAAAAGGTTAAATTAGTAAATTGCAAAATTAAATAAATAAATAAAAGATAACAAAGGTTAAAATACATCATCTTTGTGAATCTTCTGGGGAAAAAAAGCCTTAAACACCATTTTTAAGGCTTGGGAAGCTTCGACCAAGCTTGTCTTTCAATTTGGTAAGTCGATTTTAACCGGTTTCTTGTAATTTTTATGTTTTTGAGATCGTTGCAACTAGGTATAGCTAACTCGTATCTCTATTTTCAAAACAGTTAAAGATTATGGATTATGTCATTGATGAGTTTTGGATATTCTTAAATTTTTATGGTAAATTATTAAGTTTGGTTGTTAAATAAGACTATTTTGTAAAGTAATTTTTGGAAATTTTAATGTTTTAGGACTAAAATGTTAAAGTGATAAAATTACAAGGACTTGATGTGAAAAATAGTAAATATGGGTTGTATAGGGTCCCAAACAATTTGGCTAAGCTTGAATTTGGTTGAAAGTGGTTAAATTGCAAGTTTGGACTTAGAGATTAAATGTATAAAAGGTAAAATTTTGGGGAAATTTTGTAAAAAATGTATGAAATGATTTAATTGCATAAAATTAGTTAATTATGTAGCTGGAAGTTGATAATTAAATAGAATTATTAATTTAGATCAAGAAATAAACCGATCAGGCTCGAATCGCGAAAATATTAAAGTAATGGATTGATCGTTGTCTCGATTTTGACTTCGCTTTTTTATCACGTAAGTTCATTTAATATGATATCAATTATATTTCTAATTGTTTATGAATGTTAAAGCTTAAATGATATAAAATTATTAATATTAAATTGATTTGTTGATAGAACTGGAATTGTAAAAAGTTATGAAAATGATAATCCCTGATATCAATGTAGATAGGTTGCATTCATACTTAAGACCATAGCGAGGCTATGACAACTATTCAGAAATAAGACCATGGTTGGACCATGGCAGTGTATATATGTAAAATTATAACTGGTCTATGGCATACTGATGATAAGACCATAGTTGGGTTATAGTATTTTGATAATAAGACCATAGCTGGGCTATAGCATTTTGATAATAAGACCATAGTTGGGCTATGTCATACTGATGATAAGACCATAGTTGGGCTATGGCATTCTAATGATAATACCATAGCCGAGTTTTGACACTATGAACGTAAGACCATGGTAGGGCCATAGCAATGCACATGTAAGACTATAGTTCGACTATGGCACAATATGAATAGTGCATCGGGATTTTAATCGTCTTTTCAGTATGTGTCGGATGGAAATACATAAGGATCTAAATGTGACGTGCGAAACGATAAGCGGTTCGTAATAGTATATGTGTAAGTGTGGCAAATATTGTATTATCATTATATGTTAAAGAGATTACACATTGTGATGGTAAAAAATGTGAATGTATTGAAATGTGGAAAATTGATTTGAACTAATGTTTGAGCATTACTCACCTGTTGTGAGCTATGATTGACAAGAATTCTGATAATAACCTTGTTGATAGGAACTCTATTAATTTATCTTTTTATTTGAATTATTATATTTAATTAAGTAAGTTTTATCGTTTAACTGACAAACTTAATAAGCTTTATGAAAGCTAACTTGTGTCCTTGCCTCTTCCTTGTAGATCACATTTTGTGAAAATCAGGAGATCGGATCAACTCAAAGAATTCACACTATCCGGGGATATTTTAGTAGATTTTGAATTCAATTTGGTTTATGTGGCATGTAATAGGGGAATTAGGTTATGTTCTGTAATAGTTCCTAAATACTTATATTTTATAGTTGTGTGCATATGATGTTGAGCTTTGAATAACTTTGTTAGGTATGCATGCTTAATTCTAAGCTTAAGCATAATGGATGAATGTGATATAATAAGATTGGCTTGAGTTAAGTATGACATTTTGAGATTCATTATAAGTCATTAGAAGCATGTTTGTAGTTTGTATATGTAGTTAAGGAAATGAATTGTGTAAGTGTTGAATTGTGGTGCCATTGATGACACATTGGTTAGGCTTTAGGTTGATTGTCTTGGCATGCTTTGAGTGTCCTTGAAATGCATTCTTTAGGTCTTATACTCATTTTTTTTGAAAGTTGGTTTTGGTACCAAAGCATTTGGATATGAAATGAACAAATTTTAGGCACACACGATTTGAGATACGGGCTGTCACACGGTCGTGTGTCACAGACGGGCAACCTACATGGGCGTGTGCCCAGAACGTGTTAAGTGCAGATTTCACACAGGTTGTCACACAGCATGAGACACGGCCGTGTGACCCAACATCAAATTGAACATGGTCTACTACATGGCCGTGTAACCCCTGTTTTGAAAATTTTCAATTTTTCTTTGAACTTTTTGATTTGCCTCGAATTGGTCCCTGATTATTCCTAAACTATTTTTAGGGCTTCGAAGGCTCGATTTAAGACCAATAAGAGTATGTTTTACTTCGATCTTAATTATTTATGAAATTTTGTCAATTAATTTGGTAAACTTGATGTTTTATGTTATTGATTGTTTTGAATTGTACAATAATACTCTGTAACCCTAATCTGACGATGAAAGCGGTTATGGGTGTTGCAGAACTCATGTGGGTTCAATCATTATAGACTGAAATAGGTGTTTCTTTGCCACATACACTAATCACATGATGTGATAATACTAGCGCTGTAGTGTTTGTAGCAAATCTAGTGCAACATGCTTGAATGAAGCATGTAAAGTTAGATCTCTACTTTGTACGAGAAAAAGGTCCCTAGTGGAATTGTTCAAGTAAATTACGTGCTTGTTGTGGATTAGATTGCATATATTTTTGCTAAACTGTTATGTGTCAATTGCAAGGGATGGGACTTGAATCCCGAGTATGAAAGTAAGGGATTTCCTAATGGATTTATAAAGACCTAGGCTCTCCAACCTTAATAATTAGCTTTTGGGGTGTGGTTTTCCAAAGGTTTGTATCACAAACCAATCGTAGTCACAATTTCTGTACTCATCTAAGACAACGCCTTGGTGTTGTCAGCCCACATGATCTCTATGGTAACTCACAAAGGGCTTTAGAAAAAAGAGAAGTAGGAAGAGTATCAAGAATATATATAATTAGCACGTGTGTATAACTAATTAGTTAATGAGTTTAAATTATTTGACCATTTTTGTATCAGTACTCCTCTATTTAATGAATAAGTAGAATCATTCTCTTTCTTTCACTGCTAATCTCTTGTTTCTATTCTTTTCATTTCTCTCTTTCACCATTTTTGTATCAATACTCCTCTATTTAATGAAAAAGTAGAATCATTCTCTTTCACTGCTAATCTCTTGTTTCTATTCTTTGCATTTCTCTCATTATACAGATTTGTTACATGAATGCTATACACAACAAAAAAGTGGATATGTGGGTTCCAATGTAGTGATGTGTCTAGCCTTCTTTTCCTTTTATTGCACTTGGTGGCCGTTGTGACTGGAGAAGACTATCTTAGATGGGGTTGACATTAGCAACGGTGTTATCATTTTTTGGTTTTATTTTTGTCTTTTTTTTTTTTTTTTTTTTTTTGCTTAAAAATCAATTTTTGGTTTCTTGATCAGTAACCTAAATAAAATAATGACGTGACAAATTGTGTATATGTTAACCTTCATTTGTTCCACATCTAATCCTTTCAAATTTAAGTTAGGTAGAGGAAGGTAATATAATTAAAGTTTAAGTACCAAAATTTGATATTTTAAAAGTAGTGATACCATATTAAAAGATTTAATAAAGTACATGAGTCATTCATGCTATTATTCCATTATATTTAAGCATAAAATTTTAAGTGACTTGAACAATGTACTAGGTTTTGGACTGGTTTTGGCCTTACTGGCTAGTGTTATGATGGAAAAAAAATCTCGAATCCGATGGTTTTCGACATGACCCGATTAGTTAGGGTTGGATTTTGTTTTTGAAAAAAAATTTAGGACGGATTGAGTGAAATTAGAAAAATAGCAAGATTAGGGTTGGAGTCAGGTTTAAGGTAAATCTACCCTACCCCAAGATATTTACAAAAATATCCCTAAAATATAAGCATATATTAACCTTTGTTTTCAATAAATAAAAATAAAAAATAAAAATATTAAGTTTTAAGTTCAAACTTAAAAAAAATCAATCTTATTTACTTCAAAATTAAAAAAAATAAAACAATTAAATTAAATTCAAGGTACGTTGAGATGAAATTAGGTCTTCTATTAAATTTTGGGTTCAAAACAAAATTTTCCTTAAGAGTCAAGGTCGAGATGTCAATCAAACTTCTGCTCGTCTCGTTTCCATTCCTAGTCAGTGCACATCATTCCAATGGAAAACTAGAATATCCAATCCTATGTTCCACACTGGTGAACATTTTAGTCAGCACTAGTCACGTTGACTTGTTTCACTTAATTCTGATTATATTGACAAAAACATTATGCATTGACTGATGCAGTAAAATGTTAAAAAATGTAAAATTATTTTTATTGTTTATAATGATAAATAATAAAACTTTAATTATTAAAGTTTATCGCTTTAAATTTCAAATTAATAAATTAATAAATAAAAAAAGTAACAAATGAAATGAAAAATAGGGCAATAATCCTAAAAGCTTCACGAACACCCTTGTATATAGTTTTATGAAACTTCTATCTTATATGTTTAGTATGGGATGGTTTGTTGTAGATAATCTTGATGATTTTTCCCGTTTATTTTGAATTTTTCAAATAATGGTTTTTACTTGGAGTTTATCAATACTTTAATGATAATTATATATATAATTTATTTAATCTCTTTCATTTTATATTTGTAAATAATTTTATATGTATATATTAAATATTTTATAAAATATTGATAAATTCAAATCCATATGCTAAAATAGATTGACACCAACACGTACAAATTTCGATAGAAAAGCAATGCACTTATCGTTATGAAATTAATTCCGACTCTACGTAAAATTATAAATTATATATCACCAATAACACAATTTATAAAATTTTTAAGTTTGGAAATCGCTAAAAAAGAGTAAAGAATTACAAGACTTAAGCTTCTGATTAAAAAGTCAAATTTAGCTATAATAAATACATAACTCTACTGACTACTCCTAGCTTTACCTAGTGATTTAAAAAACGAGAGAATTTAGAAATATCACAAAAAAAATGACTTTAGGTATGTTATAGACAAAAGAAAAAAATAAACTAGGCTAGTTAGACCAATGGTCCAACCATTCAATACTAACATCTACAAGTATAAGTGTACATGGGCCGGGCCGGACCGAGTTTGAACTCGGCCCAACTAAAAATTTAGGCCTATTCATTGGACTCGAGCTAAGCCAACCCAAAAAATGAACCTAAAATTTTTGTCCAAGCCCGGCCCATATAAAAATGCTAAAACCCAAACCCAGCCCGACTCGAATCCTACCAGATTAATTTTTATATTATTTTATATAATTTTTAAATATATATAATACATCAAAATACTAAAAATCAAAATAAATATTTTTAACAAATTGAAAATAAATTTTAAAAATATGTAAACTTAAATAACATTAAAATAGATGCAACTTAACAAGCAAATGTCTCTAAAATAATAAAAAATTAACAAATATCTTTAAAATAATAACAAAATTAATAATAAAATAAGTTTTATATAATATCTAAACAATAACAACAAAATAATAAAAACATAATAGTAAAATGGTAGCAAAATAAGGAGAAAAATAATAAGAAAATAATATTAAAAAAATATTTTTTTTTTACTTTAATGAGTCTAGTTGAGCCCGCCAAAATGCTTTACTTGAGCCCGCCCATTTTTTAAACGAGCCTTTTTTTTTTTGTCCAAGCCCATTTTTCGGGTCTATATTTTTACCTAAATCCTCCCACATTTCGGAAGGGCCTTCGGGCCAGGCCGGGCAGTAGTCACCCCTACCATGGACACCTCTATCTACAAGCCTACTAATTATTTAAAAATAATAAATTCAATCAAACCACAAATGACCTTGTGACTTTAGGCTTGATCAAAACTATACACAAAAATGGATATTTAAATATAGTTAATTATCTAATTATTTAAATTGTTTATTTAAATCTAACTATTTATTCAAGTAGACTAAAACCTAGAATAACTCAATTATTTAATTTGGAAATTATTTTTCAAATTGAGTCAAACTTTTCTCAGTTGGATGTAGTTGGAAGATTGAGTTATTCTCCTTTCCATAAATTGTACAAGGAAGATGAATTGAGACGGTATTTTGTAAATACGTAATTATCTTGAATATATTAACTATTTCTTTATTTTCCAATCGCCTAGAAGGGACAAAAGAAACATCTTGTTCTTTCTTCAACAATTTCGATCTCTAGTGGACCTCTCAAGTAGGGTTCGAACCTGATGAAGTTCGACCATCTATCGAGAAAAAGAACGAATGAATCTTGTTGGATTCCTAAGAAATTCTTCGATTTCTTCCTAAGCGATGATTATTCATCCGCTTCACGCTCCATGAATAGCTGGGACATTCAGGAATATCCAAAAAGGCACGTAAGGAATCGGTCTAATTCTATCTTCGTTCGTTCCGTTTGAAGAAAGGAAGGATCCCATGGAATCGAACGATCTCTGGATTGATCAGAAGATCCTTTCAATTGGCGAGAATCTGTTACTTGAACGAAACTAGATCTTATGGAATCATATTGAATATTTGACGATACATTCCGTACCTTGCTAAAAAATCGATCTATGTTTACCAACCATACATTGTCTAACCAAATCCAATTCTCTCTCGATATGTTTCTCAAAAAATCCAATTCGTGTGGATTCTTCCCCCAACTAACGAAGATATCTTGACGGAATTGCCACATATGAAATTGAGCACAATTTTGCAAAGAAATAGCCCACTTGCCTCTCGAGAAGAGATGGGAAACAAGCTCAATATCATTTGATTGAATAGTTGACCCAACTCCTTGTTGTTTGAAGAAACCCTCCACTTCAATTGGTATTTTTTCACGAAAAGCAAACAATTCTAGATATTTGATATCTTTCTCTTTGAATGAGATCTCAATTCCAACAACGATTTCATTAGATATCTTACAACTAGAATCCCTCTTTTTTTTTTTATCCAATTCCTTCACCACCGCAAACTTCGATTAGATTCAGGCATGATACACTTTTTAGTTATTAGAACCCAAGTACTCCCTTTCGGATCCAAGAAACAGCTCTTAGAGATCTTTTTTTCCTTTTGGAAGATACAGGAGCGAAACAATCAACCTATTGATATTGGAAGACCCAAAAGATTCTTCCAATGCATCATTTCTAGGTCCAATGGAATTCATAGGTATAGGAAGAAGCCCTATCAAATAGAGATTTTTTCTTTCGACCATATTTCGATTGTTAATACAATATATAAGGTCCGCTACTACAAATAGTACTACACCTTTGATTGTGAAATATCTATTGCTTGTTGAACCCTGTGAATTGCGTGAAAGTAGGATATTCCAAATTCGGGGGTCCAAGAGTTTTATAAAACATTCTTGGTGGAAAAAAAATGTGAATGAAAGATCTCACTGAATTGAATTGGGTCCATGAATCTAAGAAATAGTTAGAATTATTGATCTCTCTCAATATCTCTCTCAATCCAAAAATCTATTATTTGAATTGATGTCCTTTCATTGATTCCTCCTAAATTGCATTGATTTATCATAAAGATTTCATTTCAATTGGAATTTGGTTATTCACCATGTACGAGGATCCCGATTAAGCATCCATGGTTGAATGGTTAAAGCACCCAACTCATAATTGGCGAATTCGTAAGTTCAATTCCTATTGGATGCAAGCCAATGGGACCCTCCAATAAATCTATTGGAATTGGCTCTGTATCAATAGAATCTCATCATTTATACATAACGAATTGGTGTGGTATATTCATATCATAACATATAAACAGTAAGAACTGGCATTCATATTAAGACTCGAACTCATAGAGAAGAAAATAGATTTATGGATAGAATCAAATATGTAGTAGTTACAGACAAAAAGTATTCGGTTATTGGCGAAAAATCAATATATTTCTAATGTCGAATCAGGATAAACTAGGGCAGAAATAAGCCATTGGGTCGAACTCTTCGGTGGTGTCAAGGTAATAGTTATGAATAGTCATCGACTCCCTAGAAAGTGTAGAAGAATAGGACCTATTATGAGACATACAATGTATTACAGGCGTATGATCATTAAGCTTCAATCGGGTTATTCTATTCCACCTCTTAGAATGAAAAAACTTAAATCAAAATACTTAATAGCATGACAATACATTTATACAAAACTTCTACCCTGGGCACACGCAATGGAGCCGTAGACAATCAAGTGAAATCCAATCCATGAAATAATTTGATCTATGGACAACATCGTTGTGGTAAAGGTCGTACTGCTAGAGGAATCATTACCGCAAGGCATAGAAGGGGAGGTCATAAGCATCTATGCCGTAAAATTGATTTTTGACGAAATAAAAAAGACATGGTAGAATTGTAACCATAGAATACGACCCTAATCAATATGCATACATTTGTCTCATACATTATAGGGATGGTGAAAAGAGATATATTTTACATCCCAAAGGGGCTATAATTGGAGATACCATTGTTTCTAGTACAGAAGTTCTTATAAAAATGGGAAATACCCTACCTTTGAGTGCAGTTTGGACTATTGATTTACGTAATTGGAAAGAACCAATTAGGTTTACAAAGAAACCTAAAAATCGATCACACTGATCCAATTTGAGTACCTCTACAGGATAGACCTCAACAGAAAACTGAAGAGTAACGACAACAAGTGATTGAGTTCAGTAGTTCCTCATATAAAATTATTGACTCTAGAGATAAAGTAATATGGAGAAGACAAAATTGTTTCAAGCAAAAGATGTAACTGTAAGCCCCTTTTTCAAAGAGAGGAGGACGGGTTATTCACATTTCATTTGATGGTCAGAGGCAAATTGAAAGCTAAACAGTGGTAATTCTAAAGATTCCCCGGGGGAAAAATAGAGATGTCTCCTACATTACCCATGATATGTGGAAGTATAGACGTAATTTCACAGTCATTCGATTTGAATGCTATATGAAGAACATAAGCCATATGACAGAACAAGAAGACTTAGGATGTAGAAGATCATAACATGAGTGGTTCGACAGATTTGGATTCCCATATATCCACTCATGTGACACTTCATTGTACACTATATATAAGAATTATACGAATTCATCTGTATAGATATCATCATCTACATCCAGAAAGTCGTGTGTTTTGAAAGAAGCTTGTACAGTTTGTGAAAGGGTTTTGATTGATCGATCAAAAAAAGAATCTACTTCAACCGATATGCCCTTAGACATAACCATACATAACATAAAAATCACACTTGGAAAGGGTAGACAATTAGCTAGAGCAGCGGGTGCTATTGTGAAACTGAATGCAAAGGAGGGAAATCGGCACATTAAAATTACCTTCTGGGGAGACCCATTTGATATCCAAAAACTGCTCAGCCACAGTCGGACAAGTGGGGAATGTTTTAAATCTAACTATGTATTCAAGTAGATTAAAAACCTAGAATAACTTAATTATTTAATTTGAAAATTGTTTTTCAAATTGAGTTAGATTTTTCACTTGGATATAGTTGGAAGATAGAGTTTTTCTCCTTTCCATAAATTGTACAAGGTAGATTCAACTAATGTAAAACAAATTTAATTTTACATGTGTGATTATGAGTACATTAAAATGTCAAATTATTTGTTTGATGTAAAAATATCAACCATTAACTATTTAGAACAAATGAAATTCTCAACCAATATAAATATCTAATTGATTCCAAACTATAAATATCAAATTTATTTAGAACTTGTACTTGTAAGAGCAATGAATGAACAATTCAACAATCAGTTTGTTTTTAGTAGAGTACATACATAGGAGAAACTACAGCATACAATCAAAATATTACAAAGCATAATGGACGAAAAACCAAACAAAATTGGAAAGAATCCGTATAACGAAAAATGGACAAAACTCACACATGATACATGACATATGCACAATTACATAAGTAGGACTCAAACCTAAGTACTTCTTCTACCTTAACCCACAATGTCAAGGTCTAATTGGCTCAACAATCAATTTGTTAGATATGAATCGATCATAGAATCATATAAATCTGTAAAACTAATTAATTTCACACCAACAATATATATTCTTCTAATCCACCAATCATATATTATACCCTATTCAAGAAGATCACCTATGCTTGAGTTTCAATTACATTAAAATATCGAATTATTTGTTTGATGAAAACAAGTTCCCACTGTTGAATAAATTAAAAACTATATACTTTGTATTTCTTTGAAAATAAATGTCTCTTGCAAGATGAGGATTTGATAAGCCTAAACATATCAAGATGTAGTAAGTCAGGGAACTCAGATCTACAAAGATAAAACCCTGTTAAAAGCTTCATTTTTCAATCAATTGAGAAGCATTTCTGTACATTGTTTCATGGAAAATCTCTTAAGCCCCTGTACTGTTCTCCATAAGCACTTTTTTTTTACCCATTTTTGCACCAACAATTGCAGAGAAGCAATTTTACTTCAAAATCAGACAATAGCCTATATTTATGAAACAGAAATCATGATAAAAACGAAAACAGTGAGGTGATAAGAAGAGGCATTTGCTAACCGGACATAATAATGCAGTTTAATCAGTGGTCAAAGCAATTGACGAAGCTGCTGGTTTTCCTTCCGGAGAGACTTAACCTCTTCCATCAGTTCAGCTTGGTTCTGCAGAATGGAGCTCATCACACGAGACATCTCCATCTGTTTGGCGATTCCACAAATTAGCGCTGCAGTTATTTATGAGAAAGCCAAAGCAATACAAAAACAAGAGATGATAGGAGATACCTCCTGCATGTGGAATTGTCTTAAGATTTCAATATGAAGGTTCCTCATATCTCCATGAATGGATTTCTGAAATGAATCAAGGGTTTCTTCAAGAGTACGTTGAAATAGCTGAAGAGTGAAGTTACTTCCTTGCTGGGGATCAGGTTGAGGAGCCTTGTGGAGTTGTGCTCCTCCCTGTTATAGTTGGAATCAATGAATCATCATGACCAAAGAAAACTATGGAATCGTAGAAGTTCATTAAAAAATATTCATCATGGTTGACTTCACCATTTCAATGTGTTAATGACAGTAGAATATTGAAAACGGTGAAACCATCCATGGTAACCTGACCAAGCAGGAGGATTACTCAAGCTAGACCTCCACTCTTAAAAGCAAACTGACATATAAGAAATTAAGTATAAAAGCCAACAATAATATAACCAAACCAGGTTTCATACATTCATAGCTGGAAGAATTCCTGATTCTGCTCCGGTAAATGAATCAGACCTCAATAACAAGCTATTCAACAGCTCTTCTCTGGTTTCAGCTCCTGTTTTCTTTGTTTTGGGGGAAACCATCAATTGAGAAGTTCCATCACTGAAGGTAGATGTAGTACTAATTCTCTCAGCGTATGTTGAAAACCTTCGAGGCAGCCCTAAAGATGCTAGTTTTGGTGAGTCGACGCTGCCTGCTCCAGTAATGCCTTTTGAACCAAGAGACAAAGCAGACATGGAGCTGGATAAATGTTCAGGAAATCCTAATGACGTCTCCTGACTTGAAGAGACATCTTTTGTGCGCAAGTTTTCATAGGTTATGTCATAACTTGTTAATGAGCTAATACTTGTCTGACTGAGCGTTGAAGATTGAGTTTGTCCAGAATAAGTAGAGCTTGTTGTCAGACCACCAGAAGCCTCCATCCCAAATCGAGATGGCAGATGACGGAGGTGAGCAAATTTATCAGATATCTTATCACCACCCCATGCTTCAGGAGGAGTGATGGAGGCCTCTTCACTCTTGGATGATGGTGTAGGCATAGATCCTAATGACGTCAAAGATCTTGTGTCATCCTGCACTAGTACGTGGTATACAAAAATCTTTATGTGGGACAGAGACTGGATTAAGCATGAACAACAGATGTATGGCTAAAGAGCGCCCGATATAATAGTCTGAAATAAGTAATTGATACAAATGAACATTGCAGAAACTAGAGCTCTCTGCAGTGAATAACTAGTCTGATATTTTGATCAGTAGCAGAATTCTGCTTCTTGGATCATAAACTAACTTTATTCAAAAGAAAAAAGGTCTCATATTTTAAATCTTAGAAATACTTAAAACATGCCAACCCAATTTGTTAGCAAGTATTTAGAACACATGTGACCTATTTTACTCAATGAAATGTACACTCAAAAATGCTCCAAACATACAAAACAATGCACAAATGGACAATTCACATTCTATGCAAAAATGAGGACTAACTAGTATAAGCACACTAACTTAGAACATTAGCATGAAGATTTTAGAGTAATATCCTGTACACCAAAACCAAAATAAATAAGCCATGCAACAATGTAATGCATGACAGAACATGAAAAAGCGCAAAACCTGTTGAGATATTGAACTGGACTTCCAATCAAATATTGGGTGATCACCAGCTCCATCATCAGTAAAAGCAAACCTCCTGCTAGAGGGAAACAGAAGGGAGGAAGGCCTCTTATCAGCGAGTAGATGCTCTTTCTTTGCACCCTCATGAATATCCCACAGCTTATCGAGTGAGGGTGTAATCGGTTGAACATCCACAACAGGGGAAAACACATCCATATCATCCTTGAGATTGTACTTAGAGTGAGGAGCATGTAATCTCGTCAGTGTTCCACCAGGCCACAGATGGCTTCTATGTGGTGTTTCCATAGAAGAAGACAGATTGCCTGTGCTTGACACTGATTCACTACTACTTGTAAGAAAAGATACTTCTGCAGGGCCTGATCGGCCACCAGAAATTGCAGTGGATACTGAAAGGCTCGATGATGTCACAGATGGAAGTGGGTCAGGCATAAGAACTGAATCCTCCACTGGACCCCCCAAGAGAGCAGTCTCAGCAGCGCAAGTACTCTCATTAACAATTACTGGTTTTGATCTTTGCCAGCATAAACTTGAAACAGCCTGATGGATGCTATAAACACTTGGGATTTAAAATGAATAAACAAATCAAGGTTCTTAACTCAAACTTATAACCTAAAGTTAAGATTATCACTAGTATGTTAAAATTACACAGCACTCTTTAAAGTTGGAGCACAAACAAGCAAGAAGTGAAAACCTATTAGAAATCACTAGTTCCATCATAGAACACGATCCTTGATAGCAATACGATTCATTATTATACATCAAGCTTAAAGTTCTTATGAAAAATAGAAAGAAAGTAAAAACTACAGAAACTTATCATGTCTGGATCATATATTAAAAGGTGTGATACATAGAGGAAAAGAGAACTGACCTCAGAACTGCTATAAGCGCGAAGGACAGTAAAAGGCTGTAGTTTTCCCCGAAGATCATAGAACGCTACTCTACCATTATTGGTGCCAGCTGCCAGTGTCCAACCATCATCTCTAAATGCCAATGAAGTGAAAGGTGCCTCATGAGAAATAAAAGCAGAGGGTCTTCTAGACCCAGTATCATAGGTGTATAGCTTCTTATCCAACCCAACACTAGCAATTATCTGTCAAAATGGAAAAAAGAAACTTGAAGCATCAGAACATTTAGCAAACTTTTGAAAGATGTCCTAACCATAAAAACAGCTCACTTCATTTTGAAATCCCAGAAGTCCCAACCATTTCCTTTAATTAAGCCTGGAAAAAGGAGGAGAAGAGAATGAAAAAGAAATAGAGACCGTATCATTGGATGGTGAGAAGCTAATGCCAGTTGTGGGTGCAGAGTGCTGCTTCAACCAGGAAACCTGTAAAAGGCAAATGGATTAATTGTGTATTTGAAACGGCAAGAATATTGAGATAGAGAGAGAAGAAGAAGAAGAAAAAAAAAACCTTTGGGCTACGACCGGTGGTATCCCATAAATGGATAGATCCATCGTCACCAGCAGTCACCAAAATGTGTCGGCTGATCCGAGAATAATCAAGTACACTCAGTACCTGGTCTTAAATTCCATCATAGGATTAACTTGCAAACAAGAATTAGAACTTAACATAAGCACTCAAGTGCAACAAAATAAACAACCTGTTCATTAGGATCTTTTAGTTCAGCAGCCCTTGCCCCAGAAGCAAGGTTATGAAGAATGAGATCCCCACTTTGGCTGATGGAGGTCAAGTGCTCATCTTTGCAATTGTACATAACACCTGTAATTGTGCTGGTATGACCCCTTAACCATTTGATGCAACGCTTCCTTTGCAAATCCCATATCCGTACAACTTGACCACTTCCCCCTGAACATATGTATCTGGACCCCTTGTTGCTAAAGCTAATAGCTAAAATAGACTCCTGCAAAAACATGGGAAATTTTACTTGATAAATTATAGTGTGAAAGCCCATAGCAGTAATTGTATCAAACATCCGTAGCTTTGGAAACTGATTAAGGACTGGGATTAAAGACGAAGCAAGTTGTGGTCTCATTAATAAATAATCAATTTAGGATGCGAGTCTTAAAAACTCGAGGGACTTAATTTTGCAAATGAGAGCACAAGATTTTTTTTTTTCGTACATCTAAGTTGACAGCCAATAAACAAAGGATGCACATCTCGTAGGTAACTTCTATTTCATCATGTACATATCTCCAGTTAAAAATCTTATTGCATCGAAAAATGTAATTAGAGACATAACATAAATAAATTTGGAATTTACCCATGATCTCAATAAACAATATATCCGAGTCCAAAAATTTATACTGCAAACAATCTATCCATACGTACTACCACAATATTCTATATTTTTTTCTTTAACAATGTACCAAACCTAAAGGAGGATTACCTCAATGTTATCTCCACAATCAGTCCCAGCAACCGGAACTGTCCACATCCTCTGCCCATTTTTCCGCCACAAAGATATCTTCTTATCTTCTCCGGCACTCGCTACCACTAAGTCTGCCATAACATCAACTCAGCTGGAATCAATTCAAACAAGTATATAAAGAAAAAAGAAAAAGAACTGAAATTTTCTGCATAATTGCTAAATTAATCTTTAATAAAGTTCTAATAAGTAAAAATGTGAAGTGAAAAAAAAATCACAGCAACCGAACAGATCGTAGCGAAAGAAATGGGGAGAAAAACAATGTTAATTGAATAGAAAAAAAAACAAAGCTTACTAGTGTGGTTCCACCTAACCGAATTGACAAAGCAACTCGGAGATGGTGAGTAACTTAAAACGCAAGGATCGTTCGGTTCGAGCTTAATGTCGAAGATTTTCACGGTGTCGCCGCCGCTCGCCGCTAGTAACTCCGGCGACGGATCCCGTCGATTCATCATAATACTATTATATATATATATATATATATAAAGAAAGATTTTCCTCCAGGAGAACTTTGTGGATCATTAAAAATTAAAGGGAAATGAGAAATTAGAATATTAAGAAAAATCAATAAAAAATGATTTGATTTTAATCAGAATACGGTGGTTAGAGAAAGTGTAAGTAAACCCTATGGAAAGCAAAAGGAGAAGAGAAGAGAAGAGAAGAGAAGAGAAGGGACAATTTCCCTTTTTAAATTGTAAAGGCGACCCATTGCCGAGCCTGGCCATTCTGGTTCAGTTCGAGTTAAATTCAGGTTAATAAAAAAATTATTTATTCAAATTCTGTTATGATTAAATTAAACTTTTTTTAAGGCAAAATTATTGGGTAAATATCCCTATATACCAAAAATAAAAAAAATTACGAAAATGTGTCAGTTTAAAAAATAATTATGAAAAAGTATTGTTTTCCCCCAAAAACGCGTTCACGTCGGTAGCGTTTTTTGGATCTGAAATAAAGCTTTTTAGATGCTTTTGTCCACCTCGGCAAAAGTGCGTCCACGTAAGCACGCTTTTTTTGAGGTGGACAAAAGCGTCTAAGGGGCGCGCTTTAGCCCTCCAACGGTCAAATTCCAACGGCTAATTTTTTTTTACCGTTGGGGTCCCAACAGTCAAAAAAAAATTATAAAAACCCCCAACCCTTTATTTTTTTACACTTCAATCCTTTCTCAATATTCTCTCAATATTCTCTCAATATTCTCTCAAATTTCTCTCAATTTTCTCTCAATTTTCTCTCAAAGTCCTTGAAATTTACGCTCAAATTTCTAAATAGTCCTTTACTATTTACGAAAAAGTCCTTTATAATTTTTTAATATATTTTTTTTGGAAAATTTTAAAATGTTTTATCGGATTACAATGGTCGGGGAATTACGTCGCCTAGACAACAAGCACATCTCCGTCGAGCAAATGCAAATGGTAAGTTTTAATTTTAATTGTTCAATATTATTTAATTTTTTTTCAATTATGTAATTTTAATTAATTTTTAATTATATAATTTTTTAAACAGTCTGTAGATCGGGTGTTGGAATGTTATATTCGCAACATGCATGGTCCCCCATCGCCGTTGATTGAGACTTACCTGCGGAAGCGGGTTTTTGGCACGTGGCCACGATAGGCCAAGGGTTCAAGTTGGATCCGCCTTTGATCAGCGCGTTGATAGAGAGGTGGAGACCCGAGACGCACACTTTCCATCGCCATGCGGAGAGTGTACCATCACTCTAGAAGATGTGCGCTTGTAGTTGGGATTACTGGGTGGGCGGCCAGTGAGTCACCGGGTCCTCAACATCTACCGATTGGATGGTCAGATGCTACGAGCTTCGGGTGCCATTCCGGATAGAATTCAAGGAGCTCGGATCGATATGGCTTGGTTACGAGATGCATTCCCAGAGCCGAATGAGGGTTCAACCGAAGTAGGAAGAATACGGTATGCTTGGGCATACATTCTTTAGATAATTGGAGGCTATCTGATGCCGGACCTCTATAGAAACCTCGTCTCCTGAAACTTGTTGATTTTAGAGCAGCCGGTGAATTGAGTTGGGGTTTGCCGTGCTATCGAGGTTGTACCGGGAGATGTGCGGGGTGACGCGACCGAGTAAAGTCAAAATCGGAGGTTGCCTATCACTACTTCAGTCATGGGCATGGTTTCGATTTCTATTTTTACATCCTCGACTCGACCAGCCATATTCATTCCCACTGATAACGAGGTAAATTTAATATAATATTTTACAATTATTTCGTAGATTTATAGTATAAGTGCATGCTAAAAGTTTATTTAATTAGGTGGAACCATTCGACGAGTCATGTTGGAATACCTAACTCGCTTGAGGATATACGGATCCTATTGGACCAACAGTCGGAATCACAAGTAAGTTTTGACTTTCGTTATTATAATTTAGTATTTCGTATGTGGTCTCTAATATTATGTATATAACTAATATTTTGGTAATGTTAATATAGTTTCAATGGACACCGTACGAGGATCCAAAAATTCCAGCGGTAATTCCAGAGAAGTTCTTCCAAAATCCGAACAGTTGGCATGTGAAGGTCCCATTGATCACCTACGCGACCGTGGAGAAGCACCAGTCAGATCGGGTTCTGCGATAATTTGGATTCTGGCAACCGATCCCCGTGCCACCGGAGGTGCTCGATGATGAGCACAAAGTGGACTTACGGCAGCCGCACACGGATTGGCCAAGATTTTGGTCAGGTCATATCGAGACGTGGGAGAACCAGTATGACTTTTTACCTATCCGGGAATCGATCATCGTTCTTGAGTTAGCGTGCGTGCCGGAGTACATGCCATGGTTTAGGATCCATGGCAAGTCGTATCTGTTGTCGGAAGAAGAGAGGTGACGGCAAATTCACGAGCGAAGGGAACGTCGGGCCCCTTTAAATCCAAGAGAAGGGGTGAAGAGACGGGGCCATCAACAGCGCCTACAAATACCGGCCCAAGAATAAATACCTACAATATCCGCAAAAAGAATAAAGTGCCTACACGATCATCGGGCCCATCGATTCACCAAACAACACTAACATCACAGCCTCCACTGTTTATGCGGTCGTACCTACCCTTATATGTATCCTCCTAACTCAGATATGTTTCCTTTTCCCACCCCACCCTAGGTTGGAATGCATGGCCGGGTTTGAGTCCGGTCCCGACTACTCCTGCTAGCTAGCCGATCGTGAGGCCGACGTCGCATGTGGGATTAGAGGAAGGGCCGTCGGGGAGCAGTTCTTTCTACCAGGCTCCTTCGTCGTACGAGATGCAGTCACCCCGCCATGGTTTATGCAAACACCTCCTGGGTCATTATTTTATCAAGGTGAGTCATCATCGCAACACCTGAACTGCACCCACCGCCGGAGAACCGATTCCCGTCCGAGGTTCCATGACCCTGGCCGGAAGCTAGAAGAAGGAGGAATCCAGCGCGTAACCACCGACCGCCCTCGTGTGGCACTGGTTCCCACCGGCATCAGCCCTAAACCCTAATTTAGTTTTGTAATTTTTTTTTTGTAATTTAGTTTTAATATATTTAATAAAATTTGAGTTTAATTTTTTATTTTCGTAATTTAAATTTTTAATTTAATTTTCATATCTTTGATAAGATAGAAATGGTTTAGTTTTTTTTATAATTTAATTTTTTATATTTAATAAAATTTGAGTTTAATTTTATTTCTTTTGTAATTTAATTTTTAATTTAATTTTAATATTTTGATAAGATAGAAATGGTTTAATTTTTTTGTAATTTAATTTTTTATATTTAATAAAATTTGAGTTTAATTTTATTTCTTTTGTAATTTAATTTTTTAATTTAATTTTAATATCTTTGATAAGATAGAAATGGTTTAATTTTTTTGTAATTTAATTTTTTATATTTAATAAAATTTGAGTTTATTTTATTTCTTTTGTAATTTAATTTTTTATTTTAATTTTAATATCTTTGATAAGATAGAAATGGTTTAATTTTTTTTGTAATTTAATTTTTATATTTAATAAAATTTTAGTCTAATTTTATTTCTTTTGTAATTTAATTTTTTATTTTAATTTTAATATCTTTGATAAGATAGAAATGGTTTAATTTCTTTTTTTTGTAATTTAATTTTTTCATATTTAATAAAATTTGAGTTTAATTTTATTTCTTTTGTAATTTAGTTTTTTTATTTTAATTTTAATATCTTTGATAAGATAGAAATGGTTTAAATTTTTTTTTTTGTAATTTTGTAATTTAATTTTAATAACTTGAATAAAATAAAAGTTCTTGTACAAAAGTTCACCGTTTTCCTCCAAAAAAATAGAAATTACATAGCCACCAAGAGACAGAAAAGCTAAGAACACGGTCAACTATTCCGATTTAGACACGAGCGAGATGTATGGCCCGGGTTTCTACACCATCCCCACAGCCGACTTTGGTTACTCGTTTCTCGAATATCCATATTGTTGCGTATTCTAGTCGAGTAAGGTCGACCTTTTAGTTTGCGCCTTAATTGTCTATCCGGCAACAGCATATACGGTGCAAGCGATACCGACGGCCACTTACGTTCATCTGGGACTGGTGGGAATACGTGTATCCACACGTTGTACATGTTTTCTAATTTGTACACTTCATCGACATAGCTCATGGGATCAAGACGGAGATTGTAACATCCCAAAATTGGGCCTAGAAGAATTGGGCCCAATGGGCCTTAGGCGTAGGTGCGTTTAAAATTTTTGAGAACAATAGAACGGCTTTAGTGCTAGTTGACCTATTAGGTGAGTGGTTTTGGAAGGTTAGAGGGTTACTATGAAGTCTCGAGGTCAAACTTTAGCTTTAGGGAAATTTTGGTTTTAGGTGAAAAAAACCCTAGGAGTTAGTAGGTAGGCTTTAAGAATAAAATGTGGAGAAAAAGACACAAGTGGAGTATGTGGTGTAGTGGCAAAGTGACGCCACATAAGAGACAAGGGGTGACGCCACCAGGAAGGAAGGAGGTCCAAGGTTCAAGTCTTGGCTTTTGCATTTTGGTTTTCTTTTTAAATGGACTCTAGAATTTTGCCATAGGGTTATATTTAGTTGCGCATGGTTTTAGACAAAAGGAGCTAGTTGGTAAAGTGGCTAGCAGCGTGGGTTATGTTACAAGGGAGCCTGAGTTTGGATCTCATGAAAGCAAGAAAGGATTTATTTTGTGGATTGGACGGCAAGAGTTTGATTTGGATTTAAACTCTACTGACGAAGGGATCCCACATCGGTAAGATACAAAGAAGGAATGTGAGAAGCTAGCTATATAGAGAGCATTCTATGAGGAGAGTTAATATACCTTGGTGGGCGTTTGGGTGTAGATATAGAGGATAATCGACAATAGTAGCGAAGGAAGGGCTACTATAATGTGAGATGCACGGTAAGGTTACGGTGAGGTTTCAGTTTCTGATAAGTGTATATTAAGTTATGATTAATCGTTAGGTGATGTCGATTGTAGGTTCGTGACTAAGGGGTTTGCAGCGCGCGTAGTTACCAGGTGTGTACAAACACTACACACACGATATCGAAAAAGTCGAAAAGCCGAAAGTGGCTAAATGGGCCCGGTGAGCCCTGAGGCTAAGTTTGATAAAATGGTTTGGTTTGTTATACGAATTAAGTTAGTCACTCATGGTACACGAATTGGATTTATTTTGGGCTTAATAGGCCATATGATGAGATTTGGGCCTAATGGGCCGTAAGGGAGTGATTTGGGCTTGATGGGCTTATGGGGACGTAGACATGTATGTTAGGGTTTATGGACCTTAGGTCTAGTTTGAACAACTCGTAAATTCCATAAAACTTAATTTAATTAAACATGTCTATGAACAAGTCACAGGGTCAGAGTGTGGCAACGGGCGTACGCATGTCTAGGATTGGATCCAAGGAGAGCTTGGTACCTAAGCGGCCCTAGTGGCCCACCTCCTCTTTTCTGGAATCCTATCTAGTGCGTAGCGTCTGTTCACTTTAGCCGCGAGGACTTGTTGATGGGCCAAAGTTCATAGCTAAAACCCGAAAGGGACAAAATACCCCTGATTTGCAAAATTACTGAAATACCCCTGGTTTATAAAATTACCGATGTAACACCCCAAACTCGGCCCATGCGTTCCGATCGGATCTGGCATGTTATCGAACACATAACATTTTATCAAATTTTGAAAAAAAAACAAGTTAAATTAATTAAATCAATAAAGAGAGACTTTTGAAAATAAACCTCTTTGTATTTCTATTATTAAGCATAAATAAACCTTATCATAAAATTCATAAGTTGCTTAACATTGATAATCTGCTGAGTTGAATGAAAGCTAGGGCTTTATTACATAAATATTCTCAAAAAAATAATGAAATAAAATAAACTTTAAGAAATCCCAAAAGAAATTAACTTGTAGAAATAGAACTTGATGGCCCCTCGAGTCTGCCTCGGTTCCCATGTTCATGATCTACTGCTCACCTAAAATGTTGGGAAAAATAAAAGGTTGAGTCACCAAGACTCGGTGTGCAAATCTCGAGAACACATAAAAGGCTTGAGGCCCACAAACACATTATGAGCCTTGGCCCGTATTCAAGGGTAACAAAATGCAACATGGCCCATCCCAAACCTATGAGTCCATCCTCTACACACCCCGTACCAACCATCACACCGTGGGATTTCTACAATCAACCCTCCATCCGCTACACACCATATCGATAATTTGTCTTTCATCATAAAGACCGATCACTATGTGACCTATGTGGCGAAACCATAGATCATTGTCTTGACCTTAATAATATATCGATAATTTGTGTTGCTGTCATAAAGATCGATCACTATGTGACTTATGTGGCAAAGCCACCGATCGCCTCATGACACCGCTCCCCTTCCGTAAATTAATCAATCCCATACCATGCATACATGCAAGAATCGAACATTAAACTATCTAAACAGATCACATATTTTTACATACTTGATACACATAGAGAAGTTTCTATGATTACGCACTGCATCCCTTGCCTAACCCTTTCTCGGGTAATACGATTGTTCATACTGACCTCATTTTTGACATTTAGCCCATAACATACATATAATTCAGATTAACTAGTGTGATAGAGATCTACACACCTTTTCTACTTTTAGCCCATAACATACATATAATATAACAAAGCTTATGTGTCAAGAATCTACACACATGATTACCGATAAAACGAGGCTTTCTATATCGACACTATCCTTAGTCGACACAACTCTATCTGCCTAAGGTGTTGTTTAGAAGTCGGTCCATAACCAATTGGCCAATCTCGAACAGCAGATACTGCTCGTTTCTTAAACTTAGAGATTCTTTCTTTTGCCTGATCCATATTTAATTCCATCATAAATCCTTATCAGAGTTACTATAATAATATTTAATCGTTAATCCTCCTTATAAAGTTAAAATCTTGTATATAATGATGAAATCTAATAGAAATCTAGGAAAATCTTCTTACCTTAAAAATCCCGAAATTGGAGACTTTTGAATTTTGGCTTTTAGATCTAGTAGACTAGACTTCCTTCAAATCCCGACTTGCCGCCCATCATAAACCATTAAACTATTAGCTTTCGGCTTTTGCCTTTTCAAAAATCGGGAATAGATTATGAGAACTAATCAAAAATCTACTATTACCTTAACTTAAGAGATTCGGCTAGTACTAGAGAGAGAATTCGACAATGTCAATGGAGGATTTAAATGCCGAAAGTATAGGACAATTTCTCAAATAGGATAAATAAAATAAAAACTATAGAGATTTTGGCTTTTTAGAATAGGAAGAGAATAATGGAGTTTTCAGCTTTTAGAAGAAAGAAGAGAATAATGGAGTTTTCGACTTTTAGGAGAAAGAAGAAAATAATGGAGTTTTTGGCTTTTAGAAGAAAGAAGAGAATAATGGAGTTTTTAGCTTTTAGAGAAATTGGAGAAAGAGATTTGGAGAAAAGAAGCTAAGGAATTTCGGTACAAAAGGGAGAGGATTTAATGTCAGAAACAAGGAGCTAGCCCCCCTATTTATAGGAAATTCGGCAACCCTTTACCATGTAGTAGCTGGTTTCTTTACTCCTCTCAGTGATGGATTCTTGGCCATCACTCTCTTTGTAGATAAATTCCTAACTTTTCTCCTTTATCTTAATCTACTAGCTCATCTAAAAGAGACTTAATTATCTCTAACTCCTCCCTCCTTTATTAGCATATTATCCATATATTTTAATCATAAAAATCCTAGATCTTAGCCTTTATCTGCTTATTATCCACATAAAATAAATTCCTAAATAATAGCCTTTATCTGCTTATTATCCATATATTTTAAACATTAAAACCCTAAATTTTAGCCTTGTTGCCATCCACTCCACCTAATCTAATGCCCAAAATTTAGCTAACTTAAATTAAAAGAATTGGGCTCCATGAAACTTAAATTTGGGCCCTTACTCCTTGTGTGTGGCGTCACCTCCTAAGATTGGGCCACAAGCCCACTTTGGTATTTTAAACATAGATACTACCTTTTAAACCCTATAATGCCCAAACAGATAATTTTAATCAAGGCCTCTGCCTAAGCTCGAGCCCAATTTGGACCCTTAACACTTAAATTAACTCATTCCAAATATTCACCCATTAAACGATAGGCCCAAAAATTTAGGATGTTACGCTTCTACCTTCCTTAAAAAATTTCGTTCTCAAATTTCCAACTAACTAGTAATCATTCTACCTGAGTCTCACCACTATGCTTTCGCTGCGCACTCTAATTCTAAAGCCAAAATAAACACTTAGTATACTATGGTAGGGTATGCACCATTATTCGCATCTGAAGCGTCTTCGTCCCCTTGTACTCATTCTACCGATTTACGTTTATTTGATTAGAAATTTTATGAATCATTATTTCTTTCCACTTATTTATCGCGAACAGTCTTATGATTAATAGTTCTAAAAAGTAGTTCTTTCGAATTCATACACACATTACAATCTCAAGTTCATTCATTCAATCATCAACATTCATGAACTCGCGTTCATTACAGAAAAGTGTTGTGGTTGTCATTGTTGTTGTTTTCCACTACCCAGGGGCATTTTCGTAATTTTATCCTACAGGGGCATTTTTGTAAATTTTTTTTGAAATGAGGTTCCTTGATGCTTTTATAAAATAAAGGTATTTTGGTAATTTTACATTTCTGGGGGTATTTTGGTAATTTTGGAAACCAAGGGTATTTTGGTAATTTTAGAATCTAGGGCATTTCAAAATTTTGAAATTTGAGGGTATTTCGATAATTTTAAAATTTGGGGGCATTTCGATAATTTTGAAATTCAGGGGTATTTCGGTAATTTTAAAATTTTAGGGTATTTCGGTAATTTTAAAATTCGTGGGTATTTTGGTAATTTTTGTGATCTTAGGGTATTTTGGTAATTTTGTGATTCAAAGGTATTTCGATAATTTTACAAAACAAGAGTAATTTGGTAATTCTACAAATCAGGGCTATTTTGGTTATTTTGCATAATAAGGGTAATTTGGTAATTTTCTTCATAGTTGTGAACATTTTCAAATCAAATGTATTTTTTTTCTGGAAGTGTACAAAACTTAAAGGTTTTGGTTGCAAAATAGGGTGGTTGGTCCCTTTCGGGTTTTAATTATGGGTTCAGCCCATGAACAAGTCCTTATAGCTAGAGTGAACAGTCACTACGCACCAGGTAAGATTCCTATGAAGAGGAGGTGAGTCACTAGGACTGCTTAAATACCAAGCTCTCCCTGAATCCACTCCTAGGCATGCGTATGCCTATTGCCACACCCTGTCATGGCTAAAGTGAATAGTCACTATACATCAGGTAAGACTCCTGTGAAGAGGAGGTGAGTCACTTGGACTGCTTAAATACCAAGCTCTTTCGGATCTACTCCTAGACATGCATATGCCTGTTGCCACACCTTAGTCTTGTGACTTGTTTACGTGTTTTGTTTTAGTGAAATGGAATTGAAGAGTTGTTTACCTAAGCCTAGAGTCCATCAAGTTCTAACCTAGATAGTCTACGTCCCATAAAGCTTATTAAGCCCACATAAATAACACAAGAAGAGTTTAGAATACTTACAGGGCGGATCGGTGCTTAGAGACTCAAGGCCATGTCCTCGAACCAAAAAAATTTTTCTAAAAATATTTCTAGACCCATTTCACAGCCCGAGTTTTGAATTGGGCTCTGATACCAAAATGTAACACCTCAAACCCGGCCCATGCGTTTTGACTGGATCTGGCATGTTATCGAACACATAACATTTTATCGAATTTTGAAAAAACAAGTTAAATTAATTAAATCAATAAAGGAGAGACTTTTTAAAATAAACCTCTTTGTATTTTTATTATTAAGCATAAATAAACCTTATCATAAAATTCATAAGTTGCTTAACATTGATAATCTGAGTTGAATGAAAGCTAGGGCCTTATTACATAAATATTCTCAAAAAAATAATGAAATAAAATCAACTTTAAGAAATCCCAAAAGAAATTAACTTGTAGAAATAGAACTTGATGGCCCTCGAGTCCGCCTCGGCTCCCATGTTCACGATCTCTTGCTCACCGAAATGTTGGGAAAAATAAAAGGTTAAGTCACCAAGACTCGATGTGCAAATCCCGAGAACACATAAAAGGCTTGAGGCCCACAAACACATTATGAGCCTTGGCCCGTATACAAGGGTAACAAAATATGCAACATGGCCCATCCCAAACCTATAAGTCCATCCTCTACACACCCAGTACCAACCATCACACCGTGGGATTTTACAATCAACCCTCCATCCGCTACACACCATATCGACAATTTGTCTTTCATCATAAAGACCAATCACTATGTGACCTATGTGGCTAAGCCACCGTCATTGTCTTGACCTTAATAATATATCGACAATTTGTCTTTTGTCATAAAGACCGATCACTATGTGACCTATGTGGCAAAGCCACCGATCGCCTCATAACTCGCTCTCCCTTCAGTAAATCAATCAATCCCATCCCATGCATACATGCAAGAATCGAACATTAAACTATCTAAGCAGATCAAATATTTTTACATACTTGATACACATAGAAGTTTCTATGATTACGCACTGCATCCCTTTCCTACCCTTTTGGGTAATACAACTGCTCATACACCTCATTTTTGGCTTTTAGCCCATAACATACATATAATTCAGATTAACTAGTGTGATAGAGATCTACACACCTTTTTCTACTTTTAGCCCATAACATACATATAATATAACAAAGCTTATGTGTCAAGAATCTACACACGATTCATCGATAAAACGAGGCTTTCTATATCAACGCTATCCTTAGTCGACACAACTGCTATCTGCCTAAGGTGTTGTTTAGAAGCGATCCACAACCAATTGGCCAATCTCGAACAGCAGATACTGCTTCGTTTCTTAAACTTAGGGATTCTTTCTTTTGCCTGATCCATATTTAATTTCATCATAAATCCTTATCAGAGTTACTATAATAATATTTAATCGTTAATCCTCCTTATAAAGTTAAAATCTTGTATATAATGATGAAATCTAATAGATGTGAATATCGGTGCGTACCCTACCATAGTATACTAAGTGTTTATTTTGGCTTTAGAATAAGAGTACGCAGCGAAAGCATAGTAGTGAGACTTAGGTAGTTTGATTACTAGTTAATTGGAAATTTCGAGGACGAAATTTCTTTAAAGGGGTAGAACTGTAACATCTTAAATTTACGGGCCTATGCATTTAGTATGGGGATATGTTTAATTTGTTAATTTAAGTGATAGGGGTTCAAAATTGGGCTTAGGATTAGGCAAAGGCCTTGATTGAATTATTTGAAGGTGGTATCATTAACAATTAAAAAGGAACAAGTTTTGGGTCGCAAGGAGCCCATGTTTTTAGGCCAATTTCGGCACTTTAAATGAAAATAGGGTGACGCCACATACAAGGAATTAAGGGCCCAAATATTAAGTTTAATGAGGCCCAAATCTTTTAATTTAAGTTAGTTAAATTTCGGCATTAGGGTTAGTAGAGGTGGACGGCTACAAGGCTCAAAAATAGGAGAAATTATGCGGATTTTATAAATGATAATATCAAAGATAAAAGGAGAAAAGTTAGAGCTTATCTTCAAGGGAAGTGTTGGTAGAAAATCCATCGCTTAGAAGAGTGTAAAATTGACTCTTGCATGGCAAAGAGGGTGTCAATTTTCCCTCTCTTTTGGCTGAAATTTAAGGGCGTTTTTGGTTTTTAGCAGTAGGTGCCGAAATATCTATAAATAGGAGGGGCTAGCTCCTTGTTTCTGACATTGAAAACCCTAAATTCCTCTCCCATTGTGCCGAATTTCCCTAGCTTCTCTTTCTTCAATTTCTTTTCTCCAATTTCTTCAAAAGCCGAAACTCTTCTCCACTTTTTCCTCCTTGTGCCGATTTCTCTAAAAAACCAAAACATCCATAGTCTTCTCTTTTATTCATCTTATTTGAGAATTAGTTCTATACTTTCGGCATTTAAATCTTCCATTGGCATTGTCGAATCTCCTTTCCAAGTGTTAGCCGAATTCCCTATACTAAAGTAAGTGCCGATTTCTGTTAGATCTCATATTCTATTTTGGTTCTTAAAAGGCAAAAGCTGAAAAATTAATGGTTTAATGATTCTATGTTGACGACAATTCGGGATTTGAAGGAAGCTTGGTCAATTAGATCTAAAAGCGAAAATAGCTAGTCTCCACTTTCGAGATTTTTAAGGTAAGAAGATTTCCTAGATTTCTATTAGATTTGATCATTATATGCAAGATCTTAAGGTTATAATGAGAATTAACGATTAAATATTGTGATAGTAGTTCGATAAGGACTTGTGATGGAATTAAATATGGATCGTGCAAAGGAGAAAATCCTAAGTTTAAGAAAAGAACGATTATCGCCATTCGAGATTGGCCACTTGGTTGTGGACCGCTTCTAAACAACACCTTAAGCGGATAGCGATGAGTGTCGACTAAGGATAGCGTCGACATAAAAAGCATCGTCTTATCGATAATCAGGTGTGTAGATCTCTAACACACTAATAAACCTGTATGTATGACTATATATATGTTATGGGCTTAAAAGCCGGAATGAGGCTATATAAACAGTCGAATGGAACCCTAAAAGGGTTAGGCAAGGATGCTAGGTACTAAACATAGAACTCCCTATGTGTATCGAAAAATATATATGACTACATGATGTTTTCTTTATGTGTATGCATGGGGTTGGAATATGATATTGAAGGGGAAGTGCATGATAGGTCACTTGGTGATCGGTGGTGGAAATCCCACATATACAAATGTTAGGTCACATAGTGATCGGTGGCTATGCCACATTCAATGATTCCTAATTAATAGAAATAGGCAGTGCGGCTGTCGTTTTGGTATGTAGCGGATGGCGGGTTGATTGTAGAAATCCCTAATGTGTGATGGTTGGTACGGGTTGGTATGTAGAGGATAGAAACCTAGGATGGGTTGGGTTATTCATTATTTATCATTTACCATGTGATTATGATTATTACCTTCATGTATGGGCCAGGGCCCATAATGTGTTTATGGGCTCGGATCGTTGTGTGTTTCGAGATTTATATACTGAGTCTTGGTGACTCACGCTTTTTTTTTCTACGCTTTCAGATGAGCATAGAGCGTGGACATGGGAGTCGAGACGGACTCGAGGGGCCATCAAGTTTTATTTCTACAAATTATTTTTTTAAATTTCTTTAAATTTTATTTTATTTTATTTGGGAATATTTATGTAATAAGGCCCCTAGTTTTATTCAACTAAGTAGTTTTCAATGTTATGCAACTTATAAATTCATGATAAGGTTTATTTATACTTAATAATAGTAATACAAGGGATTTTAAATTTTAAAATGTCACTTATTTATCCAAATAATGTCCAATTGACTTACGATTCCATAACGAACAAAGCAAAAGTTTTCAATGTACAACTCGTAGCATACTAGATCTGGTCGAAACGTATGGTCCGGGTTTGAGGCTGTTACATTTTAGTATCAGAGCCTAGGTTGCAAAACTCGGCTGTGGAATGGGTTCGAAAGTGTTTTTCAAAGTTATTTGAAATTTAGTTTTAAAAAAAGTATCTTTATTGTAAGTATGGCACCCGAGTCTCCGGCACCAAATCCGTAAGTCCCCTTACTTATTAGTATATGCTATAATGACTGTATTTATTCTGTGTATGTTTTGGATGTGATGTTTGAATGGAAAAATTTTATGTATAAGTGTTAAATATTTGTTTGCTTCTGTATTAGATATTTGGTTGTGTGAAGAGGTTCCAAGCTTAAGTTAGAAAGTGTATTACTGTTTTAGAATCAGAGTGCGCAGTGTGAGTGTAGTGTTGTAGGTTAAGATATGCGACTATTTCTATAGCTAAAAATTTTGAGGACGAAATTTCTTTAAGGAGGGTAGATTTGTAACATCCCGAAATTGGGCCTAGAAGAATTTGGCCCAATGGGCCTTAGGCGTAGGTGCATTTAAAAATTTTTGAGAATAATAGAATGGCTTTAGTGCTAGTTGGATCTATTAGGTGAGTGATTTTGGAAGGTTAGAGGGTTACTATGAAGTCCCGGGGTCAAACTTTAGCTTTAGGGAAATTTTGGTTTTAGGTGAAAAAAACCCTGGGAGTTAGTGGGTAGACTTTAAGAATAAAATGTGGAGAAAAAGACACAAGTGGGGTATGTGGTGTAGTGGCAATAAGAGACAAGAGGTGACGCCACAAGGAAGGAAGGAGGTCCAAGGTTCAAGTCTTGGCTTTTGCATTTTGGTTTTCTTTTTAAATGGACTCTAGAATTTTGCCATAGGGTTATATTTAGTTGCGTATGGTTTTAGACAAAAGGAGCTAGTTGGTAAAGTGGCTAGCAGCGTGAGTTATGTTACAAGGGAGCCTGAGTTTGAATCTCATGAAAGCAAGGGAGTATTTATTTTGTGGATTGGACGGCAAGAGTTTGATTTGGATTTAAACTCTACTGACGAAGGGATCCCACATCGGTAAGATACAAAGAAGGAAGGTGAGAAGCTAGCTATATATAGAGCCATTCTATGAGGAGAGTTAATATACCTTGGTGGGCGTTTGGGTGTAGATATAGAGGATAATCGACAATAGTAGCGAAGGAAGGGCTTCTGTAACGTGAGATGCACGGTAAGGTTACGGTGAGGTTTCAATTTCTGATAAGTGTATATTAAGTTATGATTAATCGTTAGGTGATGTCGATTGTAGGTTCGTGACTAAAGGGTTTGCAGTGCGCGTGGTTACCAGGTGTGTACAAACACTACACACACGATATCGACAAAGCCAAAAGCCGAGAGGCTAAGTTTGATAAAATGGTTTGGTTTGTTATACGAATTAAGTTAGTCACTCATGGTACACGAATTGGATTTATTTTGGGCCTAATAGGCCATAAGATGAGATTTGGGCCTAATGGGCCGTAAGGGAGTGATTTGGGCTTGATGGGCTTATGGGGACATAGACATGTATGTTAGGGTTTATGGACCTTAGGTCTAGTTTGAACAACTCGTAAAATTCCATAAGACTTAATTTAATTAAACATGTCTATGAACAAGTCGCAGGTTGGAGTGTGGCAACGGGCGTACGCATGTCTAGGATTGGATCCAAGGAGAGCTTGGTACTTAAACGGCCCTAATGGCCCACCTCCTCTTTTCTGGAATTCTACCTGGTGCGTAGTGTCTGTTCACTTTAGCCGTGAGGACTTGTTGATGGGCCAAAGTTCATAGCTAAAACCCGAAAGGGACAAAATAACCCCGATTTACAAAATTACTGAAATACCCCTAGTTTGTAAAATTACTGAAATATCCATGGTTTGTAAATTTACCAAAATACCCCAAGTTTGTGAAACTACCGAAATACCCCTGGTTTGTAAAATTACTGAAATACCCCATGGTTTGTAAAATTACTGAAATACCCCTAGTTTATAAAATTACTGAAATACCCCTAGTTTGTAAAATTACCAAAATACCCCTGATTTATAAAATTACTAAAAACCCTTGATTTGTAAAATTATCGAAATACCCCTAGTTTGTGAAATTACCAAATTACCCTTGGTTAGTAAATTACTGAAATACCCTCGATAGGTAAAATTACCGTTATACCCTTAGGGGTTGATTAGCGTGATTGTGTATAAACCCAAACACACTGTACTTAATTATATTATTAATTGTATGGGCTGAAAAGCCGAAAAAGGCTGTAAATACAAACCCTTTGAGGGTAAGGCAGGAAGTGCCAGGTACGTATCTGTAATTACTTGATATACGTTGGTTATGTGTGATAATCTATTGCCTTGTTACTAGCATGATACATCTGTCATGATATAAATGTTGTGCATGGGATATGGGAATGTTGATAAAGGGGAAGTGATAAGGTCACATTCTGATCGGTGGCTCTGCCACATTGTTCTTAAGGTCACATGGTGATCGGTGGCTCTACCACATTATTTATTAAGGTCACATAGTGATCGATGGCGCTGCCATATCTGTTTACGAGGTCACGTAGTGATCGGTGGCTATGCCACAATTGTTTTAAGGTCACATAGTGATCGGTGGCTCTGCCACATTTTTTGACAGCATGATTGTCAAGATGGTGTGTAGCAGATGGAGGGTTGATTGTAAAAGTCCCCATGGTGTGATGGTTGGTACGAGTTGGTGTGTAGAGGATGGAAAATTAGGTTGGACTGGGTTTGCATCGCATTGCATATATTATCTGCTGTAACATATGATATAGGTTAAGGCTCAACCGAGACTATTTTGGGCTAAGGCCCAATTGCCACCGTTACTGTAATGGGCTTCGGCCCGGATTGTTGTGATGCATGTTCTTACCAACGAGGGTTGTGCAGACTGAGTTTTCATAAACTCACCCCCTATTTTTATTAAATGTTTCAGGTGATTCTCAGCGATTGAGGATTGGGAGCCGTGGAGGACTCGGGGGTGGCTATACATCGGAGATACTACTCGTGAACTTTAGTAATTTTGATTTTTGCATTTTCTTTTAGATTATTTATTTTGGGTTAGTATTTTGTAATAAGGCCATTGGTTTATTTTTCTAAGTTTTCATTTATAACTGTTAAACTTATAAATACGAGGTTTCTTAAAACATTAGCAATCGTTTTCTAAATATCATGTTTACGCAACGATGCAAGTTCAACTTTCAATAACAAAACAGTTTTTCAAAATAATAACTACTTTTAAACAGTCATTTAATAAATCACGTTTTTCTCAATCAAACAATGAACTCGGAGTTCAAAAATCTAATAAAACTTTTTTAAAACAATTGCTTAGCTTTTCAACTTCCTTCAATGTGACACGCCAGATTCGGCCTAACTTCTAGGCCGGGTTTGGGGTGTTACAGAGATTCTGACAAGTCGCAAGTACATGAGCACATGGGTAACGAAGTGCGTCAAATATCCCACAGTCGCAGGTCCTATTTGTCAAGTGTACACGATAATGCCCGCTAACAATACCTTGGTTCGGTCATCAAACTCCGTGACACGAAACCATAGGTTTGTCATGATCGTGACACACTGTGTGCATGGTGTTCACCCGTGCCTTCCCACGGTTTATTTCTTGCAAGACCTTTGGGCTCCATACATGGCCTCCTTGTATCTGCCCTCTATAACTCGCTGCTCTCTTTGGAAATAGTGCCGCTAAACGAAAATATGTCTCCACACAACCGATGTAATTGGCAGATGACGGGTTCCTTCTAGAAGAGAATTTATGTATTCGGCCAGGTTTGTGGTCATATGACCATATCATAGGCCGCCGTCATATGCTTGTGTCCACTGTTCGAAAGGAATATTGCACAGGTAGTTTGTGCCTTCGGCGTTATCTGAGCGCAAATTGGTTAGCATCTCCTGAAAATGGTCTTTATTGATCTCGTACCCTGCCAACATATGTTGATAGCGAATATTACATACCACTCTTCAATTGAGAATAAATTGAATATTACAAACGAAATTATATTAATAGATATTTCATACCCATATCGTCACTTGTTGTTTCTGTCTTTTAGATCGATGTTGCCCATAGTAGTTGGATGAAACATGCCTCAGGCAATATCGATGGTGTGTGCGATGCCACATGCTTCCCTAGCATTCTATTGCCACAAGTATTCTAGGGCCCCGGTCCGATATAATGCATATGTCAGGTTACGGACAGACATGCCTCCTTAACCTAGATAGGAAGAAGTCCCAGTCATCAGCTGACTCCCCTGGTGTTATTGCGAATGCAATCGGAAGGATTCTCTCACAGCTGTCTTGTGCCACAGCTAGCAATAGCCGATGCGTATATCTATCATACACAAAGGTACTGTCAATTTGTACCAATGGCTTGCAGTATGTAAAAGCATCTCGACATTGCTTAAATGTCCAGAACAGATGCTTGAACACCGTGCATCCATGGAGCAGACGATCGTTGTAGTACGCCGATTCCGTTTCAAGGTCCGTCGTGCTTTGCTCGACATATCTCTCCAAAGACTGACACCACCGCCACACTTCATTATATGAAGTGTCCCACCGACTGCAACTTTTCTAACGCCTTCGCTTGCTATCCAAGCCTTTCAGAAGAGGGCGTGTACCCCAACCGCTACGAATATTGCCAATTAAGGCTGGCACCGTAGTCTTGGGATCGGCCTTCATCGTCAGGATTATTAAGTCAGGCAACATGTTTGAATCCATCCTCGGATGATCTTGTGTTACACCTACCATCGAAGTACGTTAAATAATGCAACATTACATAATATTAGTGTTATTCGAAATCATTGAACACATAGTGGTATTGTATCGTCTTGCACTGCATACTTTGTCTCGTACTTATCAAGCCTAGATTTAACCACATTGTAGTTAACCCGTTCACGATCTTCAGTATTGTTTCAATGCAAGAAGAAAAGTATTTTGTTGGAAAACGGTTACCAACTTCTAATTGGTCCGAATCCAACGAAGAATTTGTACGGTCACGAGTCCGGTGTGGTAGTTCAGAAACTCCAATGCATCATCTTGAGATAGATCGACATTATGCATGTGGGCTGGAGGTGAGTACGCCCTGAATAGCGGATCTTCTTCTTCTTTCTTCTGAACCGCCCTCAACTTCTTCAGGTACAATTGGAACGGGCTCCGGTTCAGAAAATAATCCAACTTCTGCACCGTCGGGCCTTGGCTCCCGAGGTGGATCCATATCGGATTCATCGTCTGACCCTCCATAACCTGCAACAAACGAGGGCCTCTCACCGATGGATGTCGTCGGGAGTACATCATCCCTCCTTAAACATCTTTCATAAAGATCCCAATCATATGTGGATTGCCAACCACTAGAAGTTGCTGACGTCCCCCAATACGTATTTCTATCATCGAACATTGAAGGACGGATATGCATGTCCCATCCACCAATCGAGTGTCGTGCAGGGGTTATGTTTTCCATACTACCACCGCATACGGGCACTTTTGTGTTTTGCCTCTCACTTACAGAGTGTCGGCTTGGGGTCGTGTATTCCCCTCGAACGGCAGTAGATGTTGAGGTCGCAGAAAGATCACTTGGAGATGAAAATTCTACATATAACTCGAGATAGGGCGATCCATCGGCAAGATGAGTCTCCACCATTGCCTCAAGGCTCAGGGACCTTTGATGTCGAATGAGTCATATCTCACCGGATCAACCAAGCGCAAAAATCTATACTTAATAGATGAACTTTCATTGGCATTGTTCAATATTTTACGCCTAATTCTTTTGCGAAGTTCTACCAAATCGACGTTCGATTAAAACTCGGTCGCTTATGTTCTCCGATAAGAAAATAACACCATTTTGGTGTCACGAACTTCACCATCGTAGTAAATAACAAAGATTAATACGTTCACTCATTTTCAATTTTTTTTCTTTTGCCCGAATTTGCCTTCCGCTGGCCGAGAATGAAATTTGGTGATTTATAACCTAAGTTTCTTTGGAGACCATCAGTAGCAAAAGAGTGTCCATGTGGGAGCTCTTTTGGTACTCCTACCGACAAATGCACCTATTTGAAGCGTTTTTGGCCATTGTTTGTTGAAACGTCTCCTCAAAATTATTTTACGGAGACCATCAGAGCAAAAGAGCGCCCACGTGGGAGCTCTTTTCGACTCTCTTGACGATGCACCTATTTGAAGCGTTTTTGTACGTTTGTTGAAACGTCTCCTCAAAATTATTTTGCCGAGACCACCGCCCAAAAATTCAATTAATTTTTCATAGGGAATGGAGGCAAAAACGCGTCCACGTCAACAAGATTTTTCTAAAGCGCCCCTTAGACGCCTTTTTTCCACCTCGAAAAGCGCTTATGTGGACACGCTTTTCTTGAGGTGGATAAAAGCCGCCTAAGGGCGCGCTTTAGCTCGCATCCCCAAAAATGCTGGCGACGGGACGTATTTTTGGGGAAACGGTACTTTTCCGTAATTATTTTTCAAACTGGCACATTTTCGTAATTTTTCTTTATTTTTGGTATATATGGGATATTTACCCAAAATTATTTCGTCGATGCTAAATTTTCTTTTATATTTTTCTCATTATATAGAGTAAATTTGGGTCATTTAAGAAGAAATTTTTGTAATTTGGATACCGAATTTTTAAGCTGTTTTAATTTTAGTCATCCAAACAGCAGTTCCACCTTCATTTTTGTTACCCAATTTTTATTTCACTCTTATTTTGATTTTTTTAAAAAAAATTTGATCTAATGCTTCATTCATAAATTTTAAAATTGCTGCGAACTAAATTCAGGTTAATTTTATTTAATTTATGATGATTTTTAATATAAAAATATTTTATATATTAAAATAATAAAATTAATTTAAAACTTGTATATAAAATCGATTGAGTTTTAGTTCGATTGACATGTACATTGATAGAATGACGTGAGTTCGAGTGCGTTAAAGCATATTATCTTTTAATTTATGGGTTGAGAAGACTATAAATAATTTTATCTCTATTATGTTAAAAAGAGATCAAAACCTATAATAAAATAATTATAAAACAACTTTTATATAAAATCTAAATTAAGAAAATGGATGGAATTGAATTTGAATTGGATTGGTTATTTTTAAATTCGATTTATTTTCTATTGAAAATCAAAATACGTTAAAGATAACTAAAATTTTGTCATTCAACTAAATTAATTCCAACTACGCACAAACCTTATTTATTATTATTTTTACCCAAAATCATTATTTATTATTAGAAACTCTATTATATCGGTAAAAACCACTAACATATAATTATGATTGAAAATAATATATAATAAATAATAAAATATATAATTTTAAATTAATTAATAATATTATATCAAATATGTACAATATTAAAATAGAAATAATAAGATTAAATTTTGACTAGAATGAAATTTAAACATATAAATAGATCGATTAATAATACTAAATAAATACAAATATTTTTCATGGTGTTATTATTAATCTTGAGTTGGTGTCGAGTTAACTTGTGACACCAATTCAATCAACAATATTATTAATATATACAACTAATAGAAGTAATAAATTATACATATTAAAATAAAAATTATAAAAAAGATTAAAATAAAAGTTTAATTAAGTAATAAATTTAAGTTTTACAAATTCAATTAGTGTAGGTTTAAATCGTATATTTTTATTAGTTTTATTTAAATAAAAATATTCTTAAATAATAAATTTATTTTAATTATTTTAATTACATAAAATTATTTTCTTATTTTTTAATTGAGTTGCTGTTCGATAACTCATGACTAGAGGTGTGCATGGGCATGGCCAAGGCGGGTTGGTCAGCCCAACTAAAATTTAGGCCGTTCATTGGGCTAGGGCTGGGGGACCTGCCCAAAAATGGGTCTAAAATTTTACCCAAGCCCGCCCATATAAAATACTAAAACTCTAACCGCCCAAATTATATTAATTTTTTATATTATTTTATATAATTTTAAATATATATAATACATCAAAATATTTAAAAATCAAAATAAATATTTTCAACAAATTGAGAAATAAATTTTAAAAATATGTAGACTTAAATAACACTAAAATATATGCAACTTAACAAGCAAATTCCTCTAAAATAATAACAAAATTAACAAATACTTTTAAAATAATAACAAAATTAATAATAAAATAAGTTTTATATAATATCTAAACAATAACAACAAAATAATAGAAACATAATAGTAAAATCGTAGTAAAATAAAGAGAAAACAATAAGAAAATAATATTTAAAAATAATTTTTTTCCTTTAATGAATTCGTCGTATTTGGGCCCGCCAAGAAATTCTTACTCAAGCCCGGCTCATTTTTAAACAGGCCTTATTTTCCGTCAAGCCCATTTTTCTAGCCTATATTTTTACCCTAACCTCCCATTTTTCTAGGGCCTTGGGTCAGGTAGTGGCCCACCATGCTCACTCTACTACGACACTAACTCAACTAAAGATTTAAATAATAATATAAATTTTAAAAAAATATTTTTATAATAAAATATAAATTAACCAATTGATAATTGAACACCACCGTACCAAATCAAATCCAAAAGTACTCATACAAAGCCCGATCGTTTAGCGGCACGCAAGCAAAGGTTTTTTTTTTTTTGTCTTGATTCCTTTGTAGTTAGTTATTCGTTGTAAAAGTTGTTTTGGATGTATACAAAGAAACTGAGCCGGCCTTCTAGTGTCAAAGGATGAAAAATATATATATATATATATATATATATATAGAGGTATCTCATTTACCTCGAAACCGAATCCGAATCCAAGACACCACCTCTTAAATATAACTCATATACTAACAAAACGATTAATCTCCGCAACTAATTAATAGTTGCATATAGGCGTTAATTGCAACCAATCTATCAAGATCAAATCAAAGCAAATCACACAGTAAACCAATCTATAAGAGCCATCATAAGAAGTTAATTTTTTTTAACATTAATTTCATTATACGTTCTGTTAGGATCGACTCGATTAAGTAATAAGTAATAAAAAATAACGGAATAAATTAAGAAATTGAACATACAAATTTAACGTGAAAAAATCTTCCAAAGAGGATAAAAATTACGGGCAAAAATAATTTTACTATAATGGCAAAAGAATGAAGAGTACAAAAGACGGAGATAAAAACTAAACTCCGAAAACCCGAAAACAAAGAACCCTCAAAACATAAACAAAAAATTCTCTAAATGTATTATGGGTTCTAATATCTAATGAGTGTATTTTCTAAGGTTGTAAAAAATCCTATTTATAGGCTAAATTCATAGGTCAAATAATAAAAAAATAATTTAAACTAATCAGTGTTTGATTGAAACAAATAAACAGAGTTTAACTAGAAGATTATTTTTCAAATTTGACTGAAATAGGGTCATACTTAACAAATTTTCACCTTGACTCATATTTCCACAACGCCATCTTTGCCAAAGCTCGCCACGAGCCTATCTTGAACCATGTAGGGAATTAACTAAGTCGAATCTGTGCTTAGAAACTGGAAGACTTCTAGCCTTCGACTTGTTCACGCCAAATCAAAACTAACTCCGGTTTGATTTTCACGAACACAGTGCCCCAACTTTTCAAAACCTGCATCCAAAAGAGAAACTCTCTTCAACGAAACGATCATACCTTTTTCCCTCCTATGACCAAGTTGCCTCGACTCCAAACGAGTTGACTTCGACTCTGTAATGGACGAGGGACGTCCGTTATCACCGGTCACTGTAGAACCTTCTAGAATATAAAGACTGCTAGTTATTTTACTTTTAACAAAATGATAGCTCCACGAGATATTTTAATGACTTTCGACTCGATGTTGATTATGCATCCTTTCAAGTCTAAAATACTCAATGAGATGAGATTCTTTCGTAAATAAGGTACATACCTGACATCTGAGAGTGTCCTAATTGTCCCATCGTGTATCCTAATTTTAATAGTACCAATACCAATTACCTTACTAGATGAATTGTTTCCCATGCGCACAACTCCACCTTCAACCGAACTATATGTGGAGAACCATTCACTATTGGGACACATATGGAAAGAACATCCCGAATCTAGGATCCACTCGGACGTGAGCTTGGAGTTATCGCTCGTTGACACTAACAAGAAATCATCACTGCTTTCATTGGCCAAATTAGCACCAGCTACATCTTCCTCGTTACTCTCAACAACTCTTTTATTTCGTAGTTTATAACAATCTGCTTTGACGTGACCTAACTTTTTACAATAGTGACATCTTTTGTCTAATTTCTTTGATGCTACCAAAATGGAAGCTTGATTATCTACCTTGCTATCAAAACCAAACTTATTTTTGAGTTCGTCTCTACTCAAAAAAATGACCCTTCATATCTTTGAACGAGAGTTTGTCTCTGCCATAAAGTAGGGTCTCTCTGAAAGACTTATATGAATGGGGTAAAGAGCACAACAATAGCATAGCCTGATCTTCATCATCAATATGAACATCAACATTCTTTAAATCATTTAAAAGAGTAATGAATTGACTGATGTGATCTCTAAGAAGCTCACCTTCGTTCATGTGAAATGTAAATAGACGTTGTTTCAACACTAAGCGGTTAGCCGAGACTTAGTGTAACACCCTTAACCCGAGACCGTCGCTGAATAGGTTGAGAGGCGTTACTGAACAATCGACACATTTCACATCCATTTCTTGACATCATCAATCACTCATGTCACAACATAATCATATTGTCCCTAAGTGAGGTCCACAAGACCTTAAACACATGTTAGAAAAGGGTCGGGACTAAACCGAAAGCTTACTAAAGTTTTTAAAATTTCAATCATTATTCAACACTGTTGAGGTCACACGCCCGTGCAACCAGACCGTGTGCCTTCGACTGTTACCAGACACACCCATGTGTCCAGGCTGTGTTAAATATGGCATGTATACTGACTTTTCCACACGGCCACTAGGCACGCCCGTATACCATGACTATGTGCTCTTAGGCCATATACTGACTAAATCACACGGCTACCAGACCCATCTGTGTGCCAAGGCCGTGCACACGTAGGCTGGCCACTGACTTTCACCCACGGTCAATAGGCACGCCTATGTACCATAACCGTGTAGGCAAAACAGGCCATTTGTAAAGCCAAATCTCCATCCCACAATAAGATCATACCTACAAGCATCAATACAATACCAATTCATGCATTATCTAATCACCAACTAAACCATATACTCTCATGCTCATTGTCATCACAATTTAAGCCATTCAAAGTGACAAATATACATAAAAACATGAACATACCAAACATCATGTAATCTATGTCCTAAAATTTTCTTCAAACACATCTTATCATCAACCACACCATCATGAAATGTACCATTTCCATAACTCATTCATAAGTTCAACATCATTCAACTTCCAAGCCAACTCACATGGCAAGGATTAAACATTTCAGGACATATCTTATCTACTAGCCTTTACATGCCATAATTCAATTATATACATATTTCCAAAGTACCAAAATAGATTGCCGATAGTGTGATAGACATGCTGATGATCCCCGGATCCAAGCTAGCCTTGCTAACACTTCAAAGCATAGAAACAAATCACACAGTAAGCTTTCCAAAGCTTAGTAAGTTCGTAATATAATACAGGTAATTCAACAATTCAAGTCAATAAACAAAAATAAGCCATCACTTAGATTAATTTACCAATGAGACACTCACTCAAGTATGCTCAATGTTCACATAGCATTTCATCCATCTACTATCAAATTCACCAACATATAGTTATCATACATACCTTAGCCAACACTTAGATACTCACTATCTATGCTATCCAACCATCACATAGATAAAGACACAACTTGTAATAGCCCAAATTTCAGTTATATTAGAAATAGTGATTCGAGACCATCAAATCTGACAAATGAACTCATAGATTGTATTATTTAATATTTACGAGCCAAATGTAGCTTTTAAAAGATTTTTGAAATAGTAAATTGTGTTTTATAAAGATTTATTTGGTCAAGAAATCGAGAAAAAGAGGTATCGAGATCTCGGTGTTATAAACCGGATCAAAAATATTTTTATGAATATTTACAAAATATCAACAAAGTGGTATAAAAATTTCGTTGGGAAATTTTGACGTTTGGGTGGTTAATAAAATAAAAAGGACTAAATTGAAAAAGGTGTAAAAGTTGCTAGAAGGATTAAATAGCTTAATTGTCAAATGTGGAAGGACCTAAAGTGAAAATAAGCCCAAAGGAGATATTTTGGGCGGCAATAGCTGAGAAAAATCAGGAAATGGCTGAAATAAGGATAAAATTAGAAAATTGTCAAAATTAGTTAAATAAATATGGGACCAAATTGGAATATCTAGAATTCTCTTCATTTCTCTTCATTTTCATCAGCTGAAAAATAGTCATAGAAGAAGGTTCAAGCTGGTTTTCATACTCTGGCTTCATGTAAGTTTAATTCTTGCTTTCTCCTTGAAATTTCTATGTTTTTGAACTTTTACAATTGGGTCCAACTTAGTATGTCATTAGTTTTTGATTCTATGGCAAATTTTTAAAGTTTCTATGGATAAGTGCTGGAATAATATGATGAATAAATATAGAATTGAAGCTTTAATTTTGATATATGGTGATTTTATCAAGTAAAATTGATGGAAATTAGTTTTAGGACCTAATTGTGAAAGAGTTAAAATTAAGGCCTAATGTTAAAATTCTAATTTTCAAAGGTTATGAAGTAGTTTAAAATGATAGAGAAAAGTATTAAATGAGAAAATTAGCTCAATTGAGGGGTTAATTGAGCAAGGACTGAATTGTATGAATTGTGGAATTTGGGACAAAATAGAAATCAACATGGTACACTAAAACAGTTTTGGACAGTAGCAGTTGTCTAATTTTTGAAAAATCATCAAAAATGGTATAAATTGAATTAGAAGTTGAGTGCAATATAGAATTAAAGCTTGTTGAGTCTATTTTCATATAAAAGAAACAGAGCAAGCAAAGTAAGTCTACATTTTAAGATATTTAAATTTTAGTAAGACTGGTTTAGAATAACTTCGTGAGCCCCTGTTCTTAATTTAGAAATTCACTAAAATTGTACAAAAATAATTATTAGTTATAATTTATATGTTTGTATTCCTTAGTGAGCCTATTTTCATTAGAAATAATCGAAAACACTATGAAAATTGTACTATGAGATAATTGATTTTTAGTGAAGAGAGGTCAGAGCAGTAGGACTGTGTAACAGGGGAGAACTTAACTAATAAACTATAGTAATTGGACATACCAAAAATTTTGGAAATATTATGGTAAGAATATATGTGAGTCTAGTTTCAAATAAAATTTATGGATCTTAATTTGGAGTTCTGTAGCCCAAGATAAATATAATTTAGTGACTATGACACGGATGGACAGCTTAAATATTCACATAAGTAAATAGTGAAAATTATAGATAATGTTACTTACAAGTGAGTTATTTATACTAAGGATGTGGATGGAGAGGAGGAGGAAGAAAATAATAAATGAATGACTTGTGTATAAATTGATCACATGCTCGATTATAATTGATAAACGTTGAGGTAGAAATGATATAATGTTTTATTTCAAATATTTATTATGAAACTAAGATTATCGTTATGGTATAAAAATCGAATTGTAAGTTCATGTAACTTGAATTATATTATTAAATGCTTGAAATGTATGTTATTGATATGAATATAATTTGAATGTTCATTGTATGAAAATTGATGAAACATTGATATATTTGATAAAAAGGGGAAGAAATCTCGGTTGAATGAAAGGAAAATTCGATGGATCTTTGAAAAGGAATTGACGGTAAAAAGGATCTAGCCCGGACGGGTGATCCTATCCTGATATAGCCCTCCCGAAGAATATGTGGAAAATGGATTTAGCCGGATTGGTAATCCAATTAGGGTCTGAATTTAGCTTGGACTGTAATTCAGATCCAAGCTTATTAGAGTAATTGTCGCTTGGGGATTTAGCTTTGACCGGTAATCCAAACAATACTCTATGAGTTTATATTATAGGATTTAGCTTGACCGGTAATCCCACCGTAAGGATGAGGTTCATGGGAGTGTGCTCTCTGAAATGGAATTGTGCCCACATGAACATGAATTGACGGACCTGGATTTGTACACTAAAGTGTACCTCTGAAAATCCATCGAAAATTCCAAGAAATTCAACGGGATAAATATGGAAAAATATTAAGGGAATGGAAATCATGATATATATATATATATATATATGTGATATAAGGAAATACGAGTTGATGAGACATGAACGTAGAACTTGGTTGACGAATGAGTTCATTTGTGATTATATATTTGTACATCATTGAGTCTATTATCTGTATGAATTGGTATTCCAAATGAGTTAATGAGAAGAGTTCTAATATGAAATAATCTTAACTCTAAATGAAATATTATGAAAACATATTTTAAATACATTGGTATGTCTTGTATATGTTTTTTGAGTTCATAATGTGTAAAGTAATGTATGTGGAAATATGAGATGATGATACCTGTACATGGAATTTATTGGTAGATACGTACATCCAAATTTATATGATAGATTGTAGTGAACATTGAAATTGGGCTCAATAAGTGATTTGTCACTTTAAATTGTGATTGGCAGGAAGGGTTAGTGAATTACATGTTTATGAATTGTTACATGTATTTTTCAAAATAAGAGGAAATGATGGTAATTGATACATGAAAATATGAGACTATACATATAAAAACATGGAATATGTTTGATAAATGTGTTCATTCATAATTATAGAATTGTGCATCTCTAGTGCACTATATCGTGTAAAGATGATGTTTCAAATGATTTGATAAGTAAAACTCAAATATGAAGTAGTTTGAAACCAAGATAATTTGTTATAAAATATATATGAAATACTGATGTGTGATTGTTATATGTTATATGAATACATAGTGTGAAAAGTATAAGTACAAGAGAAATTTAATGAGAATTGAGCCCATATACATTTCTTGTTATTTATATGAAGTGTACGACTAACAAATGATATTAAGTATAAGGCTCGATTGAATATCTTAAATTGGTTTTGTATGTATTAAATGTGGGTGAAGAATAAGGATCAAATGAGTGAGAAATATGGCTTGGAAAATAGCCTAATTTGTGAAAATTAACTTTACCCCACGGCCTAGCAACACGGCCGTGTACTAAGGCCGTGTGACTCAAGTTCCTTCATAGACACAAGTCAAAGAGTTATACTGCCCGAGGCACGGCCATGTGAGCCACACGGCCGCGGGAGCTTTGTAAATGAGATAAACTTAGGGATTTTGCGAAAAATTTCATACGATTCTTATTCAATCCCGACCCAATCCCAATGCATGATTTGGACTCCAAGGGTCAGTTAAAGGAAACTTCTATAATCAATTTTGATATTTGAGCGATAAATGGTTTAAATCATCTGTAAGTGTTACATACTCCTCGGTAATGCCTCGCACTTATTCCCATCGAATACGGTAAGGGTGTTACATTTAGTAGTATCGAGCTATGGTTTAGTCGATTCTCGGATTAACATAGCGTGTACAAGAGTCTAGCTATACATGCCATATGTGAACTGTGATAGTGTGACATCTCTCGACTCGATTTAAATTGTTTTGTTAAGACAGAGATAACTTCTAACCGAGCTATTGTCGATAATGCTAAAAATGATATTGAGATGATTGAAATGTTCTTACGATGTATTGAAATGTGGAAAGGTATGAATAGAAGTTCATGATAAGCATGTGTTAATGTGCTTAATGAGATAACCATATGTTGGGAAATGTGGAAAAGTGAAATGAAACGGAAGTCTTTATTGTGATAAGCTCGTTCATGTATGTTAGTATTCATATGATGTTATGTGTCTAACATGCTTGATTAAGTGAGTGTTATGAGTAAATTTACTCAAAATTCATGGAATGTATGTTTAAATGCGCTTGTTTGAATAAGATAATCGAAAAGTTCGTGTAACATGACTAAGTATGAAAATTTGCTTAGAGTGAATTATGTGATTATGATGATGTCACATTGATGATGAATGCTAAGTCATAAAGGTGTATTTATGAGAGTCAAGTTAGAGGCTTTATGACCTCACCCCCTTACTACTATTGCTTTATGATGAAAGTTCGCGAGAATTATGTTGAATAAGTTCATAAGTGAGAAACTAAAGAGTCCAGTGGTGGAAAAAAAAGAGAGAGAGAGTTGAGTATAGTGTGACAAATGAGCTCATTTTTAAAAAGAAATATCAGATTATTTTAAAGATTACACAGATTATACAATGTCACGGATAAAGAAGAAGCTAGTCTCGACTATTCGACTCAATTGAGTATGAAGTTTAAAGTATGAGTTCTTGATATTCTTCTCGAATTGGTTTTCGTTGGTGAATGGAATGATCTTTGGGAACATGATGATAGAATTAGTTAGAGAAATAATAATTGAGTAGTAAAGATGTACGTGTGTGATAGTTATAGTTGAGATGAATATGTTGATTTTTCCGGTATTCTATATATATTCTTTCATCCTTAGAGATATGTGTGTGATTGTTCACTCGATAGAGTTCTTATGTTATGAGAATGCTAACTAACTATGATGTTAGGCGAAAGCCCTATTGGTCGGGTCGATTTATGATCGGTATTTCTTTATCTATTCGAATTCTATTTTATTATGTTGGAATAAAATCGATGGTAAAATTTATGTTGGACTATTCTTCCGTTCTTATTGGATATTATTCATTATATATATATAAATATTTGGAAATATATTATCTCCGTTATGATGGAAGTCCAAAGTTGGTAAGCGTGTTTTTCTTCCGGTCTTCTCGAGGAATCATCGATATCTTTATTATTTTTTTATGAGTTATGTTCTCGGATTTACGGTATGGTATTGTATCTTGAATTTCCTTATCTTGGTTTTCCTATCATTCATACTTCAGTAAATTATTAATCATGGCTTATCTTTAAAGTGTGTTGTTCAACTTGTGATAACTATGTCTGTTATGATTATGCTTTTGGTTTGATCATAGAAACGTGGTGATTTTGGTATCTAGATTTCTCTAAATTTTGTGTAAGGAATTGACATCGGAAAAGGTATAAGTAGTGAAAAATATTTGAACCTTTCCACTAAAGGAATTTTCGAGGACGAAAATTCTTAAAGAGGGAGAGTTGTAATAGTCCAAATTTCGCTTATATTAGAAATAGTGGTTCGAGACCATCAAATCTAACAAATGAACTCATAGATTGTATTATTTAATATTTACGAGCCAAATGTAGCTTTTAAAAGATTTTTGAAATAGTAAATTGTGTTTTATAAAGATTTATTTGGTCAAGAAATCGAGAAAAAGAGGTATTGAGATCTCGGTGTTATAAACCGAGTCAAAAATATTTTAATGAAACTTTACAGAATGTCAATAAAGTGGTATAAAAATTTCGTTAGGAAATTTTGACGTTTGGGTGGTTAATAAAATAAAAAGGACTAAATTGAAAAAGGTATAAAAGTTGCTAGAAGGATTAAATAGCATAATTGTCAAATGTTGAAGGACCTAAAGTGAAAATAAGCCCAAAGGAGATATTTTGGGTGGCAATAGCTGAGAAAAATCAGGAAATGGCTGAAATAAGGGTAAAATTGGAAAATTGTCAAAATTAGTTAAATAAATATGGGACCAAATTGGAATATCTAGAATTCTTTTCATTTCTCTTCATTTTCATCAGCTGAAAAATAGTCATGGAAGAGGGTTCAAGCTGGTTTTCATGCTCTGGCTTCATGTAAGTTTAATTCTTGCTTTCTCCTTGAAATTTCTATGTTTTGAACTTTTACAATTGGGTCCAACTTAGTATGTCATTAGTTTTTGATTCTATGGCAAATTTTAAAGTTTCTATGGATGAGTTCTGGAATAATATGATGAATAAATATAGAATTGAAGCTTTAATTTTGATATATGGTGATTTTATCAAGTAAAATTGATGGAAATTGGTTTTAGGACCTAATTGTGAAAGAGTTGAAATTAAGGCCTAATGTTAAAATTCTGATTTTCAAAGGTTATGAAGTAGTTTAAAATGATAGATAAAAGTATTAAATGAGAAAATTAGCTCAATTGAGGGGTTAATTGAGCAAGGACTGAATTGTATGAATTGTGGAATTTGGGACAAAATAGAAATCAACATGGTACACTAAAACAGTTTTGGACAGCAGCAGTTGTCTAACTTTGAAAAATCACCAAAAATGGTAGAAATTGAATTAGAAGTTGAGTGCAATATAGAATTAAAGCTTGTTGAGTCTATTTTCATATAAAAGAAACAGAGCAAGCAAAGTAAGTCTACATTTTAAGATATTTAAATTTTAGTAAGACTGGTTTAGAATAACTTCGTGAGCCCCTGTTCTTACTTTAGAAATTCACTAAAAATTGTACAAAAATAATTATGAGTTATAATTTATATGTTGGTATTCCTTAGTGATCCTATTTTCATTAGAAATAATCGAAAACACTATATGAAAATTTTACTATGAGATAATTGATTTTTAGTGAAGAGAGGTCAGAGCAGTAGGACAGTGTAACAGGGGAGAACTTAACTAATAAACTGTAGTAATTGGCCATACCAAAAATTTTGGAAATATTATGGTAAGAAGATATGTGAGTCTAGTTTCAAATAAAATTTACGGATCTTAATTTGGAGTTCTGTAGCCCAAGATAAAAATAATTTAGTGACTATGACACGGATGGACAGCTTGAATATTCACATAAGTAAATAGTGAAAATTATAGATAATGTTATTTACAAGTGAGTTGTTTATACTAAGGATGTGGATGGAGAGGAGGAGGAGGAAAAATAATAAATGAATGACTTGTGTATAAATTGATCACATGCTCTATTATAATTGATAAACGTTGAGGTAGAAATGATATAATGTTTTATTTCAAATATTTATTATGAAACTAAGATTATCGTTATGGTATAAAAATCGAATTGTAAGTTCATGTAACTTGAATTATATTATTAAATGCTTGAAATGTATGTTATTGATATGAATATAATTTGAATGTTCATTGTATGAAAATTGATGAAACATTGATATATTTGATAAAAGGGAAGAAATCTCGGTTGAATGAAAGGAAAATTCGATGGATCTTTGAAAAGGAATTGACGGTAAAAAGGATCTAGCCGGATGGGTGATCTTATCTGATATAGCCCTCCAAAGAATATGTGGAAAATGGATTTAGCCGGACGGGTAATCCAATTAGGATCTGAATTTAGCTTTGGACTGTAATTGGATCTAAGCTCATTAGAGTAATTGTCGTTGCGGATTTAGCTTTGGACCGTAATCCCACAATACTCTATGAGTTTATATTCTGAGGATTTAGCTCGACTGGTAATCCATTGTAAGGATGAGGTTCAGGGAGTGTGCTCTCTTATAGGGGATTTAGCTCGGGTAGTAATCCATTTGTAAGGATGAGGTTCATGAGTGTGTGCTCTGAAATGGAAATGTGCCCACATGAACATGAATTGACGGACTGGATTTGTACACTAAAGTGTACCTCGAAAATCCATCGAAAATTCCAAGAAATTCAATGGGATAAATATGGAAAAATATTAAGGAATGGAAATCATGATATATATATATATGTGATATAAGGAAATACGAGTTGATGAGACATGAGCGTAGAACTTGGTTGTGAATGAGTTCATTTGTAATTATATATTTGTACATCATTGAGTCTATTATCTGTATGAATTGGTATTCCAAATGAGTTAATGAGAAGAGTTATAATATGAAATAATCTTAATTCTAAATGAAATATTATGAAAACATATTTGAAATACATTGGTATGTCTTGTATATGTTATTTGAGTTCATAATGTGTAAAGTAATGTATGTGGAAATATGAGATGATGATACCGTACATGGAATTTATTGGTGGATACGTACATCCAAATTTATATGATAGATTGTAGTGAACATTGAAATTGGGCTCAATAAGTGATTTGTCACTTTAAATTGTGATTAGCGGGAAGGGTTAGTGAATTACATGTTTATGAATTGTTACATGTATTTGTCAAAATACGAGGAAATGATGGTAATTGATACATGGAAATATGAGACTATACATATAAAAACATGGAATATGTTTGATAAATGTGTTCATTCATAATTATAGAATTGTGCATCTCTAGTGCACTATACGTAAAAGATGATGTTTCAAATGATTTGATAAGTAAAACTCAAATATGAAGTAGTTTGAAACCAAGATAATTTGTTATAAAAATATATATGAAATACAGAGGTGTGATTGTTATATGTTATATGAATACATAGTGTGAAAAGTATAAGTACAAGAGAATTTAATGAGAATTGAGCCCATATACATTTCTTGTTATTTATATGAAGTGTACGACTAACAAATGGTATTAAGTATAAGGCTCAATTGAATATCTTAAATTGGTTTTGTATGTATTAAATGTGGGTGAAGAATAAGGATCAAATGAGTGAGAAATATGGCTTGGAAAATAACCTAATTTGTGAAAATTAATTTTACCCCACGGCCTAGCAACACGGCCGTGTACTAAGGCCGTGTGACTCAAGTTCCTTCATAGACGCAAGTCAAAGAGTTATACGGCCCAGAGGCACGGTCATGTGAGCCACACGGGCGCAGGAGCTTTGTAAATGAGATAAACTTAGGGATTTTGCGAAAAATTTCATACGATTTTTATTCAATCCCGACCCAATCTCAATGCATGATTTGGACTCCAAGGGTCTGTTAAAGGAAACTTCTATAATCAATTTTGATATTTGAGCGATAAATGGTTTAAATCATCCGTAAGTGTTCCGTACTCCTCGGTAATGCCTCGTACTGCTGTTAGAGATCGAATACGGGTAAGGGTGTTACATTTAGTGGTATCGAGCTATGGTTTATTCGATTCTCGGACTAACATAAGCGTGTACAAGAGTCTAGCTATACATGCCATATGTGAACTGTGATAGTGTGACATCTCCCACTCTAACGAAATTGTTTTATTAAGACAGAGATAACTTCTAACCGAGCTATTGTCGATAATGCTAAAAATGATATTGAGATGATTGAAATGTTCTTACGATGTATTGAAATGTGGAAAGGTATGAATAGAAGTTCATGATAAGCATGTGTTAATGTGCTTAATGAGATAACCATATGTTGGGAAATGTGGAAAAGTGAAATGAAACGGAAGTCTTTATTGTGATAAGCTCGTTCATGTATGTTAGTATTCATATGATGTTATGTGTCTAACATGCTTGATTAAGTGAGTGTTATGAGTAAATTTACTCAAAATTCATGGAATGTATGTTTAAGTACGCTTGTTTGAATAAGATAATCGAAAAGTTCGTGTAACATGACTAAGTATGAAAATTTGCTTAGAGTGAATTATGTGATTATGATATGTCACATTGATGATGAATGCTAAGTCATATATGTGTATTTATGAGAGTCAAGTTAGAGGCTTTATGACCTCACCCCCTTACTAATATTGCTTTATGATGAAAGTTCGCGAGAATTATGTTGAATAAGTTCATAAGTGAGAAACTAAAGAGTCCAGTGGTGGAAAAAAAAAGAGAGAGTTGAGTATAGTGCGACAAATGAACTCATTTTTAAAAAGAAATATCAGATTATTTTAAAGATTACACAGATTATACAATGTCACGGATAAAGAAGAAGCTAGTCTCGACTATTCGACTCAATTGAGTATGAAGTTTAAAGTATGAGTTGCTGATATTCTTCTCGAATTGGTTTTCGTTGGTGAATGGAATGATGCGGGGAACATGATGATAGAATTAGTTAGAGAAATAATAATTGAGTAGTAAAGATGTCTGTATGTGATAGTTATAGTTGAGATGAATATGATGATTTTTCTGGGTATTCTATATATATTCTTTTATCCTTAGAGATATGTGTGTGATTGTTCAGCTCTGATAGAGTTCTTATGCTATGAGAATTCTAACTAACTATGATGTTAGACGAAAGCCCTATTGGTCGGGTCGATTTATGATCGGTATTTCTTTATCTATTCGGAATTCTATTTTATTATGTTGGAATAAAGTCGATGGTAAAAATTTATGTTGGACTATTCTTCCGTTCTTATTGGATATTATTCATTATATATATATATATATATATATAAATTTTGGAAATATATTATCTCTGTTATGATGGAAGTCCAAAGTTGGTAAGCGTGTTTTCTTACGGCCTTCTCGAGGAATCATCAGTATCTTTATTATTTTTTTATGAGTTATGTTCTTGGATTTCTGGTATGGTATTGTATCTTGAATTTCCTTATCTTGGTTTTCCTATCATTCATACTTCGTAAATTATTAATCATGGCTTATCTTTAAAGTGTGTTGTTCAGCTTGTGATAACTATGTCTGTTATGATTATGCTTTTGGTTTGATCATAGAAACGTGGTGATTTTGGTATCTAGATTTCTCTAAATTTTGTGTAAGGAATTGACATCGGAAAAGGTATAAGTAGTGAAAAATATTTGAACCTTTTCACTAAAGGAATTTTCGAGAACGAAAATTCTTAAAGAGGGGGAGAGTTGTAATAGCCCAAATTTCAGTTAAATTAGAAATAGTGGTTCGAGACCATCAAATCTGACAAATGAACTCATAGATTATATTATTTAATATTTACGAGCCAAATGTAGCTTTTAAAATATTTTTGAAATAGTAAATTGTGTTTTTTAAAGATTTATTTGGTCAAGAAATCGAGAAAAAGAGGTATCGAGATCAAAAATATTTTTATGAATATTTACAGAATGTTAATAAAGTGGTATAAAAATTTCGTTAGGAAATTTTGACGTTTGGGAAGTTAATAAAATAAAAAGGACTAAATTGAAAAAGGTGTAAAAGTTGCTAGAAGGATTAAATAGCTTAATTGTCAAATGTGGAAGGACCTAAAGTGAAAATAAGCCTAAAGGAGATATTTTGGGCGGCAATGGCTGAGAAAAATAGGAAATGGCTGAAATAAGGGTAAAATTAGAAAATTGTCAAAATTAGTGAAATAAATATGTGACCAAATTGGAATATCTAGAATTCTCTTCATTTCTCTTCATTTTCATCAGCTGAAAAATAGTCATGGAAGAGGGTTCAAGCTGGTTTTCATACTCTGGCTTCATGTAAGTTTAATTCTTGCTTTCTCCTTGAAATTTCTATGTTGTTGAACTTTTACAATTGGGTCCAACTTAGTATGTCATTAATTTTTGATTCTATGACAAATTTTTAAAGTTTCTATGGATGAGTGCTGGAATAATATGATGAATAAATATAGAATTGAAGCTTTAATTTTGATATATGGTGATTTTATCAAGTAAAATTGATGGAAATTGGTTTTAGGACCTAATTGTGAAAGAGTTGAAATTAAGGCCTAATGTTAAAATTCTGATTTTCAAAGGTTATGAAGTAGTTTAAAATGATAGAGAAAAGTATTAAATGAGAAAATTAGCTCAATTGAGTGGTTAATTGAGCAAAGACTGAATTGTATGAATTGTGGAATTTGGGACAAAATAGAAATCAACATGGTACACTAAAACAGTTTTGGACAGCAGCAGTTGTTTAACTTTGAAAAATCACCAAAAATGGTAGAAATTGAATTAGAAGTTGAGTGCAATATAGAATTAAAGCTTATTGAGTCTATTTTCATATAAAAGAAACAGAGCAAGCAAAGTAAGTCTACATTTTAAGATATTTAAATTTTAGTAAGACTGGTTTAGAATAACTTCGTGAGCCCCTGTTCTTATTTTAGAAATTCACTAAAAATTGTACAAAAATAATTATGAGTTATAATTTATATGTTTGTATTCCTTAGTGAGCCTATTTTCATTAGAAATAATATGAAACACTATATGAAAATTGTACTATGAGATAATTGATTTTTAGTGAAGAGAGGTCAGAGCAGTAGGACTGTGTAACAGGGGAGAACTTAACTAATAAACTGTAGTAATTGGCCATACCAAAAATTTTGGAAATATTATGGTAAGAAGATATGTGAGTCTAGTTTCAAATAAAATTGACAGATCTTAATTTGGAGTTCTGTAGCCCAAGATAAAAATAATTTAGTGACTATGACACGGATGGACAGCTTGAATATTCACATAAGTAAATAGTGAAAATTATAGATAATGTTACTTACAAGTGAGTTGTTTATACTAAGGATGTGGATGGAGAGGAGGAGGAAGAAAAATAATAAATGAATGACTTGTGTATAAATTGATCACATGCTCGATTATAATTGATAAACGTTGAGGTAGAAATGATATAATGTTTTATTTCAAATATTTATTATGAAACTAAGATTATCGTTATGGTATAAAAATCGAATTGTAAGTTCATGTAACTTGAATTATATTATTAAATGCTTGAAATGCATGTTATTGATATGAATATAATTTGAATGTTCATTGTATGAAAATTGATGAAACATTGATATATTTGATAAAAGGGAAGAAATCTCGGTTGAATGAAAGGAAAATTCGATGGATCTTTGAAAAGGAATTGACGGTAAAAGGATCTAGCCCTGGACGGTGATCCTATCTGATATAGCCCTCCAAAGAATATGTGGAAAATAGATTTAGCCGGACGGGTAATCCGAATTAGGGTCTGAATTTAGCTTTGGACTGTAATTGGATCCAAGCTCATTAGAGTAATTGTCGCTTGTAGGGATTTAGCCTCGACCGGTAATCCAGACAATACTCTATGAGTTTATATTATAGGGATTTAGCTGGATTGGTAATCCCGCTGTAAGGATGAGGTTCATGGAGTGTGCTCTCTTCTGAGGATTTAGCCTAGACCGTAATCCATTGTAAGAGATGAGGTTCATGGAGTGTGCTCTCGAAGTGGAAATGTGCCCACATGAACATGAATTGATGGACTTGAATTTGTACACTAAAGTGTACCTCTGAAAATCCATCGAAAATTCCAAGAAATTCAACGGGATAAATATGGAAAAATATTAAGGGAATGGAAATCATGATATATATATTATGTGATATAAGGAAATACGAGTTGATGAGACATGAACGTAGAACTTGGTTGATGAATGAGTTCTTTTGTGATTATATATTTGTACATCATTGAGTCTATTATCTAGAATTGGTATTCCAAATGAGTTAATGAGAAGGGTTCTAATATGAAATAATCTTAATTCTAAATGAAATATTATGAAAACATATTTGAAATACATTGGTATGTCTTGTATATGTTATTTGAGTTCATAATGTGTAATGTAATGTATGTGGAAATATGAGATGATGATACTGTACATGGAATTTATTGGTGGATACGTACATCCAAATTTATATGATAGATTGTAGTGAACATTGAAATTGGGCTCAATAAGTGATTTGTCACTTTAAATTGTGATTGACAAGAAGGGTTAGTGAATTACATGTTTATGAATTGTTACATGTATTTGTCAAAATACGAGGAAATGATGGTAATTGATACATGGAAATATGAGACTATACATATAAAAACATGGAATATGTTTGATAAATGTGTTCATTCATAATTATAGAATTGTTGTAACATCCCAAAAATGGGGCTATTTGGAATTTAATTATTTTTCTTATGTATGAACTGCTGTGATATTATTTATGGAATAATAGAGCTTAATTAAGGCTTTGAGTTGGCATGGTTTGGTAGAAAATTTCTGTTGTTAACTTTAAAGGCGGGGAGCCTTAGCGGGAGGGGTTATAAGAATAAATGTGGATAATTTGACACCAAATGAGGCCTTGGCAAAGTGGCAAAAGTGATGCCACTTAAGAGCTAGTGTGGCGCCACCAAGGAGCAAGGAGAACCTTGGTTGAGTCACGTAAATCCTCCCTTTGCTCTTTAGTTGATTGGCACAAGGGAGAGAAATTCTCTCCTTAAATTCTTTTATTAATTATCTATTTAGATAATAAGATAAGTGAGCTTTTAATGGGATTTTTATATTAAAGGATAATATGAGCATTTGGAATTGGATTTTTATTTGTTTAATCTTTGAGGATAATTGGGATAATATTAGTTTTATTTTGATAATATAAGATTATTAAGGAATTATTTGATTAAAAGGATTAATGGTTATTAATAGGGATATTATCTAGATTATTAAGATTATTAAGGATTATTGGGGATTAATTCAAATTAATTTGAATTAATTCAAAGGGTGACTGACAAGGGTACTAAGTGCCTATAAAAGCGATAGTTGACCCCTTGTTTTCTTTTCTTCATTTTGCTAAGTCTTAATTCCTAACCCTCCTTTGTTCTTGTATTTTCTCCACCTCTCAAATCCCTTCAATGAAACTCTTAGCACCTCTCCTCCCCATTATTTCCTCTTTGGCGAATATACCCATTGGAAATACCGAATTCCTTTTTCTGTTTTTAACCACTTTGGCGAATCTCAAGCAAGGGGTGAGTTCCTTCGATTTCTTCTTCAATCGATCCTGAGAAGGTAAGTGTGCCGAAATCCCATGGTTTTTCCCTCCCTATTCTCTGCCGATTTCCATTAAGGGGGTAGGTATCAATTTTAATGGTGGTTAGCAAGGCTTCTAAACGAGTGGTAACCGATTTCTTTTAGGTACTCAGGAGAGTAAAGCAGTCGACTCAGGCCTCGATCTCTAGTATTCAATATTTGGTAAGTAAGGTGGTAAGATTAATCTCTTTATTCTGATATTCGATTAAGCTGTAGGCTATTAGTCTTATTTACTAATCGGTGGTAGTTGATTAAGCGATTCGGAAATTAAATCGTGGGTTGGTAACCCAAAGGGTAAGTAAGGTTCGGGTTCACAAGGAACCCTTTACAATTAATTTGGTTTGGCCGATTAGGCCATGGCACTAACTTTGACAGTTGGCCGAATATAGGGACACGGACTTAGAGTGGGGGCCGATTGGTTTCTTTTCGGGATTTGGACTCCTCGTTGGTGACAGGTGTGTACATACACACATATAACTTGTTAAATATGCTGATTGTTGTGAATGCTATCTTGATTTTATGTAGCATTGGATAATATACCATATCGGTATAGATGGTGATTCGTAAGTACTGTTAATATGAATTTGTTATTTGATGCTTTTGGGAAGCATGATGCATTGATACATGAGATTTAAGTATGTGATGACATGAAACATATAAATATGTGATTGATGTGGGATTGATGAGTGGAGGGCAGATTAATCGTGCCGACGGGCACCGTGTTTTGGTAACACACCATGACTACGGTCACGGAGGTTTGGTACCTCCGGAGGTTTGGCACCTCATCGCGACTTATCCACCGTGGTTAACACCACCGGGTTGGCTCCACTTGAGATATGGGATCGCCGCGCGGTGATTTGGTATCACACGATGGGTTGGCCCCATCAATTGATCCGTGTCTCACGGACACCGTGTTTTGGTAACACATTGTGACTATATGTCACCGGTGGTTTGGCACCACCGGTGGTTTGGTACCACAACAGGGTGAGCAAGGGCGTTTGGATGGCTAGGTTGGGTATTTAATATTCGCATATTAATTGTTATGTGTTGTGTATGAAAATGTTTTAAGACGGGAAAGGGTTACATCTTGAGTCTTGGTGACTCACCTTCTCCTTTACATTTTTTAGGTGACAAGTAGATCGCGGATGTGGAGCCAAGTTGACTCGAGGTGGCCATGCGGTGGATTTAAATTAAATGAACTTTAATTTTAGTTATGATAAATTTTATTTCCTGGTTTTAGTTTATTTGGATGTAATAAGGCCTCGATATTTTATTTTGTTATTTTTCATATGTTGAATATTTGTTTTAAACTATATTATTATTATTAAATTAAAGTCACATGTTTTCCCAAATTAACACGAAAATGTTTTCATCATGCCATCGGGCACACTTGTAATTTTATAATAACTTGGCTTAATTAAATTTTCAATTAAATCTAAGTATGCCTTTTGCAATACCACTAAATAAAAGGTTTTGACAACTAAAAATTTTTACTTAGCAAAAGTGTTTCCAAAAATATTTTCCTTGTGACAGACTAGATTCGGCCATAGTGTTTGGGCCGGGTTTGGGTCGTTACAATTGTGCATCTCTAGTGCACTATACGTGTAAAGATGATGTTTCAAATAATTTGATAAGTAAAACTCAAATATGAAGTGGTTTGAAACCAAGATAATTTGTTATAAAAATATATATGAAATACAGAGGTGTGATTGTTATATGTTATATGAATACATAGTGTGAAAAAGTATAAGTACAAGAGAAATTTAATGAGAATTGAGCCCATATACATTTCTTGTTATTTATATGAAGTGTACGACTAACAAATGGTATTAAGTATAAGGCTCAATTGAATATCTTAAATTGGTTTTTGTATGTATTAAATGTGGGTGAAGAATAAGGATCAAATGAGTGAGAAATATGGCTTGGAAAATAGCCTAATTTGTGAAAATTAACTTTACCACACGGCCTAGCAACACGGCCGTGTACTAAGGCCGTGTGACTCAAGTTCCTTCATAGACGCAAGTAAAAGAGTTATACGGCCCAGAGGCACGGTCATGTGAGCCACACGGGCGCGGGAGCTTTGTAAATGAGATAAACTTAGGGATTTTGCGAAAAATTTCATACGATTCTTATTCAATCCCGACCCAATCCCAATGCATGATTTGGACTCCAAGGGTCTGTTAAAGGAAACTTCTATAATCAATTTTGATATTTGAGCGATAAATGGTTTAAATCATCTGTAAGTGTTTCGTACTCCTCGATAATGCCTCGTACCCTGTTCCGGCATCGAATACGGGTAAGGGGTGTTACACAAATAAAAACATTATCACTCTCAACCACATACTCAAATATCTATTCATTCAACTCTTAAATCTATCATCAACCACTTAGGTCAAACGTACCTTGATCAACACATAGTTACTCACCAATTTGCTACTCAATTTCTCGATATTACCTCTAGTTCAACCTTTGCTATTCCTCTGATAAATTCACACATTTAGTGCCAATTTCACAACCGAAGCATAATTGTCGTCGCACACTTAGTGTCAATATGTTAAACCAAACTTATATAGGTAATGCACATATAGTGCCTATTCGATAAGTCAAACTTCTATCGTTACACACACACAATGCTATTCATTACTTATAATCGCACACTTAGTGCCATGATTCATAGTGAAGCTTAAATGACATCGCACACTTTGTGCATTAATACAAAACCGAACTCAATTCGGTATCGCACACACAGTGCCAATCACAAAGCCGAAGCTTCTATTATTTCGCACACACAGTGTTAATCTTCTCGGTTACATTTCCAAATACGCACACTTAGTGCCATATAGATCCATTTCTTTCATAACATTTATATTCAATAATATCATAACATTCGTTTCACAACATTTAAACATAGCTAGGTACACGTATTATATCTGAACTTACCTCAGACGTCGATATATCGAAACGGTCAATTAATCGAGCACTTTGTCTTTGCCTCAATCTCGATCCAAAATTCTCCTTTCTTGGTCTATACACATTCAAATTCACTCATCTAATTACCAATTCATTCAATTTAGTCCACACACACATATTTAAGGCATTTTACAAAATAGCCTTCACATTTTCACATTTTGACACTTTAGTCCCTAATTCACAAAATACACCAAATTCTTACTCACACAAGCTTAACCGAATTCTTCCCATGCTAATACAAGCCTACACATTTCATTTATTTCACATTTTAGTCCTTCAATTTACACTTTTCTCAATTTAACTCAAGTTACTCAATTTCACTAAAAATTCAAAGACAAAACATATTCATCCTTCACATATCTTCTACATTTCACTATCAACTAACACATAGCTTAAGCATTCATCAATGGCATGTCTCAAATTCATCACCAATTCACAAAATTTAAGCATGGGTTTGGTAGTGTACTAAGCAACTATCACAAAAACATAGGAATTATGAAAAATCGAAGCAAAACTAACCTTGAATCAAGACTTGTAATGGCCGTATAACATCCTAAATTTTTGGGCCTATGCGTTTAATGGGTGAATATGTGGAATGAGTTAATTTAAGTGTTAGGGGCCCAAATTTTAAGTTTTAAGGAGCCCAAATCTTCTAATTTAGGTTAGTTAAATTTGGCATTAAGGATTAGGGAAGTGGACGGCACAAGACTATTTTTTTGGGAATTTTATTATATTTATTCTATGTGGATAATAAGCGATAAAGGCTATTATTTAGAGATTTAGTCTTTACGGATAATAAGCGATAAAGACTATTTTGAGGAGATAATAGATTAAGATAAGGAAATGGGATAGGAGCTATCATTTGTGGCGGTGTTGGTGAAAATCAATCTCTGCTAAAGGGAGGAATCGATTTTCTATATAAAGAGGGTGTCTTAAATTTTGGAAGCCTTTCTTTTATTTTCTTTTCTCATCTTCTTCCTCTCAAAAGTCGAAAACCACCATTTTCTTCACCCTTTCTTCCTCTCTAAAATTTCCTGGTTGGCCGAATCTTTTAACCTCTATTGTTATTTTCCTTCTAATCCCTAAAAGCCGAAATCACATCTCTATCATTCTATTCTTCTCCTTAATATTCATTGGCCAAATATCTCTTAGCCATCTCTTCAATTCTTAAATCTTCTAAAAACTAAAATTCTTAGATCTCACCTCCTAAAGTTGCTGAATTTTTTTCAGTAAAGTCTGCTTGTGCCGAATCTGAAGAAAACAGTAGAGGAGTCCAACGCTTAGATCTCTAAGTCAAAGATCAGTTACACTCAAGTCGTGTTATTTTCGGGATTTCAAGGAGGGACCCTATTTTCACATCTTTCTGGCTTTTTGAGCAAAGTTGTAGATCGGGATAACAAGGATATCGACTAAGAATATTGGATTTCGTGATATCAGGTGTGTAAAACTTTCCCACCATCTAGATCTGTTTGATTAATATATGATTATAAGTCTTATATGTTTTGATAAATGCCGAAATCCGGGCATAATAGAGGAAACCCAAAGAGGGTAAAAACAAATCATCAGGTTAGTGAATGTTCTGATTAAACGATATAAGTATATTGATTTTATGTGATTGCATGGGTTGGGTTTGATGAAAGGAGGAAGTTATATGTTGTAGCGATTTTCACCGTGATCTGTTGTAGCGGTTTTTACCGTGATCTGTTGTAGTGATTTTTATTGTGATCTGTTGTAGCGGCTTTTGCCATGATCTATTATAGTGGCTACGGCCATGATCTGATGATGAGCAGCACGACTGCCATCAAGGCGTGTAGCGGTGTGGGTTGATTGCAAAAATCCCCAATGGTGTGAATGGTCGATGCGGGCGTGTAGCGGATGGAAACCTAGGATTTGGGTTGGGCTTGCATATTATTTTTATTATGTATATTAATTCGATTATTTTAGTTTTATGGGGCTAAGGCCCAAATCTAATGGTGCATGAGGGTTGCTGCACCGAGTCTCATGACTCAACCAATTAATTAACATTTCGTAGCATTTAGTGCATCTGACCGGCCGAGAGAGCAAAGGTGGCCATGCGAAAGAACATTTGGATCCAAAAAAAGACTCTAGTTATTATTTTATATTCTTATTTAATGGATTTTAAATCTCGTTGTAATAAGGCCATGGGCCACCAGTTTATATTTTGTTTTATTACGGGCTTTTATTACTTTTAGTTATTTAAATTTTTATTTTTAATTGAACTAAGGCATGTATTTAAATTTGGGTTTTTAATTCATACAGGCATATTTTATTTAAAACTATAAATTATAAATTTTTTTTCCGAATAAAAGGTTAAACTTTACCAAAATGTTTTTCTGAAAATGCGACATGTTTTACAAAATTTCCTTAGTGACATACCAGATTCGGTTGTAGTGCTTGGGCCGGGTTTGGGGTGTTACAAATTACTATTAGAGCCCGGTTCAAAAATCGGCTTTGGGGTTTTTTGGGCTCAAAACATTTTCTAAAGGTGGGCTTTTGAAACTTGCATGTTGTTTTTTTTTTGAAATGATAACAGGTTTGTTAGCTCGGCATGGCACCTGCGTCTCCTACCAAGTCTGCTGTAAGTACTCTAAACCATTGTGTGATATATATATATGGGCTTGATGGGCTTTATGGGACGTAGGCTAGTTTAATTAGACTTCGATGGACTATAAGCTTAACTTAAACAACTTCTTAAATTCCATAAGACTTAATTTACCGAAACAAATCTTGTGAACTAGTCGCAAGTTAGGGTATGGCAACAGCATACGCATGTCTCAGGAGTGGATACAGGGAGAGCTTGGTATTTAAGCGCCTTAGTGACTCACCTCCTCTTCACTGGAATCCTACCAGTGCGTAGTGATTGTTCACCCTAACCATGAGGACGTGTTGACAGCCAAAACTTATAATTAAAACCCGAAAGGACCCACCACATGTTTTCTCACAAAATTGCTAAAATATCCTTATTTTGAAAAAAAATACCCATGATTTGCAAATATACCCCGATTTACAAAGTCAACAGAATTTTTCCATAGAAAACAAAAACAAAAACATCAAAATATCCTTAATTTGTAAAATTACCAAATTACCCTTGATTTGTAAATGACCAAAATGCCCTTGATTGGCAAAATTACTAAAATATCCCTAGATTTCAAAATTACTAAAATACCCCCAGATTTCAAAATTACTGAAATACCTCCGAATTTTAAAATTACCGAAATACCCTGGATTTATAAATTACTGAAATACCCCAGATTTGCAAAATTACCGAAATACCCCCAGATTTCAAAATTACTGAAATACCCCCGAGTTGAAAAATTACCAAAATACCCTTATTTCGCCAAATCACCCAGAACCTTATTTTGGAAAAAAATTACAAAAATACCTCTGTAGGATAAAATTACGAAAATATCCCTGGGTAGTGAAACGATGAAAATACCCCTAGGTGGTGAATGTAAGTTTATAAGGTTGTTTTTATAATTGATGTGTGCTGAATGTTGACTGAAGGTGAACTCTAGGAATAGGAAGTATCGACTTGAGAACTAAACCCGTAGATAGAATTTGAATTCGAAAGAACTACTATTGAAATGATTTTACATAAGATTGTTCGCGGTTAATAAGTGGAAAGAATTAATTATTCATAACATTCTTAATCAGATAAACGTCGATCGAAAGAATGAGTACAAGGGGACGAAGATGCTTCAGATGCGAATAATGGTGCGTACCCTACCGTAGTATACTAGTGTTTATTTTGGCTTTAGAATTAGAGTGCGCAGCGAAAGCATAGTGGTGAGACTTAGGTAGTATGATTTCTAGTTAGTTGGAAATTTCGAGGATGAAATTTCTTTAAGGAGGGTACAACTGTAACATCCTAAATTTTTGGGCCTATGCGTTTAATGGGTGAATATGTGGAATGAGTTAGTTTAAGTGTTGGGCCCAAATTTTAAGTTTTAAGGAGCTCAAATCTTCTAATTTAAGTTAGTTAAATTTGGCATTAGGGATTAGGGAAGTGGACTGCACAAGACTATTTTTTTGGGAATTTTATTATATTTATTCTATGTGGATAATAAGCGATAAAGGCTATTATTTAGGATTTAGTCTTTAAGGATAATAAGCGATAAAGACTATTTTGAGGAGATAATAGATTAAGATAAGGAAATGGGATAGGAGCTATCATGTGTGGCGGTGTTGGTGAAAAATCAATCTCTAAATGGAGGAATCGATTTTCTATATAAAGAGGGGTGTCTAAAATTTTGGAAGCCTTTCTTTTATTTTATTTTCTCATCTTCTTCCTCTCAAAAGCGAAAACCACCATTTTCTTCACCCTTTCTTCCTCTCTAAAATTTCTGGTTGGTCAATCTTTTAACCTCTATTGTTATTTTTCTTCTAATCCCTAAAAGCGAAATCACATCTCTATTATTCTATTCTTCTCCTTAATATTCATTGGCCAAATCTCTTTTAGCCATCTCTTCAATTCTTAAATCTTCTAAAATCGAAATTCTTAGATCTCACCTCCGAAGTTGCCGAATTTTTTTAGTAAAGTCTGCCTTGTCTTAGAATCAAGAAAACAATAGAGGAGTCAACGCTTAGATCTCTAAGTCAAAGATCAAGAATATCAAGTCGTGTTATTTTCAGGATTTCAAGGAGAGGCCCTATTTTCACATCTTTCCGACTTTTTGAGCAAAGTTGTAGATCAGGATAACAAGGATATCGACTAAGAATATTGGATTTTGCGATATCAGGTGTGTAACACTTTCCCACCATCTAGATCTGTTTGATTAATATATGATTATAAGTCTTATATGTTTTGATAAATGCTAAAATCTGGGCATAATAGAGGAAACCCAAAGAGGGTAAAAACAAATCATCAGGTTAGTGAATGTTCTGATTAAACGATATAAGTATATTGATTTTATGTGATTGCATGGGTTGGGTTTGATGAAAGGAGGAAGTTATATGTTGTAGCGGTTTTCACCGTGATCTGTTGTAGCGATTTTTACCGTGATCTGTTGTAGCGATTTTTACTGTGATCTGTTGTAATGGCTTTTGCCGTGATCTGTTGTAGTGGCTATGGCCATGATCTGATGATGAGCAGCACGACTGCCATCAAGGCGTAGTAGCGGTGTGGGTTGATTGTAGAAATCCCCAATGGTGTGAATGGTCGGTATGCAGGCGTGTAGCGGATGGAAACCTAGGATTTGGGTTGGGCTTGCATATTATTTTTATTATGTATATTAATTCGATTATTTTAGTTTTATGGGGCTAAGGCCCAAATCTAATGGTGCATGAGGGTTACACACCGAGTCTCGCGACTCAACCAATTAATTAACATTTCGTAGCATTTAGTGCATCGACTGGGGTGGAGAGGAGCGCAAGGTGGCCATGCAAAAGAACATTTGGATCCAAAAAAAGACTCTAGTTATTATTTTATATTCTTATTTAATGGATTTTAAATCTGTTGTAATAAGGCCATGGGCCACCGCTTTATATTTTGTTTTATTACGGGCTTTTATTACTTTTAGTTATTTAAATTTTTATTTTAATTGAACTAAGGCATGTATTTAAATTTGGGTTTTAATTCATAAAGGCATATTTTATTTAAAACTATAAATTATAATTTTTTTCCGAATAAAAGGTTAAACTTTACCAAAATGTTTTTCTGAAAATGCGACATGTTTTACAAAATTTCCTTAGTGACATACCAGATCCGGTTGTAGTGCTTGGGCCGGGTTTGGGGTGTTACAGGCCGAATATCATGAAGAACTAAAACCCTTTCTCCTTTCTTATTTTCGGTAGTAAAATGAATAGAAAATGGCCATTTTGATGCTTTGTTTTGTTATAAATTAACTTAATAATCAAATACCAATTTTGCCCTTAATGAAATGTTTATGAAAATCATTTAAACTATGGGCATATTTGTCCATCAACCACTCCACTACTAAATAATGGATCAATTGCTTCATAAGGCCTCCTCATTTAAAAGCCAACAACAATTAAACACTTTAACAGCACACAACTTTTGCATTCTACGCGATTAAGTCCTTTTTGCTAATTAATCAAACAATCAATAAAATCTTCACATAGAAATTTCACACAGGCTATTTCACATACTATACACACAGAAAATAATATTAAAATATTATTTTGATCTCGAATTTGTAGTCTCAAAACCACTGTTCTGACTAGGGTCTAAACCGGGCTATTACAACTCTCCCCCTTAGGGATTTTCGTCCCCGAAAATCTTACCAATGAATAAATGTAGATATTGCTCTCTCATAACATTCTCAGGCTCCCACATAGCCTCTTCAACTCCATAAATCTCACAATTTTAGTAATATATAAAATTTAGCTAATTAATCAAGTGAATCATTTGTTTTCATCGGAATAAAATGAGCTGACTTCGTAAACTTATCAACTATCACCCATATTGCATCTTTCTTTCCCAGAGATAAAGGCAATCCCGACACAAAGTCTATAACAAACCAGATGGACCTGATGTTTAGCTTTAACTTCCTGACAAACTAATCATTTTGACATATAGTCGGAGATGTCTCTTTTCACATCATGCCACCAATAAAGCTATTTCAGATCGTTATACATTTTCATACTCCAAGGATGCACAGCCAAACGACTATTATAAGCTTCATTCAAGATTAACTGAATCAACTCTGAATTTATTGGAATGAAAATCTGATCTCTGAATCTCAGACAATCCCGAAATTCTGAATTAACATTCGACTCACACTGAGTTCGTTTAGCCATCATTTCAACATCATCTTTCTGAGCATTACAAATTTGATGTACAAACATCGGTTTTACTTTCAACTCGACTAAAATCATACTATTATCACACAGATCTATATGAGTACTCATAGCTCGCAAGGCATATAATGATTTTCGACTAAAGGCATCAGCTACAACATTAGCTTTGCCTGGATGATAATCTATCACAAGCTCGTAATCTTTCAACAATTCTAACCATCTTCTCTGTCGCAAATTCAAGTCTTTCTAATTCATCAAGTGTTTCAAACTCTTGTAATCTGTAAATATATGACATTTCTGACCAAATAAATAATGACGACAAATTTTTAATGCAAACACAATCACGGTCAACTTAAAGTCGTGCGTCGAGTAGTTCTTTTCATGTGGCTTTAGCTACCTAAAAATATAAACAATAACTTTGCCTACTTGCATCAGCACACAGCCTAAACCATTTAACGACATATCACTGTAAATTATAATTTCTTTTGCCCAATTCAGGCTGAACTAACACTGGCGCTTTCATCAACAACGCTTTCAACTGCTTTAAACTCTTATGGTACTTTTTTGACCACTCAACTTTAACATCTTTCTGTAGCAACTTCGTCAACGGAGTCGCAATCATCGAGAAGCCTTTCACAAGCCATTTATAATATCCTGTAGTCCCAAAAAACTATGGACTTCAAACACATTTCTCGAAGGCTTCTATTCTAAAATAGCAGAGATTTTACTCAGAGCAACTCATATTCCCGCAGCTGATACAATATGCCCCAGAAACCAACCTTACGCAACCAAAACTCACATTTGCTAACTTAGCATACAGATGCTTCTCACGCAGAGTCTGTAACACTATTCTCAATTATTCGACATGTTATGTCTCATCACAAGAATAAACCATAATATCATCAATAAACACTACAACTAAGCGATCTAAATATAGTCTGAATATCCAATTCATCAAATCCATTAACATTGCAGGAGTATTTATTAGTTCGAAAAGCATCACTAAGAATTCATAATATCTTTACCTCGTTTTGAAAGTAGTTTTCAGCACATCAGAAAACCCATAAAATATTTAATTATAGTCAACTTTGATACAATTTGTTTAATAAACTTGTTGAGACATTTTTTTTTGTTTGGTACAATGTGAACGAAAAACTCCTAACTAGGGTAGACAAGTCCAAGCTATTCCAGAATAATCGTCATACAATAATTAAAGAATTTCATCCAGCGGTTGCATATATATTAGTTTGCTTAACGGTCTTGAAGATGCCATTTGTGCCAATCCATCTGTTGCCTTGTTACCCTCCCTAAACTCATATTTAATCTGGATCATCCAATCAAGTTGTAAGAGACCCTTTATAGCTTGTAGCACCACAGAGTGATGTTGTTCAGTTGAATTTGTTTGAATCAACTGAATTGCTTCAGTAATCCATCTCAAGCACCAATTTTTTAATTCCTAAATTCCATGCTAAATGAAGCCCATCAAGAGCACCCCACAACTCTGAATTGATAATAAAGCAGCAGCCAATATTTTTTGAAAACTCAGTAATCCAAACTCCATACTGGTAACAAATTAATCCCCCTGTTGAAGCAATTATTTGCACATTATTAATAGCACCATCAATATTTACCTTATGCCATTCATCCTCAAGTAGAATCCATTTGATTGATTTGCAAGTTTTGGAACGTTTCTGTCTCAACTGATTCACCTTGATACAGTTGGATTGAAGATAGTTGTCCATTATCTAGTAACTCTTATCCAAAACACTCTCACATTTAATGAATTCATCATTAAAAACAAAGTTATTCTGTAACACCGTTAGCCCTCTCTTTCATAGATTAGGGTTACGGAGTATTACCGTTCAAACTAAACATTTAACATACATTTTAAATATTATCCGATACACATTATAAAACAACCATTCACATACATATCAGCTCTAAATCGAGCCCTCGAGGCCCAAAAATTACCTTACAAATGATTCGGGAATAATTTGAAATCATTTGGAAAGTTTATGCAAAAGTTACAAAATTTTAGAAATAGGGGTCACACGACTGTGTGCCTTACATGGCTGAGACACATGCCTGTGTCTCAGGTCATGTAACCTTCGAACTAGGGACACACGACTATGTCCCAGCCTGTGTCCTCACCGTAACTCACTAAGTAGGGTCCCAAGGCCGTGTCACGTGTGCTATAATCGTGTAACTCTAAAATTGCCCCACACACCCATATGTAATGCCCGAATTTTTCTTAATTTTGGCCTATGTGATTTTGGAGTACAAAAATATCTGTATAGGTTTTTGAAATTTACTGACATAATATCTGTCTACTTTAGTGGTTATGTGTTCTGGGTGTGTGTGTGAGGTCCCAAGTTCAAGTCACAACTTGGGTAATTTTTGGCATCTTTATGAATAAAGCTCTCACTATGGTCGGTAGGCTTATAAGTTGTTATTGGTAAAATGATATCAGAATGGGCCTGTTGGTCTGGTGGTTGAGTGGAGTGTTGGTGTGTTGGAGGTCTTGTGTTCGATTCCCAAGGACGGTAAGGGATAGTATTTTGCTGTAAAATTTGGCTAGAGTTTGAGTTTTACTAAAAATCTGAGTAGTGGGGAGTTGGTGGAGAGAATTAAGGGAGTTTGAGTTGAGGTCTATCAGAAAATCAAATTCTGATCTTTCTATTTTCTTTTTCCAAAATTTGACTTTCCCCTTCCTTTCTTCTCCACCTTGCTGCCGAAATTCTCCCAATCTTTTCCCTTTTTCGTTCCCTTTTTCCATTAATTCGTTTGGTTCTGTATGACGTCAGCGTGATTGGTAAGTTTTGTTTATGTTTTATCCTGAATGTGATCGTGGATAAGTGAATTAAGAGAAGTGTTTATTTTGATTGTTAGGAGTCAATCAAAGGACTGGAGATTAGCCATTAACGGTGTGAGGTTGTAAAGTCCCTGCTGTTCATTTGGAGGTAAGTGTTAAGTGGTTGTGTTGGTTTATTCTTGGAATGATGGATTCATTTAAACCATGGTTATAGGCTAATTTCGAGATTTTTAATGTCAATTATAGGTTCGAGATTACTCAGGATTGCTTTTAAAGCGAATTGTTACCAGGTGTATACCCAAATTGCAAGAAAATACGTTTTCGATAAAAGTCAAAAACCTTTCTTTCGATGCTACACAACCGTGTGGTAGGCTGTGTGGTAGGCCGTGTGCAAGGCTGTGAGTCGCAACACGGTAGCCAGGCCATGCGCGAGTGACACAGCCGTGTACGACACACGAGCTCGACCTATTGGGCTATTTGGGCCTCATGGGCGTGTGGGCCCACACGGGTGAGCCACACTAGCGTGTGGAGTTCTGGGCCAGGCCGTGTGATTCACACGGCTAGGGCCAATTTGGGCTATGTGGGCCACACGGGCAGGCTACATTGGCATGTGAGCCCAATTTTTTGAAATGATCTGTAACGTTGCACGGGTCGTCCAAGTCAACTGTGGACCTACTGTATGGTCGGTAAGCATTACTTAGACCCCTAATTACGTGACCTGATTATGTGATATCTATATTAGCATGTATACCGATTTGAATGTGTGATCTGTTAATTGCATTATAACATGCCATCGATTGTATGCTGCATTACATTGGGTGGGTTGATTTTATCCCCACATGGTGTGTAGGGTTGGTCAAAGATAGTGTGTAGGGGCTGGTGGGTTGGATTCTGATATTATGTTCTGTTTCGCATATTCTGTATCTGAGTGGGCTAAGGTTAACACTGATTCTGTAATGGGCTTAGACCCGAACTGTAAATATATGAATGCTTTCTGATATGATGCTGTGTGCATGCTTTCTGCGGGGATTACACACTGTGTTGCGAAAACTCATCCTTTTCTATTTAATCTGTTCGGGTAATCCCCAACATTAGACGGGTCGGTACGACGGAGGACTCGACGGTAACCACGGTTCTGAACTTCCATGGTTTTATTTTTTGTTTTATGAGTTTGGATTGATTTTGATGTATTTCGCGACTTTTGCTTAAATGTGGTTTTGATTTGTCTCTAACTAACTATGATCATAATAAAGGCAAGCGCACCTATCGTTTAATAGTATAGTTATGGTAAGATGGGTAATATCGTATCCAAATGACCAAGAGTACTAGTAATTACTATCTTCTAATTATCTAGCCTAAGAATTGGAGTGATTTCTTTTAAACTAAAACTTAATTAAAAACACGACAGAGAACAAATTGGGAAAATACTTTAGACAACTTTATGAGATAGGAATACCCAAGGAAGAATCCACCTAGACTTCACTTATTACTTTTGATTCATACGATTTATTCACTTGACTTAATTCATAGAAATCCCTGATTTATGTTAATATCTCTTTCAAGACTGAAAACAACTGACTCTAGGTTGATTAATTGAAATCTCTTTCTAATTAAAACTCCAATTGTCACATTAACTCGATCTATGGATTCCTTTATTAGATTTGACTCTAATCCGACAGATTTTCGTCACCCTATTTCTAGGGTTGCAATCAACTCCATTTAATTATTTTTATCTACTCTTAAATAGGGACTTTTGCTCCTCTGAATAAACACATTCGACTTGAATTAATAACCTGAATTATCAAAATAAGAATAAAAACTCACAATTAAGAATAAGAACAAGTATTTATCTTATAAATCAAATAATAATAAGATCCATCTTAGGTTTCATCCCCTTAGGTATCTAAGGGATTTAGTTCATACTGATAAAAGGAAACATCTTAAAATAAGGAAAACTACAAAACATAAGAAAACCCAAAAACTTCGAAAGAATTTGATAGGGAATCTTTAGTCTTGATGGAGATCCTTCTTCTGAGCTGCTCTCGATGGCTGTCTTCGAGTATTTTCTGCCTTCTACTCAGCCTCCTCATTTAGGTTGCCCCCTAGTGTGTTTATATAAGCTTTGGAACACCTCTCTTGGCCCACAAGTGGCCTATTCCGAATAGAATTAAATTTGATACGGTAGGGACACGCCCGTGTTAGATGGCCTTAGTCTGTGCTCAATTCTACTCGCCACACACGACCATGTTTGGTAGCCCAGGTCGTGTTGATTCCTGAAGTAGGCCCATTTTGTCCTGTTTTGGCCCGTTTATCATTCTTTTCGACTCCCTAAGCTGTCCTGAGGGTAAAACATGAAATTAAGGGATTAGGAGCAATTCATCAAATCTAATGAAAATTCATCCAAAAATAAGCCATGTAACATCCTAGATTAGGGGTTATGCGTTTGTGCATAATTCATGAGTAGTAGGTTTTGGCAGTGTTTGAAAGTGAATTAAAGGTTTTAAAATCCTAGGATGGAAGAGAAAGCTTTGGACAATTATTGGTTTTAAGTTAAAATAAGAAGTGATGTGGAAAAGTGGAAAGGGACGCCACATAAGGTGCAAGGGTTATGGCATCAAGTGAAGTACTTTGAGGGAAGAGGTTCGAATCCCATTGTGTGCATTTTTGCTTAATTTTATGAAATAGCATGTTTACTGTGATATGTGGTGTGCATTTTTAGAACCTTGAAAATGATTCAAAAGAAATGATTCAAAAGAAATGTATGGAAATGTAAGGAAATGTATGGAAATGTATGGAAATGTATGGAAATATAAGGAAATGTATGGAAATGTATGGAAATGTAAGGAAATGTTAGGAAATGTATGGAAATGTAAGGAAATGTTAAGTTCAAAGTGAACATTTTGGAACCTAGGAAATGTAAGGAAATGATTTAGAAATGTTAAGTTTCAAAAGAGGAAAGTTAACATTTTGGAAACCTAAGTAAAATAGGAAAGTGAACATTTTGGAAACCTAAGTTAAAAGAGGAAAGTGAACATTTTGGAAACCTAGGAAATGTCAAGTTTAAAGAGCCAAATGAAAATTTTGGAAACTTAGAAATGACTTAGAAATGTCGAGTTTTAAAGTTTAAAAGAGGAAATTAAGGCAAGGTGGCCTTAAGAGAAAAAGTATGTAAAATTTGACACAAATTGGGCTTGGAAAAGTGGCTTGAGATGCCACTTAGGGCCTCTGAAATGGTGCCACATGCAAGTGTATTTGGGCTGGATCGAGTCACTTAGGAAGCAAATAAAAGAAGTTTTATTTTGCTACAAAGAGTAGAGAGGTGGACGGCATGTGGGCTCTTAAAAGAGGAGTTTTATTTCCTTTAGAATTTCGCTAATTAGGAGATAATTGTTGGATTAATTCTTTTGATAAAGTGATAATTATCACATAGGAAGAGTGGTGGCCAAGTAGGGGACTCTAGCCTAGTAATTTCGGCTATAAAAGGGAAAGAAGGCCATTCATTCATTCATTCACTCTTCCTTTGCCAAATTTCTCAAGCGATTCTCCTCTCTCAGTCGAAATTCCTACAATTTTATTCTTCCTTCTCTTTTCTTTCTAATTCCTCCAAAAGTCGAAAGTTGTGAGAGCATCATTTAGCCATAGCCGAATCTCTGAAGGTTGAAGTGAAGGTGCAATCGATTCCTTCAAATAAGGGTAAGATCCAAGTTTAGTTTCCATTCTTTTATATTTTAGACTTATTGAAATTTAAGGACTAATTTTGATTATTAATCTTGGCCGAATCATGGAATGAGAAGTTCTTTTCCGAAGGTACACCATAGGCCACGTGTTCCCTAGTTATTCTAAGTGAACTTTGGGATTTAAGATCCTTAAGGTAAGTGACTATGAATATTCGCCAAGACCCTATTTTTGTAGTAGATCTATTATTATGTGTTTTAAGTTTGAAAACTAACCGATTCAAGGGATCTAGTGAGTAGCCGATTTCAAAGGGGGAAGAATACAAGTTTTCGGGATTTGATTTTTTTATTCAATCGGCATTAAGGTAAGTACACAAATCCTACTAGGATTTGGTTTTATGGCTAATAGGCCTTTGCTAAATATTACCATGTTGGCCGAATGTAGGCATTAAAAATTTAAGGTAGTAGATCGGATTTCGGGATTTCAAGTGAAATCGTTAAGCGAATCAGGTGTGTACCCTACTCTAAGTTTTAATATGTTCATGGCTATGTTTTAAATTAAATGTGTTAATATGAAAGTGTAAGAATATGGCTAAGGTATCGTGTGTACCCCACACTATATCATAATATGTTTTATGGCTACGCTTAATTAATATACGTGATATTAAGAATATGAAAGTGGCTAAGGTACCATGTTATGGTACAAAGTACTCGTGCACGCTTTCCTACTCCTACTAGGATTATGAAATATGTTAATTGTAACATGAGAATAAGAATAAGAATGTGAACTCTGGCATATTTATGCATATTACTATTATATGGGGCATATGGGTTTATTTTTGGGGAAGTGAATGTGGTGACCTAAGAGCACAAACACGGTGACCTAAGACCGTGATATCTAAATGTGGTGACCTAAGACCACAGTAATCTAAATGTGGTGACCTAAGACCACAGAAATCTGAATGTGGTGTCCTAAGACCACGAATGTGGTGACCTAAGACCGCGATATGGAGTGTAGCGAAAGGAGGGTTGACTTAGTAGTCCCCATGGTGTGCAGGATGGTACGGGTGGTGTCCAGCGGATGGCATATAGGTTTGGGTTCGGGTTGCATCATATTGTTTAAATGCTTTATGAACATGTATGATATTGTATGCCTGAAATATTAAATTTTAGTGTTGGTTACACATTGAGTCTGCTTGACTCACCCGCTTGGGGATTATTTTTCGTGATGACCAAGATGGACCAAGGCCTAGCAGATACTTAGTGGAGGCCATGTGAAGTTCAGATTTCTTTTATTTGGACTATTTTATTTTAAGTATTTTGAATTTAAATTTGGGAATTATTTGATGTATTAAGGCCTTAGTAGAATTATTTTATTCTGTTTTTATTTGTTAAGCTTACATACTTTATTTATTAAAAGATTAAGTAATCATATTTTTTTTAAAAACAAAGCCCAAATGTTTTTTCACCTAAAGTAAAGGATTTTTAACAATGAATTAAACTTGTTTTCAACTCAAGCCCAACCCAAAACGATCTTTCTTCCAAAACACACAAGTTTTCCTAAGTAACAAAAGAATTTGAAACGGTTTACACCGGGGAACATACCAGATCCGGTCAAGGCTCATGGGCCGGGTTTGGGGTGTTTCAAGCCAAGTATGGGGTTAAAATATGTATAAATTATGGTTTATCAAATATCCCCACACTTAAGCATTTGCTTGTCTTCAAGGAAAATCCTCAACTCACAATTAAAATTAACTTCCTCAAATCATAATTCTCATGAATAATGTCTCATCATAATTCATAAATAATTCATACATGGATAATTTAACTTAAAGAGTCCTAAAGGTTCAAACAATCTAAGTCACAAATTTTTGTAGCACGAAAACATAGGTGTTTCCCCTTATCTAAATAATTACCTTTGATCCAAAATCGACAAGAATTGACATCCTCACAAAGGATTCACTCAAATCACTCAAAGTGTTTAAGATTCAAGATAAAGCACTCAAAAGTCAAACATGAAAAGTTATTACCATAGGCTTGCATGAAAATCAAATCTCCACCACTATAAAATGAGATGATACACAAATCAAAAGGTCTTTCAAAAGGGGTTGTAATGGGGCTTGGGTTAAAAGTGTGGATAAAGGCTGAATTAGAAGGTTAGAATTGAGATTGAATTGACAATTTACCTAACTAGAAAAACAACTAATACTGAAAAATTACAATAATTGAAAATCTATCAATAGTAGCACTAATAATGAATATACCTCCAACTTTTTTTTTAAAGAATAAGTACAAGAACTTGCAATAATAAGAGAATTTAACAACCGAAACAAAGAACATAGTTAGGTAACTGCTCAAATTAAATCTCGACAAAAAGAGGTTAATTCAATAGGAAAAATTCTTAATGAATCAAAAAGAGCGAGTTTTGGGTTAATATTAAGGGTAAATCAAGAAACAATTTATTAGGATTCAAAGGGGTTCACTAGGGGTTAATTATGAAGGTAGGCTTTTTATGGAGTGAATGGGTTAAATCCTAGGTGCCTTTGTCATCTCAATATATCAAATCAAAGGTGTGGTCTCGACATGCATAATCAAAGCAAGTTCTAGAATAACAAATCAATATTGACACACTCATAGCCAATAAAGTGAGCAAGAAAAGTATATGCTCTAAAAGGCTCAAAATCTCACAAAAATTATGGTTTTTGATGTTAACCTTGCAAAATTCAAACTTCAAAGTAATATTTAAATTGAGGGAAACAACCTAACAAAATTTTTAATTCTGAAAATAGACTTATCATGCTTGATTCTCTAATGTCTTAAAGTTTAAATCATCAATGCACAATTACCTATGACTTGATCCAAAACATATTAATAAAAATCATAAGTCAATAGAAGTTTCATTCTAATAGTAATATGAGAAAATTTACTTAAGAATAAGAAAAAATTCAGGGATTTTCTGGTAATGAAATCAAAAATCTCTCCACACTTAAGATGTACATTGTCCTTAATGTACAAATATAAATAATGGCAATATAGTAAGAAAATCATAAGAAAGGGAGAGAAGTGAAACTTCCTGAATTTTGGATGGAGTCAAAGAAAAGAAATGGGAGAAAGTTAGGCAGAGGTGGGAGAGGATACTCTGGTGGTGTGGTCATTCCTTTATAGCACTTTGAACCTAAATTAAAGAAATCAAAATATACTAATATAAATTAAAGAAAAGAAAGATATATAGAAAGAATTTAAAAATGAAAATAAAATAAAAAGAAAAAATAAATGGACTCAAAGGTCCTTGTCTTGTCGAGTAAATGAAGCGGTTGGCATGAATTTTGGAGATAGTTGTGGTATATTTGCTGTAGAGTGATCGCGCACGGGGAGATCGCGCTGGGATCCTTTCGTGTTTTTGAAATGGGGGGTGGCCTTTAGTCTTACCACGAGTAATAGTTATTGTGTACTGTGGTATGGATGGTGGCTAGTGAGGTGGTGGTGGAAAGAAAGAATGATGGAAAGGGGTGTGGTGGCTAGTGTTTGGAAGAAGAAGAGTTGGGGAAGAAAGTGAACAAAAAAAAGGGGGTTTAAATAGAAATTGTAACATCCTAAATTTTTGGGCTGTGCATTTTATGTGATGTTTTCTTAAAATATTAATTTGAGTGTTAGGGGTCCAAATTGGGTTCCGGTTTGGGCTGAAGGCCTTAGTTAAATTTTTCTGTTTGGGCACTTAAGTGGAGAGCCTGTTAGAAGGAGGTTTAAAAGATATTATTTGTAAATAAATATACAAATGGGCTTGTGGCGAGCAGTAAATGGTGCCACTAAGAGAGCAGGGAGGTGGCGTCAATAGGAGGCCCAAATTCGAGTCTTATGGAGCCCAATTATTTAATTTTAATTTAATTAATTTTTGGCATTTAGGTGGGTAAGGTTGGATGGCAACAAGGCTTAAAAGTAGGAGGGATTTACTGACCTGGATAATATGGATAATGTGGCAGATAAAGGGTGGAAGAGGTGGTGTTATTTATGTAACATCCTAGATTGAATTTAATTAATTTGGATTTTTATATTTTAAGTACTTTGAATTTAAAGTTTGGAAATTATTTGATGTAATAAGGCCATAAGGCCAAGATTGAATTTCTTTATTTCTTTTTACTTTTATTTACAAATTATTATTTAAGGGATCAAGTAAATTTATTTTTAAAATAAACTCCAAGTGTTTTGTCATCTTAATTAAAAAGGAATTTTTAATATAAGATTAACTCATTTTCAGCACAAGCCCAACCCAAACAATATTTTTTTTTTAAAATTCACACAAGTTTTTCCTAAGTAACAAAAGAATTTTGAAACGGTTTACATCGAGGAACATACCAGATCCGATCAAGGCATGTGGGTCGGGTTTGGGGTGTTTCAATTTAGGTCACTTGCAAGGTGAGATAAGTGAGGAAATTTAGGGATTTATTTAATGTGATAATAAGGGAGATAATGTGCTGATAAAGGAAGGAAGAGGCAGTGTCATCCATGACACTTTTGGATGATAGATCAGGTAAAGATAAGGGAGGAAGTTTAGGATCTGATCTGCTGGTCACAGTGGTGACCGAATTTCAAACTCTAGGGGGTGCCAGAATTCCCTATAAATAGAGGGAATATCTCATCAATTCCAGCATTGGAACCCTATTCTTTTCTTCATTCTCTGTGCCAAAATTCTCAGTTTTCCTTTGCAATTTCTTTTCTTTTGATTTCTTCAAAAGCCGAAATCCTTAGATCTCATCTCCGTGTTCTGCCAAATTTTCTCTGGGGTATCTGCTTGTGCCGAATCTCAAAGGAAACTGAAGGGGATTCATTTGCTTAGATCTCTAAGTCAGAGTTCATTAACACTCGAATCGTGTTACTTTTGGGATTTCATGGGGAGGCCTAATCTTCGTAATCTTCCATCTTTTGAGCAAGGTTTTAGACTAAGGGTTGTAGATCTAGATAGTAAGGATTTAACTAAGGGAGTAAAGCTACGCGATATCAGGTGTGTAACTTTTCACACCATCAGATTGTTTGTTAGTATGTATGTATAAATCTGCTATATTTTGATAAATGCCAAAATCCCACATAACGATTGAAAACCCGAGCAAGGTAAAAGTGAATCACCAGGTTAGTGATCTCTGACATTCTAAAGTGAATGGTTTTGATGATTTGATATGATAAACATGTATGTTAGTTTCTATGATTGCACGGGATTGGGTAATTGATGAAAAGGGGAAGTGATCTGTTCTGGTGGCTTTTGCCATTTCAACCTGGTGACTCTGTCACAACTCTGTTTCTGGTGGCTTATGCCATTTCAGCCTAGTGACTTTGTCACAACTCGCTTCGAAAGACAAGATCGCCATCAATGGCGTGTAGCGGTGTGGGTTGATTGTAGAAATCCCCAATGGTGTGAATGGCTGGTACGGGTGGCGTGTAGCGGATGGAAACCTAGGATTTGAGTTAGGCTTGCATAAATATTTGTTACATATATATATTAATATGTTATTCTGTTCTGTGGGGCTAAGGCCCAAATCTAATGGTGCATGAGGGTTGCACACTGAGTCTCGCGACTCAACCTATTATTTAACAAATTTCAGGTAGCACCTAGTGCATCGGACCGGGCTGGGAAAAGGAGCGCAAGGTGGCCATGCGAGAGAGTGTTGGATTCAGCAAAGGACTTTTTAGTATTTATTTATTTTAATATTCTAAATTGTAGATTTTAAGTTTCAGTGTAATAAGGCCATGGGCCATCAGACTTATAATTATTTTGGATTTTATGTGGGGTTTTATTTTATTTATTTGACATTCAAGTTTTCGTTTAAATTAAGTTAAGTCATGTATCAAATTTTGGATTTATTTAAAATTCACCTATGCATTATTTAAATTTATATTTTTATACAGCTTTACTAAATTACTAAGTTTTTCAGTTAAAAGGTTTAAACCTGGTAATTGTTTTCAAAAAGGCACATGTTTTCCTTAGTGACATACCAGATCCAGTTGTAATGTTTGGGCCGGGTTTGGGATGTTACAGATTGGTATCAGAGCCTGGTTCAAAACTCGACTTTGAGGGTTTTGGGTTCAAAATGTTTTCTAAAGATGGTTTTTTCGAAACATGCATGTTTATAAATAATCTGAGGTTGTTTTCTCAAGATGGCACTTGCGCCTCCACCAAGTCCGCTGTAAGTATTCTAAACCATTGTGTGATCTATATGTGGGCTTGATGGGCTTTATGGGAAGTAGATTAGTTAGATTAGAACCTGATGGACTCTAGGTCTAGCTGAAACAACTCCTAAAATCTCATAAGACTTAATTTCACTAAACAAACCCGTGAACGAGTTGCAAGACTAGGGTGTGGCAACAGGCATGTGCATGTCTAGGATTGGATCCGGAAGAGCTTGGTATTTAAGCAGTCCTAGTGACTCACCTCCTCTTCGCTGGAATCCTACCTGGTGCGTAGTGACTGTTCACCCTAGCCACGAAGATTTGTTGACGGACCAAAATCTATAATTAAAACCCGAAAGGGACCAGCCACCTTATTTTTACAAAATTGCTAAAATACACTTAAAAAAAATTTCTAAGATACCCATGATTTGTAAATATATCCCGATTTACAAAGTCAACGGAATTTTTCCTTAGAAAAAAAACACACACACACACAACACATGACAACAACCAAAAACACCTGAACACTACTATATTTCTTTTGAAATAAAATTCTCCAAGATACCCCTATTTTTTTTTAAAAAAATACCTTCTTAGTTTTGTAAAATTTTCTTTTGGAAATACCCTTAGATTACAAAATTACCAAAATACCCTTATTTCAAAAAATCACCAAGATACCTTATTTTGAAAATTTACGAAAATACCCCTATAGGATAAAATTATGAAAATACCCCTGGATAGTGAAATGACAAAAATACCCCTATGTGTGGAATGTAGGTTCATGAATGTTGTCTGTATGTGATTGGTAAATGCACGAATGTAGCTTCAGAACTAGAAGGAATAGACTTGAGACTGAAACCTGTGGCGTAAATCTGAATTCGAAAAAACCACTATCGAAATGACTTTTCATAAAATTGTTCGTGGTTAATCAGTGGAAGAGAACTAATAATTCATAAAATTTCTAATCAGATAAACACGAATCGGTAGAATGAGTACAAGGGGTCGTGGACGCCCGCCGCATAGTCGTGGTAGGGGTAGGATGACGGTGTCAGAACCAGTAAGATCTGGTCATGGATCTGGAAACGAGATGCCCGTTCCACCAGCTGCAGAGGTGGAATTTCAGGATCAGATGGCCGGAGATGATGTGGTATCTCAGGCGGTGTTAAGAATGTTAGAGAGGGTTTTAGAGAGGGTTGCTGAGGCTGGTATGGGCACAAGAGCCCAAAAATCTGTGCCAGAGAGACTTAGAAACAATGGGGCAGAAGTGTATAGGGGAATTTCTGGTATGGCCCCGAGCTCAGCTAAGTATTGGTTGGAGTGCGCAGCGAAAGCATAGTGGTGAGACTTAGGTAGTATGATTAGTAGTTAGTTAGAAATTTCGAGGACGAAATTTCTTTAAGGAGGGTAGAACTGTAACATCTTGAATTTTTGGGCCTGTGCATTTTATGTGATGTTTGCTTAAAATATTAATTTGAGTGTTAGGGGTCCAAATTGGGTTCCGGTTTGGGCTGAAGGCCTTAGTTAAAATTTTCTGTTTGGGCACTTAAGTGGAGAGCCTGTTAGAAGGAGGTTTAAAAGATATTATTTGTAAATAAATATACAAATGGGCTTGTGGCCAGCGGCAAATGGTGCCATTAAGAGAGCAGGGAGGTGGCGTCAATAGGAGGCCCAAATTCGAGTTTTATGGAGCCCAATTATTTAATTTTAATTTAATTAATTTTTGGCATTTAGGTGGGTAAGGTTGGATGGCAACAAGGCTTAAAATTAGGAGGGGTTTATTGACTTGGATAATATGGATAATGTGGAAAATAAAGGGTGGAAGAGGTGGTGTTATTTAGGTCACTTGCAAGGTGAGATAAGTGAGGAAATTTAGGGATTTATTTAATGTGATAATAAGGGAGATAATGTGCTGATAAAGGAAGGAAGAGGCAGTGTCATCCATGACACTTTTGGATGAGAGATCAGGTAAAGATAAGGGAGGAAGTTTAGGATCTGATCTGCTGGTCATAGTGGTGGCCGAATTTCAAACTCTAGGGGGTGCCGAAATTCCCTATAAATAGAGGGAATATCTCATCAATTTTGACATTGGAACCCTATTCTTTTCTTCTTTCTCTGTGCCGAAATTCTCAGTCTTCTCTCTGCAATTTTTTTCTTTTGATTTCTTCAAAAGCCGAAATCCTTATATCTCATCTCCGTGTATCCGATTTAATTTTCTCTGGGTATCTGCTTGTTCCAAATCTCAAGGAAATCAAGGGGATTCATTTGCTTAGATCTCTAAGTCAGAGTTCAGTAACACTTGAATCATGTAACTTTCGGGATTTCAAGGGGAGGCCTAATTTTCATAATCTTTCGGCTTTTGAGTAAGGTTTTAGACTAAGGGTTGTAGATCCAGATAGTAAAGATCTAACTAAGGGAGTAAAACTACGCGATATCAGGTGTGTAACTTTTCACACCATTAGATTGTTTGTTAGTATGTATGTATAAATCTACTATATTATGATAAATGCCGAAATCCCGGTATAATGATTGAAAACCCAAGAAGGGTAAAAGCGGATCACCAGGTTAGTGATCTCTAACATTCTAAAGTGAATGGTTCTAATGATTTGATATGATAAACATGTATGTTAGTTTCTGTGACTGCACGGGGTTGGGTAATTGATGAAAAGGGGAAGTGATCTGTTCTGGTGGCTTTTGCCATTTCAACCTGGTGACTCTGTCACAACTCTGTTTCTGGTGGCTTATGCCATTTTAGCCTGGTGACTCTGTCACAACTCTGACGATGAGCAGCAAGACTACCATCAATAGCGTGTAGCGGTGTGGGTTGATTGTAGAAATCCCCAATGGTGTGAATGGTTGGTATGGGTGGCGCGTAGCGGATGGAAGCCTAGGATTTGGGTTGGGCTTGCATAAATATTTGTTACATATATATATTAATATGTTATTCTGTTCTGTGGGGCTAAGGCACAAATCTAATGGTGCATGAGGGTTGCACACTGAGTCTCGCGACTCAACCTATTATTTAACAAATTTCAGGTAGCTCCTAGTGCATCGGACCGGGCTGGGGAAAGGAGCGCAAGGTGGCCATGCGAGAGAGTGTTGGATTCAGCAAAGATCTTTTTATTATTTATTTATTTTAATATTCTAAATAGTAGATTTTAAGTTTCAGTGTAATAATGCCATGGGCCATCAGACTTATAATTATTTTGGATTTTATGTGGGGTTTATTTTATTTATTTGACATTCAAGTTTTCGTTTAAATTAAGTTAAGTCATGTATCAAATTTTGGATTTATTTAAAATTCATCTATGCATTATTTAAATTTATATTTTTATACAGTTTACTAAATTACTAAGTTTTTCGTTAAAAGGTTTAAACCTGGTAATTGTTTTCAAAAAGGCACATGTTTTCCTTAGTGACATACCAGATCCGGTTGTAGTGTTTGGGCCGGGTTTGGGGTGTTACAAAAATTGGGGCACTTGGTCGCTACCCACGCCCGTGTTCCCTGGGCGTGTTAGGTCACACGGCCAAATCGCATGGCTATGTGATGCTTCGTTCGTTTCTCCCACGCCTGTGTAAAGGTTCCCACACCCATGTTAATTAATCAGTGTCACCCACGGCTTAGAGGCATGGGCGTGTTGAACGCTCGTGCGATTTACTCAGTATTGACTACGACCGCATCGCATGGCTGTGGCACTTTATCGCAGCCCGTGTTTTGGGGAAAATTTTTGTCCTATTCCCGCACGGTCTTCGCCATGCCAGTGTACCTATTCGTGGTGTCTACACGGCCACAGCCACGCCCGTGTGCAAGGCTGTGTGGATAGAGAAACCTGCGCTTTATTAATTTGGTTAGTTTAGTCAGGTGCTAAAATCGAAAAGAATGGCATTAGTGAGGTTAGTACTCGGGTTGCCTCCCAAGAAGCGCTCGTTTAAAGTCTTAAGCTAGACTTACCTCTTATTCGCATACTCATGGTGGTTCGAGGAGCTGAAACTCCTCTATCCTGCTATTGATTCTAACATCAAAGTAAGGTTTAAGTCGAGTACTATTTACCTTAAAAGTACCAAATTTAGAATGATTTACCTCAACTGTACCTGTATGGGAAAACATTTAGTACCGTGAAAGGGATTTTTCCGTTTGTATTAAGGTCTGAGTGGCGATTCGAGGGTCTACTTTATCCAACAATACCTGATCTCTGATTTTAAATTTGTTTGTCCCATCTTTAAGCTTGTCATGGAGTCGCATTAGTTCATCGTGTTTGCTCGGTTTCTCCTTGACGTGTTTTCGCCATTCATCTAGTTCATTGACCTGAAACCTTCGCTCCCAATGAGTTATTTCATTATTGGCATGAGAACTAGGATGTGGATCAGTGGTGTATTTTCGATGTGCTTCCTGAAAAGAGGTTTGAACTGAATGGTTATTAATAGAATTTATGTACTCACCTTTATTACTCGATGTCCGAACCGAATCACGAGCCTGAAGAGTGATCGTTTCGTCACCTAAATGAAGGGTGAGTTCTCCTGTACCAACATCAATTCTAGTTTTAGTAGTTTCTAAAAAGGTCGTCCTAGGATTAAATATGTGTTACTATCCTCATCCATGTCTAGAACAACAAAGTCAACTGGGAATATAAATTTATCAATTCTTACAAGCACATCCTCAACAATTCCCCTAGGAAACCTAATGGTTTTATCTGCAAGTTGAATACTTATCTAGTTTGTTTAGGTTTCCCAATACCTAGTTGCTTAAACATTTTATAGGGCATAACGTTAATACTCGCCCCTAAATCAGCTAAAGCATTATTAACATCTAAACTACCAATTAAACAAGGAATACTAAAACTCCCTGGATCCTTTAATTTATCAGGTAGTTTATTCTGTAAAATAGCTGAGCAGACTGCATTTAGCTCCCCATGCGACGCGTCATCTAACTTCCGCTTGTTTGTCAAAATATCTTTTAAATTTTTTTTGAATTGGGCATCTGTGAAAGAGCTTCAATAAATGGAAAGTTAATATGTAATTTCTTTAGAAGTTTAAGAAATTTACCGAATTATTCATCTGTGCGGTCTTTCTTTGTCGCGTTGGGGTATAGATGATAAAACATAATATATGCATATTTTAATCCCACATTTAACATACTTTTGGATGATTTATTCCCTGAATTGTGGATGTCGAAACCATTTTTAAGTTTGAAAAAATGGAGTCGCCACCAATCTTTTTTTTTTCGAGGTGTGATCGGGTCACCTTGAAATTGATCATTTTAAAAAATATTTTGATTTATTAAAACAATGATATTGGTCTACGAAATTCAAGAAAATGGGTTTGGGAATCGGTTATGTACGAGGAAGGATTAGCACCCTCGTAACGCCCAAAGTTGGTACCGGATTGTTTAGTTATTGTCCTAATGTCGAAAATTCGTAAATATTTTAAAATATAATTCCTTTTAAAGAATGTTTGTATAACCCATTTTGGAATATTTAGATTTGTTTATTCCATAAGGATAAAATATCACACCCAGTACATTAGGGTGCAACATTTTATCCCCCGAAACTAAGATAGTCCCTTAATTTCCTAAAATACGAAATTAAAAGGATATTTAGGGTGGGTTTGGATAGACAATTGAGTGCGGTGCGGTGCATTTAGTTTACTTTTTGTCTCACGCTACAGTATCGCTACAGTATCTAATCTCACCACCACCGCTGTTTTTAAACTAACCGCAGGTAAACGCACTACCCATCCAAACCCACCCTTAGTTATTTGGACGTACGAAAAATCGAAACCCAACACGTTAGGGCACAATTTCTCAAATTTTCAAATACGAAACATTGTCTTGTTTTTGAAATTCTTATCCCGAGATAACAAAATGTCATATCTAGTGAGTTAGGACACGAAAATTTTGAATTTTCGAGAATAAGTTTTTATTTAACTTTTAAAGAAAAATGATTAATTCTTTAGATTCGGTGAGATAAATCGAAACCCAGTAAGTTAGGGTACGATTTCTTTCGAACCTTAGAACGCTAAATATTTGTTTATTTCAAAATGAAAATTTTAATGTAAAAACATAATGTTACCGTAATAAAATAAGAAGTGAATTACAATGCCAACAAGTGCATGACGACAATATACATCAAAGCTCAAATGAAGCGAACTAAAATAAAAGGAATAATAAAATAAAATAAAGATAAGATAAATAACAAAACAAGAATATAAGAAAAATAAAATGAATAAAAACTAATTATAAGAAAAATAAGTAAATAAATAAATAATTAAAATAGTGAATCAAATAAATAAATAAAAGGATATTAAGTAAATAATTTAAAAATAATTAATAATAACAAAATAATAATAATAGTAAAGATAAAAATAATATCATTAATAATGAAGATAATAATAATAATAATAATAATAATAATAATAATAATAATAATAATATAATAATAATAATAATAATAATAGTATAATAATAGGTAATATATACAAATAATGGTAATAAAAATATAATAATGCTGATAATAATAAAGGCAATAGTAATAATAATAATAAGGAATTAATTACAAATAAAATAATAATAAAAATAATAGTAGTAGTAATATTAAAATAAAAATTATAATAATAAAATACCAAGAACATTAAATTAATAATAATAACCATAAAAAATAATAAAAGTATTGGTAAAAATAAAGATGGTATTAATAATAAAATAATAGTAATAATATTAAAATTAATAGTGATAAATAAATAAAAATAATCATAATAGAATATAAAATAGTAATATTGAAAATAATAATAATAATACTAATAATAAAACAATGATAATAATAAATATAATAATAAATATAGTTATAATAATAATGTATATAAAAGATAGTTATAAAGTTAATTAAAATAAAATGATGGTAATAATAATATCAAAAACAAAAATATACGCAATAATAATAAATAGTGTTAATAACAATAAAGAAATAAAATAAAATAAAATAAAATAAATAACGAAATAACAAAAATTACAAAAGAAATAAAAAAGGATGGGATTGAATTTAAAATAAAAGTTTGGGCGAATTTTGAAGAAAATAAAAAAATGAAGGACCTATTCGAATGCGCGGATAACATGGAGGGACCAAAAGGGGAAATATTCCCTCCCTCCAAAACGCACAGCAGCAGGGATGACCCAATTAAAAATCGTTATAAATTGTCGGGCAAAATTAAAATAAAATAAAATTAATTATAAAACCATAAAAAAGCGGAAGGGCTAAAAGCATAATTAGCCCTTCCGTAAAAAACACGCGGATCTTGAGGGCTGGGTCGGGTCGAGGCGCGGGTCAGCCCCCAAAACGACGTCGTTTTAGGCGTTAAGGGGGCTACCCAAAACGGTGTCGTTTTAATAGGCTATAAAGCCTAATTTTTTTAGAAATTTTCAATTGCATTCATTCCAAAAACAGAGCTCTCCTTTGGGGTGATTTCCCCACCCTACAGTGCGATCCGCCGCCGTCAATCGTCAAGCCATCAAATTAAAAAAGTAAGTTTTTTTTCTTTTTTTTTAAAAAATTTATTTTATATTTATATTACATATATATGGTTTCAAAAAAATAAAATATAAAAAAAAGTCTTCGAAAATAAAAAAAATAAAAAAATAAAATAAAATAAAACAAGACCTTTGCTGATTTGGTTTTTGTTTTGTGCTTTTGTATCTCTGAATCTGTCTGTATCCTCCTTTTCTTTGTTTTATAGATTCAATGGGGTTTATATAACCTCGAATAAAAAAATACAAATTCTGTTCTGCTGTTTCTTGCCATATCTGCTTGTGTTTTCTTTCTTTTTTTTGCAGAGTCACGGCGAGAAACGCGGCGGCGATAGGGTGCAACTTGCGCTAACTACGCCCGACTGGTGGCTGGTGTTTGGGGCTTACGACGCCTAAGGTTTCAGAAACCTTAGGTCTTCTGAATTTTGTTTTGTGTTTTGGGCTCCTTTGGGCCGTGTTTTGGGTTTGTAATTTGGAGTATTGGGTATTGAGGGTTTTTGGCTTGTAATTTTGGGTGTAATGGGTTTAGTGTTTTGGACTGTAAAAAAAAACTTTTGACATTTGGTTTATTTTTTTTTTTGTTTTTTTTGGTTTGTTTTGCCCGGGCACAAATGGGTTATTACAGTGGAATTTGGTGCTCCTAATACTTTAATTTCATGTTTTATAGTTAGGAGAGCTCCAGAGGATGAAAAGAACGAGAAACGGGCCAAAAACAGAGAAAATGGGTCAAAGTATGAAATGCACATGGCCTGGGCCCAAGCCACACGGCCGTGCCTCTTAAGTAGACTCGAACATGGCCTAGACTCGATTTATATGGGTGTGCCACACAGGCGTGTCCCTGACGTGACCTGTTTTAATTGTATTCGGAATAGGGTACTTAGAGGCAAAGAAAGACATTCCAAAAGCCTATATAAACACCCTAGAGGCCAACCTTCAAAGGATTTTTCAAGTAGGCCGAGGAGTGAAGCCAGAGAGGCCGAATTGTGGGATTTACTCGAAGAAAGCCAGTTGATCCATCTCAAGAAGCCGGAGTCACACTCAAAACGGAAGATCTTCCCTTCAAATTTCCTTCAGGGGTTTTAGGGTTTTTCTTATGTTTTGTTTTATATTTACTTCTGAGATGTATTCCTTTATGATTATGAACTAAACCCCTCAAATACCTGAGGGGGATGAAACCTAAGACGGATCTTGTTATTATTTTCTAAACTATATGATAAATACTTGATTTGTTCTTAATTATGTGTTCTCAATTCTTGTTTTGATATTTCAGGATATTATTCAAGTATTGATGTGCTTAGGCAGTGGAGGAATATTCCCTGTTTAAGAGTAGATCTAGCATAATTAAGCGAAGTTGATCGCAACCCTAGAGATAGGATGACAAAATCCCGAATTAGGGTCAAACCTAATATGGGAGTCCATAGATCGAGTTAATGCGATTCTAGGGGTTTTAATTAGAAAGAGATTTCAATTAATCAACCTAGGGTTAGACATTAGTAGCCTCGAGAGAGGTATTAATATAAATTAGGGAATGCTACGGATCAAGTCAAGTGAATAAATCGCCTGGTTCTGTAACGCCCCAAACCCGACCCAAACACTATGACCAAATTGGGTATGTTACAGATGAAAACATTTTGAAAACCCTTGTTTAGCCGATTTAATTTAAAGTAAAAGATATTGTCTTGTTTTAAAAAAAAAACAGTTGAGGTGTATAAAGAAATCAATACTTAGTTCGTTTAAAAAATATATATATTAAGTCAGATTGTTACCGATTTCAGATGTACCCGATGGTACAGAAAACATTTTTACGTTTAAATTTAAGAAAACTTGTGTGATCATTTTAACATCATTAAACATTTTAAATAATTCAACCAAACATGAAAAATAATAAAAATAATCTTAGGAGGCCTTATTACAACTCGAACAAATGAAACCAAAAATAAAATAAAATAATTCAAAGTAAACTCAAATTTCCACTGCATGGCCACCTCGAGTCCATCCGGCTCCTCATCCGCGACCTACGAATCACCTGAAAAATATTAAAGGAAAATGTGAGTCACCATGACTCAATGTGTAACCCTTTTCCCGGTTTAATGCAACTTCATGCACACAAATCACAATTAAGTTTAACATGCACCCAACCTAACCATCCAAAACTCCCGATTCTACCCCATGTGGTACCAAACCACTGGTGGTGCCAAACCACTGGTGACTTAAAGTCACGATATCCATCAATATTGTGGTGCCAAACCACTGGTGGTGCCAAACCACTGGTGACTTAAAGTCACATATAATAAGTTGTGGGGCCAACCCACATGTGATACCAAATCACTAGCGTCAATCCCATAATATCCTCTGTGGGGCCAACCCACTGTGGTGCTAAGCCACGGGGACGAGACGCTATGAGGTGCCAAACCTTTGGTGACCGTAGTCACGAAATGTGGTACCAAACCATTGGTGTCCGTCGACACTAATATTACTTCCCCCTCCTCTCATACAACCCGCATCAATCAATGATATGCATATAACAGGAATCATGCCCACATGTTTATTTAACAACATACCAAATATGTCATGCTTCCCAAAAGCATCATTAAGTAAACTCATAACAACAAGGACTTACCTAATTCCTTGCTTATACCATGATGGTATTAAATCCCAATCTACATTAATTCAGATTAGCATACATAATGCATTTAGCACAGTTACGAGTTATGAAGTGTGTATATACACACCTGTTACTATTGGTAGCCCTAAATCCCGAAAAATCAATCGGCCACACTAGACTTCCTTGCCCCTATATTCGACCATACATGAAAGTTAGTGACATGGCCTATTCGGCTAAACCACATAAATCCAAAGGGTTAACGCTCCACCCTTACCTTACAAATGATTCGGTTTCCTACCAAATCCCGAGCCAAACGATGGTTCACCTCTGACAATCGGCCACACCTTAAGCCGCAAAACAGTTAGCCTCACAAGCCTTCAGCTTAACGAATACCTAAAGGAAAAAGGTTACTAAATCAAGTCCTTACCACCACTTACCAACCGATCAACCGAGAAAGAAGGCTACGCTTGATTGCTTCCAAGTCCGGGAGATCCTACAACATATTGGTTCCAACAAGTGATTATCATACTTCCAAACAAATGCCGCAATCGACTCTTACCTTTGTAAAAGTCGACAGAGAACAGAGAGAGAAAGGAATAGGTATTTGGCAACCAACACTTACCTTTTCCAACGATTGAAAAAAAACAAACCCAAGGAGATCAACACCACTCTATTATTCGGCCAAGATGAGTTTAATAGGAGGAAAGGAAATTTCGGTCACCAAGATGGGGAATAGATTCGGTTAGAGAGAAAGAAAATAATGGGAAAAGGGAGATAGAGTTTCGGTTTTGAGAAGAAAGGAAAGAAATAGATTGGAGGTGAGGGTGTAGAGGATTCGGCCAAGGTCTAAGAAAAGGAGAATGGTTTTCGGTTTTAAGAGATTGAGAGAAAAAAAAAGAAATTCAAAGATGGAAGAGTTTGGGAATTTCGGCTACTTGCAATTTGGAGGAAAAGAAAAACAAAAAGATGGAGAGTATGCCTAAAGAAAATTCGGCACTCCCCTTCAACTAGTCCTTGCATTCACTCCTCCTCAACAAGGAGTCCAAAATTTGGCCACTTCCTTGAATCACTCTTGGCCAATAATTTGACATAATCCAAAAGAATTTGAATAAGTTAAATTCCTTCTTTTTCTCTTTGCCACCCTTTTTAGATTTAATCAAATAAATTCCAATTAAAACTAATAATATCCCTATTATCCATATTATCCTGAAGTGTTTAAATTGAACACTCCTCTCTCTCTCTTGCCGTCCAAAATAAAGAGCAAAAAGGGGAATTTCACAACTCGAACCTAGGCTCCCCTTGCTCCTCTTGTGGCGTCAACTCCAGCTCCTAAGTGGCCTCCCTTTTGCCACTTTTCCAAGGCCTTTTTAGTGTCTAATATCCCCTTATTTAACTTGTAACCCTTACTTACCAAGGCTCCCTACCTCTAAAGCTTACAAATGGATTTTTTTTCTACCATTCCGAGCCTACTCAAAGTTCATAATTAAGTCCTATAACTCCACGAATAACACCACAGCAGTTCAATCACAAGCAAAACAATTTAATCACAAATAGCCCCTATTTTAGGATGTTACAGTTCTACCCCCTTAAAATAATTTCGGCCTCGAAATTACCTGATCAGAAGAGGTGGGGGTATTGCTGCCGCATCACATCCTCGGTTCCCACGTAGCTTCCTCCGCACCATGGTTTCGCCATAGTATTTTCACCAAAGGTACTGACTTCCTACGTAGCACCTTGACATCTCGATCTAAGATCTGAACTGGCTCCTCCTCGAAAGATAAGTCCGAGTTTACTTCAATTTCTACTACTGGCACAACGTGTGATGGATCTGATCGATATCGCCTAAGCATCGACACATGGAAGACATCATGAATTTGCCTTAACTCTGCCGACAACTCGAGCTGATAAGCTACCGGTCCCACTCACTTCAACACTGTATATGGCCCGATGAACCTTGGGCTTAGCTTCCCTTTTCGTCCAAATCTCAATACCTTTTTCCAAGGCGACACCTTCAGAAAAACTTTATCTCCTACTGCATATTCCATCTCCTTGCGCTTAAGATCAGCATAAGACTTCTGCCTATCTGATGCTTCCTTAAGACGAGCCCGAATCACCTTAACTTTATTTTCAGTTTCTGTTACCAATTTCGACCTAAAACTTGTCGTTCACCCAACTCGCCCAACACATAGAGTACGACATTTCGCCATCTGATGCTTCATATGATGCCATCTGGATACTCGCTGATAACTATTGTTATAAGCGAATTACGCTAGCGATAGATACTCCTCCCAACTACCATTGAAATCCGAACACAACCTCTTAGCATATCTTCTAAAACTCAGATGACCCTTTCCGATTGCCTCCGATTTGTGGATGGAAAGTCATCTCGAATCCAATCGTGTACCCAAAGCCCGATGTAACGCTTTCGTAACCTTAACATAAATCTGGGATCCCTATCCGAGATGATCGACATCGGCACCCCATGCAACCTCACTATTTTCGACACATACGACTTAGCTAGCTTCAAGTGAGTAATCCACCTTCATCGGTATGAAGTGAGTGATTTAGTCGACGGTCCACAATCACCCAAATCTGCGTCCTTCTTGTCAAGCGAGGGTAGCCCAACGACAAAATCCATAGTGATCCTCTCCCATTTCCACCGAGGATCTTTCTTGGTTGAAGTAAACTGATGGCAACCGGTGTTCACCTTAACACGCTAACACGCCGACACCTTCTCACAAATTCGCCACCTCACGCTTCAACCCAGGCCACCAAAACTATCTTTGCAAATCTCCATACATCTTGCTACCTCCCGGATGTATAGCATATGGGCTGCTATGTGCATCCTGAAGAATCCTCTGCCTCAATTCCACATCTTTTGGCATACAAGCTTGCCCTTGAAAACATAATACTCCATCACCAGACAAACTATACCCTTCTAAACCACCATTTTGAACTTGTAATCTCCGTGCATTCAAACTTCCATCTACTAACTGTTTTTCCTTAATCTCCTCGATCCATGTTGGCTTAGCTTGCAGCTCTGCCAAAAGACTTCCATCGTCGTATAGACTCAAATGAGCAAACATCGCCCTTAAGTCCGCCACGACCTTCCGACTTAACGCGTCAGCCACCACGTTAGCTTTGCCCGGATGGTACTCAATTGAACAGTCGTAGTCCTTTAACAGTTCAATCCATCGGCGCTACCTCAAATTCAAATCCTTCTGAGTCAACAGATACCTCAGACTTTTGTGATCCGTGTAGACTATCGACTTTTCCCCATACAAGTAATGCCTCCATATCTTCAAAGCGAAGACTACAGTCGCTAATTCCAAGTCGTGAGTCGGGTAGTTAACCTCATGCATTCTTAACTGACGGGATGCATAGGCTACTACCTTCTCTTCCTGCATCAACACACATCCCAACCCAGATGGGGCGATCACAAGAAATCAGAACAACTTCCCCGCCTCAGTAGCATGCAGAATCGGGCTTCCGTCAGAATCTTCCGTAGCTTATCAAAACTTTCCTGCTGCTTCTCCGACCATACAAATGGAACTCCCTTTCTTAATAACTTAGTTAGTGGGCTGCGATTAAGGAGAACCCTTCCACAAATCTTCGATAGTACCTTGCCAAACCCAGAAAACTTCAAATTTCTGCCACTGACTTAGGTGATTTCCAATCTAACACATCTTCGATCTTGCGAGGATCCACTCTAATCCCTTCAGCTGACACCACGCGACCTAAGAAAGCTACCTCATTAAGCCAAAATTTGCACTTACTAAATTTGGCAAATAACTGCTTTTCCCTCAAAACTTGTAGAACAATTCGCAAATACTTGTCATGCTCTTCATCCGTCTTTAAGTAAACCAATATGTCGTCTATAAACACCACGACAAATTGATCCAAGTACTGCTGAAACATCCTATTCATTAAGTCCATGAATGCTACCGGTGCATTGGCCAACCCAAATGGCATCACCAAAAACTCGTAATGCCCATACCAAGTACGAAATGCCGTCTTGTGAACATCACCCTCCTTCACCTTAAGTTGATGATAACCCGACCTAAGGTCTATCTTCGAGAAGACCGATGCACCCTTCAGTTGATCAAACAAGTCATCTATCCGGGGTAATGGATACTTGTTTTTGATCGTTAACTTATTCAGCTGACGGTAATCGATACACATCCGCATTGACCCATCTTTCTTTTTGACAAACAGCATAGGTGCTCCCCACGGAGATATACTTGGTCGGATAAACCCTCGGTCCAAGAGTTCCTAAATTTGAGCCTTCAGCTCCACCAATTCCTTTGGTGCCATTCGGTAGGGTGCTATAGACACAGGCGCCGTTCCGGGTAATAAGTCTATACCGAATTCAACTTTCCAATCGGAGGCGGACTAAGTTCTTCCGAAACACATCAACAATTCCCCTACCGTTCGGACCTTCTTAACTACTGACTCTTTAGCCTCCAAGGCACATATTCGAACCAAAAATGCCTCACACCCTTTCCTGACCATCTTCTCCGCCTTCAACGCAGACACCATGTTGGATAGGTAATCCCTTCTATTACCTATCATGACCACTTCATCACCCTCAGCCATCTTTAGAACCATGCGCGTAGCAGCGCAATCCAGTCTTGCCTGATGCTTAACCAACCTGTCCATTCCAAGAATTAGATCGAACTCCCCAAACGGCGGTTCCATCGATCAAGAACAGACACTACCCTTGGAGTTCTAGGGTACATCCTCAGATAGCTTGTTTACAACTACTGAGTGACCTAGAGGGCTAATTCATCATCTCCTAGAAGTAGTCTCAAAGTCTATGTTCATGGTCTCTACCACACTACTAGCAACGTATGAATCGTTAAACCCACATCAATTAATGCAACATATGGAAGACCAAAATTAGGAACATCATCTGTTATGACGTCCGGTGCGTCACCCTCCTCTCGACGCCTTGCTGCATAGACTAAACTAGGTTGCCTTGCTTCTGTGTTGCCTGCCCCTCTTCCCGGAGTTCCGCGACCTCGATTAGAACCATTGTTTCCCCTACCATTACCACGACCCCTCTGTGGTGGTCCTACATTTCTAGCCTGAGCACGGTTCTGACCCTCTGGCTGATTCTTAGCCAACTTCTGAGGACAATCCCTTACATGGTGATCCAAAGATCCACATTCAAAGCATCCCCTTTCACCGGTCCAACAACCTCCCCAATGTGATTTCCCACAGCGATTGCACTGAGCTAGTCTCTGATTAGTATCCATGGGCCTTCCTGTCTGATTCGGCCCACTCTGCCTAGCCCTCTTCTGTGCATTACTACCCGATCCAGACGACCCAAATCCTCTTTTCTGCTTGTTCCTATCGTAATTACATCTCACGGACTCCTTCACCCCTTCTGGCTACTTTAGCCTTTTCCACCAAGACGAAAACTCACGCTCTTCTTGTGGAGCAATCAGCACTTCAAATCATCCCTGAGTCTGTCTTCAAAGCGGACACACCGTTCATGCTCTGTTGACACAATTCTCCAAGCATAGCGACTCAGCCTCAAGAATTCCGCTTCATACTCCGATACTGACTTATTTCCTTGTACCAACCCCAGAAAAGCTTTCCTCTGTGCATCAATGTAGCTGGTGCCCACATACTTCTTTTGATAAGCAGCTTTGAAATACTCCCAAGTAAGGTCATCTGCCGTAGCACCATCTCAAACCGTGAGCCACTACTGATATGACTCATCCTTTAGAAGCGACACCGCTCCTTTCAGCTTCTCCTTATTCGTCAGATCAAGATCATCCATGATCCTCTCAGTCGATTCCAACCAGTATTCTATCACACTGGGTGCCACACCCGATACTCCCTGAATACCTCAAATTTCGTTGGATCGAGTCGCTCGCACTGATTTTGAGCTCCCATACCACCACTTGCCCCACCACCATCTCAAGAACTTGCAACACACTTGACATCTTGTCTCACCTCCCGTCTGATCTTGATCCTCAGCTCCAAAAGTTGGGGGAGGGTGGTGGCGGTGGTACCTCATTCTCAGATCCCTGACTCGACCTCACGGGTTCTAACACGGTCATCCTGCCCCTACCGCGATCCACGATGGCCACGCCCTCTAGAGCTCATTCTTAACTATTGCGCTTTAATCTGATTAAGAAATTTTTATGGATTAGTACTTGTTTCACTTGGTTATCCGCGGAAAAATTTTATGGAGAGAGTTTATTAGAGATTCTTTCGATCAATCAAAGTTTTAAGTCTTCTATCCTAGTTCACACAGGAAAGCACATCCATTCCCTAATATCTTTCCTACACACTCACTCTTTCGGCATTTCTGTCCGTTTCTATCCTAGGGGTATTTTCGTCATTTTCCTCTGAGGGTATTTTCGTAATAAACCAGAGAATTTTTAAAACTTTACTAAATCAAGACATTTTGAAATTTCCCAAAACTGGAGGGTATTTTTGAAAATTTGTCAAATTAAAGGTACGATAAAATTTTAGAATCCAGGGGTATTTTGGTAATTTTATCAATCAGGGGTAATTTTGTAAATTCCCAAAGTTAGGGTATTATTTTGAAATATAGAATTTTGGATACTTTTGCAAAGTAAGAGAATTTTATTGAAATCGGGGTAGTACAGGAATTTTAGAAACCAATGGCATTTTCGTAATTTTGCCACTAGGGGCATTTTGGTAATTTTGGTAAATTGAAAATATTTTGAAAATTTTCCAGAAATAAATTTTTGTTACTATTTAAAGGAGTATCGAAATGATTTTTAAAACTTAGAGTTTTCATAAAACATGGCTAATCCCTTTGGGTTTTATTTATTGTGTTTAACTTTATGACCGAGTCCTCTTGATTAGGGTGAACCGGTTACGCACTGTAGGATTCTGCGAAGAGGAGGTGAGTCACGAGGACCTTAAGTACCAAGCTCTTCCGGATCCAATCCTAGACATGCGCATGGGGGTTACCACACCTAACTCGGCGACTTGGTCGTAGGTTGTCTAATTAAGCCATTAAAGTCTTATGTGATTTGTTGGACTAAACTAGTCCTAGGGTTTTAACACTTATCATACTAACTACGTTCCATACCTACCCTTCTACAAATAATAATCCACACAGAAGTTAGAAGTACTTACCGGGGCGGATTGGTGCCGGAGACTCTGTGCCATGCTGTTCAAAACCAAAAATTATTTCAAAAAGGCCTACCAAAACATTTTGGGCCTTGGGCCCCCACAGCCGAGCTTTGAACCTGGCTCTGATACCAATTTTGTAACACCTCAAACCCGGCCCAAACACTATGACCAAATTCGATATGTTACAGATGGAAACATTTTGAAAACCCTTGTTTAGCCAATTTAATTTAAAGTAAAAGATATTATCTTGTTTTAAAAAAAACAGTTGAGGTGTATAAAGAAATCAATACTTAGTTCATTTAAAAAAATAAATATATTAAGTCGATTATTACCGATTTCGGATGTAAAATTCGATGGTACCAAAAACATTTTATGTTTAAATTTAAGAAAACTTGTGTGATCATTTTAACATCATTAAACATTTTAAATAATTCAACCAAACATGAAAAATAATAAAAATAATCTTAGGAGGCCTTATTACAACTCGAACAAATGAAACCAAAAATAAAATAAAATAATTCAAAGTAAACTCAAATTTCCACTGCATGGCCACCTCGAGTCCATCCGGCTCCTCATCCGCGACCTACGAGTCACCTGAAAAATATTAAAGGAAAAGGTGAGTCACCATGAGTCAGTGTGTAACCCTTTTCCCGGTTTAATGCAACTTCATGCACACAAATCACAATTAAGTTTAACATGCACCCAACCTAACCATCCAAAACTCCCGATTCTACCCTGTGTGGTACCAAACCACTGGTGGTGCCAAACCACTGGTGACTTAAAGTCACGATATCCATCAATATTGTGGTGCCAAACCATTGGTGGTGCCAAACCACTGGTGACTTAAAGTCACATATAATAAGTTGTGGGGCCAACCCACATGTGATACCAAATCACTGGCGTCAATCCCATAATATCTTCTGTGGGGCCAACCCACTGTGGTGCTAAGCCATGGGGATGAGACACTATGAGGTGCCAAACCTCTGGTGACCGTAGTCACGAAATGTGGTACCAAACCACTGGTGTCCGTCGACACGAATATTACTTCCCCCTCCTCTCATACAACCCGCATCAATCAATGATATGCATATAATAGGAATCATGCCCACATGTTTATTTAACAACATACCAAATATGTCATGCTTCCCAAAAGCATCATTAAGTAAACTCATAACAACAAGGACTTACGATTCCTTGCTTATACCATGATGGTTTTAAATCCCAATCTACATTAATTGATTAGCATACATAATGCATTTATCACAGTTACGAGTTATGAAGTGTGTATGTACACACCTGCTACTATCGGTAGCCCTAAATCCCAAAGAATCAATCGGCCACACTAGACTTCCTTGCCCCTATATTCGACCATACATGAAAGTTAGTGACATGGCCTATTCATTAAACCACATAAATCCAAAGGGTTAACGCCCACTCTTACCTTACAAATGATTCGGTTTCCTACCAAATCCGAGCCAAACGATGGTTCACCTCTAACAATCGGCCACACCTTAAGATGCAAAACAGTTAGCCTCATAAGCCTTGACGCGAATACCTAAAAGAAAAGGTTACTAAATCAAGTCCTTACCACCACTTACCAACCGATCAACCGAGAAAGAAGGCTACGCTTGATTGCTTCCAAGTCCGGGAGATCCTACAACATATTGGTTCCAACAAGTGATTATCATACTTCCAAAAAAAATGCCACAATCGACTCTTACCTTTGTAAAAGTCGACAAAGAACAGAGAGAGAAAGGAATAGGCATTCGGCAACCAACACTTTCCTTTTCCAACGATTGAAAAAAAACAAACCCAAGGAGATCAACACCACTCTATTATTTGGCCAAAATGAGTTTAATAGGAGGAAAGGAAATTTCGGTCACCAAGATGGGGAATAGATTCGGTTAGAGAGAAAGAAAATAATGGGAAAAGGGAGATAGAGTTTCAGTTTTGAGAAGAAAGGAAAGAAATAGATTGGAGGTGAGGGTGTAGAGGATTCGGCCAAGTTCTAAGAAAAGGAGAATGGTTTTCGGTTTTAAGAGATTGAGAGAAAAAAAAGAAATTCAAAGATGGAAGAGTTTGGGAATTTCGGCTACTTGCAATTTAGAGGAAAAGAAAAACAAAAAGATGGAGAGTATGCTTAAAGAAAATTCGGCACTCCCCCCCTTCAACTAGTCCTTGCCGTCCACTCCTCCTTAACAAGGAGTCCAAAATTTGGCCACATCCTTGAATCACTCTTGGCCAATAATTTGACATAATCCAAAAGAATTTGAATAAGTTAAATTCCTTCTTTTTCTCTTTGCCACCCTTTTTAGATTTAATCAAATAAAATCCAATTAAAACTAATAATATCCCTATTATCCATATTATCTTGAAGTGTTTAAATTGAACACTCTCTCTCTCTCTCTTTCCAAAATAAAGAGCAAAAGGGAATTTCAACTCGAACCTAGGCTCCCTTGCTCCTCTTGTGGTGTCAACTCCAGCTCCTAAGTGGCCTCCTTTGCCACTTTTCCAAGGCCTTTTAGTGTCTAATATCCCATTATTTAACTTGTAACCCCTACTTACCAAGGCTCCCTACCTCTAAAGCTTACAAATGGATTTTTTTTCTACCATTCCGAGCCTACTCAAAGTTCATAAATAAGTCCTATAACTCCACGAATAACACCATAGCAGTTCAATCACAAGCAAAACAATTTAATCACAAATAGCCCCTATTTTAGGATGTTACAGGTTCAGAGTTAAATAACAAGTGAAGTCTAGGTGGATTCTTCCTTGGGTATTGTCTTAATCAATTGGTTTTTCCCAAAAGTATTTTCCCTAATTCATTATCTGTGTCTTACCATCTTTAGCCTAATAGTTAGTTAATTTTAGATTAAACAACAATTCCCTTAATCCTTAGGCTAAATAATAAAAAGAAAGTTAGTATTAGTACTTTTGGTTCCCTTGGGTTTGACATTCCGGTCTTGCCACTAAACTATACTACTGTTCGATATGTGCGCTTGCCTCAATCATTGTCACAGTTAGTTTCTAGGCTCCATCATTCATTATATAAATTTTAAGACTTTCAGACAAACGATCAAGTTTTTGGTGCCGTTTTCGGGGAGCTGAAATATTAAGAATGCTCAATTTTTTTTACTTTAGCCATATTTTATTTTTGCAATTAAATTTTATTTTCACTTTTCTAAATTTTCTTCTTTGCTTCTGGCAGGTATTCTAGTTTATGACTAGAAGGAACCCGACAGGGCCTTTAATTTACGTCAGTGATATTGAAGGTACTATTCGCAGAAATCGTAGAGAAATAAGGCGAAGCTTAAATTACATAGAAGAAGAGCAAGAAGAGGAAACCAATACTATCGAAGAGATGACTGATAACAATCCGCTACCTCCTATAGTTACCGCAGACCCGGTGAATCAAAATCTTGCTCCTCGTACTATGTATGATTATGCTAAACCTAATTTAACAGGAGCTGAATCGAGTATTGTTAGGCCTACTATAACTGCTAATAATTTTGAACTGAAACCTAACACAATACAAATGATTCAACAATTTATTCAATTTGATGGTTTGCAGGACGAAGACCCAAATACTCATTTAGCTAATTTTCTAGAATTCTGTGATACCTTCAAAATAAATGGTGTTTCTGATGATGTCATCCGTCTTCGGTTGTTTCCCTTTTCAATAAGGAATAAAGCCAAACAGTGGTTGAATTCTCTTCCACGAGGATCAATCACTACATGGGATCAAATGACCAAAAATTTTTTGTTAAAATATTTTCCACCGGCCAAAAACGGCCAAATTAAGGAATGATATTTCTTCTTTTGTGCAGATGGATCTAGAAACACTAAATGATGCATGGGAGAGATACAAGGATTTGTTGAGAAGGTGCCCTCACCATGGGTTACCTTTGTGGCTTCAGGTTTAAACATTCTACAACGATGTGAACCTTTCAACTAGGCAATTGATTGATTCAGCCACTGATTGAACCTTGAATAATAAAACACCTGAGGCTGCCTACGAATTCATCGAAGAGATGTCATTGAATAACTATCAGTGGCAAGTCACAAGGACAAGGCCAACAAAAGTCGCTAGTGTTTTCAACCTCGACGCAGTGACCATGCTATCAAATCAAGAAGAGATGTTAAATAAAAAGATTGATGGTTTATGTGGTTCTTCGCATGTACATCCAGTAATGCATTGCGATTCAAACCTAGGAGGTGTGGCAAATCCTGAGTACCCACTCTACGAACATGGCATGGAAAATGAGCAGATAAATTATATAGGTAATAATCCTCGACCTCAAAATAACCCTTATAGTAACAATTACAATGCGGGTTGGAGGAACCATCCAAATTTTTCGTAGGGTGGCCAAGGAAATCAGAGACAAAAAACCCTTCAAACTTCCAACAACAACCCTGCCCACAAGAGAAAAAGCCGAACCTTGAGGAGATGCTAACAAAATTCATCGCGGTGTCAGAAACTCATTTCCAAAACACCGAAACAGCACTCAAAAATCAAGAAGCATCGATTCAAGGGATCGATTGGGACAACTTGTTAAACTCATCTCTGAACGACCGCAAGGTAGCTTGCCAAGCAACACTGAAACAAACCCAAATGAGCAACTTCATGTCGTTACCGCTCAAAATACTGAAGGGTTAGTAGAATCTGAACTTGAGCCAAGGTAAGAGAAAGTGGTAGAGGAAGGTAAGGTTGAAGTAAGCCAAGAAAAACAAAAATCGATAATTAAAGAGTACTATCCTCCAAAACCATACCCCAATGCGATGAAAAAAGACAACACAAAAGAACAATTTGGTAAGTTTCTTAAACTTCTAAAGAAATTACATATTAACTTACCGTTTCTTGAAGCTCTTTCGCAGATTCCAAATTCAAGGAAATTTTTAAAAGAGCTCTTGACAAATAAACGGAGGTTAAACGAAGCATCACATGTGGAACTAAACACAACGTGCTCAGCAATTTTGCAAAATAAACTACCATGAAAATTAAAAAATCCAAGGAGTTTTACAATTCCATGTTTAATTGGTAGTTTATCTGTTGATAATGCTTTAGCTGATTTAGGGGCAAGCATAAATGTCATGCCTTATAAAATGTTTAAACAACTAGGTCTAGGGAAACCCAAACAAACTAGGATGAGCATTCAGTTAGCTGATAAAACTATTAGAATTCTTAGGAGTATAATCGAAGATGTACTAGTCAAGTTGATAAATTCATATTCCTAGTAGACTTTGTTGTCTTAGACATGGATGAGGACAATAATGTTCCTTTAATTTTAGGAAGACCCTTTTTAGCAACTGCTAAAGCTAAAATTGATGTTGGTACAGGTGAACTCACACTTTGTGCAAGTGACGAGACGATCACTCTTCAAGCTCTTGACTCAGATAGGACATCAAGTAATAAAGGTGAGGACATAAATTCGATTAATGACCATTCAGTTCATCCTTTTTTTTAGGAAGTACCACAAAATTACACAATTGAGCCAAATCCTAGACCTCGTGCTAACAAAGAAATAACTCATGAGGAACGAAGGCTTCAGGTTGATGAACTAGACGAGTGGAAGACACATTTCAAAGAAAAACTAAGAACACACGAAGCAAAACCGAGGGAACCACCGGACGAGTTTAAAGGTGGAACAAAACACTTCAAGGTTGGAGATCAGGCGCTGTTAGATACAACCGACCCTCGAATAACCACTTTAGAGCAAAATACAAACGGTGCGACTCCTTTGACGATACTTAAGGTCTTTTCATACAGAACGGTTGAGATAACTCACTCTAAATTCGACACTTTTAAGGTAAATGCCACTCGACTCAAACTATATAATGATAGCATGAGAAAAGATTTTCAACTCCTTAAACCACCATGATCATGCGAATGAGAGGTAAGTCTAGCTTAAGACTTTAAATGAGCGCTTCTCGGGAAGTAACCCGAACACTAACCCCATTAATTTTCATATTTTTATTTATACTTTTAGCACCTAACAACAAACTAACCAAGTTAATAAAGCGCAGGTTTCCATACCACACAGCCTTGCACACGGCCGTGGCTGTGGCCGTGTGGGCACTACAGGTAGGTAAATGGGCGTGGCCGTAGACGTGTAGCAACAGGACAAAGTTTTTTCAATACACGGGCTGCGATAAATCACCACGGCCGTGCGATGCGGCTGTGGCCGACACTGAAAAAGCCACACGGGCATAGAAACCTCAACACGGGCGTGGGGATGTACCAGATTTGATATTTCCATTTAAAACACCCCTCTCCCCTTCTCACCTACTCCATATTCCCCTTCTTCCATACTTTTTACACTCTTATCCCTTTTCATTTTCACCCTTCTTCATTCTCCAAAACTCTCGATCTACACCTTATCCATGTCGAAGAAACGGAAGGATCCTAGCACAGTCTCTCTCTGCAAGACCAATCTACATAAGTTTATGCCGCCCGCTTCAGTAACTCGACAGGATAAGGATCTTTAAGTCCATTTCATCTTTCTTTTTCTTTTCTCTTCTTCTTTATTTTCCTTATTTTTATTTCTCTTATGCTAAATTTAGTTTAATTTATTTTGTTTTCTTCGATTTAGGTTCTAAAGCCTGTTAAGGAATCACCACACCACGGCCTTAGAAATCACACCCACTTCGCGAACCATCTAACAATAAGGACTTTTCAGTCCATTAATCTTTTCTTTTAATTTTATTTTACTTTTTACATTCTTTCTTTTTATCTTTCTTTTCATTAAATATATAATTCTTATATTTTGAATTATTCTTATTATTTCCTGGCTAATTTTTCATGAGCTTCCCAATTTCTTCATCTAGAGTAGAGATTGTTGGCGGCCACCACACCACGACCACTTCCAACTCAAGGAATCCATCCAAAATTTAGGAAGTTTCACCTCTCCCTATCTCTTATGATTTCATATATATCTTTGTACATTGAGGGCAATGTACATCTTAAGTGTGGAAGGGTGAATTTCATTTCGAAAAGTTCCTAACTTTTTGCATTATTCTCAAATCCCTGAATTATGTCTTATTCTTAAGTAATTTTCTCATATTACTAATTAGAATGAAACTCCTAGTGATTTATGATTTTCTTTGATATGTTTTGGATTAAGTCATAGTTAATTGTGCATTGATGATTTAAACTTTAGGAGACTAGAGAATCAAGCATGATGAGTCTATTTTAAAAAAAAATTAAAATTTTGTTAGGTTGTCTACCGGAATCTAATTATTACCTTGAAGTTTGAAATTTACAAAGTTGATATCAAAAACCCATAATTTTTGTGAGATTTTGAGCCTTTAAGAGCATACATTTTTCGTGCTCACTTTATTGATTATGAGTGTGTCAATATTAATTTTTTATTCTAGAACTTGCTTCGATTATACATGTTGAGACCACACCTTTGATTTGATATACAGAGATGATAAAGGCCCCTAAGATTTAACCCACTTACTCCACTAAAAGCCTACCCTCACAATTAACCTCTAGTGAACCCTTTTTGATCTTAACAAACCGTTTATTGACTCACCCACTAATATTAACCGAAACCCCGTTATTAACTTGTTCGCCCCATTTTCTTGACTCCCTTTTTGTTGAGATTTGATTTTGAGCAGTTGCCTAACTATGTTCTATATTTCAGTTGTTAAAGTTCTTTCTTATTATTGTAAATACTTATCTTAAAAAAAGCGTTGGAAATTTATTCATTATTATTTCTATGTTGTTTGAGCTTAAGCAATTAATTCCACATTCTGAAAAGAAGCTCGTGTTATTAGTGTTTCAAGTTTTCAATTGATGAAATTATTCAGGATTAGTTCATTTTTCCAGTTAGGTAAATTGTCAATTCAATCTCGATTCTAACTCTTTAATTTAGCTTTTATCCTCACCTTTAACTTAAGCCCCATTACAACCCTTTTTAAAGACCTTTTGATCTGTGTATCATTTCATTTTATAGTGGTGGAGATTTGATTTTCATGCAAGCCTATGAGATTAACTTTTCACGTTGACTATTGAGTGCTTAATTTTGAACCTTAAACACTTTGAGTGATTTGAGTGAATCTTTAATGAGGATGTCAACTCTTGTCGATTTTGAATTAAATGTGACTATTTAAGTAAGGGAAAACACCTATATTTTCATGGTATAAAAACTATGACTTTGACTGTTTGAATCTTTAGGACCCTTCTACTTAAATTATCAATGTATGAATTACCTTTGAATTATGATGAAACACTATTGATGAATTTTTTTTGAATTAAGGAAGGTCATTTTAATTGTGAGTTGAGAATTTTGCTTGAGGACAAGCAAATGCTTAAGTGTGGGGGTATTGATAAACCGTAATATATACATATTTTAATCCCACATTTAGCATACTTTTGGATGATTTATTCCCTAAATTGTGGAATTTGGTGCTCCTAATCCTTTAATTTCATGTTTTATACTTAAGAGAGCACCAGAGGATGAAAAGAACGAGAAACGGGCCAAAAATAGAGAAATGGGCCAAAGTACGAAATGCACACGGCCTAGGCCCAAGCCACACGGCCGCGCCTCTTAAGCAGACTCGAACATGGCCTGGACTCGATTTACATGGGCGTGCCACACGGGCGTGTCCCTGACGTGACCTATTTTAATTCTATTCAGAATAGGGTACTTAGAGGCAAAGAAAGACATTCCAAAAGCCTATATAAATACCCTATAGGCAAACCTTCAATGGATTTTTCAGGTAGGCCGAGGAGCCAAGCTAGAGAGGCCGAATTGTGGGATTTACTCGAAGAAAGTCAGTTGATTCATCTCAAGATGCCGGAGTCATACTCAAGACGGAAGATCTTCCCTTCAAATTTCCTTCAGGGGGTTTTAGGGTTTTTCTTATGTTTTGTTTTATATTTACTTCTGAGATGTATTCTTTTATGATTATGAACTAAACCCCTCAAATACCTGAGAGGAATGAAACTTAAGACAGATCTTGTTATTGTTTTCTGAACAATATGATACATACTTGATTTGTTCTTAATTATGTGTTTTGAATTCTTGTTTTGATATTTCAGGATATTGATTCTAGTATTGATGTGCTTAGGCAGTTGAGGAATATTCCCTGTTTAAGAGTAGATCTAGCATAATTAAGCAGAGTTGATCGTAACCCTAGAAATAGGATGACAAAAATCTGTGGATTAGGGTCAAACCTAATATGGGAGTCCATAGATCGAGTTAATGCGATTCGAGGGGTTTTAATTAGAAAGATATTTCAATTAATCAACCTAGGTTTAGACGTTAGTAGCCTTGAGAGAGGTATTAATATAAATTAGGGAATGCTACGGATCAAGTCAAGTGAACAAATCGTCTGGTTCAGAGTTAAATAACAAGTGAAGTCTAGGTGGATTCGTCCTCTGGTATTTTCTTAATCAATTGGTTTTTCCCAAAAGTATTTTCTCCAATTCATTCTCTGTGTCTTAGCATCTTTAGCCTAGTAGTTAGTTAATTTTAGATTAAACAACAATTCCCTTAATTCTTAGGCCAAATAATAAAAAGAAAGTTAGTATTAGTACTTTTGGTTCCCTTGGGTTCGACATTCCGGTCTTGCCACTAAACTATACTACTGTTCGATAGGTGCACTTAACTCAATCGTTGTCACAGTTAGTTTCTAGGCTCAATCATTCATTATATAAATTTTAAGACTTTCAGACAAATGACCAATGGGACATGAGGTTTATACCTTGTACTTACCGATTTCTGTGTATCGTGGCTTATCCCATCCTTACCTTTACTTACCACAGGTTCTTGCCTCGGTTCAGATTCAAATTCTACCACCCCTCTTTCGTCACACACTATGATGGCATGGAGTTGCTCCCTTGAGTTAGGTTCGGTATTGCTTGGCAAGCTACCTTGTGGTCGTTCTGAGATTAACTTAGCAAGTTGTCCTATTTGGTTCTCGAGCCCTTGAATCGATGCTTGCTGATTTTTGAGTGCTATTTCGGTGTTTTGGAAATGGGTTTCTAACACTGTGATGGATTTTGTTAGCATCTCCTGAAGGTTCGGCTTCTTCTCTTGTAGGTAAGGTTGCTGTTGAAAGCCTGGAGGGGGTTGTTGTCTCTAATTTCCTTGACCACCCCATGAGAAGTTTGGGTGGTTCCTCCAACCTGGATTATAAGTGTTACTATAGGGATTATTCTAAGGTCTAGAATTATTACCCATATAGTTCATATGTTCGCTTTCTATGTCAGGGTTGTAGGATGGGTATTCTGTATTACTCATTCCTCCTCCATTCATATCGCACTGCATAACTGGATGTACTTGCGAAGAACTACACAAGCCATCAATCTTTTTACTTAAAAGCTCTACCTGGTTTGATAGCATGGTAACCGCGTCGAGGTTGAAAACAATGGCAGCTTTTGTTGGCTTCGTCCTCATAACTTGTCACTGATAGTTATTCAGCGACATCTCTTTAATGAATTTGTAAGCGGCCTTAGGTGTTTTATTGTTTAGTGTACCGCCGACAGTTGCATCAATCAACTGCCTAGTTGAGGGGTTCACACCATTGTAAAAGGTTTGAACTTGTAACCATAATGGTAACCCATGGTGAGGGCACCTTTTCAATAGGTCCTTGTATCTCTCCCATGCATCGTAAAGTATTTCTAAATCCATCAGCACAAAAGAAGAGATATCATTCCACAACTTAGCCATTTTATCCGGCGGAAAATACTTAAGTAAAAATTTTTCGATCATTTGTTCCCATGTAGTAATTGATACTCGTGGTAACGAGTTCAACCACTATTTGGCTTTATTCCTCAACAAGAAGGGAAACAACCGAAGGTGAATGGCATCGTCGGAAACGCCATTTATTTTGAAAGTGTCGCAGAATTCTAGAAAATTTGCCAAGTGATTGTTTGGATCCTCTTCCTGCAAACCATCAAACTGAACAAATTGCTGAATCATCTGAATAATGTTAGGTTTCAATTCAAAATTATTTGCAGCAACAGTAGGTCTAACAATACTTGATTCAGTTCCTGTTAAATTAGGTTTAGCATAATCATACATAGTACGAGGAGCAGGATTTTGATTCACCGGGTTTGCGGCAACCATAGGAGGTAGCAGATTATTGTCGGCCATCTCTTTGGTAGTATTGGTTTCATTTTCTTGCTCTTCACTACACCAAATCAGACTTTTAGCGGCGTTTTTAGTGGCATTTTAAACAAAAACGCCACCAATACTACACAATAGTGGCGTTTGAAGAAAAATGCCGCGATAAAACGAATCAATAGCGGCGTTTTATAAATAAACGCCGCTAAAATGATATATAGCGGCGCATTCGATAAAACGCCGCTAATGCTCTGACCTATAGCGGCGCTTTTAAAAAAACGCCGCTAATGCTTCGGCATATAGCGACGCTTTTAAGAAAACACCGAGAATGCTCCGGCATATAGCGGCTCTTTTAAAAAAACACCGCGAATGCTCAGGAATATAGCGGCACTTTTAAGAAAACATCGCAAATGCTCCGGCATATAGCAGCACTTTTAAAAAAACGCCGCTATATCTCCGACCTTTAGCGGCGCTTCTTACCAAACGCCGGGAAATATTTTTTTATTTCAAAACAAAAACGACGACGTTTTAATTGCAATATGAAAATGGGAAAAAATTAGTGGCGTTTTTTACAAAAACGCCGCTAAATGTGATCTTTAGCGGCGTTTATAACAAAACGCCACTAATTTTTTTCTTTCAAAATAGAAACGACGCCGTTTTAATTACAGTGTAAAAATGGGTTAAATTTAGCAGCGTTTGTTATAAAAATGCCGCTAAATGTGATCTTTAGTGGCATTTTTAACAAAAACGCCACAACATAATTTTTATTTCAAAACAAAAACGACGTCATTTTCATGTAAATACAAAAAGTGTAAAAAATTTGCTGCGTTTTTTTTTATTCAATCTATTTCAAAACAAAAAAAGCGTTGTTTTGATCATTTTATAATAATTCAATTTTAATTGACGTTGAGTGTTGAAATTTTTTGCCTTAGTGTTAAGGGTTTAGCATTTAGGGTGTAAGATGTGGGTCGTATAGTTTAGGGGTTAATGTTTATACTTTAGTGTTTTAGTGGTTTAGAGTTATTGATTTAAGGTTTAGTATTTGTGGTTATAGGGTTTATATATTTATAAGGGTTTATGATTTAGGGTTTTATGGTTTATGGTGTTTAGGGTTTATAGTTTATAAAGGTTTTTGTAGTTTAAGGTTTTGGGTTTAGGATGTTTTAGGGTTTAGAGTTTGAGGTTATGTATTTAGAGTTTTATAGGGTTTAAGGTTTAAGGCTTATAGTTTAGGGTTTAGAGTTAAGGGTTAAGGGTTAATAGTTTAGGAGTATGATATAGGGTTTAGGGTTTAAGGTCAAGGGTTTAGGGGTTTAAGGTATATGACCCTCAATTCAAACCAAAATCCTTGAAATCGCTTTTCCTAATTCAAATCCCTAGAATCTCAGAATCTAAGTCGTTGGATCCAACGTAACCATCGCTTAATCCTTCCTTTTATTGTATTGAAACTGTCTTCCCATTACCCCAAATGGTATATGTATCCGCTACCCCAATGTTTATTTCTTTAAAATAGGTTCAAATTTTTATCCTTAATTTATATATTAAATAATTTATTATATAATTGTAAAATAGATAATATGAATTATAATATTAAAATTATTATATATATAGTTTGGGGTTTGGGATTATATATTAGATATTAGGGTTTGAAGTTTGGATTTGGGGTTATATATCGAATTGGGCTTAAGTTTTTAATTTATATATTAAATAATTTATTATATAACCGTAGAAGAGATATTATGAATTTTTATATAAAATTATTTTATTATTATTAACACTAATACTATTATTAAAATAATTTTAAAGATTTCTAGGTATATGACTGATATATTTTAAATTTATAAATATTAAAATAAGTAATTGGATTAATTAATAATAATATAAAATATATAGATTAAAAGATATTAAAATTACCGCGTTTTATACAAAACGCATACAAAACCCATCAATAGATTCAAGACAGCGTCATTTGAAAATTTGTTGTATGAAATAGTGGCGTTTGTAAATAAAACGCACAAAAATATATCAAGACAATGCAAAACAAATATCGTTTAAAGCTTTTTATCGGCGCTCGTAAAAACTCCACAAATATCATCAAGTATTAGTGGCGCGAGTCATAAAACGCCGCTATAGGTCTATAGTTAGTGGCGTTTTCCTAAAAACGCCGCAAATATATATTTACATTAAGCTTCACGACATCATTTATCAACAATATATAACACGCATTAAGGTGGACGACGTCGTTTTATGAACAGTTAGTGGCGCTCGTATAGAAACACCGCAAAACATAATTGAATTTGAGCAAAACGTCGTCGCTTTTGCTTTGCTCGCTTTATCCCCCATCCCGAAATCCCTAAGTCTTTTCTCCTAAAACACTTACCCAGAAATCCCTAAATCCGTTTCTTCTCTGCTATAGTTTTTCCCTAAATCCCTAAAGACCGAGGCTATCATTTCTGGGGTTTTTTTGCTTCTTTCTGGGGTTTTTTTTTCCCTTCCTGCTTCTCCAAGGCTATCATTTCTGGGGTTTTTTTTCCGCTTCCTGCTTCTCCAAGGCTATCATTTTTGGGTTCTGGACTATTGTCTTTAAGGTTTGACTTCTTTTTGGTAATTTCTTGTTGTCTTTATGGCATCCGGTAAAATGAATTTGATGTTGATTAGTGGGTTCATTAAAATTTGTTTCGTCCTTCCTTGCTGCAGCTCCGACTTCCTCCAGCCATGCACACTCTCTATCCCACTTCCTCCAAAGGGTGATCTAATCCTCTCTTGCATTCAAGTTGCCGACAGACCCAGCAAAATAAATAATAGTAAATATTGAAACCCTATTATTATAACCATTTTAAATGAGCAATATTGTCCAAGTAATTATCAATCTTATTCAGAGCAAATTCCATGGCTATAAGTTAAGAGTACTGCATAACATGTAATATGTTAGAAACTAAATAATAATGCATTGTCAGCTGTATGTATCTAACCATGGCTAAAAAATAACATGATCTTTTTAACAGATTCCACAAGAAATTTCACAAGTTATAAAGATGTAATCAAGAAATTTTCCCTCACAAATGATGAAATGAAATTAATAGAAAATAGATATCTAGAGTCAATCCAAATAAATTACTATAAGGAATCTTAAAATGTTATTACTCGATTTTGAATGCTATAGCAGATTTTGTTGTTTCAGTGTGTCATTTTTATAGTATGTTAACATGCTAAAATATCTACCTACTGTTATTAAGCTCCGAAATAGGAGATTACAAATTTGTAAATTATACTTTAGAAAGTAAATCCTAATCTCAGTTCCAATGCTAAGATAATCCTCCTTCATTTACTCTTCTATAGTAAAATGTGCCGAATGAGATCTTGGACGCACATGAACTGTAGTTGTAACAAGTTAGAACACAAATAATAAACAATTTGTATCAAGTTGTAGTTAGTGAGCTCTGTTATAGAGTCTTGATTTTTCTATATTCTAACACATATGTCTTCAGATATAAGATACATAGATGTGATCTTCCTAGTATATGAAAATAACTGGTAGTCCCCCTTGAAGTGGGCAATGATATAGTTAATGAGAATGGAGCAAAAGCAATATATGTCATTGCAAGCATGAAAAGGAACTGTATTTGATACTGTGAATGGGTTTTTTTTATGTCCCCTTATCTTATTTGATACTGTGTATTTGATATTGTTCTAAAATCAAAATTGAAGAGAAGAGCTGCCATATCTTATTATGTCCCCTTATCCCAATACACAAAATCCATTCTGACAAACCCTAAGCATATTTGTATATCAATACAAACCAAATTCATCTCCCTCAATCATTACAGTCTGCTTAAATGAATAGGAAATCATGAAATTATCAAAATTCCAACCCAACAAAGAGTTATTATGAGTTTATATGGTGATTAGGTTTGAATCGGATAATTGAACCAATTCCTATGAAAGGAGAATTCCAACTCAACATTTAGTGTTAGGTTATAGGGTGAATGGAATATTCATATCTAGGTTCTTAAATATAGAATGTTAAATTATGTGAAGTAATTTAATTTGGATCAGAGGTTGATTGCTATGGTGGTGTGCATGAGGTGTTGGGTTCAAGCCCTTTCCTGAGAATTTTGTAAAACCTGATGTGATAAACACTCACAAGTAATCTGTGTGTAATAAGATTTGGAAATAAGTTGACACTTAGAAAACAAAGGCTATAACTATTGTAAGTGCTTAAGTGAGAATATAAGTCGCTACTAAAGGGGTAAACATAAGATTTGCCATAAGATGGTTAATTACTATTGGAAATTTAGACATGGAAACATAGATAACGTGTTTGAAAGTCTAGCATAATTTAGTATCATACGTCTAGGTAAATCAAATACTATTAATTGTGAATGAATATGAAACATATTGTAGTGTGTGTACCATATGAAATTAAAAGAATAAAAGAAAGTAATTTGATTGTTTTTGAAATATTAATAGCTAAATTTAGCTAAATAATAATAATAAAGGCCCAATTAACAAAAATTGTAAACAATAAGGGATTAATTTAGTTTTAAATATGCAGTCTGGTCCAAGTAATTTTCCGAACTATGAGTTGTTTTCTTTCTTATGAAGAATGCAATATATTTGCCTTTTTTGATCTTACAATGACAGTTTTCTTGCAATGTTTTATATTCGAATCGTATTACTAGTTTATTTTTCTAAAAATCCATATTACTCATCTTTTGCTTTGGTATTGTTAATTGTGTAGAAAACGAAGGCTTCTTTTTTGAGGACGTCGACCATTCATATCAACCCAAGGTATCTCTCTACAATCTCATGGTTTTGTTTGGAATAACATTGATGCGTGTTGTTTTATTTGGTTGTTGTTTTCTAAATTGTCAAAAGTAAAGTAAATTTTATTTGGATCAAATTTAATTTTTAAAAGATTAATAAAACATTTTTGACCACAACAATTTAATTTTGAAGTAATTGTTTTAAAAGAAAATAATTTTAATAAACTTTAATTTAATTTAAATTTTAGGAATTGTTTTAAAAATTTTTTAAACCGGATCATTAGGTTCAAGCATTACACACCACTTAAACCCTAAAACCCCAAACCCCAAACCCCAAACCCTAAACCCCAAACCCCAAACCCCAAACCCTAAACCCAAACCCTAAACCCCAAACCCCAAACCCCAAACCATAAACTACAAACCCTAAACCCTAAACCCCAAACCCCAAACCCCAAACCTCTAAACCTTAAACCCCAAACCCCAAACCCCAAACCCCAAAACCTAAACCTTAAACCCTAAACCTTAAACCCTAAAAGAATACAAAACTTACCTAATTTTAAGATCAAATTTCATAACTTACATTATTTACCGATCAAATTTCACAACTTACATAATTTTAAGTTAATATCAAACTTCATAACATACATAAAACTTGTATAGATAAAAAAAAGATTCAAAGTATATAGGTCGAAACTCGACGGGTTGCCTTATATCTCACAGTGAGATATAATGGATCCTCCCTGTGTAACAATGCCACGTATGATGAATCTAAAAGAATACAAAACTTACCTAATTTTAAGATCAAATTTCATAACTTACATTATTTACCGATCAAATTTCACAACTTACATAATTTTAAGTTAATATCAAACTTCATAACATACATAATACTTGTATAGATAAAAAAAGATTCAAAGTATATAGGTTTGAAACTCGACGGGTTGCCTTATATCTCACAAAGGAGATATAATGGATCCTCCCTAGGTGTAACAATGCCACGTATGATGAATCTAAAAGAATACAAAACTTACCTAATTTTAAGATCAAATTTCATAACTTACCTAATTTTACAATCAAATTTCATAACTTACACAATTTTAAGTTAAGATCAAACTTCATAACTTACATAATACTTATATAGATAAAAAAAAGATTCAAAGTATATAGGTTGAAACTGACGGTTGCCTTATATCTCACAAAGAGATATAATGGATCCTCCCTAGGTGTAAAATGCCACGTATGATGAATCTAAAAGAATACAAAACTTACCTAATTTTGATTATATCATAACTTACATAAATTATTAATTAACAATTTAGCCGTGTAATTTCATCAAACTTTAGACTTCAACAAATCTGAAATGGATAGGAGTTGGATGAAATTGTCAAGGGTAAGCAATGGCTATCGAAATGGAGTAGAAACTTTTCGAATTTCGCATTTCAAAATGCAAGCCAAGAGAATATGATTCTTTGCCCATGTAAGACGTTTTGCAATATTAACTGGCATTATCGTCAAGTGGTCTACGAACATCTAGTTGTTAATGGCTTTGTCCGGGGGTACAAAAAATGGTTTTTTCATGGAGAGTGTACATCTAGTGGAGCATCTTCATCGATGAATCTGGGGTATCCTCATAGTGCTTTCAATCAGAATGTTAGAGACGATAACATGGAAAGCATGTTGCGGGATGCTTTTAATATGTGCAGTGATGGTTTCGGACATTTCCACCTGACTTGGGTGCAACCGATGATCATAATTTTGGTGGAAATACTTTCACCGAAACAAGAAGAAGTGTACCGGATGAACAGCCAAATGAAAAAGCGGCTGATATGAATACGGCTCGCGGAATTAAAAACGATCAATATGGCTTTACAATGGTGAATTTCTCTCAATTAATTCACACCGGAGAACAACTGATGGACGAGCCGTATGTGTTTTCTTCTCAAGTTAAACAAGTTTTTTACTCCAAAGATCCAATTGATGAGGGTTGGTACGTTGTACTTCAAAACACCCCTAGAGACTTGTTCGACATTGGCAGTGGAAGTAGAGATGACATAGTTGAAAGATCAAAAACTTTGCCTTTTCCAGAAAAAGACTTATCTGAAAATATCCCTTCTACTAGTCAACAATTTCAATGGGTTCGTCAGGATGTGGACGAAGATATTTACGAAATATGATGTAGTAAGATTTAACGATTTATTATTTATATGTTATATTATAATTTTCATGTTGGTCATGTTACATAATTTAACTATTTTAAATGTCCTATTATTGTTGTTATTTGTTACTAAAATTTTGAACTATTTTATGTGTATTGCGGGGAAAATGCCTAGAAGACGTTCTTTAGGTTTAAATATTGTCCTGAGTACTCCAAATCAAAAAGAAGTAAATAGTGGACATGATACAGTTGTTGGATCTTCTAATCACGGACATAGATGACGAGCATGGACAAATCCAAAGTAATGTTAAGTTTATTTTACATGCATGTTCAATTTTATTATTGATTCATTTTCAATTTTAATATAATAATATATTATTTTTCAATTTGAGGGTGGTGGGACGAGCATCTCGGGGCGTACATTACTTACAGATTTATACGACTTAGAGCCTACCGACCGTGTCAAAGTAAGGAGAAACAATCATGGCCACCTATCGGATCTGAAGCTCGATTGTTGGCTATTTGGGCATTGTAGCACTAAATGCGAATATGTTGCCCATTAACTACGAATCATGGCATCACGTGCACGATGCCAACAAAATCGAGTTCTTGATAATATTAAGGTAATAAAAGGTGAATGTAATTTACAATACTTTAATTTAACCTTCATTTATATTAACTTTTTAAAAATTTTTCAAGGGTAAATTTACTTTAGAGGTCTCCGATGACTATGTTAAGAAGACGTTGGGTAAAAATGGAGAGACAATAAAAGCACCTAAAAAACAATATTTTAAGAAAGACATAAGCCTCAAGAAAAATTATAAACGTCCCACGGAATGTTGAGGTACTAATGGGAAGATCAAGTTAGATTCGAATTCAAAGAAAGGAGAGGTATTACGACTTTCAAAGTCTTATAAATTTTTCGGTTTATCGTATTAACTATATACATAATTTAAATTCCATTATGTAGGATCGTGAGCGAGTTGGAACAAACAATGACGAAACAACAATTCACGCATTACGCGAGTTCCGTAAGTTTTGCTCGTGTAACTAAGGCCGAGGTATTATAATTTATTACTTATTTCAAATATTAATTACTTTATACTATTAAATTATATTTTTTCTGTTATAATGTAGGAAGTTTCAATCGGTCAAAAGTTGGGCGCCTTGACTTTTTGACATTAGGCATAGGAAGAAGGATGGATCTCCGATGACATCTAAATTGCAGAAATTTTGGTATACTTATTTAATAAAATTTGATTTATTATAAATATTTATAATGTTTAATTACAATAGTTTAATTTCATCGTTTGTAGTTGTAAATTTATAATTTTAAGTTATGTTCCATTCCTTTTATTATATATTTCGTTTATAACTTTTATTTATTTATTAGGATAAACTAAAGGAGAAGAAGGCGGAGTATGAAGCGGTTGCTTGTTGACGATTCTGTTAATCTCGAGGAGATTGATAACATAATTATTGCTGATGTTTTGGGTCCTGAAAGGTACGACTACTTCGATTGATAGTTTTGTTAATTTTGAGTATATTTATAACAAAATTATCACTAATATTTTGGGTCTTACAAGGTATGGTCGGGTTCGATTTCAAGGATCAGGTGTTACCCGACTCAATATTTTGATCCGGCTCCGGCAATACATGCCTTCCGGAGTCAATCTCGTCTTTGAAGTTCGTAGACCGAAAGACCAGATATCTCTAATGGAAGCGAGCACACGGTGAGCAAATTTCTCACTTAGAGCGGAGGCAAGAATGAGGGAGGCGAGCATATTGCTCAACTTAGAGCGGAGGCAGCAGCGTGGGAGGTAGAGCAGAACAAAAAGCATGAAGAACTCCAGCTACAGCTGCAGACTATGATGCAGTTGTTCCAGCAGCAGTCGCAGAGGCCGCCCTCTTAGACATTTGTTTTATTGTTGTACGATTTTTTTTAACATTGGTACATTTAACATTATTGTAAAATTGTTTGAATTATTATTCATTTATTAATAAATATCATATATCTTTTATTAAATTTAAAGTATCGTTTAGATTTAATGCTTTTGGTGAGATTTAAATGTTTTATTTGCTGCCTTGGGTTGGAATTATATGCAATTGCTGCTGTTTTTGGTTGGTTTTTAATGTAGGGAGGGTAGGATATAGTAGAAAAATAGCACTGCAAATTTGTGCAAATTAGCGTCGTTTTTCGGAAAAGCGCTGCTAAAGGTCTCTTTTAGCGGCGTTTCTTAGAAAAGCGCCGCTACAGGTCTGGTCTTTTAGCGGCGTTTATTAGAAAAGCGCCGCTAAAGGTCAGGACTTATAGCGGCGTTTCTTAGAAAAGTGCCGCTACAGGTCTGGTCTTTTAGCGGCGTTTATTAGAAAAGCTAAAATCTAACTTTAGGTCCTTAGAAAGTCTTTAGGTCTGTCTTTTAGCGTTTCTTAGAAAAGCGCCACTAAAGGTCTGGTCTTTTAGCGGCGTTTCTTAGAAAAGCGCCGCTAAAGGTCCAGACTTATAGCGGCGTTTCTTAGAAAAGCGCCGCTAAAGGTCTGGTCTTTTAGCGGCGCTTCTTAGAAAAGCGCCGCTAAAGGTCCAGACTTATAGCAACGTTTTTTCGCAATAAACGCCGCTAACTTTTGCAGCGCGTGTTTTAGCGGCGCTTTCAAATTATATTAGTGGCGCTTAAAAACGCCGCTAAAGGCTATAAAAAACGCCGCTAAAAGTCTGTTTTGTTGTAGTGCTTCTTCTATGTATTGTAGACTTCTCCTTATTTCTTTTCGGTTTCTGTGAGCGGTACCTTTAATATCACTATAAAAAAGTAATGGTCCTGACGGGTTCCTTCTAGTCATAAACTAAAAGTTCCTACCAGAAGCAAAGAAAGAAAAATTAGAGATGTAAAAACAAATAAAAAGTAAAATTAAATTGCAATAAAATAAGAATGGCTAAAGTAATAAAAATTTAGCGTTCCTAATATCTTAGTCCCCGACAACGGCGCCAAAAACTTGATGTGTCTCTAACTAACTATGATCACAATAAAGGCAAGCGCACCTATCATTTAATAGTATAGTTATGGTAAGACCGGTAATATCGTATCCACAAGGACTAAGAGTACTAGTAATTACTATCTTCTTATTATCTAGCCTAAGAATTAGAGTGATTTCTTTTAAACTAAAAATTAATTAAAAACGCGACAGAGAATGAATTGGGAAAATACTTTAGACAACTTTATGAGATAGGCAATACCCAAGGAAGAATCCACGTAGACGTCACTTATTACTTTTGATTTATACAATTTATTCACTTGACTTAATCCGTAGACATCCCTGATTTATGTTAATATCTCTTTCAAGACTAAAAACAACTGACTCTAGGTTGATTAATTGAAATCTCTTTCTAATTAAAACCCCTATTGTCGCATTAACTTGATCTATGGATTCCCTTATTAGATTTAACTCTAATTCGACATTTTTTTCGCCCTATTTCTAGGTTTGCAATCAACTCCGCTTAATTGTGTTGATCTACTTTTAAACAGGGACTTTTGCTCCTATGAATAAGCACATTCGACTTGAATTAATAACCTGAATTATCAAAACAAGAATAAAAACTCACAATTAAGAATAAGAACAAGTATTTATCTTATAAATCAAATAATAATAAGATCCATCTTAGGTTTCATCCCCTTAGGTATCTAAGGGATTCATTTCATAGTGATAAAAGGAAACATCTTAAAATAAGGAAAACTACAAAACATAAAAAAACCCAAAAACTTCGAAAGAACTTGATGGGAGATCTTCAGTCTTGATGGAGATCCTTCTTCCGAGCTACTCCCGATGACTATCTTCGAATATTTTCTGCCTTTTACTCGACCTCCTTGTTTAGGTTGCCCCCTAGGGTGTTTATATAGGCTTTGGAACACCTTTCTTGGCCCACAAGTGGCCGATTCCGAATAAAATTAAACTTTGATACGGCAGGGACACGCCCTTGTGACACGCCTGTGTTCGATAGCCTTAGGTCGTACTCGATTCTGCTCGCCACACATGGTCATGTTTGGTAGCCCAGGCCGTGTTGATTCCTAAGGTAGGCCCATTTTGTCCCATTTTGGCCCGTTTATCATTCTTTTGGCTCGTTTATTATTCTTTTTGACTCCCTAAGGTCTCCTGAGTGTAAAACATGAAATTAAGGTATTAGGAGCATCGAATTCATCAAATCTAAACATCCAAAAATATGCCAAGCATGGGGTTAAAATATATATAAATTATGGTCTATCAGGTTTATTTATTGTTTTCATGGATTCATAACTATTAGACGTAGGAAGACTCGGGTTTTAAAAGCTAAAGTATTTTTCTAAAACCTCGATCCCTTAGACGATTTTCTCGAAAAAAAGGGTTTCTCTAAAATGGACAGATTTAATTAATTAACTCAGTTTTCATAAAATAAATGATTTCTAAAGCTTCCGTAACGAATTACGTTTTAAACAATCGACTAGATTAGTAAGTGATGTTTGGAATCAATAAGAGTAATAAAATGAATACGATTTTATCATAATAATTAGGTTTCAAAATTATATTCCATGTGACATCGCCAGATTCAGCCATAATGTCTAGGCTGGGTTTGGGGTGTTACACCATGTGTCAGGCCTTGTGCTAGGTTCGTGTAACTAATTGACTTGCACCTAAGCACTCAATAGATGACACACGACCGTGTCTCCTAGTCTGTGTCTTACACGATCGAGTCACATGTTCGTGTCTCTAACCGTGTGGACCCAAAATGTACCTTAAATAACAAGTTTACCATTTCAAGCTTACTTGGGCTTTAAGAAACTCAAATACCAATCAATTAACCTATTCAAAATATGATTAAACCTACTTAAAACATGCCAAAACAATCATTTTAGGTGCCTAACCAATGTACCCTCATTGGTACCACATTTTATATCATCAAAACACATCAACAATGCATCATCCAAATCAAAGTTTAAAGTATGCCAAAATCATTCAATTTAGCCTAACATATAGCTACCTAAGACATCAAGTTCAAAGTTGCACACACATATCAAGCTTTGGGTCAAAACATTATACCAAACATATGGCTTCAAACACAAACATATACTTATATACAATGACTATCATTATACTTATAATTATATTTACATCACATTCACAAAGCATCTATCAACCAAAGACCTCCTAGGTACATGCCATTACAAAAATAAACATCACCACACTTGAGTTCAGGATTTTTGTTGGATGCTGAGTTAGCGATCAAAAGAGAAGTACCTAACATGCGCACGGAAAACAAAACCACACATTGAGTAAAACTCAGTGATATTTCTATTATCCAAGCATTTAAAGACATAATATGATACATGAATGCTCAAATTGAATTATACAATCATACAACTATCTAAGCATGCAATTACAAGATATCACCATTTCAATTTCATACATGTTACCACATTATTTCATGCTATGCTCGATTTTCACAAGTATTCATACTTAGTTGGTTTTAACATATATATCAATTCACAACACTTGCTATATGAATAACTTTTCATAGATCAATCAACAATTCACTTATATAATGGCACAAACCAATCCATGTTCAATTCATGAGTGCATCACTCATATATTTCATTTATGTTCTGTAATATCCTAGATTAGGGGTTATGCGTTTGGAGCATAACTCAAGTGTTAGTAGGCTTTAAGGGTGTTTGGAGGTGTTTTAAGAGTTTTTAGAATTCTAGGATGGAAGAGAAATCTTTGGAAAATTATTGGTTTTTAAGTTAAAAAGGGGAAGCTAGGCTAAGGTAGCCTTAAGAAAAGTTTTGGGGAGTTTAGGACACAAGAAGTGATGTGGAAAAGTGGCAAGGGACGCCACCAAAGGTGCAAGGGTGGTTGCGTCACTTGGAGTGCCAGGGAAGAGGTTCGAGCGGCGTAGGAAGCATTAGGGACTTTATTTTTTAGAGTTAAAAGGGAATTGGGCGGGGAGGCCTTAAGGGAAGTTATAGGCACTTTTGGACACAAAGAGTGCCTTGGTAAAGTGGTTGCAAGGCACCACTTAAGGCTTGGGCAAGTGACGCCTCAAGCAATGGGCGAGGGGCCCGAGTTCGAGTTCTTGAAGGAAGCAGGAAGGAGCATTTATTTTTGCGTCAATAAGGAGCTTGGCTAAGGAGGTTTTAAAAGAAATTATGGGGAGTTGATGACACAAAAGAACCAAAGAAGAAAGTGGCTTGGGCGCTTGCAAAGAGAGCTTTAGGAGGGCTCAAGTTCGAGTCTTGTGGGCAGATAAGCGTGTTTTATTTTTCCAAGTTGGCGCTAAGGAGAAGAAGGCCTTAAAAAGAATTGTTGGGGTTTATGACGAAAAGAGCTAGCACTAAGTGGTCGGTAGTGTGTGGTGACACCAGCAGGTCTCATGTTCGATTCACATGGGCAGCAAGGAGTGGGGTTTTATTTTTTTGGCTTTTAACGTCAAGAATGGGGGAAAAGTTGGACGGCAATTGGACTTCTAATTGGATGAGGATTAAGCATATTTATCCTTTTAAAATTCGGCTAAGAGTAGGATATATGTGGATTTAGTTTGTTTATTTTATTTATGGGAAGATGAGAGATAAATGTGATGGATAATTAATTATTTTATTAAGGTGATATATGAGAAGATGATTAAGGGATTTGATAAGAAATAGTTAAGGGATTATTTTAGTATTATTTTATTTGCACATTACCTCATTTAAACATATATTCATTTCAAATTCCATATACTCAATACATTCATAATATATACCAAATCAATCCAATTCAATCAACTATAAATTCAATTCAATCTCAAAGTACTAAAGTACTCACCTCAACTACTTACCATATACAATAATTCAAAATACAATAATTAACAACTTAGTTCGGATTATAGAAACACAAATCGTAGATTTTGAGCTATTTGACGTCGATTTTATCCTTCCCCTTTTTAGTCAAGGATTTTAGTATGACGTTAGCTACGGAATTAAAACAATTAAAATACATTTAATACTACATAATTCAATTCCACATTGAATATTTCAATTTTACACAATATTTGCTTAAATTTTAATTTAATCCCTAAATCGAGACTAATTTTTAATCTTTACATTTAACTCTATATTTTATACTCATTTCACTTTAAACTAAATTTAACTCTTTATTTCAATTATACCCTTAAATTTTAAAATTTTCACACTTTAGTCCCTATTATTCAAATTCAAGAATTAACTTCACTATTTAGTCTTTTTCACTTTAAACTTAAAAATCTATCAATTTAATCCCTAGTATTTAAAATATTCAACAATAACAACATTTAAAATCTTAAACAATACTAAAATTACAATATGGGTCGGGTAGTTCTAAGTATCGAGATTCTAAAAATATAAAAATTACAAAAAAAATGGACTAAATTAACTAACCAATTGAAGTTGAAAAGCTAAAGTCTGTAGGTTTTCCGTCCACTCTTCTCTTCTTTCTTTTCTTTCTTTTATTTTGCATGTAAATGTTTCATCCTTTCCGACTTTCTTTTCATTTAATTTACTTTAATCTTATTATTATATTATAATACATATATTCATACACTTAGTTTTAAGTTATTAATTATTATAATATATATATATATATATATATATATATAAGTTTACATATATAATATAAATTATTCCTTAATGCCGTCCATTAAAACAAAGTAAATGTATATTTACCATTTTGGTGCCTTTAATTTCTTTAAACTATATTTCAACTTTTAACTCATATGCAATTTAATTGTAGTACTTTAACAACTCTTACTTTCACAAAATTCACTTAACCAAAATTTAATTCACTACTAAACTAACCTCGTAAATATTAAATAAAAATATTTACGAGTTCATTTTATGGAATCAAAATCCCGAACTTCATTTTTTGACACCCTAACTATCATGTCGTTACATATTCCTCTTGATCTAGAGCTGCCAGCAAATAACACCAAAGAGGGTCTGCCAATCATTCATATCGCTAGCAAAATAATCTAGATCTGTTAGGTTAATCTCAATCCACTCCTCTAGTTTCATAGTGACGAATTCATGTCTCCTCTCCTGCTTGATTACCGTCAACCGTGTACTCACAGTTGGTGTGCATAATCGCAAGACATGGCTTATGCTATTTGTCAATAGTCCACAAACTTTGCATCTAGCATCAGTAGTGAGATGCCTTCTTGCTTTGCTCTCATTAGTAAGGACCCTATTTAAAAAATCCAACCAAAGAAAAACTCGGTACCTTTTGAGGTCCTGGTAAATGCCAAAACCAATGCCAAATTTTTCCACCCCTAGCTGTCTCCACTCCATAAATGGAAGAATAAGCAGATTGAATTGAAAACCTGAGATTTTTATCCTTGCCCCATCCAACAAAATCACCCATATCACAAACAGAAGGAGGCTTATAGGTGGTGAAAACATATCTATTATCAGCTCCCAGTTCCAATCTCCACTCGATGAAACCATGTCCATAATAGGAACATGTTCAATAGGTATAATTATAAGTTGTGTATAAACATTCATTAGAGGACCACATTCCTTCACCCAAGTATCTCTCCAAAAATCAATGTCTAAACCCTTCCCAGCATTCCATACAACATTTTCCCGTACTTTGCTCCAGATCCTACAAATGCCCTTCCAAAGTCTAAGATAATTGGCGCCTTCTGCATCCACTTATATTTCGAACGAAGAACCTAAACCCATAACTGCTCAGGCTTTCTGATAAGATTATAACCAATCTTCATAAGGAACGCATCATTCTGAAAGTCAATTTTCTTGAACCTAAGATCACCATTTTTTGTGTCTTTGTATAGATCTTTCCACTTGACAAGGTTTATCCTTTACTTCTCATTAGTGTGCCCCCAAACAAAATTAAGGATAATTTTTTTCCATCTCAGAGCATACTCCTTTGGAATGACCGACGATTGGAATGACTATCGATTGCATGATATACATGGATATAGTGGTTAAAACTGATTTCTCTAAAGTAATTTTTCCTGCCAGAGAGAGCAACTTAGCTTTTCACCCAGCTAGTCTTTTCCTCATATTATCCACCATATAATAAGTAGTCACTCTCTGATGTAGAAGTGGGATACCTAGATACTTATCCAAATGATCTACATGTGAATAACCAAGGCCACAACTAATGCTCCCTTTCAAGTCATTAGGAACATTTTTAGAGAAAAAAATTTGGGTCTTTTGTGCATTGACTTGATGCCCAAAACTGTCACAAAAACTTTCAATCATCTTTTTCGTAATCAACATCTGATCAAAGGACGCCTCACTAAATAAGACCAAGTCATCAGCAAAGAACAAATGAGAGATACCAGGTAATTTCTTGGGAGTTTTATAGGTTTCTCTACCCCTTTCTTGACTTCAACATTAATACTCTGAGCCAAAAGCTCCATACGAAGAACAAATAGGTAAGGTGATAATGGGTTATGTTGTCTACTTCCTTGAGAAGGAGTAAACACATCAAACAGATTCCCATTCCAAATAACCTGCATTGAAGATGAACAAACACAGTGCATGATAAGTTGTTTCATGGTACCTAGGATTTCGATATCCGATAAAGTGTCCTCGATGAAGTCTCAATCAAGTCTATCATAGGCCATTTCCAAATCTATTTAACAACCATCCACCCTTGCTTACCAGCTTTCCCGTGCATGGAGTGAATGATTTCTTGTACAACAATAATATTATCCGTTATGCTCCTTTGGGCACAAAGCTTGACTAACTCGGATGAACCCATTTTTGCATCAACGACTTCAATCTATTAACTATGGATTTAGATACAATTTTGTACAGCACTGTGCACAGCCTGATTGGTCAAAATTGTACAAGAGACTCGAGATTCTCCACCTTTGGGATCAACACCAACAAAGTACGATTAAGCCAACCTTCAAGTCGACCATCATTCCAGATACTCTTCACAAATTCACAGACACTTTGTCCAACCACATTCCATTTTTCTAGATATTTGATTCTTGTGAAAGGTACGCAAAGTGTTGCCGTTTAAGTTCGTAGATCCCTCATCATATCAGTATTATCACTAATAGGGGTTTCGTTTTCCAACCTTACCAAAAGCTCAAACATTTGAAGAGGTGTCTTGAATAAAGTTGGGATCGCCTTGTTTGCTTGTACATATAATTATGTGTGTTATGTATGATTTTATTTACCCTATAATATATAGTTTAAGTGGTAACATGCTCATCCGGTATGGGTTCGAGTCAGACCATACCATCAATACTGATGAGTTGGTTTAGAGCATGAATATAGTTAACAACAAAATTTATTGCAATTAAAAGAATTTATAGTCAACAAATTTTTTTATTTGAACAATATTGTCAACACAAACAATGCTGGGAAAATAATAAGAAGAAAAGAAAACAGAATCAAGTTCTACATTTTACAAATCCTTCGATCTGCTAGTAAATATTTCCCATGAAACAACCCTCTTCTGAATCCCAAAATCGAAACATACGAGACTGATAAATACAATCCTCATTTTGTCATCATCTTAATCCATGGTTCTTAATTATGAACCGAAAACCCTCTATATATACGTTCAAACAATGTGTTTTCATGTCTGTCTCACAGTTGGCATGCACTAAAATGGTCAACAACTGCAACATTTCTGAAACCTCTTGTCTGAAAAAAGAAAACACTTTCTAGGTTGAACAACAAGGTTTCTTGTTTGCATTATCTGACATATTGTTGACATTAATGGTGGTGCCTTGTGGTACACCAGTACCGGAAGCTGATTCCTGTGCTGCCAATGCCTTTTTCCTTATTATCTGATAAATGTCCAACAACACTGTCTGAAATGCTTTATCAATGTTGAAAGCTTCCAAAGCTGAGGTCTCCATGAACGACAGGCCTTCACTCTCGGCCAAGCTTTGAGCATCTTCCGTCGAGACGGCTCGAAGATGGTTGAGGTCGGACTTATTTCCGGCCATCATGATGACGATGTTTGAATCGGCGTGGTCTCGAAGTTCACGAAGCCATCTCAGGACATTGTCGAAGGTTTGCCTTTTAGTTATGTCGTAAACCAACAATGCCCCAACTGCACCTCTATAGTATGCACTGGTAATGGCTCGATATCTCTCTTGACCGGCAGTGTCCCATATCTGTGCCTTAACTGTCTTTCCTTCTACCTGAAATGAGAGAAAAAAACCATGGTTTAATTTTCCTTTTTTTTTTTTTTTTTTTTTGGAGGGAATATCTTGTACCTAATCCAAATATGCCATGGATATGCGTATTGAACATAGATAATTAATGCTACAGTAGCTAAATTATTAGTAAATTTATAATTTAGTCATTTAATTTTAAAAAGTTACAAAATAGTTATTTCATTTAAATTATTGAACTATTCGAAAGTTTTTATTTAAAGTCATTGGGATGTCAAGTTTTTTTTTTTTTTAAAGTCCGCTTAACAAGCTCCAAACGATGATTTGACGATTGGTACAGTAACTTAGCAACTATTGACGAGTAAAAAAATATACTTTAGATCCAAGTCGATTTGATGGTCAGTATCAAATATCAGGAAAGAAAGCTATATGAATTTTGATTCACATATTTGTGACTCTCAAATCTATTTTATGAAAAACACTAAACTGTAAAGGAAGAACTTTCGATTGGTGCAAAAGGTACAAACAAACAAGACTATATAACAACAGTTTTAATAGTCCAATGACTAAATGAAATTTTTTGAATAATTTAATCATAATTTTATAATTTTTTAAAGTTGAGTGACCAAAAGATAAAACTTAATTATATCCTAGTCACCTTTAACAAAAAAACAAAACTAAGCAGTCTTGGGAAAGAAAAGGCTTTGAAAACTGCATAGGATCTTTCCATTTAATTCAATTTCATTAGCACTGTTCTGCCATTTGATACACAAAATTAGTGTTTGAAGAATAGAAAAGCTTTGGTTATTAAGGTGAAAGGCAAATTGAAAAGATTGAAGATTGAAGTATTTGAAAAAGTATAAAGATAATATATATATATATATATATATATTGACTAATTTGTTTGTTAAGAATGTTGAAAAATAAAAAAATGTATTTTTCATCCAATATTTGGTAAAATTGAAAATAATGCGCTTGATAAAATGGAAAATTGGAGGTATAGATCGAAAAGACTGAAAAGTGAAAAAAATCAATTCTAAAAGCATGCTTGATAGAATGAAAAACTGAGACGTATGAAAAGAAAAGACAAATGTAAAAGAAGATCAATTTTAAGTAGATTTAATAAGAAAAAAAACTCAAAAAATAAGAAAGATAATCATTTTCATCCATTGAGAAGTTGTATGAGAGATGTAAGTTAAGTGTACAAAATTATGCTTTTTTAATTTTAATTATTTTTCCTTTCATTTTCAATTATGTTTTTGAATGATTCATTTTTCAATTCTACTAGACATTAAATGGGAAGAAAATTTCTTTCTCAATTTTTTCCCGTCATTCCTATCTAGCAAAAGCCTTACATCTCTTGCACTTTCTCTCATCTTTTGAGTCCAAATCCAAATGATTTATTTTTATTTATAGATAAAAATAATTTTTAAATTTTTTTATCAAGCATACTTAAAATTATTATTATTTTTAATTTCTACCAAATAGTTTGAGAATATCATAATCATAGCAATATTCAATAATATACTCATAAAATAAGCCATAAATCAGATAAAATATAAAAAATTCGACCTGAAGAGTCCTGGTTGCGAATTCAACACCAATGGTGGATTTAGACTCCAAGCAAAATTCATTTCTTGTAAATCTCGAAAGAATATTAGATTTTCCAACACCCGAATCTCCTATTAGTACAATCTTAAATAAATAATCATATTCATGATCCACTTTATATGCCATTTACACTTACAATTTCCAAAACCTGCTAACCCAAAAAAAAAAAAAAAATCAATGAATTAGGTTTTTTATTAATCAAACATTAATCCAAACTATAACTCAATCTCTTAATTCTAATGAACATGTAGAGAGACGAAAGAAATGCATTGTAGCTCTTTTTTAATAATTAATGAGAAACAAACAAGGTGTCAAGGGAGGAAGAAATTAATGAAGTGAACTAACCATAAAATGAGGATTGAATATTAGTATGCAGATGATCGATAGGAAAGGGGTGATTAGTGAAATTAATGAAATTGGGGATTGTTTTGGGTGAAAGTTCTTGCATGGAGTGAGAAAAAGGTCCTGAGAAGAAGGAGAAGAAGAGAAAGGGAAACATTGGTTCCCATAGCCAAAGAGGGAAAACTGAATAACGTATCATCAGGCACTTAAAGCGCTCTTTCACTAGGATTTTAATCTACCTAAATTCGGCTGCTTTAAATTATTTTTTAATTACTTATCTTAAATAATTATGAAAAGTTGAATTATATATTACTTGACTTCGGAATAGTCATTATAGGTTAAAATATGCTGTAAATTATTGATTGAATCTTAATTTGATTGGCATTCACAATGTTATCAATATAGGAAGACGTATGTTCTTGCACTCTCAATTATGTTTATCCTTAGTGAGAAATGGGTAGTCTTAGGCTTTATATATATATATATATATATATGCTATAAGTTCACATACACTTCACAAAATTAGAATTTAGTCATTATATTTTATTTTTGGGAACCTAGTCTTGGTTGAACTTAAATTCTGAAATTTGAAAAATAAAATAAAAATTTTAAAATATTAAAATATAGAGATTAAATTTTAAATTAAAAAATACTGAGGATATATTTTAACCATTTCTATATATATCCACTATATTTATCAACATAAATATAATTGACTTTTTCTTTTGAGAAAAAAGAATTTTAGACACTTAAAATTCGTAACAGAATTTATATAAGACATAAACATGAAACATGCATATTTATTCCAGAGAAAATGGAATTCGATTAACATAGTTTCAAACAAAAGGAATAACATCAAACAAGTTTCATGTATGAATGAACCAAAGATTAATTTTATGTTTTGTTATAATTCTAAAGTTATATGCATGTTCCATTATGTTAGTGAAAGATATAGAATTTCACCTTTTATTTATTGTCCGTAACCTAAACACAATGGTTAAGAATTAAAAATTTAGAAAATGGCATTCTTACCAAAGAGATGGCAGCTGTAGAGAATTCAACTGGCAGAACCCTAGCTCTCTCTAAAGAGGAGAAAGAGGAGCTCCGTAGGAACACAAAGAGGGTTAAAAAGACAGATGGGTCCTCTGAAGGAGGTCCCAGGAACTGTATTTTGTACAGAGACACTCTGATAGGTGCTGAGTTCGGTAGCTATGACTATGAGTGCCTACTAGGAAACAAGGTTGAAGATATGAATGAGGAGAATGACGAAAATACCAAAGAGAAAGACTTGGTAAATGAGGAAGAAGGTATTATCACTATTTCCTTTTCTAAAGAAGAGAAACAACGTATTAGGAATACATGGGGAAAAAAACCCTTATTATCAAGCTATTTGGTAAAATCCTAGGTACCAATACCTGATGTTTAAATAAACCATCTTAGGAGACCCTTGAGAGCTATGCAGCTAGTTGACTTGGGCTATGGATATTTCGTAGTTAAACTTAGCTTTATAGAGGATTATGAAATGGTAGTAAAAGGTGGTTCATGGTTTATCAACGGTTTCTTCCTCACTATGCGACGTTGGCTGCCAAGCTTTAGAGAGTCGGAGGTTTCCTTCATCTTAGTGTATTGGAATACTATAACCTTGTTATGCATACATGGATAGTTGAGGTGAATTTTATTAAATTCTATTAACCGAAATTGTTAATTTTCAAGTTTGAAAAATCAGCCGACTTACGATGACTTTTTAGATGTGATCCAAACATTTTTGGGTTGAGATGTCTCCATAGAGTTCGAATATCTATCTCTTATCTTCGAAACAACTTTAAATCACTCAATTTCAAGTTCAGGAGCTCAAATTATAACTGATTTAGTGAAGACTGCACGAGCATGGACGAATTTAGGGGGGCTAGCAGGGGCCCTGGCCCCCCCTAAAATGTAAAATTTAAATTTAGCCCCTTAAATTTTTAAAAAATTTTTAAATTAGTAAGGATAAAATTACACTTTGGCCCACCTAAAATTATAAAAATTTGATTTAATCCTTTAAAAATTATAAAGATATAGACTATAAAAAATTAAAATTTCATTCGGCTCCCTTAAAAATTTGTTCTGGCTTCGCCCCTATGCACGAGCAGAATTTCTGGACGGGATTATTACGAAAATTACGCGTTTCGACTTTTAATTCGATTTTAAATCATATTGGATTCGATTTTAAGGCTTAATTTTTGTTATATATGATTATAATATTATATTTATTAGGTTTTACTATTTATCTATTCTGAATTTTGGATTTTAAGTATTTTAAGTTATTTAGAGTTTTATGTTTCTTACTAAATACAAAAGTTTAATTTAAAACTACTTTTTATTTAGATTAATTAGAATTTTAATATAATTAAGAGTTTTATTTGGATGTACTTAGCTAGCCTATACAAAGGCCTCTTCATTGTTTACTAGAGATTGCAAGATTGTTTTCTTGTGCTTTTTTAAGAACCAGTTTTCCTTCTCGATATTTTTCAAGGAGTTGATTAGAGGCATTTATTGAATTTGTTGAGATTTATGTCTCAAAGAGTTCAATTGGACACTTATCCATCTATACATCATATCCATCGGTTTATTCGATTTATCTTCTATTTTTTATTCTATAATTTTTTATTTGTTTATTATTTTGAATATTTATTCTTTATTCTTAAATTTTTTTTTTAATTATTTTATTTTTGTTTCCTTATTTTCCTAAATCTATTTAGTTTCTTCCTTTTATGTCAAATTCAAATCTTTCTTTCTCAAGTCAAAAAACTTGAATATGATCTTTTAGTTATGATAAAGGAGGAGATTTAAAAAGATCGTAAATGATCTAGGAAAATAAGAAAAATAAAGAAATTAACTAAAATAAGGAATTTAAGAATAAAGATAAGTATTCAAAATAATAAATAAACGATAGAATAAAAAGTGTAAAATAGATCGAATAAACCAATGGATATGATGGATAGTTGAATAAATGTTTAAATGAACCCTTTGAGATATAAATCCTAACAAATTTAATTAATAGCTATAATCAACCCTCTCGGAAATAATCTTTTGCAAATTGAACGATGGAGAATGAATTCTCACAACTACTTGAAGAAAATAGCGAAGAAAATTGCTTCTAAAAAAATCACAAGAAAGAAATCTTACACAAAAACTAACTCTTAGAGTTGAAAACTTTATTAATGAAAAAAAAAAAAACAATAGTATCTCTAATGAACAATGAAGAGGCCTTTTATAAGCTAGCTAAGTACATTCAAATAAAACTCTTAACTATATCAAACTCTAATAATCTAAACAAAAAGTGATTTTAAACTAAACTTTCTTGTTGACTAAGAAACATAAAACTCCTAAATAACTTAAAATACTTAAAATATATCCAAAATTTGTAATAAATAAATAATAAAACCTAATAAATACAATATTGGATTCGTAATAATAAAAATTAAGCCTAAAAATTGAACCAATATGATTTAAACTAGAATTAAAAGCTGGAAACTCGTAATTTCTATAATAAACCTGTCTAGGAATTTTGCTCGCGCAGTCTGTTATAAAGTGGTCATAACTTGAGCTCCTAAACTCGAAATCGAGTGATTCAATGAGCATTAGAGATAAATTTTTGAATGCTATGAAGACATCTTAACCTAGAAATGTCTGGATCCCATCCAAAAAGTCGTCGCAAGTCAACCGATTCTCTAAACTTGAAAATTGATAGCTTTGGTGAATGGAATTTAATAAATTTCACCCCATCTGTGCATATATCACCTTGGCATTCTCTCAAAAATAGGAAAGAGCATGGGGACTCTCCTTCGTGTGGATAATGCAACTAGCTCGGAGGCTAGAGGTAAGTATGTTTTTTTTTTTTTTTTTGTATCCAAGTGAACATTGAAAATCCCTTGAAATGTTTCCTAATTGTTGATAGTAGAAGGCAATATATTCAATATGAGCGGTTAGAACTATTTTGTTTTGCTTCTGGTAAAATCAGGCATTAAAGGGAGCATTGTCTAAAGACCCTTCATCCTTGAAAACTATCCAATATGTCGATGTAGGATCTAGTGGTATTGCCAAACCTTTGAACTTGGATTTGGAGAAATGGGAATCCCTAGGGGTGAAGTTGATGCGGTTCATGCATGCAACATGTAGACTTCATCGGTGGGTACAAGGAATGGTGAAAGTTCAGAGGCTTGAAAGTTTCTAGCTGTAATAATGGTTAAGAATTTACCAAGATAAGCTCTACACTAGCGTTGGGAGAGACATTGCTCGAAGCTGATTCTTGACAAATAGTCATTAGGAAGAAATGGCCTAGGAAAGGCCAACACGTTAAAAATAGCAACTTGATAGGAACTAGCTCCCTGACTCCCATAAAGGAGAGTCCTATTTTACCACAGTTGACCCTCAAGGAAAAATTATGAGGATGCCATGAGACCTTGTTTCCTGTTGCTAAGTCGGTGAAGTTTAAGAAACCAATGGGCACCTCGAGCAACCATACCATATCGGTAGGTCTTTCACAAGATTGGGGAGAATTAATTCTCATTTTGCAGGCTCCAACTTGGAGTTGTTTGAGAGTGCAACGGCCTAGGGCTCAAAGTTGGAAGGGGCCTTTAAAAAATATTTTTTCAACTTTTAATATGGTAAAAAGAATTTTTAGACTATAATTAATTAATTAAATGCTTAAGGCTTTCAAATTTTCACCATAAATGTTTTACTTCTTAGGGCCCAAAATTTTTTCAGCTTTTATTATATTACATTTTATAATTTTTTTAAAAAAATGACTTAATTTATTTTTTTTCTTAGAGTCTCAGAAATGTCAAGAACGAACTTGCTATTTTAAAAAGCCTGTCAAGGCCTTTATGAAGATTGTTGTATCAGGAGAAATTAGTGGAGATGACTTGATTGAGCCTGTACAGTGTTAAATTCAAAACCTTAGCCAAAGGTAGAGCACTATTTTGTAAAGAATTAGAAAAGAAGAAAGCTCAGTTGACAAAGCCTGCTCCATTATTAATGAAGCCATATCTGGTGAGAATACTAAACAAATATAAATGTGGACTATTGAGGCATCCAAAGCATCCTCATCTAGTGTCGAGAAATCAATTTTTAAGTCTTTTGAGTCAAGTGTTGCTAGTGCCAAAAACACTAAGGAAAGTTTGCATCATGGAGGGAAGATTAAATCTTGGTATAGAGAGATATGTGGGGAGAAAAGAAAGGAGAAATATGGCATGGAGGAAAACAATTTCGAGGGAGCAACAAAGCCTTTACGACCTCTTCAATAGTCAAAATTAGTCAACAAACCCTTTGTTGAAAAAATTCAGTTAATAAAACGATTTTAAGTTATAGTGGAAGTTTAAAAATTTTAAAACTGGATCGGTTTGTAATATTTATAGCAATAATTTTTTTTTACAAAAAATATTTGTCTTACGCGAGATGAATTTGTATCATTCCCGACTTTCAACCGGACGACCTTCTCTGCCATATCGTACCTCAAATTGCACTGAGTGTGGGATCGAGTAGCACGAACCAAATACAGAACAAGAACGATTTAATTACCTTAAATATGAAAGTAATTCTCTCAAACTTGTAGAAATTATAATTCCTAGAAAATAGAATTTATCACACTACTTTTTGGTAGAATAACAATATATAGAACTTGTGTGTGTCGGTAGCTCTACTAGTGATATCTATTCATAGGGAGAGAAAAGAGAATCTTAGTTGAATAAATATTACACAAATAATATTTATTTAATAAAATATACTTTTCTAATCTAACTGGCAGAGTGATGGGTGGCACACCCTAGTAAATGTTACTAGGGTTAGCGCTCCTCACTTAATATATAAGGGGGTTGGACCTTTCATATATTAGGTCTAATTATATGTGTTTCTTGAATTTTAACCCAACATTTTATAATTTAATCCAACCCAATATTTGTTTTCTATTTTCCAAAATAAATATTATTTATTTAATTAATTTAATTAATCAAATTAACTAAATTAATTTTCCGATTGAATAATTTTCTCAATCCAATTCTAATTCCATTAAAGACACGACAACTTTACCATAAAATAACCTATGAGGAAATATATTTAATTTCCATACCTAATTAATTTAATTCCTTTTCCGAACTCCAATTATTTAACTATAATTAATTAAATAATAATTCAAAAATCTTAAATTAATTTTTATGTCATTTCTATACTTAGTGAGAAAACACATTCATCTGTGAATGCGGCCCATCTCTCTAACTTTATCATTTCCATTCATTTATTTAGTTTTGCTTGCAATTCATTTCTAGTTTCAACGAGTCAACGGAGAGATCAATTTGACATACATAATTAAGGCTCAAATAATTTATAATTTAGTTCTAGCTTTTGGCATATTAATTATAAACTTATTTATTCACGATATCATTCAACTATAGTATCATGACTAAGTTCTCCCTAATTACATACTATTTCGAAAGCTACTCAATAAATGCTTGTCTAATGACCTTGTTATATGTGTGTTACCTTTAGAAGATATCCTTAAACTCTTTGGGATAAATTCGTTCTCCCAATATGTGTTGGAAAAAACATGTTTGAAAAATGCAATGAAAATAAATTTAGGGAAAACAAAGATTTGCAAATTTTTCCAAAACAAAATCTTGATTCTAAAGTAGTAAACACTTAATCAAAATTGTACATTTTCGATTCATCTAGGATGAGCACTTCGATCGAGTAGTCTTCTCTGCTATCATCAAGCTCACGTTTGCTAAGTGTGGGTTCGCTTCGAATCAGAAAATTTTTCACAAAAAATACTAGTAAGGTAATTTTTCAATTTCTCTAAACTTTTGGGTCAAGATATAAACTAGAAAAATATCTCTAGAAATTTTTTGAAATAATCTCTCCAGAGAATTTTCTCTCTACAACTTTCTCTTGAATTCAAGTATGTGTAAAATAATGACCCAAGACTCTCTTTATATAAGGAGAGTTTAGAGAGTTCAACTATGATTAAACTTAGTCACTTTAATGTAAGCACTAAATTTTGCCTAGCTTAATTATGGGTTTATTTTTCAATTTAAAAAAAATTTACATTTTAACCCCTAAACTTTCCTAAAATTACATTTTGGCCCCAAAACTTTTCAAAATTACATTTTTACCCCCTCATCTTTCTCAAAATTACACTTCAAACCCAATAGTTTTACTACATTTACAGTTCAGTCCTTCTGTCAGAAAATCTCCAAAAATCCGATAGATTTGGGCACCTACCCTCCGTGATTTCTAGCCACCAGCCTAAGGGATAGCCTCCCTTCCCCCTAGCCACCTGCTACCTGCAAAAAAAAAAAAAAACTATAAAAGAGGGATTTTCCCCAAAAAATAAACCCCCCATCATAAAAAAAAAACCCACGAAAAAGAAAAAAAAGAAAGAAAAGAAGAGAAAAGAGAGGAAAGAAGAAGGAAGAAGAAGAAAGAAAGAGGAAGGAGAAGAAGAGGAGTCGCACCACCGGGAGGAAGAGGAGACAATGGCATGGTTGGAGAAGAAGAAGAAAGAAGAAGAAGAAGAAGAAGAAGAAGAAGAAGAAGAAAAGAAAAAGAAAGAAAAAAGAAAAAAGAAAGAAAAAGAAAAAAGAAAAAAAGAAAGAAAAAAATAAAAATAAAAGAAAATAGATAGCGGGTCGACCCGACCCGACCTGCGTGACCCAACCCAGCCCGTGCAGCCCAACTCCAACAACAAGCCCAATTTGGGCCCAAGTAAAAAACCCATCAGAAAAAAAAAAAGCAGGCCAAATCCAAAAAAAAAAAAAAGAAAGGTGCACCAGCCCAATAAAGGCCCAAATTTCAGAGCCCAAGTCTATAATTTTGGGCTTTGGTACACTCTCAACCCATTTTTTATTTATGTTATTTCATTCTAATTAATTTAGCATTTTTAATTTTAATTTTGTTTTTATTTTGGAATATTATTTCATGATTTTAGCTATAAATTTTAATTTTTAATAAATTCTTTAAAAAAAAAAAGGCAACGAATCGGTTTGACACTAAGTCGTTGATTTCATCGCTATGTTGAGTGAATATCATCGGTTCGTGTTAAATACGGTACGCCCTTTTAAAAAAAAAAAAAAAAAAATTCGAGTTTTAAAATAAAATGTTTAATTTTTGTGGTTATTTGTAAATTATCAAATCATTTTTAAATTGTATAATACTTTAATATGTAATTTATCAAAAATTAGTGTTTTTTTAAAAAAAATTTCTTGTATTATTAAAAATCTCATGTTTCAAAAAATTCTCGTATTTTCAAAGTTCTCGTATTTTCAAAAAATTCGTGTTTTTAAAAAAATAATTTTCGCGTTTCAAAATTTTCGGGTTTCAAAAATTTCATGTTTTAAAAAAAATTTCTTGTGTTTTAAAATTTCCGTGTTTTCAAAAATTTCGTGTTTTCAAAAGTTTCGTGTTTTCAAAAAAAATTTCATGTTTCAAAAAAAATTCTCGTGTTTTCAAAATTCTCGTATTTTCAAAAAATTCATTTTTTTAAAACAAAAAAAATTCTTGTGTTTTAAAATTTCTGTGTTTTCAAAAATTTCGTGTTTTCAAAAAAAAATTTCGTGTTTCAAAAAATTCTCTTGTTTTCAAAGTTTTCGTATCTCCAAAATTTCGTGTTTTCAAAATTTTCGGGTTTTAAAAAAAAAATTTCTCGAGTCTTAAAATTCTCTTGTTTTTTAAAAAAATTTCTCGTGTCTCAATCGGATCACGATTAAATATTAAATTGAACTTGTATTTTTGAAAATTAAGACAACGCGCGTTTAACGAGATACTAATTTTGGGCGTCGTGAGGATGCTAATACCTTCCTCGCAGAATCGACTCCGAACCCTATTTTTCTCTCGAAATTTTGATGCAGACTTAAACCCGACCTTTTTAAGAAAATTCAAAAAATAATTTTTCTTTAAAAGAGGATTTATTAGGTGTCCGATCACACCTAGGAAAAAGATCGGTGGCGACTCCTTTTTAAATAAAATTGAAACTCTTTTCAAATTTTAATAATTTCCTCAATTAGCGCCGTAGCAAATTTTAGGTTGCTACTGACTTGGCGACTCCTTTGGGAGTTTTTTGGAGAGTCGAGTCTCGAATTAAACGTGTGTTGTCAAAATTTTCAAACTCCTTGTTCAAATTAATATTAAGTCGTGATCCTTAAATTTTGTTTTTGAAAAGTCATGCATTTGCATCATGTTGTAAATATTTTCTAACTTGTTTTATCTTTTTGTTTTTCATTTCTAAGTTTTTACGGTTTTAGTTTTTAGTTTTAAAATAAAACTAAAAGGTTTGTGAGTTTCTTCCCACACACCATGCAATCGGCATTTTGCATAACATGAGCTCTCTACCCGGCTCCGTCCGCTTAAGTGGAAGTAAACGCTATGCCTTCGTGAGTTAACTCGTCCTTCCGACAAAGCTAGTGAATACTTAGGGTTACATATGATTTATGCTTTCGTGAGTTAACTCATCCCTCCGCATAGGCATAAGTAAATGTAATCCTCGAATTGAGCTCATGAGCCTATGATGGGCGATAATCGAGGCTCTGTACTAGCCTTAGTAGGCGATAGTACGGACAATTCGAGTACCTTTTTAGAACCAAAACTGCATATAGTGAACGTATGAGCCACCCGACTAGAGCCATGCCGAACTTTCGTCCATTAATAGTCACCAAAATAAGTATATGGGAGAAACGCATCTTACCTTTTATTTCTTTAACATTTACACTTTTTTTTTGCAAGAGAATTAGGTCTATTTAATAGAATTGGATCGGGTAGATTATTTGATGAGCATGTGGGATAAGTTTATTTTGTAAAGTATGATGGGGTAAAAACAAAAAAAAAAAAAAAAAAAAAGGGCAATAAAAAGTAGGTATGTTTCATTAAAATGCACGATTAAATAGCTTAGTTTGTTAGATTTGCCATAGTTTTTCTCTGTTTATATTTATTGTGATTACTAACCAATGTTATTTGTCTTCATTTTTATTTTTCATCATGCATCATAGGCATCTTGTTAGGAAGGTGTTGATTAGAGATTGGTTGCCAAAAACGGGTTTCTGATGGAGGAGTCAATTGCACAAGTGATCGAGAAAAATACCGTGGTTCGAGACTGGTCTTTGAAAACTCAGAAAGTAAAAGGAGACAGTTTAAAGGAAGGATGCGTCTCCAATCTTCCTGAACATGTAACTTCGAATGCTCGTCAGAATAACCTCGAAGACTTGACTCAGATCTGGAAACATTGGAACTCAGACACTAAGGGTATCTTCAAAGAAAAGTACGGGGATATAGCTCACTTGATCGCTATCAACGTAGATGAACAGTTGATTCAAGCCATGGTTCGATTCTGGGACCCAGCTTACCAATGTTTCACTTTCAATCAGGAAGATATGACTCCGACTATAGAAGAGTATGCCGCATTGCTTCGCATTGACAATGTACAATTTAACAAAATATATGTGAAGGAGCCCAAACCAATGACCTTCAAGAAAAAGCTAATGAGGTTAACGGGAATGACCGATACATGGGCTGAAAAATAGATAAAGAAAAAGAACGAAGTCAGTTGTGTTCCATGGTTTTCTCTACGAGACTTAGTTCAAAATCATCCAAATATTGTAAAGAGAGTGGATCTGTTTGCTTTAGCCATTTACGGATTAATTGTCTTCCCAAAAGTTCTTGGGCATATAGAAGTTGCGGTAGTGGATTTCTTTGAAACGTTGAGGCAAGGAATCAACCCCGTTCCAACTATCTTTGCTGAGACTTTTAGATCTCTAAATTGTTGCAGGAGAAAAGGGGAAGGACGTTTTATCGGATGTGCACAACTACTTAATGTTTGGATTCTAAGCCACTTCTGGAAAGTGGAGCGCACACCTTTCCACATGTTTTCGAAAACATTCACTCCGTTGGAAGCTTACCTTGAGAAAGATTGGCCGAAGGATGTCACCGAACAGCACTGGGTTTCAGTTTTTCAGAACCTCCGCGCCGAAGATATAACTTGGAGAGCACCATGGATCCGTCCTTCAGTTCTGCTATACAAATGCGGAAGCCAAGATTGGGTACCTTTACTCGGATTATGGGGAGGAGTTGGATATGCACCGTTAATGGTTCAAAGGCAGTTTGCTTCACGACAGTTCATACCAACTACCGGAGGATTAGCACAGTCTGAGTTTGCTTTTACAGGTGAAGGTTACATGAAAAAAGTCCGAGATACTGCAAAGTCTTGGAAGGAAATCTACCTAATGGAGTTAGCTCTGTATGCTGATACTATCACTCAAGATTATGAAATATGGAGACAAAGACGAGTAAATAGTCAACAAACCTCACCAACGGATTATATTTTCCAGAATCCTTTCTCAGAAAAAATGCCGTCCGAACTGGAAATAGCAAGACATGAATTTGAACATGAAAAGGCCAGTCTGTTGCGGGATATTAGTTCTCTTCAAGAGGAAAATTACCAGCTGAAGATATATTCAAATTGAAAAATCCAGAAACGAGAAAGTCCAGAAAGAAGTCGAGATCATGAGAAATAACTTAAAGGATCTTCATTTGGAAAATAAAAAATTAAGAGGCACCATAAAGAATAGCGGGCTGGGCAAATCATCGACTGAATGGAAGGAAGAATTAAGCAACATCAAAGGTGGGATGGAATTCTGGAGAGGGAAAGCGAAGAAGGAAGAGGAAAAAGCTGCTCGTGCTATGATAGAGTTAAGGAAGAAGAATGTTGAATACGAAACTACGTCTGCAGAATTAATGACTAGTCAGTCTGAGCGTCAAGAGCTAAGAAGGAAAATACAAGATTTAGAAAATACACTACAAGCTCATCAGCAACACTTGGATACTCTCCTAAAAGCCCTAGAAGAAAAGAATGGCCAGCATGACAGAGACATTTGTGCCTACGAAAGAGCTCTCCAAGAAAAAGATATGTACCTTGGCGGTTTGATTAATGAAATTCGCAAGGCGGCTGTGGAAATTGTGCAATTATTAGATGAAGCAGAAGATCTCAGTTACCAATTCCCTCCGAGCCAAAGATCAAGCATGTCAAAATTCCTAGAACGGGTGAAAAAACAAGGCGATGTGGCTAAGAAATTTGTGTAAGTGTTAGATCAGAGAGGGCAAAACATTTTGTAATGGACTCTTTTGATTGAAGAAATGCCTAAGTATGGGGCTATCTTGAAATCAACACCAAATTTTTGCATATTTATTCATGACTAACATTCATTTGTCATTTATTCATTCATCCATCCATTGCATGTGCATACCACCCTAATCATTCACTGGGGCTAAAATCGTATAATTGACAGTTACGACACTACGAATCTGGAATCACGTCATTTTTATAGGACTCGTCTAAGAGCTAGAGCATTAAAACCAGTACACCACAAGGGTCGATACGATTTAAGGTTCAAGCCGAATATACGACAAAGAAGAAAATATTTGCAGAAGGATCAAGAAGAGAAGATTGCAAGAGCCTTAGGCCAGGAATTGGGATGGGAGCCCATAGCGTATCCTCCTTTGTCAAAAACATTTACTTCTGCAGGAATGATGTACCCAGGGCAAGATAATTCACGAAGCACACTGTTATTGATTGAAAGGGGTCTTCAGAACGTCAGTATAAATGTTATTGACAAAGGAGATGATGCAATTGAAGATGTTTCAATAATACACCCTTGTCCTCCTGGATTCATTTTGAACAATTGGACTGCTGTGGATCTTCTTGTAGTTTCTAAGTCCTCTCCAGAGTAATGCTCAATGTTAACTCTCTTTTTTGTGCCCCTAAGTAATAGTGAGATTCTTTTGTAAGAACTTATGTTTGCTCTTTATCATTTAAATGAACATTAATGGAGATGCATTTTGTCATAGTCTTTTCATTCTTGTTAACTTCATAATTATTCCCTCTTCTCACAACCTATCCTTAAATGTACCTCATATCATGCCATAACATTATGCTTGTTGGTTCCAATACTTTGATACTCCTCTATAGTTTTCTTTTCCATTTACCTTTCAAGTGCTCAGATATCAATGACATGAGCAATCCCGTTACAAGTCCTGAAATCGATTTCGAGAAAGCTATTCGTTTAGGAGAATTCGAAGCTGAGGAAAATGCTAAAGATTATGTCTCGTCTCCTGACTTACAAAGAATGGTAGAACAAGAAGATAAACAGATTTTACCCCATCAAGAATCTGTTGAGACATTGAACTTGGGAAATGAAGAAAAGAGGCAAGAAGTGAAGATTGGGACCTCCATTTTAGAATAAAGATGTATTTGCATGGTCGTATCAAGACATGCCAGGGTTGAACGAGGATGTAGTGGTCCATAGACTCTCACTGAAACCAGAATGCAAACCTATTCAACGGAAACTAAGACGAATGAGACACGAAATCTCATTAAAGATAAAAGAAGAAGTCAAGAAACAATTTGATGCTGGCTTCCTACAAGTCTCCAAATACCCAGAATGGGTAGCTAACATAGTCCCAGTACCGAAGAAAGATGGTAAGGTACGAATGTGCGTGGATTATCGCGATCTGAATCGAGCAAGTCCTAAAGATAATTTTTCCTTGCCACACATCGATACGTTGGTGGATAACACAGCAAAACATTCATTGTTTTCTTTCATGGATGGATTTTCGGGTTATAATCAGATAAAGATGGCTCCCGAGGATATGGAGAAAACTACCTTCATAACGATGTGGGGAACATTTTGCTACAAGGTGATGCCGTTCGGATTAAAGAATGCCGGGGCAACATATCAGAGGGCAATGGTGATGCTATTCCATGACATGATGCACAAAGAGATAGAAGTTTATGTTGATGATATGATTGCCAAATCTCGGGGGGAAAGAGAGCATATTGGGAACCTCAAGAAATTGTTCGAAAGACTAAGAAAGTTCCAGCTGAAGCTTAATCTAGCCAAGTGTACGTTCGGGGCTACCTCGGGAAAATTACTCGGCTTTATTGTTAGTGAGAGAGGTATTGAGGTTGATCCAGATAAGATAAAAGCCATACAAGAACTACCATCTCCGTGTACATAAAAAGAAGTCGAGGATTTTAGGAGGTTGAACTACATCGCTCGATTCATTACTCAACTTACCAACCAAGTGTGACCCAATTTTTGACTCCTTGAAAACATAATCCGGAGAGTGGAACGATGAGTGCCAAGTGGCTTTTGACAAGATAAAATAGTATTTGTCTAGCCCTCCGTGCTAGTACCGCCAACTCTCGAAAGACCGTTAATATTGTATCTAAGCGTGTTCAAAATTCAATGGGTTGCGTCTTTGGGGCAACATGATGAGTCGGGGAAAAGAGAAAGGCGATCTACTATCTCGGTAAGAAGTTCACAGTATGAAGCAAAGTACCGTCAATTGAAAAATTACATTGTGCTTTGGTCCAGGCGATTCAAGGCTCGACAATATATGTTGTATCATACGACGTGGTTAATTTCAAAGTTGGACCCAATAAAATACATGATGGAATCACCTGCACTTTCAGGAAGAATGGCACGATGGCAGATCCTACTATCAGAGTACGACATTGTATATGTGAGTCAAAAGTCGATAAAGGGGAGCGCGATAGCTGACTTCTTAGCAACTCGAACCACGGAAGAATATGAGCCTTTGGGATTTGATTTCCCAGATGAGGATTTGATATGCATTATAGAAAAAGAGTGTGAGTCATCAAAAGAGAAATCATGGAAGATGAGCTTTGATGGTGCATTGAATGCATTGGGGCATGGGATTAGAGCAGTCTTAGTGTCACCAGAAGGGAACCATTATCCACTCACTGCCAGATTAAATTTCTTCTGTACCAATAATGTAGCAGAATATGAGGCTTGCATCATGGGCCTTCACGCAGCTATTGAATGAAACATTGAAATCTTAGAGGTGTACGGGGACTCAGCGTTGGTGATTTACCAAATCCGTGGAGATTGGGAAGTGAGAGATTCGAAATTAGTTAAATATCGCGATCTCGTTGCAGAACTGATTAAAGAATTCAAAGAAGTGACTTTTAATTACTTCCCATGAGAAGAAAACCAATTGGCTGATGCCCTGGCCACTTTGGCCTCAATGTTCAAAGCAAACAGAGAAACAAAATAATGCCTCTCCAAATGAGCATATATGAGGTCCCTGCACATTGTTTTAGCATTGAAAAAGAGACAGATGGACGGCCGTGGTTCCATGATATCTTAGAATATGTCAAGAATCAAAGGTATCCCGAGCAAGCAAATGAGAACGACAAAAGAACAATCAGAAGAATGGCGGTGGGATTTGTCCTCGATGGGGATATCCTGTACAAAAGAGGAAAAGATCAAGTGCTCACGAGATGCGTGGATTCTATTGAAGCGGAAAATACTTGAAGATGTCCATGAAGGAATTTGTGGGGCGATGCCAATGGTTTCACTATGGCTAGGCGATTATGAGACTCGATTATTCTTGGTGACGATGGAAAACGACTGCATTAGTTATGCACGAAAGTGCCACAAATGTCAAATTTACAGTGATAAAATTCATGTAGCCCCTTCGCCCCTTCATGTCATGACTTCTCCGTGGCCTTTTTCTATGTGGGGCATGGATGTTATAGGGCCAATTTCTCCAAAAGCTTCTAATGGCCACCGATTCATTTTTGTGGTTATAGATTACTTCACAAAATGGGTAGAAGCCACTTCATTTGCTAATGTGACGAAGACTGCAGTTTGCAGGTTCTTAAAAAAGGAAATCATATGTCGATACGGTTTGCCTGAGAAAATTATTTCAGATAATGCTTTAAATCTGAACAATAAGATGATGAAAGAAGTGTGCGAGCAATTTCAAATAAAGCATCATAATTCCTCACCCTATCGCCCAAAAATGAACGGAGCAGTAGAAGCGGCTAACAAAAACATTAAGAAGATTATTGGGAAAATGACCGAGACTTATAAAGACGGCACGAGAAACTACCATTCACTTTATATGCATATCACACATCTATACGGACATCTACGGGAGCAACTCCTTTCTCCCTGGTCTATGGAATGGAAGCTGTGCTACCCATCGAAGTTTAGATCCCCTCTCTACGAGTCTTAATGGAGTCAAAACTAGAAGAATCAGAATGGGTTCAAGCTCGATATAACCAACTAAATCTTATCGAAGAAAAATGCTTGAAGGCAATCTGTCATGGACAGATGTACCAAAAGAGAATGATCACGACTCATGACAAGAAGGTGTGGCCAAGAGAATTCCGCGAGGGGGAACTCGTACTGAGAAAGATTCTCCCAATACAAAAAGACTCTCGAGGAAAATGGGCACCAAATTGGGAAGGGCCGTACGTTGTAAAGAAGGCTTTCTCTGGTGGAGCTTTGATTCTCACTGAGATGGATGGGAAGGGGTTACCTAATCCAGTGAACTCAGATGTCGTGAAAAAGTACTATGCCTAAAAAAAAAGATCAAGATGAAAACTCGAAAGGGCGCCTTGATAAACAAAAAAGATTAGGATGAAAACCTGAAAGGGCATCCTAATGAAGGAGGTTCGGACAAAAGGAGCAAGACGATTTGAACGGGGAGTCATGTGGCGAGATTACAATATTTGAAGCAGTCTCGGAAGCTCGAAATCTTCTACACAAGAAGCCGTGCTCGAAAAGATCTATGATGAAGAAATGTGGAGAAGTTCATGCGTTGAATATCTAGAGCATTTGTGACAATTGAATCTGCTTTCCTTTCTTTATAATGTTTTCCTTATTGGGTTATTCCTTGTCAATTTTCTTTGCTTGTTGCTTTTGAAATAAATATAAATGTGAGGTATTTCTTTCGTACCTACTTTCCTATTTTCATGCATCTCATGTGTGGTTTGTCTAAATGATAAATAGTGAAATGACATACTCTAAACAAAAGGAATGTTGAGTATTACACGGATGAGAATTTGGTAAGTACAAGAGCCTCAAAGCAAGGACAAAGTTCAATAATGGGCAAAAGAGTGATACACGAGAAACGCAGATTACTCGAGGATGGGTACAAAACCTGAAAGGGAAGTCAAGAATCGAAGCAATGAATGCAGTCATCATGAAAGTCGTAACGAAAAGAGATATATGGCAAACAAGCCCAAGGCGTATGGCATAATCATGTAGGCATAAAAGCATTTAAGACCAAACATGTGCATATCATGATAACATCATGCATGACATATACATGTATTCCAGTAAAGCAAAAGGTTTTGATGATAGCTGTACCGAACCAAGGACAAGGAAGACATTCGAGTTCCACCGGATAATATGTTTTGAAATTCTGATACTTTTTAAAATTATTTCATTTCTGTTTTTCAAAAAAATCAACTCATATTGCGAGAGGTGAGTTGAGCCTCAGGTCACAAGCTGAGGTATTTTTCAATTTTCTTTTTTCAAAAAATCAACTCATATTGCGAGAGGTGAGTTGAGCCTCAGGTCACACGTCGAGGTATTGTTCAATTTTCGTTTTTCAAAATCAACTCATATTGCGAGAGGTGAGTTGAGCCACAGGTCACACGCTGAGGTATTTTTCAATTTTCATTTTTCAAAATCAACTCATATTATGAGAGGTGAGTTGAGCCTCGAGTCACACGCACTGAGGTATTTTTCAATTTCGTTTTTCAAAAAAATCAACTCATATTGCGAGAGGTGAGTTGAGCCTCAGGTCACACGCTGAGGTATTTTTCAATTTTCGTTTTTCAAAATCAACTCATATTGCGAGAGGTGAGTTGAGCCTCAGGTCACACGCTGAGGTATTTTCAATTTCTGTTTTTCAAAAAAATCAACTCATATTATAAGAGGTGAGTTGAGCCTTGGGTCACACACTGAGGTATTTTCAAATTTTCTTTTAAAAATCAACTCATATTGTGAGAGGTGAGTTGAGCCTTGGGTCACACACTGTGGTATTTTCAAATTTTCTTTTCAAAAATCAACTCATAATGCGAGAGGTGAGTTGAGCCTCAGGTCACACGCTGAGGTATTTTTTTAATTTCTGTTTTTCAAAAAAAAAAAATCAACTCATATTGCGAGAGGTGAGTTGAGCCTCAGGTCACATGCTAAGGTATTTTTCAATTCCTGTTTTTCAAAAAAAAAATCAACTCATATTGCGAGAGGCGAGTTGAGCCTCAGGTCACACGCTAAGGTATTTTTCAATTTTCGTTTTTCAATATCAACTCATATTGCGAGAGGTGAATTGAGCCTCAGGTCACACGCTGAGGTATTTTCAATTTCTGTTTTTCAAAAAATCAACTCATATTGCGAGAGGTGAGTTGAGCCTTGGGTCATACGCTGAGGTATTTTCAAATTTTCTTTTCAAAAATCAACTCATAATGCGAGAAGTGAGTTGAGCCTCGGGTCACACGCCGAGGTATTTTTCAATTTCTGTTTTTTAAAAAAAATCAACTCATATGGCGAGAGGTGAGTTGAGCCTCAGGTCACACGCTGAGGTATTTTCAATTTATGCTTTTTCAAAGATCAACTTATAATCCGAGAGGTGAGTTAAGCTTCGGGTCGCATGCCAAGCTATTTTCGATTTCTGTTTTTCATTAAAGAATAAGGATTGGACAATCGAACAAAATTTAGTGCTTTTAAGTCTTTGCTCTATCCTTGTTTCACAGCGATGAGCAAAGAGGGGCAACTGTAAGCACTAAATTTTGCCCGGCTTAATTATGGGTTTATTTTTCAATTTAAATTTTTTACATTTTAACCCCTAAACTTTCATGAAATTACATTTTGGCCCTAAAACTTTTCAAAATTACATTTTTACCCTCTCATCTTTCTCAAAATTATACTTTGACCCCAATAGTTTTACTACATTTACTGATTCAATCCTTCATCGGAAAATCTCCAAAATCCGTGATTTGGGCACCTACCTCCGTGATTTCCGCCACCACCCTAAGGGATGGCCTCCTTCCCCTAGCCACCGCTACTGCAAAAAAAAAAAAAACTATAAAAGAGGGATTTTCCCCAAAAAAGAAACCCCCATCATAAAAAAAAACCCACAAAAAAGAGAAAAAAAAAAAAAAAAAGAGAAAAGAGAGGAAAGAAGAAGGAAGAAGAAGAAAAGAGAAGAGGGAAGGAGAAGAAGAGGAGGCGTCGCACCACCGGGGAGGAAGAGGCGACGGCGACGGCGGTTGGAGAAGAAGAAGAAAGAAGAAGAAGAAGGAAGAAGAAGAAAAAGAAAAAAAAAGAAAGAAAAAAAAGAAAAAGAAAGAAAAAAAAAAAAAATAAAAGAAAATAGATAGCGGGTCGACCCGACCCGACCCGCGTGACTGACCCAGCCCGTGCAGCCTAGCTCCAACAACAAGCTCAATTCGGGCCCAAGTCAAAAACCCATCAAAAAAAAAAAAAGCCAAATCCAAAAAAAAAAAAAAGAGAGAAAGGTGCACCAAATTTCAATAAAGGCCCAAATTTCAGCAGCCCAAGTCTACAATTTTGGGCTTTGGTACACTCTCAACCCATTTTTATTTATGTTATTTCATTCTAATTAATTTAGCATTTTAATTTTAATTTTGTTTTATTTTGGAATATTATTTCATGATTTTAGCTATAAATTTTAATTTTAATAAATTCTTTAAAAAAAAAAAAAAAGCAACGAATCGGTATGACACTAAGTCGTTGATTTCATCGTTATGTTGGGTGAATATCATCATTAAGTGTTAAATACTGATGCGCCTTTTAAAAATAAAAAAATTTGAGTTTTAAAATAAAATGTTTAATTTTGTGGTTATTTGTAAATTATCAAAATATCATTTTAAATTGTATAATACTTTAATATGTAATTTATCAAAATTAGTGTTTAAAAAAAATTCTTGTGTTATTAAAAATCTCGTGTTTCAAAAAATTCTCGTATTTTCAAAGTTCTCGTATTTTCAAAAAAATTCGTGTTTTTTAAAAAAATAATTTTCGCGTTTCAAAATTTTCGGGTTTCAAAAATTTCATATTTTAAAAAATTTTTTTTTGATGTTTTAAAATTTTCGTGTTTTCAAAAATTTCGTGTTTTCAAAAGTTTCATGTTTTCAAAAAAAATTTCGTGTTTCAAAAAAAATTCTCGTGTTTTCAAAGTTTTTGTATTTTCAAAAAGTTCATTTTTTTAAAACAAAAAAAAATTCTTGTGTTTTAAAATTTCGTGTTTTCAAAAATTTCGTGTTTTCAAAAAAAAATTTCGTGTTTCAAAAAATTCTCGTGTTTTCAAAGTTTTCGTATTTCCAAAATTTCGTGTTTTCAAAATTTTTGGGTTTTAAAAAATTTTCGTGTTTTCAAAAATTCTCGGGTTTTAAAAAAATTTCTTGAGTCTTAAAATTCTCTTGTTTTTTAAAAAATTTCTCGTGTCTCAATCGGATCACGATTAAATATTAAATTGAACTTGTATTTTTGAAAATTAAGACAACGCGCGTTTAACGAGATACTAATTTTGGGCGTCGTGAGGGTGCTAATACCTTCCTCGCACGTAACCGACTCCCGAACCCTATTTTTTCTCTGGAATTTTGACGCAGACTTAAACCCGGCCCTTTTTTAAGAAAATTCAAAAAAAAATGATTTTTCTTTAAAAAGAGGATTTATTAGGTGTCCGATCACACCTAGGACAAAGATCGGTGGCAACTCCCTTTATTAAATAAAATTGAAACTCTGTTTTTAAATTTTTAATAATTTCCTCAATTAGCGCCCAAGCAAATTTTAGGTCGCTACATTTAATATTAATATAATATAATATTTATCATGATAAATATTAGATTAAATTTAATATTAAATCTTATTAAAATAATAGAATGTTTGTTTACAAGATAAAATAAAGATAAATATTATATTATATTAATATTAAATCTTATTAAAATAATAGAATGTTTGTTTACAAGATAAACATTAAATTAAATTTAATATTAAGATAATAACTTAATATTAAATTAATAAAATACTATTAAGATAAGTATTAAATTAAATTTAATATTTAACTATTAAAATAATATTTTTTTGAAATAATTAATTTGAAATCAAATTCTCTGGTAGAGTTCCAATAGAAGTGTAACTCTTCCACTGCTCAACTTGTAACAGCCCGATTTTGACCCTAATCGGAACAGTGATTTCGGGACCACGAATCCGAGTTAGAAAAATATTTTAATATTAATCTTGATGGCTATGTTATGTGGTTAGGCATGTGTTAAAATATTAATTCTTAAATAGTGTGTTTGGGTGATCAATTTAAGTGAAATGATTGATTCGTCAAAGTAGTAAAAGTAGCCTTTATTAATTGGAGGGTCTAATTGAATTGTTCTTGCATGTGAGGATTTGCATGTCAAATAGTCCAATTCTTATAGTGGTGGACGGCATGATGATGAATTCTTTATTAAATTCATTTATTTTAGTTAGTGGGATTATATTTGTATTATAATTTGATTAAAATAAAAGAAACATGCTTTATTTTCATTTTTTCTTCTCTCTCCTTATTTTCATCTTCTTCACCGATTTTCTTCCAAAGAAAAGAAGAAAGCTTGAACCTCCATATTCGGCCATTTCATGTTGTAATAAGGTAGGTAATTGAGCTTTGTTTTAGTGAATTTTTACATATTTGAGTTGATTTCCTTAAGTACTATCAAAACCATGTTAAAATTTTGGGAGTTGGGCATGTTTAGATTCGGCAATGAATGAGCATTTTTGGGTTGTTGTGTTTGATGGGAAAATGTTTAGTATATTTTAAAAAAAAATATGATTTGAGTAGGAAATTTGGATAAAGTGAAGAATAGTGGGTTAAATGGCATGAATATTAGGGAATTTATTTTAGATTTGAACATAGAGGTGCTCTTTATATTCGGCCAAATTTAGAGTGAGTATATATGATGTTTATTTAGCTTATTTGTTGGTCATATAGTGAAAATATATGTATATATTGAGTTAGTATATTCGGCCATAAGGGATGAAGAAATAATTATGTGCATTCGGCCTTTGTGATACTAATTGTGTTAAAGTATAGGATAAATGATTCATAGGGACTTGTATGAAGAGGGTAAATATTCAACCCTTAAAAAAGGATAATTAAATCCTTGATATTTTTTATTTTGAGTTTTAGGGATTATATTGTAAACGTTGGGAGTAAATTGGTAAATTGTATAATTATGAGTTTTGGACTAAATTGAATCAAAATGAATTTGAATAAGATTTGTTTGGCATTTATTAGATCAAGTAAAAAAGGAAAAGGAATTTGATCGAGGAAAAGCAAAAGTAGACGAGTAGCCGGGGAGCTTAATTGGTTAACTATCGAGGTAAGTTTATAAGCAATTGGTTTAATTGAGTGGTATTTTTTTTATACAAAAAAAATGTATATGTGCAAATGAAATTAATGTTTCAATTATTATGTTGCCGAATCCTATAGGGTATGAGAACAAAAAATTTTATAGTTGGCCGAATGTTAAGTTGAATAATATATACATGTATAAGTGTGGATGCATTGAGTACTTTGAAATGTGTATATATATATATATATATATAAATGAGAGCTAGATATGAATATGAAATGAAATGGATATTTATACTAATGTAGGGTTAAAAATACATATTTGTATATATGTATTTGGGTTGTCTTAATGTGAATGTATGACATATGGAAATTGGATTGTTGCTATTGGGTAATTGTATAATATATATATATATATATATATAGAAAGGAGCTAGATATGAATATGAAATGAAATGGATATTTATACTAGATGTAGGGTTAAAAATATGTATTTGTGTATATGTATTTGGGTTGTGCGAATGTGAATGTATGACATATGGAAATTGGATTGTTGCTATTGGGTAATTGTATAATTGATATATATATATATATATATATTGAATTAGAAAGGAGCTAGATATGAATATGAAATGAAATGGATATTTGTTGTAGGGTTAAAATACATATTTGTGTATATGTATTTGGGTTGTGCCGAATGTGAATGTATGACATATGGAAATTGGATTGTCGCTATTGGTTAATTGTATAATTGATATATATATGTATATATATATATATATATATATATATATTACATGAATATGAAATTTTGATATGTTTAGACCGGATAAATAATTATGGGTTGAGTGGTATTTAATTGTAGAACATGAAATGAGCAAAGGTGGTGATTGAATAAATAACTATGTGTTTAAATGTTAAATAACTTGACTCTATGTGGCTAAACGTTACAAGAAGTGGCACTGTGTGTGTGGAAGCGTTAAGTAAGGGCTCTATGTGAGCGATACGTTCTGGAAGTGGCATTGTGTGTGTGAAAATGTTAAATAACGGCTCTATGTGAGCGATACGTTACGGGAAGTAGCACTGTGTGTGCGAAAATGTTAAGTGACGGCTCTATGTGAGCGATATGTTACGGGAAGTGACACTGAGTGTGCAGAAACGTTAAGTAACGACTCTATGTGAGCGATACGTTACGGGAAGTGGCATTGTGTGTGCGGAAATGTTAAGTAACGGCTCTATGTGAGCGATACGTTACAGGAAATTGTACCACGTGTTCGAATTATCGAATTTTCTCAAGAATGGGAACCCTTAGTTATTATCCTGATTTTTAATAGGTAAGTAAATTTTATTTGGACATGAAAAATGTGAGTATTCGGCTTTAGGATAAATTGAGTTAGTGAGGAATTGCTTGGTAATATGTTATACGTGAATGTGGCCTAAGGTATTTTATAATTAAAATGAAGTGGATGAAATTGTATAGTGAATTGTTGCATATGATATTATTGCTTTAAACTTACTAAGCTATAATAGCTTGCATGGTGCGTTTGCTATATTGTACCATAGGTTACTTGAAGGCAAAGCTCGAGCCCGGGGAATCCTTGTCAAAGTCAAACACACTATCAACTATTTTGGTACCTTTTTTGAGAATGAACTTGAATACTATGGCATGTATAGGCTAAATTACTTTAGAGTTGACCCAATTGTTATTTTGTGGATGTATATACAAATGCCATGCGAAAATGGCTATATTTTCATGATTTGGTTGACTTGGTTTTGTTTAATATGATGTATATGTACGTGCATTCTAGGTTGACCTAAGAAGTATCATGAATGAGTTGGTTTGATGCTTTGAAAGAAATGAGTTTAATTTGATCATATTATTTATATGGTTATGTGTAATTTGAGGAGTTAGCATATGCCTTCGGTCATGGTAAAAAAAAAAAATATATTTTATGTAGTTGGTATAGTTAATGAAAGTAGTAAGTTGATTAAATGATAAGTTAAGTATATATATATTTGAATGTATATATTTGAATGTATGGTTGAGATTAGAAATAATTAAATGGTTAAATGTTTTATATATGTACCAATTCGGCTAATATTGGAGTTGATCTTGTGGGGTGTATTTTGTTTATGAAAGAATGAAAATTAGATGAAATGTGCTTGCAAATTTGAAAATGTTGAAATGATATGAGCTTAACATGTGACATTACAAATGAATGGTTTGACTTGGTTTTTGGTTTAGTGATATCCATAACCCTAATTCAGTGACGAATACGGGTTAGGGGCGTTACAATTGATTGGTATCAAAGCTGCGGTTTAGTCGGTTCTCAGACTAACGTAGCTCGTGTGAGTCTAGCTATACATGCCATAGTTTATAATGTGATAGTGTGATGACTTATGACGGTGAATTTTGCTTATTTTTTTCATATATAGTAAATAGATCCTGAGCGAGCCGTGGCCGATGACGTCGAGAATGTGGCGCCCGTTCCCACGCAAGGGACCACGCCAGAGGAATCTCAACTAGCTACGAGTAATCCTGAGGAGGGGGCTAGACATGCCTTCTATAGTATGATGAACGATTGGTTCAGTCATTACACACGAACCAATCCGGCTGTTCAACCACCCCAAAATCTAAATGTACCCCCTGTTGTACCGATGGTACCTCCAGTTGCCAACCTTGAAAGAGAAATTAAACCTCCTGTTGATCGTATTAGGAAGCACGGAGCTCAGAAATTTAGAGCTGAGGATGAAAATGATGCAGAGAGAGCCAAATTTTGGCTCGATAATACTGCTCATGTTTTCGACGAACTGTCCTGCACATCCGATGAGTGTTTGAAGTGTGCCATATCATTATTACGGGATTCTACCTACTACTGGTGGAATACGCTCGTGTCAATTGTCCCGAAAGAAAGGGTTACTTGGGACTTCTTCCAGACAGAATTTCGGAAGAAGTATATAAGCCAGCGCTTTCTTGACCTAAGCGTAAAGAATTTCTCGAGCTCAAACAGGGTAAAGAATTTCTCGAGCTCAAACAGGGTCATATGACCGCATCCAAATACAAGCGCAAGTTTGTGCGACCTAGTCGCTATGCTCGCAAGTGTGTTTCGTCAGAGGCAGTTATGTGCCGGAGATTTGAAGATGGTTTAAACGAAGACATAAAGCTTCTGGTTGGTATTCTTGAAATTAACGAGTTCGACATCATTCTCAGTATGGATTGGTTGACAGTTCATGATGCGGTAGTAAATTGCAGACGAAAGGCTATTGATTTAAGATGCCAGAATAACGAGATAATCTAAATTGAGTCTACGGATTTGAATAGACTACCTACTGTGATATCTTCGATGTTGGTTCGGTGGTATTTGAGGAAGGGTTGCAAATCCTACCTTGCATACGTGATTGGCGACAAGGTAACTGAAAATAAGATCGAATCAATACCGGTTGTTAGAGAGTATCCAGATGTGTTTCCGGAGAAATTATTGGGATTTTCGCCCGTCCGTGAGGTAGAATTTGAGATTGAGCTAGTACCAGGGAACACCCCAATTTCGATAGCTCCGTATAGAATGGCTCCGACGGAATTGAAAGAATTGAAAGCTCAGTTGCAAGAATTGTCAGATAGAGCGTTCGCCAGACCGAGCTTCTCTCCCTGGGGTGTGCCCGTTCTATTTGTGAAAAAGAAAGACGGAACGTTGAAATTGTGCATTGACTATCGGCAACTCAATAAGGTGACTGAAAAGAACAAATACCCGTTGCCACACATAGATGATTTATTAGATCAGCTTAAGGGTGTCAAAAGAGTTTCGACTAGCTAAAAGCTTTGTTAACGGAAGCTCCGGTACTTGTTCAACCAGTGTCGGGTAAAAATTTATTATTTCTTATTTTCAGTGATGCATCCTTAAAGGGGTTGGGTTGCGTATTGATGCAGGAGGGTAAAGTTATAGCCTACGCTTCGAGACAGTTGAAACCTCATAAGAGGAATTATCTAACTCACGACCTTGAGTTAGCAGCTATAGTCTTTGTTTTGAAGATATGGCGACACTATCTTTTCGACGAGAAATGCCACGTGTAATCGGATCATAAAAGTCTAAAATATTAAATGACTCAAAGGGATCTGAATTTGAGACAGCGTAGATGGTTAGAACTGTTGAAAGATTTTGAGCTTGTGATTGATTATCACTAGGGAAAGGCTAATGTAGTTGCTGATGCACTTAGCTGAAAGTCGTTATTTGCTCTTCGCACAATGAATGCAAACATAGCTATGAATGAGGATGGTGCAATCATTGCTGAATTAAAAGTGAGACCCTGGCTTGAGCAGCAGATTCGAGAAGCTCAAGAAGTTGATGATGTTCTAAAACCAAAGAAAAGCCATTGTGGTTCGAGTACGGATTCAGATTTTCAAATTGATGCTGAAGGATGTTTACGGTTCAAGAATTGATTGTGTGTACCGAAGAACCCTGAATTGATTCGAATGATTTGTGATGAAGCTCATAGTAGTAGATTGTCGATTCATCCGGGTAGTACGAAAATGTATAATGGCTTGAAACCGCATTATTGGTGGAACGGTATGAAGCGAGACATCTCGGATTATGTATCGACGTGTTTAGTATGCCAACAAGTGAAAGCTGAGCATCAAATACCATCGGGACTCCTTCAGCCGATTTTGATACCTGAGTGGGAATGGGATCGAGTCACTATGGATTTCGTATTGGGTTTGCCTTTGACGCCGAGCAAGAAAGATTCAATCTGGGTTATTGTTGATAGATTGACGAAATCGGCTCATTTTATTCCAATTGTACGGTTACACGGAGTGCCTATTTCTATTGTGTCGGATAGAGATCCAAGGTTCACGTCGCGGTTTTGGAAGAAACTGCAGGATGCTTTGGGCACTAAGTTGCACTTTAGTACAGCTTTTTACCCTCAGTCGGATGGTCAATCCGAGCTTGTTATTCAATTACTCGAGGATATGCTGAGATGTTGCGTTCTTGATTTTGAGGGTATGTGGGAACGATACTTGCCTTTGATTGAAATTGCGTATAATAACAGCTTCCAATCAAGTATTAAAATGGCACCCTACGAAGCATTGTACGGTAGGAAATGCCGTACACCTTTGTATTGGACGGAACTAAGTGAAGGCAAGATACATGGGGTTGATTTGATCAGAGAGACAGAGCAGAAGGTGAAAGTAATTCAAAAAAAATTTTTAAAAGTTGCATCAGATCGATAGAAGTAGTACGCGGACTTGAAATGGAAGGATATAGAGTTTCAAGTGAGTGATTAGGTGTTTTTGAAGGTATCGCCATGGAAAAAGATACTTAGATTTGGTCATAAAGGAAAGTTGAGTCCGAGATTTATTGGGCCATATGAGGTTATCGAGCGTATCGGGCCGGTTGCGTACAGATTGAAGTTACCATCTGAGTTAGACAAAATTTATAATGTTTTCGACATTACATATCTGATCCTTCTCATGTGATTAGTCCATCAGAGATTAAAATTCAACCCGATTTGACTTATGAGGAAGAACCGATTCGCATCTTAGCTCGTGAAGTGAAAGAGTTGTGAAATAAGAAAATATCGTTAGTTAGTAATGTGGCATAAGCACGGGGTTGAGGAAGCATCCTGGGAAACCAAAGAATCAATGAAAGAACGTTACCCACACTTATTCACTGGTAAAATTTTTGGGGATGAAAATTCCTTAAGGGGGAGAGTTGTAACAGCCCGATTTTGACCCTAATCGGAATAGTAGTTTCGGGACCACGAATCCGAGTTAGAAAAATATTTTAACATTAATCTTGATGGCTATGTTATGCGGTTAGGCATGTGTTAAAATATTAATTCTTAAATAGTGTGTTTGGGTGATCAATTTAAGTGAAAGGATTGATTTGTCAAAGTAGTAAAAGTAGCCTTTATTAATTGGAGGGTCTAATTGAATTGTTCTTCCATGTGAGGATTTGCATGTCAAATAGTCCAATTCTTATAGTGGTGGACGGCATGATGATGGATTCTTATATTAAATTCATTTATTTTAGTTAGTGGGATTATATTTGTATTATAATTTGATTAAAATAAAAGAAACACGCTTTATTTTCATTTTTCTTCTCTCTCCTTATTTTCATCTTCTTCACCGATTTTCTTCCAAAGAAAAGAAAAAAGCTTGAACCTCCATATTCGGCCATTTCATGTTGTAATAAGGTAGGTAATTGAGCTTTGTTTTAGTGAATTTTACATATTTGAGTTGATTTTCTTAAGTACTATCAAAACCATGTTAAAATTTTGGGAGTTGGGCATGTTTAGATTCGGCAATGAATGAGCATTTTTGGGTTGTTGTGTTTGATGGGAAAATGTTTAGTATATTTTCAAAAACAATATGATTTGAGTAGGAAATTTGGATAAAGTGAAGAATAGTGGGTTAAATGGTATGAATATTAGGGAAATTATTTTAGATTTGAGCATAGAGGTGCTCTTTATATTCGGCCAAATTTAGAGTGAGTATATATGATGTTTATTTAGCTTATTTGTTGGTCATATAGTGAAAATATATGTATATATTGAGTTAGTATATTAACCATAAGGGATGAAGAAATAATTATGTGCATTCGGCCTTTATGATACTAATTATGTTAAAGTATAGGATAAATGATTCATAGGGACTTGAATGAAGAGGGTAAATATTCGACCCTTAAAAAGGGATAATTAAATCCTTGATATTTTGTATTTTGAGTTTTAGGGATTATATTGTAAACGTTGGGAGTAAATTGGTAAATTGTATAATTATGAGTTTTGGACTAAATTGAATCAAAATGAATTTGAATAAAATTTGTTTGGCATTTATTAGATCAAGTAAAAAAGGAAAAGGAATTTGATCGAGGAAAAACAAAAGTAGACAAGTAGCCGGGGAGCTTAATTGGTTAACTATCGAGGTAAGTTTATAAGCAATCGATTTAATTGAGTGGTATTTTTTTTATAAAAAAAAATGTATATGTGCAAATGAAATTAAGGTTTCAATTATTATGTTGTCGAATCCTATAGGGTATGAGAACAAATATTTTTATAGGTTGACCGAATGTTAAGTTGAATAATATATACATGTATAAGTGTGGATGCATTGAGTACTTTGTGGAATGTGTAGATATATATATATATATATATATTAGAAAGGAGCTAGATATGAATATGAAATGAAAGGATATAGATATGAATATGAAATGAAATGGATATTTATATGGAAATGGATTGTTGCTAGGGTTAAAATACATATTTGTAGATATGTATTTGGGTTAGATATGAATATGAATGAAATGGAATGCATGACATATGGAAATTGGATTTTGTTGCTGTATTTGGGTAATTGAATATACATTGGATATATATATATATAATTGATATATATATATATATATATATATGAATTAGAAAGGAGCTAGATATGAATATGAAATGAAATGGATATTTATATCGAATGTAGGGTTAAAATACGTATTTGTGTATATGTATTTGGGTTATGCTTAGAATGTGAATGTATGACATATGGAAATTGGATTGTTGCTATTGGGTAATTGTATAATTGATATATATATATATATATATATATATATATATGAATTAGAAAGGAGCTAGATATGAATATGAAATGAAATGGATATTTGTACAGAATGTAGGGTTAAAATACATATTTGTGTATATGTATTTGGGTTGTCTTAGAATGTGAATGTATGACATATGGAAATTGGATTGTTGCTATTGGGTAATTGTATAATTGAATATCCGGGTTAAGGGGTTAATTTATTTTTGGCATTGTTGCATAATTATTGGTGAGCTATTATGTTGTTTGTATGGTTTGGGACTTAGATGAAGGCTAGGAGTGTGCTGAGTAGGTGGAAATTTTTGTTTTTGGGCCTTAGGGAGATAGGAGCTGAAGGAGATGGGGTTTTAATTAAATTAAGTGAATTTAAAGCACAAATAAGGAGCTAGCAAAGTGGCAAGCATGTCGTCACATGGAGAGTGTGTGTGTGGCGTCATCTACAAGGGAGGTCTTGTGTTCAAGTCATGAGAATCCCACTCCTTTTGGCTCCTATTTTGGACTGACATGGAGGAAGAGGTAGAAGGCAACTTGAACTCTAGCTTGGACTTAGTCTTCACATTCAAAGAGGGTGGAGAGTGAAAGTAGGAGGAGACTTGGTCATGGGATTTGAATTGGTGGTGTGAGAGCAAATGGGGGAGGTTGGCGGTTTGAGGAGTGTTTGGGGAGCTTGGGAAGTCTGGAAACTCCTTGGTCCTTTGGGTGTATTTTCGGTCTTAGGAAACAATTAAGTTTCTTTTCTTCTTTTCTTTGTGTTTACAAGCTGATTCTTAGTTAGTCAAAAGCTTGCAAAGAAATTCTCTTCACTTGCAAATAACCTAAGCCAAATCTCACCCATTTTGTTGTGCATTTTTTTGAAACAAAACCCAGTGTGTGCAGAAATTGCTTCTTTGTTTTGTTTTGCTTCTTCTCTTTGTGTTAGCCAGACCAAGCACTCCATTATCATTTTCTCCTTTTGAAAACCTTGTTAGCAGATGCCCTCCTACCTCCTTTTCTTTTTCCAATTTAGTTAAGTCGAAACCTCTAGCACCTTATTGCAGAAAGTATACCTTGTTTCTTCCTTTTCTCTTCATTGTGCAAAGCCAAAACTAGAGACCCTTTCTTCTCACTTCTTCTTTTGTTTCATAAACCTTGTGCGATTTCCCTTTGTTCCATACCATTTCTTTTAAGCCAAACCAGCCTTTGTTCTTCAACATCTTTGAGTAGAACCTAGCATGTTCTTTCTCTTTTCTTAAAGGATAGTAGCGAAACTAGTTCTTCTTCTAAACACACGTATTCATTTCTTTCCCTTTCAAAGCGAAAGTGACCCTTCATTCATCTATTTTTATTTTCTTGTTTTTACGAAACACATTGGCGAATCATTCTCCTCTCGGTGTTGGGTGGCGAATATTGGGTGTGGTTGGTCTGGGTCCCAACCGATTGGTAGTGGGTAAGTGTTGGCCGAATGGCCTTTCTCCTTTCATTGATACTTTGCCGATTCTTGGTATGTTAAGGGCTAATATTGGTATTGGTTAAAAAGGTGTTAACTTCTTGTTTAATCTTTTCGTATAGGATCTTTGGACTTTGGGAATAATCAAGAGGAGCCTTCCAACTCTTTTAGCCGATTGTTAAGGGGTGGTAAGAGGAGTATTTTGTTAGTCCGTTCTTTTAGCCTCGTTAAAGCAAGTCTCAATGGGTTAATGGATTTTCTTTTAGGTGGAGGCCGTTTGTAAAGGAGAAACCTTTGTGGTTCGAGTTTGGTAGGAAGCCAAGCGTTGCAAGGTGAGGACTATTTGATAAACCCTTTTGGTTTAATGCTTGTGGCGAATGGTATGATGGTTAATCCATTTGTTGGCGATTGTAGGATTCGAGTTGTAGAAGTGATCAAGGGGCGTAAATCGATTTTAGGGATTAATACCTTCGCTAATTCGGTGTGTAAACTAACACACTTACATTTAGTAATATGATTGATAACTTTGTGTGATGATTAATGAAACGGTGATGATTGATGTGATACCCTAATGGAGTGCGATTACGGACTCGGGTAAGTCATTATTATTATTATGAGTTCTTGATGATCTGTATGATACCATGGTTGTGGATATATGTGACATGGGGTATGAGATTAGACATATTAGCATGATATGCATGATTATATGATATGCATGATTACATGAGTGTGGTATGTTGATGGGTGATCTGAGTGGAGGGAGCGGTGATATTTTGTCTTGTGAGCACCGGTGTTTTAGTAACACACTTTGTGACTTTGGGTCACGAGGTTTGGCACCTCGGAGGTTTGGTACCTCGGCGTCTCGTCCCATGTGGTTAACACCACCGTGGGTTGGCCCCACTTGTGAGATATGGGATTGGCCTTGGTGATTTGGTATCCTACGATGGGTTGGCCCCATCATTGGATTTGTATTGCGGTCACCGGTGCTTTAGTAGCACAATTGTGTCTTTGGGACACGGTGGTTTAGTACCACATTGACGGATATTGTGTCTTTGGGACACGGTGTTTTAGTAACACATTGTGACTATATGTCACCGGTGGTTTAGCACCACCGGTGGTTTGGTACCACAGGGGTAGAAAAGCGATATGGATGGTTAGGATCGGGTTGCATTAATTATGTTGCTTTGTATGATGTGTGTTAGCATGTTGTTTTTTGGGAGCGGGATTTACACTTTGAGTCACTCGACTCACCCTCTCCTTTGACATTTCGGTGACTCGTGAACACGGACACGGGCCAAGGATGGACTCGGGGTGCACATGCCATGCTTTAATAAAAGTGTTGCTCGGACTATTGAATTTGGGTACTTTAGCTTATTTATTTTACTTGGGTTTTATATTGGATTTGTAAAGGCCTTTAATCTATGTTTTGTGATGTTTATGTTTTAATTAGATTTTTAATATGCCTTAACAAAACAAGTTGGTAGGAATTTTCTAAAACTTGGAAAGATAATGATTTCAAAATTTTAACATAATGTGTTTTAAACCATACCATCGGGTATCACACTATGTCTTTATAGTAAGCAAACTCAAATGATTTTCAAATCAAACTTGTATTACTCCTAAGTCTAAAAGGTTTTAAGTAACACTAAGAAACTATTAAGGTTTAAATGGTTTAAACTCGTTTAACCACACATTACAGTTAAGATTTCAAAATCTCGGGTTTCAAATACACCATCGATTTCAAGCGAGTCTACTCAAATTGTCTTCAAAATACTTTGTGTTTTCATTTGGCTTTTAACGAAAAATTTAACCTCTCACAAACATGTCTCCGTAACATACAGTTTGGGCGTGGTGTCTTGTCGGGTTTGGGTGTTACATTTGTGGTATCGAGCCAAGTTCAAAAGCTTCATTTGTGGGCCCGAGGCCCAAAATGTTTTAAAACTATAGTTTTCAAGTATTCATTTTAAAAGTATGATTTGAAAGGCATGGCACCGAGTCTCAAGCACCGTTCGCCCAGTAAGTACCGTACTATTGGTTGTGATATTAATTGATATGATTGAATGGCTAGTGATAGTAAGGTTACTTTAGAGACTGGCCCGATAGGATTACGTGGACTCATGAAAACAAAGTCTCTTTAATATTCATAAAACTTTGCTTTAAAAATAGTGGAATAATAAGCGATACATAAAATTCTTTAATCGGGCGAGATTTAGTCATGAGTACCGAGGTGGGCGTGGTCGTGGGCGTGGTCAGAGTAGGATGACCGTTTTGAGCCGTGAGGTTAGGCGGGGTTCAAAGAATAAGGTACTGCAGTTATACCGGTTGGAGGTGGTGAGTTCGAGGAGCGCAGGCCGCGATGCAGCATTTCTGAGCGATCTGCGGGTTTTAGAAAGGGTAGGCTGGGCGGTGGGCGTAGGAGCTAGAAAATCGTACTGGCGACTTGAGCAAATGAAATTTGAATTCTTTCGGGGTGTCTCGGGTGTTGCTCCAGCCTTCTTGAAATCTTGGTGGAAGCGACGAGAGCGGATCATGGACGATCTGGACCTAACGGTAGAAGAAAAATTGAAGGGATCGTATCACTTCTCAAGATGAGTCATACCGATGGTGGCTCACGGTCCGTGATAATATTGCATTGAAGATCGACATGGGATTATTTTGAGTGCTTATCGGAAAAAATCGTCGACTAACTACATAAATGAGCGAGAAAAGCATTTACGAGGTTAGTCGAGGAGCAAATCGTGTCGAGTCTGACGAGTTTAGAAATTGAGTCGGTATGCGGGTATGGTGGCTCTTGAGCATGAGAGGTGCGTTCGTTTGAGGATGGCTGCGAGACGAACTAAGGGCGATAATTGCGCCCAAGCGAGGCGTGAATTCGGTTCTAGTTGAAAAGCGAAGGTTGCCGAGGGCATTAAAGAGTCGTGAGGCGGGTATGGAAGAAACCGTCACAAGAGGAGTTTTGGGTCTTTTGGGTCATCGAAACCAACGAGAAAAGGGCTAGACCGAGTGGGCGAATCGGTCGGGTAGGTTTGTCATTTGCTAAGGCGGGGACCGCCGCAGATGTAACCGTTGTGGAAAGGCTCATTGGGAGGATGTTGGGTGATGGTAGAGGTTGTTTTGAGTGTGGCTCATTTGGATCACCGAGTGAGGATTGTCCGCGCAAGTTAGCTAGAATTGATCGGAGAATCGGGGCGTGTCGAGTCTGAAATAATGGACCACCGCAGAGGGCCGAGGTAATGGCGAGAGGAGGTAATAGTTACGGTGGGGCCGTGGAGCACCGGCGAGAGGTGCGAAATAGTTCGAGGCGAACTGACTGGATTGGTATATCTTTGCGAGGCACGCAAGGAGGAGGCGGCCTGCCGGACGTCATAACCCAGACGTTTTGATCTTTGGTTCTCCTTATCTTGCTTTAATTGATGTGGGTTCTCGCACTCTTATGTTGCCGATAGTATAGTAGAGATAATGGATTTAGACTACGAGATATCTTCTAGGCGGATGACCGTAATAAGCCCTCTAGGTCACTCTGTAGTGGTAGATAAAGCGTATAGAGGCGATACCTCTAGAACTCAAGGGTATCTTTCGAGTGATCGATGGAGCTGCCGTTTGGGGAGTTCGATCGATTTTGGGATGGTGGTGAGTAAGCACCGAGCGAAGTTGAATTCTTGTGACTAAGCGCATGGTTACGAAACACGGTGAGGGTGATGAAGTAGTTCGATCGGTAATAGGAGAAACTACTGTCCAATTTGGTATCTGCTCTGAAAATTTGAGAAAATGGTCGAAAGCCGTGGAGCAGTTCATTAGGGAATTTGTGGATGTGTTTCCTTGGGTTTGCCACGGATCGGGAGGTAGAATTGGGATAGATCATTCAAGGAGCAAGATCCATTGCTCCGTCTGAGGATGGCACCTAAGGAGTTAGTGGAGTTTAAGGCTCGAGTTGTTGAGCCGAGGCTTTATCGAAAGTATTTAGCCATGGAGGCGCCGATACTTTTGTGAAGAAAGAGCGGTACTATCTTGGATGTGCATAGATTACATATTAACCGAATAGGACGATCAAAACAAGTATCCTTTGCCTCGGATAGATGACTTGTTTGATCCGTCGATTTTCTCGAAGATCGACTTAAGGTGCAGGTATCACCGAAAGGTAAAAAGGCGGATATCGTAAAGGCGGCATTTCGTTCTCGGTATGGGCATTTTGAGTTCCTAGTTATGCGTTCGGGTTGACTAACGATCGGCTTTCATGGATCGATGAATAGGGTGTTCCAACGATTACCTAGATCGATTCGTGGTGGTTTTATCGATGACATATAATATTATTTACGGGTGGTATTGCGATTCTAAGGGAGAAATAGCTCTCATCGAAGTTCGATAAATCTGAAAGGTGACATTCTTGGGTCATATAGTTATCAATTGAGGGATTAGAGTGGACCCAAGTAAGATAGAAGCGGTTTTGGATTGGAAGCCGCCTAAGTCGATAGCGGAATCCGGAGTTTTCGGGCTTGGCGGATACTCTAGAAAGATTTGTAGAGGTTTCTCGTTGATCGCATGACCGATGACCAAATTATTGAGAAAGGGAGTTAGTTTATTTGGTGAGAAGCAACGGAGAGCCGACAAGTTGAAGAAGATTTTGGCTGAAGCTCGGTTCGATTCAACTTTGAGGTCGGTAAGGAATTTCTGATTACTACGATGCATCGCATCTGGGTTTGGGTTGTGTCTTGATGCAAGAAGGAAGGTTGTGGCTTACGCATCCAAACAAGCGAGGCCACATGAGGTAAATTATCCAGCATACGATCCGGAGTTAGCAAGCTGTAGTATTTGCCTTAAAGATATGGAGGCATTACTTATGCGGAGAAAGATCGATAGTCTATCTGGACCATAAGAGTCTGAAGTACCTTGACTCGAAAGACTTGAATCGAGGCAGTAGTAGATGGATTGAGTGCTGAAGACTCGATTTCTCAATTGAGTATCATCAGGGCAAGGCTAATGTTGTGGCGACGCATTGAGCCGTAAGGTTGTTTGGTTGAGGCGTTGTTTGCCCACTTGAGTTTGTATGTGACGGAGTATTCAGCGAGCTACGAGTTAAGCCTACTTGGGTTGAGCGGATCGAGAAAAGCAGGTTGTTGGATGAGGTTTTGGCGCCTGAGAGGACACAAGTGCGAGAATGATGGGTTGAAGGGTATAGCTTGTCTAGTGATGGGGTTATGTGTTTCGGGGAAGGCTTGTATCTTAGAGATCTTGAATTGAGGCAAAAGATTCTTGAGGATGCCCATAGCGACCCTACGCTATGCATCTGGAGGTAGCAAAATGTATAAGGATCTCGAGGAGCAGCTTACGGTGGTAGATGCGAAAAAGAGGTGGCCAGAGTTTGTGGGTAAGTGTCGACTTGTCGGCGAGTCAAAGTGAGCATCGATTGCGTCTGGTTGCTTGACCGATGAAGATTCCACAGTGGAAGTGGGAAAGAATAACTATGGATTTAAATCGGTGGATTACCGCTTGCAGAAGAGAAGGATTCGATCAGGTAATTGTGGATCGGTGACTAAATCACTCACTTCATTCGGTGAGGTGGATTACTCATTGCGAGGTTGGCAAAGTCGTATGTATCGAGATATAGTGAGGCTGCACGGGTGCGATGTCGATCATCTCGGATAGGGATCCGAGATTCACGTCAAGGTTACGGAAGGCGTTACATTAGGCTCTGGGTACAGTTAGATTTCACCTGACATTTCATCCATGGACGGGCGATCGAAAAGAGTTATCTGAATATTGGAGGACATGCTTGAGGTGTGTTTTGGACTTGAGGGTAGACCGTTAGCGGAATTTGCCTACAACAACAGCTACCAGCGAGCATCAAGATGGCACCATATGAGGTGTTGTATGGTAGGAAGTGTCGCTCACCTACTTGTTGGGCGAGCTAAGTGAGCGTCGATTATTGGGTCGAGTTGGTTCTTTGAGACCGAAGACAAGGTTAAGTTGATTCGAGCTCGATTGAAGGAAGCTTGACCGGCGAAGTCTATCTGCGATCTTAAGCGGAGAGATATTGAGTTTCTTTGTGGGAGATCGGGTTTTCCGAAGGTCTCACCATGGAAGAAAGTATTAAGGTTGGGAAGAAAGGCAAGCTAAGTCAAAGAGGTTTATTGGGCATGGGACGATTGCATATCATTTCGAGTTGCCGGTGAGCTAAGTCGATTCACGACGTGTTCCACGTTTTGATGCTTGGCGATATCGTTTGATCCATCACATGTAGTATGATGAGAGAGATCGAGGTAAATCGAGATATGTCCATGGAGGAAGAAGCCAGATGATTTTAGATCGGGATGTGAAGGTTCTGCGGAAATGCATGCCTCTGGTTAAGGTTCTTTGGCGGAATCATGGCGTGGAAGAAGCGGCGTGGGAACAGGAGGATATGATGAGACGACAATACTGCAACTCTTGACCGAGTAATTTGAGTCGAAATTATTTTTAAGGGGTAGAAGCGTAATATCCGGGTTAAGGGGTTAATTTATTTTTGGCATTGTTGCATAATTATTGGTGAGCTATTATGTTGTTTGTATGGTTTGGGACTTAGATGAAGGCTAGGAGTGTGCTGAGTAGGTGGAAAATTTTGTTTTTGGGCCTTAGGGGAGATAGGAGTGAAGGAGATGGGGTTTTAATTAAATTAAGTGAATTTAAAGCACAAATAAGGAGCTAGCAAAGTGGCAAGCATCGTCACATGGAGAGTGTGTGTGGCGTCATCTACAAGGGGAGGTCTTGTGTTCAAGTCATGAGAATCCCACCCTTTTGGCTCCCATTTTGGATGGCATGGAGGAAGAGGTAGAAGGCAACTTGAACTCTAGCTTGGACTTAGTCTTCACATTCAAAGAGGTGGAGAGTGAAAGTAGGAGGAGACTTGGTCATGGGATTTGAATTGGTGGTGTGAGAGAAAATGGGGGAGGTTGGCGGTTTGAGGAGTGTTTGGGGAGCTTGGGAAGTGCGAAAACTCCTTGGTCCTTTGGGTGTATTTTCGGTCTTAGGGAAACAATTAAGTTTCTTTTTTCTTCTTTTCTTTGTGTCTACAAGCTGATTCTTAGTTAGTCAAAAGCTTGCAAAGAAATTCTCTTCACTTGCAAATAACCTAAGCCGAATCTCACCCATTTTGTTGTGCATTTTTTTTGAAACCAAAACCCTGTGTGTTGCAGAAATTGCTTCTTTGTTTTGTTTTGCTTCTTCTCTTTGTGTTAGCCAGACCAAGCACTCCATTATCATTTTCTCCTTTTGAAAACCTTGTTAGCCAAATGCCCCTCCTACCTCCTTTTCTTTTTCCAATTTAGTTAAGCCGAAACCTCTAGCACCTTATTCCGAAAGTATACCTTGTTTCTTCCTTTTTCTCTTCATTGTGCAAAGCCAAAACTAGAGACCCTTTCTTCTCACTTCTTCTTTTTGTTTCATAAACCTTGTCTTGATTTCCTTTGTTCCATACCATTTCTTTTAAGCAAAACCAGCCTTTGTTCTTCAACATCTTTAGTTAGCATGTTCTTTCTCTTTTCTTAAAGGATAGTAGCGAAACTAGTTCTTCTTCTAAACACAGTATTCATTTCTTTCCCTTTCAAAGCCGAAAGTGACCCTTCATTCATCTATTTTTATTTTCTTGTTTTTACGAAACACATTGGCGAATCATTCATGAATAAGAGGAGTATTTTGTTAGTCCGTTCTTTTAGCCTCGTTAAAGCAAGTCTCAATGAAATTTGTTTGATATGTTTAAGTCATTATTATTATTATGAGTTCTTGATGATCATATGATACCATGGTTGTGGATATATGTGACATGGGGTATGAGATTAGACATATTAGCATGATATGCATGATTATATGATATGCATGATTACATGAGTGTGGTATGTTGATGGGTGATCTGAGTGGAGGGCGGTGATATTTTGTCTTGTGAGCACCGGTGTTTTAGTAACACACTTTGTGACTTTGGGTCACGGAGGTTTAGCACCTCAGGAGGTTTGGTACCTCGATGTCTCGTCCACGTGGTTAACACCACGTGGGTTGGCCCCACTTGTGAGATATGGGATTGGCGCGGTGATTTGGTATCACACGATGGGTTGGCCCCATCATTGGATTTGTATTTGCGGTCACGGTGGATAAATAATTTGGGTACTTTAGCTTATTTATTTTACTTGGGTTTTATATTGGATTTGTAAAAGGCCTTTAATCTATGTTTTGTGATGTTTATGTTTTAATTAGATTTTTAATATGCCTTAACAAAACAAGTTGGTAGGAATTTTCTATGGAAAGATAATGTTTCAAAATGGTAAACCATACCATCGGGTATCACACTATGTCTTTATAGTAAGCAAACTAATAACACTAAGAAACTATTAAGGTTTAAATGGTTTAAACTCGTTTAACCACACATACAGTTAAGATTTCAAAATCTCGGGTTTCAAATACACCATCGATTTCAAGCGAGTCTACTCAAATTGTCTTCAAAATACACTTGTGTTTTCATTCAACTTTTAACGAAAAATTTAACATGTAACATACAGTTGGGCGTGGTGTCTTATGAGAATATGAAATTTTGATATGTTTAAATTGGATAAATAATTATGGGTTGAGTGGTATTTAATTGTAGAACATGAAATGAGCAAAGGTGGTGATTGAATAAATAACTATGTGTTTAAATGTTAAGTAATGGCTCTATGTGAGCGATACGTTACAAAGTGGCACCGTGTGTGTGAAAGCGTTAAATGCTGGCTCTATGTGAGCGATACGTTACGAGAAGTGGCATTGTGTGTGAAAATGTTAAATAACGGCTCTATGTGAGCGTACGTTACTGAAAGTGCACGTGTGTGTGGAAATGTTAAATGCGGCTCTCTATGTGAGCGATACGTTACGGGAAGTGGCACTGTGTGTGCAGAAATGTTAAGTAATGGCTCTATGTGAGCGATACGTTACAGGAAATTGTACCACGTGTTCAAATTATCGAATTTTCTCAAGAATGGGAACCCTTAGTTAAGGTAAGTGTAGGCATCAGGTGTGCACATGTGCATGGTAGTTATTATCCTGATTTTTAATAGGTAAGTAAATTTTATTTGGACATGGAAAATGTGAGTATTCGGCTTTAGGATAAATTGAGTTAGTGAGGAATTGCTTGGTAATAAGTTATACGTGAACGTGGCCTAAGGTATTTTATAATTAAAATGAAGTGGATGAAATTGTATAGTGAAGTGTTGCATATGATATTATTGCTTTAAACTTACTAAGCTATAATAGCTTACATTGTAACACCCCAAACCCGGCTTATGAGTCCTGACCGGATCTGGTATGTCATTGGGTAAAATAATTTGGGCCAATTTGAAAGTTTGGTGAAAATTCAATAGAATTTGGCTAAGGTATTAAAACGGGGTTTGGAAAACTTAGTTGGGCTTTTTACAATACAGTTGAGCTGATAAACCCTTTTGAAAACATTTGAGCTTGTAACATTTTAAAAACATCTGAGTTATTGGTGACTTGGTAAATTTTGTTACCCGATGGTAACTTCTTTTAAAAAAACCCGTAGAAGTTTATTAAGTTTGAAAAATTACTTTTAACCGATTCACTTATCTTTTAAAAAATTCATTTGTAACATAACATAAGTAAAATAAAAAAAGCATCCACATAATGAATAGCGGCCTTATTACAAACCCAAAATAAAAACTTAGAAAATAATTAAGTTTAACTAAAGCATGTAAAGACAAATCCAACGACAAGCATGGCCGCCTCGAGTCCTCTCCGGCTCCATCTCCGCGATCTACTCATCTGCAAAATGTTAAGGGAAGGGGTGAGTCACCAAGACTCAGTGTGTAAATCCCCCACCCGGAAAATACAACTCATACACAATTCATTAATAAACATGCACATGCAACCCAACTAGCCATCCATACTCCTTTCCTACCCCGTGTGGTCAAAACCATTGATGACTTAAAGTCACAATTTAAATGATGGGGCCAACCCATCGTGTGGTCAAAACCACTGATGACCATAGGTCACAAATAATCAAGTGTGGTCAAAACCACTGGTGGTACCAAACCACTGGGACTTAGTCGCAAATAATCAATCGATGTGGTCAAAACCACTGATGACCATAGGTCACAAATAATCTGATGGGGCCAACCCATCTTGTGGTCAAAACCACTGACGACAGTCCATAAATCATCCCCCTCCTCTCATCAATCCCACCATCACATGCTTTTATATCAATTTTCATATATCATGTCATAGCATTTAATATCATGTGATGGCATGCAAATCATTTAACAAAGGTCACAAGTTAGGGGACTTACCCGAAATCCATGATTATGCCACAAGCTAATCACAACCAAAAGATTAAGGCAAACATTAAAGTCATGTAAATTAATAAAGTGTGTAGAGAGATATTACACACTTGTTTCTACCGAAATGCCTAGATCCTGAAGATCCGATCTACAACGCTAGATCTTGACCCTATAATCGACCAATCATCACTGTTAGTACCAAAGGCCTATTCGGCCAAACCAAGATCGTACCAAAGGGTTTCACACGAACCCGAAACCTTACCTACACGTCCTTTGAACACTAACCACCTCACGATATGTAAATCCGTTTCACTTCCCTACAATCGACAACCATGCATATTAGTAGCCTTCGGCTTTTCGAACACTAAAAATATAGTCTATTAAAGTAGATCCTTACCACCACTTACCTTAGGAGAATAAATCCCGAAAGTTTCCCTTAATGGCTATGGCTTCCCTACAATCGCTTTAATCGTATTAGTAAGAATCATAGGCCATAACTTTAATTCTAAAAGAGATGATTACCCCTTACCACACTTATTGAAAATTTGGCAGCACCTCTTAATGTTGTGAGAGGGGTTCGGCTATCTTCAATGAAGAGAAAAGAACCGAAAATATCACCCTTTTTCCTTAAGGGAGATTCGGCCAAACTCAAATAGAGGGCTGGAATTTTAGAGATAGGTTCGGCTACTAGGGAAAGAAATAGAAGGAAATTTTTGAAGGGTTTTGGGAAAAGGTGGAGTGGTTTCGGCCAGTAGCAAAATTAAAAGAAGAAGAAGTATTTTCGGCTTAAGAAGAACAAGAGAAGCTAGAAATTTTCTCTTAAAAGAGGGGGGTATATTCGGCTAAAAGGAAGCAAGAAAAGCTAGAAGTTTTGAATAATTTTGGCTATGAAACAATGGAGAATTCGACAAAGACAAATTTGGGGAGAAGAAAAGAGTTTTGGTTGAACTTTTTGGCACTTCTTTGCTATACAAACTGATTATAGATGACCCCAAAGAGTCCTCAAATCAGCAAACACCTTATTTTTGTGATAATTCCAGCCTTGAATTATCCAAATAATGCAAGGTTTAATCTTCCATCTATCTCCTAATCTTCCTTGAACAAATTAAAAGCAAATAAACCACTAATTACTCCCCCTTCCAAATAGAAATTAAGCAAAAAATAATCCTTATCTCTTATCAATTAAGAGTCCTATAAGTCGCCAACATCCCCTCCTTCACGCCAAAGACAAAAAGAAGAAGAAAATAAAACCAAGGTCTTTGCTTCTTTGATTCGAACCAACGACCTCATGCGACCCTCTCCTCCAACGCACTTTGCCACTTTTCCCTTAGACTTTCATGTCATGAGCCCTTTCCTTTTAATTATAAGCCTTCTTATTGGCCCTCTTGCCTTTAGCAAAAAAGCCCAAAAAATAACACTCCTTGCGTCTTTCATGTCTCGAACACGAGACCTCCTTACCAACCACACGCTACCACCAACGCACAGAACCATTCTTGTGCCATAATTATTAAATTTCCCATTAACCCTTTCTCACCTAGCTCCCTTCTTTTAAGTACTTTAAAAGAGATTTTAATTCCAAATCGACCTAATTCGGGGTTATTTCTAGCCCAAAATATTGCCAAATAAAGTCATATTATTTATTTCTTCAAGCACACATGGGAAATTAATTAAATTACAATTAACCCCTAATTGAGGATGTTACAGTTCTACCCCCCTTAAAAAGAATTTCGGCCTCGAAATTACCTGGATCAGAAGAGCTGGGGGTATTGCTGCCGCATCACATCCTCGGGTTCCCATGTGGCCTCCTCCGTACCATGATTCCACCATAACACCTTCACCAAAGGCACGGACTTCCTGCGAAGAACCTTGACATCCCGATCTAAAATTTGTACTGGCTCCTCCTCGAAGGACAAGTCCGGGCTCACCTCAATTTTCGCTACTGGCACAACGTGTGAGGGATCTGATCGATAATGCCTCAAAGATTGAAACATGAAAGACATCATGGATCGGCTCAATTTCACGCAAGCAACTCGAGTTTGGTAAGCCACCGGTCCTACGTTTCAACACCGTATGCGCCTCGATAAATCTAGGGCTTAGCTTGCCCTTCCGGCCAAACCTTAGCACCTTCTTCCAAGGCGATACCTTCAAGAAAACCTTGTCACCCACTGCATATTCAACTTCTCTGTGCTCAAGATCAGCGTAGGATTTACGCTGTCAAGCGCCTCCTTAAGACGATCCGAATCATTTTAACTTTATCCTCCGTCTCTGCCACTAATTCTGGACCCAACATCCGCCATTCTCCTAGTTCCGTCCAACAGGTAGGTGTTCGGCATTTTCGACCATACAGTGCCTCATATGGTGTCATCTAAATGCTCGCTTGATAACTATTGTTATAAGCAAACTCTGCCAAAGGTAGGTACTCCTCCCAACTACCTCGAAAGTCCAAAATACATCCTCTCAGCATATCTTCTAATACTTGGATAACCCTCTCAGATTGTCCATCAGACTGTGGATGGAAAGTCGTGCTGAAATTCAACTTAGTGCCTAACTCCTATGTAAGGCCTTCCAAAATCTCGACGTGAACCAAGGATCCCGATCCAAGATAATGGACACTAGTACTCCATGCAACCATACTATCTCAGCGATGTACAACTTGGCTAACTTCTGAAGCGAGTAGTCAACCCTTACCGGTATGAAATGAGCTGACTTAGTCAACCGGTCTACTACCACCCAAATAGCATCTTTCTTGCTGGGCATAAGGGGAAGCCCACTTACAAAATCCATAGTAATCTCTTCCACTTCCACTGTGGGATCTTTACCGGTTATAACAATCTCGATGGCAATTGATGCTCAGCCTTAACTTGCTGGCATGTTAGACATTTGCCCACTAATTCGGTTACTTCCCGCTTCAGACCCGACCACCAAAACTGCTCCCTCAAATCACGATACATCTTATTGCTTCCCGGGTGCATAGCGTACGCACTGCTATGAGCTTCTTTAAGAATTCGCTGCCTCAACTCATCATCCTTAGGCATGCACATTCTCCCCTGAAATTACAATACTCCATCACCGCCCAAACTGAAACCTTCGGCCTCACCATTCTGTACTTGCAACCTTCGACTATTCAAAGCTTCGTCGATCAACTGCCTCTCTTTGACCTCATTAACCCAAGACGGCTTCACTTGCAATTCCGCCAAAAGGCTTCCATCGTCATATAGACTTAGATGAGTGAACATAGCTTGCAAATCCGCTACCACCTTTCGGCTCAACGCATCAGCTACCACGTTAGCCTTCCCCGGATGGTATTCGATTGAGCAATCATAGTCCTTTAATAACTCAATCCACCTTCGTTGCCTCAGATTCAAATACTTCTGGGTCAGGAGGTGCTTTTAGCTCTTGTGATCTGTGTACACTACCGACTCCTCCCCGTATAGATAGTGCCTCCAAATTTTCAAGGCGAACACCACGGTAACCAATTCCAGATCGTGTGTCGGATAATTGGCTTCGTGAGGCCTCAATTATAGTGACGCATAAGCGACCACCTTCCCTTCTTGCATCAGCACACACCCTAGTCCGGTATGCGATGCATCACAAGACACGATGAACTCCTTCCGGCCTCGAGTGAATTAAAATCCGTGCTTCGCGAATCCTCTTGACTTGTCAAAACTCTCCTGCTTCTTCAAACCACACAAGCAGGACACCTTTTTTCAGTAGCTTAGTCAATGGCGCTGCAATCAAGGAGAAGTTTTTCACAAATCTCCTATAATATCCGGCCAAACCTAGAAAACTCCGAATTTCCGTAACATACTTGGGTGGTTTCCATTCCAACATCGCCTCAATCTTACGGGGATCCACCCTGATTCCCTCGGCTGAAACAACATGCCCTAGAAAAGTTACCTCCTTGAGCCAGAACTCACATTTGCTGAACTTAGCGTACAGCTGTTTCTCCCTTAGAATTTGTAGAACCACACAAAGATGTGCTTCATGCTCCTCTTCCGACTTTGAGTACACCAAGATGTCGTCTATGAAGACCACAAAGAACCGATCCAGATAGGGTTGGAAAACCCAGTTCATCATGTCCATAAACACGGCCGGTGCATTCGTTAACCCAAAAGGCATTACCAGAAACTCGTAGTGTCCATACTGAGTACGGAATGCCGTCTTATGAACATTAGCCTCCTTCACCTTAAGCTGATGGTACCCTGACCTAAGGTCGATCTTAGAGAACACCGATGTCCCTTTAAGTTGATCGAACAGATCGTCAATCCTGGGCAAAGGATACCGGTTCTTTATAGTCAACTTGTTCAACTGTCGATAGTCGATACACATCCTCATTGTCCCATCTTTCTTTTGGACAAACATCACTGGAGCTCCCCACAGCGATACACTTGGTTGGATAAATCCTCTATCTAACAACTCCTGGATCTGCGCCTTTAACTCCACTAATTCCTTCGGTGCCATCCGATACGGAGCTATTGATACTAGAGCGGTTTCGGGTAACAGATCTATCCTAAATTCAACCTCTCGGTCCGGAGGTAGACCCGAAAGTTCCTCTAGAAACACATCCACATAATCCCTTATATTCCGAACATCTCCCACAGCGACATCCTTAGCTTCCAAGGCACAGGCATGCACTATATAAGCTTCATAACCCTTTTTCACCATCCTTTCCGCCTTTAATGCCGAAACCAAGTTAGATAGGTAATCTCTCCTTTTACCTATCATCACCACCTCATCACCTCCCTCGGCCTTTAGCACCATACGCTTAGCCGCGCAATCCAGGCTAGCCTGATACTTTACTAGCCAATCTATCCCGAGAATTAGGTCAAACTCTCGGAACGATAGTTCCATCAAATCAGCCAAGAATACGACCCCTTGGAGTTCTAGAGGTACGTCCCTATAAAGTCTACTTACTTCTATAGAGTGACCTAAAGGGCTTAACACAGTCATCTTCCTAGAAGTAAGTTCAGAGTCTAGATGTAAGGTTTCCACCACGCTACTAGCAATGTACGAGTGGGTTGAGCCAATGTCAATCAATGTATTATAAGGCACACCAAAGATCAAGAATATACCGGTTATGACGTTCGGTGCGTCGCCCTCCTCTTGACGCCTCGCGGCATAGACCAAACCAGGTTGTCTAGCCTCAGTACCACCGGTGTTTCCCCTCGGTGCCCCACGACCTCTGCCAGCACCATTACCTCCTCTACCTGCACCACGACCCCTCTGAGGCTGTTGGTTGTCCCTTCCATTTGGTGCACGATCCTGACCCTCTGTTCTCAGTCTAGCTGCCTTCTTTGGACAGTCTCTAACACGATGCTCCATAGACCTACATTCAAAGCATCCATGATTTCCGTTCCAACACTCCTCCTTGTGAGACTTTCCACACCGATCACACCGTGGCGGCCATTGAGAATTAGCAGCAGTGGCAGGCCTAGCAGTTTGATCTAACCCACCAAACCTTAACATCTTTTGCTGATTACCGGAATACTTTAAAGGTCCCGAGCTTCTCTTATTCCAATTTTGATCTTGGTTCCATCTAACAGACTGTCTTACTCCCTTAGCAACTTTAGATTTCTCCACCAAGACCGCAAACTCCCTTTCCTGTTGTAGAGCTATCATCATCCTCAGTTCATCTCTAAGGCCATCTTCAAATCTGACACAACGCTCATGCTCGGTACCCACAATACCACGAGCATATCTACTCAATTGGAGGAACTCAGCTTCATACTCCGCCACTGTCTTATTTCCCTGAACCAGGTTCAAGAAAGCCTTTCACTGTGTGTCTACATAGCTAGTTCCAATATACTTCTTTTGGTAGGCTTCCCTGAAGAATTCCCAAGTAAGATTTTCAGCCACCATTCCATCCCTTACGGTGAGCCACCACTGATATGACTCATCCCGAAGTAAGGAGATGATACCCTTCAACTTCTCCTCAGCGATGAAATCCAAATCACCCATAATCCTTTCAGTGGATTCCAACCAATACTCCACCGTACTGGGTGCTACTCCAGATACTCCTCTGAATACCTCTGCTCCGTTAGCCCGGAGTCATTCAGCCATAGATTTAAGGGTTCTTGTACCCGCGCTAGCCTCAGCTACTCATTCCAACACTCGTATCACCGCTTGGGATACTACGTTGTTACCACCCATATGGTCTTGAAACTCAGTCTCTACTGCCGGCAGATCTGACATCTCATTTCTAGGCCCATGACCAAACCTTGCTGGCTCAGACAAGGTCATCCTACCTCTACCACGGCCACGCGGCGGACGTCCACGACCTCTCAAACTCATTCTAACGATTGTATTTATCTGTTTAAGAATTTTATGCATTAGTATTTCACTTGGTTATCCCCGAAGAAATTTTATGATAGGAGTTTTAGAAGTGGTTCTTTCGTAATCATGCAAACACTCAGTCATTCATTCATTCATTCAAAGAGACATTACTGATTTCATTGTGATTGTTGTTCCATTACCGGGGGTATTTTCGTAATTTGTCCTACAGGGGTATTTTTGTAATTTTTCAAAAATACAGGTTCTCGGATGATTTTGTCAAAATTTATTTTAAAACTCTTAATTTCCCGGGGTATTTTGAAAAATTTTGTAATCCGGGGGTCTTTCGGTGATTTTGAAACTCAGGGGCATTTTGGTAATTTTTCACAAATCAGGGTGAATTTGTAAAATTTGATAAATCAGGGATGTTTCAAAAGTTGTAAAACTTTGAAGGTTCTTTTCAAGTTTTTATTTTCCAGGTTGATGGTGTTGCAAAAATTTTGAAAACCAAGGTCATTTTGGTAATTTTGTTGGTTAGGGGCAATTTTGTATTTTTTGAAATCATGATGTTTTCGATATTTTACAAAGTAAGGTTTTTGGGCACTTTATATATAATGAAAATTTTGATTAAAACCGTGGGTATTTTAGAAATTTCATAATTAAGGGCATTTTCGTAATTTTACCCCTAAGGGTATTTTAGTAATTTTTTCACATTCGAGGCATTTTCACAAAAATGATTTCCAAAAATTGGGTTCTAAATGATTTTACAAAAGAAGAATATTTTGGAAATTCCTATTTGAAAATTTTTCACATGGAGGGTATTTTGGTAATTTATAAGCCAGGGGTATTTTGGTCATTTTTCAAACTGAGGGGTATTTTGGGTCTTTTTTTTTTAAAAGCTAAAGTTTTATTTGTTTCAAAAACAAAATGGCTAGTCCCTTTCGGGTTTTAGTTATTATGTTCAGCCTGTGAGTCGTCGTCTCATTTAGGATGAGCAGATTACTCTGCACTGTAGGATTCAAGTGAGTAGGAGGTGAGTCACGAGGATCGCTTAAATACCGTGCCCCACCGAATCTAATCCTAGACATGCGATAACGATTGCCACATCTTATGCTTAGTGACGACTCACAGGGTTTGTTTAGGTAATTATTAAATCTTATGCATAGTTGGGGTATACTAGCCCTAGGGTTCAACAGTTCTACTCTAGTAGTCTACGTTCCCATTTTACTCTTCTACCCTTCATCAAAAGAATTCACAAAAATTGATAGAAGTACTTAGTTGGGCGGATAGGTGCCGGAGATTCGGTGCCATGTTGTTCATGCCAAAACAGTTTCTCAAACATCATAATAAGGCCTACTAACAAAAACCAACATTTTGGGCCTTGGCCCCCCACAGCCAAGTTTTGAACCGGGCTCTGATACCAAAAATGTAACACCCCAAACTCAGCCCATGAGTCCTGACGGATCTGGTATGTCACTGGGTAAAATAATTTGGGCCAATTTGAAAGTTTGGTCAAAATTCAATAAAATTTGGCTAAGGTATTAAAACGGGGTTTGGAAAACTTAGTTGGGCTTTTTACAATCTGATTGAGTGATAAACCCTTTTGAAAACATTTGAGCTTGTAACATTTTAAAAACATCTGAGTTATTGGTGACTTGGTAAATTTTGTTACCCGATGGTAACTTCTTTTAAAAAAACCCGTAGAAGTTTATTAAGTTTGAAAAATTACTTTTAACCAGTTCACTTATCTTTTAAAAATTTCATTTGTAACATAACATAAGTAAAATAAAAAAAAACATCCACATAATAAATAGCGGCCTTATTACAAACCCAAAATAAAAACTTAGAAAATAATTAAGTTTAACTAAAGCATGTAAAGACAAATCCAATGACAAGCATGGCCGCCTCGAGTCCTCTCCGGCTCCATCTCCGCGATCTACTCATCTGCAAAATGTTAAGGGAAGGGGTGAGTCAACAAGACTCAGTGTGTAAATCCCCACCAAAAAATACAACTCATACACAATTCATTAATAAACATGCACATGCAACCCAACTAGCCATCCATACTCCTTTCCTACCCGTGTGGTCAAAACCAATCGATGACTTAAAGTCACAATTTAAATGATGGGGCCAACCCATCGTGTGGTCAAAACCATCGATGACCATAGGTCACAAATAATCAAGTGTGGTCAAAACCATTTGGTGGTACCAAACCACTGGGACTTAGTCGCAAATAATCAATCGATGTGGTCAAAACCATTGATGACCATAGGTCACAAATAATCTGATGGGGCCAACCCATCTTGTGGTCAAAACCACTGACGACAGTCCATAAATCATCCCCCTCCTCTCATCAATCCCACCATCACATGCTTTTATATCAGTTTTCATAAATCATGTCATAGCATTTAATATCATGTGATGGCATGCAAATCATTTAACAAAGGTCACAAGTTAGGGGACTTACCCGAAATCCATGATTATGCCACAAGCTAATCACAACCAAAAGATTAAGGCAAACATTAAAGTCATGTAAATTAATAAAGTGTGTAGAGAGATCTTACACACCTGTTTCTACCGAAATTCCTAGATCCTGAAGATCCGATCTACAACGCTAGATCTTGACCCTATAATCGACCAATCATCACTGTTAGTACCAAAGGCCTATTCAACCAAACCAAGATTGTACCAAAGGGTTTCACACGGACCCGAAACCTTACCTACACGTCCTTTGAACACTAACCACCTCACGATATGTAAATCCGTTTCACTTCCCTACAATCGGCAACCATACATATTAGTAGCCTTCGGCTTTTCGAACACTAAAAATATAGTCTATTAAAGTAGATCCTTACCACCACTTACCTTAGGAGAATAAATCCAAAGTTTCCTTAATGGCTATGGCTTCCTACAATCGCTTTAATCGTATTAGTAAGAATCATAGGCCATAACTTTAATTCTAAAAGAGATGATTACCCCTTACCACACTTATTAAAAATTTGGCAGCACCTCTTAATGTTGTGAGAGGGGTTCGGCTATCTTCAATGAAGAGAAAGGAACCGAAAACAACACCCTTTTTCCTTAAGGGAGATTCGGCCAAACTCAAATGGAGGGCTGGAATTTTAGAGATAGGTTCGGCTACTAGGGAAAGAAAAAGAAGGAAATTTTTGAAGGGTTTTGGGCAAAGGTTGGAGTGGTTTTGGCCAGCAGCAAAATTAAAAGAAGAAGAAGTATTTTCGACTTAAGAAGAACAAGAGAAGCTGGAAATTTTCTCTTAAAAGAGGGGGGTATATTCGGCTAAAAGGAAACAAGAAAAGTGGAAGTTTTGAATAATTTTGGCTATGAAACAATGGAGAATTCAAGGCAGACAAATTTGGGGAGAAGAAAAGAGTTTTGGTTGAACTTTTGGCACTTATTTGCTATACAAACGATTATAGACAAATGACCCCAAAGAGTCCTCAAATCAGCAAACACCTTGTTTTTGTGATAATTCCAGCCTTGAATTATCCAAGATAATGCAAGGTTTAATCTTCCATCTATCTCCTAATCTTCCTTGAACAAATTAAAAGCAAATAAACCACTAATTACTCCCCCCTTCCAGCCGAAATTAAGCAAAAAAATAAGCCTTATCTCTTATCAATTAAGAGTCCTATAAGCTGCCAACATCCCCCTCCTTCACGCCAGCAGCAAAAAGAGAAGAAGAAAATAAAACCAAGGTGCTGCTTCTTTGATTCGAACCAGCGACCTCATGCAGCCCTCTCCTCCAACGCACTTTGCCACTTTTCCCCTTAGACTTTCATGTCATGAGCCCTTACCTTTTAATTATAAGCCTTCTTCTTGGCCCTCTTGCCTTTAACGCAAAAAGCCCAAAAAAATAACACTCCTTGTGTCTTTCATGTCTCGAACCCGAGACCTCCCTTGCCAACCACACGCTACCAGCCACTGCACCAGAACCATTCTTGTGCCATAATTCGCCCAAATTTCCCATTAACCCCTTTCTCACCTAGCTCCCTTCTTTTAAGTACTTTAAAAAGAGATTTTTAATTCCAAATCCGACCTAATTCGGGGTTATTTCTAGACCTTAAATCGTGCCAAATAAAGTCATATTATTTATTTCTTCAAGCACACATGGGAAATTAATTAAATTACAATTAACCCCTAATTGAGGATGTTACATACATGGTGCGTTTGCTATATTGTACCATAGATTACTTGAAGGCAAAGCTCGAGCATGGGGAATCCTTGTCGAAGTCAAACACACTATCAGCTATTTTGGTACCCTTTTTGAGAATGAACTGGAATACTATGGCATGTATAGGCTAAATTACTTTAGAGTTGACCCAAATATTATTTTGTGGATGTATATACAAATGCCATGTGAAAATGGCTATATTTTCATGATTTGGTTGACTTGATTTTGTTTAATATGATGTATATATACGTGCATTCTAGGTTGACCTAAGAAGTATCATGAATGAGTTGGTTTGATGCTTTGAAAGAAATGAGTTTAATTTGATCATATTATTTATATGGTTATGTGTAATTTGAGGAGTTAGCATATGCCTTGGTCATGGTAAAATTTTTTTTTTATGTAGTTTGTATAATTAATGAAAGTAGTAAGTTGATTAAATGATAAGTTAAGTATATATATTTGAATGTATGGTTGAGATTAGAAATAATTAAATGGTTAAATGTTTTATATATGTACCAATTCGGCTAATATTCGGAGTTGATCTTGTGGGGTGTATTTTATTTATGAAAGAATGAAAATTAGATGAAATGTGCATGCAAATTCGAAAATGTTGAAATGATATGAGCTTAACATGTGACATTACAAATGAATGGTTTGAATTGGTATTTGGTTTAGTGATACCTGTAACCCTAATTCAGTGACGAATACGGGTTAGGGGTGTTACACAACCACCGAAGACCAACCACTGCCAGCCACGGAAACGTCGTCATCGTAGCCGTTGGCACCTCTGTGTTTGATAATGTAGGTGCGACACCTTTACGACACCCCGAGCCAGTTCAGTTATTATCGATTCGGTTCGGGTCAGTGATAACCCGACCGATTCAGTCTAGCCATCGGTTGGACCGTCGATCCAATTTCACATATCGGGCTCGGTTCAACCAGTTTTTGGGCTCCCGAACCCAATTGACAATCTCATGTCCAATTTTCAAGTTCAAGTACCTATTGGATCAATTTTTGACTTGAAAACTAGTTTTAAAAAATATCATATTAATTTTAATTAATTTGATTAATTTAATTTTGCTTGATCAAAATTAATTTTTCACAAAATCACTTATTCTTTCCAAATTAATTTTCAAGAAAATTCTTTAATTAAATTCCTTAGTTGAACAATTTTCACGACCACCTAATTTAATTCCACATCGAATAAATCAACTCAATTAAATTATTTCCAAAATTGTAGAATTTTTTTCTAATTCCAATGCCATTTGGTCGAGCTTTTGTTGAGCTAGCGGAGGGATCAATCAGACATATATAATTAGGCTCTAGTAATTACAATTATGTCCAAAAGTATCGTTCCGGTAATTCTCAATTACTTAATCATGGAGTCAATCTACAAGAAGTATTATGATTGAAAACTTCTTATTGTGTACTCTTTATGAAAAAATTCATCCAACTACTTTGTCCAATGACCTTGTATGTTTGTGTTATCCTTATATGATATCCTTGATTTCTTTGAGTTAAATCCTTTCACTCAATACAACCCTATTTTATCTCATTGTCAGCATTGTGTCTTCTTAATGATTAATATGACCACTGTCAATAAATGACTGTGGTAAATTGCTCGTTCGAGAATAAACAACCCATGGCCACATTTCATATTTATCAATCCACACAATGCCAATGAGAGGATATAATCAACTCTTTAATTGAGTTATGAATTTGACTGTTGCTAGTAAAGCCATGCCATACACAAGTTATGTACTCAACATATCGATTATGAGCTCGATCATCTTTAGAGCATAAGCCTCCACTTATATCAAAGCACATGAGTTGCATACGCATGGTTAGTGACTAACTCAGGATTTGGGTAAATCACACAATGAACATCACAAGTGAATTAATTCACAAAAGGATTCAGAATTAATTCATCTTGGGTCCAGTCCATTATATTATTCTACCAATAAATACATTTATGTTTCCACTCGTGCAGTCAACTGCTCCGATAGCCAAGACTAGCCATCTCCCCAATTGGAATTGTAGACGACATAATAATCCTTCTCAGTATTTGAATAAAATGCTCACTTTGATTCTTTTACGGGATTACGAAATTATTTAGATTATTTGCTAAAGTAAGTTTTCTTTCTCGCAATGTAAATGTTTTACAATGCCATTTATCTTCAGTTTAAACTTAGACAACCAATGAGCTAATATTTGCTTGTCACAATTATGCTATGCATGCAAAATATAAAAGATAGAAATACAAAAGACATAATAGTGAAATGTGAAATTAACTTTATTTATTTTTCATCGTTCAAATAAATAGAAAACAGTTACATGTTACTATAGTATGAGCACATTTCCCAAAAATATGATCCTATTTTATCTCATGATAGCCATTACATCTTCCTTCATGAAAAGTCAATTACTATATAATAGTAATTAAGTCATTTATAACAAAGAAAAATGGATCATGGCCACATTTACTTTTCATCTATCATGTAATGCCAATGAGAGATTATCATTTACCCATTTCTTGGGCTATGAATTCCACTATTATGAATGATTCTATATACTGCAAAAGTTGAATATCTAATGGACCAACTTTTGATTTCTTATCTATATAACTCAGGCTTTTACTTACATCAAAGTATACGAGTCACACATACATAATCCATCATCCACTTAGGATTAATGTATGCCACACTATGAATGTCACAAGTTAATAAATCCATAAAAGGATTTAGGATCTATTCTTCTTGGGTCCTATCTAATGTACTATCAGTCCAGTCAGTCCAATCTATATCTCTATCTTCTAGTAGTCATCTACTCCAATGCCCAAGGAAAAACATCTCCCCAATTATACTTGATAGATGACATATTAGTCATTCAATCAGTTTACTCATTTTCGATTAGACTAAATACATGTAATACCGCTTAGTATTACGATTCGATCACGTAATACCTGCTAGTGTTAGTTAAACGTTAGATAACCAATGAGTCAATATTTGCTTTCATTTTTCTTTGCGTGCAAAAACCATTGAGGATGATATACAAGAGTATTAATGTAATTTATGAATATTTTTATTAAACTAATTTGTTCGAAAATATACAAGTGTACATAGATGAAAACACTACACTTAGGACACTAGATCCAACATGAGATTGTTGGGATCTAGTGCCCTAAGTGTAATATATTTGTCAATTTATATTTTTAATTTTTTGAACAAATTGGTTTAAATAAAATTCCATTATACATCAATATCATTTGTATATGTCCTCCATGGTTTTTGCATGCAAAACAAAATGTAAGTAAATATTGGGTCATTGGTCGTCTAATATTAACTGATATTAAGTTATATTATATGGTCGGATTATAATGCGAGAAAATAACTTATATTAGTAAATAATCTAAACAGTCCATAGTTTAATCGAATTTGAGTAAATTGATTAAAAGTCTATTATGTCGTCTATCAATTCCAATTGGGAGATGCCTTGTCTCGGGCATCAGAGTGAATGACTCTCAAAAGATAGAGACATATGTCATTGTTTAGATTGAAAATACATTGGGCAAGACCTAAGTTGAATTTATCCTAGATCCGTTTATGGATTTATTCACTTGTGACGTTCATGGTGTGACATACCTTAATCTTGAGTGGATGATGGACTATGTATGTGTTCCTTGTATATGTTGGTGTAAATTAAAGTCTCAATTCAAATAGATAAGGAACTAAAAGCTAGTACGTTAGGTATACGACTTTTGCATGATTTAACATCATTTCATAATAGTGGAATTCATAGTTTGATAAAGGAATGTCCTTTCATTGGCATTAAATTTTTAATGAAAGAGGAATGTGGCCACAGGTCATTTGTCAGCAGACAAATGATTTAATTATTATGTGTTAGTAATTGAATTTTTCATACTAGAAGATGTAATGGAAACAATGAGATAAAATAGGATCATATTAGGAGAATGAATTTTATTCCAAAAAGATTAAGGATATCTTATGAGGGTAGCATACTTATGACAATGCCATTAGATGAGTACTTAATAAAGTAACTTTCGTAATGATATATAATAAGGGAGAATTCAGTCATGGTACTATAGTAGAGTGACTCCATGGTTAAATAAGTTGTAATTAACAAGCGAAGAGCCAGGACATAATTACAAATTATTTAAGCCCTAATTATATATTTCCGATTGGTCCTCCCGTTAGCTCGAAATAACCCGAAACTAATTGCATACAGGATCAATAATTTGTGGAATGAATGAAAAAGATAAGTAAAAGAAATAGGTCGTGTCACTATTCATGATGAATGCATTTTTTCGCTAAGTACAAAAGATGACTTAGAAATTAATTTAAATTTCTTCAAATTATTATTTAATTGATTATGATTAAATAATTGCAGTTTAAAGTGAGATGAAATTAGTCATCACAGATTTGTTGAATAGACAATTAAATTAATTTCCTCATGGATTCTAATATGGTAATGGTGTCATGACTTTAATAAATTAGAATTGAGTTGAGAAAATAATTTAATTGACAAATTAATGTAGTTAAGTTAATTAATTGATTAATTATTCAAATAAATAATATTTTGGATAATAGAAAATAGTTCTTGGTTTGGATAAATAATAAGTGTTAGATAAAAGTTTGAATAACATATATAATTGTACCTAATACACGAAAGGCCCAATAAGGCCTAGTTTTAAAGAGAGGGGGCAACAAAACCTAGTCTCCCTAGGGCTATCGCCGCCTCCTTGTTCTACTTCAAGAAGAACTCATATTTTCTATTAAATATTATTATTTTATTAGACTTTATTTGAATAGAATTCTTATATCATTTCTCTATTAATGAAAACTATGGTTAACCTATTAAAATAAACTTTTGAGCACCGATATTTTGTCTAAAAGTAGGGGCAATTTATTTTAAAAAGTAAATTCTAATTTTTGGAAAATACTCATAGTTTCTAGTTTATAGAGAGAATTAACTTTCCCATGGAAAGTTAAGTAAAGTTTTCACTCTATGTGTTGATTCAATTTGTTTGAGCTCACACTCAAAGCAATTCTAGGTTCGAGGATAGCAAAGACGATAGACCGGTTGAAAGCTAGGAAACAATCTAGATTGCCTTTGTACAAAGAACATGTATAATTTAGGTTAAAACTTTATTTCTATAAATATCATAAAGCTTGATTTTAAGAAAAAATTTAAATTTTCGTTGTGCCTAGAAATACTATTTTCTAAATTGATTTTTCCAACACATACACCTTTATTATGTGTATGGAATTCCTTAATCTATAGATCCTCAAAGTAATGGATCAAAGAGTGGCAATCAATCTGTGCTTTAAGAAGTGGTTCGTGGTTCTCTCATCTACTATTTGTAGATGATGTTATTCTTTTCGCTAAAATGGACAAGAAAACCATGGAATCCATTGGGAGGACTCTTCAAAATTTCATGAAGGAATCTGATCAATACATAAATTTCCATAAGTCAAGGATTGTTTTCTCTCCATATTTCTTCCCTGACATTAGAGAATTAATTTCCAGCTATCTAGGGATCAAAAAGACCCAAGATTTCGGGAAATACCTAGGTTTCCCCATACATTCTAAAAAGTTGACTCATGAGGATTATGATTTCATAATCAATAAAGTTAAGGGTAAGTTAAAAGCTTGGAAAGAAAATATCCTTTTCCATGTTAGAAGACTTGTTCTTACCCAATCTATGATGACCTCCATCTTAATTATTTCATGCAATTCTGCATGTTATCTACTTACATTCTTAACTAGTTTGATCGTATATATAGGAACTTTCTTGGGGGTAGGAGTGATGGGACTAGGAAAATTCACTTGGTAAATTGGGATATTATGTCTCGACCGAAGGAGCAAGGAGGGCTAGGTCTTCAAATTTCCTGTAACATCCTGAATAGGGCCTATGCATTTCCAGTTTAATTGGATGAAATGACAAGTTTCAAGTACTATGAATAAATTTTTGATACTTTTGGAAACCTAGAAATGCATGGAAATGGAAATGGACATTTTGGAAACTTAGACATTTTTGGAAACTTAGACATTTTGGGAAACCTGAACATTTTGGGAAACTGAACATTTTGGAAACCTAAACATTTTGGAAACACGAACATTTTGGAAACCTAAACATTTTGGAAACACGAAGATGTAAGGAAAATGGCAAGTTTCTGAGCCATGAAAATTTTAGGAAACTTAGAAATAAGGCTTGAATGACAAATTTTAAAGCCCAAAATAGGAGATAAGGGCAAGAGGGCCTTAAAAGAAAAAGTTGGTGAATTTTGACACACAATCGGGCTTGGAAAAGTGGCACAAGTGTCACTTAGGGTTTATGGGAATGGCATGAGTTCGAGTCACTTGGAAAGCAATTATAGAAGGTTTAATTTTGCTTCCCAAGGCTAGGGATGGACTGACTTGGTTGCTAAAAAGGAGAGAGTTTTATTTTTATTAAAACTTGTCAAATTAAAGTGATAAATAAAGGATTTATTCTTCTAAGATAAATGAGGAATTAAAGGATGGATTAAAGACTTTTTAATTTAATTAAGTGATAATTAATGGAGATTAAATTATCACTTGGGAAAGTAGTGGCCAAGTTTTGGACTATTGGTCTAGTAATTTCAGTTAAAAGAGGAAAAGTGAGACTTTTCTCTCATTCACTCTCTTCTTAGAAATTTTGCTCTCCTTCCCCTCTCTTTTGCAAAATTTCCCCTAAGCAAGGACTCCATCTTTTCTTTTCCTTCCTTTTGCCATTGCCTAGTCAAAACCTTTCTCTTCCAATCTCGGTTAAATCTCCATAGCGGATCTCAAGAACTCAAGACAAGGAAACAAGTGATTAAAGACATCAAGGTAAGGAATAGCCATTCAATTTTCTTTCTTTCTTTTCTAGTTGCCGAAAGTAAAAGGCCTAATCCCCATTCTTTTTGATCATGGTCGAATATACAAGGGACCTCAAGTTTCCACAACTACCAATACAAAGATCAAGGATTTTAGGTAAAGACACTTGATTCTTGTTCCTTTAAATCGTTTAATCAAGGTTTAAGATAATAACCTCTCTTATGTCTATGGCCGAATGTCAAAGGAGGAGTTTCAGGATTTCAGATTCGAGGAAATTAAGGTAAGATATATTCGCCTAAGGCCAATTACTACTTATTAAAATTAGATCGGATCTAACTTCTAAATACTAGGATTTTCGACGGATATTCAAGATAAAGGAAACTTTCGGATTTGGAATCAGAAGGTAAGCCTCTAAAATATTCGCCAATGGTTGTAAGATTATCTAGATCAATTCCTTAATTTGTGAAAAGCAAAAAACTAACCCATATTGAAATACAAGGTGGGCGAATATAGGAATTATTAGATCTAAAGATTAGATCGGGATATTCGAGATCTCAAGGAACTTTTATTTAAGCAAATAAGGTGTGTACCCTTACTATCCTTCGATATTTTATGGCTAAATATTTTAATATATGATTATGAGTAAGAATGTGAATGTGGCTATGTACCACAAATGTGGCAAAAGTACCTGTCGTTTCCTACTTGATAGGATTGTGAAAATGTTATTTAATAACATGCGAATATATGAATATGACCATGAAATTAAGTTTGCAATATATATGTTTTGGGGCATTCGGGATTTATGTGAAAGGGGAGAACAGTGTTGACTTGGTCTCACCAACGAAGGTGTTGACTTGGTCTCACCAACGAAATATGTTGACTACGGTCACATTGCGAAATTTTGGTAACCGGTTATAATAGTGTCTAATGACACAACGTTTAAATTTGATTATAGTGTCTAATGACACAACGTGGAAGTAAGCGGATGGAGGGTTGACTTATTAGTCCCCACGGTGTGAATGGCGGTACTGTGGTGTGTAGCGAATGGACCATTAGGATTGGGTTGGGTTGCATCATAATTTCATTATTATATGGACTTGATGATTTAAACATGAATGCGATTTATTGAATGTTAGTATTGTGTGCACATTGAGTGCATTGACTCACCCCATTGTGGGAATTATTTTTCGGTGATGAGCGGTGGATTTTAACCGGGCTTGTGGACCATGAGGAGGCCATGCTACATGCAAAAATTTCATTTAGTTTGGACTTAAATTTTATTTTTAGTTGCTTTTATTCTATTTTGGGTTTTACTTGATGTAATAAGGCCTTAAGGCCCATGGATTATACTTTATGTTGGCTTCTTGTTAAGTTTCATACTAAGAACTTTATTGGATGTATTTAATTAAATGGGCTTACAAGATCAAATAAATGGGTTTCTAATCTAAGCCCAACCGAAAATAATAGTTTTTCAAAATTTACAATTTTCTCTAAGTATCGAAAATGATTTTAAATCGGTTTACTTTAGGAACATACCAGATCCGGTTGGGCTCGTGGTAGGGTGTGGGATGTTTCGATTTAATATCGAGCCCGCTTTTAAACTCTCGGCTTTTGTGGGCTAAGGCCCAAAACATTTTCAAAAGTGAGCCAAATGATTTTCTTTGAAAAATAAGGTGCTTTTGGCATGGCCCTAAGTCTCAAACCATGATCCACCGTAAAGTACCCCAACTATATGTGTGATTACATGATTTATATAAGGGTAGAAAAGGTATGGAACGTAGAATAGAATGATATAAACTTGAACCCTAGGATTAGACTACTCAAACATAAACACATAAGACTTAATGTACTAAACCAACCTATGGCTAAGTCAACGAGCTAAGGTGTGGTAACCCTTATGCGCATGTCTAGGATTGGATCCGGAAGAGCACAGTATTTAAGCATCCTAGTGACTCACCTCCTCTTCAGAGGAATCCTACAGTGCGTAGCTTCGGTTCACCATAACTCGAGAGGCTCGGTGGTGTGGCAACCTCTCAGACGCATGTCTAGGAATGGTTTGGTGGGAGCTTGGTATTTAAGCAATCAGCGTGACTCACCTCCTCTCGACACGAATCTTGCACAGTGCGTAGCTTTGGTTCACCACGACCAAGAGGGCTCGGTCATAGGCTAAACATAATGACTAAAACCCGAAAGGAACTAGCCATGTTTTAAAAAAAAAAGAAGAGAAACAAAACAACAAACCCTAGTTTTTCCAAACCTTTAAAACTTTTCTTTTAAATCGAGAAAATTATTTTTACAACATTTTCGAAAAACTCACGATTTGCGAAATTACAAAATGCCCTTAGCAGTAAAATTACCAAAATGCCCCTGGTTTGTAAAATGTTTAACTACTCAACAACTTTACCAAAATTTCATGATTTCATAAACATTCAAAAACCCTAATTTGTAAAACATCAAAATACCGTGATTTTGGAAAAATTACAAAATTGCCCTAACTTACAAAATTACCAAAATGACCCTAATTTCCAAAATTTTGCAATATCCCCATTTTTGAAGGAACAATTTTCGAAAAGAACTCTCAAAGTTTTACAACTTTTGGAATACCCCTGAGGTCGAAAATTACCAAAATACCCCCAAATTTTGAAAATTTCCAAAATTACCAAGACTTCAAATCTTCAAAATACTTTTGACAAAACACCAAGAAACATTTTTCTTCCAAAAATTTCAAAATACCTCATAGGACAAAATTACGAAAATACCCCCGGGTAGTGGAAAACAACAACAAACAACAAAAAAACTACAACGTTTCTCTGAATGAACGGAAGTTCATATTTGTTTGATGGATGGATGAATGAATGGAAAAGACTGTGTGTTTGTATGATACTGAAAGAACCGCTTTTAAAATCCTTCTCATAAAACTCCTCCATTGATAAAAAGTGGAACATTGACTAATCCATAAAATTTCTTAATCGATCTCGACGTTAGAAAATGAGCTCTGAAGGGCGTGGTCGTCGTGGTCGAGGAAGAGGAAGGATGACCATGTCGGAACACATTAGGTCGGGTCAAGGGTCCGACAATGAGATCCACCGCCACCACCACCCCATTTGTTAATGTTGAGCGGCCAGGCTCGAACGGGGAAGAGGTCGTGTCGCAGTCGATACGTGAGTTTTGGAATTGGTGGCGGTCAGGGAGGAAATGGAGGAAACCGAAAGTCGGTACCTGAACGGCTCCGAGCTAATAGAGCAGAAATGTTTCGAGGAGTATCCAATGTGGCACCCAGTACAGCTGAGTACTGGTTGGAAGCAACGGAGCGTATAATGGATGAGCTTGATTTGACTCCAGAGGAAAAATTGAAAGGGATGGTGGAATTGTTGCGCGATGAAGCGTATCAGTGGTGGTTGACTGTTCGTGATGGTACCACAGCTGAAAATTTGACCTGGGAATTTGTTAAGAAGGCCTTTCAGAAGAAATATGTGGGAACCAGGTATACAGATGAGCAGAGGAAGGCTTTTCTAGGGTTAGTACAAGGGAGTAAGTCCGTCGCAGAATATGAGGCGAATTTCGAGGTTGAGCCGCTATGCTCGAGGGTAGTGGCAATCGAGCATGAAAGTGTGTCCGCTTTGAGGACGAGCCGAGAGATGATTTAAGATCATAATAGCACCGCATCGGGAGCGGGAATTCTGTTTTGGTAGAAAAGGCCAAGGTGGCCGGGGATTAAGGATGCTACTAAGCAGATCGTAGATAAGAATAAGGCCAAAAGAGGGTTTAGGTCATCAGTAAAGGGTTACAAGAGGCCTCGGGTTAACGGGCCACGAAATCAACAAGCTGGTACAGGCGGGCAGATTCGTCCTTGTGAGTATTGTGGAAAGAGGCATCTAGGGGAGTGTTGGAAAAAGATAGGAGCATGTCTTAGGTGTGGATCCAAGGACCATATGTTTAAGGATTGCCCTAAACAATCAGACGAGAGCCGACCGGTAGTTTAGAATGCTAGCCAGACCGGTAGAGGCGGACAACAACCTCAACGGGGTCGTGGTTTGAGTAACCGTGGTAGTGGTACAGGCAGAGGTCGTGGAACACAGGGCCAAGGTAATACTAATACCGATGCAAGACAACCGGGTTTGGTTTATGCGGTTCACCGAAGGGAAGACGGAGACGCGCCGGATGTTATAACCGGTACGTTCTTTATTTTGACAAACCCTACTTTGCTTTGATTGATGTGGGCTCGACCCATTCCTATATTGCAAGTAGTGTAGTGAAAACACTAGGCCTAGACTCGAACTCTCGATAGGCGGATGACGGCAGAAGCCCATTAGGCCAAACTATAGTGGTAGACAAGATCTTTCGAATGTACCCTAGAGATTCGTGGAGTGAACTTTTGAGCGACTTAATGGAATTACCCTTGAGAGTTTGAGCTTATACTCAAATGGATTGGTTAGTAGAACACGTAGTGTTAGATTGTGCGCTAAACGTATGGAAATAAGAACCCTAAGATAAAGTGGTAATAATGATCGGAGAAAGGAGAAACTATTTATCTAATGTAGTTTCGGCACTGAAGGCTGAGAAGATGGTTAAGAAAGGTTGCAAAGCGTTCTTAGCTTTTGTAAGTGCGATAGGTGGAAAGGAGGAAGGTGTTAATGGAGTTAGGACGGTAAGGGACTTCGTAGATGTGTTTCGGAGGAGTTATGGAATACCCCAGACGTGGAGGTGGAATTTGGGATTGATTTGCTCTCGGGACGACTCACGTGTCAATCGCCCCATACCGAATGGCACCAAAGGAGTTAGTGGAGCTCAAGGCTCGGATACAAGAACTGTTGGACCGTGGGTTCATCCGACCAGTGTGTCTCCGTGGGGAGCGCCTTGGTCTTATTTGTGAAGAAGAAAGACGGAACTATGCGTATGTGCATAAACTACCGTCGCTTAAATAAGTCGACCATTAAGAACAAGTATCCCTTGCCAAGGATCGAGGACTTGTTCGATCACCAAAGGAGCCACAGATGTTTTCGAAGATCGATTCTGGTCGGGATACCATCGATTGAAGGTAAAGGAGGCCGATATCCATAAGACCGCTTTAGGACAAGATATGGTCACTTGAGTTTGTGGTGATGCCATTTGGGTTGACGAACGCCTAGCCGTGTTCATGGATATGATGAATCGGGTTTTCCAACCCTACTTGGATAGATTTGTCGTGGTGTTCATCGATGACATTTTGGTGTATTCAAGTCGAGGAGGAGCATGATGAGCATCTCCAGTCGTGTTGGAAGTGTTAAGGGAAAGAAGCTTTATGCCAAATTCAAGCAAGTACAATTTTGGCTTAAGGAGGTGGCATTCCTAGGACATGTGGTATCCGGAAGGAATAAGAGTGGATCCTAGGAAGATCAAGCGGTGTTGGATTGGAAACCACCTAGGTCCGTGGTTGAAATCAAGTTTCTTAGGCTTGGCGGGCTATTACGGAAGGTTCGTGGAAGGATTCTCGTTAATAGCCGCGCTTTAACCAAGTTACTAAGGAAGGAAGTACCTTCAAATGGACTAATAAGCGAAGAGAGCTTTGAAAAGCTTAGAAGGTGTTGATGAAGCCCAGTGTTAATTCATATGAGGCGGGAAAGGAATTTGTGGTATCTTGTGATGCTTCGCATCTGGGTTAGGCGTGTTAATGCAAGATGGCAAAGTGGTTGCTTATGCGTCTCGGCCTAAGGCCTCATGAGCTTAACTACCCAACTCATGACTTAGAGCTAGCAATGGTAGTTTTCGCCTTAAGGTTTGGAGGCACTACCTTTATGGAGAAAGGTCAGTTATCTACACGCACCACAAGAGCCTTAAGTATTTATCAACTCGAAGGAGTTGAACTTGAGGCAACGAAGGTGCGTGGAATTGTCAAGGACTACGATTGCTCAATAGAGTATCATCCGGCAAGGCGAATGTAGTAGCCGATGCCCTAAGTCGAAGGTTGTATCGATCTACGGGCTTTGTTCGCTCATATAAGTCTCAGATGACGATGGAAGCCTGTTAGCGAGTTGCAAGTCGAGCCCACATGGCTAAAGGAAGTGAAGGAGGGACAGGTTGGTGATAATGACTTAAGCACTAAGTTGCGCAAGTCTGAAGAAGGGGATTAGAGGATTATGATGTCAACAATGAAGGAGTATTGTGCTACAAGGGTAAAGTCCAGATGTCAAGAATAAGGAGTTGGGACAAAGGATTCTTCGGAAGCGCATGGTAGCCCTTGTGCTATGCATCCGGAGGCATCAAGTCAGTATAGAGATCTAAAGGAACAATTTTGGTGGTCCGACCAAGCGAAGTGATCGAATTTGTGGGAAATGTTTGACATGTCGCAAGTTAAGGTTTGAACACCAAGTCCCATCAGATTGCTTCAACCAATCGAGATTCCCCAATGGAAGTGGGAAAGAATTACCATGGACTTCGTTAGTGGGCTTCCCTCACGCCTACTAAGAAGGACTCGGTATGGGTGATAGTGGACCGTTTGACCAAGTCCGCACACTTTATCCCAAATCGAATGGATTATTCTCTTGAAGTTGGCTAAGTTGTATGTGGCAGAAATTGTGAGATTACATGGAGTACCAATGTCGATCATCTCTGATAGAGACCCAAGGTTTACGTCTCGATTTTGGAAAGCACTTCATCAAGCTTTAGGCACTAAGCTAGACTTCACTACGGCTTTTCATCCACAATCAGACGGGCAGTCTGAACGAGTTATACAAGTGTTGGAGGATATGTTGAGAGGCTGTGTAATAGATTTTCGAGGAAGTTGGGAAGATTACTTGCCTTTAGCTGAATTCGCCTACAACAATAGCTATCAAGCTAGCATTCGGATGGCACCGTACGAAGCATTGTATGGAAGGAAGTGTAGAACACCTACTTGTTGGACCGAGTTAGGAGAACGCCGAGTTTTGGGTCCGAGTTGGTGGCGGCGAAGAGAAGGTTGAGTTAATTAGGACACGGTTGAAGGAAGCCTCGATAGGCAAAAGTCGTCGCAGACCTTAAGCGAAAGGAAATAGAGTTTGAAGTAGGAGATCAAGTGTTCTTGAAAGTCTCACCTTGGAAGAAGGTAATGAGGTTTGGCCAGAAGGGAAGCTAAGCCCAAGATTTATAGGGCCTTATCAAATCTTCGAAGCGCGTTGGGCGATGGCATACCAATTAGAGTTGCCACCGAATTGCAATGGATGCACGACGTATTTCATGTGTCCATGTTACGTCGCTATCGATCGGATCCATCTCATGTGATACCGGTTGAAGAGGTGGAACTAAGGCGGACTTATCATACGAGGAAGAACCGATTCGGATCTTGGAACGTGATGTGAAAGTACTACGAAAGAAGACAGGTTCTTCTAGTCAAAGTGCTATGGCGCAATCATGGAGCAGACGAAGCTTCGTGGGAGCCGAAGAGGCGATGAGATAGCAATACCTCAACTATTTTAGTTAGGAAATTTCGGGACGAAATTTTGTTTAAGGGGTAGAAGCGTAACATCCGAATAGGGCCTATGCATTTCAGTTTAATTGTATGAAATGACAAGTTTCAAGTACTATGAATAAATTTTGATACTTTTGGAAACCTAAAATGCATGGAAATGGAAATGGACATTTTGGAAACTTAGACATTTTGGAAACTTAGACATTTTGGGAAACCCGAACATTTTGGGAAACCCGAACATTTTGGAAACCTAAACATTTTGGAAACTCGAACATTTTGGAAACCTAAACATTTTGGAAACACGAACATTTTGGAAACCTAAACATTTTGGAAACATGAAAATGTAAGGAAAATGGCAAGTTCTGAGCAGCAAAATTTTAGGAAACTTAGAAATAAGGCCGGAATGACAAATTTTAAAGCCCAAAATAGGAGATAAGGGCAAGAGGGCCTTAAAAGAAAAAGTTGGTGAATTTTGACACACAATCGGGCTTGGAAAAGTGGCACAAGTGTCACTTAGGGTTTATGGGAATGGCATGAGTTCGAGTCACTTGGAAAGCAATTATAGAAGGTTTAATTTTGCTTCCCAAGGCTAGGGATGGACGGCACTTGGTTGCTAAAAAGGAGAGAGTTTTATTTTTATTAAAACTTGTCAAATTAAAGTGATAAATAAAGGATTTATTCTTCTAAGATAAATGAGGAATTAAAGGATGGATTAAAGACTTTTTAATTTAATTAAGTGATAATTAATGGAGATTAAATTATCACTTGGGAAAGTAGTGGCCAAGTTTTGGACTATTGGTCTAGTAATTTCAGTTAAAAGAGGAAAAGTGAGACTTTTCTCTCATTCACTCTCTTTGCTGAAATTTTGCTCTCCCTTCCCCCTCTCTTTGCCGAAATTTCCCCTAAGCAAGGACTCCATCTTTTCTTTTCCTTCCCTTTGCCATTGCCTAGTCAAAACCTTTCTCTTCCAATCTCGGTTAAATCTCCATAGCCGGATCTCAGTAACTCAAGACAAGGAAACAAGTGATTAAAGACATCAAGGTAAGGAATAGCCATTCAATTTTCTTTCTTTCTTTTCTAGTTGCCGAAAGTAAAAGGCCTAATCCCCATTCTTTTTGATCATGGCCGAATATACAAGGGACCTCAAGTTTCCACAACTACCGAATACAAAGATCAAGGATTTTAGGTAAAGACACTTGATTCTTGTTCCTTTAAATCGTTTAATCAAGGTTTAAGATAATAACCTCTCTTATGTCTATGGCCGAATGTCAAAGGAGGAGTTTCGGGATTTCAGATTCGAGGAAGTTAAGGTAAGATATATTCGGCCTAAGGCCAATTACTACTTATTAAAATTAGATCAGATCTAACTTCTAAATACTAGGATTTTCGACAGATATTCAAGATAAAGGAAACTTTCGGGATTTGGAATCTGTAAGGTAAGCCTCTAAAATATTCGGCCAATGGTTGTAAGATTATCTAGATCAATTCCTTAATTTGTGAAAAGCCGAAAAACTAACCCATATTGAAATACAAGGTGGGCTGAATATAGGAATTATTAGATCTAAAGATTAGATCGGGATATTCGAGATCTCAAGGAACTTTTATTTAAGCGAATAAGGTGTGTACCCTTACTATCCTTCGATATTTTATGGCTAAATATTTTAATATATGATTATGAGTAAGAATGTGAATGTGGCTATGTACCACAAATGTGGCAAAAGTACCTGTGCACGTTTCCTACTTCTGATAGGATTGTGAAAAATGTTATTTAATAACATGCGAATATATGAATATGAACATGAAATTAAGTTTGCAATATATATGTTTTGGGGCATTCGGGATTTATGTGAAAGGGGGAGAACAGGTGTTGACTTCGGTCTCACCAACGAAGGTGTTGACTTCGGTCTCACCAACGAAATATGTTGACTACGATCACATTGCGAAATTTTGGTAACTTCGATTACAATAGTGTCTAATGACACAACGTTTAAATTTGATTATAGTGTCTAATGACACAACGTGGAGAGTAGCGGATGGAGGGTTGACTTATTAGTCCCCACGGTGTGAATGGCAGGTACGGGTGGTGTGTAGCGGATGGACCATTAGGATTGGGTTGGGTTGCATCATAATTTCATTATTATATGGACTTGATGATTTAAACATGAATGCCTGATTTATTGAATGTTAGTATTGTGTGCACATTGAGTCTGTTGACTCACCCCATTGTGGGAATTATTTTTCAGGTGATGAGCGTTGTGGACAGTAGGTGGACCATGAGGAGGCCATGCTACATGCGAAAAATTTCATTTAGTTTGGACTTAAATTTTATTTTTAGTTGCTTTTATTCTATTTTGGGTTTTACTTGATGTAATAAGGCCTTAAGGCCCATTGGATTATACTTTATGTTGGCTTACTGTTAAGTTTCATACTAAGAACTTTATTGGATGTATTTAATTAAATGGGCTTACAAGATCAAATAAATGGGTTTCTAATCTAAGCCCAACTGAAAATAATAGTTTTTCCAAAAATTTACAATTTTCTCTAAGTATCGAAAATGATTTTTAAATCGGTTTACTTTAGGAACATACCAGATCCGGTTTAGGCTCGTGGGCCGGGTGTGGGATGTTTCATTTCCAAACATAAAAACCAAGCTCACTTGGTGGAGTTGGGTTGGAGGCTCATCCAAGAGAAAGATAGTCTTTGGGTAAGATTTTGTTAGCAAAATACGTTCAAGACCCTAGAAATCCTCAAGCCACTGGAAATACTTCAGTAACATGAAGTCACTTAGGAAGATAAGTTAGGTTCTTGCATCCCGTTTTAGATGGGTAGTCAGGGATGGGAGAATGGTAAATTTCTGGCATGATAGCTTGCTTGAATTGAAAGCATTTAGGGTCCACTTTTGAGGGATGAAGGCCATTGGACTTTCAATCAAGTTAGAGAAAGTTAAGAAACATTAGGGCCTCAATGCATTTCTGCCTACCTACCTCAAGAACTTCTAGAGGCCTTTTTGAGTACTCCAATCTCTAGCTACCCCAATTATAATGGTCCCTTATGCTAGCGTCCCTCGGATACGGGGTGTTTTACTCTTAGAAGTGCGTATTCCCTTCTTACAAACATGAATTTCCATGGATATCACGCTAAAACTTTATGGAGATTGATTTGGAGAACTAAAATCTCTCCTAAATTGGAAATCTTTTGTGGAAATGTGATCATAAGGCTATCCCCACCAAGGCATTTCTCTTCTCGAGGAACTTATATGTGGAGGCTCATTGCCCTCTTTGTTCTAGTTTTCAGAAAGAGGTAGATCAAATTTTAGAGAATTTATTATTACAAAGCATCTTTGGGAGAGTCTTTCCACCTTTACCTAATATAGTCCTTTGACTTCTCCTAAATAGGAGGATTGGCTCTGCATTAACCTCTCAGTAAAGACTTGGATTAACAGGCCAAAATTAACTTGGAATACCATGTTCACCTTTACTCTATGGGAAATTTGGTTAGTTAAAAATGCCAGTGTCTTTGGTAATTCTCGTCATCTAGAGAAATTGGTAAGCAGAGTCCTCGCAGCAACAAGGGAACTCATTATCATTTCATCAATAGTTTAGAGAGTTCCCTTCTTATCCTTTACTTTAGTGTCTTAGAAAGCACCCCAAAGGGTTGATACAAGCTTAATACGGATGGATCATCTTTAGGTTAGTTGGAAAAAAACAGTGGTGGGGGCCTTTGGGACCATGATGAAAACAAGATTGTTGGTTGATATAGACATATCTAAAGATAAACAAGCTTGTAAGTAGAATTATGGGCTCTTAGAGATAGGTTTCAACTAGTAAACAAAAATGAAGAAGAAGAAGAAGAAGAAGAAGAAGAAGAAGAAGAAGAAGAAGAAGAAGAAGAAGAAGAAGAAGAAGATAGAATTGAGATTGAAGTAGATGCTACCATTGTTATCCACTTTATGACTGTACAAAGCCCAATTTTCTTAGGGCCCATTAAACCAACCCAATACTAAACCCATTACAGTCAATTAAGCCCAAATAGACCCAACACTTACCCAAAACTCAGCCCAACACTAAATTTTCAGGAAAAAAAACTTAACATAGCCCCCTAATACAAGTGGTGCCGCAACCTAGTCCCCTAGCTTGCTGCACCGTCACTGCTCCATCGCCTGTGTCAGAATCGCCCATGACCTGCAAACAAGACAGAACACAGCAAGAAAACAGCAAAAACAACAAGCAACAATAGTAAAAAACATGCATTGTCTTTCGGCTATTTAAGCCCGAAAACAACATTGTAAAGGGGGATTCTTTTTCTTTTTGGAATAAAAAAATAGATTTTAAATCACCAAAAGCAAAGGTTCAAGCACTAACATTCAATACAACAAATAACATACGAAGTAGATCATTTTATCTTTTATTTGTGTTTCATTTTTCGAAACTATACACATGTATATATTTTTAAAAAAGAAAAATTTTACCTGTTTCGAAATTTTGGCCACTGTGTACGGTGGCTGGCGGTGGTTCGACGCCAAAAGTTGGCCGGATTCTGGGCCAGGAGAGAGAGGGCTTGAGAGAATTTTAAAGAAAAGGTTTTGTTTTTTTGAAGAGGGATGAAACTGATTTTTTGGGCAAATTTTAGCTTTTATAACAATTGGAAACGACGTCGTTTTGGCTAAGGGTTACTAGCGCCAAAACGGCGCCGTTTCATGGCTACCCACACGCGAACCGACCCGACCCGAAGGGATCCACGTGTTTTCACTGGCAGGGGATATTTTATGCTTTAGTTCCTCCGCTTTTGAGGATGTTTTTAATATGGTCCTATTTTGTTTATTTGTTTTTTTTTAAATTTTGCCATTAACTTTCATTTTCATGTCAATTTAATCCTTGAGCCTTTTAACAGGCAAACGCCACAAACGGCGCTATTTTTGGAAAGGGGATAATCTCCCCGATGATCCTTCCTCCTTTAAGCGCGTTATTTTTCAGTCCTTATTCGATTTTATCTTATGATTTATTGTGATTTCAGCACTTTAATTTTATTATAATTTCAGTTAGTCCTTATTTGTTTATTTTCATAATTATAGTGTTATTATTATTAATTTTATTATTATTATTAGTATTATTAATCTTATCATTATTACTACTATTATATTTGTTATTATTATTTTTTATTATTACCATTGTTATTTCATTTTTATTACTAATACCATTATTATTATTATTATTATTATTATTATTATTATTTCCATTATTACTCTTATTTATTTATTTATCTATTATTATTATTCATTTATTACTTAATATCCTTATTATTATTGTAACACCCCAAACCCGACCCACGAGTCCTGACCGGATCTGGTATGTTACTGGGTAAAAATAATTTGAGTCATTTTGAAAGTTTGGTGAAAATTCGATAAAATTTGGCTAAGGTGTAGAAAGGGTGTTTGAAAACTCAGTTGGGCTTTTTATAAATACAGTTGGGTTGATAAATCCTTTGAAAACATCTGATCATGTAACATTTAATAAATCAGGGCTATAATTGACTTGGTATAGTTTGTTACCCGATGGTAACATCTTTTAAAAACCCGTAGAAGTTTATTTAGTTTGAAAAATTACTTTTAACCGGTTGATTTAATATTTATAAAATTCCATTTTGTAACATAACATCAGTAAAATAAAAATAACATCCACAAAATAAATAGCGGCCTTATTACAATCCCAAAATAAAAACTTAGAAAATAATAATTTTAACTAAAGCAAAGTAAAAATAACTCCAATGACAAGCATGGCCGCCTCGAGTCCTCTCCCGCTCCATCTCCGATCTACTCATCGCAAAATGTTAAGGGAAAGGGTGAGTCACCAAGACTCAGTGTGTAAATCCCCACCTAGAAAAGCACTCAAACCTAGAAAAGCACTCATACACAAGATATTAATTAACATGCAAATATGCAACCCAACCTAACCATCCATACTCCTTAACTACCCCGTATGGTCAAAACCATTGATGACTTAGAGTCACAAATTAAATGATGGAGTCAACCCATCGTGTGGTCAAAACCACTGATGACCATAGGTCACAAATAATCAAGTGTGGTCAAAACCACTGGTGGTACCAAACCACTGGGACTTAGTCACAAATAATCAATCGATGTGGTCAAAACCACTGATGACCATAGGTCACAAATAATCTGATGGGGCCAACCCATCTTGTGGTCAAAACCACTGACGACAGTTCCATAAAATCATCCCTTCCTCTCATCAATCCCACCATCACATGCTTATACATCAATTATCATATATCATGTCATAGCATTTAACATCATGTGATGGCATACAAATCGTATATCAAAAATCACAAGTTAGGGGACTTACCCAAAATCCATGATTATGCCACAAGCTAATCACAACCAAAAGATTAAGGCAAACAATAAAGTCATGTAAATTAATAAAGTGTGTAGTGAGATCTTACACACCTGTTTCTACCGAAATTCCTAGATCCCGAAAAGCCGATCTACGATGCTAGATCTTGACCCTACATTCGGCCAATTGTCAGTGTTAATACCAAAAGCCTATTCGGCCAAATTAGTAATCCCGAAGGACTTAATCGCAACTTTAATCCAAATATGGCCCTTGGCCGAATGTGGCTTATTCACTTACCCCACTTACCGAAATCCCGAAATATCACTTGAGTCTTCAAGATCCCTACCAAAACACATGTTAAAAATCGACTTGCACAAACTCTCATAATCAAGGCCTATGGCCGAATGTCACTTACCTCTTTATCTTAGGAGAACAAATCCCGAAAGCTCCCTTAAATCGACTATGGCCTCCCTACAATTGATTTGATCATATTAGTAAGAATCATAGGCCATTCGGCCATAACCTTGTGCCCAAAAGAGGTGATTATCCCTTACCTTAATGATTATCCTTAGCACCACAAGTCAGCACCTCTTATTGTTGGGGGGGTTCGGCTACCCTTTTAGAAGAGAAAGGAACCGAAAACAGCACCTTTTTCCTCAAGGAAGATTCGGCCAAGGCAAGACAGAAGGGCTGGAAATTTTCTCTTAAAAGAGGGGGGTATATTCGGCTAAAAGAAGCAAGAGGGGAAGAGAATTTTGAACAATTTTGGGCAATTGTATAAGGGGAATTTAGGCAGCACAATGAGGAGAGAAAGAGGAAAAGAATTTGCTGGAATTTTTGGCACTTCTATGCTGTAACAAAATCAAATATGGACAGTCCCCAATGAGTCCAAATTTCGGCAAACACCCTCTAATTTGTGATAATTTCCAGCCTTGAATTATCACAAATAAATCTAGCTTTACCTTACTTTTAATCTCCTAATCCCCTCAACAATTTAATAGCAAATAAAACACTAATAGCTCCCCTTCCATGATTATATGCAAAATATTAAGCCTTATCTCTTATCAATTAAGAGTCCAATATGTCGCCAACACCCCTCCTTCACGCCAAAGAAGAAAAGAGAAAAAAAATAAACCAAAGTGCTGCTTCTTGGGTTCGAACCTGGAACCCCATGTTGCAGCCTTCCCTTAAGCGCCCCTAGCCACTTCTCCCATTAGACTTTCATGTCATGAGCCCTCACCTTTTAATTATAAGCCTTCCTCCTGCCCTTACTCCTTTAACGCCAAAGCCCAAAAATAAAACTCCTTATGTCCTTTATGTCTCGAACCCGAGACCTTAAACCAAAGCCCTTGAGTGGCGCCCAAGCCACTCCGCCAACCCGCCTTTCATGCCATGAACCTTGCCCAAATTTCTTTAAAGCCTTCCTTACTTGGGCCCTTCCTTTAATGCCCCAAAAGAAAAAGAAAAAAAACATATCCCCTTGTTACTTCCACGGATCGAACCTCCACCCTTACAAACTCTCTTAACGCCCCAAGCCAATTGTGCCAAGCCCATTCTTTGTGTCATGCCTCCCCTAACTTTTACTTAAGCCCTAACTCACCTAGCTCCTTCCTTTTACAAACTAAAAAAGAGATTTTAATTCTAAATCCGACCTAATTCGGGTTATTTCTACACCCTAAAACATGCCAAATAAAATCATATTATTTATTTCTTTAAGCACACATGGAAATTAATTGAATTACAAATAACCCTAATTAGTGGTGTTACAATTATTATTATTATTATTATCTCTTAATATCTTTATTATTACTATTATATTTGCTATTATCATTACTTTACTACCAATTGTATTATTATTATTTATTTATTCTTTTTACATTTTCTATTATTATTATCATTATTTTCTTATTAATGTATTATTACTTTCCATTTAAGCTATTATTATTGTCATTATTGATACATATATTAACATATTATTGTTACTATTTTCTTTTATTACTATTATTATTATTATTATCAACTTTATTTATTGTTATTTTTACTATTGTTATTGCTATTATTTTTGTTATTATCATTATTATTATTATATTTTCTCTTTGTACTTACTACTTATTATTTTATTCTTATTCTTATTATTTTATTTATTTTTTATTTTTTGTTTTTGACTTGTTTTATTTTATTTTCGTCTTCATTATTGTTATTTATATTAACGCATTTATTACTATTTTGCTACACATATCCGCATTGTAATTTGTTTTTACATTTCATTACAACCTTGTGTTGTATTAATTTTTACCCGATACAAAATTGATTCTTTTCATAAAGGTAATATTCTGTATTTAGAAATTCGAGAGGTCGTGCCCTAACGTATTGGGTTTCGATTTTTCCCGTTTAATCAAAATCACATAATATCTTTTTAAATCGCAATAATTTTAAATAAATAAAAGCTTATTCTTGAGAATTCGAGATGTTGTGTCCTAACGTGTTGGATGTGACGTTTCATTAACTCGAGATAAGATTTTCTAAATAAAGGCAATGTTCTATATTTGGAATTCCGAGAAATCGTGCCCTAACGTGCTGGGTTTCTGTTTTTTGTTGGCCAAATAATCAAATATCCTTTTGATATTTTCAATGCATGAGTCTCGGAAATCATGAGAGGATCTTGGATTCGAGCATTTAAATTATCGTGTCGTAACGTGATGGATGTGATATTTTACTCCTTTGGAGCGAGAGAATCTTAACTCGAGAAAATTCAAATATTTTTAAAAGAGATCATATTTTCAAAATCTTTTTTTCAAAATTTTCATCTTTCGGCATTAAGACATTAACTAATCAATTAGGTACCAATTTTGGGTGTATCGAGGGTGCTAACCCTTCCTCGTGCGTAACCAATTCTCGAACCCGTCTTTCTGATTTTCGTAGACCAAAATCATTGTTTTGATAAATCAATCTGATTATTAAAAACAACCACTTTTTGAGGTGACCCAATCACACCTCAGCAAAAAAGGATTGGTGGTGACTCCCAAGTTTTTCGTTTTCATTTTTAAAAATCCTAGTCGACCCATTTTTCCAAAAAATGTTTACGACAGCTTGGCGACTCCACTGGGGACATAAAGAGAGTCAGGCCGTAAATTGATTATTTTCTGTCCTATGTCAAAAATTTGAAAATTCAATTTGAAAATTTGGAAATTTGATTTGAAAATTACGATCTTTTTGTTGCATTTGTTTGTTGCTTTCTTGCGCACATTACATTGCATGACCATTGTGGTCGCACCTTTAAGTGGGAGCGAGAAGCTATTCCTTCGTGAGGTTTTCACCTTCGCATGGGCTAGTGGATTGCTTCCGGGATACATCTGTACCTATGTCTTTGTGAAGTTTTCACTTCTGCATGGCCATAGGGAAATGTTTTCCCCTGAACCGAACTCGGTCCGTATGAGCCTATAATGGGTGAGGATTCAGGAATCTGCTGGTTCAGGTACCCTTCTTTAGAACCAAACCCCATATAGTGAGCCTTAAGAGCCCACCTTAGGTGGAACCATTCCAAACCCCTAGTGGTCACCCGGATAAGTACTCTATTTTGTTTATTTCTCCGGTGCTAACATGTTTTGTTTTATTTACGATTGCATTGCATGGCACTGCATCATCTTAGAAAGGAAGTGTTGATTCATATTCGATTGCTAAATAGAAGAGTTTTTCATAAGGAAATGGGTTACTTGATAAAGTGGATTATAATACGGTCGTTCGAACATAGTCCAGGTAAACAACGAGAGAGGGCTGATAGTCCGCAGAAGAATTCAAGACTTTACCCGAGGATTCAAGCCGACAAGGATTATTCAAGAGTCATCATGTCTCAAATTTCTTAAAAAAGCTTATGACTATCGCGGAGGAAAAGTGAGTGAAGATGTACAGCCTGGACCAAGCAACAAGGAGCTAAAAGAGGCATCTATTGAGAAAGTTCACGGGACACGACCATAACATCCGGATATGAAGAAAAAGATTGGTGTCTTCACCTGAACTATAAGGGCAAGGCCGCATGTGTAATCCATTTTATGTAAAGGAATCTATTTTCTAGAAAAGTTTTTCTAATGGAATTGAATTCAGAATCAACGCCTCTCTTTCTTTGTGCATTCATGCATCTGCATGGCATTACATCATATGCGTTAAGTTTCATAAAAAAGACCCTGATTGATTAAAATTATGGCTGTTACCCTGGAAACCAACGAAAATCCACCAACTACCTATCGCCACAATACCCGTCACAAAATAAAGGCAATGTATAAAGAGTAGAAAGGTTGGAAAAAAATACAGAAAGAGATGCAAGAACATATACAAGCACAAATTCAACAGCAGCTGGTTAAGATCCAGCAGGACATGACAGAAAAATGATGGAATCTAGAGAAATATGATGTCTCAAATGACTCAGATGACGCAGTTGTTGAATGGGCTTATGGATAAAGGAAAGAGCCCCATGATTAATGCAAAGGAGAATACTGAGTATCCTCAACACCCCATTGGTTTTACTCCACCTCATGTACAGGCGCAACCCAAGATAAATCCAAAAACCATCTGTCACTATCAGGCCACAATAATTTCAGTCGAAGCCTCGATACCAATAAGTTTTCAGGCTGACTCAGGCTCGAACCCTGGCAATACTTCAAATAATCCAATTGTTCCTGATTTGGATGAAATAGCTGAAAGAGAAAGGGCAAAAGTAGAACTACCAAGAAAGCTAGAAGATAGATGTAAATGGTTGGAGGAGAAGTTTAAGGCAATAGAAAGTGCTGACAGCTATTATGGAGTTGACGCTAAAGATTTAAGCTTGGTCTCAAACTTGGTGCTTCCATACAAGTTCAAAATGCCTAAATTCGAGAAATATAATGGGACAAGTTGCCCTGAAGCTCATATTACTATGTTTTGTAGAAGAATGACGGGGTACATTAATAATGACCAACTGTTTATCCATTTCTTCCAAGATAGCCTTGTAGGAGCAGCAGCCAAATGGTACAATCAGTTAGCCCGTTCCCAAATTGGTGTATGTAAAGACTTGGCTCAAGCTTTCATAAAACAATACAGCCACGTGACAGACATAGCGCCTAATAGGATTACACTCCAGAAGATGGAGAAGAAGGCAAACAAGAGCTTCAGGCAATATGCCCAGCGATGGAGGGAGGTGGCGACGCAAGTCCAACCACCACTCTTAGAGAAAGAGACAACCATGCTTTTTATTAATACACTAAAGGCCCCGTTTATCACTTATATGCTAGGAAGCACTACAAAGACCTTCTCGGACATTGTAATGACGGGAAAAATGATTGAGAATGCCATAAAAAGTGGAAGGATAGAGGCAGGAGAAAGTGACAAGAGAATGGCCACAAGGAAGAAAGAAAATGAAGTGAATAATACAAGCATAGGGCACTCAAAGTCAATTACCGTTAATTAGCCAAAAATAGTGACTACTGGGTATCAGGGTTCATCAAGAAAAGAATCTGGCACAAGGCAAAACACTGAAAAACTCTAATTTACGTCGATCCCAATGACGTATAAGGAGTTGTATCAAAGTTTATTTGATGCGCATGTTGTGTCCCCCCACTACCCGAAACTGATGCAACCTCCATACCTAAAATGGTATGACCCAAATGCTCAGTGTGAGTACCACGCGGGGGTCACAGGGCATTCTATAGAAAATTTCCTTGCTTTGAAGAAATTGGTGGAAAAATTCATCAACATGGGTATTGTGAAGTTAGATGACGCTCCAAATGCAAAAATATGAACCTGGGAGAGTTTTGAACAATGGAACTTTGGAAAAGATCCCTGTGTTTTTAGGACTAATTTAGAGTAATATTCAAAACACGCTTGTTGCCTTAAGCCTAGAGGCAATAAGAGTCCTTTTGTGAAATAGGCTTGTTTCCAAAATCTTTATTTCAATAAGATGCATCTTTTGAGTAAATATTCTTTTATTTTTTTCTTTTTCCATTTCATACTATGAATTCTCTTATTCTTTGAGCTCTCTATCAAATATTTTTTTATTCTTCATCCATGATCACATCATACAAATAAACATTCTCAGATTCATTTAAATCTTTCTTCGTACCTACAATAGATACCCAGATATCAAGACATGAGCGATGCTGTTACTGACTCCCTTTTGAGTGAGATATGGGTTTAGAAGGATCTAAGGATTTTGAAGATGGCAGAGATTGTAGCTTATCTTTTGATTTGTTAAGGATGGTAGAACAAGATGAGAATAGACTCTACATTGCAAAGGGTCAGTAGGCGTTGCGAGCTTAGGAAATAGGCAAAGATCGAAGCCTAATTCATCACAGAAAGAAGGCGAGACATCATTGAGTCATTTTCAATAATTCAAAGATATTTTCGTACAATCATATTAAGCACACCAGGCTACTGAAACGTGGGTATGCTGGTAAGATTGGTGTTTAAAGAACCCATGTTAATGGTTCTACAACGGCCAGGCTAATCAAGAGGTTTGGGCCACTGGTTTACCAAGAAAGGGAAATTGCATCAGTTATGCCGTAAATGCCAAATTGAGGAAGACAAGACTTATGTGCCTCCTCCATTTTTCCTATATGTGGGGCATGGATGTTATCAAGCAAGTCTTATCAAAGGCTTCTGGCCAACATTGATTCATTTTCGTGGATGTCGGTTACTTCACTAATATGGTGAAAGTCGCTTCATATGCCAATCTTACAATGTCGACAATCATCAAATCCCACTCTCGAAGTAAAAATAAAAAGGGATCGCTGGGAAAAAGATTGAGACTTGTGAAGACTGTCATCTGTGCTTGTCGAACGTCTGGTAGGACCCTCATCGGGGCAACACATTTCTCATTGATTTATGGAATAGAGATAATTTTGCCCATGGAAGTCAATATTCCTTCTATCTGAGTTTTATTAGAGTTGAAGATGGATGAAGCAGAATGGATCTAATCCCAATATGATTAGCTGAACTTGATCGAAGAAGAGAGGCTAAAAGCCATCCTTATGGTCAAGTGTACCAAAAGCAAATGATACGGGCCTGTAACAAGAAGGTTCTCCTTAGAGAATTCCATGAAGGAGGCCTAGTTTTGGAAAAGATCCTTCCATACAAAATGACTTCAAAGGAAAGTGGATGCCAAACTAGTAAGGACCTTATGCAATAGAGAAGCCCATTTTGAGAAGCAGGGATATTGACCGAGATGGATGGTAAGGACTTGCCCAGTCCGATGAATCCAGATTCAATAAAAAGTTTTCCAAAGAGAAAAACATATAAAAAAATAACAAAACACAAAAAAGGAAGAAAAAAAAAAGAAGAAAAAGGAGAGGCCAATGCGAAAACCCCAAAGGGCACTTTGAGACCAAAGGGGATTTGAGTTGAAAACCTAAAAAGGGAAGGTCAAATTTTAATCGAAAGTGAGGCATACTACGCTTGAATTAACAATGAAGAAGTATGTTACGTTTTGGGACATCGACAAAGTATTCCGGATCCCCTAAACACATATTGAGCTTAAAATGGTCCTCAAGAAGTTTGAACAGAAAAGCTTAGGCTGCGATATCTAGGGCACCTAGTTTCCATTTTACCCATTCTGAATTTGCTATCTTTAATTATTTTATTCATTTCAAAATACATTACCAATAAATTTCTTTCTTGATTGCATTTGCCTAACCTATTTGTTTCGAGCTATACTCCTAATTAATTTCATTCTTGTCCATTGCTATGATCCTTTTCAAGCATTTTGCATTGAAATAATGATTAGTGGACTAATAATACTTTCATAAAAGGAGGTTCGCATATTACTATAGAAGCTTTTGAATAATAAAAGAACTTGAAACAAGACTATTGTTTAAAACCCACCAAGTTTAGGGGATGGAAATATTGGGAGAAGACGAGTCTAAACTGAGACTATTTCTCTAGATTTTTGTCAAAAATGGTGATTGAACAAGATGACAAGATATTACGTCAATGATAAAATCTTGATGAAAAATAGGCAATGTTAACTCGAGTGAAAAAGGGGAATCATTCTCGAGAAATATGGTATTTGGCATCCATGCAAATATCATGCATACACATTTGGTTAAGGTCACCCGGGGAGTGATCAGTTGATGGAACAATTTATAGATTCTATATGTTTGATTTGCAGCCGGTTGGATTGAAGATGAAATAAATTCTATACCCTTGAGTTGCAGTAGGATGGATTGGAGAAGACTCAGATCCTATACCACTAAGTCACAATAAGATGAACCTTGAAGCTACAGTGGGGCAAATCTGTTGAACAAAATATAATCATTTTCTCGGGTTTTCTATTGAGAATACCAGCTGAACAAGATGACATCACAATACGTCAGTGATAAAGCCCTGATAAACAATGAGTGATGACACCTAAAATAGGAATCATTCTCATAACATTTTCACATTTGTATATCATAGCATGTCTAAATAGGAGCATTTGACTTATTTCGATCATGGCATCCTAATTATTAGGCATAAGCATGTACCCATTCTATAGGTTATGTCCTCAAGAGGACAGTGTAGTAAGGTAGATTGAAGACATCCGATCTTGTCTCCCTGAGTTTGCAATGGAGCAGATTGAAGATAGCAGATCTGGCATTCCTAAAGTTACAGGAGTAGATCGAAGACATCAGATGTTGACTCCCTGAGTTTGCAGTGGATCAGACGGAAGATAGCAGATTTGGCATTCCTGAAGTTACAGGAGCAGATCGAAGACATCAGATCTTGTCTCCCTGAGTTTGTGGTGAAGCAGATTGAAGATAGCAGATCTGGTATTCCTAAAGTTACAGGAGCAGATCGAAGACATCAGATCTTATCTCTCTGAGTTTGCAGGAGCAGATCGAAGACATCAAATCTTGTCTCTCTAAAATTGCAGTGAAGCAGACTGAAGACAGTTAATCCTATCTCTCTAAAGTTACAGTGGAGCGGATTAAAGCGACAAATCCTATACCTCTGAAGATTACAGTAGGTGGGATTAAATCCATTATAACTACAAATCTCATCTTTCAAGGTTATAGATCTTATCTTACTAAGCAGTAGTGAAATAGATCGAAAGCCACAATTCTTATATCCTCGAAGTTCCAGTGGAGTAGGTTGAGGCTACAAATCCCTTCTCCCTGAGTTTACATGGAGGATCAGTCCTTATTTTTTTGAAATTTCAGCAGAGAAGATTGAGGTTATGAATCTCTTCTCACTGAATTCTTATCTCCTCAAAGTTCCAGTGGAGTAGGTTGAGGCTACAAATCCCTTCTCCCTGAGTTTACATGAAAGATCAGTCCTTATTTCTTTAAAGTTTCAGCAGAGGAGATTGAGGTTACGAATCTCTTCTCTCTGAATTCTTATCTCCTCGAAGTTCCACTGGAGTAGGTTGAGGCTACAAATCTCTCTTCTCTCTGAATTCTTATCTTCTCGAAGTTCCAGTGGAGTAGGTTGAGGCTACAAATCTATTCTCCTTGAGTTTACATTGAGGATTAGTCTTTATTTCTTTGAAGTTTTAGCAGAGGAGATTGTGGTTATGAACCTATTCTCTCTGAATTCTTATCTCCTTGAAGTTCCAGTGGAGTAGGTTGAGGCTACAAATCCCTTCTCCCTGAGTTTACATTGAGGATCATTCCTTATTTATTTGAAGTTTCAGCAGAGGAGATTGAGGTTACGAATCTCTTCTCTTTGAATTCTTATCTCCTCGAAGTTCCAGAAGAGTAGCTTGAGGCTACAAATCCCTTCTCCCTGAGTTTACATTAAGGATCAATCCTTATTTCTTTGAAGTTTAAGCAGAGAAGATTGAGGTTACGAATCTCTTCTCCCTGAATTTTATCCTGAAGTCACAGTGGAGCAAGTTAAAAATAAACCAATCTCATCCTCTCGAAGTTGCAGCAGGAGCAAATTGAAGCTACATGTTCTATCTTTCTAAAGTAGAGGTGGAGTGGAGCAAAGCAACAAGATGCAGTGGACTAGAATGAAGCTACCTAAAAGCACCAAAACAAGTCAAGACTTGATGAGACAGGGCAAAATTGGTCTTTCTTAAAAGTCTTTGCTCCGTTCTCGTTACACGACAACAAGCAAAGAGGGGCAGCTGTATAAAGCCCAATTTCCTCGGGGCCCATTAAACCAAACCAATACTAAACCCATTACAACCAATTAAGCCCAAGCCTAAACAGATCCAACACTAACCCAAAACTCAGACCAACACTAAATTTTCGGAAAAAAGAAACTTAACCCTAGCCCCCTAATACAAGTGGCGCCACAACCTAGTCCCCTAGCCTGCTGCACCGCCACTGCTCCACCGCCCGTGTTAGCACCGCCCATGACCTGTAAACAAGGTAGAACATAGTAAGAAAATAGCAAAAACATCAAGCAACAATAGTAAAAAACATGCACCATCTTTTGGCTATTTAAGCCCAAAAACAACATTGTAAAGGGGGATTCTTTTTCTTTTTGGAATACAAAAAAAAAAAAAATAAATTTTAAATCACCAAAAGCAAAGGTTCAAGCACTAACATTCAATACAACGAATAATACACGAAGCAGAGATTGGAGGGGTTACTTTGATTGATTTTATCTTTTATTTGCGTTTCTTTTTCGAAACTATACATATATATTATTTTTAAAAAATAAAAGAAATTTTTACCTGTTTCAAAATTTTGGCCACCGTGTACAGTGGCCGACGGTGGTCCAATGCCGAAAAGTTGGCCGGATTCTGGGCCAAAAGAGAGAGGGGCTTGAGAGAATTTTAAAGAAAAGGTTTTGTTTTTTTTTGAAGAGGGATGAAACTAATTTTTTTGGGGCAAATTTTAGCTTTTATAACAATCGGAAATAACGTCATTTTCGCTAAGGGTTACTAGCGCCAAAACGGCACCGTTTTATGGCTACCCGCGCCCGAATCGACCCGACCAAACGACGCCAAAACGGCGTGTTTTCACTGGCAAGGGATATTTATGCTTCAGTCCCTCCGCTTTTGAGGATTTTTTAATATGGTCCTATTTTGTTTATTTGTTTTTAAAAAAATTTTGCCATTAACTTTTATTTTCATGTCAATTTAATTCTCGAGCCTTTTAACAGGCAAACGCCACAAACGGCGCTGATTTTGGAAAAGGGATAATTTCCCCGATGATCCTTCCTCCTTTAAGCGCGTTATTTTTTAGTCCTTATTTGATTTTATCTTATGATTTATTGCTATTTCAGCACTTTAATTTTATTTTAATTTTAGCTCAGTCCTTATTTGTTTATTTTCATAATTTTAGTGTTATTATTATTAATTTTATTATTATTATTATTAGTATTATTATTAATCGTATAATTGTTACTACTATTATATTTGTTATTATTATTATTTTTTATTATTACCATTGTTATTTCATTTTTATTACTAATATCATTATTATTATTATTATTATTATTATTATTATTATTATTATTATTTTCATTATTACTCTTATTCATTCATTTATTACTTATTATTATTATTATTATTATTATTATTATTATTATTATTATTATTATTATTATTATTGTTATCACTTAATATCTTTATTAATACTATTATATTTGCTATTATCATTACTTTACTACCATATGTATTATTATTATTTTATTTATTTATTCTTTTATATTTTCTATTATTATTATCATTATTTTCTTATTAATGTATTATTACATTCCATATAAGCTATTATTATTGTCATTATTGATACATATATTAACATATTATTGTTACTATTTTCTTTTATTACTATTATTATTGTTATCACTATTACTATTGCTATTTTTACTATTATTATTGCTATTTTTTTGTTATTATTATTATATTTTCTCTTTGTATTTATTACTTATTCTTATTTTTATTTATTTTTTGTTTTTGACTTGTTTTATTTTATTTTCGTCTTTATTATTGTTATTCATATTAACGCATTTATTACCATTTTGCTACATATATTCACATTGTAATTTGTTTTACATTTCATTACAAACTTGTGTTGTATTAATTTTTACTCGATACAAAATTGATTCTTTTCATAAAGGTAATATTCCGTATTTAGAAATTCGAGAGGTCGTGACCTAACGTATTGAGTTTCGATTTTTCTCGTTTAATCTAAATAACGAATATCATTTTAAATCGCAATAAGTTTAAATAAATAAAAGCTTATTCTCGAGAATTCGAGATGTTGTGTTCTAACGTGTTGGATGTGACGTCTCGTTAACTCGAGATAAGATTTCTAAATAAAGGCAATGTTCTGTATTTGGAATTTCAAGAAATCGTGCTCTAACGTGCTGGGTTTCGATTTTTCGTTTGGCCAAATAATCGAATATCCTTTTGATATTTTCAATGCATGAGTCTCAAAAATCATGAGAGGATCTTGGATTCGAGGATTTAAATTATCGTGTCCTAACGTGCTGGATGTGATATTTTCTTCCTTTGGAGCGAGAGAATCTTAATTCGAGAAAATTTAAACATTTTTAAAAGAGATCATACTTTTAAAATCTTTTTTTCAAAATTTTCAACTTTCGACATTAAGACATTAACTAATCAATTAGGTACCAATTTTGGGTGTATCGAGGGTGCTAACCCTTCCTCGTACGTAATCGATTCCCAAACCCGTCTTTCTGATTTTCATAGACCAAAATTGTTGTTTTGATAAATCAATCTGATTATTAAAAGCAACCACTTTTCGAGGTGATCCGATCACACCTTAGCAAAAAAGGATTCGTGGCGACTCCCAAATTTTTCGTTTTCATTTTCAAAAATCCTAGTCGACCCGTTTTTCCAAAAAATGGTTACAGCAATGACATCTGAATCACCTTCTAATATTTTGTTGTTGCCTTTGATTGATGAGTGCAGGATACTCATCTAATCTATGATTACTAGTTGCTTGAAGCAGAAGGGAGTACCTTTCAACCCTCTTCTCCCTCGAATGTTTAGAAATTGGGATGTACTATGTATTGAACAATATTTTAATTGTGTTTTAATGAAACCTAGTTCCCTTTTTTACCAAAAAAAAAAAAAAGTAACCTAAACATAATACATTAATCTTTTTAAGAAAATCAACCGGTTGTATGAGTTAATCTATCTATCTATCTATCTATCTATCTATCTATCTATCTATATATATATATATATATATATATATATATATATATATATATAAGTTTTTCCAAACTGTAAATCTTAAATTCTAAAATTACGTATATATAAAAGCATGAATTTAGAAAAGCTTTTGAATTGATGAGAATACTCTTTTCCTTTATCATATTATTAAATTGACATCTAAAATAATTATAATTTAATTTAGAATTTTTAATTGTCATTTAAGCATCGAGATAATTATAAATAGTATTGAGATCTAAATATAATATAAGGTTAACGAAAAGTAGTAAGTGTGATAAGTAGATGTGATAATTACAAATTTTATTGATATATAAATATAATTACAATTTAAAAAATTATTAATTGACATTTTTAATTATAATTTCATTTAGGTTTACTAGACGTAAATTAGTTTGGTTGCTCAATTGAAAAAATAATATATTAGAGAAAAGGTATCCTTTTAAAATTGTAGAATTATATTATTTAATTAATTAACATATGTAACATTGAAACTAGTTATTTGAAAAATACCATGTATAAAATTCTAGTTTTTAAAATAATTTTATCTTAGTTCGTATGCCACTCTTAAAAAATGAAGTTAACATATTAGTTGGTACCTAAGTTTAGTTTTAATGCTTATTTTAGTATTTGAGTTTTTTTCATTTTGATACTTGGGGTTTTTTGTTCTAGTTAAGTACCTGAATTTGGCTTAAATGTTCAATTTGATACTCGAGTTTTTTGTCCTAATTAAGTAACTATATTTTTTTTGCTAGAGCACATGTGTTAAACATTCATTAGGCCACATGATGTCATTTGGCTTGGGTAGCAAATTGAACACTAATTGGGATTAAAAAAAAAAAAACCTCAAGTACCAAATGGAACATTGAAACCAAACTCGGATACTAAATTATATAATAACCCTAAAAATTAATAATGTTATGGAATATTTAAGTTTGATTCACAACATTTATTTATTGGTTAATATGTAGGTTGCCCATTGAACTTGTCCAAAAGTACTTAGCTGGTACCTGAACTTGTATTTCGTCACCTAGGTTGATACCTCTGCACTAACACCGTTAGTTTGTGCTAACATAGTAGACATTAATAAAAAAAGTAATTTTTTTTAAAAAATATAAATTAATTTAAAAAAAAGTATAAATTTTTGGACAAATTTAGATACTAACTAGATACTTTTGGACAAGTTCAAGAGGTAAACTATATTTTAACCCTTAAAAAATCAACGAAGCTAACAAATTAAGGCAATATGTGTGATGAAATACAAGTTCAGCTATCAACTTGATATAATAAAAGATCAGGTACCAATTACAAAATTTTAAACAAGTTTAGAGGGTAAACTAGAAATTAAGTTATTTATTTATTTATAGACTGCAATGTTTTGTATAAGAAAAATTTAAAAGTAAACAGAATTTACCAACTTGCAAGAATCAACAGCATATATATTGGAACATGAAAAATTACTTGCAAATTCTTGTCATATTGTACCTATATATGAAAAATTAAGAATGTTCTTCGCTTTGTTACAATTTGACTAGTGGACCGAAATTCCTTGCAAGGTTATGAAGTTTTCAACATTTTTTAATAAAGGAGATGGAGAAAGGTTGTCCAAAGTTTTAACTTTAAGGGATTGTTTGGTTGGTGGAATTTTTTTATAGTAATGTAAGATTTTTGAATGTGATTATTGTATTTGAATTTCAAATATTATTGTAAGATAGATATCTTATATTCCCAACCATGATGATTATGTAATATAAGGAGATAATTTCAATATCAGTTCTTGAAATTTGAAATTTTAGACAGTTTTATCCTTTACTTTTATTATTTTAATCAATTTCATTGTCTTTTTCCATGCAAATAAAATATAAGTTTAATTAAAAAATTGTTTTTTCCTTTTCCTTTTCCGATCTAAATAGTGAAAATTTGGTGCCTTAATTGGTTCAATGATATTAAAATGAATGGTTGATAATTATATATATTCACCTTAGACATGTTTAAGGGTTGTGTTATCTGTTCAAATTTAAAGGCCGTTTAAAATTTAAGAGGGTTTAAGTAAAATATTAGACTCAAAAAATGAGTTTAACCAAAAATATTAGGCCTGTTTAAAATATAAATCGAGTTTAGGCTTGAACTTTTATGGCATGAGGTTGGCCTAGCCCTTTATCACATTTTTAATATATCATGTTATATAATTTATAACACAAAAAATTAAATCTATAGTTATATATAATATAATATTGTAAATATTAAAAGTATTAAGTTATCAATATACAAAATTGTAATAAATGAAATATTTATAAAATTATTATTTTTAAAATAAAAGAATATAATATCATTTTTTAAAAAAAAGCCAATTCTAAAATGAGCTATTGGGTTAGCCATTTATAATATGGGTGAGTTTGGATAAAAATTAGGCTCATATTTTGGGTCGAATGAATTTAAATAAATATAAAATGTATTAATATCATGCTTAAGCTTGATCCGAATCCAACCCAACCCGACTTATAAATACCTCTAATTCACATGAAAATAATCATATACATTCATATATTCACAACACTTAGTTACTTTTAAGAAAAATCTAATCGACCATAGCCACTCCAACTCTCTCTCATATATTCCAAGTATGGATTAATATATTATTTTTATTAAATAAATATAAAATTCTATAAAGCAAACAATTGATAAGGCATATAAATAAATTATCATAATTAGGTTCTATTACTCTAACAAAAAAAAAAAAATCAATGGTTGCTTAATTAAATTCAAAGGTTAACATCAAGATGTATTAAAATGAATTTTATAAAAAAATGAATTTTATAAATTGTCATAATATTATAAAAGAAGTGAGACTAAAAATATTAAAGGAGTTTTAATTTAAAAAATAAACAAATTTTATAACAATATGATTATTTAGTAAAATATATTTTTAAGTAATCTTATATTTTAGCAATCAAATACTAAAATTTTATATTCTAGCTAAATAAATCCAACAAAATATTATAATATATTCGGTAATGTTCTAAACATTCTATTTTCTTTTTACCAAAAATAGTTTTATATTATCTAATCCAAATGCTCTATTAACTAAATATTTGAATCAAACCAAACCATTGTCATTACATCGATTTAATATTAAAGCTAATTGGAGTAGTGACAATAAAAGGCTAATGATTTTATTGATACAAATCAAAAAATTTCTTGAGCTTTGTTGATTGTGCCTAATTAAGTTGGATTCGGGAGATTTATGGGTTACTTAGCAAATGAAAAAGAAAAACTTCTAAACCCTTATATTTTTATTGTATGTAAACTAAGACGACATCAACCGGGTACATAGGGCCTTCCTCCCACCTCAAAATGATAAATAAAATTCTAAAAGTATAAATTAACGTAATCATAAATTTACACTTCAATTTCAAAATGATAATATAATGATAAAATAATCGATTAATATAATGGTAAAACTATTTTTAACAATTTAAAAGTTTATAATTTAATTTTGACCTCCTAAAATTGTTGGACAAAACACGTTAGTTAACAAAATAAATAAATAAAAATAAAATATAAATAGAATGATTTATAATTAATTTATCAAATACAAAAATCAAATAAAACCATGATAAATAGTTGAAATAGAAGGAGAATCGAGATTTTATAAAACGTTGAGATCCGTGAAACATAATTTCTTTAAGACAAATTCGGCAGCTCCTACAGTACTTGGAGTAATGTTGGTCCAAAGTCTCCCAGGATAATACAACAGCAGTGATCGAAGTAGTAGCACCTCTACCACGATCAATGGAACGAACAATGCCTTTTTCTATCAGAAGAATATTTAGAAAACACGAAAAATGGAAAAAAAAAAGATTTTTGAGAACAACATAATTTGGGCAAGAGAAATTCTTAGAGAGTATGAGAGTGTGTGTGTAAAAACCCTTTAGAATCATGACCTTTTATAGGCATGGAGAGTGTTGAAATTTTGGAAATAATTCACATATATAAACACACCCCACACTTGGTATTTAACCAATGTGAGATCTAAACCTTTTATTTTTCCTCAACAATATTTCCAAGTAGCTTACTTTGAGCATCAATTTCTCATTCATCACTCAACCATTTTGAGCATATGATATACAGTTGTAAAGGTCTCATGGAGTAGAATATGAAACCATAAAATTATGATTCAAATCTCCACATTTACCTATTGAGAATATGCATCAAAGTTACCAAAAAAATACAATTTTTCCAACAAAAATAAATTTCAAGTTTCGTCCCTAATGTAAATTAAAATTGTGGCACTCACAACGTGGGTGAAATTTTTATATGAAAATTATATATATTTTTTATAAGATAATGAATGTTAAAAGAAGAGTGGGGTTGGTTTGGGTTGTGGTTTTCCGAGGAAGATGGTTCTCCAAATTTACGGTGTTAACTAAGTTAAACTGAAGTTAGCCTAACTCTGTTGATTCAAATGCTTTTGTGAGCATCGTAGATGGTTAAATTCATGTTCAAGCATGGTCTTCAACAAGTGCTTAAACATTTTTCAGGTATGGAAAATATTTTCTAGATGACGGCTGTCGATTCCACCAATATAAACTTACACCTAGTTGCAAATTCAAGCAGTATAGGGAGTAGGGTCGATCCCACAGAGACTGGTTTTATTGGACCTCTTGACCAGATTAATGTCTGGGCAATTGTCGTGCCCGCGATGTTTGGGGGGTAAAATATTAAACCTGAAATAAACACGAAAATAAAAACGTAAAAAGTAACTGACTAAATAGGAAAATAAAATTGAAATAATCTGAAAAGAAATCGATTAATCTTAGCTCAGCCTTAAGCGCGGGTTTTTCCGTCTTTGACTCGATCCTCGAAATTAGATAAACTCATCTTTTCCGGTAAGCTAGTTATAACTACCAAGGACGCCTTGGACACCAACTCTTCCCTATGTAAGTTAGTTATGGAACGTCCTATAACTAACCCTTACCGATCGAACAATCTACGAAACATTCGTGATTTAGAACTTTGGCAGCTTTGCGTTCTAGAAGGGCCTAGCTCGAACCAATGCCCTCAAACATTGGGACTTTCAAATCCGGTTACTACTTCCCTTGACGAATCCAAATAGCAATCTCCACTTGGCACGCCAATGTGTTCACAGAAAACCGATTAGACAATCGATCCTTTCGGAATCCCAACTGTACGTCCAGCCGCACTAACTCAAATGATGTCTTTTTTAACTTAGCACGACTTGACTTTGTGAGTTGACGAAGTCAAACTCTTAATCCGGAGAAATAATAAGTATCAGAAATTTGGAGTTGAATGGCTCGGGTTCGTAACTCACGGGTTTTTGACGGGGTTGATACCGGCTTAAAGCTGAAAGGGGTTTAGTGAGGCATGATTTTACTCATGCTTGAAGGTGGTGGAAAGTGTTTTTGTGGAGGATGATGGAAATTGGAAAGGGAAGGGGCTTTGAAGGAAATTAAACCAATTTTGGGAAAACAAACAAAAATAATTGAAATAAGCAGAATGTTGGACGTTGGCTTGAAAAATAGAATAAAAGAAATCCTATTCAAAATTGAAATAGGAAAATAGAGAAAAACAACTCCAAATAGGAATAGGAAAAGAGAGAATTGATTGATTGATGATCATCCAATTACAAATAACCCCTATTTATAGTAATGGATTTACTAAAAATAGACTTAATTAAATTAATATAAAATCTTAAATAAAAAATAAAAATAAACAAATAAAAATAAAATAAACTAAAAATAGAATTTTCTATTCTTGGCTTTTTACAAAGTCAAATTGCTTGATGAGTCCTTGGCTTCCTCTATCTTTTTGATTTGGCCCTATTTCCATGATTTTCTTTCAATTTGGCCCTTTATAGCTTGTTTTTGATCAATTGCATCCCTGACAAGATTTAATCATAAAAATACAAATTTAGCAGGGATTAATTCAGAAATAAATTGAATTACATACAAGAAATCATGCAAAACAATCATGTTATCAAATCCCCCTATTAGCTCATGCTTGCCCTCAAGCATGTTGTTCCTTCAGACATTAAAATTAATTCCACAATTTATTTAGAACCGAGCCTATTTTCGGCATCCTTACTCAATGTAAACAACATAGGCAAAAAATAATTAAATAAATGCTCAGAACATATAGTTTAATCAACAAGACAAGTCTCGTAAAATTCGACATATGCGAACTAGATAATTTCATAAAATAGAGTTTGAATCCAATAAATTGCAAGGCATTATTAATATACTTTTAGAAAAATAAACTAGACATGGTCAAACCTTTTTACGCGAACTAGGATGACAACCCAAGCACCCTATCCCGTTACTCAGTTCAAACAGTCTTTATTATTGGGCTCTGCTAGTGGAATGTTATTAAGCCTTCGACTTGTCACTCGAACCTTTTTACGCGAGATGAGATGACAACCCAAGCACCTCACCCCGGTTACTCAATCCGGTTACATTCTCGAGATTTTCATTCATAACTTGAGCCTTTATTTCTTTATTTATTCTTCTTTTTTTCTTTTTTTTTTTCGTGCATAAGAAAATATTTTTCAAACAATCAATTCATGAAAATCTAGTTACATACATCAATCTTAAAACACAAGTGTTTGTTAATCTATATTCTTGAGCATTTAAATTCAAAAAATTTTACCCAATTGTCCAAGTTGATTAAGTATGAGATTAAAGGCTCATCGTCAAAATAAACTGTTGAATGAATTCAATCTAAGATTGAACATATGCACAAGAGAAACATACAGCAAGAACTAATCAACCATCCATGCATACTTCATATATATTCATCCTCTACTTATTCTAAGCTTGTCCTCAAGCATGCATGTGTCATATTATAGATAAATAAAGAATAAATCAGTAGCTCAAATAAACAGAATGAAAAGTTCAGAGTACTCCCCATGTGTGTCTTCAATGATTTTGTCGATGTTGGGGGTAACGGCTTTGCAGGATATCAAGGATTGTGGAGACTTGATTAAAGTGAACAGATACTATGCACCGGGTAGGTTTCCAGAGAAGAGGAGGTGAGTCATTAAGACCGTTTAAGTACCAAGCTCTCCCTAGATCCAATCCTAGACATGCATATACCCATTGCCACAACTTAGCCTTATAGCAAAGAGGGGGAAGACGGTGACGGTAGTGCAGTGGCATCGGTGATGGTAGTGTGACGGCGACGATGATGACGATGGGTGCTGCAACGGTGACGGAGATGGTGACGGCAGCGTGGGTTGGTTGTGGGGGAGAGGGTTTGTTTTGAGGGTGTTTTTGGGTAAGTGTGGGTGGGTTGATTGGATGGGTATTGGGTTTGGGTTTTGGTGTTTTATGAAGGTTAAGTAGTTGGGTTTTTTTAGGTAAATATTTGTCACCAAATTAGCATGTCGTGCCCGCACCATCACTATTATCCGTCTTTCGAAAAAAATTCATGATCTTCATTATGTTCCTGAAACATCAAATCAACTGAATTAAGTAAAAATTTATTTATTTACACCTAAATCTTACTAAAACTTAAAATTAAATAAATGAAAAGAAATTTGGGTTGCCTCCCAAAAAGTGCTTTTGTTTAACGTCGTTAGCTCGACGACCTTAAATGTTATCCGTTTGGCTTATTGAGAATTAAGTTCTCCATCTTGTGCACTTGGATGTCCTTGCAGAAAGGTTTCGACCTTTTTCCATTATCCTTGAAGCCCTTCCCAAGTTCCCCTATCATTAGTGGATTGAGGAGTCTTTGAGCTTCTTCGTTCAAGTTTGTATTTTTCTCTGTCGAAATACTTGTACGTTCTAGAAATGATTTTAGCTCTGACTTCGAGGCTTTCATCACAACTTCACGTACTGGTTTTTGGATTATCGATAATTCCTCTTGCTTAACATCAAGATCAGTAGTCCTGCAAGGCACAGTTTGTAACTTATCATTGGGATGTCCCATATCCTCATAAACATTAAACCTAACCACTTTGCCATCAAATTCCATGGTGAGTGTTCCACTCCAAATGTCAATTTTCGTTCGCGGTACTTAGGAACGGCCTTTCAAGCAAAATGTCAGACGAATTAGTTATCATCTTCCATATTGATAATGTAGAAATCTACAGGGAAAACTAATTCGTTAACTTTAACAAGGATGTCTTCAAGCAGCCCTTCGGGATAGACTACTGACCTGTCCGCCAACTGGATTATTACTCTTGTCTCTTTTAAAAGACCCACGTTAATCAACTTATAAGTAGAATAAGGCATAACATTAATTGAAGCCCCTAAATCAAACATGGCTTTCTTAATGCCTACATTACCTATCTCACAAGAAATAGCAAACATACCTTGGTCCTTGTATTTGGGAGGAACTTTCTTTTGCAGTACTCAGAAGACATTTTCTCCTACATTTACTCTTTCGTTACCTATTAACCTTTTCTTGCTAGAACACAATTCTTTGAGGAATTTCGCATAACGAGGGATTTGTTTGATAGCATCAAGTAAAGGGATATTTACCTCCACCTTCTTGAATGTCTCAAGGATTTCTTTTTCCTCCTTCTCTTTCTTATCTTTTGCAAGCCTCCTTGGAAAGGAGGTGGCATCACAACTGGTTTCTGAATTTCTGACTCTGGCCTAGCTGTTGGATCCATCATTTGATTTTCCCCTTCCTTGTCTTGCCCGTAACTTTTGGCTGGCACTGTTTCCAGAACCTTATCGCTATGAAGAGTTATTGCACTTACATTCTGTCAAGGATTTGGCTCCGTCTGGAAAGGCAATTTACCTTGAGACTCTAAACGATTAACTGCCATCGAGAGTTTACTAACTTGATTAGTTAGTTCTTGTATTGATGCATCATCCTCTGTTGATATTTTGTAGCATTGGCGGCAAGTCTTTCCACAATAGCTTCTAGATATGGCTTGGGTTGTTGTTGTGGTGGTTGCAGAGGTCTCGGTTGGTACGATAGATTATATCAAGAATTACCTCTATAATTTAGGTTGAGATGATCCTTCCACTCAGGATTGTAGGTGTTGGAGAAAGGATCATAGCATCTTTGTGGAGGTCCCGAAAAATCTTTGACAGCATAAATATGTGCCGTTGAATTATCGTTAAGGATTGGGCATGACTTCTTCGGATGTTCAGACATAGTACAAATTCCACATAGATGGGTCAAATTTCTCTTTTCTGTAAGCAAAGATTGAACAACATTGGTAAGTTTATCCAATTTATCTTCTAAAGATGAAACGTTTACCCCATTAACCCGTCTTGTGGGTTCTGAATTAGGTCGATACTATTGAGAATTTATTGCCATGGTGGTTATCAGTTCTCTCGCCCCTTGAGAAGTCATATTAACAAACGCCCCTCCATTAGCTGCATCGATCATCTTCATTTCCATAGAGAGCAATCCCTCGTAGAAATACTGAAGGAGTGATTGTTCGGTCAACCCGTGTTGAGGACAACTTGTACATAGTTTTTTATACCGCTCCCAATAGTCGTAGAGCGATTCATTCTCCATTTGGCGAATTCCGCTATGTCCTTCCTAAGTTCAGCTGCTCGTGACGCTGGGAAGAATCTGTCAAGAAAAACACGAGATAAGTCATCCTCGTTGTGATAGAACCGGGGGGTAAGTAAAATAACCATTCTTTTGCTGTATCAACTAAAGAAAAAGGAAAATCCCGAAGTTTGATTTCATCTTCGGGTACTCCCTGTGGTTTCATGCTTGAGCAGACCATGTAAAATTCTCTCAAGTGGGTGTGTGGATTTTCATTCTTCAAGCCTCGAAAGGTGGGAAAAAGGTGAATTAAGCCCGATTTCAGCTCGAACGGGGTTCCTCCGGTTGGATAGTTGATGCATAACGGTGTTTGCTCGTTGGGAGTAGTAGCTAGTTGACGAATGGTTTGGTTCACCAAGGTTGCCTTTCGCTTCTTTTGGTTCAAGAAGTGTTTCGGTCTCAGGTCCAACCACTTTGACTTGTTTCCCACGTTGAATTGCCTCTGTACGAATTGCTTCGCTCAATTTTTCGACGTCGAATTCTAGGATCCCTTGTCCTAGTTCAGCTTCTACTTTACTTGCCGTTTAAGAGCTTCTGTCTCCTTTTGTCGTGCTCGCGCTGATTTTTCGATCTCTAGGTTGTATTCAAGATCACCTGATGAAGATCTGGTCATGAAGACGATTTAAACAATTGTAAGTGTTGCCAGTCCCCAGCAACGGCGCCAAAATGATGGCTGTCGATTCCACCAATATAAACCTACACCTAGTTGCAAATTCAAGCAGTATAAGGAGTAGGGTCGATCCCACAGAGACTAGTTTTATTCGAAAATTGTCTATCTCTTGACCAGATTAATGTCTGGGCAATTGTCGTGCCCGCGACATTTGGGGGGTAAAATATTAAACCTGAAATAAACACAGAAAATAAAAACGTAAAAAGTAACTGACTAAATAGGAAAATAAAATTGAAATAATCTGAAAAGAAATAGATTAATCTTAGTTCAGCCTTAAGCGCAGGTTTTTTCGTCTTTGACCCGATCCTCGAAATTAGATGAACTCATCTTTTCCAGTAAGCAAGTTATAGCTACCAAGGACGCCTCGAACACCAACTCTTCCTTATGTAAGTTAGTTATGGAACGTCCTATAACTAACCCTTACCGATCGAACAATCTACGAAACATTTGTGATTTAGAACTTCGGCAGCTTTGCGTTCTAGAAGGGCCTAGCTCGAACCAATGCCCTCAAACATTGGGACTTTCAAATCCGGTTACTACTTCCCTTGATGGAACCAAATAGCAATCTCCACTTGGCACGCCAATGTGTTCACGGAAAACCGATTAGACCATCGATCCTTTCGGAATCCCAACTGTACGTCCAGCCGTACTAACTCAAACGACGTCTTTTTTAACTTAGCACGACTTGACTTTGTGAGTTGATGAAGTCAAACTCTTAATCCGGAGAAATAATAAGTATCGGAAATTTGGAGTTGAATAGCTTGGGTTCGTAACTCACAGGTTTTTGACGGGGTTGATACCGGCTTAAAGCTGAAAGAGGTTTAGTGAGGCATGATTTTACTCATGCTTGAAGGTGGTGGAAAGTGTTTTTGTGGAGGATGATGGAAATTGGAAAGGAAGGGCTTTGAAGGCGATTAAACCAATTTTGGGAAAACAAACATAAATAATTGAAATAAGCGTAATGTTGGACGTTGGCTTGAAAAATAGAATAAAAGAAATCCTATTCAAAATTGAAATAGGAAAAGAGAAAAACAACTCCAAATAGGAATAGGAAATTAAAAGAGAGAATTGATTGATTGATGATCATCCAATTACAAATAACCCTATTTATACTAATGGATTTACTAAAATATACTTAATTAAATTAATATAAAATCTTAAATAAAAAATAAAAATAAATAAATAAATAAAAATAAAATAAACTAAAATAGAATTTTCTATTCTTGGCTTTTTACAAAGTCAAATTGCTTGATGAGTCCTTAGCTTCCTCCATCTTTTTTATTTGGCCTCATTTCCATGATTTTTTTCAATTTGGCCTTTTATAGCTTGCTTTTGATCAATTGCATCCCTGACAAGATTTAATCATAAAAATACAAATTTAGCAGGGATTAATTCAGAAATTAATCGAATTACATACAAGAAATCATGCAAAATAATCATGTTATCACTAGACTAACTATAGATAGGGTCTATTGGAATACTATAAATCCCATTTGCCATTAACTTAGAAGATTTTCCTTATTCGAAAAGTGCTTAAACACTAGTTGAAGAGAAAGCTCCCAAAAAGCATCTAAATTAAGAGAGTCAAGTTGACCTTAGTTGAAGCTAGAGTTGGGTCAAAACCTTCCACCGAAGAAGGGATTTAACCTTGACTAGGTTAGCGAAAAATAGTTTGGTGGATGCTTATCAAACATTTCAATTGGAAAGGTTTAGGATTCAATTGAAAGGATTAAAGGTTTAGGGTGTATTTATAGTTGGGGAATGAGGTATCGGAAATCTGATGAGGACATCGACACCCATGGGTGACGGTGTTAAGGTCAGACATAATTTGTATGAGATCTCGACAGAAATCTCTGAAGAGAAAAAAATTACTTCAGCATTTATGGGTGTGAGGTTAGAATAGCCACATTCCATCACATTCCAATCATCAGAATTAGATTTTGTCAAATATCTTTCGAAAAGAAGCCCAACCTCAACACCTATTGATCAAGGGCGGATTTAAGAGGACGAGTAGGGCTTCCCCCCTGAAAAAAGAAAAATTATTTATTTTGTCCTCGTATAGATGGTAATATTATAAATTATTGTATGGTAAAATTTAACTTTGACCCCTAAAATAAAAATGACTCTATTTAGTCTTTTTAAAAATGATGAAATCATATATTAATTGATAAGTCTAGGATATAAATTTATTTTATTACAATTAAGCTTATATTTCATCCAAGTTACAAGTAGTTGAAAGTGTTTTAGTAGTAATTTTATTTATTATTATGTTAAGTAGTTAATTTTGAAACATTTATTTTAATAATGTATTCTGCCAATTTAGATACGGAAAATGTGAATTTTTATCCTCGAAAGTGGCTAGTAGAAGTTAGAAATGTGGATAAAAGAATATGCTGTTAGATTTGTAAAATAAATCTGAAATAAAACTTAATAAACCAGGATCTATCATGTCAAATCATCAAGAATAAATGAAGAATAAAACTAAATGCGGAAGCGTACCTGAATCCATGAATTCCTTGCAATTTTATCGGATTTTGGGGATTTGATCTTCCAAATTAGCACACACAAGAAATTTAGAGAATATATGCTCTCTCTTTCCTAATGATGGGATATTAGAAAAGATATATTGTGTATAATTTGGAGACCATAACCTTAATATTTATAACCTTGGCATATTAGTTCAAATCAAATTCTAATTAGGCCATCATTAATTAGAATTTGATTAGAAGAGTATCTACACATATTTGACCCATACTTTATTTAATAATTAAAAGCCCAATAAAATTCTAACCAAATTAGATCACTTTTAATTTGGGCTAACCTATCATGATAGTAAATAATAACATGTAATTATTATTATTATATATGTGATGTCCAAATTTTCCAACAATCTCCCACTTGGACCACATATATATACTAATTACTTTATAATTACATGTTATTATATAACCTTATGAGCTCAAAATTTTACTATTATATCCAAAAGGTATTCCGAACAATCTCATCAATTAATTATGTTAACATAGAACCAAGGCGACTTTCGTTACATATACCGTAACTAAATCTATCCATGATCACGTATATTAACACAACCAAATGACATAAATCAAGTATGGATGTGTAGCGTGGAAATTACATGCAATATGATCTAAACATGTCTGTCGTAACCATTTTTTTGAAAACGACAAAAAAGGGGTTCGACGTTTGGTTTTAAAATAGGAATAAAATGGGAGTCGCCACCGACCGTTATTTGGTGTGATCGGATCACCTTTATTTTAATAAAACATTCGGTTTTACTAAAGCAGTGTTTTTGGTCATGAAGTTTTAAAAATCGGTCCGGAGTTGATTACATACGAGGAAGGGTTAGCACCCTCGTCGCCCAAAATTGGTACCAAAATGATTAATTAGTGTCTTAATGTCGGAAGTTTTAAAAGGTTTTAAGATCTGGATCCTCTAAAAATGTTTGGATGATTAGGGTCAAAATTTTGAGATTTCTTTGCTCAGGAGGATCGAACATCACATCCAACCGTTAGGACATGACGCTCTAAACCTTCGTAGTCAAAGCTATCTCGTGGTTTCTGAAATTTATCAAAAGGATGTTTAGTTATTTAGTCAAGCGGAAAATCGCAACCCAAAGACGTTAGGGCACTATTTCCAATTCCTAAATACAAAACATTGCCTTTATTTTTTTTAAAAAAATCTTTGAGCAGTGGAGTGACTTTTCAAAATACATCATATGGGATTGAATTTAAGAAAATGTTTGAGTCAAAATTGAAATTTCTTTGTCCAGAAGATATAAACATCACATCCGATGCGTTAGGACACGATGTTTCAATTTCTCGTAATCAAAGTCCTTTCGTTATTCGCAAAAACTTTGTAAAAGGGATGTTAAGTTATTTAGTCAAGCGAAAAATCGCAACCCGACACGTTAGGGCACTATTTCTCGAGTTTCTAAATACGAAACATTGCCTCGTTTTGAAAATTTTTAGATGAAATCGATAATCTTACAAATGATGCTTTGTCCAAAATATTGTGCAAAACAAAGATAATAAATATGGATGTGAATGTTATAAATAAAATACAAATAATAATAATATTATGATAGTAAAATGAATAAATAAATAAATGAAATGAGCGATGGCAAGATAGTAAAGACGATACTTGAAATGAAAATAATAATAATGATAATAAAAATGATGGATGCTAATAAAATAATACATACAACATAACTAAACAAATATATATACATAAAAATAATAGTATTAATAATAAAATGATAATGATAATAAAATATATGAATAATGATGTAGTCATGATAATAGTAATATGAACAAATAATAGTGAAAGTACAACCAAGATAACAAATAATAACATGTTATAATAAATAAAAGTAATAGAATCAAATAATAACGAAAATACTATCGAAATGAATAATAAAAGTAATAAAAATAAAGTTAATGAAATGTATTAATAATAAAATATCAAAATATAATAACGATAATAACAATATTAATAAAATTAACAAAAAGACTAACAAATTTGCACAATAATTAAATCGGATTGATTTGTATTAAAGATAAAAATTTTGGGGCTAATTTGAAATAAAACAAAAGGACGGGGGACTTATTGAGCAGCGTGAAAATAAAAGGACCAAAACAGCAATTCTCCCATAGACCAAACGCAGACATTTAAATGGGGACCTAATCATGAACCGTAAAAATTATTGGGGCTAATTTTGAAATCTTGAAGAGTTTAATTTTAAAATATTAAAGCGGAAGGACCAATCGCAAAATAGACCATCCTTTCGGCAAAACACGCGGATCCTAGGCGGGTCGGATCGGGTCGGGTTGCTCGGGGTGAAACGACGTCGTTTTGGGGCTTTGGGCCAAAAAGCAGCGTCGTTTGAAGGCCTATATAAAGGCCAAAAATCTGAAAAAAAGGGTCGGCGCTCATTTTAAAAAATTTCTTTTTCTCTCCCATTTCTCTCTGCAGACGAGGAATTCCGTGAGGGGGCCGCCATGATCAGTCTTGGCCGAACTCAAGCCACCGTGGACGGTGGCCGGAAAGGTAAAAACTTTGCTTTTTTTCCTTTTTTTTACATACCTTTATTTTGTTTTTTAGATTATAAGCATTTGCAAAAAAAAATAAAATAAAAAAACAAGAAAATAAAAAGAAAAAAATAAAGTTTCGAAAAAAAATCACCTCTTCGATTTTTGTTAGCAGATCTACTTTTTTATATTCTTTGACTCTCTGTTTCGTGTTTTTTGTTCGAAACCTTTCCCTTTTTTGTGTTAATCTTTTCTCCCTTTTTTTTAAAAAAAACTCGTTTTTTTTTGCTTGAATCTCTCTGCCCCTTTTTTTTATTTGATTTCTCCAGTAAAAAAAAAAAACCCTTTTACAAAGCCATTCTTCGGCCTTTTTATAGCCGAATATGTTTTTTGATTGCTTGCTGCCCTCGTTTCTGTTCTGTGTAGTCTTTTCTTTGCAGGGCGTGGGGAGCGGATGGGCAGTGGCGGGCGGCGGTGTCGAGGTAGGTTCGGCGGTGGGTGATGTCAGAAGCTGAAAGGTCGGGGTAGGTGGCTAGGGTTGCGGCGCTAGGGTTCTCAGAAACCCTAGCCTGCTGACAAAAGGAAGTGGGCCTGTTGGGCCCCGTGAGTTTGGGTTCGATTGGGCCCTTTTTATTTTGGGTTTGTTTTTTTCTTTTTTATGTAATTGGGTTTATTTATTTGGGGTGCAGTATTAGTTTATTTTGTTTTGTAAAATGGGTTTGAAGCTTGGGCCAAAATTGGGCTTATCTGGTTGCCCTCTTTGCTCATTGTCGTACAGCGGAATAGAGCAAAGACTTTCAAAGACCAATTTTGCGGGCTGGCTAAGTCTTGATTTCTTGATCCGCTTTTCTCCAAATAGCCTCGTTCTAGTCCTTCTTCTCTCGCTTTGGTCTACTCTGTCGTCTCCTTAGAAAGCAGATTCTGACTTGATTCACTCCACCGATATGTGGCTTCAATCTACTCTTTGCTGCGACTTCAATGGGATGTGACTTGTTTATTTTCGATCTGTTCTTGCAAATTTAGGAATGTCTAAACGGCTATCTTCAATCTGATCCTTGCAAACTCAAGGATCACCAGATTGAGTCTTTGATCTGCTTCTTGCAACTTCAGGAAGGTCAAATCTACTTTCTTCAATCTGATTCTTGCAAACTCAAGGATCACGGTGATATCTTGATATGCTTCCCGCAACTTGAAATTTAAATCTGCTTTCTTAGATCTGCTTCTTGCAACTTCAAGAAGGTCAAATCTGCTATCTTTGATCTGATCCCTGCAAACTCAAGGGTCACCAGACTGAATCTCTGATCTACTTCCTGCAACTTCAGGAACGTCAAATCTGCTTCTTTCAATCTGATCCTTGCAAACTCAAGGATCACCAGATTGAGTCTTTGATCTGCTTCTTGCAACTTCAGGAAGGTCAAATCTACTTTCTTCAATCTGATTCTTGCAAACTCAAGGGTCACCAGACTGAATTTCTGATCTACTTCCTGCAACTTCAGGAACGTCAAATCTGCTTCTTTCAATCTGATCCTTGCAAACTCAAGGATCACCAGACTGAATCTTTGATCCGCTTCCTGCAACTTCAGGAACGTCAAATCTGCTTCTTTCAATCTGATCCTTGCAAACTCAAGGATCACCAGACTGAATCTTTGATCTGCTTCCTGCAACTTCAGGAATGTCAAATCTGTTATCTTAGATCTGCTTCTTGCAACTTCAAGAAGGTCAAATCTGCTTCCTTCAATCTGATCCTTGCAAACTCAAGGATCACCAGATTGATGTCTTTGATCTGCTTCCTGCAACTTCAGGAACGTCAAATCTATTTCTTTGATCTGCTCCGCTGCATACTCAGGGAGACGAGATCTGCTCAACCGCGCTGTCCTTCTTGAGGACGTAACCTGTAGAATGAATGCATACTTATGCCTAATGATTAGGATGCCATGAGTATGATGAGTCAGAATGTTATGAGTATGATTCCTATTTAAGGTGTTATCACTCATTTGTCTGTCAAGGTTTTATCTTCGTTTCCCTCTCAGTGATCGTTTTCGCATGAATGGCTTGCCCCTGTGGAAATTTCGAAGCCTGCCTTGACTTCTAGCCGTCTTCCCCGGGAGTCACAACTCCTTCTTGACGAATGTTTGAATTGGTTTGTTCGACTCTCAACCATTTAGGGTTTTTGAATCTTTCCTTATCGAAAATTGGCCTGTCTTACTTTTTAAAAGTGACCAAGCAACATTATTCACCCTGCCACAATTGCTGAATCGGGCGAGGGTTTTTTTTGAAGAAATGGTCTTCACTGAGACCCCTTTTTCCAATGTCTTTATCTTGTGTTCGTGGAAGTTCTAAACAAATGTTCTGTTTTGGCTTCTGTTTTATCTAGAGATTTCCAAAGTGATCGTGGAACTTTCTTTTGTAAAATCATTAGTTCATCAATTTGTTTTTAATGCATCATGTTAATGATGGATAACGATGAGATCGATTTCAAAAGAATCAAAATGAATTTATCTATGAAACAAAGAAAATTGATTGGGGACATATTCCTCTTTTTTTGGGGAAAAGGACTCAAAAATGGTAAAATAACAACATGGATCGAGGCGCCCTAGACATCGCCAATTGGGCTTCTATATACAAGCTTCAAGAAGGCTGCTCTGAGCGTGTCATGTGTTTAGAAGACTCGAAGTATTTTGTCGATGCCCCGATATGCAGCGTACTTCCTCTTCTGTTGATTATGGCGCCACGAAATCGCGACGTGTCCATTCAAAATTTGAGCCGCCCTTTTCGGGTTTTCAACTCAAAAAGCCCTTTGGTCTCAAGGTGCCCTTTTGCGGGTTTTCACCTTGGCCTCTCCGTTTTTTTTTTTTTTTTTTTCTCAAAGTGCCCTTTGCGGGTTTTCACCTTGGCTTCTTCTATCTTAAGCAAAGTATTTTTAAGCGAATCGAGTTCACGGAATTGGGCAAGCTTTTCCCGTCCATCTCTGTCAGAATCAGTGCACCTCCCGAGAAAGCTTTCTTTACCACATACGGTCCTTCCCAGTTCGGCATCCATTTTCCTCTGTGGTCCTTTTGTATGGGGAGGATCTTTTTCAGCACGAGGTCCCCTTCGTGGAACTCCCTTGGGCGAACCTTTTTGTTGTAAGCTCGCATCATTCGCTTTTGGTACATCGGAGTGTGACGGATAGCTCTCAATCTCTTTTCTTCAATTAAGTTCAACTGGTCATATCGAGCTGGATCCATTCAACTTCATCTAGCTTTACTTGACAATACTCGAAGAAAGGTGTTTCCACTTCAATAGGTAGAACTGCTTCCATCCCATAGACCAATGAGAAAGGCGTTGCCCAGTGAGAGGTTGGACGGACGTTCGATAAGCATAAGTCTGACGGCAACTTCTCATGCCGATCTCTATAAGTCTCGATCATCTTTCCCACTATCTTTTTGATGTTTTTGTTGGCTGCTTCCACTGCCCCATTCATTTTTGGGCGATATGGTGACGAATTGTGGTGTTTGATGTTGAATTGGCTACAAACCCCTGCTATCGTGCTATTGTTTAAGTTCAGCGCGTTGTCTGATATGATCCTTTCGGGCATTCCATATCGACAAATGATTTCCTTCTTCAAAAACCGACTAACTGCTGACTTAGTGACGTTAGCATATGAGGCAGCCTCTACCCATTTCGTGAAGTAGTCGATAACCACAAAGATGAATCGATGCCCATTCGATGCCTTCGGAGATATTGGCCCAATAACGTCCATGCCCCACATGGAAAATGGCCATGGCGAAGTCATAACATGTAAAGGTGGCGAAGTGCGTGAATCTTGTCTCCATAAATCGGCATTTATGACATTTTTGGCATAGTTGATCTGATCTCCTCCATGGTGGACCAATAATATCCGAATCTCATTATTTATGCGGCCATTGTGAAACCATTAGCATGAGTTCCACGAGACACCTTCATGGACTTCTTCTAGGATTAGCTTAGCTTGGTGGCGTCTACACACCTCGGCTGACACTTGATCCTTCCTTTTCTTGTATAAGACTTCTCCATCCAAGGCGTAATCACGAGCTAATCTCCTCGGCGTCTTTTTTCATTCTCAGTGGCTTGATCAGGGTACTCACGATTCTTTAAATACCGCAATATATCATGGTACCACGGTGGGCCAGTTTTTTCTTCTTCCTCGACATTGTAGCAATGGGCTGGGTCTTGATGAATGCTCATTTGTATTGGCTTCATATCTTCGCTTTCATTTATTCGGACCATGGAAGCCAAGGTGGCTAGGGCATCGGCCATCTGATTCTCGTCCCTGGGCAGGTAATTGAAAGTGATGTCATCGAACTCTTTGATAAGTTCTTGGGCCAATCTTTTATAGATAACCAATTTTGGATCCCTGGTTTCCCATTCTCCTTTGAGTTGATAGATTACCAGAGCGGAGTCTCCATAGACTTCTAACACCCTGATTTTGTATTCGATAGCGGTGCGAGCCCCATGATGCAAGCTTCATACTCACCATATTATTAGTGCAATCGAAATCCGGTTTACAAGTGAATGGATAATGGTCTCCTTTTGGGGATATCAGATCGCCCCAATTCCATTGCCCACGACATTTGATGCCCGTCAAAATTTAATTTCAAGGATGGTCTTGGTACCTTCTTCAATGTCGCCACGTACATCAAGTCTTCATTAGGAAATCAAAATCCAGGGCTCATAGTCTTCAAGGGCTCTCTTGGCTAGAAAGTCGCTATCGCGCTCCTTTTACCGCCTTTTGGTTTACATAAGCGATGTCAAATTGAGAAAGTATATCGCCACTGGCCATCCTTCCATTCAAGGCGGTAGATTCTATCATATACTTAAGGGATCTAGCTTGAGATGAGCCATGTCGTGTGATCTGACATGTATTGCCTCAACCTTGAGTTGTCCAAATCAAGGCACAACATAATTTCTCGATTGGCGGGTACCTCATTTCACATCTTTGTGAATTTCTTACTAAGGTAGTATATTGCTTTTCTTTCTTCCCGATTCATCATGTTGACCTATACGCATCCCATCGAATTATCAAGTCTTGTTAGATAAAGGATGAGGGCTTGTGCAGTTGGTGACGTGTAATACCGGGGGCTTGAGGCAGTATTGTTTCACCTTTTCGAAGGTCTTTTGGCACTCTTCATCCCACGTGCAGGGTTGTGTTTCTTGAGGAGGCGAAATATGGGGTCACATCTCTCGATCGGTTGTGAAATGAGCCGAAGCGATGTAATTCACCTTCCTAAGAAACCTCTAACTTCTTTTTGGAGTGCGTGGTGGAGGTAATTCTTGTATGGCTCGACTTTATCTGGGTCAACCTCAATCCCTTTTCATCGACTATGAACCCAAGCAACTTTTGGACCGAGCTCAGAAGGTACACTTTAAGGTTAAGCTTCAATGAAATTTTCTCAACCTCAAGAGCAATTTTCTCAAGACACTGCACATGCTCCTCTTGATTCGGGATTTGGCGATCATATCGTCGGCGTAAACCTCAATTTCCGGTGCATCATGTCATGGAATAAGGTTACCATGGCTCTCGATATGTCGCTTTGCATTTTTAGCCCAAATGGCATTACCTTGTAGCAAAATGTTCCCCACATGGTTATAAGCGTCGTCTTGTCCATGTCCTTAGGATGCATTTTTATTTGGTTGTACCCCGAAAAACCATCCATGAAGGAGAATAACGAATATCCTGCTGTATTGTCTACTAAAGTGTCGATGTGAGGTAGCGGAAAATTGTCCTTCGAGCTAGCCTTGTTCAGTCTCGTAGTCCACGCACATTCGTACCTTCCGTCTTTCTTGGGGACGGGGACAACGTTAGCCACCAATCAAGTACTTGACCACTTGTAAGAACCACGCATTAAATTGTTTCTCTACTTCTTCTTTTATCTTTAACAAGGCGATACAGTCGCATCCTTCGAGCTTCATTGGGTGGCTTGCATTCTTCTCTTATGGGCGATCGATTGTCTTGCAATATCGATTATTAGTCCGGGCATATCTTGTACGACCATGCAAACACATCCTTAAATTCATGGAGTAGTTCGATGAGGTCCCTTTGGTTTCTGCGATAATACAAGCTCAATTTTCACCTCTTGCCCTCTCCTAGGCTCACCGTTTCTCTGGATTCTTTATGGGGTAAGATCTGTTTTCTTCTTGCTCTACCATTCTCAACAAATCCAGGAGGCAAGTCGCGTTCATGTCATTTCCAAAGTCCTGCGATTCCTCTGAACACATGTCTTGCTCAAAGCAAACCTCTGAATCAGTAGTATCATTACTCATATCATTGATGTCTAGAGACACATAATGGGTATCGAAGGGTGTATAAAGAATAAATGAATTTGAGGGCAATTATTCACATGATATGAATGAGAACAAAGAATAAATGATAAAATGTAAAATAAAAGAATATTTAGTAGAATTGAAGATGCATTTTATTAAAACAAAATGTCCGAACATAAGCCTATTTCACAAAAGAAATCTCATTGTTTCTAGGCTTAAAAACAACAAGAGTGTTAGAATATTACTCTGCAAAATCTCTAAACACTACAGAAATTCCTCGGCGGTCAATTGTCTAATGTGCTTCCAAGTTCATATGGGCGGATGCCCGACAATCTTCTTTGATCGATCTCCTCCTCGTGTATGGCATTGATGTGAGGGCGTTCCCTCTAGGAGACTCTTTTCCGGGTAAATCATTCCTCGTCTGAAGGTACGAGATATGTGGGAAATGTCATCGGTTCCCACTTAATGTCTTCTCCATTCATTTGGCATTTCTCCTTTCTTGTCTTTTCTCTATCTCCTTCTTCATTTGTTTAGCATCCGGTTTAAAACCTAAACCAAAGCGATCCCTTTTTCCTTGACGCCGGGGCTGGACTTTCCTTGGAGATATTTACCCAATCCTTTTCGGTGAGGGCTCCTTTTCCCACTGTCATTTGCAATCCCATCTGGTAGTCTTGGATAGTTTAGGTGGCGGGACTTTATTTCCTTCGAAATGAAAGTCGCATTCACGAACTCTAAGGACCGAAATGAACATTCAATGGCCTCCTCATTCGTCTCTAGGTATGGCGCTTCGTTGGTAACGATTGCTATGATATCATCTTGACGTTTATAGTTACCAACCGATTTTCTCGTCACCAATTTCAATTTACGTGCGATGATGAAGGTCTGACTCATTGAATGAATCGAGGCCTCCCTAGTAGCGGTTGTAAGAAGGCTTGATATCCATGACCGAAAGTCTACTTCATAGGTATTAGGCCGATCAATAATGGTATGTCTATTCTTCCCATCACTCTTCTTTCGGTGCCATCGAATGCTCTCACTATGTTTTGGCGAGATTTCATATGAGAACCGTCTATCGGCAACCTCTTGAGTGTGGCTAGTGGTAAGACATTTAATCTTGACCCATTATCTATTAGCATACTTGGCAAGGTATATCCCTTGCAGCGGGTAGTTATGTGTAATGCCTTTCTTGACCCCATACCTCCGTGGGATTTCGTCATCGTTGAAGTAGATGAAATTATCGGCTTATGTTACTAACAAGGCGATCCAACTTGTTGACGGATATATCTTTAGTAACATAGGTCTCATTCGATACTTTCATTAACGCTTGCGATGCACTTGAACTTCGAAGTAGTGCTAATCTGAGAGATACGGGCTGGTTGTTTGTGCAATTGTTCCACCACACTGTATTCGTTGTGTTTCAAAAATTTTAAGAACTCTTTAGCCTCTTCCTCTTTTACGGGCTCATTGATAACGGCTTGGGTTCTTTTTCACCTTGTCGACCACGATCTTGATTTTGCCGCTCCGTTCTCTGTTTTCAGGATCATAACGCTTTCCACTTCGCGTATAGGAACCTTCGTTCTTGACTTCCTCCGAGATACTAGTGGAACCTTGCGCTCCTGGTGTTGTCACATTGCAATTATAATTCCAAGGTACCCTTTTACTATCTTGGTAGGGAAAGGAAGCAGGTTTCTGAATTGTGATTTTCGGTCTTCCCTGTACTCCGCCCTCTGTGTTCCGCGAAATGATGATTCTCGGGTAATTACTTCCAGGCTTTGTCAACTCTCCCTCGGTCGCGCATATTTCCTCTTCCTCCACTCCTTCTTCATAAAACTCTAGCTCTTTGTTGTCCATGAGGCCTTGCACCAAAATTTTAAACTCAGCACATTCTTGGATCTCGTGCCCTCTCGTCTTATGGAATTACAACAATTCGCATATGTATTTTGCTTCTGTAGAATCGACTCTATCAATCCTCTTTTCACCATTTCCTTCCGGACTATTATAGCAGGGTCTTCACTTGGCGACGTCTCTCTTGATCTTTCTCACAATCTCTTCACCGATTGCGTTCACCCCTTTTTCCTCATGATTAGGCAATGGGTTCCCCTTTCTTACCAAGTCATCAAGCGCTATAACACCCATTTTGATTAGCCTCTCAACTACCTTTTTGAAGGCTAGGCAATTCTCTATCGAATGCCCCTCTATCCCTGCGTGGTAATCGCATTGAGCGTTTGGGTCGTACCACTTAGGGTATGGGGGCTGCAATGGTTGTAAGTAAAACGGGGACACGATGTGCTCATTGAATAAAATCTGGTATAACTCTTTATGCGTTATCGGAATCGGCGTGAATGGATCCTTCGAATTTGATCTAGTTCGATTCTGTCTTCTTGGCCTGCTTGCCCGGTATGCTTGCCTTTGGTGATTAATGCGATCGCCTTTGGGTATCCTCTATTATATGTACTCACATTATTTACCTCCTTGTCTTTCTTTTTAGGGCGACTCTCTGGTGCTTTCTCTGTCTCGATTTTGCCACCCTTATGGCATGCTCGATCATTTCCCTGCCATTACTATATCAGCAAAGCTCTTAGTTGTACTCCCTATCATATGGGTTATGAAAGGGCCTTGAGTATTAATAAAAAGCATGGCGTCTCTTTTTCCAAAAGCGGTAATTTGAACTTGTGTGGCTACTTCCTCCATCATTGGGCATATTGCACAAACTTTCGTTTGGCTTCTTCTCCATGTTTTGGGCGTGATTCGATCGGTAGCGCTATATCGACTATGTGCCGTATTGTTTGGGAAGGCTGTGCTAGGTCCTTCCATGACTTGATCTGAGCACTACCGGTGGTGATTGTACCATTTGGCGCGGACCAGCCGGTATCTTGAAAACAGTGAATCGTGATTGATCGTTGTTAACATGCCCGCCATCCGTCGCGAACATTGTGATGTGAGTTTGAGAACAACTGGTCCGTTGTATTTTTCAAAGTCAGGGTCTTGAATTTTGGAGGAAGTATGAGATCTGGGACTAGGCTCAAGTCTTTAGCGTCCACCCGTAGCGATGGTCGTGATCTCTATTTCCTAAACTTTTCTTCTAACCATTTGCAACGATCCTCAAGTTGTTTGGGAAGGTTTGCTTTTGCCTTATCCATTTCACCATTTCATCAAAATCGGGGACTATAGGGTTGGCGGACATTCTCGGGATTGGTACTGAACGATCGGGAAGTCTTGTTGGCATTGCGGTCTCAACTTTGCTTTGTGGCACGATAACAACAGGCGTCCTTTGGGGCATATTTACGGTGGTGCTTGGGTATTTGGCGGGGTAAATCCGGGAGGGTAAGTAGGGTCATCATTATTCCACGAGCTAGCAGCGGTGCCCTTTCCCGTTCATTGGCCAATAGTTGCGCCAGCTGACTTATCATGTTGTTTTGGGACTCTTGCATCCGTTCCATCATATCTTGTTGGAGCTTCATCATTTGCTCTTGCATCCGTTCTTGCATTTCTTTCTGAAATTGCTCAAATCTTTGATCCATTTTTTTGGTCTTAGTACGAGTCCGTGTAGCGATGTTCGGTTCCCAGATTTTCTCTTTTCTTTTCCTTTTTTCGATAATTTTAACCGATTAGGCTTCTTTTATAAACTTTAATGTATGTAATATGATGCAATGTAATGCTAATGCATGAAATGTATGCAAAAAGGCATTAATTCGATTCAACTTCCATTAGAATAACTTCTCTAGAAAACAAGTTTCTTTACATAGAATGGATTACATATAAGGCCTCGCCCTAATGCTTAAGGCCTTGACTTCCTCAAGGAGCCTAGCTAACTCTTGCCCTTGTTACGACTTTGATTCATAAAATAAACTTAGTACATCGACTTGGACTCCTAAGGTTTGCAAATGCTCATGACCTCTCACACTTGAGTCACGGCTTCCCCATGATGTAATCCGATCCTGACTTGATTTTGGGAGTGATGAAGTTGTTGCTTCAACGCTCCTCATTGACTTCAGCAGCTCCACCGTGAGCTCGCAACCATGTAAGCGGACTCTAGCTCTTGATTCTTGCTTTCATTTCTTCAATTTTACCCAGCTAGCTTTTAATTCTCTGCGGAGTTCTGCTCGATCTTGTCTGAGGTTCTTTCCAATTACGCCACCCAGTCTTTAATTCCTCTTTCTCGCCTTGGGTTTTGCGGACTTCTTTTGAGTATCTTCTCGAGCTTGAGTATCTCGGAGTTCTCGTTCCCATTGGCTAGCTCTATTTTTCCTCTCTGAGTTCTTGACCCCATTGCTCGATGTTTTCCTAATCCAAAGCAAGCTTCATTGACCTCATGACTTCTTATAGTCGTCTTCAAACTGTCCAAGTCTTCCTCGACTTTATTTTCCCTTTCCTCAATTTTTCACCTCTAGCTTACGAATGTCGATGTCCAAACCCAATTGCATCTTCTCTTCTTCTAACTGTTCTATTCTTTTCCCTAATTCCGCATTCCTTTTCTCAAAATCTTGTTTGATGATTTGAGCTCGATGGGATTACACGTAGGTGTTCCTCCATTGATCGGCGTCTCCACGGCACAGTGTGGGAATGTTGTCGTTGATTCTCGGCTTCTCCATCGGTCGTATTCGGAGTTGTCATTGGGTTTGCAGCAAATCTTTTCATTCTATGAGTCGACTCAAGCGCTTGCTATTTCACGAACCCTTTTCTTACAATGATCCCTTTGTATTCAAATTCACCTTGAGTTAGACCTTGTGTTGCGGGTATAAAGCTGTCTCGATCGGTATTGTCTCAACACAAGGAGAGGAGCATATCCGACGGCTCCCCATACTCCAAGTAGAGGAACCAGTCAAAATCTCCACATTGGTATAGGATCTCATCGGGGATCATCAAAGGAGCTTTCCACTCCATGTCTTTCTCTTGCGGGTTTTGCGAATTGTCATCCATTTCTCTTAGTAAGATCGTCCGCCTTGGTGTGGTGCTAATTCCTTTAGCGGAGAATAGTCCTCGGAGAAGATCCGACACAGTGCCTTTTCCACTTTCCAAAATGACTGTTGAACCATACTAGCAAAAGTCATGCACAAGGTAAATCTTCCTTCGCCCGCTCTTGACGCAGCGTTTAGAGACACGAAAGTTTCAGCCGAGTGCGAGGAGCAGGTGTGACTCTTCTATCCAACTTTGTCGAATAGATCCGAGACCGCCTCATCTACATGCCCTAGAGCTTTAGGAAGATGATCAATCCATAAATGCTCAAGGCAAAGATGTCAACCCTTTTCTTCACATCCGGGTGTGCTATGATCAAGTCCCTTAAATTTCTCCAAGGGATACACTTACAATCTCCTTTTTGTTTTATCCGTGCCGCAACCCACTGCTCACTCATTCCCGTAATATTCATCAGCTTTTTCAAGAAGGTGGGAACGTTAACAGGTCTCGTATAAACTTTGTCGGCTTGAATCTTGAGCAGCGAAGTAAAGCGTGTATTCTTCTATAGTAGGCACTAAATCTACTTTCCGAAAGTAAAATAGCTATAAGCGGGATTCCAAAATTGGGCCATAGCTCGAAATAGGTCTTTGGTCTACCACGGCGTCGGCGAGATATGAGATCTCCATAATGACGATAGAATAATTGCTTGATCTCATGATCCCACTGACCCCATATCTCTTTCATTTCTTGAAGATTGTTTTGGGTGACACTGATATGCGTGAAGTCCCATAACTCTGATACGTGCCCTTCTGCGAGGCTATCACCTTTTCTTCTTTGCCAGTCTCGGCCCAAACCCGGACGGCCGCGTTGTCTTCCACTCTATCAAGAAACCCCCTTTCCATGACAAAGCTATCTATTTGGGCAATTGAACGTGAACCAACACCTTTTTGATGAATATGCCATGCAAAACAAAAATAAAGCAAATCGATATTTCATACACGTTGGGCAAAGAATAAAAGTACCTAATTCGTTAACCACTAGGGTTTGGCATGGCTCTACCTAGGGTAGGTTCTTTAGGGCTTACTATATGAGGTTTGGTTCTAAGGAGGGTACACGAACCAGTGATTCCTCGATCTTCACCCATTATAGGCTCATATAGACCGAGTTGATTCGAGGATACATTTCCCTATGGTGCACGGAGATGAAAATCTCACGAAGACATAGAATGCGGATGTATCCGGCGATCCACTATCACGCACTGAGGTGAAAACCTCACGAAGGAGTAGTTTCTCACTCTCACCTAAAGGTGTGACCACAACGGTCATGCAATGCAATGCCAAAATTGAAACAACACGCAACAAAAGATTGCAATTTTCAAATCAAGCTTTCAAACTTCCGACAAAAGACAGAAAATAATCAATTTATGGCTTGACTCTCTAAATCAGTCCCCAGTGGAGTCGCCAAGCTGTCGTAACCATTTTTTTGAAAACGACAAAAAAGGGGTTCGACGTTTGGTTTTGTAAATAGGAATAAAATGGGAGTCGCCACCGACCGTTATTTGGTGTGATCGGATCACCTTTATTTTAATAAAACATTCGGTTTTACTAAAGCAGTGTTTTTGGTCCGCGAAGTTTTAAAAATCGGTCCGGAGTCGATTCACATACGAGGAAGGGTTAGCACCCTCGTCGCCCAAAATTGGTACCAAAATGATTAATTAGTGTCTTAATGTCGGAAGTTTTAAAAGGTTTTAAGATCTGAGATCCTCTAAAAATGTTTGGATGATTAGGGTCAAAATTTTGAGATTTCTTTGCTCAGGAGGATCGAACATCACATCCAACACGTTAGGACATGGCGCTCTAAACCTTCGTAGTCAAAGCTATCTCGTGGTTTCTGAAATTTATCAAAAGGATGTTTAGTTATTTAGTCAAGCGGAAAATCGCAACCCAACCGTTAGGGCACTATTTCCAATTCCTAAATACAAAACATTGCCTTTATTTTTTTTAAAAAATCTTTGAGCAGAGTGGAGTGACTTTTCAAAATACATCATATGGGATTGAATTTAAGAAAATGTTTGAGTCAAAATTCGAAATTTCTTTGTCCCGAGAAGATATAAACATCACATCCAGTACGTTAGGACACGATGTTTCAATTTCTCGTAATCAAAGTCCTTTCGTTATTCGCAAAAACTTTGTAAAAGGGATGTTAAGTTATTTAGTCAAACGAAAAATCGCAACCCAGCACGTTAGGGCACTATTTCTCGAGTTTCTAAATACCGAAACATTGCCTCGTTTTTGAAAATTTTTTAGATGAAATACGATAATCTTACAAATGATGCTTTGTCCAAAAATATTGTGCAAAACAAAGATAATAAATATGGATGTGAATGTTATAAATAAAATACAAATAATAATAATATTATGATAGTAAGAATGAATAAATAAATAAATGAAATAGCGATGGCAAGATAGTAAAGAGCGATACTTGAAATGAAAATAATAATAATGATAATAAAAATGATGGATGCTAATAAAATAATACATACAACATAACTAAACAAATATATATACATAAAAATAATAGTATTAATAATAAAATGATAATGATAATAAAAATATATGAATAATGATGTAGTCATGATAATAGTAATATGAACAAATAATAGTGAAAGTACAACCAAGATAACAAATAATAACATGTTATAATAAATAAAAGTAATAGAATCAAATAATACGAAAATACTATCGAAATGAATAATAAAAGTAATAAAAATAAAGTTAATGAAATGTATTAATAATAAAATATCAAAATATAATAACGATAATAACAATATTAATAAAATTAACAAAAAGACTAACAAATTTGCACAATAATTAAATCAGGATTGATTTGTATTAAAGATAAAAATTTTGGGGCTAATTTGAAATAAAACAAAAGGACAGGGGACTTATTCGAACGCGCGTGAAAATAAAAGGGACCAAAACAGCAATTCTCCCATAGACCGAAACGCAGCATTTAAATGGGGACCTAATCGCGAACCGTAAAAAATTATTGGGGCTAATTTTGAAATACTGAAGAGTTTAATTTTAAAATATTAAAACGCGGAAGGACCAATCGCGCAAATAGACCATCCTTTCGGCAAAACACGCGGATCCTAGGCGGGTCGGATCGGGTCGGGTTGCTCCGGGGTGAAACGACGTCGTTTTGGGGCTTTGGACGCCGGCCAAAACGGCGTCGTTTTGAAGGCCTATATAAAGGCCAAAAATCTGAAAAAAAAAGGTCTGACGCTCATTTTAAAAAAAATTTCTTTTTTTCTCTCCCATTTCTCTCTGCAGACGAGGGAATTCCGGCGAGGGGGCCATGATCCGTCCGTCTTGTGTTGAACTCGGCCACCGTGGATGGTGGTAGGAAAATAAAAACTTTGCTTTTTTCCCTTTTTTTTACATACCTTTATTTTGTTTTTTAGATTATAAGCATTTGCAAAAAAAAAAATAAAAAACAAGAAAATAAAAAGAAAAAATAAAGTTTGAAAAAAATCACCTCTTGATTTTTGTTAGCGGATCTACTTTTTATATTCTTTGACTCTACATTTAGTGTTTTTGTTGAAACCTTTCCCTTTTTGTGTTAATCTTTTCTCCTTTTTTTAAAAAAACTCGTTTTTTTTGCTTGAATCTCTCTGCCCTTTTTTTATTTGATTTCTCGGTAAAAAAAAACCCTTTTACAAAGCCATTCTTGGCCTTTTATAGCGAATATGTTTTTGATTGCTTCTTGCCTCGTTTACATTACATGTAGTCTTTTCTTTGCGGGCGTGGGGAGGCGGATGGAGCAGTGGCGGAGGCGGTGTCGTCGAGGTAGGTTCGACGGTGGGTGATGTCGGAGTGAAAGGTCGGGGTAGGTGGCTAGGGGTTGCGCTAGGGTTCTCGAAACCCTAGCCTGGCGACAAAAGGAAGTGGGCTGTTGGGCCCGTGAGTTTGGGTTCAGTTGGGCCCTTTTTTATTTTGGGTTTGTTTTTTCTTTTTTATGTAATTGGGTTTATTTATTTGGGGTCAGATTAGTTTATTTTGTTTTGTAAAATGGGTTTGAAGCTTGGGCCAAAATTGGGCTTATACAATGTCTATTTCAACTGGTCCTCCTTAGTGAGATCAAACCTTACCAAAATCAGTGTGAATAAACCAAATAAACTTTATTTCTGAAGAAAATAAACTTAATAACTAAAAAAGTGTCTATAACATAAAAGCATTTAAAAATACAAACTCCCACTAAAACCAAATATCCTTTAAATGACATTACACCCATATGAGCAATGTGCTCTTATAAAACCGTAGGTGTAGTTCCTTAGTAAGCGGATCCGTAATCATGGAGTTTGTCCTAATATGCTTTATAAGCACCTAACCACTCTGAGCTTTTACTTTAATAACCAGGAACTTAAAGTCTATGTGTTTTTACTTTGATGTGCTCATGTTGCTACTGGAATAAAAGATTGCAATTTGTTTTCACAATTTGCACCTTAGCGAAAATATCTTATATCCATATTCCATCAAAATCGGGTCTATATACCTGATGATCTTTAACTGATTAGACCTATGATATGTGAGCATGTAATCTTTTGTTCTCTGAAAATACCTTATAACTCTCTTGGATGCTATCCAATGGTCCAAATCAGGGTTGCTTAAAAAATCTGCCTAACCTCCCAATAGTGTACACAATATTCTAATGTATACAAACCTAAACGTACATTAGACTTTACACTGCTAAAATGTAAAAAATCTAATGCATTTTTGTAATTTCAAAATCATTCTTAGGGTATTGATTGAGGCTTTACTTATTATTAACAAGCAGTATGTCATTAACATATAAAACCAGAAATATGTACTTACTTCTATTGAATTTGTGATACACACAATCATCAACAATATTCATCTCAAAACCAAATGAAACAATTATTTGATGAAACTTATGATACCATTGACGGGAAGCTTGTTTGAGTCCATAGATGGATTTTGTCAATTTGCAAACCATATTCTTTGAGTCTTCTGACTCAAAATTTTCTAGTTGCACCATATAAATTATTTCTTCAATGTCGCCATTAAGAAACGTAGTCTTAACATCCATCTGATGTAACTCAAGATTAAAATGAGCAACAAGCGCCATAATTATCCTAAAGGAGTCTTTCGATGAAACTGGAGAGAAAGTCTCTTAAAATCAACACCTTCTTTCTGAGTATATCCTTTAGTTACAAGACGCGCCTTATACCTCTCCACATTACCATTTGCATCCCTCTTGGTTTTAAATATTCATTTACAACCAATTGGTTCTGCACCTTCAGGTAATGGGACAAGTTCCCAAACTTTATTGTTTTGCATAGACTTATACTCATCTATCATGGCATTAATCTACTTTTGAGAATTAGAACTTTTCATGGCCTGATGAAAGTTGATTAGATCATCTTCCATCATTCCATTACCATCCTCATGTTCTTGGAGAAATACAACATAATCATCTGGAATAGCATTTCTCCTTTCTCTTGTGGACCTCCTTAATGGCACTTGTTCTTGAGGTTGTTGAGTTTGTTCTTTTGGAACAATTATCTTATTTTGAATGGGGAGTTGTTCAACATTGTCTTGTAGAGGTTCTGGATTCACTTCTTGATCAATGCTAGGTATAAGAACCTGAACATCATCAAAAGTGATAGTAGGAACTGAGTTAGAGTCCAATTCCTCCTGAAAAGCAATGTCTCTAACCTTATTTCTCCTCCAAACTCAACATCCTCAAAAAATGTTGCAGTTCCCGTCTCAAAAATATTCCTTATTATGGGATCATAAAACTCATAACCCTTAGATCGCTCAGAATTTCCTTAACCCTTAACTTTATAGACATCAAAGAAGTCAGAAGTGATGTCATTTCAACCTAATCGTTTTTAGCAAAACGTTTCTTAATTTCATCAAGGAAACCTTGGCACGAGTAATCTTTTGATTCTATGCCCCTAAAGGCTTACGAAATCTCAGTGCCTCATGATCATTAAACTCTTGCAATTTGAGCGATCCCACCTCTCAAAATCCCTTTTAATATAGGGGTTGCTTTTAGCGATGAGAGGTGCGAGTAGTTCTTCCCTTAGTGCAAGGTCTATGTTCATACAACCAAGCACTATAAATAAATGTCTTTTTCATTCATTGAAATCAGTCCCATTACACATGGGTATAGAATTTATATTAGAAAATATTGTGGCGATAGAATATGAATTAGTTGAATATAGAACAAAAACTAAATAAAAATAAGCTCACATCAATATTCATAAGTAAACAATAAATTCAAGATAATGGCTAATCCTATCTCAAGATACCAAACACAACATTAATATCAAGTCTTTGGACAAGTAATATTAACGAAGGCGTACTCTTGTTGTAGTAATAAAACATATTATAATAAATTATGTCAAACAATTAATTAATCTTTGGACTAACTTATTGCTCACATAAATACCTTTATAATTATCACACATTTATCACCACAGATGTCGTTGAAATTCTGCCAAATATTAACTTAGCGCTTTGGTCAATTAATAAATGCATGAATCACAAAAACATATAATCATCCTAATATTTCAAATAAACTAATCTACACAAAAGATGTCACTTTGGCGACATTTTGTTTCAACTAATTTATTTAAAATATTAGACATTCTTAATTAAAAGCCAAAATATGAATTTATTTATTTCAAAATATCTCTTTTAATTTCATATTTCAATCAAATTAAAAGATAATAGTAAACATATGTATATATATATTTATCCCAAAACAACATGCAATGATGTTGGCAAAAATAATAGTTGAATAAATCATAAACCATAAATAACCTCACATAAGACTTCAAATTTAAACCAAAATAATTTGAATAAAGGTAAACCTCATCTTAAGATATCGGACACTCCATTAATATTTCATTTTGGACAAAATATTAACTTGTAAGTGATATCTTGATGTAGTAATCAAACATAGATAATAAGAACATGTCGAACAATAAATCTTCCTTTGGGCGATTTATTACTCACATATAAAACGAATAATCGTCACATGTTTATCACCATAGTTGCACATGTAATATTATTAACCTTCATTTGGGCGATCAATATCAACATAACTTAAGTTACATGCACACAAACTTTTATATTTTAAAACAAAATACTTTATACTAAAAAAATCACTTTGGTGACTTCTTGCTTCAATTAAGCTATTTTAAAATATATAAACATACCAATAATCAAAATTAAAATTTCCCCAATGGTCAAAATTTAAAACTATATTTTTTATTGCTTTATAAACTCAAATAACCCCAAATAAGGTTGTCTTAATAATACAATAAAAATCAAAACCTTAATTTTGACTATTTCTTTTCTTTTTATTTTGTTCCAAAACTATATATATCAAAACCAAATGTAAATAATGTAGTGGTTCAAAGCCAAATAATTAACAAGCACAAGTATTCATAATTTTGTCATGGATAAAAACACCAAAGCAATTCACGCATATACATGTATTCATAATCAAATAGAAAAACTTGCCCTGAATTTACCATGTAAATTCAAAGTTGTATTTATGATTAAACAGATATTCACATGAATACTTGAAAAATAAAACTCCAAGTCAATATATCTCGAAATAAAATTATAATAGTTGACATTAGAGGTGTGCATGGTCGGGCCCGATTGGTAGGCTCGAGCCCGAAATATATGGGCCTAAAATTTGTCCGAGCCCGCCCGCTTTAAAATTAGTAGGCAGAGCCCGCCCAAGCTTGGACCGACTAGTATAAAATTTTTTATTTTATTAAAAATAAAATATAATAAATTCAATACATTTTAAAAAATAAAAATAAATATTAAAACAAAAATAAATAAAAATATAATAAATCAAATACATTTAAAATATAATAAATCAAATACAAATAAAAAATATTTAAAATAAATCAAATACAATTAAAATATAACAAATAAAAATATTTGGTAGAGCAAGCCAAAAAAAAAATCATACAGGCAGGCCGTTTTCTAAATGGGCCTCGTTTTTTGCCAAGCCCATTTTTTGGGCCTATATTTTTGTCCAAACCCTCCCACATTTAGGTGGGCCTTGGTAGGCCAACCATCCCCATGCACACCTCTAGTTGACATACCCATAATTCATACCATAGATCATATCATCATAATTTAACCAAATATTTGGAACCATAAGATGCCAAAACTGAAGATTATAGAACCAAACTTAAAACCAAATTATTTAAACACATATTATGATTAACATCAATTTGCATCAAAATCTAATTTCATCATAATTAAACCATAAAAATATAACCGATCGACTTGCCTTACATATCCCAAGTAAATCCAAATTCAAAATATATGCTTAAACCGAATAGTATGAGAAGAATAATTATATAAACTCAATAATAAATAATATATTCTATCAACTATATATTGAATTCAAGAATTAATGATTATAAAAATTGAATTCAATTGTACAATTGTTGAACTGATTTGAATTAAAAAATAATTATAATGAAACCTTAAAATTGAATCGATAAAAAAATAAATTAAAACTAACAAATATTACCATCAATCTTAAGGATTCAACATATATAATGAATTCATTGATAAACAATCGGTATATAAGAGACACTTTACGGAAGCAATTTCTTTTACCAACCATATATCATCATGTAAAATCACGAACATAATTACTAAAGTGTCTACGACTTTTTTAAATATTTATTAAAATTGTATAAACAACATAAAATACTCGCTTTTTTAATTCTCAATTAAAGCGTAAATCTTTCCAATTATCGAAAATTAAAACCTTAAAATTTATTTAAAACTTTAAAATTTTATTTAAAAATCAAAACCCAAAAATTTATCAGAATATCAAATATTCAACATAATATATAATTAAAATATCAAATCCATAAAATTAAAAAAGAAAAAGCGAATCAATCCAAAAATAATAAAGAATCAATCCATTCTCAATGATTCAACATGACAAAGCTCGGATGCCACTTGTTAGATTTGTAAAATAAATCAAATAAAACTTAATAAACCGGATCATCATGTCAAATCATCATGAATAAATGAAGAATAAAACTAAATGCGAAGCATACCTGGATCCATGAATTCCTTGTAGTTTTACCGGATTTTGGGGATTTGATCTTCCAAATTAGCACACACAAGAAATTTAGAGAATATATGCTCTCTTTCCTAATGATGGGATATTAGAAAAGATATCTTGTGTATAATATGGGGATCATAACCCTAATTTTTATAACCTTGGCATATTAGTTCTAATCAAATTCTAATTAGCCCATCATTAATTAGAATTTGATTAGAAGAGTATTTACACATATTTGACCCATACTTTATTTAATAATTAAAATCCCAAAAAATTCTAACCAAATTAGATCACTTTTAATTTGGGCTAACCTATCATGATAGTAAATAATAACCGGCTCTCGAACCCGTTTTCTTGTATTTCGTGGACCAAAATTAATGTTTTGAAATAAAGCATGTTACAAGGTGATCCAATCACACCTAAGTAAAAAGGGATTGGTGGCGACTCTATTTTTGTTTTTTAGTCAATCCCCGTTTTTATAAAAACTTTTAAAAATGGTTTCTACAGCTTGGCGACTCCACTGGGGATAATAATAGAGTCAAGCAGTAAAATTGATTATTTTCGTCCTTTGTCGGAAATTTAAAAAAATTGATTTGAAAATTTAAAAATTTTGATTTGAACATATGATTATTATTGCACACATTGCATTGCATGACCGTTGTGGTCGCACCTTTAAGTTGGAGCGAGAAGCTATGCCTTCGTGAGGTTTTCACCTCCACATGGGCTAGTGGATTGCTTTCGAGATACATCTGTACCTATGTCTTCGTGAAGTTTTCACTTCTGCATGGCTATAGGGAAATGTATTCCCCTGAACTGAACTCGGCCCGTATGAGCCTATAATGGGTGAGGATCGAGGAATTTGCTAGTTCGGGTACCTTAACTTTAGAGTTAAACCACATGTAGAAAACCTAAGTTCTTACCCTAGGTAGAATTATGCTAAACCTTAGTGGTTACCTAGATAAGTGCCCTATTCTGTTATTTATTTCTTTGTGTTAACGTGATTTCTTTTGTTTTGATTGCATTGCATTCACATCATAGAAAAGAGGTGTTGATTCAAGTTCGATTGCTAAATAGAAGAGTTTGTCATAAGAAAATTGATTTCTTGATAAAGTGAATTATAATATGGTCGTCCGAATATGGTCCAAATAAATACAACGAGAAAAGACTGATAGTTCGTGAAGGAATACAAGACTTTATTACCCAAAGATTCAAGCTGACAAATACTATTTGAGAATCACCTCATCTCGACTTGCTTGAAAAGGCTAACGAGCATTATAAAAATAAGTGAGCAGTGGGTCGCGGCCCATATTAAGCAAAAAGGAGCTAACGGAGGCATCTATTAGAAGTTTGCAAGATTTGACCTATGTGAAGAAGGGGATTGATGTTTTTGCTTGGAATATGAGGGCAAGGCCGTATATGTAATTCGGTTTATGTAAAGAAATTTGCTTTCTAGAAAAAATTTTCTGATGGAATTGAATTTAGAATCAACGCCTCTCTTTCTTTGCATCCATTCATTTGCATTACGTCATATCATGTGCATTTAAGTCCATAGAGTGAGTCTAATTAGTTGAAATTATAACAGAGAGAAAAGAGAAAGAAGGAAAGAAAAATTTGAAAACTGAACACCGTTACGGTACACGTGCCAAGACCAAGAAAATGGATCAAAGACTGGAACAATTCCAAAGAGATATGCAAGACCAGATGCAAGAGAAAATGGCAAAACTCCAACAAGAGATGAGGGACCAAATGTTGGAGGCTGAAAGGAATATGATGACTCAAATGGCCCAAATGCTGAGTGGGGCAATGGACAAAGGAAATGGTCCCATAGTTAATACTGAAGACAATGAGAACTTTCCTCGGGGTTTCACCCCACCGCATGTACAACCTGAGGAGTATCCCCAAAGGGCACCTGTCACGATTAAGCCTCAACAGGGGCAAGCTGATACTAGACCACCCATGAACTTCTAGGTCGGCTTAAGATCTAACCCAGGAGATAATCTTACTAATCCTGTTATCCCTGATTTGGACATAGCAGAGAGAGAGAGAGGGATAAGAACTGAATCTTCAAGGTAGTTGGAAGATCACTGTAGATGGTTGGAAGAAAAGTTCAAGGCCTTGGAGAATGCTGATATTAACCATGGAATTGACGCTAAAGACTTGAGCTTGGTTCCATATTTGGTTCTTCTTCACAAGTTCAAAATACCAGATTGAGAAGTACAATGGAACCAGCTACCCTAAAGCTCACATCACTATGTTCTGTAGACGCATGACTGGCTATGTGAACAATGATCAACTTTTGATTCATTGTTTCCAAGACAATTTAGTGGGGGCATATCCAGGTGGTATAACCAACTTAGCCGTGCTAATATTAGCTCTTGGAGAGACTTGGCCCAAGCCTTCATGAAGCAGTACAATTATGTCATAGACATGACGCCTGATAGAATCACCTTGCAAAACATGGAGAAAAAGTTAAATGAAAGCTTTAGGCAGTATACACAAAGATGGAGGGAGGTTGCCATGTAAGTTCAACCACCACTCCTAGAAAAGGAAACTAAAATGCTTTTCATCATTACTCTAAAAGCCCCATTCATTAACCATATGCTGGGAAGCGCCACCATAAGCTTTTCAGATATGGTAATGTCTGGTGAGATGATTGAAAATGTGGTACGGAGTGGGAGGATAGACACGGGAGAAAGTGCCAAAAGATCAGCCTTAAGAAACAAGGAAAATGAAGTGAGTGTCCTGAGTATGCATCCCAAATCAGTAACTGTAGGCCAACCGAGGGCTGTAACCGCTAGCTATCAAGGCTATTCAAGGCATGAACCCAATACGATGCCAAATAAGCTCCAGTTCACTCCCATCCCGATAACATATAAGTAGTTGTATCAGAATCTTTTTGATATGTATGTGGTGTCTCCATCCTACTCAGAACCTGTGCAACCTCCGTTCCCAAAGTGGTATAATAAGAATGCCCAATGCGAGTACCACGCGAGAATAACGGGTCACTCAATTGAAAATTGTACTACGTTTAAAAAGTTGGTCGAAAGGTTCATCAAAATGGGAATTGTGAAGTTTGACGATTCATCAGAACCTGATCACTTTGACGGGTAGTAAATGCGATAATTGAAGGAGACAAGAAACTTGTGACTCCTTGAAGAAATTAAAAGTGAAGAGGAACCAAGGAATGAAGTTTCCAAGCCCTTGCGTATTTGGGAGTGTTTTGAATAATGGAACTGTGGAAGAGATTCTTGTATTTTTTAGAGCTAATCTAGAGTAATATTCAAAACATGCTTGTTGCCTTAAGTCTAGAGGCAATAAGAATCCTTTTGTGAAATAGGCTCGTGTCTGAAATTTTTATTTCAATAAAATGCATTTTTTTGAGCAAATATTCTTTTATTATTTCTAAATCATATTGTACATTCTTTTGTTTTTTAGATTATTCTTTCATCCCTTATTCATGACCATACCATACAAATAATCATCCTTAGAATCATTTATTCTTTAGATTTTTTGCATTCATACCTAGGCACCCAAATATCAATGACATGAGGGACGTTGTTACTGACTCCCTTTTTGAATGAGATATGGGTCTAGGGGATCTAAGGACTTTGAAAATGACAGAGATTGTAGCCTATCTTTTGATTTGTAAGGATGGTTTAACAAGATGAAAAACATACCTTACTCCACAAAAGGTTGGTAGATATTATAAGTATAGAAAAGGGGTGAAGATCGAAGCCCAACTCACCATAGGAATAATGCAAGACATCATTGAGTTATTTTCAAGAATTCAAAAATGTTTGCATTAGGACATGCCTGGGCTACTAAGACGTGGGTTAAACATGAGGATCGGGCACTGTTGATCTACATAGAAAGGGATGGTATCAGTTATGTCATATTTAAGGAGACAAGATTCATGTGCCTTCTTCAGTTCTTCACAAATTTTCCATATGAGGGGCATGGATGTGATAGGGCTAATCTCATCAAAAGTTTTTAGCCAATATTGATTCATCATCGTGGTTGTAACACCCCAAACCCGGCCTAAACGTTAAGGCTAGATCTGGCATGTCACATGAAAGGAATGTTTAAAAATTGTACGTTCGTTAAAAAGTTCGTATTCTTTTTGAAACTCCACGTTTCGTGGTTTGTATATAAAACCTGATTCATTTAATGCCCATTTTACAAAGTTGTTATTAGTTTGTAAAAATTGTATTTGTTGTGAAAATTGAGTTGAAGTAATTTTGAATAAGAAATGGTTTATTAATATTTTAGGAAAATCTCGCATTAAACATTTAATAATAAGCGGTAACCAATTTAAACGCTAAAACCAAATAAAATACCAAGGCCTTATTACATAACAAAACCCAAATAAAATAAGTCCAAATAAAAGAAATGAATTTACGAGTAAACATATGTATGGCCTCCACAAGTCCACCTCGGCTCCCAAATCCAGCGATCTAATGAGTACCGCAAAATTTAACTAAGGGTGAGTCATCGAGACTCGGTGTGTAAATCCCATCCAACGTGTGTTAAACCCTTACACAATTTCATATAAAAATATGCATGTCATGCAACCCAAAACCTAACCATCCGAAACTCCCGATTCTACCCCGTGTGGTACCAAACCACTGGTGGTGCCAAACCACTGGTGACCCAAAGTCACTGATATCAATAATGATGTGGTGCCAAACCACTGGTGACCCAAAGTCACGAATAATCCATATGTGGGGCCAACCCACGTTGTGATACCAAATCACTGGCGACAATCCCGTTTTATCAAATGTGGTGCCAACCCACTGTGGTGCTAAGCCACTGGGACGAGTCGCTATGAGGTGCCAAACCTCTGGTGACCCAAAGTCACGAATAACATATGTGGTACCAAACCACTGGTGGTGCCAAACCACTGGTGACCCAAAGTCACAGATATCAATCTTCCCCCTCCTCTCATCATACTCGTGCAATATGACATAATAATTCGTGTATGCAGTATGTCATGTATGCTAGACATATATCAAATATAAGTATAACATGAATTATCATCATAATCAGAAAGACATAAAACAACATAATCATGCTAACAAACCTCTAAGGGTATAACCGTAATTTTACCTACTAAGGGTATTTTCGTAATTTACCCACCAAGGGTATTTTCGTAATTTACCCACCAAGGGTATTTTTGTAATTTACCCACCAAGGGTATTTTCATAATTTACCCACTAAGGGTATTTTGTAATTTACCCACAAAGGGTATTTTAAGTAATTTACCTACCAAGGGTATTTTCAGAATTTACCTACCTAGGTATTTTCGTAATTTACCCACCAAGGGTATTTCAGTAATTTCGTACCTGGAATGGCCTTTCTAAAGGCCCAGTGTCGCCTTGAGCGACTCAACTACCATTTTCGGATTCTTAGGATTTGTTTGGCCTAAAACTCAATTTTGGCCCATTCGAACCCACACTCGTGTGGCCCACCTAACACAAATCTATCCACGTATATAAGTTCCACCTAGTCTAGTTCACTATATACTACATCATCATACAATTTATTTTATTGGGCCTATGGGCCCATTGGGCCTTGACCACCCATCGCGACCCAAGCACCCCAACCCACAAGAATACTACTGATGGCCTCAACTATCGCGTTGAAACCCCACATGCACTCGCATGCTCGTGTGGCTACTATTTTCGTGATCGGCACTTCGACATTTGCCGCTCTACAACTAGAGTAGAGAGTTACACACCGATAGGACTCGGTGCTAAATGCACATGCGACCACTCTTGTGCCCAACGCCCAACAAGGTATGTTAACCCTTCTCTGGCATGCTCTTTATATAGCTAGCTCTTCACCTTCATTCCTTGTATCTTTCCAATGTGGGATCCTTCACGTCGATGAGTTTAAATTCAACTGAAACTCTTCGTCCACTCAAAAATAAATACTCCTTGCTTCTCATGAGATTCGAACCCAGGCTCCCTTATAACATAATCCACGCTGCTAGCCACTTTACCAACTAGCTCCTTGTGTCTTAAACCATGCGCAACTAAATATAACCCTATGGCCAAGGTCTAAATTCATTTAATAAAAATAATCTAAAAGGAATGCAAATGCTACAACTAGAACCTTGGACCTCCTTCCTTCCTTGTGGCGTCATTCCCTTGTCCTTAAGTAGCGTCACTTTGCCACTACACCACACACTCCACTTGTGTCATTTTCCTCCACATTTTATTCTTAAGGCCTACCCGCTAACCTCCAGGGTTTTTTCACCTAAAACCAAAATTTCCCCAAAGCTAATATTTGATCCCGGGACTTCATAGAAGCCCCCTAACCTTCCAAAATCACTTATCTAAAAGGTCCAACTTGCACTTAAGCCGATCTCCTATTCTCTAAAAAATTTTAAACGATACTACACCTAAGGCCCATTGGGCTCAATCCTACTAGGCCTAATTTCAGGATGTTACAAATCTACCCTCCTTAAAGAAATTTCGTCCTCAAAATTTCCAACTAACTAACAGTCACACGTCCTAACCTACCACACTACGCTCACGCAGTGCGTACTCGATCTAATAACACTAATAAACCAAATCTCAAACTTCTTTCTCACAACTAGATATCTAAACACAAAAGCAAATCGATATTTATACATACAATTTCTATATCCAAACCAGACACACAAAATAAATACCAAAAATACAGTCATAACATTGTCTTAACAAACATAAAATAAGGAACTTACTGATTTGGATGCGGAGACTCAAGGTGCCATACTTCCAAACAACATGTATTTTCAAACAAACTTTTTAACCCCATAACCCACAGTAGAGTTTTTGAAACCTAGGCTCTGATACCAAAATGGTAACACCCCAAACCCGGCCTAAACGTTACGACCAGATCTGGCATGTCACATGAAAGGAATGTTTAAAAATTGTACATTCGTTAAAAAGTTTGTATTCTTTTGAAACTCCACGTTTCGTGGTTTGTATATAAAACCCGATTCATTTAATGCCCATTTTACAAAGTTGTTATTAGTTTGTAAAATTGTATTTGTTGTGAAAATTGAGTTGAAGTAATTTTGAATAAGAAATGGTTTATTAATATTTTAGGAAAATCCGCATTAAACATTTAATAATAAGCGAGAACCAATTTAAACGCTAAAACCAAATAAAATACCAATGCCTTATTACATAACAAAAACCCAAATAAAAATAAGTCCAAATAAAAGAAATGAATTTACGAGTAAACATATGTATGGCCTCCACGAGTCCACCTCGACTCCCAAATCCATGATCTAATGATTACCCGCAAAATTTAACTAAGGGTGAGTCATCGAGACTCGATGTGTAAATCCCCATCCAACGTGTGTTAAACCCTTACACAATTTCATATGAAAATATGCATGTCATGCAACCCAAAACCTAACCATCCGAAACTCTCGATTCTACCCCGTGGTACCAAACCACTAGTGGTGCCAAACCACTGGTGACCCAAAGTCACCGATATCAATAATGATGTGGTGCCAAACCACTGGTGACCCAAAGTCACGAATAATCCATATGTGGGGCCAACCCACGTTGTGATACCAAATCACTGGCGACAATCTCGTTTTATCAAATGTGGGGCCAACCCACTGTAGTGCTAAGCCACTGGGACGAGTCGCTATGAGGTGCCAAACCTCTGGTGACCCAAAGTCACAAATAACATATGTGGTACCAAACCACTGGTGGTGCCAAACCACTGGTGACCCAAAGTCACAGATATCAATCTTCCCTCCTCTCATCATACCCGTGCAATATGACATAATAATTGTGTATGCAGTATGTCATGTATGCTAGACATATATCAAATACAAGTCTAACATGAATTATCATCATAATCAGATAGACATAAAACAACACAATCATGCTAATCAACTTTTAAGGGTATAACCGTAATTTTACCTACTAAGGGTATTTTCGTAATTTACCCACCAAGGGTATTTTCATAATTTACCCACCAAGGGTATTTTTGTAATTTATCCACCAAGGGTATTTTCATAATTTACCCACTAAGGGTATTTTTGTAATTTACCCACCAAGGGTATTTTCGTAATTTACCTACCAAGGGTATTTTCGTAATTTACCTACCAAGGGTATTTTTGTAATTTACCCACCAAGGGTATTTCAGTAATTTCGTACCTGGAATGGCCTTTCTAAAAGCCCAGTGTCTCCTTGAGCGACTCAACTACCATTTTCGGTCTTTATCGGACTGGTCAGCCTAAAACTCGATTTCGGCCCATTCGAGCCCACACGCTCGTGTGGCCCACCTAACACAAATCTATCCACGTATATAAGTTCCACCTAGTCTAGTTCACTATATACTACATCATCATACAATTTATTTTATTGGGCCTACGGGCCCATTGGGCCTACTTCGGCCCATCGCAGCCCAAACAGCCCCAACCCACAAGAATACTACTGATGGCCTCAACTATCGCGTCAAAGCCCCACACGCACTCGCATGCTCGTGTGGCTACTATTGCCGTGAACGGCACTTGACATTCTTCGCTTCTACAACTAGAGTAGAGAGTTACACACCGATAGGACTCGGTGCTAAACCGCTACCGCGACCACTCCTGTGCCCAATGCCCACCAAGGTATGTTAACCCTTCTCCGGCATGCTCTTTATATAGCTAGCTCTTCACCTTTATTCTTTGTATCTTTTCGATGTGGGATCCTTCATCAAGAGAGTTTAAATTCAATGAAACTCTTCATCGTCCACTCAAGTAAAATAAATACTCCTTGCTTCTCATGAGATTCAACCCGTGCTCCCTTATAACATAATCCACGCTGCTAGCCACTTTACCAACTATCTCCTTGTGTCTTAAACCATGCGCAACTAAATATAACCCTATGGCCAAGGTCTAAATTCATTTAATAAAAATAATCTAAAAGGAATGCAAACGCTACAACTAGAACCTTGGACCTCTTTCCTTCCTTGTGGCGTCATTCCCTTGTCCTTAAGTGGCATCACTTTGCCACTACACCACACACTCCACTTGTGTCATTTTCCTCCACATTTTATTCTTAAGGCCTACCCGCCAACCTCCAGGGTTTTTTCACCTAAAACTAAAATTTCCCCAAAGCTAATATTTGATCCCGGGACTTCATAAAAGCCCCCTAACCTTCCAAAATCACTTATCTAAAAGGTCCAACTTGCACTTAAGCCGATCTCCTATTCTCTAAAAAATTTTAAACGCTACTACGCCTAAGGCCCATTGGGCTCAATCCTACTAGGCCTAATTTCAGGATGTTACAGTGGTCGTCGTTTACTTCACTAAGAAGGTAGAAGTAGCTTCATATGCCAATATTACAAGGTCGAAGTCATTAAGTTCTTAAAAAAAAAAAAAGATCAGGTGCCGACAAAGAATACCAAAAAGGACAAAGTCAAAAGGTTGTAGTCTGTTCAAAGATCAGACGCCATATCTTAGAGCAACAAAAGCAGCCAAAAAGAAAAAGAAAAAACAAAACAAGGAATGTAGAAAAGATGATCGAGACTTGTAAAGGTTGGCATAAAGAAGTTACTATTTATCTTTTATGATTATTGAACATTGGCCAGGATTTTTGCCGGGGCAACATCTTACCCATTGGTTATGGGATAGAAACAGTTTCGCCAATTGAACCTAATCGAAGAAAAGGTCAAAAGTTATCCATCATGATCAGGTAACGTAAGCTTATGACAAAAAGGTTTATCCTAGAGAATTCCATGAGGGGATTGACCTTTCTTTTACAAAAAAGATCTTCAGAGGAAAGCAGATGCCAAACTGGGAGGACCTTATATTGTAAAGAAGGCCTGTTCTGGAGGAGCATTAATATTGACCGAGATGGATACCAAAGACTTGCCCAATCCGGTGAATTTAAGTTCAGTAAAAGGGGGAAGGCCAAGGTGAAAACCTGCAAAGGGCGCATTGAGATCATTTTCAAAAAACAAAATAAAAAAGAAAAAGAAAAGAAGAGAGGCCAATGCAAAAACCCGTAAAGGGCGCTTTTAGACCAAAGGGGTTTTGAGCTGAAAACCCAAAAGGGCGGCTCAAATTTTGATCAAAGATAGGGCATGTGGTAGTCTTGCTATGTCTGAATTAACAATGAGGAAGTATGCTGCGTCTTGGGGCATTGACAAAGTACTCCGGATCCCCTAAACACATATTGAGCTTAAAATGGTCCTCAAGAAGTTTGAATAGAGAAGCTCAGGCTGCGATATATGGGGCACCTAGCTTCTATCTTACCCATTTTTGAATTTGTTATCTTTGATTGCTTTATTCTTTTCAAGATACACCCAAATCAGTTTTCTTTTATTGCCTTGGTTATCTTTGATTAACTTATTTGTTTCGAGATATGCTCTTAATCAATTTCTTTCATGTCCATTGTTTTTCAAGCATTTTATATTAAAATAAAGATTAATGGACTAATAATACTTTCATAAAAGGAGTTTTCCATATTACTTTGGAAGCTTCTAAATAATATAAGACTCTGAAATAGGACTATTGTTTAGAATTCACCAAGCCTAAGGGTTGGAAACATTGAATGGTAATTATCTCTTCAGATTTTATTGGATAAGACATATATATGGTCATCATACCCAGGGAATGGTGTAATATATCAAATTGATACCTCTGAGTGGCAATAGATTGGATGGAATATTATTCCCCTGAAGTTGCAGTGGGAGGTACAAACTTTATGTCCCAAAAGGTATAATGGAAGGGACTCTAAAATTACTGTAACACCCCAAACCCGGCCCAAACACTACAACCGGATCTGGTATGTCACTAAGAAAAATTTTAATAAAACAATTGAAAGTTACCGAAAGCCCATATGTAATTTATAAAATATGCCTTTATAATTAAAAGCCCAAAACTTAATTATAGTCCTAGTTTAATTAAAGTAAATAAATAAAGAAAAATAAATAAACTGGTGGCCCTTGGCCTTATTACAACGGGGTTTAAAATCCATAAAAACAAAATATCTTATAAACTATTAAGTTGAGTCTTTTTGCCAGATCCACATATTCTTTTGCATGGCCACCTTGCGCTCCTCTCCAGCCCGATCCGATACACTAAGTGTCACCTGAAATATTAATTTAATTGGTTGAGTCGCGAGACTCAGTATGCAACCCTCATGCACCACTAGATTTGGGCCTTAACCCCTAAAACATAATAATAATTTCATTTGTATAGATAACAAATAATATGCAAAACCCAACCCATTTACCTAGGTTTCCATCCCCTACACGCCCCCGTACCAGCCGTTCACACCATTGGGGATTTCTACAATCAACCCACACCGCTACACGCCAAGATGGTAGTCATGCTGCTCATCAACATATTATGGCTGAAGCCCTTATAACAGATCACGGCATTAGTTACTACAACAGATCATGGTATAAACCGCTACACATATAACGTATAACTTCCTCCTTTCATCAACCCAACCCATGCAATCACATACAAGAATTTAATTGTAACATTTAATTAGATTATTCACTAACTTGGTGGTTCGCTTTTACCCTCTTTGGGTTTTCATCATTAAACCGAGATTTCGGCATTTATCATAACATATAAAACTTATGAGCATATATTTAATAATCAGATCTAGATGGTGAGGAAGTATTACACACGTGATTCTCGTACTAACGCTTTCGCTATGTCTACGCTACTATCACTCGAGACTACCACTATCGGCCCACGATCTAACTTCGATGTCGGCCTACACCCCGATGGCCAATCTCGCACTACCGAAACAGATCACTTCTTGTATTTAGGTGTTGGTTTTACAGATCCAACCTTTTCTGCCTGACTGTTATTCGAGTCCATCATAATCCTTTAATCACTAAACCATTTAAATGATGAGATCTAATTACTTAAACAACTATAACACTTAAAACGAGCTCTTACCTAGTTAATCGAATCTTGAATGTCCTTGAGAACACGTCACCTCCTTTCCTACATTCGGCCATCACCAAAAATAGTTAACCAAACCGATGATCGCAACCCATCTAACACCTTATGACATTCGGTCCAAAGACAAAAGAACAAGAAAGTGGCCATTCGGCCAAAGCTACCATTGACCACCTACCTTCGGCTTTTCACAAATCGGCACAGGAGATTTTAATGAAATAAATTCAGCTTCTAGGTACAGAGAGTGAAATCGACAGGGCCTTAGAAAATTGATTCGATTAGAAACTTGATAAAAGAGAATGAAGAAATCACAAAGAAGAAAAATCCCTAAACTTACCAAATTAAAGAGGAGTATTCGGCTATGGTGCGCCTTCGGGAAAAATAAGATCTCACCTGATGGTTCAGCTATGGAAGAAAATGATATGCACATGGAGAATTCGGCTCTTGAAAATATAATGAAGAGGGAAATAAGGCTAGGGAATTTCGGCTAGAAGAGAGAAGAATATGAGAAGAGGAAAGAAAATAAATTTTAGCCAGAGAGAAAAAAAATGAGAAAGGCAGAGGGAAAAGAGAAAAAAAATGAAAGAAAGCTGGACATTCAGGCTATTAAATTTTGGCACACACATAGTGTTGGAGTTTCAGCCAACTCTCCCCCTCCTGATAGCTCTTATCTTGCATGATAACCCAATCCTTATCTTGCCTTTAGAAGAGACTTCCTTCAAACCAACTCCTCCCTTCCTATTAACATCATTTAATAATCAATAAAAAAAGAAATAAATCCCCTATATTATAGCACATGTGATGTCCACCCCCTTCTCTCCTATGCCGAATTTTAACCCACAAATCTTGAGGCCCAATCGGCCACACAAGGCCCAAACTCCTCCAAAAGTTGGGCCACAAGCCCAGCTTGCTACCTAACTTAAATTATAAACTAACACTATTTATCTGCCACTTAGCCCAAATTTTAAAACCCAAAATATCACTTAAATTACACAGAACATTAATTTAAACCCTAATCCAAATATTTAATCAATGCCTCAACTCGAGCCTTAAATTCTTAAATTAACATATTAAACCAACATATAAACGCATAGGCCCATATTTAGGATGTTACAATTAAGCGGGCTAAGCTTGTTGAGCAAAACATGATTGATGAACAAGAATGAAGAACAAATGAGTGATAACACCTAGAGTAGGAATCATACTCATAACATTTTTGCATCATAGCAAATCTCATTAGGAGTATTTGATTCATTCCAATCATTATATCCTAATCCTTTAAAAGGAATCATTTTCATGACATGTTACATTCAGGTCATTCATAACACATGTAGCTAGAAACATTTGATTCATTATGATCATAGCACCTTAGTCATGTGACATAAACATATAGATACAAGTCTACAGGACATGTCCCTCAGTGGACGGTGTAGCAATATTGGTGAATCAGAAGATCTTATCTTCCTGAAGTTGCAGGAAGTAGATCAAAAGCACTTTCAGCCTTGTCTCCCTGAGGTTGCAGTGGAGTAGACTGAAGACAGAAGATCTTATCTTCTTGAAGTTGTAGGAAGCAGATCAAAAGCACTTTCAGCCTTGTCTCTTAAAGGTTGCAGTGGAGTAGACTGAAGACAGAAGATCTTATCTTCCTGAAGTTGCAGGAAGCAGATCAAAAGCACTTTCTGCCTTATCTCCCTGAAGTTGCAGTGGAGTAGACTGAAAATAGAAGATCTTATCTTCCTGAAGTTGTACGAAGCAGATCAAAAAAACTTTTAGCCTTATCTCCCTGAAGTTGCAGTGGAGTAGACTAAAGGCAAAAGATCTCATCTTCCTGAAGTTGAAGGAATCAGATCGAAGGCACTTTCAGTCTTATCTCCTTGAAGTTGCTGTGGAATAGACTAAAGACAGAAGATCTCATCTTCCTGAAGTTGCAGGAAGAAGATCGAAGACACTTTCAGTATTATATCCCTGAAATTGCAGTGGAGTAGACTAAAGACAGAATATCTCATCTTCCTGAAGTTGCAGGAAGCAGATCAAAAAACACTTTCAGTCTTATCTCCCTGAAGTTGCAGCGGAGTAGACTAAAAACAGAAGATCTCATCTTCCTGAAGTTGCAGGAAACAGATTGAAGCCACCAGTCTTATCTCCCTGAGTTTGCAGTGGAGCAGATAAAAAAGTAGTAGATCTGGCATTCCTGAAGTTACAAGAAGCAAATTGAAGCAAGTCCCAATACCGTTGAAGTTGCAATGGAGTTGTAGCCATTTGAAGAAGCCGAAGAATAAGAAGTTGAGGCTAGGCCAAGACTGGGCAAAATTGGTCCTTTTATAGTCTTTGCTCTATTCTCGTTTCTCGACAATGAGCAAAAAGGAGCAGCTGTAATAACCCATTTTTCCCGAGCTTAAAACCAAAATAAAAAACAAAAATAAAATAAAAAGTCCAAGTTATTTTACAGTCCACCAGCAGCCCAAATTAAACTCAATGACCCAAAACAATTAACCTAAAACCCAATTATCTCAGACAATCTAAACCCAATTAGCCCACTTACATCCTTAGACCAAAACTAAACAAACAGTTTCAACCTAGGGTTTTTGAAACCCTAGGCGCCGCAAGCCCCAAATTTTAGCCACCAGTCAAGCCGCACAACCCCTTGTCTAGCCCTCATCTTTGCTGTTGATTTCGCCGATTACATGCAAGAAGGAAAGAAAAAGATGCATACTGGCAAACGTGACAGATTGTATTTCCTTTTTTTTTATATTTGTTTTGGGTTATAAAAACCCCTAGAATAACTTGTAATAGGGGGGAGAATACACAGAGAACTAAAAAAATACACAATCTTTTGACAGAATACAGAGAGGCATATATATACAGAGATACAAAAAATAATCCCAAATCAACAAAGGTTTTTATTTTTCTTTTTTATTTACAAGTATATTTTTATTATTTTTAATTTTTTTTCTTTTTTAAATAGCATATATACATATTAAAATTTTATTTTTCTTTTATATAAACGTATAATATATATATATAAATAATAACATAATATAAAAAAATGAAAAAAACTTACCTTATTGGACTCCGGCCACTGTGCACGGTGGAGTCGACGGCGGCAGATGGCGATGGTCCGACGACGGCACAAGTGGACTAAAAGAACCCTAGCAGAGCAAAATTTCTTCTCTTTTATTTTTTTTTCAAAACACAGCAGAAATGAAGTCTTCAGCAAAAATTTTCCTTTTTATAAAGCTTTAAAACGACGTCGTTTTAGGCTTGTTTAAGTTGCCTCAAAACGGCATCGTTTCAAGGCCTTGCCCACGCGCAGTTGAACCGATCCGAAGGGATTCGCGCGTTTTTCCTATTTTTGGGCTATTTATAGCCCTGGCCCCTCCGCTTTTTACTGTTTTACTATTAAATATTTTTGATTTTTGATTTTGCCCCAAAGTTTCATTTTAAGTTTAATTCAGTCCTTTTCTTATTTTCTTTTATTATTTTTACTATTTTGCCACGTTTTTTTTCATCATTTTTATATAGATAGTGTTATTATTTTATTATTACCATATTCATTATTTTCATATTTATTATTATTTTTATTATTATTATTATTATTATTACTTACAATATTACTAGTATTATTTTTTTACTACCATAATTTTAAATCGCTATTAATTTCAATATTTACTATTATTTTATTATTAATATTATTTTTATTTATACTATTACTTTTATTATTATTTCCATTTACTATTAATATTATTATTACTATTATTATCACTAATTTAGTATTATTATTATATTAAAATTATTATTTTATTTTTGCTACTACTATTTTTAAATTTTATTTATAATTAACTTTATTGTTATTATTATATTGTTATTATTTGTATATACTACTATTATTATACTCTATTGCCATTATTTTCCTATTACTATTATTATATTTGTGACCATTATTTTATATATTATCATTATATTCATTTGTACTATTATTATTTTTACACTACAAAAAAACATACTTTTAGTGGTGTTTTTAGTATGCGTTCTAAATAAAAACGCATAAATATTATACATTAGCGGCGCTTTGAAGGAAACGCAAAAAAAGATCAATAGCGCGTTTATTATCAAAATGCCGCTAAAATGATATATATGCGCTTATTTGTAAAACGCCTAGTAAGATATGAGCATTAGTGGCGCTTTTGGGAAAGGCCGCTAAAAGTCTGAGCATTAGCGGCGCTTTTGGGAAAACGCCGCTAAAAGTCTGAGCATTAGCGGCGCTTTTTGGAAAACGCCGCAAATAATGTTAAAGTTTTTTTGGGTATATATGATTGACTGTTAAGGGTTTCATGGGTTAAGGGTTAGGGGTTCTTACATAATTGTAAAATAGATATATTAATTTTAATATATTAAATTAATTATCATTATAGTTTAAGGTTTATGATTTAGTATATATAATTTACGGTGTAAGGTTTAGGAGTTACTATTTTAAATGTTTAGGGATTATGGTGTGTAGTTTGTGGTTTAAAGTTTAGGGTTTCATGGGTTAATGGTTAAGGGTTAGGGGTTAGGGGTTTATGTTGTGTGATTTAGGGTTTATGAGATATATAGGATAGAGGTTTAGGGTTTAGAGTAATTAGTCTCTGTTAATGTAACATCCTAAATAATTGAGTATCATTATGTTGCTAAATGTTGGTTCGGGTTACTTGAAGATAGAATAAATATTATTATTTAAGTGTACTTTAGAGTAAAAAAAATTAAATGACCTTAAGACGTAAATTAATTAAGTACCAAAAGATGGCATAAGTTGAGCTAGTAGTAAAGTGGAGTTGGCGCCATATGTATTACCATGAGGGAAGGAGTTCGAATCACCTAGCATGCAACTAGGAATTTTTATTTTTCTTTTTGCTTTAGCTTGAGCATGTGTCAAGCAAAGAGATAAGGCTAGGATGAGTTGGGATGTTTTATTTTGGTAAGAACACTAAGTATTTGGAAAGCTAAGGATAAGGGCTTGAAATGGGGATTGTGTTTCATCAACTTAAGGAAAAGGAGGGGAAAAAGGCTTAAGTGTAGGAAGGTATTTTGGAAACTTCTAAATGGCCATTTGACCCATGTATTTGGACGGTAATGAGGCAAAAGCGGGTGGCCGGTTTTGGTTGAGAGTATGGTAGCTTGAATGTTAGAAGAAACTCTTTCATTTTGGTCATTTTCTTAACAAAGCATTTTTCCTCCACCCATATTCTCTCTAGCCGAAAATTTCTAACATATTTGAGTACACAATTCATTTTTCTTCTTCTTTGAGCCAATCTCTTGTGACCATTTCGGTTTGAAACTTTTTCTCTCCCAATTCCTTTTTCTCTTTGTGACCGAAAGTACATAGACAAGCAAATATTTTTCTTCCTTTCATTTTCTCATTTTCTCCTCCTATGTCGAATGCATTTTCTTCCAAACTAAGTATCTTTTTTCTTCTCTTTTCTTTCTCCTTTCTTTTTATTTCTTTCTCTCTTTCTCTTTTGAAACCGAACCATACCATCCTATCTTCCTTTTCTTCATTTTTCTTCTTCATTACAATTTTCCTCAATTTTATATCATCCATGGCCGAATGTAATTTGCTCTTGTGACAAAATCTCTTCATTTTCTCTTACCACAATCGATTTCAAGAATCAAGGTAAGGGGATTTTATTTTAAGGATTCTTATTCATTTAATATAGTTAGTTATTAATCAATTCGTTTGTAGGATCACAATCTTTTGATTGATTCTCGTGGAACGAAGACAAATCGTGGTAAGTCAAATCCCAAGTCTTATAAACGTTAATCATATTTCGATACTAATAAGTCAAACTAATAATTTTATGTCTTTAGAGACATTCAAGATAGGGCAGAAAAGGGCAGTCCATAGTCTTCGTAAGAGGGGCGGTTCCACTATTCCCCCTAAATATAAACGAAGGGCTATTTCGGGAATCCGGGATTTTCCACCGGGTTGAGGACCATCAACCAAAGAGAATCAATTATTTGAAGTAGGTCGTACTCCTGAGCCCTTGTACGTTCGTGGATTCTCAGCAGGCAACGAATCAATAAACGAGGAGAAACCAAAAATAGAAGTGGTTCAAAATCAAAGGGGTAAGGATTTAGATCGAATACCAATAGTATATTTTTGATAAATGATAGTATTCTAATGGTTCGTATTACATTTAGGTGTTGACGAGCGGGAAGGTTTAGTACTCACGATATCAAGGTGTGTAACTTCACACTTTTCTCGGGTTGGATGTCATTCGTGGTATTGAGTAAAAATCGTAAAAATGACAAAATCGATATAATACGAAAGAATTGGTATTTTGGTGAAATTTCATAAAAATTGTTAAAATTTTGAAAATTTTGAAAACGCCCTCGATGTGTAGGTAGTAAAATGAATACTAAAAATCTCATGTGTAAATGGGCCAAAGATGTGTTAGATCGTAAAATGGGCCGATAAGTTTGCTAGTTAGTAAATGGACCGAAAAATATGCTAGTTAGTAAAATGGGCCAAAATCTTGGATAGATAGTTAAATGGGCCGAAATCCCTGATAAATAATGAATGGGCCAAAATCTCTGCTAGATCGATAAATGGGCCGATATCTCTGCTAGATCGATAAATGGGCCAAAATCTCTGTTAGATCAAAATGGGCCGTAATCTCTGTTAAATTGTTATATGGGCCAAAATCTATGCTAGATCGCTAAATGGGCCAGAAAATTTGCTAAATCGCTAAATGGGCCAAAGTTGCTAAATATTTATATGGAACAAATGATATATTGTATTATGGGCCTTAATAAAAAACCTGAATTATTGACTTGGGCCTTTTTGATAAAATCATCATATGTACATAAGCTATTTTGCATACATGTGCATGGGTTGGGATTAACGATGAAGAGAAGAAAGGCCTGTTGCCAAAATCTAGTTCGGTGGCTTTGCCACAAAATAATTAAACGGCTGATTGCCTCTAGTTTGGTGGTTATGCCACAAATATTTTAATGGCACAATGCCTCTAATTCGGTGACTTTGTCACAATCTAGTTCGGTGGCTCGCCACAAAAAATAAAATGGCTTAATGCCTACGATTGGTGTGATGGAGGGTGGGTTGACTTGATCCCCACAGTGTGATGGTTGGTACGGTGGTGTGTAGCGGATGGAAATTAGGTTTGGGTGGGAAATTTCATTTTACATGCATTCCATTATTTATATCGTTAATCTTGATAATGGGCTCAAGCCCAAAATCATGACTTGATGATCTGCCCAATGAATAAGTAAGTGAGTTATACACCGAGTTCTAAGTAACTCACTCCTCAAATTTTTCATCTCGTAATGGAAATTGACGTGGACTTGGGCCGAGGATGACTTCGTGGAGGCCATACTACAAATAAGGGTTAATTAAACTTTGAACTTTTTTAAAGACTTTCTATAATTTACTATTATGGGTTTGATGTAATAAGGCCTCTATTAATGTTTTATGGATTTTATGTGTGGATGGATTTAAAATTATGTTTTGGACTATTAATATGGGCTTATAATTATTTTGTTTTCTTAAAATAATTGGGTTTTCAAATATATGAAATTCCTTTATCTATTTTTAAAATATTTGAACTCTAAAATAAAAAAAATTAAAAGTTACTTTAAGGTTTTGACAATCTAATATTAATGATATTTTCAACTAATATTTTCTCATATTCAAAATACCTTTTTTGGTTTTTATTAAACCTTATTAATAAAATGATTTTGAAATTTCTGATTCACCTTAATTATTAAGATAGTTCGATCTATGTAACATACCAAATCTCATCTTTAAGCATAGACCGGGTTTGGGGTGTTACATTTAATGGTATCAGAGCTAGTTTCAAAAACTCGGCTGTGGTTGGGTTCAATAAATAATTTCTGTATAAAATTGTTTCAATTATGTTCTAAAAGATCAGTATGGCACCACAAGAATTCGACAACAAGTCAAGTAAGTCTTTATTACTTAATGATTATTATGATGATCATAGGAACACTCTAGAACTTCTAGTTTTAGATGTTAAAAATCGTAGAGATTGAGACTATAGGATGTGTTGCGAAAAACAACTTTATCTCTCAAATCTCATAAAACACCGTTAATAAACACTGAAACAATTTTCTGATTCATAAAACTTGTAATCAAATTAAATCGAATTAGTCATCATGAGCACTAGAGGACGTGGTCATGGACGCGGTAGACGTGGCCGTGGAAGAGGACGAGGTGTTAGAGGTGCAACTGAAGCACCAAATCATATGCCGAAAATGGATGCACCTGCGTCATTTGAGAGTAAAACGGGATCACGCGATCACATGGAAGAAGATAATGCCTTGACACAAGCGATGTCATGAGTCCTAGAAAGGGTCATTTGAACTAGAATTGGGCCAACAACTCGTGGGTCAATTTCGAAACGACTCAAGTCAAATAATGAAAAAGTTTTTAGAGGAATTTTCGGTGTAGCTCCGAATGTGGCTGAATATTGGCTCGAAGCTGTGGAGCAGATTATGGATGATATGGAATGCACTATTGAGCAGAAACTGAAAGGAGCTGTGTCCTTGTTAAGAGACGAGACGTATCAGTGGTGGCTTACTATTCAAGAAGGCACCGAAGCTGCACTGATTACTTGGGAATTCTTTAAAGCTTCCTTCCAAGGGAAATATGTTGGAACGAGTTATGTAGACGCCCGAAGGAAGGAATTTCTAAATCTTGTCCAAGGGAGTAAGACAGTGGCAGCGTATGAAGCTGAGTTTTTACGCTTGAGTCGCTATGCTCGGACAATAGTGTCAATAGATCATAAATGATGTGTGCGATTCGAGGATGGGCTAAATGATGAGTTGAGGGTTCTGATTGCCCCACAACAAGTTAGAACTGTTTCCATGCTTTTGGAGAAAGCCAAGATAGCCGAAGAGGTTAAGAACTCAGAACGTCAAAATCGGGAAAGATTTAGAAATAAGAGAGATATACAGCAGTCGGGTTCCTCAAAAAGGTTTCAGAAGAGGCCTCGGAATGATGAATCAGCTCAAGGTAGAGCACCTGTAACTAATAATCGAGGTCGAGATTGTGCTGAATGTGGAAAAAGGCATTCTGGAGAGTGTTGGAGGAAAACGGGCGCTTGTTACAAATGCGGTTCAATGGATCACCAAGATCTGAACCGCCTCGACGTATGGATACGACTCAAAAGTTCGTAATATCGATGCACACCGGCCAGAGGCATTCAAAGACCACCGAGAGGTCGTGGACCAGGTCGTGGTGGTAATAGGGCTGGACATGGTCAAGGTGCACCGGGTCGAGGCAATGGTCCTAGAGGAAACACGGATGCAAGACGGCCAGATCGATCTATGCGCTAGACGCCGCGAGGATGGCAATGCACCGATGTAATAATCGGTACGTTCTTCATCTTCGATGTACATTCGCTTTAATAGATATTGGTTCTACCCACTCGTATGTTACTAGTGCCATATCTCGAAACTTGAATCTAGAATCTAAAATTATCGATAGTGAGATGATGAAATTAGTCCTTTAGATGATTTGTAATTGTAAATAAACTGCTTAGAGACGTACCCTTAGAAATTCAAGAGGAGGTATTCTTGGCGAATTTGATGGAATTGCCTTTCGACGAGTTCGATCTCATTCTAGGCATGGATTGGTTGGTTAAACATCGGGCGCATTTGGATTGTGCTGAGAAACGAATGTCAATAAGAACCTCGAATGAAAAGGAAGTCATAATGATTGGTGAACGAAGGAACTACTTGGCGAACGTGGTATCGGCATTGAAGGCAGAAAAGTTGGTGCGAAAAGTGTATGGAGCATTCCTAGCCTTTATTTGTGCTTTGGATGCCAAAGAGTTATCTGTGGATGATGTGAGAACGGTGAAGAAATTTCCAGATGTATTTCCCGAAGAACTTCCTGGTATACCTCCAGATCGGGAAGTAGAATTTGGTATCAAGCTTTTGCCCGGAACAGCTCCAGTGTCCATTACTCCTCATAGAATGGCACCGACGGAGTTGGCAGAGCTTAAAGCTTAAATTTAAGAATTGCTAGATCGGGGATTTATTCGACCGAGTGTGTCTCGTGAGGAGCACCAGTTTTGTTCGTGAAGAAGAAGGATGGATCGATGCGTATGTGCATTGATTAAAGACAATTGAATAAATTGACGATCAAGAATAGGTATCCTCTACCGAGAATTGATGACCTGTTTGATCAATTGAAGGGAGCTTTAGTCTTCTCAAAAATTGATTTGAGATCGGGTTATCACCAGCTTAAGGTAAAAGAAGCATATATTTATAAGACGGCATTTCGAATCGTTATGGATATTATGAGTTTGTAGTGATGCCGTTTGGATTAACCAATGCACCAGCCGCATTTATGGACATGATGAACCGAGTCTTTCAACCATATTTAGACCGGTTTGTGGTGGTATTCATAGATGATATTTTGGTTTATTCAAGAAATGATGAGGAGCATGACTCGCATTTGCATATTGTATTACAGTTACTTCGAGATAAACAACTTTATGCCAAATTCAGTAAATGCAAATTTTGGCTAAAGGAAGTGACTTTCTTGGGTCATGTGGTATCAGCTGAAGGAATTAGGGTGGATCCTCAGAAGATTGAGGCTATTTTGGATTGGAAACCACCAACATCGGTAGCTAAAATTTGGAGTTTCTTGGGATTGGCTGGTTATTATAGACGTTTTGTTGAGGGGTTTTCGTTGATTGCTGCACCCCTAACTAAACTGTTGCGGAAGGGAGTTCCGTATATTTGGACTGAAAAACAACAAGAAAGTTTTGAAAAATTGAAAAGATTCTCGATGAAGCACTATTTTGATTCAAATTGAGGTGAAAAAGAATTTATTGCTTATTGTGATGCGCCTCACACGGGTTTGGGTTGTGTCTGATGCAAAATGGAAAGGTGGTGGCCTATGCTTCTCGTCAATTGAGACCGCATCAAGTAAACTACCCTACTCATGATTTGGAGTTAGTGCAGTGGTCTTTGCTTTAAAGATTTGGAGGCACTATCTCTACGGTGAGAAATCTATCATCTACACGAATCACAAGAGTCTTAAGTACCTTTTTACCCAAAAGGAGTTGAATTTGAGACAAAGCAGATGGGTGGAATTATTAAAAGACTATGATTTCTCAATAGAATATCATCTTGGAAAGGCTAACGTGGTAGCTGACGCGTTAAGTCATAAGGCGGATTCGATTTAAGAGCAATGTTTGCTCATTTAAGTTTGTATGAGGATGGTAGTTTGTTAGCGTAACTTGGTGAAGCCTCGTGGTTGGAACAAATCTAGGAAAAGCGTACATCGATAAAAAGTTGGGACTTTTATTTCAAAGAGTTGAAAGGGGTGAAATAGAGGATTTTGGTATAAATATGAATGGAGTCCGTGCTTTTGTGGAAGGGTTTGTGTGCCTAAAGACTCGAATTGAGACAAATGATTCTACGGAGGCGATAGTAGCCCTTATGCTATGCACCCTAGAGGAAATAAGATGTATCGAGATCTCCATGAACAGTGATTGGTGGCTGTGGTTGAAGCGTGAGATTTCGAGTTTGTAGGAAAATGTTTGACTTGTCGACAAGTGAAGGCGAGCATCAATTACCGTCGGATTGTTACAACAGTAAAGATTCCTCTTTGGAAATGGGAGCGGATAACTATGGATTTTGTTAGTGGGTTACCTTTAACACCTACTAAGAAAAATTTCGTATGGGTAGTAGTTGATCGCTTGACGAAGACCGCTAATTTTCTTCCGATTCAACGGATTATTTATTGCAAAAATTGGCAAGTCAGATGTATCCGAAATCGTGAGGTTGCATGGGGTACCAAAGTTCATTATATCGCATGGATCCTAGATTTACATCACGATTTTGGAAAGCTCGCATGAAGCCTTGGGGATAAAGTTGAATTTCAGTACGACTTTTCATCCTCAGTCTGATGGTCAGTCGGAAAGAGTAATTCAGATATTGGAAGATATGTTAAGGGGATGTGTGATTGACTTCAGGGGTAGTTGGGAGGATTTTCAACCATTGGCAGAATTTGCGTATAAAAATAGTTATCAGTCTAGCATTCAGATGGCACCCTATGAGGCATTGTATGGTCGTAGGTGTCGTACTCCTACTTGTTGGACTAAATTGGGCGAACGGCAGATGTTGGGTCCTGAGATGATATCTGAAACAGAGGAAAATGTGAAAGTTATTCGAGCACGGTTAAAGGAAGCCTCAGATAGAAAGAAGTCGTACGCAAACCTGAAGCGAAAGGATATCGACTTTGCTGTGGGAGAGCAGGTCTTCCTGAAGGTCTCACCTTGGAAGAAAATTTTCAGATTTAGAAAGAAGGGCAAGTTGAGCCCTAGGTTTATCGGGCCATATCGTGTGACGAAGCGTGTTGGTCCAGTGGCTTATCAAATTGAATTACCTTCGGAGTTAGGTCAAATTCATAATGTTTTCCATGTTTCCATGCCGAGACGCTATAGATCGATCATCTCATATAGTCTGGGTTGAGGAAGTGGAATTAAATTCAGACTTGTCTTTTGAAGAAGAACCAAGGAAATTTTAGACCGGATGTTAAGGTGCTAAGAAAGAAGACTGTGCTGCTGGTCAAAGTTTTATGGCGTAATCATGGAGCGGAGGAAGCTACGTGGGAGCTGAGGAAGCTATTCGGCAACAATATCCTCACCGCTTTTAATCAGGTAAATTTCAAGGATGAAATTTTATTTAAGAGGGGTAGAATTGTAACATCCTAAATAATTGAGTATCATTATGTTGCTAAATGTTGGTTCGGGTTACTTGAAGATAGAATAAATATTATTATTTAAGTGTACTTTAGAGTAAAAAAATTAAATGACCTTAAGACTTAAATTAATTAAGTACCAAAAGATGGCATAAGTTGAGCTAGTAGTAAAGTGGAGTTGGCGCCATATGTATTACCATGAGGGAAGGAGTTCGAATCACCTAGCATGCAACTAGGAATTTTTATTTTTTTTTTGCTTTAGCTTGAGCATGTGTCGGCAAAGAGATAAGGCTAGGATGAGTTGGGATGTTTTATTTTTGGTAAGAACACTAAGTATTTGGAAAGCTAAGGATAAGGGCTTGAAATGGGGGATTGTGTTTCATCAACTTAAGGAAAAAGGAGGGGAAAAATGCTTAAGTGTAGGAAGGTATTTTGGAAACTTCTTAATGGCCATTTGACCCATGTATTTGGATGGTAATGAGGCAAAAGGGGGTGGCCAATTTTGGTTGAGAGTATGGTAGCTTGAATGTTAGAAGTAACTCTTTCATTTTGGTCATTTTCTTAATAAAGCATTTTTCCTCCACCCATATTCTCTCTAGCCGAAAATTTCCAACATATTTGAGTACACAATTCATTTTTCTTCTTCTTTGAGCCAATCTCTTGTGACCATTTCGGTTTGAAACTTTTTCTCTCCCAAATCCTTTTTCTCTTTGTGACCGAAAGTACATAGACAAGCAAATATTTTTCTTCCTTTCATTTTCTCATTTTCTCCTCCCATGCCGAATGCATTTTCTTCCAAACTAAGTATCTTTTTTCTTCTCTTTTCTTTCTCCTTTCTTTTTCTTTCTTTCTCTCTTTCTCTTTTGAAATCGAACCATACCATCCTATCTTCCTTTTCTTCATTTTTCTTCTTCATTACAATTTTCCTCAATTTTATATCATCCATGGTCGAATGTAATTTGCTCTTGTGACAAAATCTCTTTATTTTCTCTTACCACAATCAATTTCAAGAATCAAGGTAAGGGGATTTTATTTTAAGGATTTTTATTCATTTAATATAGTTAGTTATTAATCGATTCATTTGTAGGATCACAATCTTTCGATTGATTCTCGTGGAACGAAGACAAATCGTGGTAAGTCAAATCCCAAGTCTTATAAACGTTAATCATATTTCAATACTAATAAGTCAAACTAATAATTTTATGTCTTTAGAGATATTCAAGATAGGCGTAAAAGGCGTCCATAGTCTTCGTAAGAGGGGCGGTTCCACTATTCCCCCTAAATATAAACGAAGGGCTATTTCAGAAATCTGGGATTTTCCACCGGGTTACGGACCATCAACCGAGGAGAATCAATTATTTGAAGTAGTTCGTACTCCAGCCCTTGTATGCGCTCGTGGATTTTCAATGGCAAACGAATCAATAAAGAGGAGAAACCAAAAATAGAAGTGGTTCAAAATCAAAGAGGTAAGGATTTAGATCGAATACCAATAGTGTATTTTGATAAATGATAGTATTCTAATGGTTCAGACACGCTTAGGTGTTGATGAGCGGAAGGTTTAGTACTCACGATATAAAGGTGTGTAACTTCACACTTTTCTCGGTTGGATGTCATTCGTGGTATTGAGTAAAAATCGTAAAATGACAAAATCGATATAATACGAAAGAATTGGTATTTTGGTGAAATTTCATAAAAATTGTTAAAATTGTGAAAATTTCGAAAATGCCCTCGATGTGTAGGTAGTAAAATGAATACTAAAAATCTCATGTGTAAATGGGCCAAAGATGTGTTAGATCGTAAAATGGGCCGATAAGTTTGCTAGTTAGTAAATGGACCGAAATATATGCTAGTTAGTAAAATGGGCCGAAATCTTGGATAGATAGTTAAATGGGCCGAAATCCTTGATAAATAATGAATGGGCCAAAATCTCTGCTAGATTGATAAATGGGTTGATATCTCTGCTAGATCGATAAATGGGCCGAAATCTCTGTTAGATCAAAATGGGCCGTAATCTCTGTTAAATTGTTATATGGGCCAAAATCTATGCTAGATCGCTAAATGGGAGAAAATTTGCTAGATCGCTAAATGGGCCAAAGTTGCTAAATAGTTATATGGAACAAATGATATATTGTATTATGGGCCTTAATAAAAAACCTGAATTATTGACTTGGGCCTTTTTGATAAAATCATCATATGTACATAAGCTATTTTGCATACATGTGCATGGGTTGGGATTAACGATGAAGAGAAGAAAGGCCTGTTGCCAAAATCTAGTTCGGTGGCTTTGCCACAAAATAATTAAGCGGCTAATTGCCTCTAGTTCGGTGGTTATGCCACAAATATTTTAATGGCACAATGCCTCTAGTTCGGTGACTTTGTCACAATCTAGTTCGGTGGCTCTGCCACAAAAAAATAAAATGGCTTAATGCCTACGATTAGTGTGATGGCGGGTGGGTTGACTTGATCCCACAGTGTGTGATGGTTGGTACAATGGTGTGTAGCGGATGGAAATTAGGTTTGGGTGGGAAATTTCATTTTTGCATGCATTCCATTATTTATACTGTTAATCTTGATAATGGGCTCAAGCCCAAAAATCATGACTTGATGATCTGGCCCAATGAATAAGTAAGTGAGTTATACACTGAGTTCTAAGTAACTCACTCCCTCAAATTTTCATCTCAGGTAATGGAAATTGACGTGAACTTGGGCCGAGGATGACTTCGTGGAGGCCATACTACAAATAAGGGTTAATTAAACTTTGAACTTTTATTAAAGACTTTCTATAATTTACTATTATGGGTTTGATGTAATAAGGCCTCTATTAATGTTTTATGGATTTTATGTGTGGATGGATTTAAAATTATGTTTTGGACTATTAATATGGGCTTATAATTATTTTGTTTTCTTAAAATAATTTGGGTTTTCAAATATATGAAATTCCTTTATCTATTTTTAAAATATTTGAACTCTAAAATAAAAAAATTTTAAAAGTTACTTTAAGGTTTTTGACAATCTAATATTAATGATATTTTCAACTAATATTTTCTCATATTCAAAATACCCTTTTGGTTTTATTAAACCTTATTAATAAAATGATTTTGAAATTTCCGATTCACCTTAATTATTAAGATAGTTCGATCTATGTAACAAACCAAACCTCGTCTTTACGCATAGACCGGGTTTGGGGTGTTACAGTTAATTTATATATTAAATAATTTCTTACATAATTGTAAAATAGGTATATTAATTTTATTATATTAAATTAATTATCATTATAGTTTAGGGTTTATGGTTTAGCATATACAATTTAGGGTGTAAGGTTAATTAAGTGTTACTATTTTAAATGTTTAGGGATTATGGTGTATAGTTTGTGGTTTAAAGTTTAAGGTTTCATGTGTTTAAGGGTTAATGGTTAAGGGTTAGGGGTTAGGGGTTAAGGGTTAGGGGTTAGGGGTTTATGTTGTATGATTTAGGGTTTATGGTTTAAGTTAAGGATTTAGGGTTTAATAATATTTTAGGGTTTAGAGTTTGGGGTTATGTGTTTAGAGTTTTATAGGATTTAAGGGTTTAATGCTTATTGTTTAGGGTTTAGAGTTAAGGGTTAAGGATTGATAGTTTAGGAGTTATGATATAGGGTTTAAGGTTTAAGGTTTATGGTTTAGGATTTAGGGTTTAAAGTCTAGAGTTCTAGGGTTTACAGTCTTAGGGTTTTAGGGTTTAGGGTTTAAGACATATGACCCTCAATTCCGAAACCAAAATTATTTAAAGTTTTTTAAACTTTTTATACTTCATATTTTAGAATTTTTTGTTTTTGTTGCACTCTTCCATCCTCTGCTTATTATTTAACTAGATTAATTAAAGTTAATATTTGTAGATTCTATCAATTTAATCGTAATTTTAAAAATTCAACAAAATTAACCCCTTAACTTTACACATTCTCGTTAATTTGATATTTATTATTAAAACGTAAAAAATAAAAAACCTAAAAACTTAGAAAAATATATGTATATATATTTGAATCTTTAATTTTATAAAATATATACAAAACTATAAAATATTTATAAATAAATTAAAAAATAATAATAAGTTAGGAATAGTGGCGTTTTATTAAAAACGCCAGTAATATATGGGAAACTTGGAACGCAGCGCTTTGAAGCTTATGTTCAAGTATGCTCATTCAAAACTGCAGAAAATGATGTGTTTTATTTGTTTATAGTGGCGTTTTTTTAAAAACGCATAAAAGCTTGTGTTTTATCGGCTTTTTATGTTAAAACGCTGCTAATATATTACATGTTTACAAAACAAATACGTTATTCTCGCTTAGTTTTTTGAGGCATTTACATAAACGACTTCATTTTACTATTTGATTTTAGTGGCGTTTATAAGTAAAACGCAAAAAATCTTGTGTTTTATTGGCGTTTTAAGTAAAAACGCCGCAAATATATTAACTGTTTGCAAAAGCGGTAATAATTCTACTTAGATTTTAGAGGCGTTACCAAAATGACTTCATTTTGTTATTTGATTTTAGTGGCGTTTTATAGAAAAACGCAGCAGAGGCTTCTGTTTTACTGGCGTTTTATTTTAAAACGCCACGAATATAGTAACTATTTACAAAACGACGCCGTTATTCTACTGAGTTTATATAGGCATTTACAAAAATGACTTCGTTTTGTCATTTGATTTTAGTGGCGTTTTATATAAAAACGTCGCAATGGGATTCAGTTTTATTTCAAAACATTGTCATTTTTTTCCATCTGCTATAACCCTAAACATAAACGCAAAAGAACAGAAAATTCCTCCCCCCCATCGAAATCTCTCCCCAAATCCCTTTCCCCCAATCCCTAAAAAATTTCCCCAAATTTTCAGAAACAACTAAATCCACTATCCTATAACCCCGATTTTTTTCCCCAAAATCAAACTCGAATTTCCCAAATTTTTCACCATCGTTCCCAATCTGCTTCCTCCCCAACTCAAATTCCTTAATCCCAAATTTTCCCCATCTTTCCCAATCGTCCCGAACCAATTTCAATCCTAAATTTCCATCGTCTCCCAAAGTTTCCATCCGCACTCAAAATTCTTAATCCCAAATTTCCCAAAGAAGAAGCCTATTTTGGTTTTTTTTTTTTCATGGTTTCATGGTTATTCTCACGAATAGAAGTTTCAGATTTTCTCCTTTATCAACACAATTTTCTTAAAGGTAACACTTTCTTTTAATCACTAATTTTTTTTTTGTGTATTATTTAAATTGGGTATTGTTCATTCTATGCATATATTGATTTCTATGCTTCAATTTTTTTTCTTTTGCTGTTTTTGGCTATCATTTGATATAATCAAAATTGGGTTTCCTTCATTTAATCGATCCATGTTTGTTTCTGGGTTTATATTGATTTCAATAAAAGCTTGAGTCTTTAAATGATTTAGCTAATGTCTGTGCAAGTTTTGGTTCAATGAAAGCTTCTATTTTTTTAAGCCCAAACTGGTATTTGATTTAATCCCTTTAAATTGCTTTCAAGCGTTAGTTTAACTTCATCTTTGGTCCCTTTAAATTGCCTTTTTCTTTAATTTCATTTCTCTCTAGCGTTGAACTCTGTATGGTCGTTTTATATTGGTTTCTAAATTTCCAAACATATTAAAAGATCAATGTTTTTTTTATGAATCTCAAATTTTTAATGTTGTTTGGAAATCAACTATATCATTGGAGTTCACGGGATCGGAATACCAATAGGAAAACTTGATATGTATGTTGTGGCTGCTGGTCTCAACCTACAAAGAGTATGGTCTATCTTTATTTTTCTTTTTGTGTTTTTGCAAGCATTTGCATGCCTGCCACTTATAATTTGGCGTATACTTTTTTATTTGTACTTAACACCAATTAGTTAGGCCTGTATCAACCATTTGCCACCATTTTCATATGTGTGTTTTGGTATTGACTATATTTGACATATTTAGCCATCAGTTGTAGTTCTCTCTTATATGCATGTGAACTTATATTTGTGGCTAAGTGGACAATAGTTATGAACTTGCACCTATATTTGTTGTTGTTGCATGGATCAAAATCTTAGACTGACTCTCTTGATGGCATGTTGGCTACAATGTAATTAAAGTAATATAATATCTATATTCAAATCCATCGAAATAAAGTTATATATATATATATATATATATATATATATATATATCTAAGGTATTTGTATCTTTTTATGTTATGCCATCATTTAGAGACAGCAAATGCATGTTGTGTAACCCCCCTATATGTAAATTAATTATGAGCAGTGGCTGAAAAAATGGAAACTAAATTCCTTCATAGTTTTTAGTGAAAATGATTCTCTTGAACGTCTGAATTTTCCTTTGTTTTGCTGCATTGAATGTCTGATCGGGTGGTTTTTGTGTGCTTGAATATGAAGTTTTGTTTTGCTGCAAATTATAGTGTGTTCCTTTTTGTATAAAATAATGTGTAAAATCTTATATACGTGTATAAATGGGCTAACCCGTAGGGTCATTGTCTACTTGTCTGTATTGGGACTGATTAGTAGTGGACACAATCAGATTACGATAACAATTGTTGAAGGAAACGAAACTGCACGGAACCTTCTTCGCCTGTGGATTTATACGGCTGGGTAGCGGCTTTATCTTTTCATATGAGGTGAGTTCATTGAGTTGAAATTTTTAAATGTTTTACATCCTTTAGTATTAATTTGATTTGATTTGATTTATTATAATTCTGAAAAAAGATAGTTACCAAAATTGATTTTTAAAACCGTAAAATTGACATGTTATTGGAGCTAAGGTCATTAAAACTAGTTGTTCATGTTACTTAAGTTTAACTAAAAAAACTTAATTTTAGTTCAATAATTATTAATTTTAGCATAATCAATTTATATTATTTAGAGAGTCGAAATTGATTATTATGATTCTTGAGTTGAAAAATCATATAAGCGATTTAATAAATTATTTAGTGTGATATTTGTAATATTTTTAGTCCAATATGGTAGTAAAAATTTATATATTTTGGTACTTAAAATTAACTCTAAAAATTGAATTGAAAATTAAAAAGTGAATTAATATTGTTTAATTAATTTTTTAAAAAAGATTATATTTGTTTAATAATTCATTGTTATTTTTCTATAATTGTTTTATATTATTAATATTTTTAAAAATTAAGTACTTTTAGTTTTTAAAATTTATTGTAATTTTAAATTTTTAATAAGATATATATATTTTGTATTTTCATATTTTCATTTCAAAACCCCAAATCCCAAACCTTAAATCCCAAACCTCAAATCCCAAATACTCAAACCTCAAACCCCAAACCCTAAATCCCAAACTCTAAACCTTAAACCTCAAACCTTAAACCACAAACCCTAAACCTCAAATACTAAACCTTAAACCCTAAACCCCAAACCTTAAACCTTAAACCCTAAACCCTAAAACCTTAAACCCTAAACACTAAACACTAAAACCCTTAACCATAAACCTTAAACCCCAAACCCTAAAACTATAAATCTTAAACACTAAACCCTAAACACTAAACATTAAACCCTAAACCCTTAAAATAACAAACCTTAAACCCTTAATCCTAAACCTTAAAATACTAAACCCTAAACCTTAAACCCTAAACTCTAAACCTTAAACTTTAAACCCTTAAACCATAAACATTAAACTCTAAAACCCTAAATTCTAAACACTAAACCCTAAACGATCAGCTTTCATAACTAACATAATTTTAAGTTAAGATCAAATTTCATAACTTACATAATACTTGTATAGAAAAAATAAGATTCAAAGTATATAGGCTGGAAACCTGACGGGTTGCCTTATATCTCACAAATGATATAATGGATCCTCCCTAGGTGTAACAATGCCACGTGATGATGAATCTAAACGAAATACCAAATTAAATATCGAAATAAAATAACATTTATTAAATACATAATTAGCTAACATTTATTAATAATGCCTTAAACCCTAAATCTTAAACTTTAAAACCCTAAAACCCTAAAACCAAAAACCTTAAAACCTTAAATCATAAACACTAATCCTTAAACCTTAAAACCATAAACCTTAAACCCTAAACCTTAAAACCCTAAACCTTAAATTCTAAACACTTAAACCCTTAAATCCTAAACCCTTAACCTTTAACCCTAAACCCCTAACCCCTAAAACCTAAACCCCTAACCCTTAACCTTAAACCCATAACTCGTAAACCCTAAACCCTTAAACCCTTGAATCTTAAACCCCTAACCCTTAACCTCTAAACCCTAAACCCTAAACCTTAAACCATAAACCTTAAACTCATAAATCTTAAACCCTAACCACTAACCCTTAACCACTAACCTATAACCCTTAACCCCTAATTTTAAGTTAATATCAAACTTCATAACTTACATAATACTTGTATAGATAAAAGAAAAAGATTCAAAGTATATAGGCTGGAAACCTGACGGGTTGCCTTATATCTCACTGTTAGATATAACGGATCCTCCCTAGGTGTAACAATGCCACGTATGATGGATCTAAACGAAATATCAAATTAAATATCGAAATAATATAACATTTATTAAATCTCTAAACCCTAAACCCTTAAAACCTTAAAACTTTAAAACCTTAAAACCCTAAACTCTAACCCTTAAGCCCTAAACATTAAACCCTTAAACCTTTGAATCTTAAACCTCTAACCCTTAAACCCAAACCTCTAAACCCTAAATCTTAAACCATAAACCTTAAACCTTAAACCTTAACCCCTAACCCTTAACCCCTAACCTATAACCCTTAACCCCTAATTTTAAGTTAATATCAAACTTCATAACTTACATAATACTTGTATAATTTTAAGAAAAAGATTCAAAGTATATAGGTTGGAAACCTGATGGGTTGCCTTATATCTCACTGTTAGATATAACGGATCCTCCCTAGGTGTAACAATGCCACATATGATGGATCTAAACGAAATACCAAATTAAATATCAAAATAATATAATATTTATTAAACCTCTAAACCTTAAACCCTTGAAACCCTAAAACCTTAAAACTCTAAAACCTTAAACCTTAACCCCTAAACCCTAAACTTTTAAACACTTGAATCTTAAACCCATAACCTATAACCTTTAACCCCTAAACCTTAAACCCTAAACCTTAAACCCTAAACCCTAAACTCATAAATCTTAAACCCTAACCATTAACACTTAACCCCTAACCTATAACCCTTAACCCCTAATTTTAAGTTAATATCAAACTTCATAACTTACATAATACTTGTATAGATAAAAGAAAAGATTCAAAGTATATAGGTTTGGAAACTGACGGGTTGCCTTATATCTCATCTTAGATATAACGGATCCTCCCTAGGGTAACAATGCCACGTATGATGGATCTAAACGAAATACCAAATTAAATATCAAATAATATAACATTTATTAAACCCCTAATCCCTAAACCCTTGAAACCTTAAAACCCTAAACCCTAACCCATAAGCCCTAAACTCTAAACCCTTAAACCTTTGAATCTTAAACCCCTAACCTTTAAATCTAAAACCCTAAACCTTAAACTTTAAACCATAAACCCTAAACCCTAACCCCTAACACTTAACCCCTAACCTATAACCCTTAACCCCTAATTTTAAGTTAATATCAAACTTCATAACCTACATAATACTTGTATAATTTTAAGAAAAGATTTAAAGTATATAGGTCGAAACTTTGACGGGTTGCCTTATATCTCACTGTTAGATATAACGGATCCTCCCTAGGTGTAGCAATGCCACGATGATGGATCTAAACGAAATACCAAATTAAATATCGAAATAATATAACATTTATTAAACCCTTAAACCCTAAACCCTTAAAACCTAAAATTTTAAAACCTTAAAACCCTAAACCCTAACCCTTAAACCCTAAACCTTTAAACCATTAAATCTTAAACCCATAACCCTTAACCCTTAACCCTTAACCCTTAACCCTTAAACCCTAAACCCTAAACTTCAACCCTAAACCCTAAACTCATAAATCTTAAACCCTAACCACTAACCCTTAACCCTTAACCTATAACCCTTAACCCCTAATTTTAAGTTAATATCAAACTTCATAACTTACATAATACTTGTATAGATAAAAGAAAAGGATTCAAAGTATATAGGTCGAAACTCGACAAAGTTGCCTTATATCTCACCGTTAGATATAACGGATCCTCCCTATGTGTAACAATGCCACATATGATGGATCTAAATGAAATACCAAATTAAATATCGAAATAATATAACATTTATTAAACCCCTAAACCATAAACCCTTAAAACCTTAAAACCTTAAAACCTTAAAACCCTAAACACTAACCCCTAAGCCATAAACTCTAAACCCTTAAACCTTTGAATCTTAAACCTCTAACCCTTAAACCTAAACCCCTAAACCCTAAACCTTAAACCCTTAACTCATAAATCTTAAACCCTAACCCCTAACCCTTAACACCTAACTATAACCCTTAACCCCTAATTTTAAGTTAATATCAAACTTCATAACTTACATAATACTTGTATAATTTTAAGAAAAGATTCAAAGTATATAGGTTGAAACTGACGGGTTGCCTTATATCTCACCGCCGATATAATGGATCCTCCCTAGGTGTAATAATGCCACGTATGATGGATCTTAAAGAATACATAACTTACCTAATTTTAAGATCAAATTTCATAAATTACATAAGTTGACGATTAAATTTCATAACTTACATAATTTTCCTTAAGATCAAACTTCATAACTTACATAATACTTGTATAATTTAAAAAAAAAAGATTCAAATTATATAGGTTGAAACTGACGGGTTGCCTTATATCTCATCGTTAGATATAATGGATCCTCCCTAGGTGTAACAATGCCATGTATGATGGATCTTAAAGAATACATAACTTACCTAATTTTAAGATCAAATTTCATAAATTACATAAGTTGATGATTAAATTTCATAACTTACATAATTTTCCTTAAGATCAAACTTCATAACTTACATAATACTTGTATAATTTAAAAAAAAAAGGATTCAAAGTATATAGGTTGGAAACTTTGACGGGTTGCCTTATATCTCACTTGTCGATATAATGGATCCTTCCTAGGTGTAACAATGCCACGTATGATGGATCTTAAAGAATACATAATTACCTAATTTTAAGATCAAATTTCATAAATTACATAAGTTGACGATTAAATTTCATAACTTACATAATTTTAAGTTAATATCAAACTTCAAAACTTACATAATACTTGTTTAATTTAAAAAAAAATGATTCAAAGTATATAGGATGGAAACCTAACGAGTTGCCTTATATCTCACTGTTAGATATAATGGATCCTTCCTAGGTGTAACAATGCCACGTATGATGGATCTTAAAGAATACATAACTTACCTAATTTTAAGATCAAATTTCATAAATTACATAAGTTGACGATTAAATTTCATAACTTACATAATTTTCCCTTAAGATCAAACTTCATAACTTACATAATACTTGAATAATTTTAAAAAAAAAGGATTCAAAGTATATAGGTTGGAAACTCGACGGGTTGCCTTATATCTCACCACGATATAATGGATCCTCCTAGGTGTAACAATGCAACGTATGATGGATCTTAAAGAATACATAACTTACCTAATTTTAAGATCAAATTTCATAAATTACATAAGTTGACGATTAAATTTCATAACTTACATAATTTTCCTTGAGATCAAACTTCATAACTTACATAATACTTGTATAATTTAAAAAAAATGATTCAAAGTATATAGGTTGAAACTTGACGGGTTGCCTTATATCTCACCACAAATATAATAGGAGTAACAATGCCACGTATGATGGATCTTAAAGAATACATAACTTACCTAATTTTAAGATCAAATTCCATAAATTACATAAGTTGACGATTAAATTTCATAACTTACATAATTTTCCCTTAAGATCAAACTTCATAACTTACATAATACTTGTATAATTTTAAAAAAAGAAAAGGATTCAAAGTATATAGGCTGGAAACCTGACGGGTTGCCTTATATCTCACTGTCAGATATAACGGATCCTCCCTAGGTGTAACAAAGCCACGTATGATGGATCTTAAAGAATACATAACTTACCTAATTTTAAGATCAAATTTCATAAATTACATAAGTTGACGATTAAATTTCATAACTTACATAATTTTCCTTAAGATCAAACTTCATAACTTACATAATACTTGTATAATTTAAAAAAAAGGATTCAAAGTATATAGGTCGGAAACTGACGGGTTGCCTTATATCTCACCGTCGATATAACGGATCCTCCTAGGTGTAACAATACCACGATGATGGATCTTAAAGAATACATAACTTACCTAATTTTAAGATCAAATTTCATAAATTACATAAGTTGACGATTAAATTTCATAACTTACATAATTTTCCTTAAGATCAAACTTCATAACTTACATAATACTTGTATAATTTTAAAAAAAAAAGGATTCAAAGGATATAGGCTGGAAACCTGACGGGTTGCCTTATATCTCACTGTTAGATATAACGGATCCTCTCTAGGTGTAATAATGCCACGTATGATGGATCTTAAAGAATACATAACTTACCTAATTTTAAGATCAAATTCCATAGCATTATTTACATAAATTATTAATTAACAATTTAGTCGTATAATTTATTGTCAACTTTAGACTTCAACAACTACAAAATGGATAGGAGTTGGATGAAATTGTCAAGGGTAAGCAACGACTATAGAAATGGAGTAGAAATTTTTCTAAATTTTGCATTTCAAAATGCAAGCCAAGAGAATATGATTCTTTGCCCATGTAAGAAGTGTTGCAATATTAACTGGCATTATCGTGAAGTGGTCTACGAACATCTAGTTGTTGATGGCTTTGTCCGGGGGTACAAAATATGGTTTTTTCATGGCGAGTCTACATCTAGTGGAGCATCTTCATCGATGAATCTGGGGTATCCTCATAGTGCTTTCAATCAAAATGTTAGTGACGATAACATGGAAAACATGTTGTGGGATGCTTTTAATATGCGCAGTGATGGTTTCGGGTCATTTCCACCTGACTTGGGTGCAATCGATGATCATAATTTTGGAGGAAATACTTTCATCGAAGGGGAAAGTAGTGTAATTGGATGAACAACCAAATGAAGAAGCTGCGAGGTTCTACACGTTACTTGGTGAAATGAATGAAGAAGCTGTATGAGGATCAAAATTTTCCAAACCGTCATTCTATATTCATCTTTTCACTTAAAATGTTTGGGGTGGACCGAAACTTGTTGACAATGCTCTTAGAGTTTCTGCAAGAAATGGTCCCGTTTGCAAAAATCCCTCGATATTTCAAAGACATGAATAAATTGATAAAGGATTTGGGCCTTGGATACAACAAAATTCACAGTTGCCCAAATGACTACATGTTGTATTGGGGCGACCGCATAAACCAACAAAGGTTGTCATGTATGCGCCAATCTGTTGGATTAATAGAAATACAGAGGACGGAATGAGGATGAACACGGTACACAACAAAGAAGCGCCGATTAAGATTTTACGGTATTTTCCCTAATATCGAGGCTTCAACGGCTTTTCATGTCGTCGAAGATAGCTGAATCAATGACGTGGTACCGTGATGGATGAACTAATGATGGGTTGTTAAGGCATCCTGCAGATTCTTTAGCTTGGAAATGTTTTGACTCCAAATTTCCAAGCTTTGCAAGCGATCCTGAGTGTGAGGCTTGGGCTAGCATCCGATGGATTTAACCTTACAAACTTATGAGCACAACGCATGATTTTAGCTTCGTGGTGCTTGTTCCTACAATTTGCCTCCATGGGTTTGCATGAAACAATCTTCTTTATCTTGTCTATGATTATACTTGGAGAAAAGGGTGGGAAATGATATTGACGCTATTTGTAACCACTTGTTGACGAGTTAAAACAACTATGGGCTGGTGTTCGGACATTTGATGCAATGAGAAAAGAGAACTTTAATTTACGTGCGGCATTAATGTGGACTATTAACGACTTTTCGACTTATGCTAATTTATCTAGTTGGAGTACCAAGAGACGTTATGCTTGTCCGTGTTGTCTGCGTGAGACATGTTCGCAATGGTTATATAATGGGAAGAAGTTTTCTTACATGGGGCATCGCTTGGTGGTTACCGGAAAATCATACATTTAGATTTCGTAATGCTCGCTTTGATGGTATCAAGAGTTCGATCAACTCCTTCACGCAATCGGTGGATCCAAAATATTGTTAATGTTGAAAGATATGAATTTTATTTATGGAAAGATGAATCAATCGCAAACCCGCATAGAAATAGAAGATCTAGGGATGAATCGATGATGAATCGATGAAGAGGATGATCCTAATAAGGCGAACTTGTGGAAAAAAGAAGTATTTTTTCGAGTTGCCTTATTGGGAGCATCGATTTACGCCATAACCTTGATGTCATGCACATAGAGAAAATGTCTCGAGAACATCATTGGGACTATTTTGAATGTCGATGGAAAATCGAAAGATAATCTTCGAGTCGACTTGATTTAGTCCACATGGGAATTCGGCGTGAGCTTCATCCCCGAGCACTTCCGAATATGAAATATTGATTGTCACCGCTATTTTTTAATGTCAAGACGGAGAAAGAAGTGTTCATGCGGTGTTAAAGGATATAAAGGTCCCAGATGCGTATGCATCAAATATATCGCGATGTGTGAGTCTTAAGGATCGAAGATTATATGGCTTAAAATCACATGACTATCACATATTGATGCAAGACTTACTACCAGTTGTTATGCGGTGTTGTATGTCGAAAAAGGTGACGGCTCTTGTAATTGAACTGTCAAATATAATGAAAGGCATTTGTGGTAAAGTTTTGAATGTTCAAGAACTTGAGAGACTACAAGATCGAGCCGCATTAACTTTATGCAATCTGGAGAAGATATTCCCGCTTTCCTTCTTCACTATCATGGTGCACTTGTTAATTCATCTCCCGCGTGAAGCACTTCTTGGTGGACCCATTTTCTATCGATGGATGTATCCCATTGAAAGGTCTTACTTTATTTGCAAATATTCCTTCATTCAGCTAAATGCCTTTATTTCCAACTTTTGATAATGTTGTATATCGTGTTTAGGTTTCTTTCCAAATTGAAGTCATACTGCCACAATAAGCGTTATCCGAAAGGATCAATTACCGAGGGCTACTTGGCAGAGGAATGTATGACTTTTGTTCAAGGTATTTGGAAGATGTTGAAACAAGAATGAATGACCAAGTAGAAATGTTGGGCTCACAGATCATAATTTGGCTAAAACTTATTTATTTCAAAGTTTTGAGAACCAATCGGCAGAGTTGAAATTACGTAATTAGACGATAGATCGTGGGTCCAAGCACATCGACACGTTCTTTTCATCACGATTCAATGGAACCATTTCGAAGTATGTTCTACAATTTGATAAATACTATCAATTATGATTTGTTTGTCTTCTAACAAAGTAAAACCTTTTTACCGTAGTGAGTACAAACAAATATTGAGAGCTCGCTCACAATCTCAAGATTAAATCGACGAGAAATTAATAAGTTGTTCGCAGAATCATTCCATGAATGGTTAAGCCAAATGGTATGCAATTTAAATTTTCATTGACAAGTAATAATATTTTCTCATAACATTCATAATTACTCGATTTACTTTCGACTCAATAGGTTTGGAGTCGGAATGAAGTAAATGACGACGTTAAATGGCTTTCACAAGGTCCAAATGTAATAGTTAAAGGATATAGTGGTTTCTCATCAACGGATACAAATTTCATACAAGGTATCACGAGACCGAGGAGAACCCAAAATTGCGAATTGTTGTTAATTCTTCGATTACAAGTTATGTTAGTGCTAGGGACAATAATCCGATCGAGGGAATTTGGAATATTACGGACTTATTATCGCATCATTGAGTTGGATTATTATGAAAATGCAAAGTTGTCTTATTTCGAGGTGATTGGGCTGATGTGAATACGGCTTGTGGAATTAAAACGATCAATATGGCTTTACAATGGTGAATTTCTCTCGATTAATTCAACCGGAGAACAACTGATGGACGAGCTGTATGTGTTTTCTTAAGTTAAACAAGTTTTTTACTCGGAAGATCCAATTGATAAGGGTTGGTACGTTGTACTTCGAAACACCCCTAGAGATTTCTTCGACATTGGCAAGTGGAAGTAGAGATGACATAGTCGAAAGATCGGAAACTTTGCCTTTTCCAGAACAAGACTTAACGAAAATATCCCTAGTACTAGTCAACAATTTCAATGGGTTCATCAGATGTGGACGAAGATATTTATGAAATATGATGTAGTAAGATTTAACGATTTATTATTTATATGTAATATTATAATTTTCATGTTGGTCATGTTATATAATTTAACTATTTTTAAATGTCCTATTATTGTTGTTATTTGTTACTAAAATTTTGAACTTTTTATGTGTATTGCAGAAAAATGCCTAGAAGACGATTACGAGATTTAAATATTGTCCATGAAACTCCAAATCCGTAAGAAGCTAATAGTAGTGAATAGCAAAAATGCTTGTTGGATCTTCTACTCACGGACATAGATGACGAGCCCGAGAATTTGAAAGTAATGTTAAGTTTATTTTACATGCATGTTGAATTTTATTATTGATTCATTTTCAATTTTAATATAATAATATATCATTTTTCAAATTAAAGGTGGTGGGACGCAGAGGTCGGGGACTACATTACTTAAAGATTTATACGACTTAGAGCCTACCGATCGTGTTAAAGTAAGGAGAAACAATCATGGCCAGCCTATTGGATCTGAAGCTCGACTGTTAGGAGGCTATTTGGGCATTTTAGCACGAAATCCCAATATGTTGCCCATTAACTACGAATCATGGCATCACATGCCTGATGCCTGATCCCTGATGCCTAATACTTTAATTTAATTTTCATTTATAGTAACTTTTTATACTTTTTTTCTTCAGGGTAGATTTAATTTAGAGGTCTCTGATGACTATGTTAAGAAGACATTGGGTAAAAAATGGAGAGACAATAAAAGCACGCTCAAAAAACAATATTTTAAGAAAGACATAAGCCTCGACAAAAAATTAAGAAATGTTCCACCGGGAATGTTGAGGTACTAATGGGAAGATCAAGTTAGATTTTGGAATTCAAAAAGGAGAGGTATTACGCACTTCTAAAATCGTATAAATTATTTGGTTTATAGTATTTACTATATATATAATTCAAATTGCATTATGAAGGACCATGAGTGAGTTGGAATAAGCAGCAGATGTAAATGTAAATTCACGCATTACCGGTAGGTTCTAGAAGTTTTGCTTGTGTAAATGACGCCGAGGTATTATAATTTATTAATTCATCAAATATTAATTACTTTATACTATTAAATTATATTTTTCTACTAAAATGTAGGAAACTTCGATCGTCAAAAAGTTGGACGCTGCTCAACTTTTTGACATTACGATAGAAAGAAGGATGGATCTCCGATGACATCCAAGTCGCAAAAATTTTGGTATATTTACTTAATAAAATTTTATTTTTATAAATATTTCTACCGCTTAATTATAATAGTTTAATTCATCGCTTATAGTTTTAAATTTATAATGTTAAATTATGTTGCATTCTTTCTTATTTATATATTTCGTTTCTAACTCTTTCATTGATTTATTAGGATAAACTAAAAGAGAAGAAGGCTTAGTATGAAGCTACCGCTTGATCGATAGTTCTGTTAATCTTGAGGAGATTGATAATGTAATTATTACAGATGTTTTGGGTCCCGAAAGACGCATCGCTTGATCGATAGTTCGCTAATCTTTAGTATATTTTTAAGAGAATTATCACTGATGTTTTTGGTCTTGAAAGGTATGGTCGGGTTCAATTTAAAGGATCTGGTGTTATACCGACCCAATATTTTAGATCCGCCTCCAAAGATACATGCCTTCCTGGGTCAATCTCGTCAAGTTCGAGGCTACAAAACTAGATAGCTCGGATGCAAGAGAGCACGGTTGAGCAGAGGCAAGAAATTGTCGATGTTCAAAGAAAATATGAAGAACTCCAAAGAATAGCTTAGAGCGGATGCGAAGCGGCAGCAGAAGGAAGGCGAGAGCGATGAGAGAGGCAAAGGCACCATGCGAGGGAGGCAGAGGCAAGATCGATGCTAGTAGAGCGTAATGTAAAATACGAAGAGCTCCAAAGACCACTTTCAAAGATATGATGTAGATGTTTCAAAGAAATGCAGAAACCGCCATCTTAGACATTTAGTTTCTCGTTGTAAGAAGTTTTGACATTATTACATTTAACATTATTGTTACAATATTTTCGATTATCATTCATTTAATTTATTAAATTTCAAGTATCATTTAGAATTAATGTATTCTTGTGATTCTTATGCTAAATTTGCTATTTTATGCTTGGAATTATATACTCGTTATTGGTTAGTTTTAGTGCGGGAGGGTATAATATTGACAAAATTGTATTTTTGAAATCTGACAAATTAGCGGCATTTGTAGCGCGCTAAATGTCAAGAAATTTTTATGCTGCGTTTTAGAAAGCGCCGCTAAATGTCAAGAAACTTTTGCGGCGTTTTTTGAAAAGCGCCGCTAAAGGCCCTGACTTTTAGCGGTGTTTTTTATAAAGCGCGCTAAAGGCCCTGACTTTTAGCGGCGCTTTTTGGAAAAGCGCCGCTAAAGGCCCTGACCTTTAGCGGTGTTTTTAACTAAGCGTCGCTAAAGGCCCCGACTTTTAGCGGCATTTTTGGGAAAGCGCTAAAAGGCCCGACTTTTAGCGGCATTTTTTGGAAAGCGCATAAAGGCCCTAACTTTTACTTTTTTAAAAGCGGACCCCGACTTTTCAAAGAAGCGCCCGCTAAAGGCCATGGTCTTTAGCGCGCTTTATCACAAACGCCGCTAAAAGTCGTGGTCTTTAGCGGCATTTTTTGTTCATAAACGCAAAAAATTTTCTATGGTTGTATTACGGCATTTTTGTGGCGCTTAGAAAACCAACAAAAAGACTTTTTGTATGCTTATAAACGCCGCTAAATGCCCAAAAAATGCCGCTAAAAGTCTCTGCTTTTTGTAGTGTTATTATGACCATTTATACATATATATATTATTACTATAGCTATTTATTATTATTATATCTATCATTATTAGTATTATTATTATTTTAGTATCGAGATTATTATTACTATTTTGTTATCTCTATTGTTGTTTTTATTATTATTTGTATATTAACATATATTATTATTTTATTATTATTAATATATTTTTATTTTACTACTACTATTTTTATATTATTATTTCTATTAATTTTAATATTTTTATGTTATTTTATTATTATTAATACTATTTTTATTTTTGCAATTACTCTTATCATTATTTTCATTACTATTTTTATTTTATAATTGCTAATATCTTTTTATTTATTTATTAATATATTTCCATTATAATTTATTATTACTATTATTTTATTTTTTATTGTTGTACATAGTATCTATTTGTTCATTTATTTATTATTAACCTTTGTTTTCGCTTTTATTTTTTCATCCTTTTAATTATTATTTTATATAGATTATTCATTTTTAAGTTTTATTTATTATGTTTCCCTCGGTTCACCTAATTATGCATGTTTATTATAATCTATCCTCTATTTTATTATAAAATCATATCATATTTTATCCGATTTTGGAAATAAGTAATTACTTCGTGTTCTAAGATTCAAAAGAAATCGTACCCTAACTTACTGGGTTTCGATTTCTTTCTTCGAGTCTAAAGAACCTATTATTTTTCTAAAAAATTTTAATAAAAAAACTTATCATCGGGAATTCAAAATGTTGTGTCCTAATGTACTGAATGTGACATTTTGTTATCTCGAGATAAGGATTTCTTAAATAAAAGAAATGTTTTGTGTTTAGAAATTTGAGAAATAGTGCCCTAACGTGCTGGGATTTCGATTTTCCGTCTGACTAAATAACTAAATATCCTTTTAATGAATTTTGTAAATCATTAGATGATTTTAGTTACGAGGATTTAAAATACCGTGTCCTAACGTGTTGGATGTGATGTTTATATTATTTCGGAATAAAGAAATCTCAAATTTTAAATCAAATTATTCAAATCATGTTTCCAAATCTTTTTCAAATTCTCGACATAAGGACATTAATTAATCAATTAAGTACCAATTTTTTGGCGTTACGAGGGTGCTAATCCTTCCTCGTACATAACTGACTCTTGAACCCGTTTTCTTGTATTTCGTGGACTAAAATTAATGTTTTGAAATAAAACGTATTACAAGGTGATCCAATCAAACCTAAGTACAAAGGGATTGGTGGTGACTCCATTTCGTTTTTTAATCGATCCCTATTTTTATAAAAACTTTTAAAAATGGTTTCGACAATCATTATTATATATGTGATGTCCAAATTTTCTAATATATGCTGAATTTCACTAACTGAAACCGCAATGTTGTAGCAATGTCACTGCATCGAACCTGACGAGAATAAATTGGAAACTTCACACTTAAAGAGCGTCACATAAGCTTTTGGGCTTAACCCATCACTTAATCAAGTGTTGATATCAAACAATAACCATAAATAATAGGCTAGACAAAAATGTAAAGGCCCGAAACACTTCTACGAGGACATAAATAGAAAAGAAAAGGGAGTTGACGTAGGCTATATTATTTTGGAAGGTATATAAATATATATTTTTTAGAAATTAGGAAACAGTAGCTGGGTAAAAAAAAAAAAGAACAGAAAATTTCAGAGCAAGAAAGCCAAAAAAGAAGAGAAGAGAAGGAAGAACAAGAGATGATCGATTTGCAGAGAACCCCCGAAATTCGGCTCAACATCTCTTCGCAGTTTTCTTTACCTTCTATTTAGTTTGGTTGAACTTTTTTTTTTGATCGTTTTTAGTTTGATACTTATGGGCTAAACGTTATTAGATAGAACAATTATAAAACTTTAATATAAGATTATTGGTACTTTGCTAAAGATGTTTGACGAAATATAATGTTTATTCATTCAAGTGATTTTCATATTAAATGCTTGCTATTGCTTGATCAACAATAGTGAGTAATTGAGTTAATTGTTAAATTTGAAAAGGTTATGATTAATGTACATAAAACTTGAATGGTGCATGTTTAATTTTCTTGATATTAAATTTGTAACGATATAGACATATATTGTTATTGTGTATAATCTGTATAATCTTGTAGGAACGATGCTTGCAATTGTAATATTGATATTAACATAACATAAACATATGTTAAATTGATTAAAAGACTGAATGTAGTGACTTTGAGAGAAACCTATAACTTGTTGATTCTGGATTAATAAACTGTCGTATTGTCTAAGTATTGCTACAACATTGCTATCAATAGTTTCATATTAGGGGGAAATAATTGCTCTGGCTCTTTATTTCATGGCTATTAATTTATGTTATTGTTTTCAAATTACTTTGCTTATTTACTTGAATCCAATCAAATTTTTATTTACTACTCAAATTGTACTTTGTTAACTTTGCAATTATTGTTTTATAGTTATTTACTATTATATTACTTGTGAGCGATCTGTATACACTTATATATCATAAGAAAATTTCATGACATTAATACATGTTAAAAATAATTTAACTTCTTAAAATTTACAATTCAATTCCTATAGTCTAAAAAAAATAGATTTGCTGCTGCTATAGGTGCTAAAGTTCAAGAAATGTCTTGGAGATTAACACTAGCGTAGTTTAATATATATATATATATATATATATTTTGATAATTTAATTTAAATGAATAAATCTCAAAATTACACTAAAACTTTGGTCCAATGTGTAATATTATACATTACCTTTAACTTTTTACAATTTTTTACATGATATTTTAATTTGTTTCAACTTTCATAAACAACTAATATAATTATTGATAAAACTGTTGGAACGTCTGTACACCCCTTGGCACAACGGAAACATAATTTCGACAATCACAATTAAAAATCCATGTACAAGGAATGAACTCATATTTGAGAAAGATCGAAAAATATACCTTCGATAATTTGAAAGCAACACTAGTATGACGTTGACTCCTCTATTTGTTTTGCAAACCACAACAACAACGCAAAAATTCTAACCTCTAAGTGATCCACCTGGATGGTGACGATCGGAAAAATTCTCCAAACTTTTTCAGAGAGAAAAATGAAACTACCTTACTACCAGTCAAAGACGGTATTTCGGATAACCCTAAAATTGGGATTAACCTTCCTTTTTATTCAATACCATTTAATTAAACATTAGAGGAATATTAGGATTTTTTCCAAAAATGTAATAATCTCCTCTCCAGTAGGAGATATTAGTTTATTTCAAGAATCAAAACAAATTTTTATTTATCGAATTTGATGAAATACTATATTTAATAAATTCGATAAAGGAGATTTATCACATTAAAGTATTATTAATTTCTCTACATGTGCGCATCAAATATGTACACATATCATGTTCAATTTTAACATTGTCAAATTAAATTAATTATTGGAACATTTCTATAATTAAATTAACTTTTGTGACGTGTTAAAAATAATCTCAACTTTTAATTTGTATTTTGATTGTCCCAACCAAAGGGTGCAACCCTAAAGGATCTTGAAATGTTGGCAGTAACATTAAAACAATTGTTATGTTACAAATAACGAGTGACATCTAATAATGCATCACTGGTACCCAAGTTGCAGGAAGTCGTAGTTCGAAATGGTCTTCTGTGATAATATTATTATGTAGTATATCCCTTTGTCCTTAATATCTAGATTGAACACAAGTCATAGAATAGTCACACTCGTATAGCCCAATTTCTTGTTTCTTGATTTTCTGAGTAGACTAAGATAAACAAATAAGTATGATATCTCGTATAAACTTATTTGAGCATGACCATACATTTCTAATCTCACTTGATAAAGAGATTTGAGATATCTCTCTGATTATATAGGAGGGACAAAGTCTATCTTGATCACTCACAACCCACTACATAGATTGTGGCATACCCAACATCAATCTTTATAGTACAACGATTTACGAAAGATGTTTGACTGTGTCAAAGCATATGACTCACGATGTTGGAACAATGATGATCTCAAATCTGAGGATCATACATACAATTATCATTATGAGAAATGTTGTAACTATTACATAATAATCCAAGAAGCATTCTCATGGTGTGTCAGCCCAATATATTATTCTCTAACATATACTTATATGTTGATTTGATATCACATATAGGGGTGAGCGTTCGATCGAATCGAATCGAATCGAATGAAAAAATTTTGAGTTAATCGAGTTGACGAATCATATTTTATCATCCTAATTTGATTTGAAATTTTCTCGAATCGAGTCGAGTGAGATGGAATTCGAATCGAATCGAATCGAATATATTTGTTCGAGTTAAATTTAAAAAAATAATTTTGGGTCCTTGTAACCATTGTCACATATCGTAATAAAATTTATTCACCTTAACCAAAATTTTTTATTAACTTTCACACCAAATAATTTATTTATTAATCTTTTATATATGGGTTAGCTTCTTTGCTTGTTTAGTTCTATCAATTATCTTCGATTCTTGTCATTATGTATTTTGGAATTAAAAATATATTAAATGTAAAATGTGATTTTTAATAAAATTATTTTAAAGATAAAATGTGAAATTGGTACCAATATAAAATTTTAACACAAATATTTTATGGCATAATTAATAATTCAATTTTAATATAAATATTAAATATGACTAAACAATTTAATAATATAAATAATATAAAATGTGAAATTTAATTTAATAATATAAATAGTAGATATAAATAAAATTATTACTGCTTATGTTTAGTGAATTTTTTGGATAATTTTGATTTTTATTTGAGAGTACAGGTGAGAAGTAAAAGTTTAGAAGGAAAATAAAAGTTTTGGAGAATAAAAGTTTGAGGGGAAATAAATAGGGGGAGTAAAATTTTGAAGGGAAAATATTAAAAAAAAAATTAGAGGGGGGATGGGTTTGGGGTAGATGGAAGGTGATATGGGAATGGAGTAAAAGTTTTAGGGGAAAAGTGGGAGGAAGTAAAAATTTTGGGGGAAAATAAAAATTTTTAAGGGTTTTGGGAGTAAAATTTTGAGAAAAAGTAAATGGGAGAGTAAAATTTTGGTGGAAAATGGATTTTGGGTAGATTGAGGGGTTGGGATTGGAGGGGAGTAAAAGTTTTGGGGGGAAGTAGGAAGGAGTAAAAGTTTTGAGGGAAAAGTAAAAAGGTTTGGGAAGTTTGATATTCGAATTATTCGAATTATTCGAGTTATTCGAATTCGAAAACTCAACTCGATTCGAACTCGAAATTGAAAAAAATATGGAGTTGACTCGAATAACTCGATTAACTCGAATAACTCGATTCGTTTAACTTGAAATTTGAATTTTTTTTCAATTTTTTCAATTCGAATCGAGTTTTGCTCACCCCTAATCACATATCTATAACTGTAATGCCCCAAAAATATGAATTTATGATTGTTAAATTACATCATTGATTAGTATTTGCTTCAGTGGTTAAGAGCTTAGGATGTGTGTTTGAAGTTAATGGTTCAAATCTCATTCTTTGAGAATTTTGCTATTTTTGTCCCTATCCTTAACTCTGGTCTTTTGATTAAATTTTATTTTTGGTCATTCCATGTTAGAATGAGCTTGCTGGTTTAGTGGAAATGTATTAGCTTAATTTTTGGTTTTGTGAGCGAATTGACAATATTTTTGTTATTTTTGTTTGAGTCGAGAATGTAGAGGTTGTGGTTTAATCAAACTCTGTCTGTGGGAAAAATCTGATAAGTTATCAAAATATTGTGTTAGTTTGAAATTAGTGTTTGTTAAAAAAATATATATTCTTTTTATTTTAAATTAGTTTTATTTTAATATATTTTCTTTTCCCAAATCCCCTTTCCCATTTGTTCTTTTTCTTTTATTTTTATCCCATTTTCTTTTGATTTTGAATTAAAAAATATGGGAATAATATCGTTAAAAAAAATGCTCCTCTTGTCACGTTTCTTCCTCTCTCACCAATTTCATTCGTGTGCTCCAATTTGTTTCCCAGTGAAAGAATTAATTTTTTTTTCATTTTCTTTGGCAATTTGTTTATTTTTTTTACCATTGATATTCTGCTTAAGTTCTTCATTTTTCTTTCTCTTGTTTTTTGTGCAATGTCTATTCTTTACTTTCGCTACGATTTTGCATGTGGGCATTGAGTTCTCTTTGTTATTTCGTATTACGTCTCATTGCACAGCTAATCGTTTGTTGGTCTCTGAGCAAGTATTCTTTAGTAGATTCTTTCTAGAGGATTTTGATGAATGAATTGTTTCTTTTCATGTGTAGTTTTAATTTGCTTGAATCTTTGATAGGTGAGAATCTCGAGATTAACGTTCCTCCGTTGGTGTAATTGTGGTTGGAATTATTAATTTGTTTCGAGTAAGTAATTGTTGCTAAGCTGGTAGTTATTGGGTGAACTCAAGTTTATTAAATTGGAGTTGTGGTTGTGAAAAAAAAAAAGGGTTAATTTTGGATGAATCATTACTCATTTGAGTGATTAATTGTTGATTTTAGGTACTAAAAATCTCATAGTTAATTACTCATCAAAATTGGATTAGGTGTGTAACGGAAACCTAAGAAATTAGCAAACGACAAAAGCCGAAATCCAAAATTGTCGATGCCATACGACCGTATGGTAGGCATGTGATAGACTGTTGAGCCACACGGTCTGGGCCAATTGGGCCGTATGGGCCACACGGACGTGTGTGAGACTATGTGGGTTCGAAATTCTAAATTTTACCCTTAAGCCGTAAGCATCGTTTGGGTCAAACGTAGGCCTTTAGTAGAGTCCATATGGAATTAATTATGCTTTAAATATGATTTTTGATGTTCTGTTAGCATAAAAATATGGATATGTGTTGTATGATAAATATGAGGTATGCACAGCATTAACTGTATTTATGGTAAGTCTAATATGTATCTATTTTGAGAGCATGTATGACATGTATATTCTGTTATCTGTTAATTTCTGCATGTGCATTGGGGTGAGATTTGTGTATATGGAGGAAGTGTGGGCAGATGTACCTCTGCCACATCTGGTGGCACAACTACACATGTTTCTGTAAATGGCGATAAATCACCTAATGATCAGACAGTTAAGCTATGAATATTATAAAAAGTGTCATACCAACACTAAGCAGTGTGTAGGGTTGGATGGGTATTTAAATACCCTATTTGGTGTGTTGGGGTGGTCTGTATATACCCCAAAACCCAGCCTAGAAGTTTAAACCGGATCCCGGATGTTACATTGATCACCGAAGTGATCCAAAAGCAATTTTACAAAATGAATTGTTATAATCTTATTTTGAACACAATTTGCTAAATTCGAACTAAACCGTTTAACCATTTAGGATTCAAAATAGAAAAGTTAAGTTACGTTAAAAACATTCGGGAATATAAATCCGCAGTTTCTAAAATTCAGTCCAAATACACTTTATGAAAGTCCAAAATAGAATTTGTACCACAGTTCATATAAAACATTTATAATCCAAAAAAGTTAAATAAATTATGAATTAAAGAAAAACTTTATTAGTCGATTCAAAACGTATCACTCCGAGACCTCCGGCATGCCGAGTCCATCTACAGAACACAAGAGTACCTAAAAGGGATAAAACTAAGGGATGAGCTACATGAGCTCAGTGTGAACCCGAAATTAGCAAAAGACGGAGTAACTCAACGTAAATTCTAGTAAAACATATGTTTACAAATATCTCAACCGGCAATCCGATATATGGAAAGTTACCATTAAGAAATTGAACACAATTATAATATCATTCCAAACACTCATGTAATAATACGCAATTAATCACACAATTATACAGACAAACCTATAGTCGAATGAAATGAATGCAATAAAACAAAACCCACCCCAACGATCCGAACACCACTTTGACCACCTTGCACACCACATATGAGCTATATCAAGCCCATCCACCCTGCACACTACATAGGACCATGATAGTTCTATCCACCCTACACACCACATTAGTAGAACCAAGCCACTCGAATCATAACACTATGCAGCTGAGTTGTCATATGTGTAATATAGTGTGGTAAATAGCTGTACCGAAGTATTGCAGTTAAATTGCCAAACAGTCTCCCTTCTCTTCGTTACCAAATCCCAAATCTTAATGCAAATGAAAAAATGTCCACCACATACAATAGGCATAAGAAGCAGAAACACATGTTTCCAGTTGCCCAAATTCAGTAACAATTATCTTACTTATATACACGAACACTCGATCACAGATCCTCAAACAGATACACGAAATACATAACTGTCCATCCAAACAAATCACAACTCATTCATACTTAAACAAACTGTTAATTTAATTCCACAATTACAAATAAATGCACAATTCTGAACTGATCAGAGTCCCAAACATCCTTACTAAGGTCTAACTGAGGGTCGGAATACACAAAGGCGTTAAACGAGTCAATTATGACACAACACAAAAATTCTGTGAAATAGGACCACATGGCCTTGTGGAAATGCCTAGGTTGTGTAGAGGTCTACACGCCCGTGTGGTAGTCTACACATCCGTGTAGAGGTGACACATGCCCGTGTGACCCAGTTACATGGCCGTGAAAGTAGCCTGTGTAACTCAATGTCTGAATTTGCTAAAATAGGATGCAGAAGCAGACATGACCGTGTGGAAGTCACACACGCCCCATGGCGACGGGACACGGCTGTGTCCAAGGCACACGCTCGTGTGGAAATCGACTAAAAATCCTCAAATCAAAGCCACACGGCCGGGTGAACTGCCTGTGTGCGGTATATGCCTGTGTGGCCACCCGTATGGTCATGAACCACACCTAAACAGGCTACAAATCATGCAATTGCTGTCGAGATGAACCCCAATCCTTGGTAACTTGGAAAAACACCAAAATATGAAGAATCCCATGCAATTCAACAGAAACATGGTACATCAATTAACTAATTTCTGAAATCCATAGAAATTATCGATTTCTACAGGACCCACTCAGAAATTCGACATTGAAATTGAAGAGTTTCAGAACACACACCTGAATTTCGACCCAAAGCGCCCGAAAGGATTGAACGTCACCACCTACCTAACTGAAATATCAATTCCACAAACATACCGATCTAAGAATTCGACTAATTAATTTGAAAACCACAACAAAAATCTACCAATCAGTAAACCAAAAGGCAACACTTACCCGAACAACACCGACTTGAGAAGCAATAACCGGTGACAACAGTTTCAAATCAACAGAAAAAAATTGAAGAACAAAAAGAAGAGGAAAATTTTAAAAAGAATAAAATAAACAGAGAAAATGGCAGAAAAGAACGTTAGAAAAGTAAATGGGATAACTTCCCATTTCAAAAATTAAATACAATTAAATAAAATAAAAAACACATAAATGTCCAAACACTCATAGGGATTCAAACACAAGACCTAAAGCTAAACTACCACACCCATAACCCTTAAACTAGCAGGCTCATTCTAACATTAAAACACGGAAACAAACATAATTACTCAACCTGCTCATTTACCCTAACCACAACTCAAAACTTCTAATCGCGAAATCTGGGATGTTATATGGTTGGAGATGGTGTGTAGTGGATGGGGGTAGGATTGTACATTTGCATCTATTATGATCTTTTACGAATTCTGTCTCTGATATATGTCTGATTAATATATGCTGATGTTCTATTATGTTGCACATTGAGCTTGTAAGCTTACTATCAGTTTGTTTGTTTACTTTCAGGTAACCCTCAGACTTAGGGCAGATCGGTGTGTCGGGAGCTTGGTTAAACACTTTTGGTTAAATTATGCTATTCTGATATGGTTTTTAATATTTTGATTTGATGGTCTGTTTTAGACATTTTGGGATTGTTAAAATTCATGGATTTTGTCTTTCGATTTTAACTGTAAAAATGTTTTTGGTGGACTTAAATTTGATCAGTAAGATGATGAATTTTACAATAACAAATTGTGTTTTCAAAATCAAACACAACCAGAATTTTTCCGCTGCTAACTCAAATGATTATAATATATATGTAAGAACAACGTTTTCATTAAATTGGTTAAAAAGATAAGTTCTCTAATAAACTGGATTTTTACATGACAAGAGCTAACAACATCTTTTCAAAACCAACGAATTCTGGTTTTCAAATGAATTTGCAATAACATCTCTAGATCTGGTCATAACGTCTAGGCCGAGTTTAGGATGTTACAATAACAATAATTGTCATTAATGAAACATATATATTAGTCTCCTTGTATTATTGTTGTCTTGCTTATATGATGCTTTGGACATTATCATTATACATTTTATTTAAACATAGAAATAAGTACTGAAAACAATAATGACAATGCATTTATTAATAACCTAAGTAAAAACATGTTATTACAATCATCGTATAATTAGTCTTTGGGCATACTCCCAACAATGACATCATTTTATGTTTGTATTACATACACAAATACTTATATTTATCTAATATAAAAATAGGTTGATAAATTAGTTTCTTTAAATGTGTACAATTTAATCAAGATCAAAGTTTTATGTATACATTTGAATAAAAATCAAAGTTTAATGTGCATAATTGCACAAAATCAAAGTTCGTGTATCAAATTATACATTAGATCAAAATTAATGTATAATTTTAATATTTATCCCAATTTTAAACATCCATTGTAGGGGACACAAGGAATAGTTAGATTAAAATAAATCTATCGGGTGTTTGTAAACCTCAGTTACCCAGATGAAAAAAATAGATTGAATAAGAAAAGGAGAAAGGGTAGGGATATGCTTTAAAATAAAAACCAGATTGTATTCCTGCATTTTCAAATGGGATAATAATAATTTTTGGTATAATTATAAGTTTTTTTGTCTGTTTTATAGTTTAAGTATAATCTTATTCAATTAAGATGGTACATATTATATTTTCATTATTATTATCTTTGTATTACGTCATGTTTTATGTCACATTGTAATTATTTAAGAATCATTTCTTTTCGAGAAACTACTGAACCCTAACACCTTTAATTTCAATCTATTTCAAGAGCATAGCTTGATTCTTCAAAGACGTGTAAGGGAAGATAGATTGCTATCATATACCCTTTGCATGACCTAAGGTATCTTAATGTGAAATTGAGAAAAGGGAAGAGATTAAAAACAAGATGTTGGAAAGACAAAGAAGTCAACTGTTTATGATGTAAGGAAAGGCATATATTCTAAAACATCAACTTGAACCCAACTAACCTTATCCATTTTGAGCTTCCTCTCCAAAGGCAAAAAAAAAGGAGAGTATATATTATCATAACTTTAAGAGAATGTCCAAGTAAGATTTTGGAGGAAGGTTTCACTACATAAAAAGGAGGAAGGATTGAATGAAACAGTGACGCCACGTTATCTGTATCCCTTTCCAATAGATTTATGTCACATCAATATTTTTATCCTGAATTTTAGCATCTTATCTTGAATTTCAGGATTTTAATTTAGATTTGATTTTTTTCAGGATAAAAATGTTGAAATTCAGGATAAAAATACTGATGTGGCATAAATCTATTGGAAAGAGATACAAATGACATGACGTCACTGTTTCATTCAATCCTTTTCCCATAAAAAGTAGTGTCCGGAAAAGAGTAACGAGGAAGTGAAGTATCTAATTATAGAGGGTGTGTATTGTTGGTTAGCCTTGATTGGAGCTATTTATACGAGTGGTGCCACCTTTGGTGCAATAATTAGGATTTGCTGGTCCATGATATTAAGACAACTGCTACGTGAGCAAAATTTTAAAGAATTAAAAATATTTAAAATTTTATATCTGAATTGAAAATGTACAAGTAAATATTTATGTTCGTTTCAACTATTTTTTAAATTATAAAAATAATTTCAATTTTTATAAATTTATAAAATATAATTAAAATTTATAATAATGTTAATTAGCTTTCAAAAATTTCAAAAAAAAATCATTAAAATCATTTAAAAGTTTAAATCCAGAATTAATCTAAACAAATGTTTGTCTAGATTCAGTCTAAATCTGAACATCCAAGTGTCTAGATTCATTTAAGATGATATTTTTGAATTTATATAAGGTTTTATAAAATATTAAAAGTTGTATTTTAAAAATATCAGTTGTGTATCAATGTTTTAATTCTACTGATACATTTTAAGCTATATAAAAACTAAAAAATTATAGAAAATTATATATAATTTTATTAATTCTGCCCATAAAGTTAAAAAAAGTATGAATTTATCATAATTATTTTCTTATGAATTTATCATAATTATTTTCTTATAGCACTAGATGTACTTGACCATAACTAATAATTATCTCAAATTATTAAAACAAACAAACTAGTTCTATGAACATTTCGGTTGAGTATATTAATAACATTTTTATTTACATGAAAGAACAAACAATTTGGAACAATTTTAATATTATTAAATTAAAAAAGAGTTTTAAATATAAAATTAATCAAATAACCTGAAGAATAATAAATTAAAAGTCATTAAATTAAAAATAATTTTAAAACTTCAAATAATTTACAAAACCATTCAAATGAATCTAGACATATGGTGTCCAGATTTTGAATGAATCTAGACAACCATTTGTCTAGATTTATCTTGGAATTAAAATTTTAAATGATTTTTAATAAATTTATTTGAAATTTTTATAAAATTTGAATAATGTTTTACAAATTAAAAAATTAAGTAAAAATGAATCAAGTTTATTTAAACTTCGATAACAAATTTATTTAGATTCATTCCAAATATAAAAAAATTTAAATAATTTTTTTGAATTTTCTTTGACCTAGCAATGCAATGATTAAAGATAGAAAGATATTTGCCAAAGGGATTAATTGACACAATTTGAAAATTTGAGGGCTTGATTGAATGTATTTTTCATAGAGAGGCTTAATTGATTTTTTAGCCCAAGTTTGAGGTCTTTTTTACCATATTATTAAATTATGGAAAACCCACAATATAAGTGAGAAAATTTATATAAAAAATGATATAAATATTGAATGTGGTTTGGTTGAAATGATAAAGTTGAAATAGTGAAGTTGATAATATTTAGGGTTCAAATATCATGATTTGGTGTATGCATTTTTTTTTGAAATAAAACTGGATCCTTTATTCAAAGAAAAGCCCCAAAAGAAAGACTACAGATGAGTGCAAACTAAAATAGTAACACATAGCCCAAACAAAAAGGAAAATAGGCTCAAATCCAGTAAAACCCGGAGGAAGTTCTAGAGACTTCTATTGTCTCAACTGTTAAAATTAAATAAGAATGCTCCTGATAGTTAATGCCATTTTCTTGAGAAGCCACCAAACTTATCAACAATGACATCCACTAGCCTTCCATAAAAAAAAAAAAAAAACCTTTCTCATACTAAAACAAAAAAATTTCCACTAATTCATCTTTCCGTTTTCTTATCTGGCTTGCAAGGAACTTGCATCAGTCGAGTTCAACTCATCGATTCCACCCTCTTCGATCTTTGTCAACCTCCTCCACTGCGAAGGGGCAACGCCTCTCTTCAGATAAGTATTCTCCCTTATCATTATTCCCTTTTTTGCTAGAATATGAGCAACTTTGTTTGCTTCTCTGTGGGTAAAATGGAAAATACAAGAACCAAAAATGGAACAGAGTTGTTTTGAATCTTTTATGTAGATTTCTATCTCATATCTATCATTCACTTGTGATTCTAGCTTTCGTATCACCAATCAAGCATCACCTTCAATTTCTACCACTAAGAGACTTAGATCCAACCCTTGTTGGATCACTTGGAGGCATGCCACTGCTTCAGCAGCAAAAATAGACGATATGTGTGCATGCATGATTATCTTTGAGTAAATAATCTCTGCCTTGTCATTTCTAGCTACTAACCCAAAACACGATTCCTTCCTTTTGCTTATTAAAAGCAGCATCGAAATTGATTTTTTACAGATGACCTGTAACACCCTTAATCTGTATCCGTCACCAAATTAGGGTTACAAAGCATTACCGTACAAATAAAACATTAAAACATCCATTTCATACATGATTGAAAACATAACTTAAATCATTCATTCACATACATGTCGTCCCTAAATTGAGCCCTCGAGGCCCTAGAAATACATTAGAAACAATTCGGGACTAAATTGGAAACAATTGGAAAGTTCAAGAAAAAGTTTTTTACAGGGGTCACACGGACACTGAGACACATGCCCATGTCTCAGACTGTAAAACAATCAAAATAGGGACACACAGCCATGTCCCAACTCGTGTCCTTACTCGTATAACTCTATGAGTAAGGTCACATGGCCGTGTAGCACGTCCGTATGCTAGGCCGTGTGTTTGGCCATGAAACTACCTGACATGCATGCAATAAAACCTTCAAGGCACACATGACCGTGTCGCCAGCTGTGTGTCACACATGGCCGATCACATGCCCGTGTCTCAAGCCGTGTGGACATGAATTTTCCCAAAATCAAACCATTTCCAATACCAAACCATGCATACACCTAAATGTATTTTGTAAGGCATTTTGTGCACATAATCAAGACATTAAAACCTTACTAAAAAATGCATATAATGACCAATTCAATAGTTCAAAACCAATCAACCAATATGCCATTCAAGGAACCTCAAATGTAAACATCAACAACTTACTTAAACATGCATATATTTGATCACATTTCCATCATCAAACATAATTCAACTTCTAACAAATCATGCCACAAATATGCCTATTAATGTAACAACACGTCTTTAGTTAAATCAAAACAGTGGTTTCGAGATTTCAAATTCAAAGTCAAAATAATTATTTTATTATTATATTAATGTCCATGGGATGATAATATATTTTTGTGAATTTTTGTTAAGAAATTTTATTGTTTGATTGGTCAATTTGATAAAAAGGACTAAATCACGTAAAGAGTAAAAGTGGAGTTCCATTAGCTAAAGGTATCTATAGCTATGAAATCATAATTTGGAGGTCCTTATGTTGTAATTAGACCATAATTAAATTGAGTGGAAATTTATGGACATGTTATAAATTGTTTTAAAGGTTAATTAGTAAGGTTATATAAGTAATTTAATTAGTAAATAATTGAAATAGGTAAAACAAAACAAAATTATTTCATTATCATCTTCTAGCCGAAAATCCTAGGATAAAAAACATCATTTTAAGATCAAAATTTTGGCAACTTCACTTGGATATTAAGATATGCTTTTTGACTCGGTTTTTAATGATTTTTATTTTTTTGAGATCATTGTAACTTAGTCTAGCTAGCCTAGGGACTAATTTGCAAAATTGTTAAAGATTTTGAATGTTTTCATTGATGAATATGTATGAGTTTTGATGATTGATGATGGATTTTGAATAGTTGTTGATAGTTAAACAAGTTTTGTAAAGTGATTTTGAATAAAAATACAAAATAGGGATTTGTTTGTGAAAATGTGAAAATGTGTAGTTAAATGTGTGAATAAATGAAAAATATGGGCTGTTAGGGACCTAATTAAAATTTGGCTAGCATGGGTTGTGATTGAATTGTGTGAATTTGTGATTTTATGAAATAAGGACTAAAGTATAAAAATATGAAACTTTAGAGGTAAAAGTGTAAATGTGCCTAAATGTGTGTTTTGGACTTAATTGAATAAATTAGTGATTGAATAAGCTAAATTTGATATTATTTAGATCAAGAAAAGTAGAATATGAATTTAGATCGAGGAAAGAACAAGATATCGGATTAGTTGATCTTGTCGTCATTTTCACATCCGAGGTAAGTTCATATGTAATAAGCATTGTTACAATTATGTTTTAAATACTTTGATATTGTATAAATTGTGTATATGAGATTATAGACATGTTTGACGACGATTTAGATATATATGGCACTTAGTCTACGATGCGAGATAGCTTCGGCTATATATGGCACTTAGTGTGCGATTCGAGATAGCTTTAGCTATATATGGCACTTAGTGTGCTATTCGAAATAGCTTTGGCTATATATGGCACTTATTGTGTGAGATCGAGATAGTTTTAGCTATGTAAGACACTTAGTGTGTGAGATTAAAATAGCTTCGGCTATATATTGCCACTTAGTGTGTAAGATATCGAGTATTCGATAGTATTCCGAATAGGTATGAACTTGTTATGAATTTGTACATGTATGTAGATGGAAAGTAAGAGCTTTAAATAGAAGAAGTTATGAATTTGTATATAAGCATATGAGCAAGTATGAGGAAGGTTTGTTTGTTATCATGAATTATATGTAAACTAGTTCAAATTGATGAATTATGTATTACGAATTGTTGAGTTTACTTCATACAAGCTTACTAAGCTTTATAGCTTACTTTGTTTTTTTTTTTTTGTGTTTTATAGTGAATTCAAAGCTAGCTCAAATTCGGGGATCGTCGAAGACATCGTTACACTATCCAACCATCACTTTGGTACTTTGAGCTTATGTTTTGGTCATATGGCATGTATAGGATTATGATCATTTTGATGTGTAATTTGGTAGTGAGTTTTGCCATTAGAGATGGCTTGTGAATGGTCATGTTTTGGTTTGTGTATATATAGCCATGAGACTTAGCTTATTTTGGCTAGCTAGTTATGTATATATACAAGTGTGCATATGGTTTTTATTATGAGATTGAGGTAGGTTTTGCAATGTTATTGATAATTGGTATTGTAGATGTCAAATGGTTGATAATTGAGAAGCTATGTGCTTGTGGATTGATGTATGATGATGCATGTTTGGAATATGTTTAATTAGTTAATTTGAACATGTGAAGTTGATAGGATTTGAATGAGGAGATTTTAAGTATGTTAGTTGTTGGAATTGAGATGGAATGAAAGATGTTTGATTGATGTTGTTTAAATGCTTTTAAGTGTTATGTTTTGGTATTATTGAATTTGGTATAGGTGTGAATAAGACTGGGTGGCAAATTGGCTTGGTAAATAGCCTATTTTTGTCCATACGGTAGAAACACAGGCGTGTGTCTTAGTCGTGTGTGACACACGGTCATGTTACACGGCCATGTGTCACTTGGTGTTGAAATTGAAATGGAGTCAGTATGCTCTACACAGTCTAACATACGTGCGTGTGATCGGTCGTGTGGTATATAAGTCAGTATACCCCCTAATTTGTACACAGCCTAGCACATGGGCGTGTAACTTGGTCATGTTTCATAAGTTAGTATACCCTACAGGTTTGGCACGGCCTGGCACAGAGGCGTGTGTGGCCACTTGGAAGGGCATACGGGCTAGACACACGTGCGTATGACACGGGTAAGACACTTGTTTTGCCATGGGGTAAGACACGGGCTAGGACACGACCATGTGCTTCTAATTTGAATGTCCACACGGCCTGTGACACGGGCGTATCTGGTGGCCGTGTGTCAACGGGCATGTGTCCCCTGTTTTGGGAAAAAATTGTTAAGTGTTGAAAATTTTCCAAAGCATCCGGTTTAGTCTTGAATCACTCCTAATGCATGTTTAAGGCCTCGTAGGCTCATTTAAGGGACACTATGATTGATTGTGATTGAATTGATAAATTGTATATGAAATATATGTTTAAAGGTGTTGAAAGTCCGGTAATGCTCCGTAACCCTATTCTGACGGTGAATATGGGTGAGGGGTGTTACATCTATTGGTATCAGAGCTACAGTTTTGTTGATTCTAGGACTAACGTTACGTGTGTGAAAGTCTAGCTATACATGTCATATATAAACTGTGATAGTGTGATGACTCCTGGCATTTTAAAATGTGTTTTCATATAGTAATGGATCCCAATCGAGCTATAGTTGATGAGGATGAAAGTAATGCACCTGCTCCCGTTTAAGGGACAACGCCGTCTGATTCTAGACTCGTAACGGGTAGTTAGGGAGGAGAGGATAAAGAAGCCTTCTTCCAAATGATGAGCGAATGGTTCATGCAGTATATCCGAACTAACCCGGCTGCTCAACAACCTCCACCCCCTCCTAATCCCCAACCTGTACTGTAATTCCTCAAGTTGTGGAACATCAAAGACTGAGTAAGCCGTCGGTTGATAAAATTAATAAGTACGGGGCTAAAGAGTTTAGAGCTACCGTTGATGAAGATCCAAAGAAAGCTGAATTTTGGCTTGAAAATACTATTCGAGTATTCGATGAACTTTCTTATACACTAGTTGAATGTTTGAAGTGTGATACTTCTTTGTTGAGAGACACAGCATATCAATGGTGGAATACCTTGGTGTTTGTAGTACCGAGAGAGCGGGTGACTTGGGAATTCTTTCAGACTGAGTTCCGAAAGAAATATATAAGTCAGCAGTTCCTTTATCAAAAGCATAAATAATTTCTAGAGTTGAAATATGGCCGAATGATTGTGACAGAGTATGAAAGAGAATTTGTACGGTTGAGCAAGTATGCTTGGGAATATGTTTCTACTGAAGAAATCATGTGCAAGTTGTTCATTGATGGGTTGAACGAAGACATTAAACTTCTGGTTGGAATTTTGGAATTGAAAGAATTTGTTGTTTTGGTCGACAGAGCTTGCAAAGCCAAGGAACTTAGTAAAGAAAAGAGAAAGGTTGATTTAGAGGCAAGAGACTCGAGGAAGAGATTGATGAGTAAACCTTATCATTCCTCGTTAAAGAAATCAAGAGATTATTTTAACCAATCGACCACTTCAGCGGGATATTCTAATAGAGATCTTGGAAAGCAATACATCAGCCCTAAAGCTCAAGCCACATCAATATCTAGTGTTGGTAATGTGAAAGGCATCAAGCCCGAGTGTCAACAGTGTGGAAGATGACATTTTGGGGATTGCTGGGTGAAAAATAATAATAGAGTTTGTTACTATTGTGGTTCACGAGATCATTTTATCAGAGATTGTCTCGAGTTAAATGAAAAAGATAAATATCAGAATGCAAGATTGAGCAATACAGTTACTCGAGGGAGGCTACCAAAAAATACGGGAAATATCATGGTACAATGAGAGATTCTACAGTGAGATCTTAGGCCAGAGTACCTGCTAGAGCCTACGCTATTTGCGCTCGCAAAAAAACATCATTCCCAGATGTTATTACCGGTACATTCTCTCTTTACGACACTAATGTTATTGCATTGATTGATCATGGATTGGCTCATTCGTATATATGTATGAATTTGGTGTCTAATAAGAGTTTGCCTATTGATTCTACTGAGTTTGTGATTAAAGTATCGAACCCCTTAGGCAAGTTTGTTCTAGTTGATAAAGTATGCAAGAACTGTCCTTTAATGACTTGGGGTTACTATTTTCTAGCTGATTTGATGCTTTTTCCATTTGATGAGTTCGATGTAATTCAGGGTATGGATTGGTTGACTCTACATGATGTTGTTGTGAACTGTAGATGAAAGGTTATAGAATTGAAGTGTCAAAATAATGAAATTCTTCGGATTGAATCAAATGAATCGAATGAATTACCTTTTGTGATTTCATCTGTGGTAGCTCACAGTTGTATGAGAAAAGGTTGTGAAACTTATCTTGTATATATTTTGGATACCAAAGTCTCTGGATCAAAGATTGAATCAGTGTCAGTTGTTTGTGAATATCCGGATGTGTTTCTTGAAGAATTACCGGGGTTGCTACCTATCAGAGAGGTTAAATTACCTGGGGTGTGCCAGTATTGTTTGTTAATAAGAAAGACGGGTCAATGAGAATGTGTATTGACTATCGTCACCTCAACAAGATTATGATAAAGAATAAATATTCGTTGCCGAGAATAGACGATTTGTTTGATCAGTTGAAAGATGCAACATTGTTTTCAAAGATTGATTTGAGATTTGGTTATTATCAGTTACGAGTTAAAGACTCAGATGTGCCGAAAACTGCGTTCAAAATGAGGTACGAACATTATGAATTCCTTATTATGCCTTTTGGACTAACTAATGCTCCTGCCATGTTTATGGATTTGATGAATCGGATCTTTAGACCGTATTCAGACAAATTTGTTGTTGTGTTCATTGATAATATTCTTATCTATTCACGAGATGAGTCTGAGCATGCCAAGTATTTGAGGATTGTGTGCAGACCTTGAGAGATAAGCAGTTGTATGCTAAATTCAGCAAATGTGAGTTCTGGCTCCGAGAAGTTGGATTTTTGGGGCATATTGTTTTGCAAAAGGTATAAGAGTTGATTCGAGGAAAATATCTACAGTTATTGATTGGAAACCACCTAGAAATGTATTCGAGGTCAGAAGGTTTCTGGGATTGGCTGGTTATTATCGACGTTTTTAAAAAGGTTATCGATGATTACTACACCGATGACCAGACTGATATAGAAAGATGTCAAGTTTGAATGGTCCGAGAAATGTCAACAAAGTTTCGATCAATTGAAAGCATTGTTAACTGAGGCACCAGTGTTGGTTCAACCTGAATCGGGTAAAGAATTTGTGATTTACAGATTAAACGGTTTGGGTTGCAAATTGATGCAAGAGGGAAAAGTTGTAGCTTATGCCTTTAGAAAGTTGAAACCGCATGAAAAGAACTATCCGATGCACAATTTAGAGTTGGCCGCTATAGTTTGCATTGAAAATTTGGCGACCTTATTTGTGTGGTGAAAAATGTCACATCTTCTGATAATAAAAGCTTAAAGTATATTATGACTCAGAAAGATTTGAATTTGCGACAACGGAGATGGCTCGAGATACTAAAAGGTTACGAGTTAGTGATTGATTATCATTCGGGGAAAGCAAACGTAGTCACGGATGCTTTGAGTAGAAAATCATTGTTTGCCTTGAGAGCAATGAATACATAGTTGGCATTATCTGATGATGGTTCGATTCTAGCTGAGTTAAAAGCTAAACCAGTATTTTTTCAACAAATGTGTGAAGCTCAGAAATCTAATAGTGTACTACAAGCTAAAAGAATGTAATGCGAGTCGATTAGTGATTCAGAGTACCAAATCAGATCCGATGATTATTTAATGTTTCGACATAGAATCTGTGTACCAAAAATCTAGAGTTAATTTAGAAAATTTTACAAGAGGCATATAGTTGTTTTTTATCCGTTCATCTTGGAAGTACTAAAATGTACAATGATTTGAAACAACTGTATTGGTGGTTAGGTATGAAACGAGACATTTCTGAATTTGTAGCGAGATGTTTAGTGTGTCAGCAAGTTAAAGAAGAACATAAAGTACCTTCAGGTTTTCTTTAGCCTGTGATGATACCATAGTGGAAATGGGATAGAGTTATGATGGATTTCGTATCCACATTGCCTCTGACTCCGAAAAAGAAAGATGCTATTTGGGTTGTCGTTATCGATTAATGAAATTAGCACATTTCATCCCGATATGTACTGACTATTCACTTGATAGATTAGCTGAATTGTACATTGCTGAGATCGTTAGATTGCATGGGGTGCCAATTTTGATTATTTCGGATAGAGATCTGCGTTTACGTCTCAGTTTTAGAAGAAATTACAAGAAGCTCTGGGTACGAAATTGAATTTTAGCACAACTTTTCATTCGCAAACTGACGGTTAGTCTGGGAGAGTAATTTAGGTTCTCGAAGATATGCTCCAATGTTGTGTTTTAGAGTTTGAAGGCAACTGGGAGAAATATTTGCCGCTGGTTGAATTTTCGTATAATAACAACTTTCAATCGAGCATAAAGATGGCACCGTATGAAGCATTGTATGGTCGTAAATGTCGAATTCCATTATATTGGACTGAACTTAGCGAGAAACAAATTCACGGGGTTGATTTGATTAGAGAAACCAAAGAAAAAGTGAAAGGAATTCGCGACTGTTTGAAAGCAACTTTAGATCATCAGAAATTGTATGCAGATTTGAAACAAAAAGATATTGAATTTCAAATCAGTGACAAAGTGTTTTTGAAAGTACCACCGTGGAAGAAAATTCTTAGATTTAGTCAGACAGGCAAATTGAGTCCGTGTTTCGTCGGGCCGTACGAGATCATCAAAAGAATAGGGCCAGTGGCATATCAACTAGCTTTACCATCGAGTTAGAAAAGATCCACAATGTGTTTCACGTATCAATGTTGCATCGATATCAATCGAATCCTCACATGTGAATTCTTCGTCAAAGATTGAGATTCAGCCTTATATGATACGACCTTAGCCCAAGAAGTCCCTATTGAATCCATTAAGCTACCACAAGAGCATATAACTAGGTCACGAGCTAAGAAATTTAAAGATGCATTGGCAAGCTATGTGGATCGAGTTTGGGATGAACAAGAAGCCGAATCTATTCGTCATGCATGGATTAACCCAATAGGCGTCACTTGCAATTTATTGCAAGTTTGAATTTAAATTTTAATAAATTCATCTTAAGTTTAATAAATGAGTTGTTGGTTTTTAACTCATATTAGTTTATTTAATTGAGTTTTTTTTATTGAACTTCATTCAATTAGTTGCTTATTAATTAATCTAGTTATTTAGGATTATTTATTGAAGCATATGTTTAAGTATATTTAATTTTGCTTCATTTAATTAAACTAGTTACTGAATTAATTGATGCATTTGTTTCTAGTTCATAATTGAAGTTAATTGTTTAATGTTTTGAGTTTAATTATTGTTTAAATATGTTTAATAAGTTCATTTTAATGTGTTTATTGCAGGTGTCTCTCCAGCTTACAACCATGACATTTCAAGGCTGTTACAACTTAATTGAAGTGACTTTTCAAGTATTTTTTGGTTACAAAAGAAGGAGTTGTTACAAAGGGGGTTTTATACATCATTTAAGAAGTTTTAAAGAGCATTATAACATCCTTTAAAATTCAACAGCAACCATTTCATCTACCAGCTGTTTTTGCTCTCTCAAAAGATTAAATCAAGCATCCAAAACACCATTAAGGAGCTTGTGTCTATTTGTCTAGCCAAGGGACAATTCAAGAGTCATTTTACAAGCATTCAAGGATATTCATTCAGCTGAATTAAAGTGAATTAAAGGGTGGAAGTTAATTGTTACAAGAATGTCAAGAGACTTGAGTTTTATTTAAGCTTTAATTAGCATAGTAAGATGAATACTTGTGACTATTTAGCTAGCTTTTTCTAACCTTATAAATATGTGTAATCAGCCATTTTGAAGGGACTTTTTTGGACATTCGGATTGAAACTCTGTTTATTTGGTGAGAAATACTTTTCTCTGATTTTGTACAAAGACTTGTTGGCTTATCTACAAAGCTAGTGGCGTCAACCCGTTCTTTTCTTTTTCCCGAACTTATCACTTTCGCAAGTGTGGCGTTCGAACCTTCCTATCTTTCTAGATAGTGGGTCGAGGTTTTGAATGAATTTTCAATCCATCTTAAAATCTTATAAGTGTGGGGTCGACACTTACTAGTGTTGGTTCTTGCTTGTTTCTTGAGCCGTTTCTTTCCATCATTTTACCATAACCAAACACATCCAATTAGCCATTTATGAACCTAGTTATTTTTAAACAATATTGACCCTACTTCACCAATTTTACTAACTAACCATCCATTTGATCCTTACTTCATTGTAGACGATCGGGCAAAACAAATACGACTCGACTCATCTCTGAGGCAGTTCGTATCATTTGGTATCAGAGCCGTTAAAACGAGAAGTACAGACTTTCGAAGACAGTCTCGAATTAGTACGTGAAGAACTGAAGTAAGTTCAAAAAAAATCTTGTATTTATTTATTTTTATTTTTAAAAAATTCGGAAAAAATTGAGTTGAAAATTTGTATTCATTCTTATATTCCCCGATCGCCGAATCAATTTGTCATGCATGGATTAACCCAATAGGCGTCACTTGCAATTTATTGCAAGTTTGAATTTAAATTTTAATAAACTCATCTTAAGTTTAATAAATGAGTTGTTGGTTTTTAACTCATCTTAGTTTATTTAATTGAGTTTTTTTATTGAACTTCATTCAATTAGTTGCTTATTAATTAATCTAGTTACTAGAATTATTTATTGAAGCATATGTTAAGTATATTTAATTTTGCTTCATTTAATTAAACTAGTTGCTGAATTAATTGATGCATTTGTTTCTAGTTCATTAATTGAAGTTAAGTGTTTAATGTTTTGAGTTTAATTAGTGCTCAAATATGTTTAATAAGTTCATTTTAATGTGTTTATTGTAGGTGTCTCTTTAGCTTACAACCGTTACATTTTAAGGTTATTACAACTTAATTGTAGTTACTTTTTAAGTGTTTTTTGGTTACAAAAGAAGGATTTGTTACAAAGGGGGTTTTATACATCATTTAAGGAGTTTTAAAGAGCATTATAACACCCTTTAAAATTCGGCAGCAACCCTTTCATCTACCAGCTATTTTTGCTCTCTCAAAAGATTAAATCAAGCATTCAAAACACCATTAAGGAGTTGGTGTCTATTCGACTAGCTAAGGGACAATTCAAGAGTCATTTTACAAGCATTCAAGGATATTCATTCATCTGAATTAAAGTGAATTCAAGGGTGGAAGTTAATTGTTACAAGAATGTCAAGAGACTTGAGTTTTATTTCAGCTTTAATTAGCATATTAAGATGAATACTTGTGACTATTCAACTAGCTTTTTCTAACCTTATAAATATGTGTAATCAGCCATTTTGAAGGGGCTTTTTTGGACATTCTGATTGAAACTCTATTCACTTGGTGAGAAATACTTTTCTCCGATTTTGTACAAAGACTTGTTGGCTTCTCTACAAAGCTAGTGGTGTCAACCCGTTCTATGCTTTATCCCGAACTTATCACTTTCGCAAGTGTGGCGTTCGAACCCTATAACGAGGTTCCTATCTTTCTAGATAGTGGGTCGAGGTTTTGAATGAATTTTCAATCCATCTCAAAAGCTTATAAGTGTTGGGTCGACACTTACTAGTGTTGGTTCTTGCTTGTTTCTTGAGCCGTTTCTTTCCATCATTTTACCATAACCGAACACATCCAATTAGTATGAGATTGATCCTATTTCACCAATTTTACTAACTAACCATCCATTTGATCCTTACTTCATCGTAGATGATCGGGCAACACAAATACTACTAGACTCATCTCCGAGGTAGTTCGTATCATTTGATATCAGAGCCGTTAAAACAAGAAGTACGGACTTTCAAAGACAATCTCAAATTAGTACGTGAATAACCGAAGTAAGTTCAAAAAAATCTTGTATTTATTTATTTTTTATTTTTTTTAAAAAATTCAGAAAAAATTGAGTTGAAAATTTGTATTCATTCTTGTATTCCCCGATCGCCGAATCAATTCGTCATGCAAGGATTAACCCAATAGGCGTCACTTGCAACTTATTGCAAGTTGATTTTAAATTTTAATAAACTCATCTTAAGTTTAATAAATGAGTTGTTGGTTTTTAACTCATCTTAGTTTATTTCTTTGAGTTTTTTTATTGAACTTCATTCAATTAGTTGCTTATTAATTAATCTAGTTACTAGGATTATTTATTGAAGCATATGTTTAAGTTTATTTAATTATGCTTCATTTAATTAAATTAGTTGCTGAATTAATTGATGCATTTGTTTCTAATTCATTAATTGAAGTTAAGTGTTTAATGTTTTGAGTTTAATTAGTGTTTAAATATATTTAATAAGTTCATTTTAATGTGTTTATTGCAGGTGTCTCTTTAGCTTACAACCGTTAAATTTTAAGGCTGTTACAACTTAATTGAAGTGACTTTTCAAGTGATTTTTGGTTACAAAATAATGAGCTATTACAATGGGGGTTTTATACATCATTTACGAAGTTTTAAAGAGCATTATAACACCCTTTAAAATTCGACAGCAACCCTTTCATCTACCAGCTGTTTTTGCTCTTTCAAAAGATTAATCAAGCATTCAAAACACCATTAAGGAGCTGTTGTCTATTCGGCTAGCCATTGGACAATTCAAGAGTCATTTTAGAAGCATTTAAGGATATTCATTCAGTTTAATTAAAGTGAATTCAAGAGTGGAAGTTAATTGTTACAAGAATATCAAGAGACTTGAGTTTTATTTCAGTTTTAATTAGCATATTAAGATGAATTATTGTGACTATTCAGCTAGCTTTTTCTAACCTTATAAATATGTGTAATCAGCCATTTTGAAGGGACTTTTTCGGACATTCTGATTGAAACTCTGTTCATTTGGTGAGAAAAACTTTTCTCTGATTTTGTACAAAGACTTGTTGGCTTATCTACAAAGCTAGTGGAGTCAACCCGTTCTATGCTTTATCCCGAACTTATCACTTTCATAAGTGTGGCGTTTGAACCCTATATCGAGGTTCCTATCTTTCTAGATAGTGGGTCAAGGTTTTGAATGAATTTTCAATCTATCTCAAAAGCTTATAAGTGTTGGGTCAACACTTACTAGTGTTGGTTCTTGCTTGTTTCTTGAGCCGTTTCTTTCCATCATTTTACCATAACCGAACAGATCCAATTAGCCATTTATGAACCTTGTTATTTTTAAACAATATTGAGACTACTTCACCAATTTTACTAACTAACCATCCATTTGATCCATACTTCATCGTAGACAATCGAGCAACACAAATATGACTTGTAACACCCTTAACCCATATCCGTTGCCGGATTAAGGTTACAGGGCATTACCATGCATAGCACAGGTCATATCATTTATTTTTATTTATTAAAGACATGGACAAATGCATTACGAATTTTTACTTCCATAGCAAACTTAAACATTAACAACTTATCCTAATCCATCTAATTCCAATTCGTACATTTGCATTATTCAACAATTCTAAAATCAAAATATCTATAATAACATACTCACATCCAACTAGAACATAATATATGTCATTTCTTGTCCAAACACCTAAACTTAAACTAGATGTATATACATAGTTGAACCACATGCGAATAAGTCAATCTAAATACATAACATAAGATTTCATCATCTATCCTAAAACCATATATATATATATATATATATATATTCAATTTCATATAATCAAGTTAATTAATTTATTTCATATACGACGTTTAATATAACTTATAATGATCATTTCAACTTATGCATATTTTATCATTTCTACCAAATCACATTATCAAACCATCCAAATACCTATTCAAACATACATATCATTTCAAACCAATTAATCATGTTCATAGTATAAGTATCAAATTAAAAGTAGTACACAAACATCATTCATAGATCACCTCATAACGATTATGAATTCCACAACCACCTATATCAAACTTACTAAATATAATAACCTTAAGCCACAAACAACTACTTCATGCCAAATATTTTGTATATCACAAACACTTCACATTTACCATTCGCATATGTCATTTAACATTTTACTAAAATGAGTTTCAATCACCATCAAACATATTAAACACAAACCATAACAAAACATGATAAACACATCTCATTTGTATGCCATGACCGATTATGCTTAGATTTACGCATCATATTTAGCCATCTTCGCATGGCTATATAAATATACAAGGACAAAATTTTTTAATTCAAAACATAATCTAGCCTATACATGCCTTTAGTTCAAAATTTAAACTCAAAAGTACCAAAATAGATTGATAGTGTGGATGACTTCACTGATGATCCCCTGAGCTCGTAGATTGATAAAAATCTATAAAATAGAACAATGAACACACAGAGTAAGCTTACTAGCTTAGTAAGTCTAAAGCAAATGTATTAAATCAAGTAATCATTCAATCATTTTCAATAACATACATAATATCATAAAAAACTAAAGCTTAATACTTATTTGGTCTATTAAAGCCGAATACTAATTCCTCATTTAGCTCAACCATCATCACTATTTTACCTTTAAACTTCAAATTTATTATCACATCATATCGCTCAAATATAAATTAATAACTCATCTCCAACTACTCATATTTTCGATACACATAATTCAATAGGATCACATATATATATATATATATATATGTGCAAATAAGTATATACTTTACACTTAGTAATTTTACATAAAGAAAATATATTCACATATATATATCCATTTGACATTTCATACATTCGTATACATGGCATCAAAGTAATCCCAACATGGCCACATAAACATAAACTTAAGACCGAATATATAGGATCAATTAGTATCATTCGCGTTAGACAACTTAACACATATATACTTACCTTATAGACCAAATATCGAAGATCAATTTAATAACTCGTAGGCACTTACCTGTATGGCCGAACATACATATATAACTTTTAATATCAACTTACTTTCGCGATGATTACATAGCTAGAAAAGTTTATGTCTTACAACTTGAAATTTCATCACCGGTTTAAAACATACTAGGCGTAAGCCTGAATTTCTCACCGGCACTAAGCCTACTGACCCGAGGTCTGAAATTAAATCACCGGCATTTAGCTTGCTAGGCAATAAGCCTGATAAACTTCACTGGCACAAGGCTAAACTTCACCGGCACAAGGCCTGTTAGGCAATAAGCCTGATAAAATTCACCGCCACAAGGCCTGCTAGGCTCGAAGCCCGAATATTCATATTATTGAGCCATCTCATTTACATCACATATATCACACATAATTCAATATCACTTTCACATAATACTAATATCACATATATCACACATAATTCAATATCACTTTCACATAATACCAATATCACATTCGGTTTTGTCCAAATTTCCAATCTATAAATTCAATTTCAACATGTACTCAAGGTTATAACCAATATTAACTGTATTAAATTGCTTAAAGACTTACCTTGACTATCGACAGACGACGAAGACTGACTATTCATTAACTTTTGCTTTTCCCCGATCCAAGTCTGTTTTCTTTTGTTCTTGATCTAAACATGATCAAATTAAGCTCATTCAAGCACATTTCATTTCAATTTAATCCAAAAACACCTAAATGGGCAAATTACCATTTTTCCCCTAATGTTTCACACTTTTACAATTTAGTTCTAATTACACAAAACACAAAATACACAAAATTTGGTCTCACACCTTAAGGGTCGAATATTCATAGGCTTTATACAAATCCATAGATTTCATTTTTTTTACATTTTAGTCCCTCAAAAATTTATTTTTGTAATTAAGCCCTAATCTCTCAAAATCACCAAAAATCCAAAGACAAAACATATTAATCTAACATATATCTTTCATAATCCATCAAATAACATCATAAAACTCATGAACTCATCAATAGAACATTTCAAAATATTCATCAAAATCAAAAATTCAAGCATGGGTCTTGAAGTATTCGAAGCAACAATTTAAAAAACGTAAAAATTATCAAAAACTGAAAACTAAACATACCTTAATCAAGATAATTTGTTGCCAAAACTTGAAGCTTTTCTAAGCTGTTTTTCTTCTTTTTATTTTCGGTGATGGAAAAGAACGATATTGGCTTCTTTTAATTGTTAAAATTTTATTATATATATTATAATATCCAAATTACAATTTTAACCTTTTTCTAACTAATAACATAAAACTTAAACATTGTGTAATATCTAGAATATAGGGGTTATGCATTTTTAACTTAATTGTATGTGGTTGCATGCCTATGTGTAGTTGAGTGTGCTTTGGGAGTTTTAGGAACTTCAGTATGTAAGAGAATGCCTTAGAAAAATATTAAATTTTTAAGTCTTAAGATGGAGCTAAACAAGATAGGCTTTAAGAAAAATTGGCATGAGGTTTTAATCATAACAAGTCAATTGGCAAGGTGGTGTTGGCGCATGGGTGAATGCATGAGAGGAGAGGTTCGAATCCCTTAGCTAGCAATTGGAAGGATTTTTATTTTTGTTCTCTTTCCTATAGTGTCGGCCAAGCCTTATCTTAGTATGGATGGATTTTCTTTCATTTTTTTTGGACACTAGACCAAAGGGAAAAGGCAAGTTATTAGTTAAGGTATGGAGTCATGATGTTATGGAAGGATAAGGGGACAAAAGGCTTGATGAATGGGTGATGTTTTGGAAGTTTTTCTATGGCCATTTAACCATGAATGTGGACGGCATAAGGGGCTAAGGGGGTTGGCTTAATTGTGATAGTGATTAGGGGGAAGATAGGGAAGAAATGAGGAGAAAAAAGTAGGATTATGTTGGCATGTGAGTTGGCCGAATGTTGTATGGGATTAGGGGGTGATAGTTGGCCAAAATCTTAACATTTTGTGCATTTTTTTCCCTTTTCTCCAAAATCTTTCTTCTTAGCCGAATTTGTCATTGGCATTAGGTGAAAGTTTTGTTTTGTTTTGGCTATCATTTTGACCATTTTGGTGTAATTGCCCATTCTCTCAAGTTTTTTTTTCTATTGTCGAAAACACCAAAAGCTTAGAAGACATTTCTCTTTCTTTTCTTCCTCTCTAGTGCCAAAATCATCCTAGCACTAAGGTCCTTTTTCATCCTTTTCTTTTCTCCTTCTTTCTCTTAGCCAAAACCATCCTCCATTTTCACCATAATCATAACATCTTAAACCTCCCATCTTTCTTTCTTTTCTTTTATTAAAATCGAAACCACCATCTTTCTTTCTTCTCTTTTGATTAAAGCCGAAACCACTATCTTTTTCTCTTCTCTTTGTTAAAGCCAAACCACCATTTCTTTTCTTCTTAATTGTTAAGGCGAATCTCTTTATAGTTCAAGTAAGGGTACAATCATTCTCGCGTTGTAAGGATTATTTATCAATCATTCTTCTTTCTTTTCTTTTCGATTAGCCGATTTTAGGAATCTAATCCTCTTATTTCTCCTTGGCCGAATCTTTGAAGGAGGATTTTGGGATTCTTTTTGTAGCCAACGATTAAGGAGAGATCCATCGGGAAATTTAAATATTCAAGCTAAAGGAGTTTTATATACTTATTATATCGTTTTAGATAGACTACTAATCGCTTTCATTTTAGGGGACTCTATCACTCGATCATTTTCCCGTGGACGTAAGATTTTGGGGCAAACAAAATAGGTTCAAAAAGAGCGGTAAGGAGTGTTTGGAAGAGGGGTGGTTCTGTTATACCCTCATATTTCAAACGAAGGGCTGTATTGGGGATTCGAGACTTTCCACCAGGTTGTGGACCTTCTACCAACGAAGATCGATTATTTGAAGTCGTGCGTACACTCGAGCCACTATTTGTTCGTGGTTTGTCATCAGATTTTGATCCATCTATTGGAGAAAAATAATATATAATAGTTGTCCGAGATTCCGAGGTAAGGAATTAGATTATTCATCAATAGTATAGATTTATAAGTAGTAGTGTGTTCGATCAAGTGTGATAAATAATTAGGTGTCGATTTAGCGGAAGGTATCGTTCTCATTTGTTATAAGGTGTGTAACACTATACTAAATTTCTCATAGATCTAAAATAATAATGATCTCGTATGAAAATATGTATGATAATGGTTGCGAGTACCATTCAAAGTGGTACACGATATTCAGGTATGTTTACCCCATTACTTCATTAATAATGCTATAAGCATAAATATGAAATAAATATGACTCTGTTATGATTATGGGATATATTGCATAAAATCCAAATAATATGTATGTGCATGGGCATATGGGTGATATTGATAAAGGGGAAGTGTTCGGTGGTTTTTACCACATTATCCGGTGACTTCGGTCACATAATATGAATCCGGTGACTTCGGTCACATAATATGAATCTGGTGACTTCGGTCACATATATGAATCCGGTGACTTCGGTCACAATTATCTGGTGGCCATGCCACAAAATTATAAGGGCGATGTGCATGTTGATCTGCAAGAATCGCCTTCGATGGTGTGTAGCGAATGGAGGGTCGATTTAGTAATCCCCACGGTGTGATTGGTAGGTACGGGTGGTGTGTAGCGGATGGATTTTTAGGTGGGCTTGGGATTGGATTTCATTTATATATAAATACATGTGATTTAATCGATTTTATCTGATTTGATATAAAATGGGCTTATGGCTAAATATGTTTTAAATGGGCTTTATGGCTTTGATCGATTGGGCTTTTAGTGTAATGTTACACATTGAGTCTGTTGACTCACCCTTTTTATGGGATATATTTCAGGTGACTATTAGCGTGATGGATCGGGTTAACGAGGACTACGTGGTGGCCATTGCTCAACTAAGTATTTTGGAGTTTCTTTTAATTAAGCTTACTAAGTTTATTTTTATTATTTAGGATTTATTTTGGGTTATGTTATTTTTGTAATAAGGCCGCTATGAACTATTTAAATTTTTACGTTTTAGATTTTTAATGCTTTCGATCAAATATTTACTAAATAATTAAATGATTTCAAAAAAAAATAACTTAAACTGTTTTGACACCTAAACACCTATGGTTTTTACAATGATAGTAAGCTTTTCATAAAATTTGGTTTTCTTTTAACTTAAAATCTTTCTCTTAAAGATAACGTTTTAATGAGACACCAACTATATTAAACACCATTTACAACGCGACCACTAAATAGATCCATTTTATACGAAACCATCATATTTTCTTATAAAACAAAATGAGAATTAATTGAACTTTTACTCGAGGAACATACCAGATCCGGTTAGGGCTTGTGGGTCGGGTTTGGGGTGTTTCAACTTGGTATCAGAGCCCAATTTTAAACTCTCGGCCTTGGGTTTTGAAGCCCACAACGTTTTCAAAATTTGGCCCAAATGACTTTTTGAAAATTTTCTTTAGTTAAAATGGTTTTATAGAAGCATGGCACCCGAGTTCTCGGCCCAAGTCTATCAGGTAAGTTCGTTTGTCAATAAATTGATGTGGATGTATGATATTTTAAGTGATAAGCCTAAGGAAACTATACTTTGGAGACATGGACCCTAGGTGTATGTGTATTTCTACAGAAAAACCACTGAATAAATCTTTGTTACATAAAACTTTCTTTAAACAAGAAGTGAAAAGACTCTAATACATAAAACTTTTTCAGTAAAAATAGATAAGACGCGTAGTAGATATGAGTTCTAGGGGCGTGGTTGTCGTGGATGCAGTAGAGACAGAATGGATGTGTCGAACCAGTTAGATTTGGTCAAGGTTCAAAATGAAGCTCGACCCACCTATTGTTAGGGTGGAATTTCAAGAGCAAACTGGAGGAGATGATGCGATATCGCGAGCTATGTTGAGTTTTGGAACGAGTGGCGAGGAGCTAGTATGGGAAATGGGGCTCGAAAGTGAGAGTGAGAGACTTAGATCAAACAGGTTGAGATTTTTAGGGAGTATCTGGAGTAGCTCGAATGTAGTGGAGTCTTGGTTAGAGGCGATCGAGAGGGTCATGGACGATTTGGACCGCACTTTAAAAAAAAGTTAAAGGTGATGTTTCACTACTTCGTGATGAGGCCTGCCAGTGGTGGTTCACTCTCAAGGAGAGTACCCCATGGATCGAGTGGATTGGGGGTATTTTAAGGTTAAGTTTAAAGGAAAATACGTTGGAGCTAGCTACATCGACTCTCAGAGAAAAGCATTTCTGAATAGTGCAAGGAAATAAGTCGATAGCTGAGTATGAAGCAGAGTTTTTATGACTTAGCCGATATGCTAGAGGGATAGTAGCTACTGATTATGAGCGGTGTGTCAGATTCAAGGATGGACTGAGAGATGAGCTACGAGTGTTGATTGCTCCACACCGGGAAAGAGACTTTACAGTCTTAGTGGATAAGGCAAGGATAGCTGAAGAAGTTAAGCGGACTGAGAGACAGAACCGGGACAGAGGTCAGAATAAGAATAAGAAAAGTTTTGGATCTTCAGGGTCATCCGGGAATTTTCAAAAGAAACCTAGAGTTGATGGGCCACGAGGTCAGCAGGTTGCTACGGGAGGACAATATCGTACTTGTGCTCAATGTGGGAAGATGCACCCGGAAGAATGTTGGAAAAAAGACCGGGGGATGTTTCAAGTATGGGTCTAAAGATCATATGATTAAGGATTATCCGATGAATCTGATAAGAACCGCCCGATGGAGTCGTGGTGTTAATCGATGGCGAGGTGGACAATGAACCGATGAGGGGTCGTGGTCCAAATGGAAGAAGTAATGGTTCTAGTAGAGGTCGCAGGACTCTAGGCAGAGGCAGTGGTAGTTCTGAGGCGAGACAGCCAGGTCTGGTATATGCAGTTCGTCGCAGAGAGGATAGTGACGCACTTGATGTTATCATGGGTACATTTCTGATTTCTGGGTTGCCCTTTATTGCTTTGATAGATATAGGGTCAACTCATTCATACATCACTAGTGAAGTATCTGGAACTCTGCATGTGACTTCTGAGACTGTACCTAGGAAGATGACTATACTTAGTCCTTTAGGACAGACTGTAATAATAGATAAACTCTTTAAGGAAGTGCCTTTAAAAGTTCAAGGGACATAGTTTTTGGCTGATTTAATAGAGTTGCCATTCGGGGAATTTGACCTGATCTTAGGCATGGATTGGCTAGTTAAATATCATGCAAATGTGGATTGTGCTACTAAGTGGATGTCATTAAAAACTATTGATGACAAAGAAGTTGTGGTGATGGGCGAGAGACGAAATTACTTATCAAATGTAGTATCTGCCCTTAAGGCAAAAAAGATGGTTAGAAAGGGATGTGTAGCTTTTCTGATGTTGGTTAGTGCCTTGGAGGCTAAGGAGGCAACTGTTGAAGGAGTCAGGACTGTAAGAGAATTTGTGGATGTTTTTCCGGAAGAACTTTCAAGATTGCTTCCGGATCGAGAGGTAGAATTTGGGATTGACTTATTGCCTAGAACGGTGCCAGTTTCTATTGCTCCGTATAGAATGGCACCAAAGGAGTTGGTTGAGCTTAAGGCTCAGATTCAAGAGTTGCTTGATCGTGGGTTTATCCGACCTAGTATGTCTCCATGGGGAGCACCGGTCTTGTTTGTAAAGAAGAAGGACAGAACGATGAGAATGTGTATAGATTACCGGTAGTGGAATAAGCTGACCATCAAGAACAAGTATTCTTTGCCAAGGATCGATGACTTGTTCGATCAGCTTAAGGGAGCTGCGGTATTCTCAAAGATAGATCTAAGGTCGGGGTATCATCAGCTTAAGGTGAAGGAAGCGGATATTCATAAGACAGCTTTCCGAACAAGATATGGGCATTATGAGTTTTTGGTAATGCCGTTCGGATTGACGAACGCCCCAGCTGCGTTCATGGATATGATGAATCGGGTTTTCAACCCTACTTGGATCGATTCGTCGTGGTATTTATAGGCGACATCCCGTGTATTCTAAGTCGAAATAGAGCATGATGAGCATCTCCGGATAGTGTTGCAAGTGTTAAGGGAGAAGAAGCTTTATGCCAAATTCAACAAGTGTGAATTTTGGCTGAAAGAAGTTACATTTTTAGGCCATGTGGTGTCTGCAGAAGAGATAAGGGTGGGTCCTCAGAAGATTGAGGTAGTACTAGAATGGAAACCACCTAAGTCCGTGGCGAGGTTCGCGATTTCTTGGGTTTAGCGAGTTACTACTGTAAGATTCGTCAAGGATTTTCATCGATAGTGCACTTTTAACGAAATTGTTGCGAAAGGAGGTACCTTTCAGTATGGGCGATAAGCGAAGAGAGCTTTGAGAAGCTTAAGAGGGTTTTGAGTGAAGCTCCAGTTTTGATTCAGCCTGAGGCAGGGAAGGATTTCATGGTGTATTGTGACGCTTCTCACACAGGATTAGGATGTGTTCTGATGCCAGACGGGAAGGTAGTTGCATATGCGTCTCGACAATTAAGGCCACACGAGGTTAATTACCCGACGCATAATTTGGAGTTGGCTACAGTAGTTTTTGCTCTTAAGGTTTGGAGGCATTATTTATATGGGGAAAAGTCAGTGATATACACGGACCACAAGAGTCTGAAATATCTGCTGACTTAGAAGGAGCTGAATCTGAGACAGCGAAGGTGGGTAGAGTTGTTGAAAGACTATGACTGTTCTATAGAGTACCACCCGGCAAGGCGAATGTGGTGGCGGGCGCTTTAAGTCATAAAGTGGTGTCAAATCTAAGGCGATGTTTGCACATCTTAGTCTTTATGACAACTAAGCTTCTTCGGCGAAATTACAAGTAAAGCCGACGTGGTTGAGTCAAGTAAAAGAGAGACAATTGGTAGACGATGATCCGAGTACTAAGCTTGAGAGTGCGAATGGGAATTAGAAGATTATGGTATTAATAGTGATGGGGTATTGTGTTTCAAAGGTAAAGTCGTATGCCGAGGAATCGGGAGTTGAGGCAAAGGATTCTTCAGAGTCGAATGGTAGCCCTTATGCTATGCATCC